>JADMNL010000024.1:136635000-137885000 GCA_016271365.2 Neoceratodus forsteri
AATTTTCTTGTCACACTAGTTTTACCAATTCCTAAAGGTAACCTATTGGTTTCAATTCTATTTAATTCATTGACTAAATACACATGCGCTTCAGCAGCTAATTGAGAGCAAGCCAGTTTTATATAGTTTTTTTTTTTCTTTACAGACATATTAGAAAGTGAGTTACAAAAACGGGCTGCTATTTGACCAATAATTTGACAATTCTGTAAGGTTTCTCTAAATACAAACCAATCAATCTCTTCATTATCAGCTGCTAATCTCAGAGTAGTCGATAATGGTCCAGTAGCCATACTCTTTAAAGTAGTTTTTAGAGAGCGAATGTGACCTTTTATAACCACAGAATCAATACCATTAACAATTTCTAATCCTGAGCCTAACCAACCCCATACGTCTCTTTTACAATGGAATAAGCCTGGCATTGCTTCTGCAGGAATCTGAAATGACCATGATTTATGTCTGTCATAGTACTGACTTAAAGTATTATTACAATATTGTTGCCACACTATTACTGAAGCCCTGTCTCTACATTGAGGAGGTAACCGTGGAAAAGGCAAATGTAGCAAAACATTATAATACTCCAATTTACATGGATAATATAGAGGATATACATTTTGTGTTAAGATAATACCATCTGATGGGGGCAAGAATTTGTGCTCCGATATACCTTGTTTTTGACACACTATATTTCATGCTGTAAAATTAGGCCATGCTGTTAAGTTAACATTACAGGCCATTCTCGGGCATCGTGCTTTTTGAAAAACACGTAGATATGTTAACAAATGAATACTTATTTGTTAATGGCAAT
Organism: Neoceratodus forsteri; assembly: GCA_016271365.2. NCBI lineage: Eukaryota > Metazoa > Chordata > Ceratodontiformes > Ceratodontidae > Neoceratodus > Neoceratodus forsteri. The sequence continues at coordinate 136,635,806 of JADMNL010000024.1, forward strand.
ACTGTAAAAAATTGTTTTAACCCTACTGTATAATTCGCTATAATACATGTATTATATAAAAAATGCCACATACTGTATTATGTCTTGAACCAGTATAAGATGCATTTAACAACGTAATATTAGGTGGATAATGTAACATGTCCTTTAGTCTCATTCGAAATAAATCTTGTTTTTCTTTTGTCAAATTCGTAGTCTCTCTCAAAGTGGAGCGGATATAGATCTCTCTCTGGGCTGTTGTGTTTACTACACGCATCACCGTGCCAAGCCAGGCTTCTGGCAAACAACTCCATGTTGCACTTTGACATTGTCCATAGCAAATAAAGTACCATTTGTTAAGATGATATCTAGTGTGTTCATGTTGTTCTCCCAACATCACTGTGAGACCCCACACAGTATGATTGGCATAGTTTTTATTGTATAAACTGTTCTAAATGTGCCCTGGGCATCCTTGCTGGTCAGAAGTTACCAGGATCAATAAGGTACTACACAGTACAAGTACAGGATACATCACTGTACTTCACCTATTGTGAGAAACAGAGCAGTATCAGTTGTCATCATTTAAAGGCTGATACAGTTTACATTGGTCCACATGGACCCATTTGGTCTCTGTAGACCCTAGTCGAATTTGACAGACCTGAATGACCCATGATCTCAATACATCAATGACGGTATAGGGCCCCATCCAATTAGCATCGCATGGTCCCTTTTGACCAAAATCTTTTACCATGACGTGATGACCCTGTTTAATGGGTTGAATCACTTCATCATGTCTTTGTTTGCTTTTTCAATGAGTCTGTACCATATTTCTGACAGCATAAAGCTAACTGCTTCTGTATCTGTTGTAGAAATACACCAGTTTTGATGAGCTCTAACACAGGTGTTGATAAATCTGGATCTGAAGGATAATACAGCCCGCATATCCCATCTAGTCATTAACTGATATGGGCTATAGCCAGTACTCTCGTTTTCTGTACCTCTAATACCCATTAGGATTCCTGATAAGTGAGTCGCCCACCCTTTACCAGTATCCAACACTGCCTTTTTTTGGTGCATTTTTCAGAGTGTGATTTAACCTTTCTCCCATACCCAAGGATTGTGGATGGTAGGGTAAATGTAAAACGTTGAGTGATACCTAAGATATCACACAAGGCTGTCATTATTTTCACTGTAAAATGAGTCCCTCTATCACTTTCAAGGACTCTGGGAAAACCCTAATGTGAGAACACTTGTTCCCATAATGCTTTTGCAGTTTGTTTGTTTGTGCATGCACTATCATTGCGTACCGGTAGTGCTTTCACCCATTTGGAAAATATATCAATGACTAATAAATACCAGAACCCCCCTTTTGCAATAGGCAAGGGCCCCACATAATCAATTTGTAAGCTGGACCAAGGACCGTCCGCCAGAGGTATACGTCCTATCAGAACCCTCTTACCAGGCACTGGAGGATTAATCTGTGCACAGATGAGACAAGCCTCCAGGCACTATTTGACATCTTTTTCTATTTTTGGCCATCGATATTTTTGTGCCAATATTTCATATTTTTTTGGAGTCCACAATTACCTCTAATACGATGACTTTCCATGATAATATATTTTTTAAACAAAGTAGGGGGTATCCACTTCCTAAATCCAGGTTGTTGTTCTCATACTACCATATCTTCCCATATGGTAACATGTTTGGTTGCACACTGTCCAGTGTCTTTCCATTGGTTTCGACAACCCCCATCCAAGTATCTGTATCTTGAACATGCCCCAAACTTGGGACTTGTGAGACAGCAGCTATTCATTTAATATGGTGTTTGTCAAATTCGTCCATCTCCCACAATTGTGTAGAGTCACCTCCGAGAGGGTCTACCCATAAGTTTGTCATGTGGCTATTTTAGCCAAGTTATCCACTAGATTATTATTTAATTCATGGATATCCTTTGGATCTTTTTGATGAGTTCGAACTTTACAAATAGCAATTCTAAGTGCCGTTTGAGCTCTTATATCCCATATATGTTGTAATATGGGGGCAAAAGCCACAGGTTCACCAGTGGCTGTTCACATTTCTCTTTTCATCCAAATAGGAAGAAAATCTAACAAAGAATTGACAACAAAAGCACAGTCCAAAAAGATATTAATGACTTCCTGTGGATACGTCATAATAGCTCCACGGACTGCCTCCAATTCCACTCGAGGGGCAGAAAAACGATGACGGACATCTTACTAATATTTTCTGATTTGTTCCAGGGGTGGAACTAGTGTATCCGGTATGGAAATAGCCATCATTTCAAAAGCGGGAGCCATCCACATATACATCAATACCCCTAAAATTAGCTTCAGCAGCAAAAATTGGTTTGTATTTAATACCCATGACTCCTCCACAGTCATGCACATCTCCCTCCCATGTCATTAACTCTACTAGCATAGGGGAGGTACATTTTTCCACCATGATATTTTTTTCTTGCAGAGCCAATGCCCATTTTACCAGTCTCAGAGGACACTCCCCGTACATCCCTTTCCAGGAAATTTTACAGGTCAGGTGCGTGTGAAGTTTGCAAAACAATGCGATTAAACCTCACAATATGTTCAGTAGTTTGTATTGCCTAATATACCGCCCGTAAGTGCTTTACACATTCTTCATAAGTTTCCTCTACTGGAGTTAATACCCGAGAAAAATATCTCACTGGACGTAAAGTCCCCGTTCGCTTTTGTAACAGTACAGCGCTGATCACTTGATCAGTCGCATGTACCTGTATTACAAAATCTGATGACTCAGAAGAGCTAATGAGGGCTGGAGCTGTCACTAGTGCTTGTTTAAGAGCCATAAAAGACTGCTGATGCTCTGGTTTCCCACTGAAGGATATCAGTCTCTTTCTCTCTTTTTAACAAATTGTACAGCGGTTTTGCCATACTAGAAAATGCTTCTATAAAATCTCTACAGAAGCCTACCATACCTAAAAACTGTTCAAGTGTGTTTTTGTTTTAGGCTGGGTAACTGTTGTATAACCAGATTCTTATCTGGGTCTACAGTACGTCCTTTCTGATTAATACAAATGTCTAAAAAGGTGACTCGTGATTGTCCAATTTGAGCTTTGCTCAGGTTCAATTTTATAACCCTCCTTTCTGTAGTACAGTTAATAGCTCATTCAATACACTGACATGTTCTAGATATGTGTCAGTCTATAACAACATGTCATCCACATATTGAATTACTGCCTCAGGGTGAGAAAATCCTAACAATATCTCAGCTAGACATTGATGGAATAAAGTTGGTGAGGAATGAAAACCCTGGGGTAAACACTGAAAAGTGTACTGTTTATCTTGAAAAGTAAATTCAAATTTATATTGACTATCAGGATGGACAGGGATGGACCAAAAGCCATTTGACACATCTACCACAGTATAAACTGTAGCTGTAGGTGACAGCCGAGATATCAAGTCAGGAAGCCTCAATACCACAGGGGTGACCAAGGGTATAACCTTATTTAGCACCCTATAGTCTACTGTTAAATGCCAGGTACCATTCAGCTTGCATACCGGCCAAAGAGGAGAGTTTACTGTCGAACATAGAGGTCTAATGACCTTCTGTGACTGTAACTGTCTCAGTATCACATATATTTCTTCATGAGCTTCTTTAAGAAAATCATATTTTTGTGGAGTGGGTCTGGTCCTTCAATTTGGACTTTTATATTAGACACCCTGCCACACTCCGTAGCATTTTTAGCCCAAATTGTTTTATGTTGTTTAACTACAGATACTATCCACTGAGGTAAGTGTTTCCATAATTCCTCTAAATGGTAGATTTTCAAAGATTTTACAGTATATATACTATGCGAATCATCCACATTTGGTCCTGGGTTAGTGGTACTCCCTTTTCATAAAATCATGTTACTAAGATTTACTACCAAACCATGTTGTGCCAAAATGTCCATACCCATGATGGTATCTTCATGTGTAATACATTTCTAAAACATACATTTTAATTGCTGTTCTCAATCTGGACCATAACTGGTTTTATTAAATATGCTGTAACCCCCGAAGCCTTCAAACTTATTTGCTGCCTCCTATGGGTTGTTAAGGGCATATCACTATCTGTAGTGCTAACTGTAGCTCCAGTATCAACCAATATCATAGTCTGGCAGCCCCGAACCATAGCCCATACAGTAGGATGACTCTCCCAGTCCTCTATTAATTTACCTAGGGCTTGGAAGGTGGGGGCTTCGTCTCGTCATTGCCCCAATTATATCAGTTTTTTGGTTTTTTTTTTTTTAAAATCAGGTTCCCTTTTAATGCTGCCACAGCCTTGGTGGTGTCCAAATTACTGAGCATTTCAATACATTTTTGTAAGTCTGCCTTACCACCTGGTTTAGCATCATTACCAAGAGCTTGTGCTCGTCTCCTTTCCAAGACTTGTTTCTGTTTACCTTCCATATCACCTCCCTTTGCCCAACAGTCTTTATTAAAGTGACCTTCTTTATTACAATTGTGACATATATATCTACTCTTACCCTCTGTTTTGTCAATAGCAGCTACTCTCCGCTTGTCCTTTTCCTTTTCTGTGGTTTGATCATTCTGTTGCATTCGCCACCAGTCTGTCAACAACTCTTCCTTTTCTGCACATATAAGCGCTCGCTTACACAACATGCATATTGGTGCAGGGACTAAAGTAGTCTGCTGATCTATCAAACTAAGAAATGGCTCTTTGTCCTTACTTGGTTCGCCAACGCCTCCATAGGTGGCATATGCAGCATATAAATTGGTTAATAAATAAAACCGGGGATTCCTCAGGAAGTAATTGTACTTCATACATTTTTTCCCCAATCTGTGTGGGGGACACACCGTGCATTGACTGCAAAGCAGCTTGGATCTCATCTATACTTGCCCAAGTGTCATTATCAGAATTAGCCTGCGTACCAACCATGTTAGCCGGAAGACTCTGGAGTAACACGGCAGGTAGGGAGAGCGTCACTACTTTACATGCATCTTTGTTGGTCAGATTAAAATTAGCTACTAATGTTTTTAGTTTTGCACAATAGGGGACTGGATTCTGTCCAGGCTCCCATTTTCCTAGCCAATCTACCAACTGCATAGACTCTTGGATAGTCAAGTCCCTCTGGGAGAATTTCTGAGTAACCTGTAGCCTTTCATGGGCTCTTTCCATAGCAGTCTTCTGCTCTTGCTGCCTCATCATCTTTCAGTTTGTTTTCATTTTTTTCTTGATACTTTTCATGCACCCCCTGTGCTAGCAGCCAAAGCTGCTTTCTTAACATCATCCTTTTCATTCTCATATTTTTCTCTAAGATGTTCTATTTTTGCCTTAAGTTTATATATATCTTCTTCTACTAGTTGTTTTGCTTTCGGAGCCAATTTCTTATGTCTTTTACTAGTACGGGGTACTTTAGCACCTTCTCCTGTCATTTTAACTGTGAAAGGAGCCATTTTTTCTCTCCTCTTTCTTCTGGGTTCTTCCTCACTCTCAGTACTACTGGAGCTCGAGGAACTGTCTGTAATCACCTTGCAGCTACAACAATGTTTTGGCTGACAGGGGTATTTAACCTGCATAGATGCCATTTTATATTTTTGGACATCTTCACCCAATGAGGTAATCTGATGTCGTAATTCTAAGGAAATTTGGCACTGCAGCTGTACCTCTGCTTGTAATGTATACAAAGACTGTTCCTTAAATGAGAGGTCTTGGGCATGTTCTTGGTTTACATGATCTAGTCTTTTTATTGCCTGCTGCAATTGCCTAGTCGAGTCATTAATTTGTGACTTGACTGTTTAGTTACAAAAGTAAGATTCTCTTCTAACTGATTATTCATAATTTTTAACCCACAAACCTCTCCTTGTGCCACGTTTAATTTATACTCCATTTCTTTAGTATCAGTGGCACACTTTTGCATTTCTTTTGACTGAAGAACTAAATTATTTTTTCCCCCATTTTCCACCATCTGCCTCTTCATATTACACATTCTAGCTGTTATTTCATACTGATACTGTACACACATTTGACAGATGTTAGCTATCTTTGTTCTTCCTAGTTTGACTTTCTCATTTCTGTCCGTACATTGCTTAGTAAAGCATAAGTACGCATCTTCCTGTTTCTCAGGAGAGCGGTACGGACTTTCCTTTAAATGTGTTTCTAAAAATGTACGTAAAATGGTATCCATACTTACGTCTATCTTGTGGCTGGCAAATCACATCTGACTTCACATCAGTCCCTCCTGAGTCCCTTGTTCGAATCCCTTTTGTACTCAATTGATCAGATCAGGTGCAGTAAGGCATTCACCGCAGCTGGGCCCCTTCAGTTCGTTTGATGTCGTCAGCAACCATATAGACAGTCTTCGAACATCCAAGTCATGTCACCAATTGTAAGGTTTGCGTTGTGTTTGCAAAAGAAATTTACTTGAGCCTTCAGATTTCTTTAAAGAGTTTATTGAGGTTATTCAGGTTTACATGCATGTTCATTTCTTTATCTATTTGGAGCTAAATTATTCAGCTTACATACAGTGTTTATATAAAGATTTGTTATCTTGAAAAATACCCACACCCCTTTATAGACCAATCATAAAACAAAATAACATATTATTCACATTAATGTGGTATACCCAACACATAGGTATTACTTTCTCTCTTGTACCTTTTTACTCAAAACATAATTATTACTTTATTTCTTACACAATCTCAGAAGTGTTGACTACACTTAAAGAAGGTTTTACGGTGCACACCTTCCTTAACAAGGTATATACCATCCTTATAAGGGCATACCCTCCTGATAAAGGTTTATTATAGGACACAAATGTTGTGAAAGAATATGTATTGTGAAATCATAACACCATCACAAGACATTTGGCTAGATAATGTGAAAGAGTACTGTTGAGTTAAATGAAATATAAAACGTTATATTTAAAATGTTACACTACACTACACCCCCCCCAAAAAAAAAGTTATAAAAAAACGGTATTCTCAGTGCTACTCAGTTCAAACAATGACTGCCATAAGTGGACTCACTGAATTACATCAATCCGTACATTACAGAAGTATATATTCCTAAATAAAGTCTCTCGTTGAGATGCAGATGGTTTAATGTGGTTTTAGCAAATGTGCTTTTTGGTTGGTAATAAAATCAGAGTATCAGAGATGGCACACAGATGATATGCAACTGAAAAAGTTGATGAAGTCAGTCAGATGCCCTTTTTTGTGCATCCCCATATTTTGTTTTCTTTCCCTTTTATTTCTTGCAATTCTGCAAAGTTTTTTTTTTTGTACAAATCTGGTGGTATGTTGTATTGGGTGGGAGGGTTTTGGTTGGGGGCATGTGAGTTGTGCTTTTTACACTGCATCACATCTAACTGGCTGTTGGCACCAAGATCCACTTTGAATATATATTTTTTTTTTTTTTTTTTATTTCTTGTAATTAATATGGCACAGTTTGAATAACCATGTCCTGCCTGCTGCCCCAAGCATGAAAAGATGCCACTTTACCCTCTTTATTGGGGTAGTCTGTCTTTGGTGTGGTGGGGGTCTATCACCATCAGTTTCTACACAGACTTACAGAAGGTTAAATAACTAGTTTGGATGTAATACTGTTAAGGATAGCTCATGGCATATGCAAAAGTATTTTGTAAGTGTGCATGGACCCACCTGCACTGCAGTCCTATAATCAAAGTCCCAATCCACATCCAGATAGTCTGCCCACTTTCACCCCTGGTGCTAAGCATTATTGTTTGCTCCTCCACTGCCTCTGAAATTAAAATTTTAGAACACTAGTACTGGCCCCCCCCACCCAAATAAAATACAATAAATTAATTAAAGAAGTAGTTCCCCTACAATCTGGTGCTGGCTTGACACAGCACAACTGTGTCAGTTGGAGCACTATTAATAAATTTAGTTCCTTCCCTTGCACTCCCCCTCTCATCAACTCACCTAGATGTCATCACCGTCTGCTTGCCCTGCATGGCTTACCCTTCATCTATCAATTATTTTGCATACTAAATAGTCACATGTTCTCCCTAACTTTGGCAAACCATTAACAAGAAAAGGTATATTTGTAATTTCACTGTACCTCATGCAGTCGGCTTCTAAGACAGTGAATATCATCTCGTTTTCTGCATTCAATTAATTTATTGGCTCACCAATCTGCAAATAACCCAGAGCAAACATCATAATTATTTTTATAATTTTTTAAATTTCAGGTTTTTTTTTTTTTTATTTAAAATTTTTATTGGGTACTCAGATGGTGGAGAGCAGAGAAGAAAAAAAAACAGGACTGTGATAGTCGTCAGATGATTGGGGATGGTCTTGGAGGTGGGATCTGGGTGGTGGCATACTAACTGGCTAAGAGACAGGATATGAATACTATGGACACAAAGTGACAAGGTCCGCACCAGAATAAAATATAAAATACAGATTTAATGATTTCATGGGGGTGGGGGGTTCAATGACTTGGCTACATATCAAAGATCCGGATTTGATAATTCCAGGATAGGTTGGAAGAAAATGGAGTTCATATCAGTAACCTTTCATATAGTAGCACAACATGTGCATTTAAACTGGCTGCATGATCGGGGTTATGTGGATGACAGTTATGGTAATTAAATGAACTCTGATCAACCTGGGAATAAGAGTGGAATAAACAATGAAATAGGTGAGCTAGTTTGTGGGTGGGATGAATGGAGGGTGGGTTTATCAAATTCATGTAATGAAAAAATATATGCATATTACTCGGTGGAAATAGTGTCTGAAAGGCACATGGTACTCTAAATTTATAGATAAGAGAGGCATCTAGCTGTAATGTGGACCATTAGACAACAGGGTGACACCGAACTATACACCACATCAATAACTGAGAAATTTGTTCTTCTAAGGGAAAAAGAAAAAGTACAGTTACATAGGAACTTACCATAACAGTAGATCTTCGAGAGAGGTTCCTTCAGTAGGTCATCACATATAGGACTAGCGTCACCTGGCATCTGGCCACATGGTAGACTTTTTCTAGCAATACCTGATGGGGGACTGTCCCCCATCACATGACCAACATCAGCATGACACTATATAGTGGACAGCCCCCACGCACACCCTCCAGTTCTCCCACTGGAGCCTGGAATAGGCCTGACAGCAGGAGGAAACAGAGTCTGGAGTCCCTAAATAAAAAAGGGGGAAGGAGGGTGGGAAAAATACGGCCTACTGAAGGAACCTCTTTCGAAGATCTACTGTTACAGTAAGTTCCTATGCAACTGTACTTGTCTTACTTCAAGAGGGTTCCTTCAGTAGGTCATCACATATAGGACTGACTCCCAAACAGTCCCTCCTAAGAGAGACTGAGAGAAACACGGGAGGAAGAGAAATTCCAACTAAAAAGGAACAGAGTGTAACCAGCCTAGGACAGAAGACCCTGCAGGACAGCTAGGCCAAAACCTGCCCTCTGCCTAGAAGCAATGTCCAGACTGTAGTGCCTGATAAAGGTATGGACAGAACTCCATGTTGCTGCTGTACAAATATCTGCTGCAGAAACATTATGCAAAAAAGCTGCAGATGCAGCCATACCCCTAGTAGAATGACCTCTGACAGGCCCCGGCAGAGGCTTATCATAATTCTGGTAGAAGTAGATACAACTGTCCAACTAACTGGATAGGCAGTGCTTAGAAAGAGCTTTGCCCAAAGATCTGGGGGCAAGAGAGACATCAACAGTTGGTCAACCTTATGAAACGCTTTCGTACAGTGAGTTTAGCAATGAAGGGCTCGATGCACATCCATAGTGTGCAGGAGTGCCTCACCTCAATTCGCAGGGGACAAAAAATATACAGGAAGCTCTACTGATAGGTTCAGTGTGGCCTCCGAAACCACTTTATGCAAAAACACAGGATTTGTCCTGAGGACCAGCCAGTCCCTATGGAAAATTAAGTAGGGCTCCTTGCAAACTAGAGCCTGAAACTCCAAAATTCTGCAAGCTGAGGTAACAGCAACTAAAAATAACATCTTCCAGGACAGGAAGCATAAATCACAGCTCACCACTGGTTCAAAAGGTGGGACAATAAACTTCTCCAAAAACAAAGTTTAAATCCCAAGGTGGTGTGGGGCTGTGGATGAGGGGTTTCTGATGGAGAATCCCTTTCAGAAAGGTTTTAGAAACTTCCAACTGAGCCAAGGGTTTACCATCCACCAGCTCGTGGTACGCCACAATAGCTGAAAGATGGACCTTCAAGGAGGAATAGGATAGGCCCGAATCTGAAAGATGAAGGAGGTATTCCATGACTTGTGGGGCAGAACAAGAGAAAGGGTTCCAATATTTGGAAGCCGCTCAAATGGAAAACCATTTCCACTTCATAGCATAGGTGGAACGAGTAGACTGCTTTCTAGCCTCAACAATTATCTGGGCGACCCAGGAGGAGACCCCAAAGCAGGAGACCGCTATGTCTGCAGGAGTCACACATGAAGATGCAGGGTGCTGAGCCCCGGATGGACAAGCTGGCCTTGATTCTGTCTCAAGAGGTTGTGAGTCACAGGAAGTGGAACCGGTGGTTCCTCCACTAACTGTTGCAGAAGCGGGAACCAAATCTGTCTCAGCCAGAGGGGGCGATGAGGATCATCTGCACCTTCTCCACCTGAAGTTTGAGGAGAACCCTCTGGAGAATGGGAAGCCGAGGGAAGGCGTACAAAAATTTCCCTGTCCGAGAGAGACAATGCGCCGTGCCAGAAAGCACCATGCCCTGGAACGAGTGAGCAAAAACTGTGAAGTTTTGCGTTTAATGGGGAGGTGAAAAAGTCGTGTTCTGGATGCCCCACCTTAAGAAAAGAGACTCTGCCACTTCCTGACTTAGTTCCCATTTGTGACTCGGGGTTCGAGACCTGCTGAGACTGTCCGCCAGGATGTTTAGAATGCCTGGAACATGCACGGCCACTAGGGACAGATCGTACTGAACTGCCCCGTTCCACACTCTCATCGCTTCCCTGCAAAGAGTGTACAACAGAGTTCCTCCTTGTTTGTTGAGATACCAGACTATCTACATATTGTCCATCTGGATGAGCAGTGATCCCTTGGGGAGAAGGGTCTGGAACGCCTGAAGCGTGTACAAGTCCACTATCATCTCCAGAACACTGATGTGTAACAACACCTTTGAGCTGGACCGAAGTCCTCGGGCTTGGTGTTCCCCCAAATGCGCCCCAGCCCATATTCGATGCATCTGTACTCAGAGATGCCAAGGGGACAGGACTCCTGAATGGGAGACCCAAAGAAAGTTTGCAGGGATCCCTCCACCAAAGCAGATCTTTCTGGACTGCTGACGATACCAGGACTGGATGATCCAGATCATCAGGAGTTGGTCCTACTGCCCTCGCAAGGACCTCGAGGTAATTCTCATATGGAGCCACACCACACCAGAGGAACGGTAGCGAAGAGGCTGCCATCAAGCCAAGAATGCAAAAGACCTCCCTTGCTGGAATGGTCCTAGATGAGGCCACCACTGAAACTTGATGGACCAGGGTTTCCACCCTGTCCGGAGGCAGGAATGCCCTGCTCTGGATGGTATCCAAGACTGCCCAGATGAACTGAAGTCTCTGGTTTGGGGAAAGAGATGACTTGGGGAAACTGACAGTAATCCCCAACTTGGAGAACAGATCCAGAATGAAGTGCACAGTTTCCAAAACGAAATCCCTGGAGGGGGCTGAAATCAGCCAGAAGTCCAGGTAAGGGAAAACTGCTATGCCCTTGCGATGCAGAAAAGCCGCCACCACCTCCAGGCACTTGGTAAAAACCCAAAGGTGCCAAAGACAGACCAAAGGGGAGGGCCCAAAACTGGAAATGCTCCCCCTGGAAATAAAACTGGAGGAACCGGCGGTGGCTGGGTAAAATAGGAATGTGTAGGTAAGCATCCTGCATATCCAGAGCACAAAGCCACTGATTCTCCGGCAGGAGCGGGAGAAGGCTTTGGAGCGGCAGCATTCTGAATTTCTTGTACTCCGGAGAGGAACGCTTTCTATAGCCCCCTTGAGCAGGAAAGAGTTGATTTCTGTTCTGACGAGAAGAGCCTGGTCATCGTCATCATTGTCATCACTATCACCATCATCCCCCACGTCCAGATGGTCTCCAAGATCCGGAAGAGTGATCTCCTTATGAGATGTCCCCAGCTCATGAACCATAGAGGGGGATGAGCTCCCCAAGGATGGAGACCTAGGAGAGTGCGGACGTGGGAGTCTGCTCTCCAGGTGAGAAACCAATTCTGAGCATGCCCCCTGCCGCCAAGACTGAATAAGAGTTTTGAAGTCCAGCTGGACTGGAGCCTCGGAGCCTGTGGAGGAGGAGGAGGAGGAGGGATACCCCTGGTAACCTGGGTAGCCATAACACAGGTACTGCCCATAGTCTTGGAAATAATGCCCCCGTGCTACTCCAGTCTGGAGAGGGCCAGCTGGGGGGGTTGTCCCCAGGATACCCCAAGGGGTAATGTGGAACAGTCCCAGGTCTTGAATAGAGGCCCATCATCAGAAGATCAGATGGAGGGGGATCCCAAATAGGACCCACCGTCATGTAAATCAGCAGCAGATCCGACATCGGAGGAGCCGGCGTCGGGGCCACCGATGTCAAGACTGGCACCATCCCATCTGGGACCAGTGTTGGAACCAGACAAAGAGACCATGTCTGGCACCAGAGCCGAAGGCTGGGGCAGATGACTGGGCCCTGGCTCGAAGACCATTGTGGGGAGAGGGGTCCGGCGTTGGAGGTACCAACACCAGATCCAGTGGAGGGATCTCGACCGAACAGGCAGTGAGTCAGGAGTGATTCCCCCAGAAGGGATAGGAGGGGCATCTGGAGTAGGGCCAGATGGCCATGGAGGAGCCTCCATCCCTGCAACCCCATCAGGGGAGTGTGGAAGAGACCAGGAGGGGTGAATTATGTCCAGGGGTTCCGCACTGTCATCGCTTGAGGTAGCGGCCTGAACAGGGGAAGCCAGCTGGGTCTTCAAAAGATGGGCCTCCAAAGCCTGCTGCCTCCTTTTGCATGTGACCTGGTTAAAAGGTTGGCAGTCTGGGCAGAAGGAGACTGGGTGGTCTGGGCCTAGGCAGATCACGCACTTCACGTGGCTGTCTTTGTGTGGAATTTGTGTGCCACAGGTGGAACACTTCTTCGGTGAAGACACAGAAGAAAATTCAGAAACTTGAAGGAAGAAAACAAAGTGAAAACCGATGAGAAAAAAAAACACTTTCAACGACGCTCTCTTGAGATGTCTGCAATGTGACTAGCACAAGACGATGGCAGGAAAGAACTGGAAGGCAGGCATGGGGACTGTCCACTATACAGCATCATGCTGACATCGGTCACATGACGTCAGGTTTGTGGTCCCCCATCAGGTATTGCTAGAAAAAGTCTGCCATGCGGCTGGATGCCAGGTGGCGCTAGTCCTATATGTGATGACCTACTGAAGGAACCCTCTCTAAGTAAGATCTGTTGTAACCCTCAATGCTCAGCATCCATAAATCAAACTATGAGAACAGAATTTAAAATACATATGGTGGGCCTTAAACATGCACAAAAAGCATGCATCACTGTGCAGTTTTAGTTTTAGTTTATTGTTCTAGGAATTACTACCTTTGAGCCAGAGGCTCTTTTACAAAGGTTCCACATCAATTAGGTACAATACAAAAAAGGTTACATAGATAACACAACAATTTGTGCTGTGTCAAGAGCGAGAAAACATATACAAATGCATATCAAATCATTTGTGCAAAAGGACATGAGATATCAATAATCACATTATTATTACAAGAAAGAGGTCATGCCAGATTAGGAGAAACAAATAGGGAAAAAGTCCAGAACAGAGAGGGTAAGTGAAAGGTGTGGGGAGCAGACAATAGCAGGAGAAAAGGTTTCCCAAACATGTCTTTGTCAAATAACGGAACAGGGTGCGTGGTGAGAAAATAGGAGGTTTAATCAGGGCAGTCACAGGAGCTGGAGGTGGCAGGTGAGAGAACAGCCTGATTTGAAAATACCTAGAGAGGTGGAGGCAGTAATATGAGTGCTGAGAGCATTTAGCCAGCTGGGGGCACGATAGGCAAATGATCTTTGTCCCTGAGAAGTCCGGCATCGGGGGACTTGGAGAGGCTGGTGTTCTGATCTTCTGGTAAAACGGGCGCTAGCACTCGGGCAGAACAGGTCTTGGATACAAGGTGGAGTGAGGCCCAGAATGGATTTTTTCGCCATCAGGCAGGTAAGGTACTTTATCCGGTTTGAGAGTTGCAACCAACCTGAGTCAGCATAGAGTTCACATGTGTGGGTACGACGATGTGCACCAGTGCGCAGCCGACAGGCCTTATTTAGGGATGTTGTAATGCAACTAAGTGCTGTAGTAGTGGCAGATCCATATATAACTAAGCCATAGTCAACGACTGAGATGATAGACGATTGGATGGCAATCCTCAATGCAGAATGGGTAAGGAGCTGTCGGTTCCGATACAGAATCCCAATTCGCTGATTAATAGTTTTTGCTGTACTATCAATGTGATTTGCAAAGGTTAGGCCTTGATCAAAGTTGATTCCAAGATATCTGAAGATTGGCACTTGTTCAAGGGTATTTCCCAGGTATGTATTAATGGTGAGTGGGACTTGCTGTTTCTTGTTTTGCGGGTTAGAGAAGAGCATGGATTTAGTTTTTTTGTGGTTTAGAACCAGCTTATGTTCAAGGAGCCACATCTCAACTTTGGAAAAAGCATGCTGAAGGTTGAGGCGTAAGAGGTTCGGATCTTTATGAGTGGCAAGAATCACGGCATAGTCGGCATAGAGGATTATTTGTTCAGGGCAGGATTTGGGGAGGGAGTTTAGGAAAAGGCTGAAAAGGAGGGGGCCCAGGATGGATCCCTGGGGAACTCCTGAGCTAACCGGTTTTGAGTCTGAGAGAACTCCAGCTACTTTTACAGACAGAGCGCTGAGCAAGGTAATTTTTTACCCAGTCACCAGGACCCTGCGAGAGCCCTAGGGATAGTAGTTGTTTGATAAGTAGGCCATGGTGTACTGTATCAAATGCCTTGGTTAAGTCAATGTAGACTGCTCCAGTTAGGTTTCCTTTGTCCATAGTATTGTGGATTGCTCCTGAGAATTCAAGTAGGGCAGTTGATGTGCTGTGCCTTTCCTAAATCCATGCTGCTGAGTGCATAGGATGTTGTGCTTTTCCAGGTAGTCTGAAAGTTGGTCCGCCACCAAGTGTTCAAGGGCCTTAGAGAGAGGTGGTAGTATTGATATCGGGCGATAGTTACCAGGCAGTGACTTATCACCACTTTTGTGCACTGAATGACAACTGCAGCCTTCCATTTCCTAGGAATTGGCTGTAGCAGAGGAAGAGATTGAAAATTTTGTGAGGGGGCAGTACCTCCTCCAGAGTGAGGGACAGAAGTTTAAGGTCAATAGTGTCGCTGCTTGCTGGGACTTAGAAATGGCCTTCTTTACATATTTATAGACTTCATGTGCCTTTACTAGTTTGAAATGGAAGGTGGTTTGGTTGGAGAGGCAGTAGTAAGTAGAAATTGGAGGTCAGCATCAGTGAAGAAATCAGATGAGAGGACACCACTAAGGTCCGTGAAGGTATCATTTAGGGTGTTTGCAATGATCTCTGGGTCTAAGGTAGTGGTTCCATCCACATTCATTATTGTAGGAGAGGATTTGGACTGCTGACCCATGATATTTCTTATGTTGTCCCAGAAGGATTTCCTTCACCCCAGGAGTTGGAGAGGGCATTCTTGAAGTAGAGCTCTTCATCAAGCGGATCTGTTTAGTACAGTGGTTGCAAGCCTGTTTATATTTTTGGATGTCCGACAGAGTGCCAGTAGCTCTTGCAGTGGCCCAGAGGTGATCCTCACTTTTGAGTTGTGCCAATAGCTTTGCCGTGAGCCAGGGATTTGTGAGTGCTTTGATTTTGCACTTTTTACTGGTGCATAGGTGTCACAGGCAGTGTTGAAAGTAGTAATAAAGTAATCAAGGGCTAGGTCAACATCTTGAGTTTTGTAAATCAAGGACCAGTCTATCTGCCTAAGACAGGTCTTGAGATGAGTAAGGTTGCCATAAGGTAGGACTCTGCTATAGATGGTTTTGGAGGCGGCTTACTTAAACTTATTTGTCCAGGTACATATTATTGGAGAGTGATCACTGAGTATTGGGGAGAACACTTACATTGGCTATACAGGTAGGGTGGCTGGTAAGGATCCAGTCAATGAGGGTGCTGGTCCCGATTTGTAGTTTTCCTGGTAGGGAGTTTACCACGTGTGTTAAATTTGCTGCTAGGATAGCATCTTTGTTTGACCCTGCATCAGGAGCAAGCCAATTTATATTAAAGTCCCCAAGGAGAAGGAGTTCGATGTCAGAAGGTTGTGTACTTACGAACTCGAGGACAGCCTGTAGGCCGGAATCAGTATCTTTTGGTGTCATATAGACAGCAGCAATCGTGAGGACTTTGTTTTGGGTACCAAGTAGTATCTTGATAGGGAGGAGTTGCACTGAGGTTTCTGTGGTGGGGTAAGAACCAGGGAGACAGGTGAGGTAGTCCTTTATGTAGATTGCACACCCACCACCCCTTTTCGAGGTCCTATCCAGCCTGAATATCTTGTAGCCTTGTATAGAGATGGCATGATCCGGAGCATTAGGTGTCAGCCAAGTTTCAACGATGGCAAGGATATCCAGGTTGTGTTGGCTGGCAAAGATTTGAAGGGAGGCCAGTTTTGGGAGGAGACAGTTGGAAGTTGTAAAACTTTTTTGGGTCTGGCAGTATGATATTCACTCAACACCACTTATTTCAGGACTGCCTTTATAAAGATATAAAGTACCCAACCCCCAGCCCCTTCTTGCCACCTATCATTAAAAAAAGTATCACACCACTGCAGAAACCTGCTCCCACCACCTAAAACAGTCCCAATGATGATGACCAACACAACCATCCTCTTGCCTCACCAGCTGACCTCCGACTAAGGGGTATTCCGTGTCACCAGCACCTGGCTGTAGAGAAACAAAATCTTTAATAGGGGCATTTTATGGTTGGGGGGGCAGCATGACTAGTACTCTACAACTGTAATACCAAATTCGCTCAAAGAACAAATAATGACGTTCAGCAACAAGGTGGATACTGGACATAGTCCCTCATGTACTTAGGTACATCAACCCTGCCATCCCATGCCATCGAGTAATACAGGATATGACAGATCACAGTCCAGTGCACAGACTGTAGAT
Organism: Neoceratodus forsteri; assembly: GCA_016271365.2. Taxonomy (NCBI): domain Eukaryota; kingdom Metazoa; phylum Chordata; order Ceratodontiformes; family Ceratodontidae; genus Neoceratodus; species Neoceratodus forsteri. Next base: position 136,652,996 of record JADMNL010000024.1, read on the forward strand.
CTGTCTAGAGTGCTAAATGGAAGATTTCCCGCTCCTAAAAATGTCTACATTAATAACAGTTCTGAACACGCAAGTTAAGACAGTATACCACGATAAAATTCTAACATTTATATTTTATTTCAGATAACACTAGTTTATTCTGGATATTGGGCAGATCAGGACTCTAATCTGAGCAGTGACCAGAACAAGTCTCCAAAGGAAGTCAAATAAGTAATGCAGATGCATGGCTGCAATAGGTTTGAATTCGGCAAACCCTGAATAATGTTTTTTTGCACAAAGACCTTAGAAATAAAAGTACTGAAAGTGCTACAGTTACTTCAATGCAGACTCTGGGACCGAATTTATTTTAGGAGGGAAATTAAAGTATTTATTGAACGAAAAAAGCAAACACTGTGGAGACAAAAAACTATGAGTTATCAGACAAAGTAGTAGTAAAAAAATGTATTCTGCAATTTCAGAAAAGGATAGCCCAATTAAGCATTGTTAGTGTAACTTTTTTTTCAATTTACATATTAGCCCTTTGATAACAGAACAACAGAACAAAATACATCAAGTTCACGTCATATAATGAGCATGCTATTTTTTTTTTTTTTTATTTCTAGCAACCATCTTTTCCATGGGATTGAGATAGTTTAGGGGCTTAGGCTCAGTCCACTCTTTCTTCCATAATTGGCTCGATGACTTGAGGAAACTAAAAAAAGCCTAATCATAGCATGTGATGCCTCCGATTTAGCTTATGCTGTGTATTGCTCTGATATTTGGGTAATTGAGTCATGACTATATTTTGAGATATAGCATCCTTATCCTACTACCAGGCGACATTTGCATTTCACCCATACTTAATAGTAGACATTGACAACTAGGTTCTTTGATTTGTGCAGGCACATTTATAGTTTGCTGGTAGTTACAGCAATAGATTTAGTCCTAGAGTATAACAAATGCACAGAACCATCACAGGGAGTCAAGTGGTGGGAGTAGGGAGTAGGGGGTATCCAGCATGGGACAGCCTAGGTGTGTGACATTCTGTATTTGGGAACATGATTGAGCCTTAACCTCAGCCTGTGTATCAAGAACAGTACAAATCTGATGTCTGTTCAACATTCTGTATACTGTGTGTGTGTGTGTGTGTGTGTGTGTGTGTGTGTGTGGAGAGAGAGAGAGATTGGGAGGCCTCCGAACAATCACAATCCACAAATTAATTGATCACTACTACTTTAATGTAAATTTTGCTACACATACATTATTACAGTTAAAAAAAACAAACAAAAAAACCCCCACAAAAGTCTGAAGCTAGAATTGCAGGGTTTTTGTTTGATTATTCATGCAGTACACTGATCCTGCATATTATTTCATTACAGACAGTTTTTTGGTAAAGATTCCACTTGTTTTTAGATTGAAAAGTTCACTGCAGCTTTGTGCTATCAGTACTGCTTCACACAAACACTGCAGCTGGCATCCTTTGCTACTAGCTGAGCTGAGCTATGTTACACATTGTGAGCCCAAGAGACATTTCAATGTGTCAGCCGGAAACAAAATGAAAATAATTTTATGTTTTTAAAATCTCACATAACATTCAGTTCACAGTCACTTCACTTACAAGTGAAGTTTTAATAGGGATGGCAGGACACATAGAGTATGGGGGTGTAGAAACTTTAAGTCCTGTTCTTTAGCTCTTTCTATGTAAACGTAGCCAAACTGGAAGGTGTACAATATGGCCATTAAGACCATTACCAGCTGCTTGACCTAATCTTTTCCACTCTGCATCTTACAGCAGCACTGCAGCAAATCTGGGCAAAAGTCTAGCCCTGCTTAGTTAATGGTATTGGTGATCACTGGGGTGGTGGTGCTTTATCCAGCGGGATGCCTAGCCAGAGAATTTAATGGAAAATGCTAACCCCGCTTAGAGAGCGGTATACAAAGCAGTCTCACACTTAGTGACTTCAAAGCTTTATTTCATCCATCCATCCATCCGAATATAAGGCAGTGCAAAAAAAAAAGGAAAAGTTTATGTTTATTTAACTGTACTGTATGTTTACAGAAGACGAATTCAATGTCTAACAGAGTTGATACAAAATACAGTATAAGCCAAATTGTATCAAGGACTGAAACGTGATACATTGTAGAAATAGTTCACTTTGCAACATTATTGTTGATCTAAACAGATTTCACGGTTTCAAGGAACAGAGAGAACTGTTGCAACAATATGTCACCATGCTGCTGAACAACATTTGTACTTGAATTGTAGCAACTTTATTTTGCACAATCTGGATATTCTAAATTAGCCGGCATCATACTTCGTAACTGACTGCAAGGGGAGGGGAAGGTTATACCAGTTACAGCAGTCACTGTCTCCAGCTCATGAAGCAATGACTGGGATGACAGCATGACATCGTATTTCTCAGTACCCCATAAAAAATAAATACAGGTTCAAATGCATATACTGTACATGTATTTTACAGAAGCAGTGGTATCGCATAGGACTTCCTTCCTCAGTCCACTCTATCACACTCCAGCCTCACCACTCAACATCATAACATCAACATTTTTTGAAGTAATTTCATGTTTGTTTTTTTAAGTCTGCATGGAAGTAGAATGGATCATACAGTATACCCCCTTAATGTCAATAGGGGTCAGCTTTAAGTACATTTGTGTGCATAAGAATGGCCAGTCTGAACTTGATTAAGGACACCACTTGACCAATACACAAGGACTCAAATAAAGATAAGTATTTTTTGGAGCCTCTGTATTTGTTTATTTTATTTATTTTTTCCCCTGTGGCCTATGCCAGTTAAGCTGCAAAAATGTTGGAACACAATATAAATACTGGCAGCAAAATGGATAAAAGGAAAAAAGCAGATTAAAGACAGATTAAGTGTGAGACTGTTGTATCATCACTTTAAATTGCATTGTTAATCATTATTAACCAGATGAATGCAGTACACTGTAAAATAACATGAACAGTCACTGCTCTGCTAGGAAGAAATAGGTGGTCATCTTCCTCTCAAAGTGCTTCAAAAAGAAGAAAAGGAGGGAACGAAAGAAGTCCCCACTGTCCCTGTGTATTTCATCCTGGGGAGGGGGAGCGGAAGGGGGCTCCACTAATCAGGCAGAGAATAGCAGTTTATAGGGCACAACAAAAATAAAATGAGAGATGGAGCTGCAATAACCCTCAGAAAACAATATGAAACAGCTGTACTCTACTGGTAATATCCCACTCACTTTCATGGACAACTGCTGATCTTGTTTCACTGACAGATGTTGAGCAAGACCGAAAGGTTCGTCTGTTTTTAAACAGTTAAACAGCATAATTTAATATAAATTCATCCTGCAAGCCATACGCTTTGCTACAGCTTGCAGTTTAAATCAGATGTCCTCCAGAACAAGAAACTTCATTTCAAATGTCAAGTCAGTTTAAGAAGCTAGCTGTAAACTCACTCTCTGGTTAAAAATTATGAATATTACACACACCTGTCTACCAAAAATGAACAGCTGTCTCTGAACATTTTTGATGCCCAAACTCACAACTGCTTGGGGAGGGGTTCTGTTTACTAGTTACAAATGAAATACTGCATGTTTTAATAAGGTAAAATCTCTTTTCCTAGGTCAGAGTAGGATACCAGCTGAAATGCAAAATTATTGAAAGTGCATTGCTCCCACCTGCCAAATGAATCTGTCTTGGGAATTGCTTTGCTTTTCTGTGTTTTTTTGTGTGCATGTGCATGTTAGAAAATAGGCAGAGGCAGACAGCTGGCAAGAAAGGGGGGCATCACTATGACATAATGATCACTGCCACAGACTCTGGTTCCATGCCTCTTTCAACAGCTGTAATCTGCTGGTAATATCCCTTTCAATGATGTTAAATTCTTTTACCAAGTTGTTTATGTCATAAGCCTTTTTTTTTTTTATTTTATAATCTTTATTGGGAGTTTCCAAATAATAAATCACATAACAAGGAGGACACTGATTAACAGAGCAAATAGAAACAACTTCCTAGTAATCATGCCATAGCCTAAACAGTCATACATGGAATGAAAATAAAGATATTTCCCCTACCACCTCCCTCTCCCCACCCAATGAAGAGACTCAGCAAAAGGGGGGAAAAAACAAGTCTGAGGTTTACTAGATTAAGCTCAGTGAGAGTAAGCACTCATTATTAATGGCATAGTAGTTATAAGATATGATGGTTAAGTGGATAGTTGTTGTAATAGATTTCAAGCAATGGAGCTAGGGCAGGTTAAAATTAAGGATCACATCATGAAGTCCCCCCCCCATTTAAAAAAAAAAAGAAAAAGAAAAACCTCTGCAATTATGCCTCATACTAGCTAGTAACCTCTCAAATCTTAAATTAAGAAGAATCTCATTCCTCCACACAGTTAAAGAAGGAACTTGCTGGTCTTTCCAATTATTTAAAATATTTTTTTTGGCTGTTAAAGCAATCGTAGACATACTGTGTTTCTTAACAGAGTTAGGTATAATAGTAAGATCCCCAATTAATCACACATGAGGAATGAAATATTGAGCAATACAGAGTTTGCAACCAATTCTATTTTTAAGTAGAGTCCAAAGGGAAGCAGCTAGTGGATAATCCCGAAAAATATGGGAAAATGAACCTATGTCTGCTCTGTACCTAAAACATTCACGCGTATCCAATAGACCAAATGTAAATAAAATTTCAATGGACAGTAATGGACATTGTGAAGTAATTTGATCTGGATCAATTTTAACTTATTTGAAATAAATTTATGAAGATCTTTCCAGACTGGTGACCAATTAGAACTAGGATATAGCTGCTTAACCACCCAGTATTTCGAAACATTAGGTAGTAACATAGAAACATAGACTTTGACAGCAGATAAGGACCGCTTGGCCCATCTAGTCTGCCCATTTCCCTACCTACAGGATAGGCCACAGATCCTAGTTAACCAACAGCCTATTTCTTCCTACCCCCACAAGAATTGCCTTATGTCTGTCCCATGCATTCTTGATTCTCCCACAGTTTTAGACCCCACAACCTCCTCAGGAAGGCTGTTCCATGCATCCACTACCCTCTCTGTGAAATAATACTTACTCACATTGCCCTAGAACCGTTCCCCATCTTTAATTGTGTCCCTTGTTCTTGCCGTCTCTTTTCTGAAAGATGCTACCCCTCTTGGACTTTGTTGATTCCACTGAGGTACTTGAAAGTTTCTATCATGTCCCCCTCTCCCTTCTTTCCTCAGGTATACATATTAAGCCCTTCGTCTCTCCTCATACGGCTTCTCTTGTAGACCCTGCACCATTTTAGTTGCCTCTCCTCTGGACTGCCTCTATTCTGTCTATGTCCTTGCAGAGATGGGGTCTCAGAACTGGCCACAGTACTCAGATGGGGTCTCACCAACTGTCTGTACAGAGGGATAACTTCCTGTTTTCTGCTGCTAATGCCTCTCCCTGTGCATCCCAGTATACCCCAGCCCTCCCTACTGCCTTCTCACATTGCTTGTTAACCTTAAGGTCATCTGATATGATTACCCCCAAGTCCCTTTCCTTTTCTGTTGTTGTTACTACCTCCCTCCCCCCCCCACTGTGTATTCTTCCCCTGGGTTCTTGTTTCCCAGGTGCATTATTTTGCACTTCTTTGCATTGAATCCTAGCTGCCATACTTCTGACCATTCCTCCAACCTTGCCAAGTCCCTTCTCATCCTTTCCACGCCTCCTCGTGTATCAACCCTGTTGCAGATCTTTGTGTCATCTGCAAAGAGGCATACTTTTCCTTCTAGTCCCTCTGCAATGTCACTTATGAAGACATTAAAAAAGGACTGAACCCTGCGGTACCCCACTAATAACCCATCTTTCTTCAGAGTGGACTCCATTTACAATTACCTTCTGTGTTGTGTTGTCCAGCCAATGTTTTAACCAGGCTACCACCCTGGGACCCACTCCCAGGCTGGTTAATTTGACTATTAATCTTTTGTGTGGGACTGTGTCAAATGCCTTGCTAAAGTCTAGGTAGGCCATGTCCACAGCCCTCCCTGGTATACTACTTTGGTCACCCAGTCAAAGAAATCTATTAGATTCATCTGACACTGACCTTCCCGCTGTGAACCCATGCTGCCTTGGGTCCTGTGCCCCACTGGCCTCTAGGTACTCAACTATTCTTTCCTTCAAGTGCTCCATCACTTTCCTACCACAGAGGTCAGACTGACAGGTCTGTAGTTTCCTGCCTCTGTCTTGGTACCACTTTTGTGAAGGGAATCACATCCGCCTTCCTCCAGTCCTTGGGTACCACACCATCCTCCATGATTTATTAAAAGAGTAGCCAGTGGTTTCACTAGTTCCCCATTATTCTTTTAGAATTCTGGGTGAATTCCATCAGGCCCCATTGCTTTGTGCACCTTCAGTTTTAGAGTTCTTGCGAACCCTTTCTTCTGTGAAAGAACTGGGATCGACCCCCTATCAAAAGTGCTTCTGTTAATTGGATTAGGCACTTCCCCTCCTCTTTTGTGAATACTGAGCAGAAATATTTGTTCAGTATCCTGCTTTTCACTGTCCCCTCTGCCCACCACGTTCATTCTATTCAGCCTCACTATCCCTCCTTTGTCTTTCTACGCTTGCTGATGTACCTACAAAGGTTTTATTCCCTTCTTAACTGAGCTGGCTATTTTTCCTCAGTTTGGGCCTTTGCTATTCTGATTCCCTCCTGCTTCCTTCTGCCTTAACTGGTACAGCTCTCTGTCCTGCTCCTTCTGTGTTTCCTTATACTTCGGTCTCCGGAATGCTATCTTTTTCTTCCTGACTTTCACAGCCACCTCTTTTGAGAACCATAGTGGCTTTTTCTTTCATTTTGATTTGTTTATTTGCTTCACACAAGGCTTGTTGCCTCTGTGATGGCAGTTTTGATGATTCCCATTGTTGCTCCACACCTCCTTCTAGCCTGTTTGCCAGTACTTTTCTGAGGCACTCTCCCATCTTGCCAAAGGCAGCCCTCCTGAAGTCCAGTACCCTCACTTTTGGCAAGCGACTCTGTAGCTGAGTTTAACATGAACCACACTGTTTGATGGTCACTTGTTCCCAGATGGCAGCCACTTCTAGATCAGAGATCCTCCACTGCCCCGTTTGAGTATGAGATCTAAGATTGCTCCCTCACGAGTGAGTTCCAAACTAGCTGTCTGAGGCCTGCCACCCGTAGGGCATCAAGAATAGCCCTGCTCTTGGATGTGGCTGCAGCAAATGTGCTCCAGTTAACATCTGGCATATTCAGGTCTCCCATCAACAGTAGCTCCCTTTCTCTGCCATTCTAAGAATGCCTTCTATCATATCCTTGTCCATTCCTCCCCTGACATGGAGTCTGTACACAACCTCTGTCGCGGACTGTGGTGCCCTTTCCAGTCTCAAGGTGACCACAGTGCCTCCTCTCCTCCCTGTTTACTCTTTTGTTCAGTTGCTTTTATCCCTTCCTTTACATAGAGAGCTACTCCTCCCCCTCTTCTCCCCTGCCTGTCTCTCCTGTAGGTTATGTACCCTGGTATGTTAACATCCCAGTCATGGTTCTCTGTGTACCATGTTTCTGTGACTGCTACGATATCCAGGCATCCCTCTTCCATCAAGGCCACTAGCTCAGGGAGCTTGTTGCCCAGACTATGGGCACTGGTACTCATTGTACATATTGTACAGTATAACATAGAACAGAAATTTTTTTTCTCATTCTCTTGGAGTGGGACTGAGCCCAACAGGGACTCTTTGCTTGGAGCCAGTATTATTTTCTTCTACTTCCTCCCCACCCCCAACACTACTCCCTGAGTTTGTGTACCGGAGGGTTTTATGAACTCACAGAACATAACATTACTGTCATATCCGATCTGCATTTGTTTATAGTGATGGCACTTTTTCATGTAATGATGTACTAATGGATAAAGAAAGTTATATAGATAGTTGAGACATTTTCCCCAGGTGCACATCTGTATGTGTGTGTGTGTGTGTGCGTGCATGTGTGTTTTCATTCTATTAGTGCCCTTAAGATCCACTGCTTCAACCTTCACTCTACCTCTGTTCGTGCCTTATTGAGGGGAAGGTGAGATTACCCATATTTCTGTTATACAGTACATAAGTAAAATGAATCCCATAAATAATTAAGACACACTGATTATTTAAAATGCACACACAGTATAACGTACTCCAGATCACACAATTTCTTAAAATATACTGTATTAAATATGAGTAGTACATTTGTTCCAAAAAGAGTTTATTGATTTCATACAAGATTCCCTCCAGATCTGCAGTGCGGCAGATCACAAAGATATAAAACAAGTAAAAAATATTCATTCAGTTTCATCACATCAGACCACAGACAGAAAGGTTCACATGTTTATTATTCATATTTAATGTATTTTTGGGCAAATTCGATTGCTATTTTCTTGGCTATCACACCTCCTGATGTACGTGTTAAGTGCCTTTTTTTTGTGCGTGTTTGGGGTTCTCTTTACTAACCCTTTAGCACCAGTATTGTTTATGTTAGTTTCTTGAGAGTATAGATTCCAAAGCTGCACTTTGGGTATATTTTCAATGCAGTTCTATCTGGTGTTGTGTCTTCTATGTGGTGGTTGACTTTTTGCAGTTTCTCCATGGTTCATCTGTTGCAACGGGACACTTATCCAGTCACTCATCAGCAATGAGCTTAATTAGGAATAAGCATGTTTTGCTCTGTGGTACCTTTGTGGTGCCGATAGATGCATTTGTTATGCTCAGTATACCATCAGTTGTTTATTTTTGGATCTGGTCTTAGAAGTGAGATTTGCTACAGTTTTAGGTTGGTATTTCATCAATAAACACTGGGTAATTTAAATTATGTGTTTCTATTTAGAATTCTATTTAGAATCACCATTCATTGGTCAGTGTCAGTGTCAGTGGCTCAGTAGGCAGCACACTCACCTCTGAGGCCGGGAGATCAAAGGGCTGTGGGTTCAGTTCCCACATCTGGCACTTGGGTTAATATCCCAGTACTGACACTGTAGTGCAGCATGAGAGGGGTGCTGCACTTCTGAGGTGCCGTCTTTCGGATGAGACGTTAAACCGAGGTCCCATCTGCCTGGATTGGTGGTAGTTCAGGTGGATGTTAAAGATCCCATGGCACTTATCGAGAAAGAGTGGGGAATTTCCCGGTGTCCTGGAAATTTCCCTCATTCACTAAAAATACCACCAACAGCTTAATCTGGTTCAAGGTCAGTTGGCATTCATCTGTATCCCCCCCCCCCGGGTCGTGCCTGAAAATAAGCAGGATTTGTCTAGTCAGTGCACTTACCCGGTCAACAAAAACTAAATAAATAAATAAATAAATAAAATAAAAAATAAAAATCCGCTGACAGCAATCCTTGTCATGGTAAAAATATCAGGCAGCATTTCTTAATCACTGGAATTAATTTGACTTGTAATACCGTGGACCAAGGTACAACTTTAGGAGGCAGTATAGCGCAGTGGTTTAAGGCTCTGAGCTGCACACCTGGAGATCTGGGTTTGAATCCCACAGCCCCAACTTGCATACTGTGTGACCCTGAGCAAGTCACTTAATGTCCTTGTGCTCCCAGGTCACACCTGTAAACAAGCTTTCAGCTTAGTGCATCTCTCCTGGTTAAAAAAAAAAAAAACTTTAGGGTCTCCCACATCATTCTGTCTAAGATCTGTGGATAACAGTGCCAGATAAAGAGCAGGTTTTCACGTATCTATTATGTCCTTTATGTACTGTATATAAATTTCAATAAAGAAATACTTCCCCCTGTTGGGGTCAGTCATTTTTGCCAATATCATGCTTCCTCAAGACAGTCTCTGTAATAGTGAAGGTGGCAATAGTAAAACTTTTGTCTTAAACGGTGTATAATAATCTCTTAATATTATTGAAAGAACTTCCCGATCACATCCTCCCCGGTGAAATTCAGCGGTGCCTGCTGAGCAGTGAGATGAGCCATCAAGGGAACACCATAATTTGACTCCCACCATTGCTTAGGACCATTCACTATTTATCAGCACTTGCAGACAAGTCAGGACCAGGTTTGAGAGAAGGAACATCTCTGTAAGAGATTAGCTGTTCCCTTGGCAGTGTGTTTTGGCGCTCGGCAGGCACAGCCAAATTTCTCAGAGGAAGGAGTGAACATGCAGTGTGCTAGCCACAACAAAGGTTTTAGTCCCACCACTTCAACTACAGTATGTCACACAGAAACTCTCTGGAGGAACTATAACACTGGTGAAAATGAAAAAACATTTTTTTTTAAAGAAATGTACCATCAGATGGTATTTTATTTTATTAATCTATTTTATTTTTTAAGCAATAGCAAAGGGTGGCAGGAAAAATCTCAAATACCCCTAAACTGACTGCTAACTGTCAGAACCTCGGTGCAACTATGTTACTGGACTCCTTGCAAACTTGCACAAAAATGTCTGCCTGCTTTCTCTGCTGTGCACCATAGGGGACAGCAGCCCTGGTACTTTGTCAGTAGGGTTTGTCTGGGAGAGCCAACCCTAGCCCTTGGTGCTTGTCTGCTTGTTTGCACATCACATCAGCTTAAAAAACTAAAGAAGCCATTTGGGAGTTACCAACAACATGTCAGTTTCTACTCTGCATGTCACTCGCACCTGAAATAGTGATGGCATAATGTGTACTGTGGGGACACCTGAAGGAAAACTGCAAGTGAACAAGATCAACTGTATTAAAAAAAAGCACCACCTGGCACAGTTAAGGTACCGATCATGGCAATGCAACTCATTTAGAATTCAGCACTTAGGCATTACTCGGTACTGCTCGGTATACCCTCAGTATACCACTCAGTGTACCGTGTCTGCCGGGAAATGCCGCGTTACCATCAGCTTATCTGTAGCAACCACTGTATGTGATCAAGACTTAAAAGTGGTCCGAGTTCTTGATACAAGACTGCTGCGTGAACTACAAAAAATGGCTAGACTTACATAAGACTGGTCTTAGCCCAGTGTTGCCTAGCAACAGAGACTGGACATACACTGCTCTCATTAAAAACAAGATGGCTGCCAAGAGAAAGCAGGGTAACTGCACAGAGGATGAAAAATACTGCATGACTGAGAAGATCCATCTAAGAAAGGATATTCTAATTGGGAAGGAAAAAAAAATATATATATATATATATATATATATATATATATACACACACACACACACACACACACACACACACACACACACACACATACATAGACACACATACATACACACACATATACAGTACTCACTCCTATATCTGTCCCCCCTTATCCATTACCCTTGCTAAATGCCAGTGAGAGCTTCTGTCCCATTTTCCAGAAATGCTATCTCCACCTTTAACTCAGGGGCAACATGAGGAAGTACTTTTTCACAGAAAGAGTAGTGGATGCTTGGAACAGCCTCCCTGCGGAGGTGGTGGGGCAAAAATGGTAGGGGAATTCAAGAATGCATGGGATAGACATACAGTAAGAGTACTCTTGCAATAGGGAAGAAAGGGTACGACACAGAGCAACTGGGGTCTGCGGTATTGCATTAGGTAGGGAAAAATGGGCAGACTAGGTGGGCCACACAATCACCGTCTATGTTTGTATATAACTGCCACTCTCTATTATCTGCCATCCTCTTATCTGCCACCATTTGGGATGTATGGAGGTTCACAGATAAAAGTCAGAGCACTGTATTCAGCTTCTCACTGTGAAAGAAAACCTAAAATTATGCCAACATTCTGTGACATACAGTACACAGTGCAATATTTCCATATCACTGTTTTGTAAATTAATATTTCTTAGTTCTCATAGTAGTTCTGAATGTAAATGGGGACCATTTTTGCAAATTATCATTTTTAACTGTTTGTTTGTTACCAGTAGAGGCACAAGGTTCTGGTGGATGGAGGGAGTTTTGCAAGTCAGCCCTCACCCTAAAGGTCATCGACAGTCCTGCATAATCCTGTGCTGATGTGCTGCTACTGCAGCAATGAATTTGGTGCCATTCTGTTTTTGTCTGTCCTGTCTATTGCAACTGAAGCAACTATCCGCATTACTGTACCTACATCACATGGAGTGTCTGCAAACAGACTGGCAATCCGAACAACTAGTATAATTATGACCATGTTTATGTGACACTAATAATACCTCCACTGCTGACATGTGCTGCTGTGTGCAATTAGGAATCACACAACGTGGATGCAAGCTGGACCCCCCCCAGATTACTGTTCGTAATGCAGATCCATTTGCAAATACATCAGATAGTGATGTAGGTACAGTAATGCAGATGGCTCCTCCAACTGCAACAAGAAGAACTAAAGCATGACGAGCACGGCACTAAATTCATGGCTGCATTAACAGCACATCAGCACAAGATGCAGCAGGACTGTTGGATGAACTTTAAGGTGAGGGCAGACTTGCAACACTCCCCCAACCACTGCAACCTTGGATCAATTTGAGAGAAAACCTAGAAAGATGAAGATTGGTCAGGGGAGGAGTGATAATAATAGGGTGGGTTAATAGCGATGAGCGGTCACATTCCATTTTCCATCTGCCACTGGTTGGACAGCATGGGAGGATGTTCCGGGGTGTAGTTTTCTTATCAAAGGGGTGACTTTAAGTGAGAGCATTGAGTGGTGTTTGTGCTAATATAAGCTTTGCATCCTGTGACTTGTAATATGGTCAGTAGAGAAGAGTATCGTGTGTGTGTTCCTGTGCTGTTCTATGCATTCTGCATAGGTAGGTAGGTGTGTGTGTACACACACACGAAGGGTGCACACAGTGAATCATCTACATTATGTTATTAATATTTGCTAGCTGTTTGGGGGGGGGGGTGTTCTGCTCAAAACAGAGGAGTTGAAGTTTAGAGCTACTTGGATTCTGAAGACTCTGATCAGCATACCAAAACAGCCAGCAGCTGATGAGATGAGTACATGTGGGTTATGATGACTGTTAGTAAGTAGATACTAGGTTTTGGTGAGAGGGGACAGTGTCAATATTGTTTGGCAGCATCTATGTCAACTGCTGAGATGCAAAGTCAAACTCAAATCGAAAAGCAGTCCAAGAAGAACCAAGTGATCATTGCCATCCATACCCAACATGTCTCTGATTTGAGTCAGCCGCTATAACCACCTACACACACACACACACACACACACACACACACACACACACACACCTCTTTCAAGGCAACCCCAGCCCAATTAGACTGTGAGGTGATCTGGACCATTTGCAGCAAAGTCCACAGTAGTACCACCCCATACCACCTTCCAACACCACTCCAGAACACTTTACTGACTGCAAGGGTGGACTGAACGCCTTCATTCTGATCATGCTGGTTGTTTAAAAATTAAAAAAAAAAAAATATTCTATTTGTGTTGTCTGATGACTCCACATCTGCTCTGGTACTGGTTCACACCATTGGTAATGCATATTACTCACAACTGCACTTTTTCTCCATTGTGAACTGACTGGTGTTCAACACAAAGAAAGCCCTATGTTCAGCCACCACCATACACAACACAGTATGGCATCTGCTGGTGGTCTCTCCAGGAATTTCTCCAGTATGGTCACTCCACCTGTCTGGTCATTAGAGATAACTAGTGTTTTCAGGACTTACAGGTATAAAACTAATGTTATGAACCAATACCAGATCGGACAATGGATTGTCTGACAGAACTACCTGAATACAATTTTTTATATATATATATATATATATATATATATATATATATATATATATATATATATATATTACCTGCTATGCCACAAGCCATCAGGATTGGGTGGGGAACAGGTGAACAGGGTTCTATTACTAACTTGGGGCTGGATGGCTCAAGGGTCAGACCACATATGGGAATGAGGATCATACCATGGAATTGTCTTGAATGATGTCATGGTCAACTCACTGACCAAGAGGTATGGGATACAGCAGCAGACATTTTCTGCAGCTGACTCAGAACCATGGGTGGGTTGGAACAGAAGATATGTGAGAAATAAGGATGTGATTAGTATCTGGCATGACTTGATGTTGACGTGGATTAAATTCAAGAGAAACCCGTGGAGGTTGCACTACGCTAAGAGGACAGATTAACTGTGTAACTTACTACCAGTAGAAGCTTGTGTGGGTGTACTACACTAAAAGGACATAGGACTGTGCAACTTACTACCAGTACAAGTGTGTGTGTGTGTGTGTGTGTGTGTGTTTGGGGGGGGTGGGTTTAACAACCCTAATTGGTTTGAAAAGGGTCTTGAATGAAAGACATAACTGAATTTCAGAACAGTGGCAGCAAGGGTTCAAGGAGCATGGTAGCCCGATGATAAATTTTAATAAAGCTGGACCACTAACCCAAAAGAGTCCCCACTAGCCCACCCAGGCTAATACTTTTAGTTACTGACCACTGACCACCAGGCCATCTAGGGAGTGATAAGTGGTTTTGCTAAGCCCCCTTCCCCAAACAACACTTTCTCTTCTCTTTTCCTATCTGCTTATCAGTTTTATTTCTCCATATCGCTATCTGTCTATCTTGCCCCAACTGTAACTCTGTATCCAACACTCCTTTCTACCCCTGCTATCCTATTTGAATTTAAATGGTTATGTTTGGCTGGTATTTATTACAAGGTATTATGCTATTTTTGGTTATGTTATGTTGTACAGTGCCCAGAGCCTCTGGGATTAGGTGCTAAATAAATACAACTACACCCCTTTTGTATGTGTCTCTGCTTTCTGCCTCTACTCTGGCTATTGTATTTTCTCCTTGTTAACCAAATTTTCCCATTACTTTTACACTTCTGACAGGTTACCGATTCCTTCCCCAGAAGATTAAGTATTACTCTACATCGAACCTATCCTATCCTTCCTATTTACTCCCTATGAACTAGGGATCCTTTGTGACCCCTTTCATGTACTGTATTTTACAGGGCTGACACATGTTGTCCCATCAAGACGTCTACCTCTGGCTCCTTGTACCCAAGTAAGAGACCCTCAATATATTACCTATACTAGGTAGGTGGAGTTTAACAATGCAACCGTGCGTGTGTGTGTGTGTGTGTGTGTGTGTGTGTGTGTTTGTATACAGACATGTATGCATGTATGTGTAGGATGCACAGTCTGTAATGATTTGTAAACAGCCACTAGTTTTTGGACTGCGATGGGGCAGGGAATGCTGCTGTTAATATCCACCATGGAAGGCTCCTTCTGTGTGTGGTTGTGTTTGTGGAGCAGGATGCACAGTGACTTGGAGGGTGGGCAGTGCTATGGACAATAGCTGTTTCTGTTCAGGTGTGGGTGGGGTGTGTGTGTATGTATACATCTATATGTATGTATGTGACACTCCTAAGCATTCTGTTGACAATCGAGATTTTGGGGGTGGATAGTGGTGCATGTTATAATGTCAAAGTGTGTGTGTGTATATATATGTGTGTGTGTGTGTGTGTGTGTGTGTGTGTGTGTGTGTGTCCCACCATCTAATGGCTGATGAGGGAGTGAGTACTGTGCTACAGTCAATATATGGGTGTGTGTGTGGGGGGGGGGCTAGCGATGCTCCCTGCATTAAATTTTTTTTTTTTTTTATTATTATTATTCTTTGATAACCGGGTAAGGCCCACTAGGTGAAATGGCTATTTCCAAGGGTGACCTGGGAGAACTAGGTTAAATGGCTTGCTCAGAGTCACAAAGTATGCAAGTGGAGGTTGTGCACACCCCCATGTAGGGACCAGAGACTGGAAAACTGAGGCCCCAAAGCCAGCATCCTGGCGTGACTCAAGGTTGATGTGGTAATGGGAGACTAAAGGTGTGTGCTGACTTCCAGGTAGCAGCCCTGCAGATTTCCTGGATGGGGATGTCCCTGGAAGCAGTAACCGAGGAAGCGGTATGTCTGGTGGTATGAGCTCCAAGCCCTATGGGAGGCTCCCTAAAAATCTGGAAAATGAGGAAAATCTTGACACCTTGATCAGTCCAGACAGGTCTGATTGGGACAGTGGCCTTAACAGAAGCACAGATCAAAGTCAACTCATTGACTAAGCAGAAGCATGGAAACCGGAGGCCCAAAAGTGCTCTTGGTCCCACGACCTATGGTGGGACTTCTTAGTCTTCTGCTTGGAGTCCTTCTTTGAAGATTTTAAAGATTTGGACCCACGGGAAGGGCCCTCCCCAAGGGTAGGAGGGGACTGGCATAAGTCCCGGAGCGCCCCAGTGAAACAGGTATCAAAGCCCACTGGGACTAGTGTGGACATCAATGAAGCACCCACCACAGCCTGGGCTGCAGCTTCCTCAAAAGCCGCTAACTGTTCAGCTGATCCCGCAACCGTGGAGACCACCCGACGGGCATCCCTGGACTGAATGGGAAGGTCCCACTCATCGCAGACGTCCAAGCAAAAGTCTCGCAAACCAGTCCTCCAAAGTATAGGAGTGTAAAGTGTGGCACAGGCCGAAAGCTTGGGAGTCACATTCTTGGCAAGGCAGTACATGCACATGGCATAAGGGTCCGTAGGGGACATTTTCTGTCTGCACAGACATTTAAAAACCATGCACCAACTTGGAATCAACCAAGTCCATCACACTACAAGAGTGAAAACTGTGAAGCAACTTGAAGACCAAAAGGCTTAACGAAAGAACAATAGCGCCTACGCAAACGCAGAGCACTAGGGAGGGAACCTTCTTCCAGTGGAAAGAAAGATCTGATGTCATGGGGCAGTGCCGAGGAGGATACCACTTGGGGTGGGTGGGAGAGCCAGCCTGAAGACCTTCCAGCAAGCCTTAAAGGGGAAGGGAATTTTGCCAAAAGTGTGGCTAGTACACCATATCCACACCCCTAGAAAGGGTATGTTTACTGCAATTTAGATATTTTAAATGTTTCACTAGGAAAGGAATGCTGTTTCCATAAATACTCTTGGGAATGGAATACAGAGGAGCCATACAATATTGTAATAGCAGCAAATAAATACATAAAAATGATTGTTTAGGCACAGTATGAGTAGAGGGGAAATACTGAGACAGTGGTCAAAGGTTGACTCTGCGTCCACTGATGCAAGGTAGATGCAGTCCCAGGGAGATGCATCTTTCCTTTGAAAAATAAAAAATTAAAAAAAATAATTAAATCTTTTGTAGGTCTATATTGACTTGAAATGTATTAGGTGAGGTTCTTGGTACAATTGACAAGCCTTTGCTCAGTATGCTTTTTTGTGGCTCTGTGAAGATGTGACAGTGATTTACTATTTGCCACTCCTGGTCTGTCTCTTTATATTTATTCCTTTATCTACCTCCCCTCTGTCCTCTGCACTTTCCTTTTTTGGTTGTTTTGTCTTTTGTTTTTGCCTCTGTGCCATTTCCTTGTGGATAAAAATGCATACTGTTGGTGGTATCTTGGTTTTCTGACTCCTCCTTCTTGCTTTCCTGAGAACTGATAATCTCTACAGTTGTTGTGGCTGCAACTGATTTCTCAGAGTGGCTTTTGTGATTGTTGAAGTTCTTTTTAGGTTGTGAGTGTGGGCACCTTCTTGAAATTGACCTACCGTCCTGTTCTTGGCTCAGCTGAATATGCACCCCTTCCTGTTCATTACTGCCACACTTAAGCTTTGATTTCATTCACTCAAATAATTCTGTGTCATGTTTTAGCAATTTACTTTGCAGATCTTTACCCAGCTGGGCAAAACGCAGTGATTTACATTATGTCAGGCGTCTTAGGAAAAATCTGTGCAAAGGGAAGAGTGGGAGAAGACAGTAGCTGACTGTGCAAGTTGCTAATTAAGGAGGATACAGCTAAATATGAAAGGTTAGCCATAGAAATCATGGAACCCAAAAAGTCACTCCAGTAGTATGTAAATCAACTCTGTCTGCCAAGCTGGATAAAAATCTGGAAAGTAAATTGCTAAAACATAAAACAGAATTAAGCAAAAGAAATCAAAGGTTGAGAGGGATAATCACGATTACACGGAGAGGTGCATATTCAGCAGGGCCAAGAACAGGTCAGTGACAGGTCAATTTTAAGAGGCTGCAGTGCTGAGTGGGAGGTCTGGTGGGGAGGGGGAAATCGGATTGGCAAGGGACCGTTTTCTTTATTTCGGCAAGGATAGTGATCGAATGGGGAGGGTACTAGACACCAGAGAAATGTATAATTATTATGGGGATGTCAATCATGGGGGGCAATACATACCAGGAACTGTATAACTTTTAGGGGGTGGCCATTAGAGGGTGGGGGCACCACTAGACATCAGGGAAATGTTTTTAAGATACGATGATTCATACAGCAGCATGGCTCAGATGCAGAATTTTTCAGTGTAATAACTTCGGAAGTGAATCATTTTTTTCCACTAAACTAGTCAAATGCACATCTGTGGGCTGAGCCCTTTCTACCCTGAAAATTTCAGACCAAAATTCCACTCTGTCTGGCCACAAGACGATGATAAAGAAAAAAAAAAAAAAAAAACACACACACCACTGTTCAGCCCACAAAGAAACAGAGAAATTTGTTGGCAGAAAAAGATCCCATGACCCATCTAGTCTGCCTGATCCCCCCCCCTCCTCCAGGAAGACCTCTGCTCCCCGTTCTCTTGTTCATTGTACATATCAACGGAATACAAAACAACCAGAACAGAGTCATGAAAAAGGATAAAATAAATAAATAAATAAATAAAACACACACAAAAAACACACCATTGGGGGTCCTTTTTCCAACAGTTTACTGCAGAATCCACCTAAGGGGTCCTGATGAGCAACATACATGTGTTGGTCTCCCCCTATGATGCCACTGTTGTGTCAATTTTTTTTTTTTTTTTTAATAAAAATGAGAAAAAAAAAAAAAAGGTTCCCATACAAAAAACTTCATACTGCTATTTTGAAGTGCTTACTAAGCAGGCTCAGAACTTGAATTTTTAAACTTTAAATAACTTTAGAATGGATTAATATTTTTACACCAAACCAGCAAAAGACATGTCTGTGGGACAAGCCCGTTATACCCCAAATATTTCAGACCAAAATTCCAAATTGTCTAGGCGCAAGGGAATAAAAAAAAAAAACACAGCAAACAACAATGATTTTCAATGCTTTTTCAATAGCCACATCACGGAATCTGCACATCAAACCAGAATGAATGTTGCCACGTCAAGATAGCTACCCCCGAAACTGTGCATGCAAAATCCAGTGCAAATCTGTTGAGCTCTTGTAAAGATAAAGTGCCAAATTTAAGGTTTAGCATAGCAAGCCCTGCTCAGCCCTAAATACAGCGGTGCTTCTGCGCCACGATAATATATTTTCTTTTCCAGGGGTCAATTTTAACATTGTTTTACTAGCCCAGGGCCTAATGCAACCTGACCAGGACTAGTGTAGCGAATCCTCTACTTGTCCATCTTGGCTAGTGCACGTTTTCCATGGCTGTCAAAGCAGAAAAAGTAAAAACACTTACAGGGTAAGTTCTTCACCAAGGCAGTGCATTGCAATAACTGACAGAGTGTGCTCGTGTAAGCTGCTGGTGGGTCATTGCGGGGAGGGATGGTGTTATGTGCTTGTCAGTGATGTTGTATCACTGTGTGCAGAGTTGCGAGTGTATGTGTTTGTAGTGGTGACTATTGTCTATGGATTGCCTGGTGACAGACAGGGCACAACATCAGGCAGCCAGGGTAATGCAATATTGGCACCCCACCAGTCCATATTTAGAAGACAATCCACACAGAAGTGTGGTGTGCATATTAATGGAACACACACAAACAGAGATGAGAAAGTAGTGTGCCTCAGCTGGGACTTGAACCCAGGCTACCCCGGAATACTGTTCCAATTGCGCTAACCAGCTGTACCACTAAGGCAACTGGAACCTGGGCTGTCCCCAAGCACATTACTCTTTCTCAAATGCACAACCCAATGTGTGCATATCTGTGGAACAAATACAAACAGAGGTGAGAAAGTAGTAAGCGAAATCGGAACGGTATTTCGGGCGGCCTGGGTTCAAGCTCCAGCTGAGGCACTTACTACTTTCTCACCTCTGTATGCGTTCCATAAATATACACTCATATTTAGAAGACGGCTATCATTGTTACTACTTGAGCTGTCTTCTGCACGGTCCGACCTCCCCTCACTAAGCAGTGGATCAAGACAGTACAGATCATATACAAAAGACTGTTAAACTTTTTTGTTTTGTTTTTACTTGAAATATCAGATCTACCTCTGAGCCATAGGCGCTTAAACAGAGGTTCCACATCATACATAGAATACAGGACGTTGTAAAGGTATACTCATGGTAATAACATTGAGTTACAGCAATACAGTGATACAAAATGACATGACTACAAAACACTGATTGAGAAGCCTAGATACAGTGCATAGGAAAGAAAGGCTTAACGACTAACAGAGACAGTATAAAAATACAATTCAAGTACATAAATATTACATTTGCAATCAAGTGCCATCAGTGGGCAGAAAAGTGCATCAGGGAGAGAGAGAAGAATACAAAGGTAGTCAGAAAAAGGCAAGTAGGAGGGTGAGGGGGAGAACGGATAGGTGAGAAGTAAGAATAGTGAGTGGAGACAGTGCGGAGCTTGGGAGAATTATGAGCAGTTGCAATGGTTCAGTGAGAGAAGGTGCTGGCGAAGTTTAGTTCCAAAAGGGCCAAGTTTGTCAGTGGCCAGGATATCATGGGGCAGGCTGTTCAACAGGTAGGGAGCCCAGTATGGAAAGGCACGCTGTCCAAGGGCGGTTTTACAGAAAGGAACAAGGTAAGAGCCTTTTAAGGTGCTCCTGGTAGCATGCAGAGAGGGGTGGGAGTCAGAAAATGAAGGATCAAGGGAGGACTGGCAGGACAAGACTTTCTTGGCTATTAAGCAAGTATGGTACGTTAGCCGACCTTTAAAGTCCAACCAGTGTGCTTGCTGGTAAAGGTCACAGTGTGGGTAAGCCGATAGACTCCAAGAACAAGCCGGCAAGCTTTGTTAAGAGACTGATCCTGTTGAGGGCAGTGCTAGGTGCAGAGCCATAGATTACTATGCCGTAGTCTATTATGGAGAGTACTGAGCTGGTGACAGCAAGACTGAGGGCGTCATTAGTTAAGCTATACAAGAGACCAATCCTAGTATTAGCAGCTTTGCAAACTAACTTAACATGGCCTTGAAAGGAAAGGGTGGAGTCAAAGGTAACCATAAGGTATTTAAAAGGTGTTGACCTGTTCTAACGGTTGGAGATGGTCATTAAGAATAGTGAGGGGGGGCTTTTGTTAGTTTGCTAACAACATCTATTTCATTTTTTTCTAGTTTATGATAAGCTTGTGTTTAGTGAACCATGACCAACTCACAGAAATTAGCCTGAAGACAGCGCTGCAGTATGGACGGGTTTGAGTGACAAGTATAGACAACGTCGTCATCAGTGTAGGGTAATAGGTTACCAGAGCAGGCTAGAGGGAGGGTATTTAGAAAGAGATTAAAGAGGAGAGGCCCGAGAATAGACCTTTGTGGGGCCCCAGAGTGGACAGGTAATGAAGAGGAGAGGGTGTTACCCAACTTTCACTTGCTGGGAGCAATCACGGAGATAATTCACAAACCAGGAGGTGGCTTCATGGGAGAGGCCGATTGAATGGAGGTATGAGACCAGGAGGTCATGGTTAACCATGTCAAATGCCTTTGTCAGGTCAATGTACACAGACCCTACCAATTGTCCCCGATCAAGGGCTTTGTGGGCAAAGCCAGTATATTCCAAAAGAGCAGTTGTTGTACTGGGTCCCTTACAGAAACTATGCTGTTGGGCGCACAAGAGGTTGTGCTCCGCTAGGTAGTCAGACAGTTGATCTGATACAATTTTTTCCAATGCTTTGGAGGGGGAGGGGGAGGATGAAAATAGGGCAGTAGTCACTGTGGGCAGTTTTGTCACCACTCTTGTGGACAGGAGTGACAATAGTGGATTTCCATAGCGTGGGGAATTGACTACAGTACCAAGGGACAGATGTAGTAATTTCTGGTCTAATGAGTCACCGCTGAACCTCGGCTTACCCAGTACTCTCTGGAGGTAAGTTTTTGCTTCAGTAGTAGAGATCAACCTGAAATGGAAAGGGGGTAAGTCAGAGCAGCCGACAGAGAGGGACAGGCCGGCTTATTGAAAAAGTCAGAAAAAAGTACCCCACTCAAATCAGAAAAGCCAGGTTGAAGGTATCTGCTATAACCTGAAGGTCCTGGGTGATGGCTCCAATAATGTTGGGGGGGCAGTGTTGGATTTCCCCGTGAGCTCCTTTATGTTTGCCCAGAATTGCTTGCCATTACCCCAAGAGGAGGCAAGGTTCTCTTTAGAGTGATCAGTCTTAGCACACGGATTCCTCTGGTGCAGGCATTTCATGCAGCCCGGTGGTTTTGCCTGTTGGCACATTTTCCAGAGGCAAGTGCCTTATCCCTGTCATCCATTAGTGTAAGTAGAGAAGGGGTAATCCAGGGATTACTCAGGTTCTTGATTGTACGCTTTGAGTAGGGGGCAAAGATATCACAGGCTGTATTAAATGTGGCGATGAAAAATTAAGGGCATAATCTATGTTGGTGGCAGAATCTAAAGGAGGCAAGACACTAGAGAGAAGGAAATCACAGAATTTTCCTAGCATGCCTTTTTTAAAGTATATGTTGATATGTGTTTTTTGGGGAGAATTTTTTGTAGCAGTTGGACCAATGGCAGAGAGTAGGGGAATGGTCACTCATTGAATCAGGAGGACTGTAATGTTGGAGTCTCGCTCCTGGTGGTTGGTGAGTATTAGGTTGGTTAGGATACTAGTGCCCATTTAATAGTTTATCCTAGTAGGCGAGGGGACATGTTGTGTGAGGTTGAGTGCTGATGCGGCATCTCTATGCTGGGCTAAGGCAGGGGCCAACTAGTTAATGCTGAAGTCCCCTAAGAGGATCACCTCCGAGTGATTTGGTAGCTTTGTGCAGTATTCAAGAATGGCATCAAATCCAGACCTGGTATTACGGGAGGGGGGGATATAAGTGGATAGTACTGTAATGGATTTACCAGCACTGCTGATAGCAACTTTAACGGCCAGTGCCTGGGCGACAGCAGGAGGTATAGAGGTGTCAAGAACAAGACCCTAGAGTGGGTCCATGAGATATAAGGCACTTTTACACACAGGTTTTTAAAACGGAGTCAGCGTTACTTGTGTGGCGCCGTTGTAATCTGTTGCGTTCTGGTTCCTTTCTACACGCTGCGAGTACTCCAGCAACCCCCACCTCCATTTGTTTCGGCTCCCCCAGAGTTTGCTGCTCTACAAATGTTGTTTTCTGCCTTTCTACCAGAATGGCTGTTTTACACAGCCCGAAACGGAACACAACGGTGCAAACCGCGAAAAGCAGAGAATGCGGTTTGGACGAACGTTCGCCTAGGTGGCAAAACAGATGCAATTTACACACAAGGGATGTAACGGAATACTGTTTCCGTAACAGTAATTCCGTTACATAAACCTGTGTGTAAAAGCACCTATAGAGCACAGTCCCCTCCCCCCCCGCTG
Organism: Neoceratodus forsteri; assembly: GCA_016271365.2. Taxonomy (NCBI): domain Eukaryota; kingdom Metazoa; phylum Chordata; order Ceratodontiformes; family Ceratodontidae; genus Neoceratodus; species Neoceratodus forsteri. The sequence goes on from JADMNL010000024.1 coordinate 136,676,416, forward strand.
CTTGCCCATTCTATCAACTCTGAACACAGAGTAGCCTGGGAGCGTAACAGCAGAGTCAGGGATATCAAGGGTTAGCCAGGTTTCCACAACGGCAAGGATGTCCAGTTTATGTTGAACCCCCCAGGCTTGGAACAAGTCAAACATTAACTGCACGCTACAAATGTTTACCAACGCAGTCCTGAGGCCAGCAGATGACTGAGCAGAGGGACAGGGAGTTTAACCAGGCCAAGGTTTGGGGTGGATATTCCCAGATAACAGCAGAAGCAGCAGACCATAGTAGAAAAGTACATATGCTAAGTCATCTACGGCAGTACTCTCACTTTCATTCAGTGAGAATTCGGAATCACTACTGCTGGCCATTTCTGTGAATGAACGTCTGATCAGGAGCATAAGTCACATGCACCACTGTGCCTTGCCTGCCGTGACTGATGCCCAGTGCTGCTACTTCCTGGTTTCATCAGAGTTTTTAATTAAATATTTCAGAGAGTATTTAATGTCTTTAAAAATGGGCATTGCGATTCATCTAGTGGAGAGGACACACAAAGGACAGCACTAAGGAGCTAGTATTATCAGAGTTCCTCTCTAACTCTTCTGTGCAACCACCCACAGGTCCGTCTAAGCAGTACACACTGCAGCTTAAGGTTCTAGCATGCAAGGTTCAAAAAATATCCACTTCTAAGGTTGCACTGTCATTATCCACACAAAGATAATACACTGAGGTTATTGTACTGATACATACTGTATATGCTGCATTGATGTTCCACAGTCACGTCAAACACCATGCCATTAGTTTAAAAAAAAAAAAAAAAAAATCAGGTTACTAGCCCTATTGGTAGGTTAGCCCATTCTCAATATAATTTGTTTATAAAGGGCTAATTTTGGAAGTAAAAAACAAGGTGCTATATCAACGAGAGGTCTGAAAACAAAATGGTACGCTGATAATAGAAAACAGAGCAAGAATCAACGTTTCAACTATTGATCTTCTTAAGGAATTATCTAAAACAGAAAAAAAGGAAAGTTAGAAGACAGAGTTTGCTTTTTTCTTTATTAGATAAGTCCTGAAGATGACCTGTGGTAGAAACACGAATTCTTACTCTTTTTTTTCAGTGTGCATTTAATATTACCATTTTGTTTAATTTTGGAACAGTTGGGGCTAGGAATTGAATTTTCTGAAATGAAAGTTTGGTGTTCAGTTGACATGGCTGTACAATGTCAATACAGTCTGTATGTATTGTCGCATATCAAATCGGGTGTCAAACTGTGTCAGGTGCCACAAGGATCAGTTATGTGGACAGTCCTCTTTAATGTCTTCATAAGTGACGTTGCAGAAGGGCTGGAAGGGAAAGTATGCCCCTTTGCAGGTAACACTAAGATTTGCAACAGGGTTGACACTACCGGGGGGGGGGGGTAGAAAAAAAATGAGGCAGGACTTAAGTAGCATTGAGGAGTGGTCAAGAGTGTGGCAGCTAAGATTCAATGCAAAGAAGTGTAAAACCATGCATCTGGGCCACAGAAACCCAGAGGAGGGGTACATGATGGGGGAAGGGGACTGACGACCACCAAAACAGGAAAGAGACCTGGGGGTAATCATACTGGATGACCTAAAGGTGACCAAACAGTGTGAAAAGGCTGTGAGATGCTAGGGTGCATAGGGAAAGGTATTCCTGGCAGAAAAAAAGGAGGTGGTGATACCAACGTATATAAATCATTGATGAGACCCCATCTGGAGTAGTGTGTCCAGTTCTGGAGGCCGCATCTCCGGAAGGGCATAGACAGAGTAGAGGCAGTTCACAGAAGGGCAAAAATGGTGCAGGATATATATACATACATACATACATACATATATATATATATATATATATATATATATATATATATATAGATATATATATATATATATATATATATATAGATATATATATATATATATATATATATATACACACACACACACACATATACATACATACATACACACACACACACACACACACACACACACACACACACACACACACACACACACACACATATATATATATATATACACACACACACACACACCCTGGTGGTGGTGGGGTGATATGATGGAGACTTTCAAATATCTCAAGGGCACAAATAAGGTACAAGAAAAAATTACTCACCTTAGTAATGTTGTTTCTTCTAATGGAGTCTTGCTATATTATGACAATTGCAGTTTGTCCCACCATTAGAACTGCTCCGGAAGTGAAAGAGTTAACTCCCATTCTAAGAATGGAACTTGGAGCGCGAGCTCGGTTAGAGAAGCTCTGTCTGGGTTATTTCAAACCTAAACTGTCAGATCTTTACGAGCAAAACTCACTAAGGTCTGTGTGGAAGCTGTAGCCTACACTAGAAAACTGGCTACCTGACTATTAACACATATTCCTGGTCCCAACACAAAGACTCAAGTCAGGGGACCAGAAGTAATAATATAATATAAGCAATAATATGAGATAAAATAAAAACATCACACCCCAAAACCCCAAGAAGGGGTGGAAAACATATAATGGGCATAACTAAGTGCCCACACTAGGCTGCCCACCCCATACCCAAGTAGAAGTTCTGAGAGGGGCAGGCTGGGGGGAGGTCATAATATAGCAAGACTCCATTAGAAGAAACAACATTACTAAGGTGAGTAATTTTTTCTTCAAACAACATGAAGTCTTGCTATATTATGACAATTGCAGACTACACAGCAGTACCTCCATGGAGGAGGGACAGAACCTACTTAGGGAATAGGCTCTGAAGCACAGCTGTGCCAAACCGAGCATCTCTCCTGGCCTGGACATCCAGGGAGTAATGCTTGGTGAAAGTGTGTACCATTTTCCAGGTAGCTGCTTGACATATCTCTAAGATAGGGATGTCTCGCAGCAGCAGCTAGAGGCGGCTGTACCTCTGGTAGAATGAGCCCTCAGGCCAGAAGGGAACTTTCCCAGTTTCTGATAACAAAATTGGATACAAGAGACAATCCACCTGGCAATTGATCTCTTAGTGGCAGGTCTCCCTTTTCCGACCTCACCATAAGTGAGAAAAAGTTGGAGGGATTCGAACCTGTGACCCTTGGTACGTTCTACATAGTAACTTTGGGCCCTCTTAACATCTAAACTGTGCAATCTCCTCTCGTCAGAGGAGGAATGTTCAGTGAAAAACACTGGAAGGGAGATAGATTGATTAAGACGGAAATCTGAAACCACCTTAGGCAAAAACTTCCTGTTAGTCCTGAGGACTACCTTATCCCTGTGGAAAGAAATAGTCAGTTTCTACTGACAGGGCTTGCAACTCACTTATGCGCCTGGCAGAAGTGATGGCCACTAGGAAAACAGTTTTCCAAGTTAAGTACTTAAGCTCTGCAGAAGACAGAGGTTCAAAAGGGGGTTGCATTAACTGGGCAATGCAAACATTAAGGTCCCAGGCAGGGGCCGGATCCCTAAAAGGTGGATTAGTATGAAGTAATCCTTTAAAAAACTTGGAAAATACAGGGTGAGCGGAAAGACAGGAGGGCTTTCTGTTGAACAAAAAGCAGAGACAGCTGCCAAATGTACTTTCAGGGTAGCTGGTCTCAGGCCCAAAGAATTAAGATGGACCATATAGTCCAAAACAATGGGCAAATCAGCAGATTCGGGAAATATGTTTCCTAGAACACCAAATGGAAAACCTTTTCCACTTAGAATTATAAGTAGCCCTAGTGGAAGGCTTCCTAGAAGCCTTTAGGATTTCAAGAACATCCTGAGAAAGGTGTAGGTCAGCAAATTCTAACTCCTCAAGAGCCAGGCCTTGAGGTCGAGGGATTTGAGGTTCGGATACCAAACTCTCCCCTGTGCACAGGTTAACAGGTTGTGATTCCTGGGGAGACACAGGGGAAGATGGACTGCTAGAGACAGAAGGAGTGGGTACCAGGGCTGCCTGGCCCAATCTGGGGCAATCAGAATCACCCTGCAAGGCTGGGATCTGATTCTGACTAGCACCTTGAATAGGAGAGGGAAGGGGGGAAAGGCATAAAGAAACTTCCCTTCCCAATCTAGGAGAAAGGCATCCAGGGGGACTGAGACCAACACTGGGGGCCTGCAACAGAACAGTGGAAGTTGGTGATTGTCTGGGGCTGCAAAAAGATCTATCTGAGGGGTGCCCCATCTGGCAAAAACTATCCCCAGTACTTGAGGATCCAGAGACCATTCGTGATGGCCCTGGGAAATCCTGCTGAGAGCATCTGCTAGGACATTGTACTTTCCTGGAAGGTGAACTGCTATGAGGGAAGTGTTCAGGGAATAGGCCAGAGACCACAACTTCATTGCCTCGGTGCACAAGGCCGAAGACCAAGTGCCCCCCTTCTTGTTGATGTACCACATTGTTGTGGTGTTGTCTGTTCTGACTTGTACCACTTTGTTCTGAACAGACGAAAAACACTTGAAGTGCTAAAAGACAGCTCTGAGTTCCAGCAAATTGATGTGGAGCAGAGATTCCTGAGGACCACACTCCCTGAGTGGAGAGGTCGCCCATGTGGCCCCCACCCAGGAGGAAGCATCCGTAGTGAGGTCAAGGAGTGAGACAGAGGAATGAAGGGGACCCCCAGTCTTAAATTGCTCTGACCACTGGAGGGCCTGGATCAGGGTTCGGGTCACTGGGACCAACTTGGAAAGGGGGTCTCTTTCTGAGACCAAAAGGCTCTCAAGTGAAACTGAATGTCCCTCATCTGAAATCTTGCTCCTTGCACTACAGCTGTGGACGCAGCCATGTGCCCCAGGAGCTGCAAAAAGTGTCTTGCTGGTCGAGAGACCTGCAGAGTGAAGGAGGAGGCCAGAGCCACCAAGTTCCTTACCCTCTCTAAGGGTAGGAAGGCTCTGGCCTGCTTTGTGTCCAATTCTGCACCTATGAAGGTGAGCACCTGAACTGGTTCCAGAACTGACTTTGGAAGATTGAGCAAGAAGGCCAGGGAGGTGAGCAGCTGCTGGGTAACTTGCAGGTGAGATCTTACCTGTTCTGGGGACTGGCCTACAATGAGCCAGTCGTCCAGATAGGGAAAGACAGCAATCCTTTGCCTTCTTAAATGAGCCACCGCTACTGCCAGACATTTTGTGAAAACCCTTGGGGCAGAGGTGAGGCCGAAGGGCATTGCTCTGAACTGGTAGTGACCTGAGGGCAGTTCGAATCCGAGGTACTTTCGGCGGGAGCTTCTGATTAGGACGTGAAAGTAGGCATCCTTGAGGTCCAGGGAGGCTAGCCAGTCCCCTGGCCTTAGAGAGGGTAAAATCATTGCCAGAGTTACCATTCTGAACTTTGGTTTCAAAAGGTGTTTGTTCGGATATCTCAGGTCTAAAATGGGCCGCCATTCTCCTGTCTTTTTTGGGGTAAGGAAATATCTGGAGTACAGACCCTTGCCCTGGTGTAGGGGAGAAACCCTTTCTACAGCTCTGAGAGCCAGGAGGGTTGAGACTTCTGTTTCTAAAGTAAGGGTCTCTAAAGAGTTTGCAGGTGGGAAAGATCTGATTCTCATCTTTGGGAACTTTTGAAGCTGAGAACCAGACCCTGGCTTACTACTTCCAGGACCCACTTGTCTGAAGTTAGAGACACCCAGTTCTAAGCAGTAAGCCAACCTGCCCCTACAGGTAAAGGAGAATCGGCCCTGGGCACCCCATCAGGGTGTCTGTTTGGCAGGTGCTTTAGGCTGAGGGGTGGGAGCAGGCCTGCCCACACCCCGTCTGCCTCTCCCTCTGAAGAACCCCCTCTGAGCATAAGCAGAGGAGGCCTGGGTTTGGTAAAAAGGCCTGTGAAAAGGCCTACCTCTACCCCTGGGGGCCTGCCTCTGAGGAGTGGCTTGCCGCTCCTTAGCCTGAGCACTCTTACAGGTAGTCCTATATTCATCCATTTTCTTCATATAACTCTCTGTCTGCTCCCCAAACAGAGAATTTCCAACCACAGGAAAATCCACAGCCTTAGTCTGGGTATCCTGTGACAAGCTAGTACACCTGAGCCAGGCCAACCTCACGAAAAGCTACAGGCGTAGCCATGACTCTAGAGGATACATCATTAAAATCCACAGCAGCATGAAACTGCACCTTAGATGCCTCAATGCCATCAGCAGCCACCTGTTCCAGCTCATTAGCAAGCTGGCCAGAGGCCTGTTTGGCCAAAGCCATGACAGTGTCCCATCTAGATTTTTGATACCTTGCTACATAAGCCATGTAATTTGCTTGCCTGAGTCCCAAGGACGCTGCCATGTATTGTTTTTTAGCCATGGCATCAATCTTCCTGGAATCCTTGTCAGGAGGATGGGAAGCCAAAGGAATATTAGCTTTATCACAGGCTGCAGCCTGAACCACACCAACGTGACTGCATTTCCGTGAAAGGAATTCTGTATCAGGACCTGATAGAGTGTACCTCCTGTCCATCTTTTTGTCCACAGGAGGCAGAGAATTAGGAGTTTTTAAAATTTTTATTGTCTGTTTCCTAAATGATTTATGCAAGGGAATAGACAATCTCCTAGACTCTGGAATATCCATCATTTCTACAAAATCAGGTTCCTCTTGCTCATCCACAGCTTCCTCCAATGGTAGCTGGAGGGTTTCAGCAACTTTTTTGTAAAACATAAAGTGAGAGGGGGACTCAGAAAGCAAAGGGGAGATTCTAAAGGTCTGTCTGGGGAGATGTCCGGTTCAATGGGCACACCCAGACCCTCCAAGTCACATTCATACTGTTCATAATCATCCTCCCCCTCCTCTGGTTCATAAAACTCTTCAACAACATATTCCTGAACCGGTGGAACCGACCAAACCGACCTTTTACCAGACAGTGGCGGTTCGGACGGAACCGGAGAAAGTGACTGGACAATCTGAATAGCTCTTGCTATCTCTGCAGCAGTTGGAGAAGGAATTTTGGGCTCCACACCTGCTGATTTTCTTGTTTTCTTTACTGGAACTGGCTCCTCCGAGCCAGCTTTACGTTTGCCCGAGGAAGTCTCGCCCTGGTCAGAGGGCACTCCCTCCGGTTCGGCTGGCACCGAACCGGGCTGGCCATCCGGGTCAGCGGACTTTTTGGCCTCTCGTTCCCTGAACCTGCCAACTCTCTTATCCAGGGTGGCTGCAGGGAAATTTTTACAAATCTGGCAGTTTGAATTGAGGTGGTCAAACCCCAGACAATATACACATGTGGTGTGTGGGTCAGCCTTGACAAAGACTTCCCCACAGGCATCACAGTGTTGAAACCCAGTGGGCCCGGTTTTTCTTTTGGGTTTTTCAGACATAATGCCAGCCTAACCAAAAACTTGCCCTTTTAAACGGCAGTGCCAGGCAAGACACATTTCTCGGTTCCTAACCATGTCACGGGTCTTGGAAAAAAACGTAATGAAATCCGTTTTTTTTAGAACCAATAAGAACTGGGAACCGCACTCTAAAACCTTAAATTTCAAGTTTTAAAACAAGCTGATCGGTTCAAACCGAACCGATAACATTTACAAGTTCCACACAGAAAATAAACTGTAATTACTTACGATACCACAGACAGAGCTTGAACCGATCGGTTTTGCGGTTAAAATAATAATATTCTCGGTTGATTTGAACCGAGAAAACACTGTTTAAACCGAGAAATGAACCGAGCAGTAGGAGAAATCTCCGGAGCGACTGTTCAGTGAGGCGGAGTAAAGAATCTGACAGTTTAGGTTTGAAATAACCCAGACAGAGCTTCTCTAACCGAGCTCGCGCTCCAAGTTCCATTCTTAGAATGGGAGTTAACTCTTTCACCTCCAGAGCAGTTCTAATGGTGGGACAAACTGCAATTGTCATAATATAGCAAGACTTCATGTTGTTTGAAGAGGGGATTATCCTCAAGAAAAAAAGATGTTCAAGAATAAGGGGTCATGGTATGAGTCTGGAGGGGGGGTAGACTCAGGGGTAACGGGAGGAAGAATCTTTTCACAAAAGGGTGGTGGATGCATGGAACAGCCTCTCTGCAGAGGCGGTGAGGGCAAACATGGTAGGGGAATTCAAGAACGCATGGGAACACTCGCAGTAGGAAAGACAGGGTAAAAGTCGGAGATCAAGAAGGATCTGCAGTAGGTAGGGAAAATGGCCCAACCAGGTGGGCCAAGCAGTCCTTATCTGCCGTCAGTTTCTCTGTTTCTGTGTAAACTGTTAAATGGAGATGGACAGTGCTTGATATAATATTGACTGCTGCAGTAGACAATACCAATGGTATTCCATCATAGAGAACTGCAGCCTTACTATTTTAGTTCACCAAGGATACCAGTGTCAGTGGCGCAGTAGGTAGCACACTCGCCTCTGAGGCTGGGAGATTAGAGGGCTGTGGGTTCAGTTCCCACATCTGGCACTTGGGTTAATATCTCAGTACTGACACTGTAGTGCAGCATGAGAGGGGTGCTGCAGTTCTGAGGTGCCGTCTTTCGGATGAGACGTTAAACCGAGGTCCCATCTGCCTGGATTGGTGGTAGTTCAGGTGGATGTTAAAGATCCCTTGGCACTTACCGAAAAGAGTAGGGGAATTTCCCCAGTGTCCTGGCCAAATTTCCCTCATTCACTAAAAATACCACCAACAGCTTAATCTGATTCAAGATCAGCTGGCATTCATCTGTATTCCCCCTCCCGTGGGTCATGCCTGAAAATAGGCAGGATTTGTCTAGTGCACTTACCCGGTCAACAATAACAAAATAAAATACCCCAGCTGAAATTCCACATCTCTGTTTCATTGGGGTCCTGCTTCTACCTGTTTCAGCAGCTGGATGAACTGGACCAGTGGGAGGTTAAGTGACTTGCTCAAGGTCACACAGCAAGTATTTAGCTCCCTGGATTTTAACCTGGGATCTCCTGGTTCCCACACTAATCGCTAGACCACACTCTCTCTGGGAGAAGACCTAACACTTTTCCAGTCACATTCCCATGCATTACCTTTTCAATTGTGGAGCCATTAAAGGCTGTAATGCTAAGTCAAGCAAGCTTGCGTTTTGTGCCAAAAAGCATGGTGATTGTTTTTATTTGCAGGGGTGTTATGTGTAAGCTGTTGGCAGAGAACACTGTTGGGCTGTGTTTGAATCCTTATTTTCTTATATGTTGGTGACTAGTTCTGTTGGATTAAAACCAAAAGTAAAACAGACTGTACCATCTGCATATACAATAGAGCCAACCAGGACACAACGTAGTACCTTGCAGTAAATGACACGTCAACAAAATACTGCATGACAAAAGATCTTAATTACCAATGAATTGCACTGTTCCATGCAAGAGAATAGAGAGGTCTGCTCCAGATAAACAGAAGAGGTGTACCACTGTGTCAAAAGCTTTAACTATGTCTACAGAAATAGCAGATGTGAGGTGAGCATGGTTCACGGGCTTGTGAATGTGGTCTTTGAGAATTACAAAAAATGAGAAGTACAAACACAAAGTACAGTGCCTTCAGAAAGCATTCACCCCCTTGGATCTCCTCACATTTTGTTGTGTTACTACCAGAATTTTTAATGCATTGAAATTATTTTTCCCCCCTTGATTCACACAGCATACTCAATTTAAAGAGGCAAAAATATATTTATTGTGTAACAAAAATTTATGAAACATTAAAAACTGAAATATCTTGTTTACTTAAGTATTCACCCCAGTCAATACTTTGTAAAGCGCCTTTGGCAGCAATTACAGCTTTGAGTCTTCTTAGGTATGTCTGTATCAGCTTTGCACATCTGGATTTGGGATTTTCGCCCATTCTTCCTTGCAGATTTGCTCAAGCTCTGTCAAGTTGGATGGGGAGCGTCGGTGAACCGCAATCTTTAAGTCTTTCCACAGATTCTCAATAGGATTCAAGTCTGGGCTTTGACTGGACCACTCAGGGACATTCACATTCTTGTTCTGAAGCCACTCCAGTATTGCTTTGGCTGTATGCTTGGGGTCGTTGTCCTGCTGGAACGTAAATTTTCGCCCCAGTCCAAGGTCTATTGCAGACTAATGCAGGTTCTCCTCAATGATGTGCCTGTTTGGCTCCATTCATTGTTCCCTCTGTCCTGACAAGTGCCCCAGTCCCTGCCACTGAAAAGCATCCCCATAACATGATGCTGCCACCACCATGCTTCATGGTAGGGATGGTGTTACACGGGCGATGAGCTGTGTTCAGTTTGCGCCAGGCATAGCACTTTGCATTCAGGCCAAAGAGTTCAATTTTTGTTTCATCAGACCAGAGAATCTTTTGCCACATGGTCTCAGAGTCTGCCATGTCCTTCTTGCAAACTCTAGGCATGCTATTATGTGGCCTTTTCTCAGGAGTGGCTTCCGTCTAGCCACTCTCCCATGGAGAGCTACATCTGTGAAGTGCTGCAGAGATTGTTGTCCTCTGGACAGGTTCTCCCATCTCAGCCATGGAACTCTGTAGTTCTGTCAGAGGTGGTCATTGGGTTCTTGGTCACTTCCCTGACCAAGGTCCTTTTCCCGGTTGCTCAGTTTGGGAGGAAGGCCTGCTCTAGGAAGAGTCTGGGTGGTTCCGTAATCTTTCCATTTCCTAATGATGGACTTGACTGTGCTCCTGGGAACTTTCAATACCCTAGAAATGTTTTTATACCCCTCCCCAGATCTATGCCTCCTCACAATTCTATCACAGAGTTCTACAGACAGCTCCTTGGTCTTCATGGTAGAGTTTCTGCTCTGACATGGTCATGGAACCAACTCGGCAGAAGGCAATACTGGACCTTGTGCTCACAAACAGGGACAGTGTGATGGGGGTAACAGTGGGGGAGCACCTGGGAAACAGTGACCACCAGTCATTGTGGTTTGAAATCACAGAAAGAGCAGAACCAAACCACACAAAAACACGTATCCTGGATTTTAGGGGGGCAGACTTTGGGAAAATGGGGAGATACTTGAAAGAGGCATTAAGGGGAATGGGACAGGAATCAGGGGTTGAGGAACAGTGGTCAGTATTTAAAATGGGGATTACAAGAACAACAGAATTATGTATTAAGCAGGTTAGCAAGAGGAAAAGGAAGAGGAGACCATTATGGTTTTCCAAAGAGGTAGCAAAGAACGTGAAAGCCAGAAAGATTGCATTCAGGCAATACAAAAAGACACAGGCAGAAGGGGATAGGGAGAAGTACCAGGAGAAGCAAAGGGAGGCAGGGAGGTCAGTAAGGGAAGCCAAAGCTCAGACAGAAGAACACATTGCAAAATCAGTGGGTAGAGGGGACAAAACCTCTTACAGGTACATAAGTGGACAAAGGGAGGGATAGTGAGACTGAAGGGGGAGGATGGGGGTTGCGTGGAGGATGACAACAGTAAAGCTGACATACTGAACAGGTATTTCTGCTCAGTCTTTACTGAGGAAGAGGAGGGTAATGGGTCTGAAGGGAGTACAAGTAGTGAGAATGGTGCAGAAATGGACACAAGTCCCTTTACACAGAAAGGGTCCTGAAGGAACTGGAAGTAATAAGAGTTGATAAAGCAATGGGGCCAGATGGGGTGCACCCAGGGTCCTTAAAGAACTAAAGAGGTGGTGGCTGAACCCTCTGGCTATCCTGTTTGTCGATCACTGGAAACAGGGAGGTACCCAAAGACTGGAGGACAGCAGATGTAGTCCCCTTATACAAAAGTGGGAACAAAGAGGAAGCAGGAACTACAGACCAGTCAGCCTCACCTCGGTAGTGGGGAAGATCATGGAAGCACTACTGAAGGAGAGATTGGTGGAACATCTGGTTGTCAATGGACTACAGGACCCAAGGCAGCATGGTTTCACCAGGGGAGGTCATGTCAGACCAACCTCGTTGAATTTTTGACTGGGTGACTAGGGAGGTGGATCAGGAGAGGGCAGTGGACATGTCCTATTTGGACATCAGCAAGGCCTTTGACACTGCACCACATAGAAGACTATTACACAAACTGGGGAATATGGGTGTGGGCAGGACAGTAGTGTGGTGGGTAGGTAACTGGCTGGGTGGCAGGACACAGAGGGTGGTGGTAAATGGCTGTCACTCCACAGAGGGAAGAGTGACCAGTGGGGTACCACAGGGATCAGTGCCGGGACCAGTCCTATTCAACATCTTCATCAGTGACATGGTGCAGGACCTAGAAGGCAGAATTTCACTGTTCGCTGATGACACAAAGCTCTGTAACAGAGTAGACACACCAGAGGGTGTAGACAGAATGAGAAGCGACCTGTAGAAACTTGAAGAATGGTCAGGGTTTGGCAGTTGAAATTCAAAGCAAAGAAGTGCAAGATAATGCATATAGGACACAAAAACCCTGGCACAATATATCAGTTGGGGGTGAGGATATAGCATGCACCAAGCAGGAAAGGGATCTTGGGGTTATCATCTCTGATGACCTCAAGGTAGGAAACAGTGAGACAAGGCAGCAGGTAAAGCAAATAGGATGCTGGGATGTATAGGCAGGGCATCACCAGCAGGAAAAGGAGGTCATAATTCAGCTATACAAGACACTAGTGAGGCCCCACCTGGAGTACAGTGTACAGTTCTGGAGACCATACCCACGTAAGGACATAGACAGGGTAGAGAAGGTTCAGAGGAGGGCAACAAAGATGGTGCATGGATTGCATCACAAGTCCTATGAAGACAGGTTGAAGGAATTGAACATGTACTCCCTGGAGGAGAGGAGGGAGAGGGATATGATAGAGACATACAAGTATCTTACAGGGAGGAACAGGGTGCAGGAAAACACTATTTTAAGCGAAAAAGATGTTCCAGGACTAGAGGCATGGGATGAAGTTGGAGGAGGAGCGATTCAGAGGAAACATGAGAAAGAATTTCTTCACAGAGCGGGTGGTGGACAAGTGGAACACCCTGCCAGAGGAAGTGGTGGGGGCTGAAACAATCACGGGATTTAAAAATGCATGGGATAGACATAAAGGAATTCTGGAGGTCAGGGGTAAGGTGCAACAGACTTCTAGGAAAACAAACTGAACTTACAAGCTCAAATGGGCAGACTGGGTGGGCCATAGGCCCTTATCTGCCGACACTGTCTATGTATCTATGTATCTATGACATGCACCGTCAACAGTGAGACCTTATATAGACAGGTGTATTTCCTCTGAAATCATGTCAACCACTTGACTTGACCACACGTGGACTCCATTCAAGTTTTAGAGTGATCTCACAAGGAAATTGGATGCACCCGAGCTCAATTTGGAGTGTCATAGCAAAGGGGGTGAATAATTATCAAATCAAGACATTTCAGGTTTTTATTTTAAATTACATGTACAAACAATTCCAGAAGTTTCATTCCACTTTGACATTATAGAGTAATTTGTGTAGATATGTGACAAAAAAAAAATCCCATATAAATGTATTTTAATTTGAGTTTGCAACATCACAAAATGTGACAAAATCCAAGGGGGGGGGGTGAATACTTTCTGAAGGCACTGTACATTTGGGAAGGGAACCCACATTCAGGGTGCTGGGAGTGTCTCTACAGAGGAAGAACTCACACACTGCTCCCACTGAACATTCTACGGGGCTGGGGAGAAAACTGGTGGAAAACACCCCGTAGCTGCAGGATGATGACTGACCCTTCACGGGCCCTGTACTGGCGACCAGCACACGTGCATGCACACACACACAGTCCCATGGCAGAGGATGACTGCAGGAAGATAAGTCCTGGAAACACCAGATGACAGGGCTGGGGTGGGGTGGTGGTAGGAAGGGGCAACTCAGGAGATTAACAGATTATGGGGAATCCAGTTTGGTTCATGGACAAATCGCTAAGTCAGTAAAAGCTGAAGTTAAGTTCAAGACCATAACCCTAACTGTCATGTTCTGCCAAGCACTGCAGTTTTGTGCTGTCTTACCATATGGTATGCAACTCAAATTACTATGAATTTCTAGTATCTTGCTTAGAGAGAGAACAGGTGCAGTAGTTGGCGATCCTGACTCAAGAGATCCCTAGCTTTGGCTTTGCAGACTTGGAATGCTTTGTCACTAAACCCTAACAATATCCAAGTATTCTGTGAAATACACTTATATGCTTTAATAAAAGCCCAATCCTGACCAAAATGAATGAGCAGGAGCCTATTTCCATTGCTGCAATACAACTACAGTGCCCTGTCCCAATCTTGTTTCAAGCACTCACTGGTATCCAGTGGCATCTCCTCCCTCTCCCACCCATTCCAAACACTGCCTGGTGCTCAGCTGCCCCTCACCCACTACCATGCTCTTTCCCAACATTCTCCGATATTTACTGTCTCCTTGGCCACTTCCCCATCCCATTCCAAACTGTTCCTGGTGGGTACGCCAACCACTCCCCATCCCATTTCAAACACTTCCTGGTGGCCCTTGGCCCCCTCACCCTCTCCCTATGCCAAACCAAACCCTTTGTGCTGTCCAGTGGCATCTCACCCTCTTTCCATCCCATTTTCAACATTCCCTGCTGTTCTGTAGCACAAAGTCCTCTCCCAATCTGGTGTGAAACCCTCCCCGATCTCCAGCTATACCCACATACCACTCTCTGTCCCACTGCAAACACTCCCTGATGTGCACTGGCACCCTCTCTCCCTTATTAATCCAATAATATTATCTCTCATGGTTAGTGGAACCCTCTACTAGTCTCACTGCAAACACTCCCTGGTGTTTAGTGGAACCCCTCCCCCCCACTATCCCACTCCAAGCACTCACTGGTGTCCAGTGGTGCCCACATCTTCTCCCCTTCTCACTTCAAGCACTGCCTGTTCAGTGGCACCCCTGCTTTCTCCCCCATTCCCACTTTAAGCATTCCCTGGTGTCCACTACCCAACCCCCCCACTGGCACCTAGCATAGCCCTCCACACTCACCTGCTCATCCAGCCCCCATCTGAAACAAAGACTGCTAAACTGTAATGTTAAGGAATGGTTCAGTTACCAATACAGAGCCTTTCATAAACAAGCATTTGTCAATGCCGAATGATTGTCTGCTGGCATTGGCAGTGGTAGTGTAGAAGTTACAGAGCTGCATAATAGGAATGGCGGTGAAGTATTGAACTGAAGCCAACCCCACCACCACCCTGCAGAGAGTGACAGGCATTGGGGTGTGCCTTTGGGTCGTCAGGCATAACGGCCATGCCATTTCACCACACCCTACCCTGCAGACACTGACAAGTGTCACGGTGTGCCTTGGGGTCTTTGGCCCTTATGCGCACCCCATTCCATCAGGAAATACTGTGAGATAAGTGTGGTATAGGAGGATGGGGTGAATTTTGGGGCCGAAGAGTCCAAGGCATACCTCAATGCCTCTCACTGGCTGCAGGGTGTGGAATGGTATGAGCATTACAGGCAAGAATCCCAAGTCACACCCCTGATGCCTGTCATTCTCTACAGGGTGGGGCGTTATGGTTGGAAACCCTAACACCTCAGGCATTCGTTGTTATTTTCACTCCAAATTTTCAACGTTTTTTTTGTGACCCCCACCTCATGAACAGTGGCAATATCAGTTTGTTGCGAAGCTGCTTATGCACAGCGACTACGGCATTTAGCACCACAGGTGCAAAAACACATTCCGAACAGGATGTGAAAAATGACAGCTGTACTGTTCATGGGGAGGTGTAAAAAATGGCAATGTTGCAAATCTGCAGTAAAAATAAAAAAAAAAATGGTGAAGTCACGAGCGTGCATAGAAACTGTGCAACGCACACCCGTAATGTAATTAGTTTGGGGATTTTTTACAGCAGATTGTCAACACAGGCATTTTGGGACCTCTGATCATGAACAGTGTCACTGTGATTTTCCTTATCTGTCCCGAACAATGATTTCCCACAGTGACCACGCATCTCTGCGCTGAAAGTGTGAAAACACATTTCGGCCATGTTGTAAAAAATGACAGCTGTACTGTTCATAAGGAAGTGTGGAAAAATGCCATTAGTGAAAATCTGGACTGAAAATATTACAAAGTCATGAACTTACGAGGGTGCGTGGAAACTGCACAACACACGCTCGTAAAACAGTCACTTTATGGACTTTTGTCACCAAATTTTCAACATAGCCATTTTAAGACCTCTGCTCATGAACAGTGTCACTGTGATTTTCTTAATGTGTCCCATACATTGATTTTGCACACCAACTGTGCCACTGTGCACTACATGGGCGGAAACACATTTTGGGCAATATGTGAAAAATGACAGCTGTACTGCTCATAAGGAGGTGTGGTAAAATTGGCAATGTTGAAAATCTGGAGTGAAAATATTGAAAATTTGCAAACTTATGAGCGTGTATAGGAAATGCGCAATGCACGCTTGTAAAAACAGTCATTTTGGGGAATTTTTCCACCAAATTTTCAACATAGGCTTTTTGAGAGCCTACCTTATGAACAGTGGCAGTGTCGTTTCATTACTCGGTCCCGAAAGGTGATTTCGCAGTCAACAGTGACAGCATTCATGAGAAGGGGTCATAAAAACCCCATGTTTAAAATTTGGTACAAAACTTCCCAAAAATGCCTGAGATATGCAGCAAAGGTGAAAAACCCCTATCTATCCCATTATACAGCTTACCGGCATATCCTCAGTTCGTGGTCCGCTTTGAAGAGTGCAGACGTGTTCCTGGCCCACCGAAGATCATCGCGCCGGAGTCCGGAGGCAAGTATGGGGTGGGAGGGTGGGCAGGGTGTGCAGTGGTGGGCACAAGTGGGGTCAGAGACAGCGGTCCATTTTGTGTTTCAGGGTTTTTGTTTTTAAAAAGGATGGCGGCGGGACACTTGCGCTGGGGTGGGCTCAGCGTAGCACAAGGGCTAACTGTTTGAAGCGATAGTGTCTGTTGCCACGCTGGGGTGAGCTCGACATGGCGTGTACTCTATGGAGGGGCAGTGGAGCCGGAGGATTGGGCACCCCCGTCGGCTATACGATGTGTGCGTGGGGGGGCAAGCACGCAGTATGCGTGTGTGTATATGGGGAGCGCACATGAGCATTCTATATCTTATTGCTGCTCACTGAAGCGTAGCTCCCCTTTCAACTGTACTCCACTGCATTTTCGACTGCTGTCATAGACAGCTCCAGCAGGCATTGGAGAACTGCAGCCGCGCCTGCAAACACACTGACTGAATTGGAAGAGGGCTGCCACACCTCCGAAAACTCGGATGATGGCACTATGTTTCTTGCACATGCATGCAAGCAACATAAAAGCTGCAGTTTGGCAGTACATGCTTCGTATGGCAGAGACAAAGGAGGGGAATGGAGGGCAGCGCTCATCTCAAAGGTGCGGAAATGGACACCAGCGAAAATGTTTGTGTGCGAGTGGCCACGGTCAGGTGGAAAGGGTGAGGGGAAGGGAGGTTTTTTAAGGGGCAAGACCAGGGAATGATCAAGATCGCAGCAGGATGGGAGAAGGGATCATAGATATTTCTGGGGATCCTGGGTCAGGAAAACAGTGGGGAAGAATATGGATACTTCTAAGGTGGCTGTGGTTGGGTGAGGGAGCAAGATGAATCTTTACCTTTTTTTTCCTTTTTTAATTTAAAACAGGGTGTCCAGTGTTGGCAGTGGGAGGTAAATTCTTTGTCGGTACAGTGCACAAATCTGGTGCTGGACAAATCCTTGCAGGGTTACCTGCCAGCTGTAGGAATAAGATCTCAGCACTGGCATTGTCATTGAACATGTTGTTAACAACACAGTAACAGGATTTGTTCTACAAGTGTAATATGTTCCCCCATTAATAAGGTCTTTTTTTCCTTTTATGCGCGTCCAGATCATGGTTTTAAATCCAAATTAAACAAGATCCGAATCCATTTTAAATATGGCACTATAAGCACCTACACAAAGGTAAGGTATATTACCTGAACAATTCTTATGATTTAATGCTTCTGAGTTATGGGGGACAGTACTTTTTCACATTTTATGTCCGCCCTTGGGCAAAGTGAACATATTGCTATAAAGTGAATTTGAGGGGTGTGTCACTGTCAGACGAATGCAGGGCAGACTGCAAAGGGCTCGACAGTGTCAGACCAATCATAAGCCAGACTGATCATGACACTCTTCTGGTCTTGCTGGGTAGAAACTTTGCATAGTTCAAACAAAAGAGCTGTCTGACTCACAGGTTTTAAGAGATGGGGATTTTCCTTGGTGACCCAGTCAACATTCCCTCTCTTTTAAACATGTCCATGCAACCCACTTCCCAAAATGCAACTGGAAAATGCACTGTCATAGCTCACTGTGCATGTCCTGGTCAAAAATTAAAGATACATTCCTTGTCATTAAAACAGGTGTTTTAAGTCAGCCCAGTGGCACAAAGGGCTGAGGTGCTATGCCTTACCTCACATCACATTGGTGACTCGGGTTCGGGATCGGGAGCTGGCATGGGGTGGGGGGGGTAGGAGCAGGACTGAGCGGTCACTCTCCTCCCTCTCCTGAGGAGGTCATCACCCCTGTAGTTCCACTGCCACTGGATGGAGGTCCGGTGGCTACACAGATGGGAAGGGGAGGCAAGTACCAGGAGGGTGCTTCGAAACACTGCATGCGGTGCCTCCACACGCGCACGTGCACATCCGAGGAGGGGTGGGAGAAAAACAGGGGGGAAAAAGTCAGGGGTTAAAACATAATTAAAAAAATAAATAAATAAATAAAGCAGGTATTTTAATGATGGCAAATGTATCTGTGATTTTTGACAAGGTGCCTGACTTTGGGAACCACAAGCTTCTGTTAGCTTAGGGGCTTGGGCTTCGATTGTCACTCACATCAACTGTTCCAAAAATACCTTATGGGGCGCAAGCAACTTGTGAAATGGAAGGTAGCAGATCCCCCTGCTGCCTATCACCACTGGTGTGCCACAGGACTCAGTCTTGGGTTCCATATTGTCTGATAACTAGTGATGAAGAAATTGTGCTTTATGTGGATGATGTGATGGTATACTGGTCTGATCCCAACCCTCCTCTGATTCAGTCTGGTATTCAGGGGGACCAAACACTGGAATCCTGGTTTCAGTCCAATTTACTCATACTGAACACAAAAAAATAAGGCTGTGCTCTTTGGAAACAAAAGGATTTTTAGTCCCATCCAGTCTTCCCCTTGTCCCTGCCTATTCCATTGACCCTAGTTGGTTATAGGTATCCCTCCCTCCTCCATTCCTCTATCTAACATGCCCCTGTGCCTAACTCATGCATGCTTGAAGCTCCCAATAGTCTTTGCCCAACCTACCTCCTCTGTCAGGCTGTTGCAGACATCCACCACCCTTTCTGTGAAGTATTATTTCTGCATCTCTCTCCTAAACTTCTCCCTCTTAGCTTCATAGCATACCTCCTTGTTCTAGTGCCTTCCTTTCAGAAATAGACCCTCCACTTGCACCTTGTTCACTCCAGAGAGGTACTTGTAGGTTTCAATCATGTCCCTTCTCACTCTTCTCTGTTCCAGGGAGTAAATGTTGAGTTCCTGCAGCCTTTCCTCATATGGCTTCTTGTGCAACCTCCTCACCATTTTGGTTGCCCTCCTCTGTACCGCCTCCACCCTTTCAATGTCCTTGCAAAGGTGCAGCCTCCAGAACTGGCCATAGTACTCCAGGTGGGGCCCTCACCAGTGAGCAATACAACAGCAGCACCACCACCTCCCTCCTCCTGCTAGAAATCCCTCTCCTAATGCACACCCAGCATCCTGTGAGCCTTTCCCACTGCTCTGCCACATTGCCCAGCTACCTTGAGGTCATCAGATGTGAGGATCCTTGGGTCTCTTTCTTGCTTGGTGACTGTAAACTCTACTCCCCCATTCTTATACTTAGCCCCTGGGTTCCGCAGCCTAAAGTGCTGGAACTCGCAGACTAGGTCCTGACAGACAAAACTTACTCAACATCCACAATGTGTCAGGTGCATGCAATGAAATGGGCTGCAGTAAAATTTGTTAGAATTTTGGTAACTGGGTTAGCCCACTGATACCATGCAGTCCCTTTTTCAGGAGAGACCCGGAAGACAAAAACAATACAGTACAAAACAGTGAATACAAAAGAGCACAACAATGTGTAAAGGAAAATACATCGACTACAAAGTAAAATACAATGGGAAATATGAATATGCAAAATTAAACTCCTGGAGAGGGTACAGAGGACGGCAACCAAAATGATTTGGGGCTTGGGGGACAGGACCTATGAGGAGAGGCTCAAAGAGCTAAATATGTACACATTGGAAGAGAGAAGGGACCGGGGGCACATGATAGAGGTCTTCAGGTACATGAAGAGGGTAAATAGGGGAGGAACAGTCAGGGTGCTTGAAGGAAGGAGAGAAGGGGCCACTAGAGGGCATGGGTGGAAGCTGGAGGGGAGATTCAGGGAGAAAGGAGGAGTGCTACTTCACTGAGAGGGTGACGGAGCCATGGAATGCGCTGCCTAGGGGCTGGTGGAGGCAGAGACAGTGGAGGGGTTCAGGAGGGGTGGGACAGGTACAGGGGAATGCAGCAAGAATATCCGGAACTGGGAAGGGAGAAGCCAGAGAAGGCGTGGGGGGCAGCAAAGTCAGCACCCAGGGTGGGGTCTGACCAAACCAGCAGACACGAAAGACCGTTAGACCTATTCTGCTGGCATTTTAGTATGTTAGTATGTAAAATTCATAAAATTACTTACAAATATAAATATTTACAGAGGTTCCAAAGAAGTAGTTTGAGAAATAAGATGACTGCAGCAGAGTATAGTAAAGGCAGGGGTTTAATGAAAACATAAGCAGGGTGGAGGTTTGAGTAGGTAAGTAGCAACTCCAAATCAGAAACTGGGCATGCTGTATAGGATGCACCCCTACATCACCAAGAAGACCCGATTATCCATTGCTAACCACATTCTCACTATGGAGCACTGCTATTCTCATCAGTCAAGGAGTCTTATCTATTCAAGTTAAAGTTTGCTTACCACCGCAACTCTCACTTTGCTGCTGGAGCAGACAACATGGCACTTCATTGCAAGGCTCCTTCAACGATAAACTGGTCCCCTCTGGAAAGGAGGCTACATTACCCTGTGCTGTGCATGGTCTACAAACGCCTGCACTCCCACCTCGAAATCTGTGTTGGTTAATGGATCTCAAACCACAGAGAAGGACTCTAATCTAGTGCACTAAAACTAGAAATGGTGCCATGGTCACTCACTACTGTTGGTCAGCAATCTCTTGTTGTAATGGCATCTAGACTGTGGAATGATCTCCTCCATGAAGTCCTGGAATGCCAATTTTTTTTTTTTTTAATATTTTTATTTAGTTATTTAACCAGGTATAGCACACTAAGCTGAAAGCTTTTTTTACAGGAGCGACCTGGAAGCACAAGGAGGTTAAGTGACTTGCTCAGGGTCACACAGTATGCAAGTGGAAGCTGTGGGATTCAAACCCAGGTCTGGTCTGCTGGATGTCACCAGATTTGCAGCTCAGAGCCTTAGACCACTGCGCTATACTGCCTCCTTTTAACTTTATTATCCTTTAAATCCTCCATCAAGGAGTTTTTATACAGGAGTAGTCCTTGTGACTGCTACAACTTACCCATAAGATCAGGAGACCCCAAATAGAGAGACAACTCATCTGTTTTGCCACGGAATTTAACAATTTGAGTGGCAAAATGGGGGAAGGGGGTTACTCAAACAGTACTGGTCTATTCTCCAGAACACAACAGCTTTGCAGAAATTACAGGAGATTTACCATGAATTTCCTTCAAAAAACCAACTAACTTAGGGAATAAGCTGGTTCACAGCCATTTCGAAACACAGAAGCAAAAGCATTCCAATCTGACCCCCAAACTGTAATGTATAAATGTGGCCATTACAGAGCAAGCAAAAATAGCTGTCAGGCAGAAACACTGAGTTTTAATAAATGCAGAGAAGAATGCAGAAATAAGAGAATTTCTGACTTGTAATTCCTGCTTTTTAGAGTATGCTTTATGGTGCTCGTGCCCACAATTATAAATTGGGAGGATGATTTGCCCTGTCAAGAGAATTCAAGAGCATCTCCATTTTATCAAAAATGAAAGTAGTGTAACCCAAATTGGACTACACTTACAAGATATATACAATGGAGACATCAAAGGTATGGCACTAGAAGAAAAAAAAAATTACTCACCGTAGTGATGATGTTTCTACTTAAGGGATCACTCACTACTGTGCAGTCATCTCAGCTGAGAATGACACCCCAGAGACAGAACCTATGCAAATTATAGAATTTAGAATGCAGCTATCAAACTCTGCATCCATGCTCCACTTCGGCCATTGCTCAGATCTATTTCCAAGCCGGAGTGGAGCAGTGGTTAGTGAAACTAGCTGAAAAGGCTACCAAATAAATTCAGGAAAAATCTCAGAATTTTTAAACACACCAAACAAACTGAAGCAATCATGTAAAATGTTGCCATATATAGCAATAACAACAGCCTTACAATAGTAAATGCTCAAGCAACCTCCAATGAAAAAGGAATGGATTCTTGTGTGACCCTATTTCAGGTTCTGGAAAGGGAAGCTGGGTTAGGGAGTGTAAACACAGAACTCACTTTAGGTCCAGGCTATACAAAGTTTCCTCACCTGGAGTGGAATGTTCTGGAAAGAGTACAGGGAGGGTTATTCACTGATTCAGGAGGCATTCAGACACCATCTTAGGTAGCAATTTTCTGGCGATTCTAAGAACTACCTTATCCATATGAGGGATTATGTAATTTGGCTCTGTACGGAGGGCTGAGAATCAGGGATGTAGCCAGCTTTTTTCTTCTTTTTTCCTTTTTTCTCTTTCTAAATACAAGCAGGGCAAAGACTGATAAATATTCTAGTCATCCTGCCAATAAACCAGGGGTCTGGGGGTCACCTAGGCCCCCAGAAGCTATCAGGTTTCAGATGCATGCTGATGCATTTTGAGGGCCATTTTGACACTTTTTTGCTGCTTTTAAAGCTTTCTTTGACTTCTTGTAAACAACAGATATCACTACCAAAATGACTATCTTTACATTTTCCTTTTTAAAATTGGCAATACTCTGACAATCTCTTGATTAAAATCAAGGAGCAAAAACTGCATACTTCTCCCATCTAGAAAATTCAACTATAAATGCTTAAATTCAGCTACAAAAGCCATGCATTCTTGAACCCCACTACAGTTTTTTTTGGGGGGGGGCAAAAACTACAGTGGGGTTCAAGAATGCATGGGATAGGCACGAGGGGGAAACTGATGGGGGGTGGGGGGAGTTCCGAAATCAGCAAATTTTATTTTGCAGAAAGGGTGGTGGAGCCGTGGAACAGTCTGCCAGCTGATGTGATGGGTGCCAAAACTATCAATGGTTTCAGACACGGCTGGGACAGAGTGAAGGGCTTAGTGGTTGCTCAAGGTGCTAACAGGAGGGAGGGGAGCACTGGGGGGCTGGATACTGCAGTATAAGTTAGAACCCTGTATGGACAATAGGTCCAGGGTTTGTTAGGGTTTTATGGGCAGACTGGGTGGATCAATGGCCTTTTTCTGCCATCACTGTCTACGCTTCTACGTTTCATTTAATCACCATTTGTGTTTAATAATGGATAACTGGATGGTGCAAGCGCCATTCACCACTTAAAGTGCCAACGGGCATGCCCTGTAAAAGTTAAATAGCTAAGATGAGCTTGCCAACAAGTCCTCCAAAACAGCTCTATAACATCATTAGCTGCAGAAATAAAGTGCATTTCCAACAAATTCATACTGTGGATCTTAAGTATACCAGTATATCATTCTGACTTTCATGAGATCAGTCAACATGTATAAAGCGTAATGCGTGCAGGGCTTTCCATAATACCTCAAAGTTATCTCCAGCAACAAGAATAGCATTTTTTTTAATGTATATTTAATATTTTATTGATTTTGACTAGAAAAAACAGTTACAAAAATGTAAATACACAATCAATGAATACAGAAAGATGGCCATTCATAATTAAAAGAAGGGGGAGGGGGCAAACAGTAGATTGCCAAGGGATGCACTCAAGGAAACTGCAGCATTCAAACACTAAGACATACTTTAGAGATAGAATATGAGAACCAATACTTAAAAAAACATGCTATAAAGGGATTATACATTTCTAGAAATGAGAGGTGAATGTTAGACCATATCATGAAGTCAGGGTTTCAGTTCCAGGAAGGGGGACCATTTTTTCAACAAACCTAAATGACTGGTTAAGCAATACATGGCAAATTCTTTCATTCTGTGCTAAGGCTGACATATTGTTAAACCATTTGGACATGGAGGGTGTAGAGTGTACAAGTACCAACCTCTTAAGAGCCAAGGAAGCTGACAATATCCAGTTAATCTGATTTTTGGGAGAGATTTTAGCTGAGAGGAGATCCCCAATATAAAAGTCAGAGGAGACAGCAAGAACTTTGATCTCATGACTGTCTCGCAGATCCTATGAGCTTGATTCCAAAACTCAGCTTTCATACAGTATCAATCAGTAAAACAGCACAGGCATATAGGTTACACATGTTGTACTTTCCCCGAGATACAACTGAATTTTCACTTTGCCCTACAGTTAGTCATAAAGATAAGCCAACAGTAGTTCTGGCGTCACTTTGTTGTTGTAGGTCCAGTAGTTTGCCAATATTCAGTTACTGCACTCCTGTCAGACAAACCTTGAATTGCACTGTTAATGTTTTATTTTAATTGTGAGACTGCGTTCTCAAAGAAAGAGGGTAGCTCCAAATGGGACCCTTAACTGCACAGTGCTATGAACTTAGCTCATCTTCCCAAACAGGATTGTTTCGAACCTGACCCAAGCTCTGATTTAGCTGAATAAAGCTCACAAAATGCAAAACTAAAATTAAATTATGACAGAAACATTTGGTCACTCATCTCCCGCTGCCACAGATCAACATGAAGTAACTTTATAGTCAGAAGTGGTACACGCTGGGCATGCTATGTTGGCGATAGGGTCCAAGAGTAAGTACAACAATAAGGGTTCTGCTTTTTGAGTTTCTTTAAAACTATCAAATTTCCACCAGTCACTATTATTCAGGGAGCCATGATCTCACAAAACCTGAACATGATGTTCACAGGGATTTTGTACAGGAATGCTCTCTAAACCCCAACCAGACATCTTCAACCCCACAGGGAGTGGCGCACCCACAGTTCTTAATCCACATGTTATCACCTGGACACGTAAAGGACACATCATCATGGACAGGGCTGCCGGTATGCTACTCTATAGGATCCCCCCCCATGAGAACCAAGAGACTTCCCCTTTAAGAGTACTTAACAGAACACCCAAGTTAGTTGAGATTTGGTTGTTGCCACAGGGATTAGGACAAATACCGTATCCTGTAGAAAGTAATTACCGCTACTGTAACCGTTGGCAGGTTTTATCGATAGCCACTCCTTACCACCATCGTCAACTTTCTGCGCATCTTCTTCAGCCTGCTTGAAGCAGAAGTGCGACCACTCAGCCAACCACACCTCGCTGAAGGACAGTACGTTTGCCTTGCCAGACAGTATCCACTGACCATTTGCCCAATCCACCACCCGTTTGCCTGCTACCTCTTCTCTTTTGCTTGTAGCCAATAGTTCAAACACCAAATCTGACATCTGAATAATAGTAGCCAATCAGCATTAATACAGGCTGCCGCTTTAAACTGTAACGCACATGACAGCAGGAGGGAGAGCACCCAGCCCTGTACATGCACCAGGTCATGTACGAGTAGGTGTGGATATCTTGCACAGGCAACCAATCAGGAGAAAGGATAGGTGGAGCTGCTGTACAGCTTGAAAGTTGGAACAAGACCAGCCAGCTTGGGAACAATCTATAGCCAGCATGACCAATACAAAATTAAAACAAAAAAAATAACCCTCAACGTTTCAGAAGTCCCATTCCGAGTGCTCTGAACAGCTGGCGGGGCAGCAACTGCTTAGACTTCACTTACCCTCCTAGCAGAGGTCACTGCAACCAGGAATATGGTTTTCCATATGACATTCTTCAGGTCAGCAGTTTCCATAGGCTCGAAGGGAGCCTCCATAAACTGTGCAAGGCATGTATTGAGGTCCCATGGTGGAACAGGGTATCTCACAGGTGGGTACCAATGACTGAGGCCTTTAAAAAAAAAAAAACTTCTGAAAATGGGTTGTGATGACCAAGGACTTTCCTTGCTAACTGACAAGTATGCTGGTACTGCTGGTGAGTGTACCTTTAAAGTTGAAGGCTGTAGGCCTAATGACTATAGGTGTACTAGATATTCTGAGATTATTGGCAACTCTGCCTCTACTGGTTTTATTTTTCTGTGGGCACACAATTAAGAAAATCATTTCCACTTAGAGAAATATGCTTTCCTGGTAGCGGGCTTCCTCAAAAGCCTTCAGGATTTCCTCTGAAAGATCCAATCCAGAAAATTCTGACTCCTCAAAAGACATGCCCTCAGGCATACAGTCATAAAGTTTGCAAATGTTATTCTGCCCTGGGACAAAGTCAGTGTGTGACTGAGTGGCAGACTGCTAGGATTCTTGCTGGGCAGGCCCAGCAGCATGGAGTACCAGGCCTGTCTGGTCCAGTCTGAAGCTATCAGGATCATTCTTACAGGTTCCCTCCTGATCTTCAGGAGTACTTTCTGAATGAGTGGGAATGGTGGGAAGGCATACAGAAACATCCCTGTCCACTCCAATACCAGGACATTCTCTGGGACTGTCCCTCTGGCAAGTGGTCTACAACAAAACTGTGGGAGTTGCTAGTTCTCCCGAGATGCAAACAGGTCTATATTGGGAGTGCCCCTCATTCTAAACCTTGTGGCCAGAACCTGCTGGTTTAACGGTCCATTCACGATTTCTCTGGCCAATTCTCCTTGGGAAATCTGCCAGGACATGTCTTTACAGAGCATCTGCCAGGCAAATATGTTTGCTGCTAGGGAATATGCCAGGTCCCAGATCCTCATCACCTGTGCACAGTTTTGAGGATCTCTCTGCTCCCTGCTTGTTTATGTAGTACATTGTTGTGGTGTCTGTCCTGATTTGACCAGACTGACCCTGTAACTGGGAGGAGAAAGACTGCATTGCTAGCAGTACTGCTCTGAGCTCCAGGAGGCTGATGTGTACTAGTGACTCCTGTGCGCTCCATGTGCCACTCACCATGAGGTCTTGCAGACAGATGCCCCACCCCAGGAGTGAGGCATCTGTAGTAAGAATACTTGCTGGTGGTTGCTGAAGAAAGTGAATGCCCTCTCAGAGGTCGCTTTTCTTCCTTCCATCATTCTAAAGATTCCACTAGGTTTTTGTCACTGGCACTAGCTATGAAAGTGGATCCTGTCTGAGACAACTTGTCTCCTAAGTGGCACTGGATATTTATTTATTAATTTATTTTTTAATTTGGAACCTGGCCCATGGAACCACAGTAGTGGAAGCAGCTTTGTGCCCTAGAAACTGCAGGAAGTCTCTTGCAGGCCTTGGCTGATCTGCTGTGAAAGACTGCTGTTGCTATCAAAGCTGCAACTTCGGCTTACAGGAGGAACGCTTTTCCCTGCAGGGCATTTAGCTTTGCTCCCGTGACGTCTGGTACTTGGAACAGGCTCTAGCTGGGACTTCGGCAGGTATATCAAGAATCTCATTCTCCAAGGTGCTTTTTACCACACGAACCAAGTGCCTCGTCTCTGGTTCCATTTTCCCTAAGACAAGCCAGTCATCCAGGTAGGGGAAAACCACCACACTTTGCTCAGATGTTCTGCCACCATAGCCAACCACTTTGTAAAAAACCTTGGCGCTGAGGTAAGACCAAATGGGAGAGCTGTGAACTGGTACTGGCAGTTCCCCAGCTTGATTCTGAGATATGTTCCGTGAGACTGTGACTGCAATATGAAAATAGGCATCTTTCAGGTCCACGGATCCCAGCCAATGACCTTTCCGCAAAGGCTGGATCACTGTCTTCAGAGTGACCATCTTTTTCTTTTACAAATGCTTGTTCAGAAACAGAACTTAAATGAGTCACCACTTCCTATTTTTCTTGTGGATTAGGAAGTATCTTGAGAATAGTCCCCTGCCCCACTGGAAGGCAGGGACTTTTTCCATGACTGGTTATATTGCCTTTTTTCACTTCCAGTTTCAGCAGACTTCTTCCTGTGGGAGCATGAGCTGGGAAACATCTGTGTTTCTGCAGGTTTGGAAACTGCAGACAATACCCAGACCACTAATTCCAGTACCCACTTATCTGTGGTATAGTTTACCCACTTCTGGAAGTAGTCTGCTAGTCTTCCTCCCACTGGCAATGGTTGGGCAACCTGGGCAAAACGGTCAGGGTTTTGTTTTGGCTGGGCCTTAGGCACTGAGCCAGCAGCATTACGCCTGGAAGCCCCTTCCCCCCCTTTCCCCTTCACCTACTGCAACCTTTTTGTGATTGGTACTCATAAGGGGCATGAGAGACATAGGCTCTTGGGAAGTATTCCCTGCCCCTGCCTCCCCTTCTGTAGGACCTGTACCTCTGTTGTGTCACCAAATAATGAATTTCCCTCAAATGAGAAATCCATGGCCTTGTTTTGAGTATCATAAGAAAGAATGGTAGTCCCCAACCAGGAAAACCTTAAGGACACTGCATGAGCCAAAACTCTAGCAGCTGTATTATTAGTGTCCACTGCAGTGTGGAAATGATATGTGGTAAACTTGTCAACTGGGTGCTGACCACAAAGGTTGCCTGTCCAGCTGCACACCCAGCATCGCCTCAAGCAGGTGGACTGGCAAGACAATGTTGTAGTTCGAAAGGGGGTTGGGTGGATGGAAACAACTGGTAAGGAGAAGCAGGAGACAATCTAAGTTTGATGCCAGACAGACTTTATTCATACCACAGGGGAAGGTATACACGGTCACAAAGGAAGAAAGGAACCAAATCTCAGAACAGTAAGTGATACTCTCTACTAACTCTAAAAGGTGCACCTTGACTTAGAGATATACCAAGATCCAGAGGTCACTTACAGGGTTCGGTAGCTGGAGGGGTATTTAATAGAACTGCAACCTCACTTTTCAAAAGAAATCTCCCTAAAAGTTTTATTTTCATTGTTTAGCCGTCGATCCCGGAACTGTTAAGCCCCGGCCGCATCCGCCTGTTCTTCCTGACCTGTAAGGTAACACGTCATCACAGGGAGTGCTAGTCTTCAGTGCACCTGCATGTTAATATTGAAAATGAAGACTGCTTAAATTGTAAATCAGTGAGAGGAGGAGGGTGGTCGTGTAAATGATTTGAATGATGTTCCATTGGAAGGCGAACAGTTGTCCAATGGAACTAGTGAGGGTTGTAGTGACAGTGAAATGGTTTGGCATCCAGAGATAGTTGTAGACCCATATCGGGATGACGCGTATCTGTCTGATGCTGAGGAGAACACCTGCAGTGGCAGTGACTGCAGAACAAGTCAAGACAGTGGAGCCAGCTACGGGAATGCTAATTGGCTTGGCAACACTGAATGGCGAGACTTATTTGCTGTCACTGTGTGGATCCTTTCCAGTTTGGGTTGTGCTGTGCACAGTAATTTATGCTGCTCTTTTGTTCTTTTCACTGCTCCTGATGATGCCTCAACTACGTGCCATGGTATAGCATTCCATCATTTTTGGTAGGCGGTACCGTGACCGCATTTCCCTTACTTGTGCCGATTACTCAATCTGACAAGTGACTTGTCCCCTTGAGGTGCTATTCCTCCCCTGTCTGTGGTCCATGGCTACATCACACAACATGACATTTTTAGGCTTCCACTGAAGTTAGTTATTCTTCCTGGCCAATGGTCACTTGCTGTCCCTGTGCTGTGTGACCCTCCAACACTGCAGTGTGTGTATTGATGATGCAGGGTCAAGCGAGATTGCTTTCAGAAGGCACCTCTACTTAGGCAGTACCACTCCTAGCAGTGTCACACCCCTTTCTTTACTGCCAGATGTTTACAGGTGGGAACACAGTAAGGAAGAGTTATAGCTGTGCCCCCCCCCCGCCCCAAGAGGTGAATGTCAGACAAAAAACTGCAGAGGGCAGAACACAATGCACTTCACCTTCTGGTGATTTCAATGGGGAATACTGCCCAATACTTACACGCCGTAGTGTGTACTCATTGTTGCGCTTGACTACATGGTACTGTTGCTGATACAGACCTCTTAAATGTTTTGTTTTTCTCTCTGCTGCACAAGTAACATGCAATCCTCACATGCCAGTAGGCATGCATGTTACTGAATGTCACCACCATTCGTCACACATCCGTGATAGTGTGAGAACTGAGAACATCATTGGAAGTTTGCCATAGGTAATGGTACTGTATTGTGTTGATCACAAACTGCAGTTTCTGTGGACAGTACATAATTCCTGTCATGCAGCTTCTCCACAGTATCGGTTGCTGATGTATTTGATGTCCCTACTGTCACGGTGCAAGGTGAGGAACATACATTAGGTCTTGTCATCAGTGACTCTTGCACATGTGATGTCCCGATTGCATAACATGAATACACAGGTGTTGTAAGGCACAATCAGTGAGGCAGAAGGCAGGCTATATGCGTAAACTGACACAGGTGCAATGTAGTGATAACATTCCTTCACATGTTTAGCACAGATCACCTTGCTTGTTATATTCCATGTAATAAGATGTATGTTGGGTATCTGCCGTTGAATCCTTTGTGGCTGACCCACTTGTAATTTCTGGTGGCCCACAGATTCTTCCCATGAACTACATCATGCATCCAAAAGGTTGCACTGTGCAATAATTGACACATGGTAATAGGTGTGTAGTAACACCTACATGCTGCCACCATTGCTTGGAATGCTTGTTTGTGACAATGTGTAGTTAGTCACTGCTCAATGTGCTACATTCAGCCTGCACACTGCAGAGCATACATTAAAACACTATGTTTTCTCCATCCTGACCTCTAAATTCCTTCCCATAGGCAGTGGCATTTGTACTTTCATTTCTGCACTTTTGACTGGTGTAAATTTGTCAAGAGCAACACAGCTGTATAATATCAGTGTAACACTGGATTGAATGCATTCAGTATCATGTGATATCTACATCTGCCATTATCACATCACTGTGTGCTATAATAGTCGTGCTGGGTGCCAGGTGATGCTTGGGGGGGGCAATAAGAGGAGGATACATGTACTGTATATCCTTGGCACCGTAAAGTATCAGAAGGGTGAGGGTCACGTTACTGTACTTTTTTTCATTGTGCATCTACTACTGCTGTTCCGTGGACTATGTGAGTGTAACTGAATGTATACTGTTTAGCAGCACACACAGAAACAGCATAAAGATAATAACGATCATGCATACTCTATGTAGTCACAATGAAACAGGGAAGAAGATTTGGCATTCCTTTAACAAAAATGCAGAACTATGAACGGAGACCACACAGCAGACCCGTCACAAAATCTGCAAGGAATAGTGATGACACAAACACGTGTAATCTATCAAGAGCTGAACAGATGAACACCATTAATAAGCTGGCTTCAAGAGGGATTCAAATCCTACAAACCTGCAGTGCCAAAACACAGTGCAGTCCCATACAACTTCTACCTGACACAGTGCAGTCCCATACAACTTCTGTCTGTCACACTGTTGGACTAGCATGCAATGTACAGCGCGGGCAGCTCAAGGGGGAAAAGTGTCCCTGGGATCACGTCATAAGCTCAGCGTGCCATTCTGGCTAAAAAAAAAAAAAAAAAAAAAAAGGCTGGCAAAACACAATGGCAATAGAAATGCTCCACATAAAAAAAGTAACTAACATTTTATTAAATTCGCATTGCGATTCATCTGGGGACAAGCAAGGCAACACAACATGGGGACCAGAAGAGCTGCTGACAGAACTTGGTGACTC
Source organism: Neoceratodus forsteri (assembly GCA_016271365.2). Taxonomy (NCBI): domain Eukaryota; kingdom Metazoa; phylum Chordata; order Ceratodontiformes; family Ceratodontidae; genus Neoceratodus; species Neoceratodus forsteri. Next base: position 136,708,075 of record JADMNL010000024.1, read on the forward strand.
TCTTTAAAGGCCACTACTTATAATACTCTATGATACGTTTCTCTAAAAGGCCTAAGAAAAAAAAATGCAAGTATCTAATACTTTATCAAGAGATGAGACAAATTCACAGTGCACAGTGCACAATGAACACCAGGGATTATCCTGGAAGATTATGTGGCATAAACTTCTCAAAAGTCTATAGAATGGGAAGGAAAGGGGAACTCCTGCTGGTGCCAAGCTACACCAGTGGGAACCTAGGAGAGGTTGGAAAGGGAAGCGGAGAGATTTTTAAACAGACCCTGGTTCTTTGGCCAACCCACTCTCCAGGGTTGCCGGAATACTTGTGACACAAAAGGACCAGACTTTAATGAGCTCTTCCCTGGCACAAACCCTGGACCAGGGCTGCCAAGAATGAGGAACGCAAGACCTGGTGAAGAATCCACCTAAAAGGATTGCAAAGAGTGAAGATTCTGCTGCCGTTTGCCCAGCACAAACCCTCAACCAGGGCTGCCAAGGATGAAGAACATGAACTGCTAAAGTTTCCTGGCACCAACCCTCGACCAGGGCTGCCAAAGATGAAAAAGAACACAAGACTTTGTGAAGAATCCACTTGCAAGGATTGCCAAGGATGAAAAACATGAACTGCTGAAGCTTCTTTGGTGAAGGACCCACATGAGGGACCACCAAAATCAAGCTGGATCCCAGAAGACCACACGGTGCATGCAGGATGGAACAAGCAGGAAGAAGAGGCTGTGAGGTGAAGATCTGGATTCCAGGAGTTCAAAACCAGAAAACAATAAACTGGCGGATGTGAACACACTTTGGCCATGACGGACTCGACTTTAGGTGAATGACTGGGAGTGACGGTCGAGACTTCTTCCAAGGCATTTCACTTCCAAGCTGACAACCACAGGGTGAACCAGGAACTGGCAGCTGCGGCTCACACCACGAGATGCTGATTTTGACTTATGGCAGACGACAAGGAAAGGAGATGCTGTGAAGTTCTTCGCTGGCTGAAGATTGCTTCAGTGAAGAATCAGTTGCAGCTGAAGACTGAGTCCACACACTTTGCATTGAACACTGGTACTTCTAACTTTGCACTGAACACTGGAATACAATAGTTGCAAGGGCAATTGTTCGTTGCAGGGGCAATTTGCCTGGAGCTGGGGCAAACTTCAGAAATTCAGGGCAATTGCTCATGGCAGGGGCCAATTGCAGAAATTCAGGGCAATTATTTGTTGCAGGGGTAAATAACCATAATCCTAGCACAATACAGTCTTGGTGTTTTTGCAATCAACACAAAACATGTCAAATGCCTGAGTAATAAACAGTTTGTACAGACAGTACATCAGCTGACAGTCATTCCAAAGCATGTTGTGTGCTAAGCACCCCTTGTTCTGACCCTCCACACTCATGGGTCCCTTTTCCACTAGGATCTGCCTACCCCTGAACACTTCTGGGTGAATGCCCTGCTCCATTTTGGGTTTTCCTTCCCAGTAATGGCAGGGTCCCTATAACCACTGTGGGCCCATGGCTGCTCTACTGTCCCCTTTAAGTGGCTACCCTTAGACTGTGGTGTATCTTCCTCTACTGGGCCCTTTCTCTCTGCCCTCAAGCACTGTGGGGCCTCCCTTAGCTGGACCCCCTTCACTGCTGTGGGCAGGGGTCCTACGGGTCTCTGCGACACCCGAAAGCTCTTCCAAGGGTGCAGCTCTTCCTATGCCGCCGACGAGGGACCGGACACTTAGAGGAACAATAAAAAAAATAAATAAATAAAGGGGGGGCAAAACTGAGCCCACACCGCAGCAAGGAACCGGCTCCTTCTTTATTCTTTCGACCACAAACCGGGCAAGGCGCACCACAGGAGGAGCAGTGCACTGGAGTCTTCACTGGCTGGATGAGAGGGCACCAAAACAGAGACGGCAGGATGGCTTCAACCACTCAGCAGGTAAGCCCCATCTCCATCGCACTCTGCAGGTCCATCTCTCTCCCCTCCCCTCTCTCTCTCTCTCCCCCTCTCTCCCCTCCTCTCTCCCTCCCCTCTCTCTCTCTCCCTCTCTCACCCCCTCTCCTCTCCCCTCCCTCCCTCTCCCCCTCCTCCCCCTCCCTCCCTCCCCTCTCCTCCTCCCTCTCTCTCTCTCCCTCTCTCTCTCCTCCTCTCCTCCTCTCCCTCCCTCCTCTCCCTCCCTCCCTCTCTCTCCCCCTCCTCTCTCTCCCTCCTCTCTCTCCCCCTCTCCTCTCTCTCCCTCTCCCCTCTCTCTCCCTCCCCCTCTCTCCTCCCTCCCTCTCTCCCCCTCCCTCTCTCTCTCCCTCTCTCTCTCCCTCTCTCCCTCTCCCTCCCTCTCTCTCTCTCTCTCTCTCTCTCTCTCTCTCTCTCTCTCTCTCACTCCCTCCCCTCTCTCTCCTCCCCTCTCTCCCCCCCCACAGCTCAGCCCAACTACCTGGGAAAATGCTTCCCCCCACCCTCAAAAAGCACTCGGGGTTCTAATTCTTGAACCCGAGCCCATTCAAAACCAACAGCCCAATTTAAAGTGGGCCCCCTCGCGGTTAGGTGCATATGTGCCCCACTACTTATGCTGCCTGCTCTCAGGATGGTGGAGAAATCGAATGGCGCACAATAGGCAGCAGAGAGAAAGACATTTTCTTTTTCTTTCTTAGTCCTGCCTAGCCATAGTGAGTGGAAGGAAAAACACACACACACACACACACACACACACACAGGCCCCTTCTTCTGCCCTTCCTGAGCCCACCTGACAACAGGGCACGCTGTAAACCCCAATTTTCTGTAGTGCCCCTCCATTTCTGTAGTGCACCCAAACTTTGGGGCATTACAGATTTTTTGTGGTGTCTAGGGCTGATCTTGTGTGGCAATCGGGTCCTGTGCCAATTCACTTTCCACTTCTTCTGCCAGTGCCAGAATTATTTCCCAAAATGCTTTCTGGCACTGTGCTTATGCAGGGCCTTGTTAGTCAATCAGTGCCCTTGATTAATCACCAGCTGAATAATACAATATACAAAAACGATTGGAAAGTAGCCCCCCATAGGCTATGATGTAGCATGTTGCTGTGCACTCCCTGGCTTTACATCCTAACATGACTGAGCAGAGTGTGGGCGGCATCAGACTGGGAAGTCAGCAAGACCCAGTGGGGACAATTTTACAAGCAGTTTTACATAACAACTATAGTGATCATTTTGGGACCCTATGCAGCAAATACTTTTTGCAGGGTTAAGGCTTCAGTATACGAGGTGGATATCATCAGTCTGGTAAGTCTCTAAGTAAAAGTGATTAATTTAGACCAAAAATAAAAAAAACGATAACCAACTAGGATGGTCTCCGGCTCCTGAGACTCAAACGGGAACCAGTGAGACCACAATTAATGAAGAAATAAAACCCTAGCTAATTCAGAGTAATCAAAAAGTAACTAAAAGAAATAAATTACAAATAAAAACAAAACCAACTGGAGATCAAGCCATTACTGGAGTTCACTATGGGGTGACTGCTCTCTTCAGGTGGAGAAACAGGTCTCCACAGTGGAGCATGGATGCAGAGTTAGAACCTACATTCCAAATTCTAAAATGTACACAGGTTCTATCTCCTGGGCGTCACTCTCAGCCGAGATGACTGCATAAAGACTAAACATTACGTAAGTGATTCCTGGGGTTGCAATCAGTACCTTTGAGTAAGAAAGGCGGAGACAGATTGAACAACCTGCAACATTCTGAATCTTTACTTTGAAAAATCTGAAACCCCAAGAACTCGATGAAGAATGGGATCTAAAACCATTCTTGTGTTCAGTCACAATGCTCTGCAGCATTAGTCTTTAAATCCCCCCCCCCTTTTTTTTTGTTTTGTTTTGTTTGCATTTATTGTGCTTTATCCTCCTGGTGTCAACCTGTACCCTTCAGCCACACCACTTTCCCCATCCCCATCACCAGTCTTCCTGGCACTTACCTTGCATCTCCCGTGTTACCTTGTGGATAACCCCCTCTCATGGGAAGGGCTGCCCGGGGGCCACCACTTACCCCCAAGCAGAGTTGAAGTGTCGGTGAGGGACAGCGAGCCCAGTCGGTGGTGCGGGAACTGCAGCACAGTGGCGGGCAGCATCCTGAACAGACTGGGATCCTCTTTAGTCACATCCCCATCCCTAGAGTGTGACGAAATGTTCAGCTGACGTTGCAATGTCAGAACGCTAATGCTTCCCTCCCCGTGTACTGGCTAAATGCTTACACCACCACTGTGGTCACCCAGGTGGCAGTGTAACAGCAGGAACCCAGGAACCCTCCCTCCCGTGAGGAGGTGAGCTTCCATGGGATGCCTGTGGCCATCCTCTCCAGGCTGGCCCTCCAGCAGTCCAGGCTCCTTCTCGAACCCGGGTCACTGGTCTCACAAGCAGTAGTGCTACCACTGCACTGGCCAGCCGGCTCTAAATTCCCCATTCTTTATAAACATGCTGCTTAAATAGTTGCTGGATTAATGGATTTCTCCATGGTATGAAAACTTATGTATGTACCAATGAGGAGTTATTCATGATATTATTTCTGTCTTTAGACATTTTAAATATGCAGTATTGGGGTTGCTTGCTTTCTCTGCATTGTCAATTTCCTTTTTGTATTAACATTGTTATTTATTTTCCCTCAGGTTACCCTTTGCCTGGTTTGGGCACTACCATTGTCAGCAGATCCCCTTTCCATGAGCTCAAGCACAGAGATCACAAACACTGGGAGTGATATGCCGCCCCCAAGATTCATGACCTTTGCTCAGGAAATATTCTTACCAACATACAAATGCTAATGCAGTTTTGCATCAAACTGTGATTTTTTTTCCCCCAGAGCTGGAGAGAATAGTTGCGATATGTTTTCTAATGTGGTTTCCTTTTTGCAATTTGAACGCTTCTTTCCCCCCACCACCACCACCGCTTTACCCAGTCAACTACATTCCTAAAGAAGTCCCGACCTCTGTATTTGTACTTTACACAAGTAAATAGCGATGCACTTATATTTTATAGTTGGGTACATTAGCCATTAGAAATAGAACTCAGCTTGTATATATAACCTTGTTCTAAGTGACCTTACATGTTACTAAATATTAATGAGATGATAGGATGTCAGCACTGAAAAGCTGTAGTGGAGCAAAGCGGTGGGGGTGTCCATTGGTGCTGGACTTGTATTTTCAACACATCTTGCAGCCCTGTTATATCGTGTGTTAAGTAAGCAATAAGGCACGAAGGGATGTGTGTAAACCATAGTTTACAATGGTCGGGGGTGTAGTAAGGCACGAGGCCGAACGGCCAGGGTGTGTTGCCAGCCACTGGCGTGTGTAAACTATGGTTCCACATACCCAGTGCCTTATTGTGCTTATAAAATTGGCTTTTTTACTTTTGAATATTGGGAAAAGCATGTTTATATGTAGAAAAATAGATTTACTTGTGTGCATTTGTGATAAAATAGTCCTTCCACCCACTGCAAGTGATGTAATTGATGATGCCATTGTATCATTGCCTACTTTCCTCTTCCTGTTTTTTTCCCTCTGTTCTCCACATTCAAGATATGGAATGTTTATCATGGAATACATGCATTCAAAATTCTGCTCAGTTCCATTTTATATTTAAGGTAGTTTTATTTTTAGGGCCCAGTTGAAGTTTTTTTTTTTTTTTTTTTTTTTTTTTTTAAACAGTGTAAAGGTAGCAGCCATGTTTGTGGTGGAAGATCAGTTCTAGCAATAGAGGGCTAACTTAATGCCTGTGTTCCCATTGACCTGTGTTACAGACTCTTCACTGCTGAGCAGTCTTTTTATTTTTAATTTTTTAAACCATGTGTAAACCATAGTTTACACATAAATAACAGCCAATCAGATTGCACAATTTTACCCTGCCATTTTATAAACAAAAACTGCATTTCCCTTCACTCTGAAGCCTTTGTGCATCTGTGCTATATGCTACCGGCTTAAAGCCGCAAGCTACAGTACTACATGGCAACAATGCTGCTTTGTTACTCATGGTAACTTCTCTCTCCTTTTCAATGTGCTGTGTCTGGAACAGTTCAAGCAGATAAACTGGACCTGCTATAAACCCTACTGAATAAATGAAAATTTGTTTAAGCCTCTGCGGTCTTTGTCGATATTCTTGGTCAAAATGTAGTATGACAAAATGTGCACGTACAGTGACCAGCACCTCTGTGCAAGGATTAACTGCCATTGAAATTGCACAGTTTCTTGCAGTAATCTGCTGAGTTCTGCAGTATTCTGCACTGCCTCCTGGTGGACTTCACCGCAGAGACTGAAATGATAGGTGGGCTTTTTGCATGCTTATTTCTAGACACATATTTTCTTCCCCCTCCCTATTTAATGGGCTAGGCTTTCCTTTCTCCTATACTCAAGTCCTCAGTTCTGCACTCACTGTACTCCTACCTAGACATTTACTTTTGAAAGGAGAAATCAAATGATACCTTTGAATAGTGTGCCCTTTACAGTGCCATATCTGAAGCAATGACACACTCTGGGGCATGGGTTTGTGTAGAATTAATGTACACCCAGGGTGCACTGTGAGGGGCCAAGTACTTTCAAGTGAAACAAGTCTGTTATTACACATATAAAATGGTTTTAATCATTTTTTTAATCTTTTTCTCCCATGCCTTGGATGGCCCCCCCATCCACCTGGACCCTCCCGCCCTGTTACGCCAGCAGCCACCAGGACTTACTGCTGGCCAGTACCCCCAGGGCTTGCCCCCAGCAGGGTTGGCGGGGTCCCCTAATCAACTACCATGATCTGGATCCAATAGTTGGACCAGCAGGCCTGACTAGTCGGGTGCAAGGCCTGTGAGGGTCCATGCACTATTCAGCCACCAGGATTTTTTCATTCCCCCCCCCCGGAGGGGTGCCATGTGCAAGGATGCCATGACACGTGACCTGCACACCCACAAACCATCCACCAGCATCTGCCCGCCCCCTGCTCATTCTGTAGCAGTCCTAGCTTACCGCTAGGGCCAGGCATACACCAGGCTTCTGCACTCCCCCCACCCTCCCCAGAGGACAGCAGTCCTCTGGATGCTCGATCCTCCACCCCCAGCCAGACTTCCAACTGCCCAAGCTCACTACCGAACCTGGGTCACTAGCATCGTGAGCGGGATGTCAGCAGTAGCGCCATCACTGCATTGGCAGGCCGGTGGTTTTAATAATTAATAAATAGTTAAAGCAGCAGTATTAGCTAGCCAACAAAAACTGCCCTCCTATTTTTCTGATCATCTTTAAATTTAAAATACCGGAATGAAGAATCTATCCGCTATTTTTAAGACCTTGTTTAAATTATAACTTTTGTAATTTGTGTCGATATACAATAAAGATGGCAGCCCCCAGCAACTTTCAAACATTTTCTCCCTAGAGAGCATACACTAACTGCACCCACGGTCTTTAGAAATGCAGGTTATGTCAGGGTGCTGCCAGCACATGCTTCTGGTGGCCAACAGCACAGCACCACTCTGATCTGCTTATATCCATGATGGTGGACCTGGCAAAGGACCAACAACTTATCTGAACTTCAAAAACTCTCTATCCTGCCTCAGGAATTAAATAAAGCCAAAGCCAAATCAGATATAGCGATGTTTTGTTTTGTCCTAACTGCCAACCAAATTGTTTACATTTTTGTTAACTAGTACTGCTGCTTTAAAAAAAAAAAAAAAAAAGCATGGAAAAAAAAAACATCTGAACCATGTAGCAATGTGAAATGAATGCATGGTCATGTGAACACATTTAACCAATCAGAATATGTATGATTTAAGACATTTTATAAAAATATTTATAAAATGGTGTCTTGTCAGTTCTCAACCATCATAGGCCAGGGCCTTCTGAGTTAGCCTAGCATATACCCCTGCTCAGAAGGCATGATAGGGTGCATTAAATCAAGAATACAACCAGTTGGGTCAAAAAAGGTCAATATGCTAATTATATATCCTAAGGGTCAGAAAGGTCACAATGCAACTTACATAAAAAACACACCCAAAAAGAAATCATGTGAATAAAAACAAAAGGTTATAACTCCCCCATCACACACACACACACACACCAAAATTGCTCAAGAATTACAAACTGTAAAGGAAATCCATCCAACAACTTTGAAGAAACATACAGTACTTCCTACTCACAAATCTAAACTCAGAAAGCCTCAGTGCTGCTCACACAAGAAAAACATTTTACACATCTAATACAAACGAAATATATTTAAAAAAAACTACAATTCTACACAAAAACAGAAACATGCATACACACCATCACTAAGCCATCAGCAAAATGTTTACAAACACTGTTCTAAACACAAATAAATAATCGACATATCTATCTGGGATGCAGAAACAAAGGACAGTTCAAACTATCTCACTGAATCTCATGAACCTGTGTGGGGTCACGTGACATCTAAACAGCAGTCCTGGATTCCAGGTCAGACTCAAATCACATTGAAAGTACAGGAAGCATGGCCCAGGCCTCTGGCTAAGCCCCACAGACCACATGGGAAGTACAGGAAGTCAAGAATACCTATTTAAAGGGACAGAAATACTGTAATCGACTCCTTGCAGTGCAGCTGCATCCAACTAGTGCAGCGTACCCATTGCAACCTAATCCATGCTGCATACCTAATTTATGCTCAGGCCCTAAAGCCTAACCAACCACTTAAGCAGCACCTTTACTGGTGCCCTGCTTAAAACCACTACAGAAGCCTTACTTGGCCCAATGTCTAGTGGTGCAAAAAGTACAATTTTTCTGTGGCCATATTTCCTGATTTGGAAACAAGCCCTGTTTTGCGATGTAACAGTACGGACACTGTGCCAATTTTTAAAAACAATCAAGGCAATCACTCAATAATAAGGACCTTGTTAGTTGAGTGGTTGGCCTTGATTTGTTGAAATCGGCCCCCTAAAATATTAAAAACACCCTTAAAAAACGGGTCCCTATACAACTCTATGAAGTGCGCCCCCACCATCTCTGTACAGTTACCAAAACAGGGTGTGTCTCCAAATTGGAAAGTCGAAGGGATGGGGCTCTCGGCTCCACAAAGCCGAATTATCATCCCTTCCCTCCCAAAATATGGTCACAGAAAAATCACAGCCCAAGATGTGGGAAACACTACTTTTCTGCCACAGCATTGCAGTTTCAGCCCTCAGCTTTCACTGGGTATTTGATCAGAGGAGAGGATGCCTAGAACAGATGGGACTCTCCCTCCAATCCTTACCATGCATTCTTGCTGTAGCTGGCTCTGACCCCTGATACAATCTGGACATAGTAACCAATGCTATATCCAGGATGAAACGTACCTGGTTTGCCCTGGTGGTTCTGCCCCCTAACCGGTTACACAGTGTGGCATGTTGGGTTTAACTTCAGCCCTTGGTTCCATGTGCTCTTTCCTCTAGTCTCCCTCCCATGCCCCTCAATCTCTCCTTTTAGCCCACTGTTTCCCCATCTACATATTGTTATAGTGGATACAGCCTACCACTTGATGGTAGAGTATCCCAGTATCTCGTCTACTCTGCTGACTTTACTGTAGCCTATTTAACTCCCGCATCAGAGCATCTAATCAATGGGGCATATGCAAACTGGCAGCCACCTTCCCCCCTCCTGTGACAATGGGCTCTAACTTGGTAAACTGAGCCACACACAGCCTGCCTGAAGTAAAACACAATAACACCAGCAAGACTGCTTCGGCTCTTTCCACCTTTTCACCCACTATAGTTTCTTAAAGATACCACAGCAGCATTCCTGCAAGACTTTGGAGGACCCACTATCCTGGTATAAACTTAGCCTTGACTGAAGTCAGCACACTTGCTGATATCCTCAACCTTATACCACAGTCAGGCTTTTGTTATGCAGAACCCTCATCCTTCAGAGCTTCAATCCAGCTTCTACACACAGCGGATTACCTTGAGATTGCAGCATACTGCCCAGGACTACGACACGATGGTTCTGAGGCAACAAAGGAATGTATTTTTATGTTTCTACTTGCTTCTTAAATGCCCCTTTTACCCACGTGGTTCTCATTCTCACTACCCCCCTTCCCCGCCATTTAGTCCTTTCTCTCCCCCCGAAAGCAAAATAGTCACAGGTACATGGCTACCCTGTCATTAATTCCAGGGCTCAATGCAATTATTTGTTTACCCACCTAACAGAGAGGGAATAGGGCCACAGAGGGCTGACAGTTCCACGATGGTTTATTTCCCTTCCTCCCTTCTGTTTTCACTCTTGTTCACTAGATTTTACAATGGGTTGGGGGTGGTTTTACCACCATGGAGGCCTGGAAGCCAAGCCACCCCAGCACTACCTGCGGCTTGGGGGAGTCAGTACCACCAGACAGCTCCTATTAGTGATTATGGGAGTGGTCTATTTCACTCCCCCAACTTGGAAGTCCAACTCCACACAGCTGCAGGGGTCCCTCACAGTTCTGACCCCCCTACTGTTGCAACCGGACCTAGGATCCTACCCTCTAGACTTGAGGCCTGGATTAAAAACTTTATGGTTATTTAAAAAATAGGTTGGGGAAATCCCTAAAGCTGATTGGCTTAGGCCACCAGCTACCCAGTCCGGTATCAGGCAGTAGAGACTGGAAATTAATGAGTCCCAGTCTCTGCTGTCCGATTACATTCCAAATGCTTGTGCCAATAGAACTTTCAATTTCAAAATACCACCATCTTTTAAATCTCTGTTAGCGAGAGAAAGCCCCCCCCACCTCCAGAAAGCACATCTATCCAGACCGCACTGTGATTTAGAAGAATAAAAAGAATAAACCAAACTTACTGTTGTAGTCAAACATGGAGCTTTTCCTGTGCAACTTTGTTAGAAAAGGGAGCACATGCGGGTAGTAAAAAAAAGCTCAAAGTGAGGTCATGTGGCAAGGTACGCCCGCTCGATTTAACCTGCCCAGTGTGACCAGTGGAATCAATGTCTTCCAGCTGCTCGTTTCAACCGCTGGGGTCCACAGGCTTGAATTTACAGTAATCTGCCTCCCTCAGCTCCACTACCAGACTGATTCCCAGATCCCACTGTGACAAGAGTAAACTCTCCCCAAAAAGTAAAGTATCTGCTAACCCACTCCATCCCTGCAGTAACTAGAAAAAAAAAGGTTTTCTTTTTAAATAGCAGCAGCAGAGTAGTGTGCTCAGCACTGTAATACCGCTTCCCATAACTTTCTCCCAGAAATGCCCTACCTCCTCCACACTCGCTGCAGAAAAAAAAAAAAAAAACCCAAACAGCACAACTTCTCCTAGCGGGCTCATTATGCCTCTGATTGATCGTGCCCTCAAAAGCCCATAAAAAAAAAAAAAAAAACGAAGCACAACAGTTTTTGTTAATTTAGATCGCACCTTTTCAGAGAGCAGGACTCCCCGACTAACACACAGATACGCCGGCTCAGCTCCCGATGCTGACAAAGAGCTGCTGAGTTAAAAATAAAAAAATAAAAAATAATTCTCATAACAATTGAGAGTGCTGATGTTTCCCCTCAGCATTTGAGAAAACTCCCGTGTTCCGCCGAACCCGCTCACGCCGGAAAGCCGATCAGTACCACAGAACACAACAGAAGGGGCAACCCATTTCTGTCTTGACTTTTTTTTTTTTTTTTCTTTTTACTGGCCATATTCATATCCTGTTACACATTCTGTGTGTGTGTGTGTGTGTGTGTGTGTGTGTGTGTGTGTGTGTGTGTGTGGGGCGCACGCGTACGCGGGGGGTGTTCTTCACAAATCATGTTGGTTTTCTTCATGCCATACTGCAGGACTGTCTGTGCGGCTGACATGCTCTTTCGCCAGTTACAGTTATTCATTTTTGTTAATTTTTTCTTTGTGGCACTGAAAGCGATTGCATTTGAATAACTGTGTATGGGGAAAAATCGGGAGCAGCTCGGTGGTGGCGACTACAGTGACAAGCCGTCTGGTACGGACGAAAGATCCCCTCCCTGTCTCCCTCTACTGTGAATGCTCACAGTTTCCAGTGCCTGCCCTTCAGGTTCCACTGAGATCCTCGTAGTATTTCTATTGTAACCCGCCATCACTCATCTAAACAGCGCTGCTCAATATTTTTTTTTTTCTTACCATCATCAGAGACTCAATTGCTATAACACTCCCAAGTCGCCAGACTGCCACCAATTCTCCTTGGCCAGGTAATTTAAAACTAATATATATGTAAAATAAAAAGGTTTTAACTTAAGCCCTGTATGTCTGCGGGGTAGATACCCATAGAAACCTGCCCAAAAATGTACAACTTAGAATAAAACTCCCTAGGTAAAGGCGGAGGAACTACAGATATTTTATTACAAAATAACTCAAAGACTAAGAGTTTTAACATATAAACATAAAAGTATTTTAAATTTTTTTTTTTTAAAAACACATATGATACAGTGGCCCATTTTCTAGCGCAATAATGTCACTCCAGAATTGGGCGGTATGGGCAATACCGTCCACTTATTGGGTATTATTGATTGCTTACTAGGTCTATTGCCATTGTTCATGTTGTACTGTGTTTTGTTTTACAAAGTTTTTTAAAGTTCTAATTGAAGTACAAGGTTTCCCCCAGGATATTCTGTTGGTGTCCTTACTTCTTCTCAACAAGGTAAAGGGGAACTCTCATCTACTCCACAGTAATGCTGTGGGACACAGAGTTCCCAATTAAGCAAAGCAGCCGTAGATGCTATTTTCAGCTTCTTGCACTTTTTGTAGGTTAAGTTCATATCTGGTTGATACTGCGTCCCTCCACCCACCATGCCTTCAACAGTCTCTTCCATGGTCAGCCCTCTGATGACATGGACAGGCCAAGCCATGGGGTCATCTGTGTGCCAGAATGTCATATTTAAGTCTCAATTTAGAACAACATGTTTTCACGTTTATTCTACTAGTATCAACTGTGCAGCAACAGAGCTACCACCAAGATGGAGAAGTACTGAACTAAAATACCAGATTCTCATGAATCCAACTAACCTGGAGCTTCTAAATAATGAACCTCTAGCCACTACCTTGACTCAAGATACCGCCAGGCAGAGCCAGCTACATCTTCCATTTTTTTCTCTAGACAAGAAACTGTTAGAATCAAAATGCTGCCTCGAATTTGACACTTCTTGCAGACTTTACCTGTAATGCTCACACCTTATTTTACCTGCTGGAATAAATGATCTCCTGCTTTATGTGGGGAGGTCAGTGCTCCAGAATACAAGTTTCACTCTTACACCTTTCCATAATATCTGGTGGCGTAAATCTCCCCAGCCTGATAAATTAAGTCAGGGCTGCTCATCCTAGAACAGTGTACACCTGAGTATTCCCTACACCCACCTTGGAAACAGTCTGTACTAAATGACTTTTATGACAATGGGAAACTTATTCTCTGGCCATGCTAGTGCCCCCTCCCCCCCACAAACACCTGACAGACTTTTCAAATTTCACCACTCAGACCGTGTGCATGATTTCAACTACAAAATCTTTCCTCTCTTTCTACTGTATTCTGTTTTTGAGTCCTAGCTGCAGATTCTGATTTCCTCCCCATACAAACTGACCACACCTTTCAACAGTGGTGACACTCGGCCTCATTTATTTTTCAGTTTCTAGCCACGTAGGGTGCTCTCCCCTTTGAGTGGCTACAGTCTCTGTATTGTCTCACCGGACAGGAGCATGTCTGATATTTACATGTCAGGACTTCCCTCCTCTACAGAGAGGCTAGTAAAACCCACCTCCCAGACCCAGCACTCTTACTTCTCCGTTTATAAGGGAGACAGTCAGGGGGAGACCTGGCAACATGTATAGAGTGATGCAGATCCTCTTGGGAGATTCTACCCAATCGGTTTTAGATGCCTGGAAACATGAACTAAACTCCCCCATTACTTATTCCACTTGGTTAAAGTAACCCTTTCCTCCAATAAAGTAACCTCATCCTTAAATCTGAAGGGAATTTGCCAGGAAATGCAGAAACAGATTCTTTCGTACCCCCACTATACTGGCTGAATTCTTGCCTCCGGAATATGGCCCAATATTGGAGGAAATGTGGTTATCCATAAGCTGACCAAGCACATGTTTTCTGGTACTGCCCCATCCTAACCACGTTCTGGGAAGCACTCTCAGACCAACTTCAGAGTTTGTCCTTCCCAGCTGGACTTATCTCCCCCACAATTGTCCTCCTGTCATATTCTCCCCAAAAGTCTTCAAGCTGCTCCCCGTTCCACGGCCTTCTTTTATATCCTGGTAGCCAAAAAGGCCATCACGAGGTTGTGGATGCAACAGCACCCACCCACAGTGGAACTGTGGTGGCAGATCCTCACAGAGATATATACACATATACATATATAGATATATATATATATAGATAGAGATATATATAGATAGATATATACACACACATATATATATATATATATATACACACACACACACACACACATATATACACACACACACACACACACACACACACACACACACACACACACACACACACACACACACACACACACACACACACACACACACACACACACACACACACACACATATATACACACACACACACACACACACACACACACACACATACACACACATATACACACACATATACACACACTTATATACACACATATATACACAGACACACACACAGACACACAGACACACAGACACACAGACACACAGACACACAGACACACAGACACACAGACACACAGACACACAGACACACACAGACACACACACACACACACATCCCCTATGGAATATATCACAGCCACCTTGCCAGGCAGATTACTCCAATTCCAGGCCAAATGACAAAGCTGGGTCATGTATACTATGTCTACAAATGACTCGTCGCGTAACTTAGGTTCAGTGATTCTCTATCACCACACCCCATACATCTTCAATGAGGGCTCAGTATTACCTAGATTAAAGGAGATAGGAAATAAATTCCACTTTTGCAGTGCCAATCTGAATATGTCATGTGTATGAGGTATTTTTCTATTTAATAATGTGATTCTGAAGCAAACTTATGTGTATTTTTGTAGTATTTACTATTCACCCTTTGGACTCAGCAGTATTTTTTTTTTTTTTTTAAATCCATTTTTTCCCCCCGTTTTCCACCCCCTCATGTCCTTGGCTCAAGCACGCACATGTGGAAGCACACGCATGCTGTGTACTGCGGGACACCACACCCTACTGGTCACCTATCTACCCACATGCGTGGTCACCAGACCACCACCCAGTGGTAGCGGGAATGTGGGAGGGTGACCCTCCCTCCTCGGGAGAGGAGAACCGCCACTAGGCAGCTCAATTCTGCTCCCACCCTTCCCCTCCCCCCTCCATGCCAGCTCCCCGACAACCAGAAGTAGTTCCTTAACCCGGGTCACCGACATGGCTCGAGGCAAGGCATCTACTGCCTCAACCCTCAGCGCCACCGGGCCAGCCCTCAGCAGTGGTTTCTCCCAGATTTTGAACACTGTTTCCACATGGCTATTGTGTTCCAAAACAATTCACTGACTCCTGGCATTTTTGTTACCCACCCAATTCACTTACAGTACAGAACTGTACTTGCTACCTGCCTGCCTACCCGATGTAGCATTTTCAAATAAATCAAAATAAACTTAATTTGGATGCTGGACAGGAGCAGCTAAAAGAAAGGCATCTGCTTTTGTGGATATGCTGACTTGGTTTGACATGCAGACATGCCAACTTGGTTTTTATTCACTTGGAACCGCCCACCCCCACCAGTCACTCCAGCACTCTACTCTGTCAACTAACTCCAATAATCAAACAAATCTGCAGGGATTGCTCTAAATGGAAACAGTCCTAAGCAAAACACTGAATATAAAATGAAACAGACTGCATATTATAAATGGAGAAATCACTAGATATTTGCAGAAGTAAGGTATGATATTAGAAAAAGAGGGAAAAATAAATCTAAATAATACAAAGTTTTTTATCAGGGAAAACAAATAAAAAGCACCTGGCCAACCACTCAGCTTGAATATGCTGGCAGTTTATTCACATGCTCCTTCATTTTTTTTCCACCACTCTGGCAAAACCCTCAGACTGCTTGCTTATGGGGTACATACAAGTCGGGGGAAAAATACATATATAAATGCTCCTTCACAAAATTCTCTCAAATTAGACTACAGTCGACAGTAGAGATGCTGAACATTTTCAGGGCTAAAGTTATTGATTTTTGGGGAATTTTTTTGGGGTTTCTGTTCAGCTGAGACTCTTTTACACCAAGAATGGCTAATAATTAAAAGCACGCAGGCCGTGGACTGCTCATTCGAAAAGGTTACCTGCTGATTGAACAGCCCAGACTGCTGAGGAACACATGGGACATTGTAAGAATATGAGATATTTTTTTAAATAAAGACAAAGTAAGCAACTCCTACTCATACTAATACTACTGATAACTGAACGAAAATGACAAGGCTCTATAAAACCAGCATTACAACGTTGCTCATTTCAGCAAAGTGAAAGAAAGCTGCATCACCTCCACCAACTACTATCAGATAGTGTCGTCTGCAAAAATCAGAGAAAAATTAATAAACCCAAACTGGATTCAAATGTCCTAAAAGTGGAAGCATTCATCAGCATAAAGGATCAGCATTTATGATGTCAGACTTTGAAAGCTAGGCTTGTGTTATCTAGAGTGAGACAGAATAAAAAGCTGATCTGCTGTTTAAATGGAGGTCAGATTATCAGGAGGCTGAATAGATGGAAAATACACAGATAGTTACTAACCAGATACACAACTTTTTTAATGCTTCGTTTAGATAATTAAAAGGATGAAGATTTGTTTCCTCATCTCCTTTAAGGTATCTGAAATTTGGGTTCTGTTACAGTATACCCTCACTGGCGCACATAAAGATGCATTTTCCCCACTTTATTGCAGTCATTATTTAAATTTCAGTCTTTTGCTGCCTGAGGTATGTGCACTGTTGTCCTGTACAGCTACTGTATTTTATGCCTGTTGAACCTGTCCTACTACCTGACTCAATAAAAATAACAAAAATTTACAGCGGATAAGGTGCATGCTTATGGCGGAAGCTTGACTAACACTAAGCAGGTTATTGTGTAATAGGTGGTTGGTCAGCTGCTCAGAGACAAGATTTTCCAATAATCTGGAGACAGCCAGTAGGAAGGAGAAACTGTACGCCTGTAGCTGGATAATCTGGAGTCCCATAATGTTATACAGGTATCACCTGAGAAGTTTTTGAACTGGCATGAAAAGCAGTAGAAGCCAGGCACAGGTTAAACAGGTATGTCAGCGGATGAAAAATTACTGGAGCTGTGTACATTACAAATTTATTACTTATCCCACTGCACCTGCTTCCCTTATTAGGCTTTAAGGCCAGTAACCCTTTGAGGGCTTCATTGGGGTCAAAGACAATGTTATTCATCTGAGGCACCCTAAAGGATTAAGTACATGAAAAGGTAAGGGTATTACCAAGGTATTCAGACTGCAATACGATAGAAGCCTCAGAGAAATAGTAGTTGAATGCTTCAACCAACTGCTGCGGCCAGCTGATATTTAGGCGGGCAAGTTTACTGTAATTTGTCAAGCTCCTTTACAGTTTCCAAAAGGACATAACATGAGGCTGCAGGGAGGGAGGCTTGGGGGAATGCTAGGAAGTATTTTTTCACAGAGGTGGATCCATGGAACAGCCTACCAGCGGAGGTGGTGGAAGTGAAAACAGTATGGGGATTCAAAAGTGCATGGGATAAGCATAAAGGCGCCCTGCTGTGCAGCAGAGTGGGGGAATGGCAGTCCAGGTAAGGATAGGGATTGCCAAACCAAGTAGGGAAAGGGCAGACTAGGTGGACTGGTTGGTCCTTATCTGCCGACAGATTCTATGTTTCTATAACCCTGCTCTGGCACACTGATTCTGAAAATGCGTCTCTAAAGAAGGAAGCTTTTGCAGGCCTGACATCATTAGAAGTGCTAATACACTACCAGAAATTAATATGAATTTTAAAAAGTGGTCCACTATTATTTCTTGTATGTGTAATACTGGTTTCTTTTCCCTTTAGCAAACTAGAAGACTTTCTATTTGACAGTACTTGGCAGATATGTTGGCCCAACTCTACCTGGAGTTCTATTCCTCTTTACACTTCATCACCCCTGTAACTTTGCCGACTGTGACGTCACAACTAAATAGAGCCCATCACCTGCTACTAGATTCCACGGGGGTCATTTCTCCCAAGCAGCCATTATCATTCTAAACTGCAATAATGGCTACTTAGATGAAATCCATTAGTTCACATATTCTAGTTTGGGACAGCCAGCTCTAAACCCTGAAGGTAATCTCATAACCCCTAGCTCTAACAGACCCAATGGCACCAACTTTTAACTACCCACCACAAAATTAGTTCATCAAAAGGGAGACCCTGGTGGAAAACAATAGAGTTAACATTGTCCTGTAAACAGCATATCCCAACTCAGTGTGTAAATCAAAAATCAAAAAATATAAAAAAAATTAAGATACATTCTGCTTTATAGTGGTTTTAGACCCCAAATTTATTTATTGAATTTTGGTAACCGGGTGGGCCAGCTGAGATCAAAAGGTCCCTTTTTCAGAGGTGTCCTGCATTTAGTTACAGGCAAAACAAATTAACAGTGTACTACAGCAGCAAGATAAATCACAGTCATTTTACACAGCAGTAGATGACCGTAATACATAATGAACAAAGTAAGGTAACAACATAGGGTATAAATTAGTTACAAACGGTAGGATCAATTGCTAGATTCTGAGTAACCATTGTCGCAGTATAGAACAGTGCATTCAGAGTGATAAACTTTCATAGAATAGAGGCGAGGATAATGGAATGTTTAGCAAACTCGGGCACAAACGGCTGCCTGCACATGCAAATGACCAACAGGCATACTGGAAGAGGTGCATTGTAAAGTGTTACAAGAGTTAACAGCTATTCAATGCAACACCTCTGAGAACTACACAAAGCACAAACTCATACTAGTGCAAATCACACTTATGAACACTTGAATTCTGCACTTCTGTGGCCATGGAATGTTCTGCAGAATTTGCGTCATGCTGCAGAATTCACTGTTCTTGGTGAATTTTCATTCAAATATATATAGTTTCTCCATAGTGCCCAGCTCCCTTCTCCATCTTATTTATCCTGAAGCCCCTCCTCTATTCTCAGCGTGTGATGTCACTGATGACATCACATCATTTTAGCCAATGACAGGACTGCATTCTGCCACAGAAATGAATAAATCATGCCACAGAAAATGCTGCAGCAGAAATCTAGGAGCCCTGCTGCAAACATCAAGACAAAGTGCCCCAGAACACTAGGGGCCCTGGTTGTAATGTGCTCATTTAAAGGCCCACTACACATTAGTATGCTACCACCCTTGTTGGCTGTGCAGGTTTCAAATCAAAATAGTCCACCCTCCATCAAAATTACCGCATTATATGTAATCTCTTATCCCCTTGGTTCTTTCCTGCACCAGCTATGGCTGTTACAGGGCACTAGGGCCCAGATATTCAAAGGAGTTGCACTGGTGCATCTCCAAAATGCGTCCCTGGGCCACATTCAAAGGGCAGGGATGCACTGCGCAATTCTGGATGTGACACAGCACAAAAACACTGTATGCAACGCATCTGGAGGGGGTGTTCCTGTGCCTATGTGGCACATCTTGATATTCAGCAGAGATAAGTGGCGCAGCTGCCCGTACATCTTGGAGATGTGTCACACAAAGTTAAGCATGGAAGAACCATGCCTAGGTCATAATCACCCACAGGTGGGCTGCTGTACTGCACAGCACAACACAACACAACAGCCACCAGCCTCTGGGTGGCTAGCCCCCCCACCAACCCCCAACCATCACGGGAAACATGTCCAAAACCATACCGTGGTAGTCTGGTGGCCCCCTCTCCCTTCCCCGTACCCTGTCCATATCACAATCATCGTTCACACCTCCCCAATAGTCCAGTGGTATCCCCCTCCCATCCCGACATAGTCTGCCTGAGGCTATCATGCGAATATCCCTGGTAGTCTAGTGGCCCCCCTTCCATCCCCGAACATCGTCTGCATGAGAACTATCATGCGAATATCCCTGGTAGTCTAGTGGCTCCCCTCCCAGCCCGATCGTAACATCAAAAATAAATCCCATTAACGGATAATGACAACTGCTGGCAATGTAACTCGCCCAATGGCGATTTACTTCATATTTTATGGGATTGTCCCTCCATACAAAAATGTTGGCATCATATTCATATACTTGCAATGAAAGCGACTGGTCAACCCTTTGTATTAGACCCCAAACACTGTATACTTGGTATTTTTGACCCTCATCCCCATAATATTCCCCAATCCTTGAACAGATGGTTAACCATACTTTTTCTTCTAGCTAAACATAGTATACGTACGTATTGGAGATCTAATATAATCCCCACTCTCCCTGATATTCGTAATCATTTATCTCAATATGCCTCCCTGGATCGTATGACACACATTTCTCTCGACTGACTCAATATGTATAATAAATGTTGGCAGGAATATTTTAAATATTTGGATTCATCTAGCCATTCTGGCACTTAAAGTATGGATTGAAATACGTTATGTAATATCTCTCTCGCTCCTCCTATTGATATCCTCCATTGCCTCAGGTTGTGGTCTCGCTTTTTCTCTACTTACTTTATAATCTCTTTCTCTTTGCTAGTTCTTCCTCTTCTCTTGTTATTCTTAATCCTTTCTATATAAGTTTTAGTAGCACTCTAATGATACATACATTGTAGTAATGTACAACTATGACTATTCATATCTCCTCCTTCACCTTCTACTTCTTCTATTTTCACTCTATATTGTGTAGTGCTAAACCTTTTGTTTTTTCATTATAATATTGTAACTGTCTAGTTTAGGTCATTAATCCATTATTATACTACCGTTGAATAGTCTTTTTTTCCTTCTTTGTTAGATGTTATGCTACTTAGTTTATTATTTATATAACCTTACATAGTATTGTTATAGGTTATACTTGTTGTTTGATAATCTTTTTATTGAAGTATTTAAAAGATAAACTACAAAAATAAATAAATAAATAAATCAATCCCAGTATCTTCCTGGTAGTCCAGTGGACCCCCCACCCGCTGAGGCACCCACACTCCATCCCACTCCCCCCTCCCAGCATGGCCAGTGAAGCCGGCGGGCAGCAAAACTCACTCTCACACCTCCACGGCTCCCTCGCAGCTGAGCTGTCATGGAATGACAGCTTACAGTATCACTGCAATACTGCTGGTCGACACTGTCGGTATGGACACTGTTGACCAATGGTATTGTAGTGCATTCTGTACTCTGTTCGTGACGTTCGTGACGCTCGTCGATGGTCGTAGTTTTGCTATACCGCCGGCTTTCCTGGTCATGCTGAATGAGGGATCCACTGGACTACCATGGAAATACTGGGGTTTATTTCTGATGTTACACTCGGAGCTGGGAGGGGGACCACTAGACTACCAGGGATATTCATATTACAGTTCTCATGTGGTCGGTGTTCAGGGATGGGAGGGGGGTACCACTGGACTACCAGGGATATGGGGTTCATTTACTTGTATTGCATGACTGGGGATGGGAGGGGGCCACCAGGCTTCCAGGGCAGATCGGATCAGGGTTCCCCCCCTTCAATAACGGGGTTTGGGCCAGGGAGGGGGGTACCACTAGACTATCAGGGAGGTTCGGACGATGACTGATACAGACGGGGTACAGGGAAGGGAGGGGGGACCACTAGACTACTGGAGGGGATTTGGTGTGTTTTTGTTTTCACTCGGACTTTGAAGGGCACCAGGTGCATTCTGCCAGGCGCATCCCTGCCCCAGACATGCAAATGGGGCCATAATGACATGCAAATGGCCTCATTTGCACCTTGCATGCATGTCGCAGTCTGAAAATCTGGAATTTGCACCCAGCGCATCCCGATGATGCGCCATGCACCCGCATCCCAGGTATTCAGACAGCGCAGGGGATGTGCACTGCATCTTCGTGGCTCCCCATGAGCGCCTGCACGGCTGCTATATTCAGATGGATGTCATTGGTGCATCTTGCTTGATTATAGTACCTTGTATCCAGCACAACTCAGTTGTGCGGAGCAAACACTACATCCATTCTGGTGCAGTTTTAATATTCTGGCCTAGGTGTCTCCCCGCTTATGGTCTGCACATAATAATTTTTTTTTTCAGTTACAGTGTCAGATGCCTCAGGCCATGATCGTGAAGCCTGAGTGGTTTATACTGGCATAACATATAGAGGGTACATAAAAATGAGTTTTAATAGATTTTTTTTTTTTTTTTTTAAATTACTGTTTTTCAAACTATGCGTTTTGGAAACCACACGCTCGCCTTTGAGAAGAAAGTAAAAGTGAGGTATTTTACAACACGCATTCTCCATTATATATACACACACACACACACACACACACACACACACACACACACACACACACCTTGTTATACAGGGGTGTGAATAAGCGTATTCTAGTACTGAATTTCAGGTTGTAATAAACCCTTAACTGCAATTACATAGAGAATAATACATGAGTGGGCGTGTGTAACCAACCAGAATTTCACACACATCCACGGTGATGCTACATAAAAGCTAAGAGTTAAGCTAAAAGCGTTTAAAAAAGCATCCCACACTGAGGGTGTGTATAATTGTTATTTACCCCCTCCCCCATGCCTTGTTTGTTATAATCACTAGTAAGCATTTTTAATTGTGTTTTTTTTTTGTGATGTGTGCGAATTGAATAAAAACAAGAAACTGCTTAAAAATGTTATCTTTCCAGATACAGCTATGAAACTGCAAACTGTTCTACTGCAGAAAGAAAGTACACTTTTTACAGTGCTGCAGCAAAAGCTGTTTTTTTGAGTGGAATTTGTTTTACTTTACTGGTGGCAGTTGTGTGACAAGGGCTCACACCATGCAAAGCACAAGCTTGATTGACAGGGAGTAATTACAACCACCCAGTTGTAAAGCATAATGACAAACCAGTTATCCGAGCATTAGACATGCTCACTACCATTAGTTACAACTGTATAAAGTGTAGCACTTTGCAGCATTATCATTCACTTGGTACGCAAGTCAGCACTGAATGATAAGGTATGAACTAGGAACAGAGTATCAATAAGACATGTAAATGTTCATTTCTCTCCTGTTTAACGCCTACGTCTCTGACATTAGGACAGGTATCAGGAGTGAGATGAGTCTCTTTGCGGATGACTCAAAACTGGGGGCGGTGGTGGATGGGGAGGAGGGGAGGGTGGCCCTACAGGGGGACCTGGAGGCTCTGGAAAGATGGTCTAGAAAGTGGAAGCTGAGGTTCAATGCGGGGAAATGCAGGGTACTGTACCTGGGGGCCAGAAACCCGGGCCAAGTGTACACCCTTGGGGGGGGGAGAATGCTACAAGTCTCGATGGCCGAGAGGGACCTGGGGGTGGTGGTGGATGTCAAGAGGAACAACTTGTAGGAGGGCAGCAGCCAAGGCCAACAGGATGCTGGGATGCATCGCTAGGGGGAATCACCTCCAAAAGGAGGGAAGGATACTCCCTCTGTATAACTGCTTGGTGAGGCCACACCTTGAGTACTGCATGCAGTTTTGGAGGCCACACTTAAAGAGGGACATTAAACTCCTGGAGAGGGTCCAGAGGAGGACAACCAAAATGATTTGGGGCTTCGGTGACAGGACCTATGAGGAGAGGCAAGAGCTAAATATGTACACACTGGAAGAGAGAAGGGACTGGGGACATGATAGAGGTCTTCAGGTACATGAAGGGGTAAATAGGGGAGGAGCAGTCAGGGTGCTTGAAGGAAGGAGGAGGGGCACTAGAGGGCATGGGTGGAAGCTGGAAGGGGAAGATTCAGGGGAGAAAGGAGGAGGTGCTACTTCACTGAGAGGGTGGTGGAGCCATGGAATGCGCTGCCTAAGGGGCTGGTGGAGGCAGAGACGGTGGAGGGGTTCAAGAGGGGGTGGGACAGATACAGGGGAAGGGTTCTGGAAGCAAAATCCAATGCAGTGAGAATAACTGGAACTGGGAAGGGAGAAGGCGAGGGGGCAGCAAGGTCAGCTCCCAGGATGGCGGCTGACCAAAACGAGCAGATGCGAAAGACCCTTAGGCCTATTCTGCTGGCATTTTAGTATGTTAGTACATTACACAGTACCGACGTCTTTTTCATAATTCAAACCATTTTCTAATTTGTTTTCTCAGTTCTGAATTATAAAACAAACTAGGCCCAACAATGCATAAATAAGGGGTATAAATCTCTCAGTTTTGTTGGCACACGTAAACTCACTTGACCTTTGGCCTAATTGTTTATGAATGTCACAAGAACACTGACAGTTTTACACCATTATTATATGCAATTAGGTATATATTATCACTTACATTATATATAGTTGGGTGTAGAGTACATTGTTCCATAAATAATATACAGGAAAGGGATACAACATGCCATGAAACACAGTTAACCAACTCCCAGTGACCAGAGATTACAGACGGCACCGACCTTGTAGCTAATCTCTAGCCCAGAGGCACCAGCTCAGGTCTGCCAAGAACATTAGACAAGACGAAGAGGATAAAGAGTTGCCAACGCCTCTCAGAAAAAGTTGAAAACATAACATTTAGACATAATTCTGTTTGTATATTTTATATATTTTCTATAGACTTTTCCTTCCACTAATGTATTACCAAGGAAATCTTTACAAAAACATAATCTTTACCTCTTAGAATTCACCTGTCATACAGCTTTTTCCCCACTTTAGGTCCTCTGTTGTGATGACACAGTCTGTTGCCATGGGTCTAACTGGGACGACAAAACCAGAGTATCATGGCAAGTAAATAACAGGAGCGGAGGAACGCAGAGTGCGTTTTCATGCACAGTACTGTAAACCGAAACAATTCCACCGATGCCCTCATCCATCTGGTGCACAAACTCTACTGGCTATGCAGGACAACTGATGTAGAGAAGCACTGCAAAAACTATGTTATGCTATACATATGTTTGAAATGCTTGGACAGAGAGAAATCAGATGTTTGTTGAAATATATATATACATATACATACATACATATACATACACATATACATATACATATACATATACATATACATACACATATACACATATACACATATACACATATACACATATACACATATACACATATACACATATACACATATACACATATACACATATACACATATACACATATACACATATACACATATACACATATACACATATACACATATACACATATACACATATACATAATACATACATACATACATACATACATACATAACATATATATATATATACACTATATACACACACACACACACACACACACACACACACACATACCATACATATATATATATATATATACTACTATGCCAGAAACAATACCAATATGGACAGTGTCTTGATGAGGGCATGAAGAGTTTAGTTTGTGTGTGGGAGGCTAAACTTTGGGCTCTAGGGCCCCAGCAACCAGCCCCTGCAGGAGACACCCTCATCCATCTAGAACTGCAGCTGTGGACCATGAGGGCATATGGAGCGGTTAGCAGCAGCCAAGAACTGAAGTTGAGCACTGGCTCCTTGCCCAGTCTTCACGGCTGTTCCCTCTTCACCAGGTCAATGATCCAAGCTTGCATGAGATTCTGTAGCCAGAACCAGATGAAAAGAGCACCATCGGGGGTGGGGCAACTCGTTTACTGACATCAGAACAGTCAATGGGGTTGAAAGTGGAGCAGCACAGTCAGCCTGAGCCTCATTCCCTGCATACACCTATGATACAATTGGAAAATGGAGCTGGAGTACCATTGTGGATTTGTATCCTGAACTCCAGAAGAAGCAGCAATGCTGGGATCAGAAATAAAGGAACATCATCGGGCATGGGTAAAAAGCATTTCCAAACCACAGGGCTGGCAGCTGGCTGGGAACAGGCAGAACTTTGTGCTGTGTGCCACAATTGCGCCACACATGTGCAAATGTATGGAATCAAAACCTGAGCTCTGATATGAAATTGGACTTTATGTCCAGTGATCTAATTCCTGACCCGACACCAGGGCAAGCAGTGGGTTGGGATGAGTTACAAAAAAGCCCTGTAGGTCCATGGACAAACTAAAAGCAACACACAAAAATGTAAACAAACATGGCTGCCTCCATATAGCCAGAAGCTTTTAGACACTGCAAGGACTGCTGGAAAATTGTCAGTGTTTCCGTCTACAAATTTCCACTAGTAAGGAACTCGGATTATATGAGCTGGTTATGCCAACAACATGCATGTTAACTGTGAACCAATCAGGGGTCATTTTCCATACACAATAATAGAGACTGCTGAAGAGAAATCTGGACTCAGCCTAGGCCAGTCTAACAGCCAAAAGGCTGTGTAAGTAGGAGACTACTGCTACCAAGGCTCTGCAGGTCTTTGGTACTATAAAAGGTGCACCTATGAACTGAACTTGGTACTTTACCGAAACCAGTCAGTAGGCATTCCAAGAAGCAAGCACTGCTTCATAGCCTTTTCCAGCCATGGATCATTCCAACATTGCAGTCCCAGTGAGGTGTGATCACAACCAGAGCCTAGAGAAGGACCCAGAAAGAGCCCTACAGAAGCAACGGTATTGGGTGCCTATGACTTTACCTCTGTCTGCAGTCGCTGTGGTGAGCCAGTGCCAGCCACTCCTCACAGCTAAAAGGCCAATGTCCAACCTCCCTGGAAATGAGGTCATGTCCCACAAGAGGGACTGCAGGCTATGGCCACTGCAGTACAGCTGCATTCTCCATAGTAGGGCAATCCAAATGATGAAAGGATTGAGAAGCAACGCCAACTACAGACCAGTATGATGCATCCTAGCAGAGACCCATTTGACCCAGACCTGCTTAGTCCTAATCCAGATTGGTGAGAGAGACCGAGATGCAGTCCAACAAAGAAGCACCCCATTCTTCACTGCTGCTGCACTGGAGCTGTTCGGAGACACACACACACACACACACACACACACACACACACACACACACACACACACACACCAGGCTAGGGAATCAGGTTAAAGTCTTAGGCCCATGCAAAAGATCTGCAGAGGCCATCAAGCTAATTCCAGTGGAATTCAAATAGGGCCTATCCTTTGTTTAAAAGTGTTTAACTTTGTGTGATGATTGTAGCTACGCAGGCCAATGGGCCCCCACTTCTTGCTAGTCACCAGCTGCAAAATGAGGTACCCACTGCAACCAGTGGACAGCTCTCCCATGAGACCACTTGGGGAAAGCCAGGTGCACCCATCTGCGAGTGGGTTACAGGACTGGGGGGGGCTATCTTAAAGTAATGGCATTACCATAAGTGCATAAACTCCATCTCTCCCAATCCCATTCTTCCATTGCTGTTCATTGTTCCTTTCCTCTCCTCCCATCCAAATAAAATTTCTGGTTTACTGCAATTTATAACTGGCAAATACGCAATATTGTTTTACTGAGTCACAGATACTCAGTGAGGATTAGATCACTGTATTGGGGGGTGGGGGAAGGTACTGTATTACTTCCTGCAGAGAATTTCTGTTACATTACGGACGGCACATTGGTCTACGAGACTGGAACCAAATGGTGCTGGCACCATACCGTATTATAAGCATACCAAGATTATCCAATCGTCAGGTATGTCTCTTGGAGAGGTAAAGGAGAGGTGGAACCCCTTCCCACCGCCTCCCAACAAATCTCAATATATGTGCATTTTTACACTTTTTGTGGTCAGTTTTATGCCTTTAGGGGCACATTTTATGCAGGAGTAGCCATCCCACTTCGCTCCAGGAACAGAGTCAGATTTTAATTTCCTCAAAAAAAAAAAAAAAGCTTCTCAGCCCCCAAAAAAAAACAAAAAACAATGTCCACCACTGTTCATGCAGAAGATCTCAGTAATAAATAATGGAGAAAAGAAAAACCAGTGCTGCAACCACCTCTCCCCTACAGTAAGAGGCAGGGTTGTTATTAGCAATGCTGAGCAGAGCACTGCATACCTTGGTACCACTACTCTGTCCTTAGTGGGCAGGGAGACGACTAGGGACAAGGAATAAAAGGTAGGATGCCCTGTAAGTCTTTCAAGCCTCAGTCGGTTTAGTTCTGGGGGGGAGGGTACTGTAGTCTCAATGGGGTTCACACCAGGGGTAGCTGGAGTGGGCCTGCTAGACCCAGGATTGTGGCAGGGCCCAAGGTCTGAGGTGGCATGGGCGCACTTCAGTCCCCAACTACCCACACCATCTTGGAGGGGCTTGTTCGATGCCTTGCTCTAAGACGTCTGAGTGGATTCTGGTTGAGGGGGATCGGGTACCCGTGTCTTGGGTTGGGATCTGGATGGCTCAGTGTCCATGAAGTGGGGATGCTGGCAGGGAGCCCTAGTGCAGGCATGGCCAGCCTAAGTGTTTGTTTCCATGGGAGTCGGGTAGTGCCAGAGGGACGGGCACTAGCGTCCTGTCAAGTGACTGGCTGCAGGATTTGGGCCAGGGTGGCACAGCTCTCTGTTGTGCAGGAATCCCACCCATGATTTAGGCTTCATGGATTGTGTAGCGGTGTAAGCACAGGCAGCTCAATCCTGGAGTAGAGATGAGGGAGTATTGGAAAACAAGTGAGAATCCCAAGTGGGCGCCCACTCAAGGTGTGCACAGATTGCTTTCGGACCTGGAGGGATTCCACAAAGGCAGATATTCAAAAAGATGGAAAAGAGGAAGAATGAGCTGAAGGTGACCATTCCTGTAGCACTGAAAACTAAGGTAAAGAGTCGGATTCAGGAATGTGACTTAGGCCAGCTGGATGTGAAGTTTCACCAGCTGGGCGACCCCAGAGAGTGGGTTGCTGGGTGGTACCACACTCAAGCAGGTTTGGTTGCAGAGCCCTATACATGAAGGTGGCAGAGCCAGAAATCTCTAGGGCACCTTATGAGAGGCAAGACTGGTGGTTCAAGCTGAACAGTAATGATTCTGCCTATGGGGACACTTTACTGGTGCTCTGTTCTGGCCTGTCAATAAAAGGACAAAGCAGGCTCATACCTGACCCATTACAAAAAAAAAAACACACACACACACACACACACACACACACACACACACACACACACACACACACTATTGAGTGCCACCAGTTCTCTCCAGCAAACTTCTCAGAAAATCGAGTAGAAAGCCTTTGGGTGCAAATTCACCCATAGTACAACAAACAAAAAATTATACTGGGGAACTGTTATAGGTCACCTAATTCGACACCTGACTATAATAAAGTGCTCATCAATGAGATTATTTTAGCTGCTGACGAGGGAGAGTCCGTTGTTGTAGGAGGCTTCAAATTCCCGGGAATTATTAACTGGTTCTAACCCTAATGAGATATCATTTATAGATGCAGTGGCCCCTGTAGGTCTAGTCCAATTCATACTAACCCTCACTAGGGGTGAATATTTTGAACTTAATCGATATCCAACATACATCAATTTTCCGAGATATCGGTAAACTGCCTGATAGGAGGGAGTGCCATGACCATAAGGCACTAAGCTGCATCATTACTTCATCTATAGTAAGGACACCTAGGTGCACAACAATCAAAAATTTAAGCAGATTTTCTGGCAGTATAGCCTAGAGGTTAGAGGAATGAGGTGTGAATGAGCTTGATACATCCAGCAGACCAGACCAGAGTTTGATTCTCACAACCTCCACTGGCATACTGTGCGACTCTGAGCAAGTCACTTAACCGCCCAGTGGTCCCAGGTCGCCCCTGAAAACAGGTACTTGTGCCTAGTGGGCTTTACCCGGTTACCAAAGACTAAAATAAAAATCAAGATTTTCAAAAAAAAAAAAAAAAAAAACAACAATTAGGAATAGTGTTGCAGAAATTAATTGGGAAAACCAGGTGAATACTACCTCTGTTGAGGTTACTTGGTCAGTTTTAAAAAATAATTTATTGCCATTAGAATCTAAAATTTGTCTCAAAAACAATAAAATACAATAACAAAGGAAAGATACCACTATGGCTAACTAAAACAGTGAAAATAAAAAAAAAAAAAAAACACAGATCAACGGAGACAGCCTACAAGAAATTACAACAAAAATAATACTACTGAAAACTACAATACGTATCAACCTGAAATAAAAAAAAACTTAAAAAAATGAATTACAAATGAAAAATGTAAAACTGAGTTCAAAATAGCCTACACCAGTAACAATAAAAAGGCCTTTTATTCAACAGTAAAAGCAACCCTCCAAGAGAAATTGGTCCAATTATTGAAAACACCACAATAACTGATGAATATAAACTGGCCAATGTCTTTAACAACTATTTTTGTTCTGTTTATAACCCAAAAACAAACTCTCAACCTATTTCAAATAACCAAGTTTTAGATGCCATCACCTTTTCCCAGGAAGACACTATGCTAGCTATCAAAAAAATTGAAGGTTAACTCATCTTCCAGAAAAGACAACATAAACCCAAGGCTAATAGTCGAATTATCATCTAGCTTATTAACTCCCATTTCCTTATTATTCAATAAATCAGTAGCCACAGGGGAAGTTCTTCTAGACTGAAAAAAAGCTCAGGTTGTCCCATTACTCTAGTTAAGTAGGGATCATAAGGTACAGTAACCAATTAACAACCCACTAGTCTAACTTCTGTCCTTGAAAACCATGGAACGTTTAGTTAAAAACAGAATTAATGTAGAATTAGACACACTAAGTTTCTCCGATACCCACCAATACGGATTTACAGCAGGACACTCTTCCACTACAAACTTGATTACTTTTTATAAGAATGTGGGATTTAGTTTAGATAAGTTATGAATCGATGTGGTACTGTTCAACTTTGGCAAGGCCTTTGACAAGGTGTCACATCAAGAACTGATTGACAAACTTAGACGAATAGGTCCAAGTTATAGTCTGGTCAGATGGATTCAAAATTGGCTAACAAATAGAACTCAGAGGGTAAGAACTGGCATGTTACTTTCTACTACAGGAACATTTAGCAGTGGGGTCCCTCAGGGATCAGTCCTGGGACCAACACCGTTTAACATTTATGATATCAATTACAACATTAAAAATCATGTTACCAAATTTGCTGACAACACAAAGGTTGGAGGGGAAGCAGACACACTTGATAAATATACAGCCTTGGCCAAAGATCTCAAAACTATTGAACAGTGAACAATAGATAACAAAATGTCCCTTAACACAGACAAATGCACAGTAATACATCTGGGGGAAAAAAAAAAACCCAATCCCAACTATAACTGCATGCTTAACAATAAACCCTTAAAAACAGTGGCAAAGAGCGTGACCTTGAGATGATCATTAATAACTTATCACCATCTGATCACTGCAAAACGATTACACAAATTAGTAGTAGAATACTAAACAGCATTAAATGTTCTTTTGTCAACAAAAGTGAACAATGCACTATTCTGTTATATCAGACTTACATTAGGCCTCACCTGCACTTCTATTCTCCCTTCTGGAATCCACATCTCAAGACTTGATATTAATCTTAGAACGAGTCCAACATAGCGTTACAAAAATTATTCCAAACGTAAGGCACCTGTCCCATCAGCAGAGACTGAGCAAGACTGGACAGTGAGCCTTGAAGACAGGAGACAAAGGGGTGATTTATTATAGCTCTTTAAGGTATTATAAAACCATGACCTCACATCCCAGTGTGGCCTTCAGTTTGTGGATCGGGAGGCAAATACGCAGTGCCACTGTTACTTGCTTACTACCCGTCAGCAGAAACAGGCCACATGGTCCAACAAGTCTGCTTGAGTGTGCAGCTAGCACCCCAACTTGCAGCTACCCCTCCCCCACTTCACCCCCTCCCCCAGAGAGTGCCAACCTGACCTTGAACCAAGCTGTTGGTGGTATTTCCAGTGAAAGGGGGAAATTATCCTACACTCTTCAAAAAGTGCTATGGGATCTTTAACATCCACCTGAACTGGCAGATGGGACCACGGTTTAACACCTCATCTGAAAGACGGCACCTCTTAAATGCAACACCCTCCTCATGCTGGTCTACAGTGTCCATATTGGGATATTAACCCAAGTGCCAGGTGTGGGGAATAGAACCTACAGCCCTCTGATCTTCCGGCGTCACAGGCAAGTGTGCTACCTGCCGAGTCACTGACACTGTGTTCAACTTGTGATCCCAAGGGCAAATACCAATAAAGGGGACCACTGTTTTACCATTAGGGCTGCAAAGGCATGGGACCAGCTTCCATGGGTTCTTGGTGAGGTGGAACAGGAAAAACCCTTTTCAGGCTACTGTGCCATGTAATCAAAGGCAGGGACTGGAGAGTCTATAATAGCGAATGGGGGTCAATGTGTCCAAATATAATGTATTTCAAAGTTTGCTTGGCAGGGGCATAGCCAGGAGGGGGGTTCCTGGGTGCACGGAACCCCCTCTGGCTCGTTAATGATTAAAAACTGTAGATTTGCGAAGTGTCAGACAGGACTTTGGCATCTGAACTGTGGGGTCAGGAAATCAGAGGGCTAGGCTGTTAAGATGGAGCAGGCAAGGTCACGGCTCATGGATATGCAGCAGCCCAACAGGGGACAGCTCTATGGTCACAGGATCTTGTTACTACATGGTGGGGGACGTCAAGTGGTGGTTGTTGGAGCTCAGAGCACATTAGTCACATGACACAGTCAAGCCCACCACAGTGCGACTGTCTGTGAATTAACTAGGACTGTGTAGTGAGCACTCTTCTATTCTTTGCGCACATGCTTGTCTTTCCAGCATGGCAGCAACAAAACAAATTTGGACTCGGTCTCTTCTGGGTCGGTCTCTTGGCGGGTGGTCTGGATCAGAAAGATCAGCTCAGAGAGCATGGGAGGGAGGGGGACAGTCATGCAAACTCCCCAAGTCCCACACTAGCCCAGGCTTTGGCAGCAATTATGCAGCAGTAGTGGAAAATATCACACCTTCTGCCAGCCTACTACTGTAACTGCTCAAAGTGTCCAGCACTAATCTTCCTGAGAGGAAAAAAACAACAACAAAAAAAACAAGGTAGATAAGTCCAGAAGCAACAGACAAGTATGAGAATGAGATGGGGGGGGGGGCGCATTGCTGTGGTCTGCTTAGGCCTGCAAGTCAAGATGAGTTAGGACTTGGGAGGCTCAGGAAACAATAAATGGCTGAGAGAGAAGGTGTTCCAATGTAAAAATATGCCAGTGGCAGGTGAGAGGAAAGTATGTATGGGACGGGTCGTATGTGAATCATCATGAGGTTCGGGGCACTTATGGCGAAGGGAGCAGTACTGACCGATTTGTCTGAATTCTTCCAGCTTCCCCCCATTGTAAATTCCATCATCCAGCACACAACTAAACTTTACTAAATGTGACACATTTTGATGCTTTTTATAACTCACAGTTGTCTAAAATGCACTAAACTGCACCATTTAATGCCTAAATTTTCAAACATTTCCAGGAGAGCATGCCCCCGGCTCCCCCTAGAAATATTTGGATCCCCACCACCACCACCAAATCCTGGCTACACCAGTCATCAATTGCTCTTTAAACACAAATATTTTTTTCATTATTTGCTTGCTCTCAAAGTTTAACAAAGAAGAATACTTACGAAAGTACACAGTTAGGGGTCTGAAGAGTAGGTTAAATTTAAAGTCCATTTCTTGTGCTTATATCTCACCATCTTTACAGAAAGAGACGACTTTACATTTTCAGTGCTCTTTATCAGGATATATTTTGTGTTCTGATTAAATAGCAAATACCTTATATCTTTATTTTTGATTTCGGAATTTACAATCTTTGAGTCAGAAACTCATTTCCAAAGGCTCCACGTCATGTGAAAAAACATATATGAGACATGTAACCCCTTTGTTACTCGGGGTTACTAGAATCCCAGTAAGACCTAGTGGTAGGCAGGGAAGGCAGCTTGTGAAACTCCAGTTAAATGGGTTTCACACTGTCTCACTCTGTCCTCAGTCACAGCTGAGACTTGAGAGATGACATCATAATAGAACTGTCGCAGCTGCATGAGCCACATTTGGAATCTTCAGCTCAGAGTAAGTTTAGAACCTTGGGAATTCAAAGTCAGTCTTCAGTTTGTCCTTAAGCAAACAAGAAGGACACCAGTAGTTGTCTGTTTACTCTCTTCCCTCCCTCTGGGGGGGAAGGGAGGAAAAGTTCTTTGTGGGTTCTAGGGGCAATCCCCTTCTCCCACCCTGAGAAGGAAGCTGCCTGTTTTAATTTAAGTTCAGTCTGTTCATGTATAACAGCAAAGGTTACATTTTTTCGCCTGTGGGGCACCTGCAACGAATGGGTGAGTGTTTGGCTCCATTGGAAGGGGCAAAACAACTTCTTTTCTTCAGTTAGTTTCAAGTAAATGTGGACTGCTATTTGGGAGGACTATGTCAACTAGGACAAACAAATAGAGCAGTCATCTGTTTAAAGTGTTAATGGATTTAAAGTTCACTGTAGAGGGGGTGCTTCAGGTCATCCACCGTCAATCTACATTTTAAAAAGTCTAAAGTTCTGTGAGTCCAGAGAAATGGCCGGGTATAGGTTGTGGGAGCTGGAGGTGGGAAAACCCCCCCATCTTTAGTAACCAGGTCCACCTCTACGGATTTCTTCTGTGTTTTTGCTACTTGCCCCATGCGCTTGGCCAGTGATGGGTAGGTACTTATACGTGGTCATAACTTGAAAATCTCCTAGAATCGCCAGACTAAGTGGTGTGGGGAGCCACAGCATGGGAAAATTACTCCTTGTTGGATGGAGTACTCCTTGTTTGATGGGAGTTTCGTTTGGAAGTACGAAAACAAAATCTCTCTAGGAGTCGCAGACTTCAAGTGGTGTGGGAAGCCACAGTTTGGGAGCCTCCTTGTTTGATGGGATGTCTTTCCAAGTAAAGTTTGGGTTCATTCTTCAAGTGGACCGTCAGTTGAGTGGCCGGCAGGGGAGCCGGGCCAGTCGGGCTGTGTATCCAATGCGCATGCAAAGTCCGGGCTGAGTGCCTGGTGGGTCCAAAGCCAGACAACTGTTGTATTGTGTTCATTCCTCAAAATGGACCGCTATGTTTAACCTCTAATCTGCATTACAGTTACGTAGCCCTTTGGGGGACCATACAGTGCTTTATTTATATTCAGTGAGTTAATAAATAAAGCCACACTGAAAAATCCCAATTCTGGTTCTGGACATTACAGTTATTGCTTCCTGTAGTTGGATTTACTTGGGTGCCCCTGTGCCAGGTAACCTCATCTTTCCCCGAATCCGTAGATACACATATGTATATCCATGTTACAAAAATGAACATGGGGTTACAGACATACAGTAGAACCAGCAGTACAATACATACAAGTGAGGTACAGTGTATAGTGCATAATGCATGTGCAAGGTTTACAGTAACATTTGCGGTATTGCAGATCACACATAAAGCCCAATTAAAAATTTCTGAAAGTCAGTAAATATGTATCTATGTGGCACTAGAGTCAGAAGCTGGGGAACATAAAAAAAAAAAAATTATAAAAAAGAGGGTACACCAAATCTCTCGGCTTTTCAGCCCCCAAATATTTTTGTTTTTGTTTTGTTTT
Organism: Neoceratodus forsteri; assembly: GCA_016271365.2. Classification (NCBI taxonomy): domain Eukaryota; kingdom Metazoa; phylum Chordata; order Ceratodontiformes; family Ceratodontidae; genus Neoceratodus; species Neoceratodus forsteri. The sequence continues at coordinate 136,743,611 of JADMNL010000024.1, forward strand.
AATTCTTTTTGGTAACCGAGTAAGGCCCACTAGGCACAAGTGCCTGTTTTCAGGGGCGACCCAGGAGCACTGGGGTGGTTATGTGACTCAGTCACACAGTAGGCAAGTGGAGGTTCTGAGAATCAAACCCAGATCTGCTGGGATGTACCAAGCTCATTCACGGCTGGTTACTCTAATCTCTAGGCTATACTGCCATTGTGCTTTGTTACCGCCTCAAAAATGTGGGACTAAAAGGCAAAATGTGGAATACCTCATTAAATCTTCCAGACAGAAGCTTAGAACACTGTAAAATGTGTGCTTTATGTCCACAAAGTTTGATGTTCATTAAGTAATGCATTATTCACATTCATTGGCCCCCATATCATGAAGGTTAGCGAAACGCAAACAAGCATAGCACTGTGCTAACTGGACTTGGGGTGTCCAAACAAGGTGGGGGCCATATTTGAAGTTGCCCTTTTTTTATTATTTTTATTTATTTATTTATTTAAATTTATCAAGTCTAGGATTACAAATACCTTTGAGCCAAGACTCTTTTACAAAGGTTCCATGTCAGAAAAATACAAATTATGGGGAACATCAAGACAGGCATTACAACAATGTAGACAATGCAAACAGAGTACAGATTAATACAGTTCAAGGGTAACAATGTAAGCAAGGCAGTCAGTGGCATTTGTCAGAGAAACAGACAAGAGATAAGAAGTGCCAGAGTCATGGGAGAGAAGGAATGTAGGTAGGGTGGGAGAGGGTGAAAAGTGCAGCACTGGGTATACCAAGATGTGAGGGTAGAATCCAGTGTGTGTGTGTGGGGGAAGAGGGACCACTAGAGCAGGCAGGGAAGTGGAGAAACAAGGTTAAGTTGGGCAGTCACAGGAGCTGTTGGTAGTGAGATAGTCCTGGAGCCTAGTTTTAAACATACCAATTGTCGGGGCAGAGGAGATGGTGAGGCTGAGACCACTGAACCAGAGTGGCACTCGATAAGCAAAACAGCATTGTCCCTGTGAAGTGCGACAGTGGGGGACTTTCAGTAGCTGTAGCGTGGATCTCCGAAGGCATCGTTTGTTGGTTTGGTGTTGTAACAGAGTTAAGACCCCAGAAGGTGCAAGGCCAAGGTCGATTTTTTTCACCATGGAGCAGGTGAGAAACTTTATGTGATTTGATAGTTGGAGCCAGCCGGTCTGGGTGTACAGGTCACATGTGGAGGTGAGATGGTGAGCACCAGTGATGTTTATTTAAGGCAGTTGAGAGGCATCTAAGGGTTGTGGTTGTGGCAGAGTAATAAATGATGAGACCATAGTCTATTACGGAGATCACAGAACTCAGGACTGCAACCTTCAAAGCTTCTGGCGTGAGGTGTTGTCTGTGTTTGTAGAGGAGACCAAGCCGTATATTAGCAGCTCCAGCTACATTATCTACGTGAAGCCCATAGGACAGATTAGGGTCAAGCTGTATCCCTAGGTATTTGAAGGACCCCACCTGATCTAGAGTGTTCCCCTGGGTGGCGGAGATAGCCAAGTGGCGTAGCTTGTGTGGGTTATGAGAGCTGCAGAAGAGCACAGTTTTGGTTTTCTTGTCATTGAGGACCAGTTTATGATTAAGAAACCATGTCTCTACAGTACTGAAACCAAGTTGAAGGTTGTGTTGAAGAGTTGCAGGATCTTTGTGAGTGGAGAATACAACAGCATCATTGGCATATAGTATGATCTGCTCAGAGCAGTAGTAAGGGAGGGAGTTTAAGGAAAAGCTAAAAAGGAGGGGGCCCAGGATAGATCCCTGTGGGACACCCGAGTGAACAGGCAGGGTGTCAGAAAGAGCGTCAGCACTTTTTACTCTCTGCAACTGGTTTTCTAAGTAGCTTTTAAACCAGAGAGAAGAGTCAGGTGATAGCCCGGCATTCAGTAGTTGGTCAATTAGTAATCCATAGTGTACTGTATCGAAGGCCTTGGAGAGGTCGATGAAAATGGCCTCTGTGAGAAGGCCGTTGTCAAGGGATTTGTGCAAATCTCCAGTGAACTCAAGAAGGGCTGTGGTGGTGCTGTGACCTTTCCAGAAACAGTGTTGTTGTGGACAAGGTATATTGTATTTATCCAATTGGTTGGTAAGTTGATCAGCCACAATGCACTCTAGTACCTTAGAGAGTGGGGTCAGAATGGAGGTAGGGCGATAATTTGAGTGATTCATCTTATCCCCACTTTTATGGACAAGTGTCACGGTGGCTGTTTTCCATAAGTCCAGGAATTTTCCACAGCTGAGAGAGAGGTTTAGGATTTTTGTTAATGGATGAATTTCCTCATCGAGGGTGTGCAACAGAAGCTTAAGGTCCAGGGTGTAGCTACTAGATCTAGATTTAGAGATAGCTGCAGTAATATAGCGGTGAGCTTCACTGAACCTTACCTCCCTGAAGTAGAAGAGGGAATGGTTAGACTGTGGGGCTGAGGTATTTGGGGAGTAGGTCCCGTTTTCAAAAAAGTCATGGGGTAAAACAGCACTAAGGTCTGAAAAAGCCGTCTTAAAGATGTTTGCAATCACCTTGGGGTCGAGGATCCATCAACCATTAACATAGCCGGAGAGGTTCTTGGCTGCTTCCCCGTGACAACCTTGATATTGTCCTAGAAAGCACAACCATTTCCCCATGTATTGGTGACAGCGTCTTTATAATAGGTGCATTTCATGAGCCGGATGGCTTTTGTGCAGGCATTTCATGCTTGTTTGTAATTTTGGATGTCCAGTTGTTTGCCAGTGGCCTTGGCAACTGCCCAGAGGTGGTCCCTTAGTTTCTGTTGTGAGAGAAGAGCCACGGTGAGCCATGGGTTAGACAGAGATTTTGTTTTGCACCTTTTTGCAGGGGCAAAGAGGTCTCAGGCTTTGTTGAAAATTGAGATGACGTGATCAAGAGCCAAGTTAACATCTGTTGCTTCATAGATGGGTAGCCAGTCCTGTAGACGCAGGTATTGTTTGAGATGTGGAAGTTTTCCACGAGGAAGGACTCTGCTAGTGATAATTTTGGGAGGGGGCTTGAGGAATTTGTTAGACCATGCACATATGACTGAGGGGTGGTCACTGAGGCAGTCTGGAAGAACGGTCATATGAGAAATCCTTGTGGGGTGAGTGGTGAGGATGCAATCCAGGAGGGTACTGGTGCCAGTCTTGTAGTCAATCCTAGTAGAGGAGTTTACCATTTGCATGAGGTTAGCAGCTGAGATGGAGTCTTCATAGGCACTGGCGCCTGATGCAAACCAGTTTATGTTGAAATCCCCTAGTAGAATAAGTTCAGCTTCAGGAGGATGAGAGTTGATAAAGTTTAGGACATCGCTGAAGCCATGTTTAGGGTCCCTGGGTGGGATGTATATGGAGACAATAGTCAGGGTTTTATGGTTGGGACCCAAGACGATTTTTATTTGCAGAATCTGGGTCGAGCCAGAAAGTGATGGAGTTGCTACAAGGTGCCATGACAGGGAGTTTTTGATATAGATTGCACAACCACCACCTTTTTTGGATATGCAGTCCAGCCTGTGGACACTGTAGCCCTATATTGTTACTGCCAAGTCAGGAACTTTAGGTGTCAGACAAGTTTCCACCACTGCAAGGATGTCAGAGTTGTGTTGGCATATGAAGGCTTGGAGTGCATCCAGCTTTGGTAGTAGGCTACAGATATTAATGGTTGCAAGGATAAGGGCACCTGGAGTTTGTGTGTGGCCTGAGCTTCTAGGGCCAGGATTGGGGTGGACGCTGCCTGAGATGAGAAGGAGGAGGAGTAGGAGTTTTAAGGAGCAGAGTTGCAGCTCTTTCAGAGATAGTTTTGATCATTGTTTCCTGGAGTAGAGGTTGCAAGGTTCCAGGCGGTATCCCATATGGACTGCAAGGTGATACAGTGTAGAGAGGTGGCCACACGTGTGAGTGAGTGGTCGGGGTGTAACCAGGAATATCCAAATGGTGGACTAAGCACAAGACTCGAGTGGAAGTGGAGGTTCCTTAGAGTAGCAGTGGAAACCAGAGTAGAGGGTGGCGGGACAAGGGGGTGGGGGTGGCTAGGACCAGGTAGAGAGAAGGGGAAGGCAGGGCAAGGAGAAGGAGGAGAGGTGAGAGAAAGGCAGAGAGAACCCACATGGCTTGCGTACTAGCACAGTAGGGTGGGGAAGCATTGAACAGGAGGCAGATAGAAAGAGAGTTTGAGAAAGAGAGCACCTCAATCAGTAAGCACTACATGAGATGAGAGAAGGGGGATGGGAGGCATAGGCAGAGCAGAGGAAGCTACAAGTGTTGGCCAATAGGCATTGGGAGGTGGGGTATGTAAGAAGGAGGGCAGGGTTAGAGGTCTCTATTTAAAGTGGGGGGACGGGCAAAATTTTGAGGCAAAACTAATACAAAGTCAATGGGTGCAGTGCCCGGAGAGCAAAGCAAGGCAGTGAAGACAGGGCCGGTCAATCAGCTGCTGTTCGAGAGGTGTGTTTACAGATGGTGGGAGATTGTCTGCGTTTAACCCCTGTAGGTAGACTGGAGCTAGAAGCACAAGTGGTTAGAGGTGAGAGTGGATGGCAGGCTTGTCTACTCTGCACATAGTGGATAGTGCGATCATACTAAACACACCACTTCACCCATGAAAATGAGGGAGCCGCCTCGCATACAGGGGTATACTTCGATCATTCTACGACTGCTAACAGGTTGCTGAGGTAGCACTATTTAATGCTTCCTGAATGCTCCTCTTAGCAATGTGCATAGTGGCCTGCAACCTGCCTGCCTCCACACTGGCAAAACTGATGCTAGTGACACCCACCCTCCAATAACCAGTCTCTAAATAAAATAAGGATTTCATTTAACTGTCATCCCTGGTGGTCCTATGGTACCACCCCTTCTTGCCTGATCCCCATTTAAAACATCTGTAGCCACCCCAGCCCACTGACTCAGCACCAACATCCCACCAGCTATCTGTCCACAACTCACACATCTATCTACAGAAGTGCAGTCAGCAGATCTGCAGAGACGGTGACTGGCACAGACCTTCTGTTCACCACCTCAGCCGGTCACCTGCTGAACGAGAAGGAGTGGGCACATAGTGCATAAACAACTGATGTGATGAGCAGAGAGTCTATGCTAGTTGTCTCTGCAAGTCTGCTGCAGGCACTTGCTTGCTTGGATGGATGTGGTGGGGGCTATGAATGTCTTAATGGGGATCAGGCGTGGGAGTACGTCTAGACTACCAGGGAAGAAATCCTTGTTTTACTTGGGGACTGAGTTTGATGAGCTACCGCTAGACTACCAGGGAGGAAGGTTACATAAAATCATCTTTTACTCTAGACTGGATTGGGGGGGGGGTACGGCTTGACTGCCAGAACCATCTAGATATGGATTGGGGGGGGGCAGCCGTGGCTCTACCTAATGCCTCCATGCATGTGTACATGGAGGCACTGTGCACAGCTGCTAATGGCTACATAATGACACTCAAATGGCTCCCGAGCACCAAGCATGCCTTATGTGGTCATTAGCATGCCAGCTGACGGATATGGCACCCACGAGCAAGGGTGCCATCCTGTTTGGGATGTGCAATCCCCGTTTGCTCCTGGGTGCCAGTCACCAGCAAGGGACTGTGTTCGCAGCATGCAAATGTACTCTGGTAGTAACACAAGACAATAATCATACAAGAAGCATGCGCTGGACAGGGCACAGTGCCTGTTTGAACCTTGGATCGCTAATGGCTGCACACTATATTTGGTGCAGCGAAAACGGACACAGCTAAATTTGGGGCCCACTGTTTGGATTTCTGCTTTAAAAAGTTTAGTTTTGTATGTGTGGCACTCTGCTCTCAATGTGGAATAGAGAGGGCCAGGGGTGTCATTTAGGGGTAGCCAGGGGTTGAAGTTGAGACCCCTGTGAGTTCTTTGCATACCCCTGTAATGACCATTGCAACCCCTAGGAACCATAACACAAGGTTTTCCTGTTTATTTTTATAAATGTGGTTTTTGAAGGAGTTTTGAAACCCCTAGTAGCTCCTGGAGAGAGCTTTAGCGAGATAAAATAAGTGGAGCAGTTTAGAGGTATGTGGCCGACTACTGAAACATAGAATTTGACGGCAGATAAGGACCGTTTGGCCCACCTAGTCTGCCCATTTCCCAACCTAACGGATAAGCTGCAGATCCTAGTTAACCAACAGCCTACTTCCTCCTACCCCCCACTAGAATTGCCTAATGTCTGTCCCATGCATTCTTGAATTCCCTCACTGTTTTTGACTCTACGACCTCCTCAGGAAGGCTGTTCCATGTATCTATAACCCTCTCTGTGAAGAAATACTTCCTCACATTACCTCTGAGCCACCCCCATCCTCAAATTGTGCCCCCTTGTTTTTGCACATCTCTTTTTCTGAAAGATGCTACCCTCTTGGACTTTGTTGATTCCTGTGAGATATTTGAAAGTTTCTATCATGTCCCCCCTCTCCCTCGAGGCTATACATCTTTAGTTCCTTTAGTCTTTCTTCATATGTCTTCTGATACAGACCCTGCACCATTTTGGTTGCCCTCCTCTGGGCAGCCTCTACCCTGTCTACTGAAATGAAACTGTCATGCCTTCAGGAAAGCAACCATGTATGCAGCCCAGGTATGCAACAAAATGACTAATCCCTCGCAGTAAGTGAAGGGTTAAGGGACCATATTTTGCAATTTAAGTAACCGTTTGCCAAAACAACTTCCCTTATATTCCAAGTCAGCAAAAACAACTTTGAGAAACTAGTGAGTCTAATCCTTTCCAAAAAAAAACACTCCCGACTTCCTTTCAGCAAAACAGTTATCTACAAGAAACACAGTGAGAAGAAAAAAAAAAACGGCGACTTGAGACTGTCATAGATAATGAAAGTGGTATATTCTCTACCTCTCGAAAGGCAGCGTTGGACTCTTCCCAATCAGGCAGCACCGGTGCAGTGTTCGCAACACGTCAGGGCTTCCCTGCTCCTGTCTGCTGGCATGGTTCGGATGGCTGGTCACGTCCCTCTCTACACAACTTGTTCCCAAAAGAAATGGGAAACACCTTTCAACGGCCCTCCTCGGTATAGTGCAAACACGCTCTTTTTTTTGGAGACACCAAAGAAACGTAAAGCAAAAGTTTCTTGAGACTCCGTGGCACCACGAACTGAAACCGAAGCTGATCACTGTGCAGGGGTTGAGGGGGCTGCTGTCGCGAGCGATGGAACGTGACGTAGGTCGGAGGAGAGGGCCCCCTTAAGGAACGGAGCCTGCGGTTCTCTCTCGCTGTGTGGCACAAAGAATGGACACAGCCGAGCGGTTTACCTGTGCGGAGGGCGGAGCCTGGGCTGGACGGTGGGCGGAGTTCAGAAACTATGTGGGAGGGGCCAGTAGACACCGCACGCAACTGCGCCTGTGCGGACAAGTAGGGCTGGAGGTCAGCTGGAAGTAAAGTTGTTGTGGGCGTCTGTTCCGTAAACCCATCACTTTTTCATTCTGCCCGTGAAATAATATTTCAGAATATTACCTCTAAATCTTTCTCTTTGAATTATGCGCGCATGTCATTTAATAGTTGTTGTTCAGTTAATTATTAAAGTAAAAGGTATTGTAACGGGATGGGAAAGAACAAGAGTTACCGCCTCTACTGATTTTGTTAGGACAGTCTTGGTTTGGCCGGCTGTGTCCTGCCCAAAAAGCAATGAAAATGCTAGATGGCCTGATCAAGTAGAAAAAAAAAATTTTGTATGGCTCTACCTTGTCCATGGATAATCTAAACAACTGGGTATAGTGCACCCATACCAGGGAAATGGCACAGTCCAAGTTTTAGAATGTTGGGCACAAGAGAAAGTGAACATTATTTAACCAGGATTATACCATGTACATAAAGCAATAGCCAATCAGATGGACAGACTGGCATCTTAGCCCCGTTGTAAATCCTATGATAATCACTGCCAAAGGTGCCAGTCTGCCACAAGCTCATATCACTCCGATACCCCAGACAACACCTCACAGCCGCCATATTATCTTTCGCTAACGAAATTTGTCAAATCCTGGTAACAAAAAGGAAAAAAACAATGGACACATCCTTTGATGTAATCGACAATACAGAACTGGACAAAATCTTCAGCAATCTTCAGAACACAAGTGAAACATCTCCTGAACGAAATGTACCGGTAGTAAATCCAACCTTCCCTTTCAGCGCTCCGCTCCCATCGGCCGAAACTGCTGTGATCCAGTCATTCGTGCAGCTGGGCTCATCAGCTCCAGTCGCTGCAGCAAACAGCATGAACTCTGCGCATCTCAACAGCTCATATGAATCAGCTAGGGACTATTTTCTTACCTACACCCCCATGTGGCTTATTGCTTAAGTAGCACACTAAGCCGAATGTGGTGCTCCGTTGAAGATGATGATGTTATGATGAGGCACCCAAAGGTCCGAATTAAATGTGGATAGGATAACTGCTATCCAGACAAGGAGAGGCAGGAGCCAACTTAGTATTTCGATGCCCGCAGGGTGTTTATTTGGTACCAAGGGGTAGACAGACACAGTCACAAGAAGGAGGAGGGGTTGCCCGATAACAATAGGGCAATGGAACAGGGAAATACTGAAATACTTTTTATCTACCACTTTTACGGTTACTACTACAAGCATAAACTTTAGGCCTACTGCCACTCTTATTCTGATACCAGGTTATACTGTACTTCTATACTCTAAACGAGAATCCAGTTACATAGGCTACTTAGCACTACATTAGGGTGATCAGCATCACACATTTCCGTAAAAGTCCAGATTTTACAAGAGTCCAGAGATCCGGCGTCTTCGTGTACACCGTCATTCTTCGTTGGTAGCTACAAGGGAAATAAAACAGAACTGTAGAACCCTAATCTCAATTCCCAGCAAGGAGCTAGATAAGGCCACTGGGGTGGTGAGAGGTTTGGTAAACAGACCATATATCTTCAGCAAAAGCCCACTCTCTCCGAGGCTGCCGGAATGTAGACCCAAAGCAACTGGTTCCTGAAATAACACACTGAAGCAAGAGGTTCCTCAGCCAAAACCCACTTCTAGGGTTGCCAAGGATGAAGAAAGACCAAGATCTGCATGGCGATGAATCCAATGGAGGGCTACCACGACCCGACTGATGCTGCAGCACTCCAAGGGCCAGCTGGACTCGGAAGGAACTCTGACAGGACCAGGAACCATAAGAATCTGAAGAGATGATGGTTGACTCTGCAATCCTAGGATCAGGAACTAACACAAAACAAAGAAACGGCGGACGCGTCCCAGACTGGGCTTTGACGGACTCGACTTTCGGCGAACGACCAGGTGGGGCACAGAACAGGTTCTCCAAGATGAGCTCTCTCTCTTTTGTAGAGGGCAACCAACTTCGGGACATCTGGAACAGGAACCATACGGAACAACACTAGCACGGCTGTCGTGATGTGTTTCAGCGGACGTACTTTCAAGCTGTGAAAACAAGAAAACGGCGGGTACGACTAACGACGGACTCGACTTCAGCAGATGACACAAACGGACGGGATGAGCTGATGGATGATCTTCCCAGGAGTGAAGAATGCTGGAAGGATGTCTTCTGGGTAGAGACTGATTCTGCGTACGTGGTGTTACAGACCACACTATGAGACTGCAGTGTGGTAGAAGATTGAGACTGTCTTCATACAGTAGTAAACATATAACTGAAGAATGCCCAAAGAACTGTGGAATGATACAATAATTTTCTGGAGGAGGGCAAATTATAACTTCAGGGGTAATTATTACTGATAAGGGCCAATGTCCAGGTGCTTAGAGCAATAGTTCAGGTACTTGGACCAATAGTTCAGGTACTTCGGACAATAGTTCAAGTACTTAGGGCAATAGTTCAGGTACCTCGGACGATAGTTCAGGTACTTAGGACAATAGTTCAGGTACTTAGGGCAATAGTTCAGGTACTTAGGGCAATAGTTCAGGTACTTCGGACAATAGATCAGGTACTTAGGGCAATAGTTCAGGTACTTAGGGAAATAGTTCAGGTACTTCGGACAATAGATCAGGTACTTAGGGCAGTAGTTCAGGTACTTAGGGCAATAGTTCAGGTACTTAGGACAATAGTTCAGGTACTTAGGGCAATAGTTCAGCTTAAGCAGTACAGTAATTACAGTAGTTTCACAGTATAGGCAAATCAAACACTCTCAAATGAAACCCCTGTTTCTATAGGTAGGGTATTCTGGAATAGGATCCCTTACTGTACGTTGTGGCTAGGGAATCCTTTAGTACCACTAGGCTGGCTTGCCCTATTCCGCTAGGCCGGGGCCTCCCTTTAGTGCCACTAGGCTGGCTTGCCCTATTCCGCTAGGCCGGGGCCTCCCTTTAGTACCACTAGACTGGCTTGCCCTATTCCACTAGGCCGGGGCCTCCCTTTAGTACCACTAGGCTGGCTTGCCCTATTCCGCTAGGCCGGGGCCTCCCTATAGTGCCACTAGGCTGGCTTGCCCTATTCCGCTAGGCCGGGGTCTCCCTTTAGACCAGGCTTTACCTCGGGCCTGAAGCCTACGGTAACGGGTGGTGCCCCACCTTAGATTGGGCTGGTGCCCCACTTTACAATGGGCCTGGTGCCTCAAATACTGGGCCTGGTGCCCCACTTTGTAATGGGCCTGGTGCCCCACGTTGCTTAGGCCTGGTGCCCCACCAAATACTGGGCCTGGTGCCCCAATTTATAATGGGCCTGATGCCCCTCAACACTTTGGGCCTGATGCCCCACTTCACAATGGGCCTGGTGCCCTACTTTATATCTGGGCCGGAATCGCCCTTTTAAATGCGGTTGCCCACATAAATTTCCAGGCTCCCAGTGTCTGCTGTCATTTACCTTGCGAAACCTGGCCTCTAAATCCACCCCTTTATGAATATTCATAAGGCTGCTATGCTGGCCTTGCTTCTCGGCCTCTCCCCGTGGGCGTCGCTAGCCCCGCCTCCCTACTTACAATTAAAATCGCGGGTCCTAATGACCCGATGCCCCTGCGGCGCTCTGCCGCCTCTTCCAAGTGCCTACTGCACTTTTTACAACAAATTCAGTCCCCCTTAGTAAACTGGCGATCAGCACAGCATGTGCTGCCGCCGACTCACTGCTCTGCGGTCTCCGGGGAGTTGCTAGCAGTCACAGGGAGGCAGGAGGTAAGCTGGCAGTGGGAGGGAGCATACCGGCAGTAAGAGGGACGACTCGGGTGGGCCTCCGATGGCCGACAACGATGCGGCGCTTCTCTACCGCCAACGTGGGACCGGATTTACTTTTTCAACACCTCAGGGCTTAAAATAAATAATTGGAGGGCTTAAAAGCCCATACAGCGCGGGTATCGGCCATTTTCATCTTCGTGGTGCCCCGATGGCACCACCAACGACAGACTGAAGAAGAAGAGGAAGTCTTCGGGCAGGGGAGGCAGCACAAGACCACAGCAAGTCCAGAGGGACGGCTCCAAACAAAAGGTAAGCCTAAACTGTCCCCCTGACTTCTGGGTCCTGGCTCCTCAACCTCTGCCCAGGATTAACTGTCTCCAACTGTTCAACTGTAGAATGCTTGTTTAAACTTGAACCTCTCCAGGGTTCTAGATCTGCTGGATTGGAATGCTGTGCATGAGCCACCCCGCACAGCATTCCATCCAGGCTATTATGACACACATTGCTTTTAAATTCTAACTTTTTACAAAGCTGTAAGTGCACAGGGCAATTTTCTATTATTTACAGTATTTTCCCTGTAATGGCCAACTTTGGGGCATTACACGAAGCTTACACAGTATGCACCCAGGCGGCAGTGGGATTCAAATCCAGGTTTCCAGATCTGCAGCTCAGAGCCTTAACCCACTGCACTATACTACCTCCTACAATTCCATGCAGCAACAACTCCTCAGTTAAGTTTTGCCATTCAAAGGGGACAGAACTACTTTTCTCATCTCTCAAGGATTTCAAGTTTCAAGACTTCACTTGGGGCTGCAGTTCTGCTTGCAGGTTGGGTCTACCTGTTTCAGGGAGCATTCCTAAATTTAAATCATGCCTGTTAAGCTGCGGCTTTCAGATTGAATCACCTGCCTTTTTTCTCAGTTCCTGTGGGGATTGGGAGCCACTTCTGGCCTTGCTAGGGTGTTTTTAATGGTCTCTGTTGAAAGTTTAAAAAAGGAAAAAGGTGCCACAGGTAGGTACAGATTTAAATCATTTGGAGTTTAGGGTCTCTGGGGGTCATTCGTCTTTGGCATTGATTCCTTGTCCCCCCAGCTTGAGGATTTATGTGTTTTTACTGTTTCTGGCAAAATTGTGGTTTTTGGTCAGCTGGGAAGGTTTTTGGTGATTTTATACCTCAGTCTCCATTTTTGCCATTTGCGCAGTTGCCATTAGGTCTGGTCACGCACTTCTTCATCTCCTCAGCTTCCCACCAGTGTCCCAAGCGCACACAGCACTAAGCACCATTGACTTTTATTGCACAAGTGTGCGCACGCATAGAGCAGGCATGTGCATGCGTGCTACTGCCACCACGTGCCCAGGTTGCAAGCGCACATGCAGTTTACAGCTTTTGAAGCTTCTGGAGCTTTTGGCAGTTGGTTGACTATTGTGGGAAAAAAATGATCAATATCACAGTTTAAAATCGTTTTTTTTTTCCCCCCGTTATTGGTACCATGACGTACAGGAGACAATTAATTATGCAAAAATGTAAGACCTGCAGAAGGGTGATGAGGCCCTCCCCCATGGGTACATATTGTCTTCATTGTGTTGCCCAGCACAATATTTCTCTCATGGTACCCCCCCCCCCCGCCAATCTGAACTGGGGAGGGGGGGCACCTGGTCCATCTTTTGGCAGTGGCAAAGCAGAATTGTGAAAATCTCTCTTATTGCTCCTTGGTCAGCTTCTGAGACCCAGTGTCCTGCAGGACATCCCAGCAGATACACCCAACCCCAAACTGGGCCCCTCAAGTCAGGGGGGACCCACACAGGCACGTCCAGGTGAGATGCATTGTAAGCAGGCTGCGGAATCAGATGTGCAGGCAGACTCCGACCCTGACTTAGTTGAAGGCCAGTATGAGGATTAAGGGAATCTTGAGGAAACTCCTGACCTTAAAAAACTATCTCAGATGAGGAGAACATGCCCTCCGAGGAGGAGATAGAGAAAGGAGAGTGGACAGAGCTCAAGACCAGGATTCCGATTCCACCCCATTTGATAAGTCCTTGTCCTTTTTGATAGCTGAGGCTTGCAGATCCTTACAGCTTAAGGAAGAGCAGTCAAAGGAGATGGTGGATGTTAATCCAGTTCTGTCTGCGTCCCCCCCTCTACTTCAAAGTGTTTCCCAGGTTTTATTCATTGTGACCAAATTATTGAGCAAGAATGGACAGGTGTAGATTACAGAAAAAAATCTTCCCAAACTAAAGATGAGGAATTATCCTAGGGTTTTAAATAGCTGGTATCGCATTGCATTTTGTGGTGCAAACTGGTGGGGCGTGCAACTCAACACATGGAGTGGATCGCATAAAAGTGCAATCCATTTTTTCCATGTTTTTTTCAGTGTTTGAAGGTGCCAAGAGTGGTGATTTTGACTACAGTAGTATTAATTAGCTGAAATGGGTGTCACTGTTCCCTTTCGCTCTACCCACCTGGTACTTGGATTGGCTGCTTGAGCCTGTGCTCCAGATGAGAGATGGAAGACAGAGACAGTTGAAAACATGACTTCTGTGGTGCAATCAGAGTGGTACCGATCAGCTGAGGTTCAAGAGAGAACCAAAAGAGAACTGCCCGATTGAACAAAAGGTGGGTACTTCTGGCAGACAACTCATGCAGAGAATGAAAATGGGCACAGTAACTTGGCTGTGTAGGTGGCTTGATGGTGGTCGGGTGTGAAAGAAAGGTGTGAGGAGCAGCTCTGAGCAGTTGCTGGGTCAGGGCAGTCAAGTTGAACTGTTCATGTTTGTGGCATGGCGGCAGGCAAGGTGATGATGGAACCACCGGTCTTTTTTTTTTTTTTTTTTTTTTTTTTTAAGTTTGCATTAAAGTGCCACAGTGGGGGGTTTGCAGGTAGAGACTACTTGTGTGTCTTTCTTGTAAGTTCTGTGCCGTGCAACCATTCTGTTTAGCCTGCAGTGTAAGGTTCAACCTCCACCCCCCATGACCTCGAGCAGCTGCTGATGGATCATTCAGCCCAAATGAGCACCAGTAATTGACCCAGTATCCTGAGTCCCCTTGAGCAAACCTCCCATGTCAGCCCGCACGACACAACCTCAGCCATGCTTCAGCCTTAGAACCCAGTGCTGAGCCCTCGGTGATCCAGTGCAGGCCCTGCTGTAAAGTGGTTCTTCCAGCCTTGATCGAACAGGAAGCCCCTGTCCTCCCTAAAGGCCATGCTCCACCAGCTGTGATGTCTCTAGTCTGTAATTTGGCCGGCAGCCAGCTTGTCTCCCCACCTCCATTACCGAGTGACTGACTCACTTGACTTCAACCGACCCGATGGGCTTCAGGCCTTCATGCAAAGTGCAGCGGCTGCCGACGGTGATGCGGTGGTCCCTCAGGTCACTCCGGTGTTTGTCTGCCCCCACCCATGGTGGCTTCTGCTGATGAGTAGCTGCAGACGGGACAACGGAAACCTCCCTTAAGAATGCAGGGGCCCTGCAGATCATCCACTGACTACTGCAGCATGAGTCGAGGAGGGGGGTACTTCAGCAGGTGGTCAATGGTGTGTGAACTTGATGCCTGGTCAAATCAGTGCTGCATTGCAGCCTTGTGCAAGGCTGGGGGGTTCCGTTTAATAAATGGTTGTGCGTGGTTGGGGGGTTGGAGTCAGTGAGAGGCCTCTCTTCCGAGTTTGGACTTAAGTAGCTCGGTATACAGTAGGTCCTCACCTTTGGGCGGGGGATTATCACCATGGGTTCAGTTAATTTATTTTTTGTGGAAGTCTAAAACTTTCATGAGTCAAAATCCAGAAGTCATCACAATTTTTGGGAAGTCATAATACTTCCAGGGTCCTAATTGTGGAAGTCAGTATTCTTGGAAGGACCAGTTTATGGATGTTAATATAATATTTTAGTCTTAAAATGCAATTTCTTTTGGAAAAATACATCATTTCTGACTTCCATCCCTACAATTTTGGAAATTATCTACTTTTTTGTTTTACACCTGGAAGTCAGTGACTTCCTCTCCCTTTATTTTGGAAGTGTTTGCCTTATTTTTGAAAGTCAGATACTCTAAAAACTGAGTTATCGGAACCCCTGGTCATCACACTGAATGGCTGTGTATGGACAACCAGGTACAGCTGGCAGGAGTGAGAATCTGGATGTGCAGATGAGGTGACACAGACACATATAGGATAGTGTATGGGGAACGGTTGACAACAGGGCTATTCTTTCACCGAGTTGGCACTATGACGACGGATTACCTCGAGAGCGCAGCTCGAGAGGTAATCCATTGTCATAGTGCCAACGAGGTGAAAGATGCTCTGTTGTCAACTGTTCCCCATGCACTTTTCTTTATAGTGTATGGTGGAACTCGTTTTTTGGGAAAAAAAAAACCCAGCTACTAGAAGGAAAAAAGAATTTACATTGTGAACGTTTTCACACTAACCATTAATACTGCCCCCGATATTGCTGCTTTCACCATGTGTCCTCTCTATGGAGTGAGCCCTAACTGTCAAATGCTGCGCGAGGACACAGTGTGACGTTCGCAGTACAGTAGAAAACATCATTCTGTTGTACTGCAAACGTCACTAGTGTGTGACTACAAGGTTTCGAAAACGATCGATTTCGGTGGAGAACGACGTTCCACCATACACTATAATACTGACACAGCATGATCAGTGTGCCCAGGCAGGCAGGCAAGGACCAGAGTAAATCATTTTATGAAAAGCAGCTGCTTCTAATGAGTGCCCCTCTCTCTACTGCAGTGCACGCCAGCCTTGAAATCATTTTAAAATATTGCACAAATCATGACTCTGTTGTAATTAGCTTAACTTAGTGGGGCAAGAATGATCTGAATCCTTGTCAGTGCTAAGTTTTCTGGCCTACCTGCCGGGGGGGGGACAGTTGAGTGTGTCTGTGCCCTGGCTGCTGGTGTAAAAATCTGCCCAGACATCCCAGCCACCTGGGATGGGGGCTGGGGCATGACTGTTCTCTGCTTGCTTGCCGGAAGGATGTTGGCCAAGAAACAACATCAGGGCAAGAATAACTGTGTCACCGACTGTCAACACTGTCCTTAAATGCCCTGTGTGGAGATTTACGTTGTTTCAGTGGTTAGTGGGCATCTTGGGGCCCTCAAGTGCAAGCCGTCAAGTCATGGGCCACCTTATTGGCCCTCCAGTGCATTCACCAGAGTTGTGACAAAGCCCACTATGCCTGCTCAGCTGGGATGTTTTCTGTCAGGGCATTTGTTTAACTCATCAAGCAACCTTTACTGTGTCTGGCCCAGGCAGTCGTGACTGGGGGGTGCTGGGGGAGGCAGGTTGGTGCTGATCGGTCAGTTTGTTTGTTTGGGATGTGTCTAGTAAATATGGCAACTTTTTTCATTTTGTAAATCAGTTCGTTCCCACGGCTACACATTAGCAACATTGATTAGCACTTTTCCACGCAAAAGTTCTAATCAATTGAAAATCTGTATTTAAAACCCTGTATCCCTTTTTAGGGGAAAGAGCTCACAAGTGGGAATCGTCCCCCTCTGGCAGACAAAGCAGTTTATAATTCTATATAAAACACCACCTTTCCAATCTAGGGTGCTCTGGCCTATCAGATGCACATGACAAGTGGATGGATGCCTCATGCAGGAGGGCATTCACATCTACTGGCACAAACATTTGTACTTCCTGTGCTTCATTTATGGTTGCCAGGGCCTTAAACCTTTGGGTCACAGCGCTCACCAACTTCGCCCCTCCTGATTCAGAGGGTGCAAGCATTTAGCAGCTTGTGTCCATGGCATTCACCTTTCTTGGTGATTTTACAGTGGACAATTTATGCATGTCAGTCCATTTGGCCATGAGGGCCGTGTGACTCAAACATTGGTCTGCTGATCAGACTTCAGAGTCTAAACTGATTACCCTTTCATTTGAAGGAAGTTTGCTGTTTAGTTCTGGTCTAGATTCAGTCTTGCAGGATAAGAAGGGCCACCTCCCAGTGTTTAAACAGCAACGCAAGGACACAGCACCCCAACAGGGTCAGGGTGATGGCCGGCGCAGGCAGTTCCAAAGGGGGTTTGAACCTTTTTGGAACTTTGGTAACCAAAGAAACAGAAGTGCCTACTTGGGCAATAGGGGTTACAGCAATAGTTGGTCCTTTCCCAGGTACCATGGAGGAGGACCAGCACCAAAGCCTGGTACTTCACAATGAAGGTACATGGGCCCATCACAGCCCCCCCTTCCCTTGGTGGAAGACTTCAGGAGTTTCATGCAAGATGGGCCCAAACAATGTCAGATGCCTGGGTTCTGGAAATCCTTCAACTAGGCTACCCCACAGAATTTTTAATAGTTCCCTCAAGGGGAGATGTCCTGCCATCCCCAGTTTCACAGCAAGTGACAAAATGCCAGGTGGCATCGACACGCTGACCCACCTCATTCAGATAGGGGCCATCATGCCAGTTCCTCCAAACGAACAAGATCAAGGGTTCTATTTCATTTATTTCATAGTTCCCAAGAAGTCCAGGGGGCTTCTAGGGCTTTCGGCCATTCCTGGATCTGAAGCATCTGAACAAGTTTGTTTGCCACAAAATGTTCAAGATGGAGTCTCTGAGGTTGATAACTCAGGTTGTTCAGCTGGGAGATGTCTTAGCTTCAATAGATACAATGGATGCTTGCCTTCACGTCCGCATCCATTTGTCCCACCAGATGTACCTCAGATTTGCAATACTGGGCAAACATTTCCAGTACAAGATGCTCCTATTTGGCCTTGCAACAGCCCCTGGAATTTTCTCAAAGGTGTTGATAGTTCTAGTTGCTCAATGACAGGTGGGACTTCATGTCTACCCTTATTTGGATGACCTCCTCATTCGGGCACTGAAGTTGCCTCTAGCGAGGAGGCTGGCATCCAGGACCCTGGAAATCCTGGAATCACATGGCTGGATAGTCAACAGGGAGAAGATTTCCCTCAAATCATCTCAGTCCTTGGAGCACTTGAGGGCAGTCTTCAACATGAAAATAGAGAGGGTGTTTCTGTTGCCCTCCCGGAAGCAGACTTTGTTGTCAGGGATACGGTGGCTAAGGAATCAGTCCTCCATGTCAGCCCACAGTCTGCTGCGGATTCTTGGCCTCATGGCGGCAGCAATAGACTTTGTTCCCTGGGCCCACTTCCACTTCCGCATGCGGCCCCATCAGACAGGGCTGCTGATGGCCTGGGATCCATTATCGGAGGACTCTTAAGCCAGGATCCTCCTCACCCCTCAGTTTCATTACTCCCTGAGTTGGTGGCTGACTGTGCAGCATCTAAGAAAGGGGGTTCTTTTGGAACTACCGTTGGAAGTGATTCTCACAATGGATGCAAGTCTGCACAGGTAGGGGACAGTTCTGGACCAACTTCTCACTCAGAGGGGTTTGGTTAGTACAGTAACAGCATCTTCACATCAGTATCCTGGAGATGTGGGCAGTTCATTTAGCTCTGCTTCAGTTTCAGTCCATACTAAAGAACACCACAGTAAAAGTGCAGTCAGACAATGCTGTCTCAGAGGTGTACATGAACACCCAAAGAAGCACAAAAAGCATGGAAAGGCTTCAGGAGGCCTCCGAGCACCTGAGTTGGGCAGAGGAGAATCTTCTCTCTTTGTTGGCAGTATATCCCACAGGGGAATTGAACATTCAGGCGAACTGGCTAAGTCACGAAAATGTTCATCCTGGAGAGTGGCAGTTGAACTAGTAAATGTTCACACTCCTAAGCAACCGATTTGGGCAACCGCAGATAGATCTGTTCGTGTCAAGCCACAGTGGTCGGACCAACAGATTCTTCAGTCAGCACTGGTGCCCACAGGCAAATGCAGTGGATGCTGTGTGGTCCTTCTGCAGAGCATATGCCTTCCCTCCACTGCCTCACTTTCAGAAGGTCTTAAAAAAAATAAGACACAGCAAGTGCCCTTCCGCCTCCTGATATGAAGGGACCTCCTGCTGCAAGGCACATTCTCCACCCAGACCCAGGCGCAATGCAACTCGGAGCCTGGCTCCTAAAACTAGGATTTTCCCCAAAAATACTTGAAACCTTGATGGCAACCAGGAAAACTTCTACTTCGGTGGCTTATGCTCGAGTCTGGACAATATTTTCATCTTGGTCCAGAGGGAAAGAGTTTAAACCTTCAAAAGCCTCCATTCCTCAAATCCTGAACTTCCTACAGGAGGGTATGGAGAAGGGGCTGGCACTGAGCACACTGAGAGGTCCGGTTTCAGCTCTTGGAGCTTCCTTGGGGTTCTCCCTAGGAACGAATAAAGAGGTTATTCATTTTTTGCTCACAGTTGGCAGTAGCCGACTGCTGTTTCAATCCCCGGTACCACTGTGGAATCTGAACTTGGTTCTGAATCCTCTCTGTGTTGAACCTTTCAAGCCACTGTCATCCAAGTGCTGGATGTGTTATCCTACTAGGTCTGTTTCTTTGTGGTCATGTGTTCAGCCAGGAGAGTGGGTGAACTCCAGGCCCTATCTTTCAAAGATCCACACCGTATTATGCGTAGGGACGAAGTGGTACTCAGTACAGTTCCATCCTTCATCCCTAAAGTGCCAACGGCCTTTCATGTGAACCAGGAAATTTGCCTTCCATCCTTTGCCCGCATCCTTCTCACCCCAAGGAGAAGGAGTCGCATAAACTGCACCCGTGGTGGGCAGTTAGGATCTACTTAAAATGTACAGCTGAGTTTTGTAAGTTAGTCTATTTTTTTGCTTTCTGAGGCAGCCAAACAAGGACAAAAGGCCTCTAAACCCACCCTAGCTAGGTGGGTGCGGGCCTGTGTTGCTAAGACCTATGTTGCAAGAAAGAAGAGGCCTCCGGCTCTAATTAAGGCTCACTCCACCAGGGCGATGGTAACTTCCTGGGCAGAGAGAGGCAAAGCCACAGTTTTAGAACTATGCAAGGCAGCTATGTGGTCTTCAGTCCACACCTTCACTAAACATTACAAATTGGATGTTCAGAGTTCTGTTGATGCAGCTTTTCATCGCAGAGTGTTGCAGGCAGCAGTTCACAAGTAATTACCATGCATCTGGCGTATGGGATCATTTTCTCCCCCCCTCACGTTTTTTGTATGGGTACTGCTTCTTAGAATCCAGTTGTTTTGGTTACCCATTGACAATGTGGAGTGCTACAGAAAGAAGAAATTAACTTCATGCTTACCATAATTTCCTTTTCTGTTAGCTCCAACATTGTTAATGGGACCCGCCCAGGAGCTTGGCTCCTGAGGGAGAATATTATCCTGTATGCCACTTGGAGAGTGATTAGTTTTTCACAAACATCCCTTATTCTAGTCTCTTTCTATTCTGCTGCACCATTCTCTGAAATGTATGTTTACAGGCTGGTTTATCATGTATCTGTGACTGCAGGTTAAGAAGTTTTGTTAGTTATTTGAGGTGTGTTGTTTCCTGTTGCAGGTTGGTTCTCTGTATTCAGTAACCTAAAAACAAACCCAAACAGGACATGTCTCATTGTGTATTAGCTTAAATTTCACAGACTGGTGACTTTTATGAAGCAAGTAGGCTGTTGCATGTTTTCTCTACAAGAAGAACCGAATATTCCAGGCCTCATTTTGGATCCATGAATAACGACCCCTTCCCCAAATGTCGGATAGGAAAGTAAGACAGTTTTATTAGTGTGGCAACACTTGCCATTGTATGTTCTACATACGTCATTGTTTGCATTATATACGTGTAGCTCATCATGGCACTCCGAGGTCAGTAGTGACTGGGGAGTTGCTGCTGCTTGGGATCCTCAAATGCCCAACATTCTAAAGCTTGGGCTGTGCCATTCTCCTGGTAGGGGTGCACTACCTCCATTTGTTTTGATTACTCATTAACAGTGTTTGAGCTAACAGAAAAGGAAATGATGGTAAGTATGAAGTTAATTTTTTCTTTTCTTACTTTCTTTTAGAAGTTGCACAAAACTACGGTACCTTGAAGGGACATTGTCAACCCTTAGGCCTCAAAATATCCCCAGTAAAAAAAGACATATTTTGGGATTGGTCATGTTCTATAGCCATTGTTAATGTAAAATGGTACTTTGATTCCAATTCCTTTTTTCTTTAAAAAATTGAAAAACAGACTGCCCACCATTCTGGAGTTACCACACAAAAATAAGCGTGTGCAAACACCTTATTCCAAATATTTTATTCGGATCCCCAAATATTTGGGTATTCGATGTTCATATTCCTTATTTGTTTTTTAAAAACAAAGATAAAAAAAATCCCCCAACCCCCAGACCATATCCTTTCAAATACATAAGCCCCCTGTTCTACCACCCTCAGTTTGAACTAAAATCCCACCTTTCTTCCCTCTAGTACACATAATTTGATAAAAAAAAACTCCACTGAGGGGTGACTGGTACAACCCACCCACTTCCCTGGCCAGCCGCTGTCTTTCAGTGCTTGCCCTAAAACAAGCATATCCCCCCAACCCCAGCAGCAGCACTCTCCTTCCCCTCAACACCCATATCATGAAACACGACTGGATAAAAGAAGCTAGAAGGTGACCAACCCAGCCCTCCTTCCTCCAAGGCCGTCCACCCTCTAGTGAATGAAAGCGCTCCTGCGCTTGCTCACATAGTAAAACAGCAAATCACGTGATCAGCTGCTTTACTAAGTGAGCAAACTCGAGAGCGCCATAATTGGTGTAGGGCAACAAGCACTGAAAGACAGCAGCATTCCGAGGAGGTGGGCGGACTGTGCCAACCACCCATCATTGGAAGTTTTTTCTTTTTAATCAAATTGTGTGTGCTGCAGGGGAGGAGGGTGGTATTGGGGTTCAGACTAAAGGTAAGGGAACTGGGGGCTAATATATCTGAAAGGATCTAGGCAGGGAAGGAGGGTGGGGGGCTGTTTCTTTAACTTGTTTAAAAAAAAAAGTATTTCCCAAATAAATAGGCATGCATAGTACCAGTATTCATTACTTGGGATCTGAATAACGAATAGTACATTACCCATGGTATTCTGGAAATGGTATTCGTTACTCACACCCTCCTACACAAAAGCATGTTTGTTTACATTCCCTTGATCAACTTCTGCTGCAGCTTTCCTGGACTTGGGAATACCCATCCCAAAACATATTCTAGCCACTCATGATGCAGTGGGAGGAGAGGAGCCCATTAAATCATGAGTGACTGCACTGTTTGGGCATTTCCTAATGTTCTAGAAGTATGTCATAAGAATAAATCAAGGATTTTAAACAAAACAAGGTTGGGTATAATTGTACCATTAGCATGTATTTCAGCTCTACTAAGAAAGAAAACAGATAAAACAACAAGTAACTATGACGTAGACAGCCAGTTCTGAGTGCTGTATTTTTTTAATGTAAAATGTAATAGTGTCTCTGCTGAAAATCAAATGCTCTAGGAGTGACCTCTCTCACCCCCAACCCCAGATTTTAGCTGACAGATGCAGGCCAAGAGAACTGCTGACAGCATTGTATCACACACTCAGTCTTTTTAGAGATAGTGTGTTACTGGAAGACTTTGATTAAGGATCCTGTTTCTCTGAGCTAATTACAGAGTTGTTAAGTTAATTTTGTTAAGAGAGAAATCATAAACTAGGTTTATGACGTTAAAATAAGGGAAGCTAGGATGTTACATAGAGGTGTAACATTGTAAATGACCCTATGAAGCCTGTGTGAAGAGGGTACAGCATAAGATCAAAAGAGGTGTCATTGAAACTTGAGCTATGCTAAGGTTGTAGAATTAATACATCCTGTATAGCTATATAGTATAGATTAATAAATTTACATCCTGTGGTTGTATAAAAATATATTTTTGTTAGCTATTTGACCAGAAGAGGGGCTGGATGATTTCATCCAAAAGGGGTTGGCCAATACTGCTTGAAAATATTATTCTCTTTCACTGTAGATACAACTTTTTATCTGACACTGACTAAGGAAACATCTGAGCACTGAAAACAGGTATTTAGAAAGCTAGACAAAATCTAAATATAGTTATAGGAATTGCACTGTTTTATACCTTGTTTTGTTTTAAAGATTTGTGTGTCCTTTGATATAAGAGTTCTGTATTGTATGTTTGATGTATTATTATATGTTTTAGTAAAAACTCTAATTTTAGAGCAAACCTGGTCTCTTTGAATTGCTTTCCTTTGCTAAGAAATATTTATAGTTCAGCAGACATAAGCTTGTATGGTGGTACCAAACTGGAAACAGAAGCATTTTAAATCTGAGGTCTTTATTAAGTTTTAAGAGTTCATTTCTGAATACCTGGTTTGGTGCCCATAGTCAACAATATCTGGCCCCCCGAAGACAGATATATCTGAGCCTGTGCATTGGGTATGCTAGCAAGAGGTTACAGTTTGGATCCTTCCAGAACTGAGACCAAAGGTTGATCCGAACTCACAAAAACAGACAAGAGGGTTACCTTGTCTGTTACACTGTTTACAAGGCTGCGCTCAGAGGTTAGCACTTTGGGAGTAGAGGGCCTGACCTGCTGAGTGAATTTGTGACAGTAACGTCCATGAATTTTATAGCACATAATTATCATAAAATGTGGAGTTTTACCTAGAAATAACATGACACAAAAAGGTTGACAGCGTTCCTTAAACTGAAATACGTCAAAATGGTAGTAGACTATATGCATAACTATAAAACTACAAGATTTAGGTCTTAGTTCTGATTGTTTAGAAAACAGAAGTCTGCTGCATTGATCAAGGTAACATACTGTCCTACAAAAAAAATATAGTTTTGGTATGAAATGACCTACTTTGGGCATCCTAAAATGTGGTAACCCTAGGAAAGCTCAGGGACCAGTCCAGGGGTATCAAAATAAAGAGAGTGAAAGTAGTTCTTGATTGATTTGAAGTATATTTTACCAGGGACCAGGGAAGCAAACAGTCCGGGCAGGTTCATTTCCAGTTGCAGCCTGGGGAAACGGAGCAGCAGCATGTTATGGACAAGGAGACACATTTTATTTGTATACATTTACAGTCATTATATAGAAGATAAGCAATGGCAAGTGTTCAGTTATGCCGTTTATCTCCATGAGTGCAGGGTCAGGACCATAACTCACAAGTGGCAAAGCCATGAGTGAATGAGTGAGTTATGAAAGTCCCATTCCCTCGTGAATGGAAATAAATGGCATATCTTAACACTTGCCAATGTATGTTCTATGTATACAATGTAAGTAGGATCTTTTTTTTATTATTAATAGCTGTGTTTTTGTGTTGCAGGCTTGTGCAGTGCAGAGGATAGCCCCCCCCCCCATGTACTGTGGTGGCCACCTTCCCCACCCTTGATGAAAGCAGTGTGGCTGTTCAGCGCTCTCCCCCCACCAAAAAAAAAGTACTGTGGCTGCTGTTCTGTACTTGACTTGACTGGAGACAGTTTCTACCACTTGTATGAGCCAAGCGCACATGAACCGTGGCTGTCTGTTTTCTTTAAAGAACACTCTGTGGCAGGTCCCGAGTGAGCAATTGAGAATCGTAGTCTTTTTTTTTTTTTTGGTAGTAATGGTTGGGGAACAAAAAAAATTACTGGCGTGGAAAAGAACAGTGGAACATTGCGGCAGTTAAATTTAAATAAATGATTAAAACTGACTACAGTTGAGAGTTGCAGAGGGAAGATGGTGGCATGAGCGGGGAGTTCACATCATTGGAGAAGCGCTACTGGATGAAGTTGGCAGAAGGACTCATTGTAGGATTGGACAAAATGGGGTGTCAGTCAAACTGACTGACAGATTCTTTGAAAGTGTGACATGGGGAAGTGAAAAATGAACTGTTATTTAAGCATTGGATGAATAACATTGTTTATCTGTCACTTGGGTGGGGTGCTTTGGAAAATACTAGAGTTATTCAAACAGTGAAATTCCTAATTACAAGGATGGCCCAGTGGTGTGGAGGGCTGAAGCAGAAATGCCTTGCCGGTGACCCGTGTTTGCAGTGCAAGTGGGTCGCCAGGGATGAGCCAGGGAGGGAGAAGATCGAGTGTCCAGAGGACAAGTCTCCTTTCCTGGGGAAGGGTGGACACGGAGTCTGCTGCTTGTCTGGCCCCTAGTAGCAGCAGCTGAGGGCTGGCACAACAGACCCGCAGATACAGGGGGTGGACACGGAGCACACGCCCGGTGTGTTGTGTGTGGAAGTGCACACAGCTTGGCCATTGGCGTGATTGCATGCTGCCATGCCACACTCAGGGGGGAGGGGAGCAAAATGGGAGAAAATGGCGGCTGACCAGCAGAATGACATAATTTCCCTGCAGGCTCTGCACCCAGCCAGTTGGGCACCTCAGTGGAGCAGGCGAGAGGTGAGTCCCAGTGGACGCCAGGGTGATGGGGCTAGAGAGACCAGTGGATAGAGGGCCGTCCGACTGGGAGAAAGAAGCTAACAAAAAAATTAGAATTTCCAACTTACATTGTATACATTAAGCTATAGACACATTACAATAACAATAAACATCAAAGTATTTAGATACAAGAAACACGGGATGCCCACAACAAATTGTGTGTACTGAGACAAATGTTTACGTAAGTAAGAATACTAAAAAGAATTCACAGAGGTGTATGTAGCTACCCCCAAAATTAGGGCTTGGGCATATGAATACCCAAGTGCACACATGTGCACCCAGGGATGTGCTTGTAAGCACAAGCAACAACTGTGACTGAAAAAGGCACCAAGGAGTGGTGAATATCAGGGATGGGCTACCAATTCTTCCAATGGTCCCCCAGGACAAATGGTGCCATTGGATCAAAGTGGTTCGTTAAGCAAACTGCAAGCTACTGGGTCAATGTTTAATATATGTAAAGATGTTGTTGACTTATTTGTAAAGCTAGTGTTTGTTACGTATGACTGGGGGCTGCCATGTTGATTTCCCAGGCAACCCGCCCTTCAGCTAATCACAGCTAGCCACTGCCACCAGCTGGGACTTAAGCCTACAGCCACTAGGGTATTGAATATATGATTGACAACCCTTCTCAGCCAGTCAGAGCCCGTCAGAAGCTTCTAAGTAGTGGGTTAGTCTTGCTTGGACCATCGAAGGAGGCAGAGCGTGATAGGGCGCAGGTGAGCAAGTGGACAGCACTGATAATCTGACACATCAGCAATCATTAAAGTTCAAATTTATTTATTTCTTCTTCCAAGCAGGGCACATGAATTACAGCAAACTGGTTTGACAGCAAATCAACATAACAAAATATGAATAAATTAGACAAAGTCCAACACGGTGGAGCATGTGGCAGAGCTCCCTGGAGTTCCTCTCCAGACCCAAAATCCTATCTGACTTGGAAGTCTCAGTTTACTCTTTAAATAGGCTCTAATCTCCTCCCATAATCTGAAACCCCTCCCAACAATTTAAGATAACACTTTTGTTTATCTCAAATTTCCCTGATTATCAGGCTGTATAAGCTATCTAGATTAAAATCATATATGTTTGTTTTCTCTTTAGGGCATACAAATAGACCAGGAAAGTGTATTTTTATTACTGGTTTTATGTCAGGAAAACCCCATAATATCTCCTGAGCATCAATAATCACCACCCACCTCTAGCTGCAGCATAAAAAGCAGACTGCAAATGGCCAGCCAGCTCTTAGAAGAGAGCTGGAGTGATAGGAAATGAATTCAGGGCTTTTAAAATGCCAGCCACAAAACAGCAACACCCTCGCCCCCACCAGGTACCCAAAATCAGCCCACAAATACCCGCATTCAAGTCATGGGGTATGTACTACTTAATTCTCTTAACTATGTCCAGAAAACTGTATTCTAAATAAATCTACAAGGTTAAATGCCTTCACAATAGTGCACTCATTCAAGGAGGCTTAGAAGCTTACAGGGGCTCGTACTCGTACTGTCGTGAAGGAGATTTCTTTAATTTGGGCAATTCGTGGAACAAGCTATTGAGCCCCCAGGTTCTCACTTATTATTTAAACCCTGAAATACGCAAGGACAGAAACAGGGCATTTCTTCTGCAGTGCCCTGCAAACTTTTAACATGGAGCTAACCCTTTTTATATGACTAACAAAATAAAATGGCTGAGCTATACAGCCTGACTATACATCAGTACACGCTATCACACAAGGCTTCAAGCAGTAGCCAGAAAAAGCACTTACAGCTACAAGGGGGGGGGGGGAACAATGCTTCACAGAGCACTCTGTGAGACAGAGGTTGCCAGCCTTGCTCCTGCCCTGTAAGATTCAGCCTGCTACAATATAGTCTAGTGTGGACTTGGTCCATCTTAGCTTCTTTTGTCAGTTGCTACTGCTGCTCTGGCTGTCCAACCAGAGTAGCCTGTATCTGTAATTTAGGGGTGGCAACTCTAGTTTTGTTGTAATATAGTTAAAGTTACCAGAAGGTTCTGTGGTGTTTGTTAAATATTTGCCATTGTTCAATACTGTTCGAAAGACTTCAGCATCATTCTGCTCAACCTGCTGTGACCATCTGCTAGTGATGTCTGGAAGACCCTCGGAGAAGCGACACACTTGCTGCCTATCCACCTCTGGAGCTGCAGAGACCCATCTCGTCCACCTCTTAGGTTTCAGAATCCATGAGTACTTTCCTGGGCTGGGTGTTAACCTCTATATGGATTATCTTTTGGAATTACCCTTGGAATACCCTGTTTTTGTGGAAAACAAATACTTGGGCTGTGAGTACTAGCACAGTAACAAAAAAGTCACTTGAGTTTTAGGTTTTGAATTTATTTAAATTGTGCACCACCTCTTCAGACCCTGGGCATTGCAAGATCAGACCTGCAGCCATAGCTTTAAGCGGTGATACCCAGTTAACTGGCTAGTTTTATATCTAATAACACACAGGTGTACTGGCTTGGGCCACCTAAAGTGTACTTGAAGGGAGAGGGAGAAAGTGTAGTGGGGATGGGCTCACAGTGGGCATAGCCTGGTGATGCACCTTGTGGTTATTTAATTATTCCCCTTTTCCCTACAGGACCAGTAAATAAAGTCCTGTTGTCATTTGTTATATGTTGTGTGAGTGTATGGTAATTTGCACTCTCTATTATTGTCACTGTATTGCATTCTCAATTAGGTTTGCTTCACGGGTGGGATCCAGAGTGGTGTTTGTGCCAGTGATGAGGTGGGTATGTACTGTAACCTAGTGGGGTTTACCACACCTTCCACCAGGCCCACTAATCTGTTCTTTGGGTGGAGGCACCACGCTATTCTATTTTCTTTCTAGATATAAATCCTCACAAGGAGTTTCAAAGAGCCAAGGCCCCTAAGCCTTACAGGCCTCCTCTGTATGTGCAAGGTAGTGGTTGTGACCGCAGCTTTCCAACCAAAGACACAGTGACTCGGTCACATGTACATATACTGTTAGGTCCAATAGCAGAAAAATTATACTAAACGTCAAATAATAAATACAAGATATGCAGGATAGCAGAATAACTTGGTAATATAGTAATTTTATATCAGCACACAGAGGCTTGAATTACAGGCAATACACTCCTCTTTACTAAGACCAGCAGCAAAAAAACTTATGAATATACAGCACCAAACTTGCCCATCCGGCTCTTACTAACATGGACTACTGCCTACAACTCCTGGAGTCCTTTACCCTATCCATAGTCCTTCGCCCCATCCATAGTCCTTCAGGCACCCATAAAATGCAAAGGCGTCAAATATCCACTTTTTCACTGCTGACCCAAAAGCTGACAACAGTGTGGTCATTTCTGTGGCATCTGCAGTCTGCCTGTTTTCCATGGCACATATCATCCCACTTCTCACCATGGCTTATGAGGGCCCTGCTAGTACCACTGTGCATCTGGTGGCACTCATTGTTGAAGCAGTTCCCCAAAAGCTTCAGGAGGAACACAGTCACAAGGATGACCATTACTTAGTGGACCATGAAGAGGTCCTGGTACAAGAGTATGTGCAGGGTGAGGACTGCCTGGTAGTTGAATAGGGGGAGGCTCTAGCAGTGCACAACTATGTGCACCGCTCCCAGGTGAGACAAAAATCTTCTGTAGAGGAAGGTCATAATCTCTGCCTTCCCCCCAAGTTAGGGGTGCTCCTCCCTCTGTAGAAGAGGTGATAAAGTGGGCTAAAACATTCTTTAGTTATATAAGCAAAAAGAGGAAGACCAAAGGAGGGATAGTAAGGCTAAAAGGGGAAGGAAATGTTTGTGTGGACGAGGACCAAAAAAATAGAAGTGGACATACTGAACAAATGCTTCTGTTTAGTAATTACAGAGGAAGAGGTAAGTGACAGGCCACAAATAAGGGGTCAAGGGCATTAAAGGTAGGGAAGTGGACACTAGTCCTTTTACAGAGGAGAGAGTCCTCAAGCAACTGGCACAACTAAAAGTGGACAAGGCAATGGAGCCTGACGAGGTACACCGAAGGATACTGAGGGAGCTCAAGGAGGTGCTGGCTGCAACTCTGACTGCCCTGTTCAACATATCGCTAGATACAGGGGATGTTCTGGGGGACTGGAGGGGGGCAGATGTGGTCCTACTTCCTAAAAGTGGTAATAGGGAGGAGTCGGGAAATTACAGACCTGTCAGCCTGACTTTGGTGGTGTGTAAAGTAATGGAATAACTACTGAAGGAAAGGATTGGGGAATACCTTGTGACCAGTGGATTACAGGATCCGAGGCAGTATGGTTTTACTGGGGGTGGGGGGAGGAATCTTGCCAGACAAACATGATCAAGTTCTTTGACTGGGTGACCATGGAACTGGATCAGGGCGGAGCGGTGGATGTAGCCTACCTGGATTTCAGCAAGGTTTTCGACACTGTTCCACACAGAAGACTGGTGAGAAAGCTGGGCAGCCTAGGAGTAGATCCAAAAGTAGTAAAATGGGTAAGAAGTTTGCTAAGCAATGGGAATCAGAGGGTGGTGGTAAACAGTGTTCGCTCTGAAGAAGGCAAGGTGACCAGCAGGGTGTTGCAGGGGTCAGTACTAGACCCAGCCGTCTTCAATGTTTTTATTAGCGACATTGCAGGAGGGATGGAAGGAAAAGTATGCCTGTTCACGGATGACACAAAAATCTGTAAAAGAGTGGACAAACCGAGGGGTGTGTGTAGAAAAAATGAGGGACGATCTGAAAAAACTGGAAGACTGGTCAAGGGTTTGGCAACTGGGTTTCAGTGAAAAAAGTGCAAAATCGTGTACTTGGAGCACAGAAACCCAGGGACAATGCAGCAATTGGGCAGGGAGGTATTGCAACCACAAAACAGGGAAAGGGACCTGGGGTAATCCTTTCTGATGACCTGAAGGTAGCAAAGCAGTGTGATAAGGCAGCAGGGAAACCTGGCAGGATGCTCAGGTGCATAGGGAGGGGTATCACCAGCAGAAAGAGGGATGTGGTGTTACCCCTGTATAGATCAGTGGTGAGGACCCACCTCCAGTACTGTATCCAGTTCTGGAGGCTCCACCTCTGAAAGGACATAGGGTGAAAGCAGTACAGAAGAGGGCAACCAAAATGGTGAAAGGCCTGCATCAAAAGCCCTACAAGGAAAAACTCAAGGAATGAAATATGTACTCTCCAGAGGAAATTAGGAACTGGATAGAAATGTTCAAATACCGCAAAGGTATTAATAAGGTACACAAAGGTAGCATTTTATGTGGAAAAAGATGCTCAGAGACAAGGGGTCATGCTATGAAGCTTGGGGGGGAGACTCAGAGGAGATGTGAGGAAATGCTTCTTCACAGAAAGTGCAGTGAATGTCTGGAACAACCTCCCAGTGGAGGTAGTGGGTGCTAAAACGGTAACAGGATTCAAGCATGCATAGGGTAGACACATGGGAACCTTAGAAATAAGGCGGGGGGGGTCGACCGATGATTGAGTATGGTCTGCAATGGCACAGTAGGTAGGGAAAATAGGGCAGACTAAGTGGTCCAAAGAGGTCCTTCTCTGCTGACAACTTGTATGTTTCTGTGTGACTTCAGAGGACAGCAGGAGCAGGAAATCCCTTACTGGTTCTGCCCTAGACATTCCCAGAAGGGTTTTTTTCCACAGAACCTACCCATCAAGGAAAGCATCCCCCCCCCCAAATGGACCAGTGATCAATGGCCTGAATAAGGCTGCAGGTGCTCGGTGCTCTGGGGAGCTCAAGACCCACCAACATCATCAAGGGTGGTACTGACCTCTTGTCTAGAGGGTTAACTAATAGTGGACTCGGATGGCTGGAGGAGCAGCTACTGTCCTTAGACACCCCTATGGTTAAGAAGGCCACACAAAAAAGGAAGCACGCATCTCATCTTCCCGCTTGCTCCCACAGGCCCCCCTTTCTCGGTACGCAGTCGGGGTGGTTTTAGGAAGGACACCTCAGACTCCTCACTGCAGGAGTTGGAGTCAGATGAGGATTCTGACCAGTCTCTTCCCAGATCCTGGGGCAACAAGGGCCATCCCACTAAACTACCAGGGAGACTATCTGTGGAGCCCCATATGGAGGACCCACAGGAGTCCACTAAGTCATCTTTTGATCCAGATGCCCCGGGGGACTCATCTTTTGAGTGGACCCCTCTTCCTGAGGTCACAGACTACCTGGTCAGCCACCTGCACAAGTCCCTGGACAGAAAGGTGTGCAGGAGGCTCCAGATCGACTGTGCTAGACCCATCCTCCCTTTCAGGGTCATCCTGGCATCTGAGTTCAATAAAAAAATTCTTCACCTAAATGGACAAGGGAGGCAAAGACCCCAAGAAAGGCTTGGATAAAACCCTCAAGGTGGTCCAAATGGCTAGACTTAGTGAGACCCCTGGTGTTACTTAATGATGTGGCTCAAGAGGCACGCACTAATCACAGATTGATCCAGATTACCTACAAGATGTGATGCAATGTGTAATTTGTTTTTTGGGTAATGCAAACATGGCCCGCTCTGCTGAAAGAAGAAAGACTACACTTTTGAAATTCCACGTGGACTCCTCAGAACTGGCTTCCAAAGATGCAGGCCTGGAGACAGATGGCTTGCTATTTGATGAACCCTTGCTCAAGGAGCTAAAGAAATTGGGCAAAGACTTTTCTGGGATCAAGAAGACCCAGTTTTCTTTTACGGCATTGGTGTGCTCCCTTTTTGGGTGGGCCACAAGAGGCATGGCCCACTCTTTTGGCCGTGGTTAGACCCAAGGCTTTCACCAAAGCTCTGTGTTCAGTGTCTCCTTTTGGCTGTGGATCCTGGGCAAGAGGAAACTGGAGATTTCGATCCAGAGGATGCTTCCATGGGGATAGAAGCTCAACCACTCCCATCCCCACTCCTCAACCAGGTAGGTCACATTCAGGGGGATCCCCCCAATCTCTCACTTGATCAGAATTCCTCTTGATCCCAGGCCCACTTCAACTGGCAGGCAGACTGCACATGTTCTCCCACAATTAGGAACTCATTAGACAGGATGCGTTGGTTCTAAATGCAGTAAAAGGCTACCAAATTGAGTTTGAAACACACCCATTCCCTTCCTCGTCAGGTCATTCTTCCCCAAAGAAGAAATGGCACTGATTTCCCAAGAACTGGAATCCATTTATTCAAAAGGTGCCATAGTTCATGTCGTACTGGGACTCCATGGCTGGACCGGTTCAATTTTCCTGGTTCCCAAGAAAGACAGAAATCATTGACTGGTCATCAATGTGCAAGACCTCAGTCATTATATTGTCTACAGACATTTCAAGGTGGAGTATATCCATCTTCTCCAAGACAACCTCATTAAAGGAGATTGGCTGGTTTGTCTGGACCTCAAAGATGCTTACCTAAAATTTCCCATTCATTCGGATGACCAGAGGTATTGTTTGTTTATTTATTTACCACATTGCAGCCAAAACTCCCACTGAAGTGGGGGCAGCTGAAGTTATGTATACCATTTCATAACAAGAATGCAAAAATTACAAAACATAATAACATTACTCCTTAAAACCAAGGACGATAAAGCAAGGAACACTTTTTTACCCAGAGGATGCACACATTAATAATATTAACACATGTTTAAAAATTTAATTAAAAAAGACTGGTATTTAGTTGTTCTAAACACTAGTACAGGTAGCTCAGGTTCTCATGAGAAGGGATGACCTGGCACTTCACTTGCCTTCCTTTCAGCCTCTCCTTAGCCCCATAGTGCTTCATGAAGCTTCTGTGCCCATTGGTAACCCAGCTCAGGTCCACAGGTGTCAGGCTTATCGTTTACCTGGACAACATCTTGATCATGAATCAGGGTGCACCATCAGTAGTGAAGCATCTCCACCTAACCATCTCCCTTCTGGAACACCTTGACGTTGTCAACAGTCAGAACAGGTCAATCCTGTCCCCCTGCCAAACGATCTCTTTCTTGGAGTTCGAGATGGACTCAGTAGAAGCCTGCCTCAGACTGCCCATAACCAAAGTCAAGAGCATAAAGAAGTAGTTACACAACCTCCTCAGGAGGGAGCACCGGTCTCCTCTCCTCTCTTCATACATCCAAGCCATTTTCCCAGCTCTCCTCCATTACTGCTCCCTCCAGCGGTGCAAAATAGAGGCCTTAAGGCTCTCGGGCTCCTTCAGCTCCCCAGTGCATTTCTCCCAAGCAGCCCGCAGTGATATTCTCTGGTGGATTTGCCAGATGGACATGTGGAATGGGAGAGCCCTTTCTGGACTCTATCAAAATTCATGATAGAGTCAGATTCCAGTCTGTATGGCCTGGTGCCAAGGTACCTCCACAGGCAGCAGGTAGTTGGAGGAGGAGGAGGAGTCCTCCCTCCATATCAATGTGCTTGAACTCCTGGCAGCACTGTTCATGATCCAGAGTTTTGCCAAGGGCAGGGGATGACCTAGTAATTCTACTGAAGATGTACTATGTAGCAGCAGTGTGCTACATAAACAAGTTTGGAGGGGTCCCTCCAGCTCAATGCAGTAACCCCGAGTTTCTGACACTACTGTCTGAGTCACAGATTGCAGATCCAGGCTCAACATATCCCGGGCCTCTCCAACTTGGCGGTGGACTGGAACTCCCACTACCTGCTGGACTCCAGTGATTTCTGTCTTAGAAGGGACAGATTACTCTCTTGGTGAGGACCATTGGAGGTGGACCTAATTGCCTCGCACCTCTTGACTTAACTCATGAGCTTTTTCAGCTGGATACCAGATCCACAAGCCAGTGCTACAGATACCTTTCTCCAGGACTTGAGCAATCTGAATGGCTATGCCTTCCCCCATTCTCCATGATCTGCAGAACAGTGGCTCAGATCAGGTGGCACCACACCACAGTCTTGCTGATAACTCCATTCTGGCAAGTCTAACCTTGGTTCCCAGCCTTGCTGGAACTTTCAGTATCACTTTTCCTCTTCCTGGAGAAGGACCTTCTTGTGGACATGAGTGGCAACCCACACCCTCTGCTTCATTAAAATAAGCTCCTGCTGGTGGCTTGGCTTCTTTCAGAGGTACCTGGTTGACTGCATGACTTTCAGATGGGGCTGCCAACCTTCTCAGTGAGTCCTGGGCCAAAGGGACCAAAAAAGCTTATTCAGCAGCTTGGTCTCAGTAGGCTGGCTGGTGTGGTGAAAGGGATCTGTTTATCTTTTCAGCACCTGTGACAGAGGTGGTAGAGTTTTTATTCAAGCTGTACATTTCAGGTAAGGCATACACGTTTATCAGTGTTGTTAGGTCTGCCATCTCCACAGTAACGTGTCTATACTATGTAATTTTCTCCGTTATTGTCTCTGTTACTGCTCCAGTAATTGTATGTGATACTATTGTTCTTTTTCTTTTTTTTTCTCACCTCCCGACATGGAACCTTTTTAAATGAGCTTGCAGCTCAAAGGTTGTAATCCAAGAATTCAATAAATAAATAAATAAAAAACATATCCCTGTGGATGGTAAGTTTGTAGGTCAATGTCCACTTATTTGTAGAATTCTCAAGGCTATCAGATGGTCTAGACCCCACAACCCATGTACAGATGCACCTGCGATGTGGACTAGGCTCTTCAACTCTTCAGAAGTTGGTCCTCAAACAGAGATTTAACATTAAAACAACTTTTTATGAAGTTGGCCTCTCTGCTTTGTCTGACATTAGCCAAGAAGGTGTCAGACGTTACAGCTTTAGACATTTCTAGAATGTCTCCCCACCTGGAAGGGATTTATTTTTCCTTCGCCAGATGGATGAAAATGACATCTCAAGGGGTGTCCTATCTGCGGTTCAAGTTGAAACCCAAGCTATGCATGGTATCTTGCCTTCATCTTATCTTCATTGGACAGCCTCCCTCCATGGGGATGTGGATTAAGTCTTGATCTCTATCTGACTAAACCTCATAAACCTGTGGGGGCTGTCACCATTGCGCAGTGGGTCTGATGGACCATGGCAGAAGCATGGATTGACATGACCGTGTTTGGGGCCCACTCCTCTAGAGGGACAGTGGCCAGCAAGGCATTCAGGAGTGGTGTCCGTTTGGAGGATATCCTCCAGACTGCTAACCGGTCTGTGGATTTGGTCTTCAGAACTTTCTACCATAAGCGTGTGACTGATGGAGTGGTGACTGTAGTTCTGTTGGGTGCTTTAAACATGCCTGAAATTCAAGCCTCTGATTGTTGACATAAAATTGTAACATTCTGAGAACACAGTTCCAAAGAAAGTTATGGTTTTGATAAACACATTTTAGTGCAGAATTACAGTGCCTCCTCACCCGCCCTGTTATACTTTGTTGCAGCTAACACCTAGGAGGACCTGGAAGGGCTCAGGTTGGATCCAGTGAAGACCCATTTACAGTATTCCAGTTACAAGTTGTTGTTTCAGATGGTTTCTTTTTGAAGTCTGATCGGAAATTCCTATCATATAAAGCTGCGCAAAGAAGAAGACGATGGTTGGCATCGTTGCTTTTTATGGGCACCTGAAGGACTATGGGAGGGGCAAAGGACTGTGGGAGTTGTAGGCAGTAGTCCATGTTAGTAAGGGGAAGATGGCCGAGTTTGGTGCTGTGTATCTGTAAATTTTTTGCTGCTGGTCTCTGTAAACAGGAGTGTATTTCCTGTAATCCTGTGCCTTCATATGTTTATTAAAACGGTAACTTTCTTTCATGCTATGCTCTCAGAAAATTACAATTTAAGTTAGTAAGGACTCTGGGTCCAGTGTTGCCCCTTCACTTTACAAGTAGGGATGCAGTAGAATGTTGTGAACACACAGACCAAATTTGTAGGGATTTCCTACCCACTCTACTACTGAGGGTGTAATGTACGGTGAATCTCATACAGTGAATTGCATGTTATGCTTAAATATGTGCTGTGTCTTTTAATGCATGCGTTAGATCTTTTGATGGACTGAAATAGATAGTCCACCTCTGTCTGGGGTCAAGAGGAGGAGATAGGAAGTGTTGTACCAGGAAGTGGTTGGAGGGCAACATTGCTGATTTACTGTAAAGTCAAGGTCAGAGAATAAAGTCTAGTTGTGTTCACATTACTTTTGAGTTCTAAGTCCTATTGCCAACATTCATTTGAAGATATTTTATGATACCAAGAGTGGGGTCCTGAAATGTGATGACAGCTAGAACAAAGAACATAACCCCACTGGATCTGGATTCCTGTTATGTAGCAGAGAACTGGGCTAGAGGGAGGGAATATATGGACTGATTTTTGCTGGCCCAGATGTAGACAAGTGGAAGGCTGTGCAAAAGGTGGCACGCTTTTTGATATGCATAGTCCAGAAGGGCAGAGACATATGTAAAGCATGGTGTGCTAGCAGTGGCATCACAGCTGAGGATAAAATTAAGTCAGATGTTCTGTCCATCCACTTTGAGGACTACTGTAACCCATGCAAGAATTCAACAGTGCAGTGGAAATGGTTCCAGTACCAGGATGAAAGTGTGGATGAATGGTTCACCCAGCTACAGT
The DNA here is from genome assembly GCA_016271365.2 of Neoceratodus forsteri. NCBI lineage: Eukaryota > Metazoa > Chordata > Ceratodontiformes > Ceratodontidae > Neoceratodus > Neoceratodus forsteri. Next base: position 136,780,447 of record JADMNL010000024.1, read on the forward strand.
ACATCTGCTAGCAAAGGATTGTGCCTTTGGAGACTTTGACAACATGATAGAAGACCGCATCTTAATGGGGACAAGACATGAAGATGTACAGGAGAGGCTTCTTCTAGAAGATGACCTGACCCTAGAAACTGTGTTCAAAGTAACCAGGGCATATGAGGCCTCTCATTCCAACATGATAGTGTTAGACAGTGCACAATAGGTGGCACACATCATTTCTAGAAAATCAAAATTTAAAGGTAGGAATGACTAATTACAGAAGGGAATGCAAGGTTCAGCAGAGGGGTAACCTGCAATTAGTATAAGACTATGCCAACAGTGTGGGCAGAAGCATGCTGAAAAAATGCCCTTCAGTTGGTCAAATGGTTGGCTGAGAAGTTGGAGTGTGGGGGAGTATTTTCATTGCTAAAAAATTGGGAATATTCTGAAAGACATCTAACATTGTATGGTTCAGATGGCCTGCACCTTAACATGGATGGACTAAGGATGTTAGGAGAAAGGATAGACTTCAGTTTGCAGAAGTATTTAAACTAATTAAATTGGGGGATCGGATCAAGATACAGAAACTGACAGTGAACAAATAGGGAAAGGAAACAGCAGCAAATGGCAAAACAAGACTGGATAATTTTATTATTGAATGCCAGAAGTTTAGGTAACAAAAAGATGAGCTCGAGCATATTTTAATTATAGAAAATATAAATATCTGCGGTGTTATGGAGACATGATGGGAGAAGGGGGACACTTGGGTCAAGCATTTGAAAGCTTATAATTTTTTTAACAGAGAAAGAGAAGGAAATATGGAGGTATAGTCCTGTATGTAAGGGACAATGTTGATGCAGTAGAGTATACTAAGGATGAAGTCCAGAAATTGAACAAGTTTGGGTTAAAATAACACCTAAGGAAGGCAAAAAGTTACTCATAGACTAATAATGTATATAGACCACCATCTCAGACAATATATTTGAATTCAGGATTGTTAAACTCACTGGACAGATTAAAGATGGAAAATAAAACATAGATACATAGATGTTGACGGCAGATAAGGGCCTATGGCCTACCTAGTCTGCCAATGTATGCACGTAAGACAGTGATAATGGGATACTTTAATTTGACAGGAATAAACTGGATAGAAATGGCAGGGACTACTTCATTTGAAAATGACTGTATAAATCAAGTAATGCGTCTGAATCCTGAGCAGCATGTAAACCAGAAAACAAGAGCAAATAGGGTCCTTTATTTGGTATTAAGCAGCCTAGAACACAAACTGGCAGACTGTGAGGTTAGGGAACCACTCACTGGAGGGGACCATAATATATTACTGTTTAGAATCATAAACTATAATCACAAGATAACAGGAAGTACTAAAATTATATGTTATAATTAAGCTGATTTTGTTGCACTGAGGTATGAATTAAGAAACCAGGACTGGAAAATAAAGTTTGCAGGGGAAAAGGTTAGATGAGAAATGGGACATCATGGAAAATAAGTTAAGGGAATTGGTAAACTGGCATGTACCAGAAAGAGCAAAATACAATAAACGGGAAAATTCCAAGCTAGTTCAGTAAGAAAATTAAGAAGCTAATGAGAAAGAAGAAAAGGCATACAGATCTGCAAGAAAGGCCAGTACTGAGCAGGTATGGAAATCATATAGCATAACAGTAAAAGAAAGTAAGAAAGCAATAAGGAAAAGCAAAAGGGAATATGAGTTTAAAATAAAAACTAAGATAAAAGACAACTACATAGAGAATAATGTATGGGCAACCATACACAACAAGGCTGTTTCCATCGAGGGGTTGAGATGACAGCATATGAACCTCAAGAGCAAAGTTCAAGAGGTCCATGCTGTCATCTCAATCCCAAGATGGAAGCACATGCTGAGTTGTGTGTGGTTGATCATATTAAATTTTTTATAGTATATGGTTTTTACACTAGAGTGACAAACCCCCACTAAAATGAATACAAAATATCTTGCCATTTCTTTGTTATACTCACATATCAAATTCAAATTTCCAGACTTTTGAAAGGTAAAAGGTATGACTTTGGGTACTGGGTGGTTAGTAAGTAGCTAGATGTAGAATAAATGAGAAATTTAAAATTGTATGACCTTTGAACTGTGTATAACAACTGTTCGGAATGCGCATAACAACACTTTAGAATGTGCATGATGGTTTAGAATGTGCTTAACAAGGATTTTGAGCAGGCTGATTTTTATACATAGCAAAGGGTAACCATATGCTATAAATCCTTCTACACATACAGTACATAAATGAAAAAAGGGGACAACTACGCAGGTGGGACCCCTCGTGGATGATGGCAACCAGGTGACATCAGAAAGTGGTATGGTTGAAGTGTTTAATAAGTTTTTCTGCAATGTCTTCTGTGAAAAGAAGAATATTGATTTAAGCGTAGATGAAACTGCTTTATTGCCCTAAAATCTGGATTAGGGACAGTACTATTAACAGGAGGTTGAAAGATATAAACCCAAACAAGGCATGAGGCCTGGATGAAATCCATCCAAGAATGATGAAGGAACTGGCTGAGGAAGTAGCTGGCCCCATTACTAATATGTTCGAACACTCTGTGGATATGGGGGAGGTAGTTTAATGATGGGAAGGATGCACATGGGATACCACTGCACTAAAAGGGAGAAAGAGGCAACCATCAAAACTACAAGCCAGATAGTTTGACCTCTGTAATAGGTAAAGTTCTTGAAGCCATTATCAGTGTTGAAATAGAAAAGTATGTGCAGGAAAATAACATGACAGATCAAACACAATATGATTTTACAAAGCAAAGATCTTGTCAGACAACTTTGACAGGCTTCTTTGAAAATGTAAGTAAAGCATTAGACAAAGGGCTTTCAGTGGGTGTTATCTCGAGCTGATCCAAATTGAAAGAGATGGAGCTAAATCAGAGGCTGGTAAGTTGGATTAGATCATGGCTCCAGGACAGGAGAGAATGCATTATCATAAGGGGTTGTACATTGAAATGGGGTAAAGTGACAAGTGGGGTTCTGCAAGGCTCTGTATTGGGCCTCACATTATTTAACATTTACGTAACATCAGTGCAGTGCAACAGTAGAGTTTGGCTAGCAAAATGTGTTGACAACACAAACTTAGGAACAGTGGTAGAGTCAGATGAAACAATAAGACATTCCAAACTGGAATTATGAAAACTTGAGAGCAGGCCAAAATCTCATTAACTGGAATTCAGTGTTAATAAATGTGTCGTGTTGCACATGGGTAATAGAAACAAAATTACTAAATATTCACTATAAGAGAAACAAATTAAGGAATCCAAGATGGAAAGGGATTTGAGAATAATGGTGACTAATTAAGTTCAGCAAACATAATAGAGAGATGACATGGAAATGCTTTATGATACTGTTTTGTATAACCAAAATATAACCAGCAGAGATAGCAGGGTGTCGATGCCTCTGTATGGTGCACTTGTGAGGCCTTACTTAGAGTACAGTTGCCAGTTCCGATCACTGCAATCAAAGGGGGGAAATAAAACAGCTGGAGCATGTTCAGAGGAGGGCAACAAAAATGATATCAAGAATTAGGGAGTTGCCATATGAGTGTGGCGGTTCATGGTATACTGTAGTAAAGATTCATGGAGCCAAGGATATACCTTTTCAGCTTTTTATGTAACATTTATTGTCAAATAAATGAAATAAAGCAACCGCAAGATGGACTATGTATGGCAAAAAAACAAACGCTATCAAACAGGCGCAAAGTTACTTCCTAATTCCTGGAGTAGCCTATAGGAGAATCTAGCTGGAGTGACCAGAAACAGAGTTCTATCTCCTCCAGCAGCTAGAAGCACACTGAAGTGCTTCTGGTAGAAACCAGCCTTATATACTTCTGGCTAGAATCCCATTGGTCCTCCTCAGTGATGTGTTAGCAGACCATTGGTCCATGTCAGTGATGTGACACCATATTTTTACATGTGCATTTATCATATTTTAACATATCATTAATACATCAAAACAGAGGCCTCGCAGTGACACCTACATACAAAACATCACCCACACCAAGTCCTGGTGCCATTCTAGCAATGCACGGGGGGTCTTATTGCACAATGAAGGGGATATCTTACTTGCATCATCACTCCCCTTCACATACCTCCCTCCTTTTTGTTTGGAGAGAACCGGTAGGGTTATATCAACACCCCCATTAGTGTGGCAATTGTGGCCCACCCTCCTCAGAGATCCCACCCAGGGACCCTAAACATACAGGCTGAGCACTCAACAGACATACTGAATCATTTCCCCGGGGTTAGAGCAACACAAATGTCAATGAACATAATGACATCTGTGCAGCAAACCATGTCAAATATTTTTATCATGGTACAAAATCAATCCATTCCCATAACACAGTAACCTTATTGTTCAATACCTGCCCCATACCTAGATAAAAAAATTTACATTCACATGTTGAGCACCAGGTTTGTGAATAATGTGGAATTTATATGGCTTGAGGGCCAGATACCAATGCATCACCCTAGCGTTTTTATCCATCATCTACGAAAGCCACTTCAATGGGTTATGGTCTGTAACCGGAGTAAATTCTACCTCAGTTAGGTAAAACTGCAGAACCTCAATGACCCACTTTACTGCCAGACATTCCTTTTCAATAGTGAAATATTGGCTTTCCCAGTCAAACAACTTTCGGCTGGTGTACGGCACTGGTTGTTCCCCATCAGACCCCTCTTGACTTAACACTGCCTCTAAGCCCTTTTCAGAGGCATCAGTCTGCACTATGAATGGCCCATTGAAATCAGGGCTCTTTAGAACAGGAAGTGTGCACACTTTGTTGTTTATTTCATTAAAGTCCTGTGCACATGCACAAAAGAGAGTGAGGGAGTAAGGAGAAAAGAAAGAGGGGAAAAAATGGAGGGGCAGCAAAAAGAAGATGGAAAGATATACCTGGGCATATACCAAGACCTGGCATCATTCTAACAATCTATGGGGGATATCTTACATCACTCCCCTTCACAATGAGGAAATGTTAGAGACTCTAAATATATTTACTTTAGAGTGCAGAAGGCTGAGAGGAGATCTTTGTCTTATAGCAATCATTCAATCTTTATTTTACCAGGTGAAACGTCATTGAGAAAAACTCATTTGCAAGATGAGCCTGGGCAAAAAATACATATTGGAATATATTCAGGAATATACTCTATACAGAACTATGTAAATACAAGGAATACATACAAGATGCAATCAAAGCAATGTCATTCAATAAGAAACAAATCTGAAATGTAAAAACTCTATAACTTACAGAATGAACAAATAACACAACCCTATGTACAATAGTTGCTAGAGGTGACAGAATACATATAGGCATACATTAAGGAATATATACAGAACTAAGTAAATACAAGGATTATATACAAAATTCAGTCAATGAAAAAGTCATACAATAAGAAGAAAGTTTGAATAGAAAAAAAATTATATATCGCACAACATCAAAAATGTGTCACAACCTTGTGCACAATAGCTACAAGGGTAACACAACAGGGTGTTGAGCTAGAATCATGAGGGAGACCACAGAGGGCCAGGGAGTGGGGGAAGAGAGTAGAGAACCATGAGTAAGGGTAGAGGGGGGTGCAAAGCTATGGTAAAGAAGGCAGTGAAGAGCAGCACACAGCCTGTGGTGCATTGTCCAAGTTCCTAGGATAAATGCAGGATAAGTGTGTTCAGCAGGAGCAGCTGCAGGTTTCCCTAAATGAACATTGGTACAAAGATTTAAAGAAGCTCCATTTCACTGTGGTTGACAACCTTAGTGTTTTCTGAACAGTGTTCCAGATAGCCAGAAGAGCGTGACTAATTGCCACTTTACCGTATCTGGTTCTCACCTTAGGGATTATGAGTGAGATGTAAGAAAGATTTCTTAACGTATAATTTCCAACACTGCAGGTGTGCAGGCAGCGTACAATATATTCTGGAAGCTTATTGATGATTGTTGATTACAAAGTTATTCATGATTTGGATCTATGGGTTTGTTTGGGGCTACAAAAGAAAACAATACCGTAATACATCACAACTCATGTCCTCTTGCTAAAGGGAGAGATTTACACAGCTAAAAAAGGGAGGCAATGGATAACACAGAGGGTGGTAATGCTCTGGAATGAGCTTCTGACTGAAGTGGTGCTGAGCAGACTAGATGCATACTGTAATGAAAGAAATATAAATGGCTATAACCATTGAGAAATGGCAAGCCATTATGGGCAAATTGCCTTCCTCGCTTGATCATCTCCTCTGAATTCTATGAAATATGTCAAGCATGTAAGAAATATAGTCATCTTGTAAGTGTATGTCGGGGAACATGCCAGAAAAGTCCACACAAAGTACATATAGTACAAGGGCCTAACAAGTGGTATGACGAGGATGAAGAAGACCAACCATTTTTCTTAGCATCCGCCGATGGGGAAGGACATATGTCAGAGGAGGCTTTTGCTACACTTTATGTGGGTATGATGAAAACAACCATCAGTTTCAAGTTGTACATGGGTGTGCAGGTCAACTGCATACCAGTCCAGGTGTATCAAGAAAAATTAGCACACGTGCACCCTCTGCAAACCAAACATAAGCCCTGCTTAGCTGGCTATGGACAGTGGGTGCTGAAAGTATAGGGAAGTTGCAGCTTGCACTACAGCCACTGAGGAAAACACAAATGTTGCAATTTTACATTGTGTATACACCAGCTACACTAGTCTTGGGGATGAAAGCATGCAGAGGCCTAGGACTGATCCAGATAGCCATGGATGTTGAGCTTGTGAATAAAAACCTGACAATAGACGTGGTATGAGACCAGTACTCTGATGTTTTCACAGGTCTAAGTTATTTGCCAGGAGTTTGTTTGATACACCAAAAACCAAGAGACCAACCTGTAAATCATGGACCAAGGTGAGTACTATTAGCCCTGCAGGCCAAAATCAAAGTACAACTACTGAGAATGGAAAAGTTGAGGGTAGTTGTCAAGGTGACAGAGCCCACAGAATGGGTCAGCTCCATGGTGGCAGTTGATAAAAATAACTCCGGAAACCTATTTCTCTACATAGACCCCCTTGACAACAACAAAGTAATAATACGTGAACATTATTGGCTGCCCACACTGAAGGTAATTTCACATAAACTGTCAGGGCAACCTATTTCATTGTACTTGTTGCCCAGGCAGGCTATTGGCAGCTGTAACTGGATGAGACAGGTAGTCATCTGAAAGCTTTCAACATGCCGTTTGGTAGATGGTGCTTCACCCAGCTGTCCTACTGGATAGTACCTGCTCAAGAGATGCTCCAGAAGAAATTTCTTGAAATCATAGAGGATCTCCAGGGTGTTGAAGTGATCACCTTCAAAATATTGGTTAAGGGAACTCCCGTCTTACCTCACCTCATCCCTATCAACCTCCCCCACTCCCTCAGATCCACTGACACTTGCACCCTGCTGATCACCCACCGCTCCACTCTCATCAGCCAGTCTGGCTTTGCTTACTGCTTCTTTAAGCTATGGAACTCCCTACCCCCCCCCTCAAGTTCGACATTCCTCCTCCTCAAACTCCCTTGCTACTGCCTTACCCAACTACCTATCCTCTGGTCGTTCCTGTTTTAACCCTCCTTAACTATTACCTCTACTCTAGCCTGCTTCTTCTGTTCCTGCTCCTCTCCCCCCACCCACTCCCACTCTATTCCCTTTCTCTTCCCTCCTCCCAGCCTGATTCAGCACTCTGGCAGCGTTCTCAGCATCCTGTAGGAGTGTTGATCCTGGCTTGCCCCATCCCTCCCTTCCCTTCCCTCCCCTCTCCCACTTCTCTATACCCCTCCCCCTCTTTACTTTATCCCCTTCCATTGCACTTATCTGAAACCTTGTACCTATATTGCACTTATTCTATATGCACTTCTGCTGTACTGCATTGCTCCTGATGTACTAACTGTATTGCCTGTATTGTTGTTTTCTAGCTCATTACTGCAGCTTATTGCACAGTCTGTATTATTATTTTCCAGTTGATGTACTCAACTGTTTGTGTACTGATTCTGCCTACTGTTTATTAACTGTACTGCATACCAACAATGTAACTCGTATAACTGTATTACCTCTGCAATTCCTTTCCACATGTACCCCCTTCCCCCAGGTCATACCTTGTTGTTCAGTGTGCCTTCCTGGTAAAACATATAAATAAAAAACAATAAATTGATGATCTACTTGTATATGGATCTACAGAAGAGGAGCATGATTGCTGCCTTGTGCTTCTGAAGAGGTACAGGCAAGTGAACTTAAAATTAAATCCAGATAAAATCCAGACAGGTCAGACAGAGGTAACCTATCTGGACATTGACCCACCAATGAGGGGCTAAAGCCAGATCCTTAAAAAGCTTAGTGCCTTCAAGAAGATGAGACCTCTGAATTCCCGTAAGGAGCACAAGACAGTACTTGGTACATTCACCTAGCTGTCAAACTCCTCCAAAGGACTGGCACAAGCCACAGCCCCACTCCAAACATTGCTGAAGGGAACTGCAGAATGGTCCTGGGATCCAACATGGACAAGACATTCAGAAAAAATAAAACCTCTAATATCCAAACAGCCTGGACCTGTTTTACAGTATTTTCATGTAACCAAACCAGTGGTATTACAAGTGGATCCTCTCAAGCAGGTCTAGGTGCACTTCTACATGGAACACCAGGAACACATGCTCATGGAAACAGAGTGGGTGCTTGCTGAAAAAACACACAGATGAGAGAAAGAACACATGGCAGCGCTCACATCTAGTTGAAAAAATATACTTATTACACTTATAAATTCATAGGTATTGCCATCCAGTAGAAAGTTCATTTTGCTCTTTGAGACACTGCACTAGTGCCCCAGTGCCTCATGCCATAGACATGTTTTGTCGGGGCAGGCAAAAAGGTTTGTAGTTTATTTAGATAATTTTATGCTATATACGTTCATTTCAAAATTTAGACCTGCACACAACAGCACATCAATATCAGTTCAGACACTAAAATGTGCCCCCTAATTTAATTATACCCAGAGAGAAACCAAAAGTGCAAATCAAAATTAATACAGGGCAGCCAAAACACCGGCAATGAACAAAGCAGAACAAGAGGGGAAGGAGTTAGGAAAGAACATACCAAAAAAGGAAGGAAAAGTTAGAAAAAGTGTTAATGTCACACATATAGTGGTGAGCCATAATTGCACGAGATCGCTCCTTATCAGTAGTGTGATAGCGTGTCAAAATATGCAGCCCAAGAACTGGAGGGAAGCAGAAAGCGTAATGGGGGAAGGGGAAAGAACAGGTTAGGAAGTCGGAACATTGCAGGTAAAGTGCTGGTTCAAATGGAAGTGAAAAAGAAAAGCAAAGAGCAAGAAAGAAAAAAGAAACAAGCTGAAATACAAATAAGTAGAAAACTGTGATTACACTAAAGCACTCCAAATCAGAAGTCTTGTAGTATGGGAAGCAAAAACCTGAAAATGTGATAGAGGAAGTGGGGAGGTTGCACAGTGGGAAAGGTTAAAATCAAAGCATCACATCTTAAGTAGGAAGTCAGAGCAACACAGCTAAAGTGCTGGTTCCAATACAAGTGAAAAAGAAAAGCAAAGAGCAAGAAACAAGCTGAAATACAATTAAGTACAAAACTGTGATTACATTAAAACATTTCAAATCAGAGGTCTGACAGTACGGGGAAAGCGATAAAAACCTGAAAGTGTGAGAGAGGAAGGGGAGGGGCAGACTGCACAAGGGGAAAGGTTAAAGTCCTCACCACAAATCTGAACATGGAAGCAAGCCCATTAGCACTCACACCATGCTCAGCAGTGACGGAAACAGCAAGAGGCAGTGCTGCTCCCTGAATCAAACCATGAACAGAGTACTCTGACAGAGAGAGCAAGAGAGCATAAAGTGGTAAAGGCTTAAATAAAATGTAGCAACCAGATGTGGGGGTAGAGATGTGCGTTGGTGGGTGGCGCTGCCATCTCCTACAAAAAATATTCGCCTAGCAAAAGGAAACTATTTAACATATAGAGGAAGAATGTTACAGAGAAAATCCATTAAAAACAGTTTCTTTTAAAGTAAAACCACTTTAATATTTTTTACAGGTGCTCCCAGATCGCACCTGTAAAAAAGCTTTCAGCTAAGTGTGCTAGTCCTGGTTAAACAACTAACAAAAAAAACCAAAAAAAAACAAACTATTCTTTAAAATGAGGGACATTGCGTAATTGCAGTATTACACCACTCCAGAGGTGTGGGTCATGCTGAGATTTACCCACTTCTGGTGTGGTTTGCTCACTCGGACTGCGACCTTGTGAATGAACCACACCAGGCGTGGGTAAATCCCAGCATAACCCACACCCTGTCATTGTATATTGCTTAAAGATCAATGGTAACCATTTTACACATTGTGAAATAAAAAAGACTAAAAAGGTCTGAATTCAGGTCCCAGTGTTATAAGTAGTGTTTCCTGAAAGTTACATGCTATTTGGTTTTGTGTTTTTCTTTAAATAGACATTTAATAGCCAATTCAGCACTGAAACGCAAATGATCAGCCCTTTAGAAGAACAAAATGTGGATTTTCAGCGAATTCATCTGAACAAACCCCAGAGACTGAGTTTGTAAAAACCCAGGAGAGCAAACAATTACCTCACTAATTGGAAAGTTAACAGCTCATCAGTCAAGCAAGTACTTACACTGCTGAAGCTGTAGCCTAGTCCCATATGATGTCATCACTCTCCCAGGCTCAGTCAGAGGGACAGAAACAGTCTGACTGTTTTCAGTTAGTACAGAACAAGTTATTAAAAGCTGATTTAAAGAAAACCACAAAACCAAATAGGAAATTTTCAGGAAACACTACTCATAGCACAGGGACTTCAATTCAGACATTTTTAGGCTTTTTTTAAACAATGTGTAAAATGGTTGCTATTGATCTTTAACCTGTGACAGAACAATCTGTTTATTAAATGTTTTTAGTGTGGATGCTTTCATAACACTCCTTCAGATGACTTGACAGGTATCTGATCCTTCACTCTGGGTATCATGTCATTGGTGTAGCTGGTGATCTTGGTGCTGAAAGAGGCAACCCTACTGGAGCTGTGGTTCTGAGGTCTTTGTCCTTGTCTTTTCTTAAATTATGTGGATGATTCAGGAAGAAGTTTACAGAAGGAGACGTTTCTTGTCACTTGATGGCCAGACAACTCTGCAGTGATCACTGTGCCTTTGACTGTGATCACTTTGTAAGATGCGTGATGAAGAGGAGGGATGAGTTTCCTGGGATGAGAAGGAGGGATGAGTTTCCTAGTGTGGCGATTTCAAAGGAGCACTGAGTCACCCATTTTAATCAGGGAAGGTCTGGCTCATGAGTGGTTGTCCATTTGAGTTTTCATCCTTTGCTTGGCTTGAGTGTCAGTAGCATGGAGAAATGGGACAGCAGAGGTTGATGTGATTACTGGCAACTTGATGTAGAGAGATCTTCCAAAAAGGAGATCAGCAGGGGGCATGCTAGTGGTACTAGGAGGAGCAGCATAATACTGCTAAAAAAATGAGATCTTGCTTCCAGGGCATGCTAGCAGCAGGAAAAGCAGAGGTGACCTTTTGCAGAGTTCTGCTGTAGCTCTGAGTCCTATACAGTATGATTTTACAGCGTAGAAACTGGGGTGGGAGAACTTCAAAAGGTTCTAAAAGGTTGTGATATGCAACAAAATGTTTGGATATGTATCTGAATCTTTTAGAACCTTTCTGTATTGTGGTAACTGTATGTTAAAAAATAATTTGAAACAGTTTTAATCCACATCCAAAAAAGCAAGTTAACCACTGTTTAGTAGTAATAAACTTCATGACTACTGAAATTAGTGAATGACTCTGGATGTGTCCACTAGAAGTGCCAGTGCTCAATTGCACATGCTGAACCTCCCACCCTAAGGTTGATGATTTGTTTCGAAGGCAAGCATGTCCCAGATCTCTGACCAGCCCTAATAGCTTAGTACTTAGAGCACCAATGTGAACAACACTAATATATAGCAAAGACCTGTGTGTGAAATTGAGTTAAACTCTCACAGCCATCTACCGTGTGATTTTATCAAAAGGCAGGCAAGTCCCTGAACTCTCTCTAATCACTGTTCTGTTTCTGACTTTTTATGTTGGCGTGCTTGCGCAGCCAACATCGTGGGACAGTGCAGCTTTGGAGGCGGGGTCGCTGTTGGGCGAACGCAGGGCACACACCGGTAGGTGCGTCCCTCATTCCTCAATCAGCCTGCATGCCAGCGCCACACCATGCATACATAACGTGGCAAGCACATCTAAGAAAAGGTCCGCTGCAATCCAAGCAAAGCTCGTCATAAGCAGCGGACCCTTCCTACGTGCTCGCCGACATTATGAACATGGTCGGCGAGCGGGCAGCCACACAACTACTGCCAACTTTGGGGGTGCCCAATCTCCCTGTCGGTTAACCCCTTCCCCACATTCTTTGTGTGCCGACTGGGGAGCCCACTCCCTGTTGGCATAAACCCCCCCAATTGTTGAATGCCAAGGGGGGTTCCCAATCCCCCTAGGCTCGCCCCCCCCTTTCTTTGTGTGCCGACGGGGTGCCCAATCCTCCGTTGGCTACAGACACCCCCCCAAACAGTTAGGTGGCATGCTGAGCCCACCTCAGCATGCCAAATCCTTGCAAAAAAAACTGTCCCGCGATGTTTTTTTGTTGTTTTTTCCCTGTAAATGAAAATGGTCCCTCATAGTCTCGATGCTCCCCCGCACCCATCCTCTGCACCCTGCCTCCCTCACCCCCCACCCCATACTTACCTGCAGAGTCCGGTGTGACGATCTTCGGTGGACCGGAAACACGTCTGCACTCTTCAAAGCTGGCTGCGAACTGAAGAAATGCCGGTGAGCTATATAATGGAATGAATAGGGTTTTTTCAACTTTAATGCATATCTTGGGCATTTTTGCGAATTTTGGCCCCAAATTTTCAACATGGGGTTTTTGGAACCACTTGTCATGAATTCTTGCACTGTCATGGCGTTATTCGGTCCTAAAAGGTGATTTCGCAGTCACTGTGTGGAATCACCTTTTGGGACTGAGTAACGAAATGACAGTGCTACTGTTCATGAGAGGGGCTCTCAAAAAGCCTATGTTGCAAGTTTGGTGGGAAAAGTCCAAAAAATGACTGTTTTACGAGCGTGCATAGCAACTGCGCAACACACGCTCATAAGTTAGCACATTCGCACTATTTTCATGTCATATTCTCAAGATTGTCATTTTGCCACATCTTCTTGTGAACCGTACAGCTGTCATTTTTCATATCCTGGCCGAAATGTGTTTACGCACTTCCGGCGCAGAATAGCGCAGTCGCTGTGTGAAATCAGTGTTCAGGACATATTACTAACATGACAATGACACTGTTCATGAGCAGAGGTTCTAAAATGCCTGTGTTGAAAATTTGGTGACAATACTCCATAAAATGACTGTGTTACGAGCGTGCTTTGCACAGTTTGCATGCACGCTCGTAAGTTTTCAAACTTATAATATTTTCACTCCACATTTTCAACAGTGCCATTGTTCTACATCTCCTAATGAACAGTACAGCTGTCATTTTTCACATCCTGACCAAAATCTGTTTTCGCAGTTCCGGCACACAATAGGGCGGTTGCTGTGGAAAGCCCGTGTTTGACACACATTATGAAAATGGCAGTGACACTGTTCATTAGCTGATGTCCTAAAATGCCTATGTTGAAAATTTAGGGATGAAAGTCAATAAAATGAGTGTTTTACAAGCGTGTGTTGCGCAGTTTGCACGTACGCTCGTGACTTTGTGAATTTTTAATACTTTCACTCCAGCTGTTCATCATTGGCATTTTTCCATACCTCCTTAAGAACAGTACAGCTGGCTGAAATGTGTTTTCGCACGTCCGGTGCAGAATTGCACGGTCACTGTGCAAAATCACTTTTCGGGACACTTTGAGGAAATAACGGTGACACTATTCATCAGCAGAGGTCCTAAAATGCCTATGTTGAAAATTTGGTGGCAAAAGTCCAGACAATGACTGTGTTGCAAGTGTGCATTGCGCAGTTTCCATGCACCCTTGTATCTTCATCAATCTGCAATATTTTCATGCCACATTTTCACCACTGGCATTTGTGCACACCTCATTATCAACAGTCCAGCTGCCATTTTCCACAGCTTGCCCAAAACGTGTTTCCGTAGCTCTGCCGCACAGTGGCGTACTCGCTGTGCAAAATCACCTTTTGGGACACATTAACAAACTCACAGCACTATGCCTCTCCACCTCCACCACTGCCAATGCCAGCGTGACAACATTCGGCATTGACAAATGCTTGTTTTAGAAGGCAATACTGTGTATAGCTAATTATTTACTTATGTTTCTCAGCAGGCACCACTGGGTTTAGAAATGTATCTCAGTTATGAATAAAGAAGGAACATACCACCATTAAGGAGAATCAGAATAAAAGAAACAGCACCAGCCAGTCAGACAGCCACCACTTCACTTCTGCTACTATCCCTATTATCAGGGGAAGAAATCAGAACTACCAGAACTGAGATCAGTCCATTAAGGCACATTTACAAAAAAGATGTGCTCAGAAAGAGAAAGAGTCTGATGATTGAGAGCAGGGACTTGTCTGCCACAGTTGCTGGCTATACAGTATTATGTACTGGCTGCACCTTCCACCCACCCGGGGGATGATAATTTTGGTCGAAAGGCAGGCAAATTGCAGATCTCTCTTTGTAACCACTGTCCTGGGTCAGATTTTCTTTAAATGGAAAGGTGTTTGTATAGCTACAGTAGTTCTATTTCTCAAAATTCACAGGCACCACTTTGTTCAGTAATGGCTCTCAGTTATGAAAAAGAAACACATCACCGTTAGGAAGGAAAACAGAATGTAACAGAAGAGCCCCAGCCAGTCCAAAAGTCACCACTTCACCATTGCTACTGCCACTACTATCAGGGGAAAAGACAGAACTACCAGCATTTAAATCAATCTGGTTAAGGCACATTTGCCAAAAAGATCTGCTCAAAATGAGATAGAAATAGATGATTAAGAACCGGGACTTGTTTGCCACGGTTGCTGCCAATACAGTGTCATGTACTGAATGCACCTACCACCTACCACCAGGACAATGATTTGGTCCAAAGGTAGGCAAGTCCCAGATCTCTCATTGTAACCACTCTCCTGAGTCTGACTTTTTTAGAAGGTAATATTAGATTTGTATAGGTAGTTCTATTTTTCAATAGTCACAAATACCGCTTTGTTTAGCAATGGCTTTCTATTATGAAGAAGGAACACACCACCAGAGCAAGAAACAGAATGTAAGAAAAAGAAGCAGCAGCCAGTCACCACTTCACTAGGCAATAAAGTAATGTTTGACAGCTATCCCTGTCTTTTTTAGTTTCTGGGGCCAGAAGAAATGATAATACCCCAAGACTGGAGGCAATAAAGCAACTACATGACAGTAAACCTTGCCTCTGGGACCAGAAAAATTATACTCTAAGACTAGAGGCAATAAAGCAGTTACTTGACAGTAAGCCCTGCCTCTAGGGCCAGAAAAAAACAATACTCCAAGACTGGAGGCAATAAAGCAACTACATGACAGTAAACCTTACCTCTGGTACCAGGATAAATGATACCCTGAGACTTTAGGCAATGATAAACTCAGTCTTTATTATTTTCTAGGGCTAGTACTGCTACCACCAGTAGCAGGGGAAGGCAGTCACATTCCAAAAATTAACAAGAACTGTAATGTTATGTAATAAAGATTATGTTCTCAAAAGATGGGACGCTTGTCTGCCGTGTGTTATTCTGACTTAGTAGTCTTGGATTACAATATCTTTGAGCACATAACAGCTCTTTTACAAAGGTTCCACATCAGCGGGAAGAGTGACAGACATATAATGGATGGTATTACATACAATTTTGACAAGAAAGTATTTAAAATGACATTAACATTGCAACTAAAATTAAAACTATGAATTGGTAGGAAAACAAAAATAACCCATTAAAAAGATGCAGCCCAAGATGCTTTGTCAAATAGGCATAGATAGATTTGGGTGAACAAAAGTTCAGATCAGTGAAGACAAACAGTAGAAAGAAGGTGGAGGGTGAGAGAGGTGAGGTGAAAGAAGGACTGAAGAAGGAGGCAGGAAATAGGGCAGAGCGGTTAGGGTGAACATGGTTTGTAGTGTGATGCGTTGGTAATGCTACTGTCCACAATCAGCAGTAGACAAAAACATCTGAGGAAATTGTTTCTGAGTGACTCTCAGAATGGGCTAAGAAGAACTGAGACTTGCCTGCCCAGTGTGCACCCCTTCCTCAGTTGTTAACATAACTGTGTATTTTATTTTAAAGAGTCAGCTGCATTATTCATCCAGCCCAAAGGCACGCATATCCTGCATCTTTAACAAGCCTCTTTAGAGAAGATTAAAAGCTGATGTCATTGTCACAAAAGGTGCTTTTACACACAGGTTTATGTAACGAAATAACTGTTACGGAAACAGTATTCCGTTACATCCCTTGTGTGCAAAGTGCATCTGTTTCGTCCCGTAGGCGAATGTTCGTCCAAACCGCAGTCTCTGCTTTTCGCGGTTTGCACCGTTGTGTTCCATTTCATCGAGCTGTGTAAAACAGCCATTCCGAAGTGGTGCACAAACAGCAATACAGCAGCAAGCTCTGTGGGGGTGCCAAAACGCAAATGGAGGTGGGAGCTGCCAGAAACTTCGCTTGAATTATCAAAGGAATCTAAAATGCAACAGAGCACAACTGGTGCACAGGTAACGCTCATTTCGTTTTAAAAACCTGTGTGTAAAAGCGCCTTTAGTTCACAGACGAAGCATAGGTACTGCGATCAGTCTAATTTTCTTCTTTTTCAAGACTAGCATTAGGTATGTAGCCAATGTTTGGCAAGTTAACCTTCATGAATGTTAGTTTCTTCACATTGTCTGGTATTAATCTTGTTTATTATCAAACAGTCACGGAACTCGCTCCTCAGCTCACAAATAACTGCTGTCCACACCAAATTGTTTGGTATATGAAACACAGCAGTTTACTGGAATGCAAGGAAAATACAGACCACCTCCACTGAGGCAACAAAAAGACACTGACATTTCACCCACTGGGCTTTGTCAAAGTGTGTGCCCCCTGTGGAGCTAGTGCATTATATACAATCAAGTGCTTAATTACAGAACATAGAAACATAGAATTTGACGGCAGATAAGGACCGCTTGACCCACCTAGTCTGCTCATTTTCCTACCTAACAGATAAGCTACAGATCCTAGTTAACCAACAGCTTACTTCCTCCTACCCCCCACTAGGACTGCCTTATGTCTGTCCCATGCATTCTTGAATTCCCTCACTGTTCTTGACTCCACAACCTCCTCAGGGAGGCTGTTCCACGCATCCACAACCCTCTCTGTGAAAAAATACTTCCTCACATTACCTCTGAATCATCCCCCCCCCATCTTCAAATTGTGCCCCTTGTTCTTGCACATCTCTTTTCTGAAAGATCCCACCCTCTTGGACTTTGTTGATTCCCTTGATGTACTTGAAAGTTTCTATCATGTCCCCTCTCTCTCCTTCCTTTCCTCAAGGGTATACTTATTAAGCTCTTTTAGTCTTTCTTCATATGACTTCTGGTGCAGACCCTGCACCATTTTGGTTGCCCTCCTCTGGACAGCCTCCACTCTGTCTATGTCTTTGCAGAGATGAGGTCTTAAAGCGACAGTGCATTCAAGTGTTATATAAACTTTTAAACACACAACAAACAACAATGTGAAATGCATATGGTTAGGGGTGCACATATTAAACAGCTGAAATTAAAACCATGAATGATTCTAGCTTCATTAATTCATAGTGTCTAGTTTTATATTCTATGCACTGCATATATACTTATTTAAATATGCTAGCTAATAAATACACTTTTACAATTTTGTCTGCTAAAGAACATTCTTAATAAGTTGCATTAATATTTCATGCCTACATATACAGAATCCTGAACTTGCAGACTCAAGTGGCTGGGGCATGGGGGGGCGGAAGGGAAAAAGAGAGGTTGGGAGTGTTTTGGATTTTCTCTCCTGTTCTGACACGGCATCTCTCGAGAGACGTTGTTCCCTCTGAACTGCTATTCTTACTATTCTTGTCAGAAAGTGTATGACTTCTTCACAGCACTTCCTAGAAATTTAACACTTGTAAAACAGGAGAAACACACAGTGGGTCCTAAAATTGAAAATATCAAGTAGATTCACTTCTCCAATCCACATTTTCCCTTACTTTATTTCTAAAGGCACAGTATAGCATAAATACATCTCTTCCCCATATCTCTACTTCTATTCAGATTTTATGTCAAAATCTTTAAGGACGTTAAGTATGTCTCTAGTTTCCGGAAGAAAAGACGGGGTAGCTTGAACAAGTGGCATTATGGCATTATCCAAAACACATGCCGGGGTTCTGTAAGTATTCCTACCCCTGGCACTATTGGTCTCCCAGAGGGCTTAATCAGGGTTTTATGTACTTGGGGCAGGATGTAGAACTGGGATCTGAGGGATGCTTTAATTGTTAGTAGGGAATTTTTGTGTTCTGTGATTAGGCCCGAGGAGGCTGCCCAACCCACAAAGACATCCACCTGTCTTCTCAGATTTGGGGATTGCAGAAAATGTGGCAGATATAAATATTGTATGTATATCAATCCTGCCACAGAAATCAGAAATCCCTATGACAATAGGAACATAAAAATTCAGCAGTTCATAAACTGTGATACTGTGTGGGTGGTGTACTACTCAAAACGCAAACGTGAGTCCTACTATGTAGGCTGCATAAAAAGAAAGTTACGAGCGAGAGGGGAACACATAAGGGCAATCCTGAATAGGGATCCTGAATATGTATGGGCCACACACATTATGAATACACAACAGGAAAATGATCATGAAATCAAATTTACAGGTGTAGAACAGGTATGCCTAGGCCATCGGGGAGGTGATAGGGAATTGGCTCTGAGCAAGAGGGAACACTTTTGGATATATAAAACTGGTGCTTGCATTTCAGACAAGGGTCTGAATGACAAAATAGAATTGGAGCCATTCTTAATAAAATAACTCTTTATGGGTACTTGAATCTAGTAGAGATATGGGGGAAATATGTATTTATGCTGTACTGTGCCTTTAGAAATGAAGTAAGGGAAAATGTGGAATGGAGAGGTGAGTCTACTTGATAATATTTTCAATTTTAGGACCCACTGTATGTTTCTCCTGTTTTACAGGTGTTAAAATTCTGGGAAGTGTTGCAAAGAATTCACACACTTTCTGCCAAGAATAGTAAGAAAAGCAGTTCAGAGGGAACACCGTCTCTCAAGAGATGCCGTGTCGGAACGGGAGAGAAAATCCAAAACACTCCCAACCCCTCTTCTCCCCCACCCCCAGCTACTTGAGTCTGCAAGTTCAGGATTCTGTATATGTAAGCATGAAATTTTAATGCTACTTGTTAAGAATGTTCTCTAGCAGATGAAATTGTAAAAGTGTATTTAAATATTAGCTAGCATATTTAAATAGGTATATATGCAGTGCATAGAATATAAAACTAGACACAATGAATTAATGAAGCTAGAATCAGTCATGGTTTTAATTTCAGCTGTTTAATATGTGCGACCCTAACCATATGCATTTCACATTGTTGTTTGTTGTGTGTTTAAAAGTTTATATAACGCTTAAATGCACTGCCACTTTAAGTTATGTAATTAATTAAGCACCTGATTGTATATAATGCATTAGCTCCATAGGGGGCACATACTTTGACAAAGCCCATTGGGTGAAACGTCCGTGTCTATTTTTGCCTCAGTGGATGTGGTCTGTATTTCCCTTGCATTCCAGTAAGCAGCTGTATTTCAAATACTAAACAATTTGGTGCGGACAGCAGTTATTTGTGAGCTGAGCAGCGAGTTCCGTGACTGTTTCATAATCTGTTAAAGTTCCTGGCCATGGTGAACCACACCCTGCTGAGCAGCTCTTTTTTTGTGTAAGTGTCAGTCTTGTTTCTTTGTCAGTTATGACATCCCCAATACAGCTAAAAAAGTGTTTGGAACAGACGGTGGAGGGTGGCATCCACTATACTGATAAGCCAATATACTTATTAGGAGGCAGTATGGCACAGTGGTTTAAGGCTCTGAGCTGCAAACCTGAAGACCTGGGTTTGAATCCCAAAGCCCTCACTTTTATACTGTGTGACCCTGAGCAAGTCATTTAACTTCCTTGTGCTCCCAGGTCATACCTAGAATCAAGATTTGGCTTAGTGTGCCTCTCCTGGTTAAACCCCCCCAAGCCAGGTAGTCAGCTTTGGCTGGAGGGATTTTTGCTTTTTTCTGGTAACTTAACGGGTCATCCTTAATACTAATGTTGAGCTCACACTGGTATGCGTCTACCATGCTTACTACAGAGCATGCATCTTCCTCTTTTGGAGTTTGTGTTCTGCAGCTCATGCTCCCTTTTGTCTGTCTGCTTCTGTACTGTTTTTTGGTGCAGTCTCCTGAGTTTGAGATAGTGTCATTGTAGTACTGTTTCCTAATGAAACCTCGTCTACTGCATTCATCAGAAGTTGACTGGAGTCCAACTCCTCCATATCTTGAGAAGCAACATTCGGAAGGTATCTGTTCCGGAAATGTGGATCTAGCTATGGTACACCCTTTGCTCTGTGTCATAACTGATCATTTGTCATCATTCCTAAGTCTTGTAAGCATGTTACTGACTAGAAATTTATTTTTGTTTTAGTCTTTGGTAACCGGGTAAGGCCCACTAGGCACAAGTGCCTGTTTTCAGGGGCAACCTGGGAGCACTGGGCGGTTAAGTGACTTGCTCAGAGTCACACAGTATGGAAGTGGAGGTTGTGAGAATCAAACCCACGTCTGGTCTGCTGGATGTACCAAGCTCATTCACAGCTCGTTACTCTAACCTCTAGGCTATACTTCTGTTCCTATCTAAGTTTTTCCTCATTTTCTCCAAGCTTTTTTTGAGAAGTAGAATGAATGGAATAACTTGGTTGATGGATGCTTTTTCTGGCCTGTTTTGTACCACTCATAAATGGCTTCAGAATGTGAACCAACTGTTCCTTCTGAGACCAGTGAGTAAAATGGAGTACAATCCCCTCCCCAATATCAATGAATATAGTCTTAATTTAACAGTTAAATTGTTCACCTCGTTATGTGCTGTTACCTTGCCTTCTCATTGTTAAACCTTGCATTGTCTGTATACTTTTGAAATCCTGTTAAACATTTGCATTGTCTGTATAATCTTTGTAATCTCCTGGGTCATACCTGAAAATAGGCATATACTTGTCTAGTATGCTTACCTGGTCAACAAAAGCTAAATAAATAAAATTATATACTGAATGATAGCTACCTTTTGCTCAAGGATGCGTTCAATCATAAAGTAAGTTGAATTCCGCCTTGTTTGCACCTCCTGAGCAAGCTGGTTTTAAGGAAAACCTTTGTTCTTCTGAATATTATCAAGGACGTCACAGGCTTTTACAGAGTGGTTGAAGTGGCTACTCGCTTTGAGAACTGGGCCTACCGTGGTTGATACTTGTCAGTCATTATCCAAGAAGCTTTGCACTATTAAGAAATGTGCAAAACAACATACATGTGCAAAACTGCCATCATGAAGTGCTTTTCTTATATTTGAACCATTGTCAGCAACAAAAAAGACGATTTTAAAACAGAAAACACAGAAGTTGACGGCAGATAAGGGCCCCCAGGCCCACCTTGTCTGCCCTGTTACCCTACCTTATGTGACTCAGCAGGCCCTAATCAGCCTGCTGTCCCCTCTTGTTATTTTTAATCAAGATCCCTTTGTATCTGTCCCATGCTTTCTTGAACCCAGTAACCATTTCTGCCTCTACCACCTCCACTAGTAGGCTGTTCCATTTGTCCACCACCCTCTCTGTGAAAATGTACTTCCTCATATTACACCTGAATCCCCCACAGTTTCATATTGTGCCCTCTTGTTCCTGAGCATCTCTTTCTTTGGAACATAGTACCTCCTGTATTCTGTTTTTCCCCATGAGGTATTTGAATGTTTCAGTCATGTCCCCCCTTTCCCTCCTGTCCTCCAGGGAGTACATATTTAACTCCCTCAACCTTTCTTCATAGGGTTTATGAGGCAGGCCTCTCAACATTTTGTTTGCTGTTCTTTGTACCACTGCTACTCTGCTGATGTCCCTATGAAGACGGGGTCTCCAAAACTGGATGCAGTACTTGAGGTGAGGCCTCACCAATTGTATATATAGTGGGATTATTATCGCCTTCCTTCTGCTGGTGATTCCCCTATCTATGCATCCCAGCATCCTGCTAGCCTTCCCTGCTGATTTGTCACACTACTTTGACATTTTTAGGTCATCAGAGATAACTACCTCCAGGTCCCATTCCTGTTTTGAGCCTGCTATTGCCACCCCTCCCAGGAGGTAAATCGTCCCCAGGTTTCTGTGCCCAATATGCATTATTTTGCACTTTTTTGCATTGAAACCCAGCTACCAATCCCTCGACCAATCTTTCAGTCTTTTTAGGTCTCTTCTCATTTTATCCATCCCCCTGGAGTATCCTCCTTGTTGCAGAGCTTTCTATCATCTGTGAAACTGGCATACTTTCCCTTCCAGCCTCTCTGTAATGTCGCTGGTAAAGACATTGAAGAGGACTGGACCTAGCACTGATCCCTGGAGCACCCCACTGGTCACTCAGCCCTCTCCAGAGTGTGTGATGTTTACTACCGCCCTCTGGGTTCTATTTTCTAGCCACTTCACCACCCAACTCACCTCTTTTGACCCTGCTCCTAGGTTCTCCAGTTTGTTTATCAGCCTTCCATATGGAGCCATGTCGAAGGCCTTGCTAAAATCTAGGTATGCTACATCCACTTCTCCTCCGATCCACTTCCTTGGTTACCCAATCAAAGAATTCTATGAGGTTCATCTGGCATGACTTCCCCTCTGTGAAACCATGCTGTCTCAGGTCATGCAGATCACTGATTGCCAGATATTCCACTGTCCTTTCCTTCAAAAGTTTTTCCATTACTTTGCATACTACAGAGGTCAGCCTGACTGGCTGTAGTTACCTGCCTCCTCCTTGTTTCCATTTTTGTATAGCCAACATAAACCATCCTCCAGCCCTAATGTACCTCCCTTGTTTCAAATGATGTGTTAAACATAGCTGTCAGAGATGCAGCCACCACCACCTTAAGTTCCCTCAGTATCTTGGGATGTACTTCATCTGGTCCCATTGTCTTATCGACTTTTAATGCTGCCAGTTCTCTAAGGACCCTTTCCTCTGAGAAAGGACTTGTATCTGTCTCCTGCCATTTTATGCCTTTCTTCTTCATTGATGGCCCCTTTCCTGCTCCCTCCTCCATGAATACTGAGCAAAAGTAACTGTTCAATATGCCTGCTTTAAGGTGGTCTTCCTCTACACAATTCCCATTCTTAGTTTTTAGTCTAACTATACCTTCTTTTGCTTTCTTTTTTTCCCTTATGTACCTAAAAAAAGATTTTATCTCCTTTTCTTATTGAGATTGCAATGTTTTCCTCTGTTTCCAGCTTCGTGCTTCCAACTGCCTTCCCTTCCTCCCTTTGTTTATCTCTGAAACTATCTCTAGCCCCCTCTTCCTGTGTCTTTTTGTATTTCCTAATTGCCCTCTTCTTTGCTCTAATCTTTCTGCCACTTCCTCAGAGAACCACAGTGGTCTCCATTCCTTCTTCCTTTTACTGATTTGTTTGACAAAGAGACTTGTTGCTTCCACAATTCCTTCTTTGATAGTTTTCCACTGCTCCTCTGCTGTTCCCTTATTTTCTACCCCATCTAGGGTGTCCTTCAGATACTCTCCTATTTTCCTGTACTCCACCTTTCTGAAGTCAAGGATTCTTGTTCTCGTGTGGTTTGTTTCATGTCTTGCTAGTATGTCAAATCACACTGCACGGTGATCACTATTCTCCAGGTGTTCCCCTACTGAAACCCTTGCCACACTATCCCTGTTTGTAAGCACTAGGTCTAGTAGTGCCCCCTCCTGAGTCAGCTCTGTAACAAGTTGATTTAGGAATACCTCCTGCAGGCCATCTAAGATATTCCTGCTCCTGGTTGTTGCGGCCATGTGGAGACTCCAATCCACATCTGGAAGGTTGAAGTCCCCTACCAGCAACACTTCCCCCCATGCCATTCTTTGGATTGATAGCATCTTATCCTTATCTGCTTCTTCCTTCTGTGTTGGGGGTCTGTAGACCACCCCTGTGCAGATAGTTGTCCCGGTGACCCGTGATATGAGCGAGTGAAATTGGGCAAGTGAATGTGCATGAGTAGGGAATAGCAAATTCAACTTGAGCGACTTGGAGTAAACACTGATGGGTTATATTAGTGATGTAGTAGGAGGGATAGGAAAGGGAGGGACTGAGATAGTGATGTATGTAGGGAGTAAACTGTGAGGGCAGAATTGAGCCAGCAGCATGACTGAGAGGGTAGGAGCACTGCCTGTGTGTGCAGAAGCTGTGGGTTCAGGATGGGCTGTTGGGTTTTTATTTATTTTTCTGTATGGAGTTGATTTTTCTTCTCAAGTGTCCACCCCCCCCCCAGAGTTGGTTATTTAATTTGGGGAGTGTGGGGGCAAAGCCCCCCCGCAAGGGGAGTGTGGGGGGCATAGGCCCCCACTGCATAAAAAGTAGAAACACATCAGCTCCCATAGAGACAGTATGCGCTGGTCGCTGTTTGTTACAGGTGCTGCTATGTTGATTGCCATTGAGCTTTTCAGTGATTTGTAGTTGTCATCGTTGTGGTCACATTAAATGAGTTAATTCTTATCATATGGTACCAGTCGTCCCTTTCTGCCTTTCTAGTGTGACCCATAGTATCTCCTCCTTTCCGTGTTCACCCTGGGCTTCTGTGGCCTTAATGTAGTCCCTCACATAAAGAGCCACTCCTCCCCCTTTCCCACCCTGTCCCTCTTGAACAAATTGTAATCTGGTAGGACAACTTCCCAGACCTGGTTGTCATTACATCAAGTCTCCATGAAGGCCACTATGTCCAGGTTTGCTTCCACCATGGTAGCCTCCAGGTCACTTATTCTGTTGCTCCGACTTTGAGCATTTGTACACATGGCTCTCCAGTTTGTGTTCGCAAATGCAGTTTCAGAGATGTGCCACAGTGTGTTTTTTTCCTTACCCAAATGTGCATGTTTTGGTAGAGAATGTTTCTAATATGGGGCCCCTTTCTCTTGGAACAATTTGTCCCCTCAGCTTAGAAATTCCTCCACCTGTGAGGTGACCAGCACACTAACTACCCTCTATTGTTGATCTTTGCTTTGTCAGACTTTATGCCGATGACACAGTGCTTTTTATGATCACAGATCTCCTTCTTCTCTTGCCATTATCCTTCAGGGTAACTTTGATAAAGTGGTAAAATGTTTTTTGGAGAACTTATTACTTTCAAAATGGCAAGAAAACTCAAGTAATAATGTTTGGGTCTCAGCATTCATTGTCTTTGGCAGACTCTTCTTTTTTAATCCTTTTGAAAGACTACCCACTGGAACTTATTACTCAATTTAAGTACCTCAGTCTTGTGCTTGACTCTTCTTTGATCTTTATACCACACATTGATAAAACTGTTTCAAAAGTTCACCAATGTGTGGGACACTTAAGACATGCCAGATATCACTTGTCAAGCTTGGATTGCAAGCACATTATTGGGCAAGCAATTATCCCTATTCTTGATTGTGATGATGCTATTTATCGCTACACTCTTGCTTTGCATCTCCTCCTTTTAAACACCATCTATTTTCAGTTACTTCATTTAATTTTAAAATCAAAATGGGATGAACACTATTGCTCTTTACTACCTCAGTTAAATTGGTTATCTCCCTCCACCAGGTGTAACCTTCACTGGTTATCTCTCATTTATAAATCAGCCAACAATCAAAACGCTGCTTATTTATCAAAAATATTATTTGTTGTTGCTCTCAAAAGCAGTTTTAGAGATGTGCCACAGTGTTTTTTTTTTCCTTACCTGAATGTTGTGCATGTTTTGGTAGGGAATGTTTCTAATATGGGGCCCCTTTCTCTTAGAACAATTTGTCCCCTCAGCTTAGAAATTCCTCTACTCTTGGCACTTTTAAACAAGGCTTAAAAATTGCTGCAGCAGGGACAATCTGTTTGCAACTGTTTTACCAGTTGATTTGTGTATGTTTGTTATTAGACATATTTATTGTTTTGTTGTAATTTGTCATAATAATGACGTAGGAGATTCTGGGGCATTCTGTAAACGAAACTTGCTTCTCATGGATCTTATCCTGTATTTCTACAATTTTTAAATAAAAAAAATAGTCTTTCAAGTTCTTGCTGAATGTGCGGTGCTGTGCATGTGTCTCGAAAGTGGGAAACATGAAATATGGCCATTTTCAGAAACATGAACTTTTTTTTTTCATGAGAGATACTTTAGTTGTGGTAGTAGCAGTTGGAGTGGTAGCAGTTGGAGTGGTGTGTGAGGATGATGAGCTACCTGCAAAACTGGCCCAATATGCAGTAAGAGAAAGACAGGCAATGGTTTGGGCACTGGTCCACATGTTGGTAGTAAACTGAACTACCATGTCCTCTGCCTGTTGGAGAGCACGCCGTACTTGCAGTACTAGACTGTCATACAATCTGGGCACAGCAGTGACTGAAAACTATTTTCTACTTGGCATTAAATATTGTGGGTCTAAGTGTTCCATAAGTCTCCAGAAACCCAACTCTTCTATAATAGAGTATGGCTGCAAGTCAAGTACAATCATTTCTGTTATTTTAAAATTGATTGTCACTGTTATCGGATGGTTTTCATTAATATTCAGACTTTTTTCTCTAAAATGTCTTGGTAAAAAGAGATTTTAACCATACTGGTTCTTAGAAAACAAGAGCTGGTGGCAAGTTTGATGCCTTTTATTGAACCAATATATGTCTTATTTTTTTTTATTTTAACATATCATAGGAATTACAACCCTTTGAGGTGTAGATTCATTTACAAAGGCTCTGCGTCATACATAGTCATACATACAAACAAACATACATACAATGAGTCAAAAGCAGTAGTGAGACATCAAAAAATTATACAAGGTATTTACAGATAATGGCCAGATTGGCTTTTGACCTATACATGTAGCTATGGTACTAACGTTGATACAGGTGGTACAGTTGTATTGTAAGTGCAGCCTCTGGGGCATTGTCATATAGTTGGAACAGTGATTGGTAACAAAGATGAGATATACAGCAGGGCCTGTACTGTTGGTAGCCCTGTTAAAGGCAACCAGTGTAGGGCATCTTTGTGAAAGGCCAGTTAGGGGGATTAGCAATAACACTGGCATTGATGCAAGGAGAGAATGTGTTTTTTCAGGGCGGACTTAAAGTGCCCTAAGTTGGGAATGGAGGTTATGGCTGTGAGGAGTTCGTTGTACCAAGCAGGGGCTCTATAGGGGAATGATCACTGCGCAAGGTGGTTCTGACCCTGGGCACGGCCCACAGGTGTTTGTTGGCAGCACGAGTAGCTGCAGTGGGGGAGCATGAGAGTAGGGAGGCAGAGACCCCCTGTGGGGTCAACCCCAGGTGGATTTTCTTTTGTGAGGAGACAAGTTTGGTATTGTAGTCTTTCATCTAGGGTGAGAATGTTGGTGAGGGCATAGAGGGTGCAAGTATGGGAGCATTTGTCTGCTCCTAGGAGGAGTCGGCACACTTTAATAATAGCTATATGAATTTTGTTTAGAGTGGTGGTGTTGTTAGCAGCTGAGTAGATGGGGAGTCCATAGTCAATGAGAGAGAGGACTGAGGAGGTGACAGCCAGGTTGAGTGCTTCTGGTGTCAGGCATTCCTTGTGCCAGTAAAGAAGGCCTATGTGGGAATTAATGGCTGAGGATAGGATGTTAATGTGGGCATGGAAGGATAAGGCGATATCAAAGGTAAGGCCAAGATATTTATAGGTATGTACTTGTTCCAAGGGGAGGTGAGCTTGGGAGAGAGTTTTTAGTTCAGCGTCCTTGGCTTTGCTTTGCTGGTAGGCAAAGAGCATGGCCTTTGTTTTTTGATGTTGACCACAAGTCTGCGGTCGGTGAACCAGTTTTCAATCTGCTTGAATGAGTCTTAGAGAGAGGACTGTAGGTTGTCAGGGCTGGGGTGTGCGGCATAGAGAACAGCATCATCAACGTATAGCAACAAGTTACCAGAGCAGGATTTGGGTAACGCATTTAAGTAGATACTGAAGAGTAGAGGCCCAGTATTGAACCTTGGGGGACCCCTGAGTGGACAGGCAGGGTGGAGTATAGGGTGTCATTTATCTTGACACATTGGGATCTAGCAGTAAGGTAGCCATTAAACCATGAGAGGGGTCCGCTTGATGGACCAGTGAGGTGGAGTGTGTCCAGGAGGAGAGGGTGGGAGACTGTATCAAAGGCCTTAGAGAGGTCTATGAAGATGGCTCCAGCAAGATGCTTACAGTCAAGGGCAGAGTGAATGAAACTGGAGAATTCGATGAGGGCAGTGGTTGTGCTATGGCCTGATCTGAAGTCATGCTGCTTGCTACATAGTAAATTGTGGGCAAGCAGGTACTCGGATAGTTGGTCGGCAAAGCTTTTTCAAGGGCTTTTGAGAGAAGGGAAAGGATGGGCCGATAGTTGTAGGGGTTGGTGTTGTCCCCGCTTTTTAGTATTGGGGTAATGGGGGTCTTGTACAAAGATGGTATAGCACACAAGCTTTTCAAGTCTCACAGGTCCCTTCTTCAGGTGAATGGCAAACTGAGTAAAATAAGCAGCATTTATATTCACTGTGATGTAATGTTTTCTAAAAAACAATTATGATAGAATAATTGAGAAGACTTTAAAAGGAAGGGTGGATGGGCAATGAATAGGAACAGGTCTATAGCTGTGAGGGAATGATTAGCAGGAAGTGCTAAGATATTCGTAAGAGAGACTGAATGGATGCCTTGAAGTGTTCATTTGAAAGGTATCTTGACAGGAACACAGGATAATAAAGACCTGAGATAAACAGAGTGTAAGGTCTATCCACACTGTGATGCATCGTTTGGAAATCATTATGATAGGATAGATAAGAAGAACTTAACTAGAAGGGTGGGTGGGCAATGAATAGGAACAGGTCTATAGGTCTAAAATGTCTTGTAACTTTAACTGCCTCTTATCGGGAGTAAAATTAGTCTTGGCTGGGGTACTACATGCCCTGATTGGTAAAACAGAGGACCTTACAGAAGAATTTTCTTGAAGCAAAAGTGGACTTTTGGACCTTGGCTGGTCATTGCTGTTTCCTACTGTTTCAGAAGAATGTTTCTGTTCACAGAGAGCCCTGCTAGATTACTATGCACCAATGTTAGAATGTTTGTTTGAACCGTATTTGTAATGACAGGGTGAATTCGCAGTAGATGTTGCATCATTGTTATGGTTCCAAGATTATCTTTTTTGCCCTGAATCACATGAGTGTTGCAGTCACACATATTATTTGGCAAACATCCTGGGATCCTTGTGTAAAAATTATTTCAAACAGTAGAGGTGGACTGTCTGTTCCTAGTAACGAGCTCAGTAGGAGTTGATTGACTGTGTTTAACTGGGAGAGACATATAGGTGGAGGATGCAGGCTCATCAGGTGAAATGATTATAGAATCCTCTGAATCAGCACCAGTGCCCTCATCACTATTGTCAGACTTGTGCCTTAGAAATGTTCCCGCTGCCCTTTTGGTGGTATAGCAGTACTTTAATCCATGTCATCCACATAGAGGATAATGTATGGGGAGTAGTTAACAATCATGTTGTATACTCATCGAGAGGTTACCATGGTCTGTAAACCTCGAGAGTGCAGCTCGAGAGGTTTACAGTAACCATGGTAACCTCGAGATGGGAATTCAATGCAGTTGTTAACCTACTCCCCATACATTGTTTTTTATAGTGTATGGTGACCAGTTTAGGAGTGGAAGCAGCATCACATTACGATTTAGAAAAAAAAATAACCTTACCTTATGAAGCAGATTTAATTGCGATTCTGTTTGTGCTATATAGAGGCACATTTTATTGCTTTCAAACAGGCTAAAATTAAAAATTATGCTGAATAGCAAGCAAACAAACAAGGAAACAGCAAACGATTTCTAGTTCTGCCACACTCAGATGTGGATTCACAACACTAGAAGGTCAGATAGGCTAGGGTCAAGAACGTGCTCTATGCACCTTGAGGAAGTGTCGTGGAGTCACTATTCACTCCCAGAGGGGCCATTCAGGGCATGTACTGGAATATTTATACAGATACCTGGGAGAAGGGAAGAAGAAACAAAATGAGTACACAGCGGCTGCCATAGGTAGTTCTGTAATGGTATGTTTTATTTTTTTTACTATACTGTGCTCTCAACAACTACCGAGGAGGTTTGAATAACTCCTTAGCTTCGAATGCTCCTGCTGTGGAATTTCACAAACTGTGACATTCTTTCTTGTTATGGTATCATTTTACGATGGTTAACAGCAAGAGAACATCAGAACGATACCATAACAGGACTGTGTTTCTAGTGAATTTCATCAATAATAACGTTCCACCATACACTATATTGTCACTATCAGAAACAGGTAAAAATCATATCCACAGTTTTCATGTCATCATTATCACCATGACCACGGTCGTCATTAATAGATTTCCTAGAGCTACCACTGTTACTTGGAGATCGGTTTATTCGAAATGCATGTGTTGCAAATCGAGCAACTCCACTGTGAGTTGTACCTGTAAGTGCTTTAACGTTATGTATTATAGGAATACTCTTCACAGTTTTCTCAAATGACTTGCTATTAGAAGCCTTGGAGGATAAGGAGTATTTTGAAACTTTGCTTCTGCACTGCTGAGCCCTTCATACCATAGACAGTCCTTCCCCAGTTGTTGAGGTCTCAGCATTTGGAGAGGTAGACTACAATACCTGGATGGTAGTGGCATTATCAGTACCTTCAACACACCTTGGTGCTTGAGTTTTATTTTTTGACGGGATACTCATTTCTGAACTGCTGAACAAACTCTTGTGTTTATTACCTTGTTTGCCAGTGGCTTTAGTTTTGGTGTTTTTTGTGTAGTCATATTGTCAGTCTTTCTGGAGTGACTTGTTCAGCGTCACAGTCACACAGACAGCATGCAAGTGGTGGGTGGCTGTCGGAGCTTAATTCACAATACAGATCTGTGCTCTAACCGCTAAACTGTAAGTGCTGGTACCAGTGCTAGAGTTATGGAAAAATCAGGGGTCAGCAAGTTTGCTTTAACTCTCTCCGAGTCCTTACAAAGCATAGATTTTTTTAATCGCCCACATAAAATGATAATCCGGGATCGTCAAGCTGGCCTAACCCTCTGTTGTCTCTACGAGTCCTTCCAAAGCAAGAATTATTTTTTCAAATTGTCTTCAACAGGCCCACTGAGATGAAAATTATAAGTGCTGTGCCCCGGGTGCACCACAAGGTACTTAAGGGACTTGTTCAGGATCACACAGACAGTAAGCAAGTGGTGGATGGCTGTCTGAGTTTAATTCACACTCTCTCCTATGTATTATTCTGTTTCACACTGTTGCTCTAACCACAAAATTGTAAGAGCTGGTGCCAGCGCTAGAGTTCAAAATAAGTAAGGGATCATCAAGTTGGCCCTAACCCTCTCCGAGTCCTTTGAAAACACAATTTTTTTTCTTGTTCACAAAAATTTTAAGGGGTCACCAAGTTGGACAAACCCTCTCTAGTCTGTATAAGTCCTTCCAAAGCAAGAATTTTTTTTTTAAATAATCTATGACAGGCCCACTGAGCGAAGATTATAGGTGGTGTGCCCCAGGAATGCAGCGAGGTACTTAAGGGACTTGTTCAGGGTCACACAGATAGTATGCAAGTGGTAGGTGGGCTGCTGGAGTCTAATTCATACACTAGTCTGCCATATATTATTCTGGTTCACACTGGTGCTGTAACCACAAAGCTTAAAGGGCTGGTACCACACACTGCCAGTGCTAGAGTTCAAATTTAAATCTGGGGTAACCAAGCTAGCCTAACCAGGCTCTATGAGTCCGTCCAAAGAAAGAATATATATATTTTTTAAATCATCTACAAAAGACCAACTGAGTCAAAAGATTATTGGTGTGCCCCAGGAGCACAGTGAGGCACTTAAGGGACTTGGCCAGTGTCACACAGACAGTGTGCAAGAGGTGGATGGCTATCAGAGTTTAACTCACACACAGATGCGTTATATATTTTTCTAGTTCACACTGGTGCTGTAACCACCAAGCCGTAAAGACTGGTGCCAATGCTGAAGTCCAGAATAAATCAGGGGGTCAGCAACAGCAACTTTGCTCTGCCTCTAACCCTCTCCGAGTCCTTCCAAAGCGCAGGTTTTTTTTAATTGGTCACAAAAAAAGTTTAGTCAGCGGTCACCAAGTTGGCCTATCCCTTCATTAGTCCTTCCAAATCAATGATTTATTTTATTATTATTTTTATAATTACTGGTGAGCAATTTTTTCGATAGGCTCAGTCAGTTGTTATTTGCCGTAATAACCGTCCAGTTATTATGGAAAATACGTGCTCAGCCTGACAGAATATAGTGCTAGCGCCCTATCACTGTCAGTAGGAGCTGTGTTTAAAAAACTGCTACTGTCTCATTCAGTTCATCTTTAGGCATTTCTTAGTACTGTGGATTTTTTCTTGAGAGTAGACATTCAATAAACGTTTTCACATATCGCAGCTTGAATGACTGCACATTTTTATGTGACTTTCACACATTGTCACAGAAGTCTGGCTGGAAAGAATTGCTTGCCGGCAGTTCTATAAAATGAAGCATGGTGTAGTGTGCATACTCAAATTTAATGCACACCCTCAGTATGGGATACCATGATAACCCCTCAAGCTTTGCTCTCGGGGTTTATGTTGCATCCCACATCTCAGGTGTGCATTAAATATAGGATAAAGTATAGAGTGGTGTGTGTCATAAGAAGTTTACCCCACCCTGAGGTGTTAGATGCTACGTAAACCCTGAGAGCGAAGCTCGAGGGGTTTATTAGAGCATCTAAGACCGAGGGTGTATGTAAACTTTGAGTTTAAACACACCACCTCATATTTTATTTTATATAATTGCTGGGTTTCCCTTTTTCACCATAGCAATTATATAAAATAGCAGAGGTTCCAGTGCGGTCACACTCCAGTTTTGTTTTCGGACGGTTTTGAAATGTTTGATGCGCTAGTTTTTAATATGTTTAAAAATGCCTTTTTGTCCAGGCCAATCTCAGAAATGAGCAATGTCTACACAAAAATAACTTACTACCGAGTTGTACTGGTGGTTGTCTTTTTGGGAGAAGGCAGGCAGAGAGTGGTAGGGAAGCGACGAAAACTGCGGTGGGTATACCCGTGGATTGAGGGAAACTGTGCGCGTGTTTGCTGTAATACACACTCCTTTATTATGGCAAATAATGCCATGGTTTCCCAGTGGGAAAAAGGGAGACCCGGTAATTATATTCGCATAACACACACTGCCCCACGCATTATTCTCTATGTAATTATCAACCACAGGTCCACTGAGCTGATGCTTGTAGGTGTGTGTCAGCAACACAGGGAGGTACTTAAGGGACTTGTTCAGGGTCACACAGACAGTACACAAATGGTGGGTAAGTGTGGGATTTTATTTCAAACACAGGTATTCTATACATTATTCTGGTTCTTCGCACTGGTGCTCTAACCACTAAGCTATAAGGGTTGGTGCCTGCCACCCACTATCAATGATAGCTATCAATTGAAAAGAATCAGGGGTCAGCAAGCTGACCTAATCCCCTCCGAGCCCTTTCACAACAAGATTTATTTATTTATTGACCACACCAGGACCATTGAGCTGAAGTATATGTGTGTGTCCTGGGAGCACAGTTAGGGAGGTACTTAAGGGATATGGTCAGGCTAGGGTCACACAGACAGTATGCAAGTGGTAGGCGAGCGTGTGATATTCCAACACAAGTCTGCTATAGATTCACACTGGTGCTCTGTAGCCTACCTAATGTTGGTGCCACTGCCAGATGCTGGAGTTTAAATTAGGGGCTCAGACTCTGCACTAGCTGCAGCTGATGTTGTGAGTTTAATAAAATAAAACTTTTATTTTCACTAGTCCTCTGTGACTGGCTTGATTATGTAAACTAGCTGCAGCTGATGCTGCTAGTAATTCATTTACTATGAATGACTGGCATGATTAATAAGCAGTGGCACCTGTAGGCTATATTCTCTTCCACTGGTTTCCTCTTTCCACCTGTTAGTAAACAAGTATTATACAATGTGGTAAATCGAATGAGGCAAATCCTGTATTTTGATTGGCTGGCTGGCACCTTTTCAACGTTATAAGTCCTCCAGTGTACCCACTGGAAAAGGGCCAGCCAACATCTTTACCAACATCAGTACGACCCCCCCCAAATCAAAACATATACCCACCATCTTTATTCCCCACTAAAATGCTCCACAAGTCCAGACCGCAACTCAAGTACATAAACTACACTGCTCTTCTGAAACAATTGACAAAAAATGCTTGTCAAGTGAAAAAAGAAAAAAAAAAACAGCACCTTGTACTGAGCCTAAATCAGTTCCTGGATGGGACATTCATCCTTGCTGCCTCCCCAGACACGTTTCTCCCCGTAGCCCGAGTCCCTTCTAATTACCCGACACCATGTTCCCTACAGCTCACAAACCGCAGCTCTGTACTAAACCGCTTGTAACTGAAGCCTCGCTCCATGTCTCATCCGATACTGTTCACCACATACCTCTACACTTTCCATTTTTTTTCTGCTCCGGCTCCAGTACCACTTATTACTTGACTCTCAGAGTGTCTTCCCACTCTCTCTCTCTCACAATTGCCCATATCAGAGGACTAATTACTCCCCCTTCAGCGCGACAATAAAAATATTTTAAAAAAAGATTTCAATTGAAAAGAAAAAAAAAAAGTTTTCTTTTTTTCAGAAATGGAACAAGGGCATTGTATAATAAAAATTTATCCCTCCAGGGTGTGGGTATACTGGAGGATTTACCACAGCTGGCGTGGTTCAGTCACGAGGTGCATTGCTTAAATCCTTACTTCTCCTTACTCCCTCGACCCCCACTAATCCAGTCCTGATGGACTAGATCCTAAACTACTCCAAATCTCTGCACCCACCATAGCACATCCACTGACTCACCTACTCAACCTCTCCTTCTCCCTCAGTGTTTTCCCTCAGTCCTGGAAGTTGTCCAAATTTCTTCCACTCTACAAAGGGGGGACCCTTTCTCCCTGGGTAACTTCTGGCCAATCTCTCTCCTCCCTTCCCTTGCTAAACTGTAAGAGAAGCTTGTCTACACTAGACTCTCTGATTTTCTATCCTCCACCAATTTTTTCTCCCCATTCCAGTCTGGCTTCAAGAAGCTTAACTCCACCACCTCCTTCCTGCTGCATGTAACTGATTTTATCTTTTCAGGGATGGCTCAGGGGAACATCACAGCTGCTATTTTCATCGATCTGGCCAAAGCCTTTGACTTATGTCCCACTGTCTCTTCTTGGATAATGCTGAGTGCTGCTGGCCTCTCAGTTTCTGCTGTAGATTGGTTCTATTCTTACCTCTTTGGCCTCCTGTAGTCAGTACAGGTTTGTAGTGCCCTGTCACCTCCACTTCCCATCTATGCTGGGGTGCCACAGGGCTCCACCCTGGGGCCCATCCTGTTCTCTGTCTTCCTTAGTGACTTCCCCACAGCTTGTGCCAACTTGCATATCCACATGTATGCAGATGATACAGTCATGCACACCACTGGTCCCTCCACTACAGCTATGGAAGGTCTGCCCCAGCAAGACTTCCACAATGTCCTGCACTGGTTTCAATCTAACCAACCCGGGTCAAAAAAACTATGTCCATGATCTTTGGCACCAGCCAAAAATTGGCCAGACTCCCAACTCTGCCTATCTTCTCCACCTTGGATGGCACTCCTCTTGAAGTGGTTCATTTATTCAAATACTGCAATGTGTGGCTAGACAGCAAACTTGACTTCTGTGCCCACATTGACACCATCTATGCCAAGCTCTGCCCTAAACTTGATGCCTTGTACTACAATAAAGACAGTTTCTCTCTGCAGGTATGCCATGAGCTCATCACTAAAATGGTGCTCCTGGTCTTTGACTATGCGGACATGGTCTATTGCACCACCCCCTCCACCTCTCTGGCCAGACTGGCACCCACTGCAATGCCTTCAGTCATTTTGCTACGAACTCTCCCTCCTGTACCCACCATTGCTCACTCTACTTACAATACATCTTATGAGGATAGGGCAGATCTTATGAAGATCAGCTCAAGGCACTGAACGTGTACTCACTGGAGGCCAAATGAGAGAGCTGAGATATGATTGAGACCTTCAAATTCCTGAAAGGAATGACCAAGGTAAGCTGTGAGGAACTAATTAGCATAAGTAGCAAATCAAGGACACGGAGGCAGGAGTGAAACTGATGGGGGGAGATTTAAGAGGGATGTGAGAAAAAGTGCTAAAGTTTTATTTTACAAAAAGGCTGGTGGAGCCATGGAACAATCTGACAGCTGATGTGGTGGGAGCCAGAACTATCAATGGTTTCAAACACAGCGAGGGCAGAGTTAAGGGCTTAGTAGTTGCTCAGGGTGATAGCGGTAGGGCAGGGAGCATGGGGTCGATAGTGTGGGTTAGATGCTTGTAGGTGTGTGTCAGGAATACAGGGAGGTTCTTAAGGGACTTGTTCAGGGTCACACAGTATGCAAATGGTGGGTGAATGTGGGAATTTATTCAAACACAGGTTCTTCTATATATTATTCTGGTTCTTCGCACCATCCACTAAGCTATAAGGGCTGGTTGCCTGCTACTCACTGCCAATGACCTGGTTCCTGGCACTCTGTATGGATAATAGGTAGCAGGTTTGTTAGGGTTTATGGGTAGACTGGATGGACCACTGATCTTTTTCAGCCACGTTGCCTTCGTTTCTATGTTTCTACTCCTCCTTATCCATTTTCCTTGACCTTCACATTGCCAGAACTGCACCTCATTTATATCCAAATACTGGTTTGGCCTCTTCCCTCTTACCTCTCCTCCATTCCCTCTGCCTCCTACTCCCTCCACTCCAGGGATCCTTACTCTTTTCCTATTTCTCATGTCTGCTCCATGGTTGGGCAATCTACCTTTTCCTATCATCTCCCTTCATGCTGGAATCTACTGCCCTCCTCCCTCCATTTCACTGCCTCTCCTGTTTCCCTCTGGTACCAGCTGAAACTCCTTGCCTCCTCACTACTGTTTTTCCCAAACCTGACTGCCCTCCTTACATTTACCTCATACACTGGTGTAGGTGTGGCTGAATTGTCTGATGTTTGCTGCCTGCTCTTCTTGTATCTACTCCTGTTTTAATCATATACTCTATTCCTCTTTACTGTAACTGCAAACTGTGTCAATGCTATGTAATTGCATTTAATTGAGTACTGTGTCTGTGCTGTGTATTTCTTTTTACTGTTCCCTGCTCCCCTGGGTCACATCTGTAAATGAGCCTTAGCTCAGTGTTCCTTGCCCAGTCATTGATTTTCAGATAAATAAATATTATTCAAGAATGTCTGCTCCATCTGTCTTGACTATAACTGCAAGCACTCGCTGCAGCTGAGCTGAATCTGCTTCCAGTTTTCCACACTAGTCTTCTGTGACTGAAAGACTTGAGAAAGGTGAGAAAGTTATGAGAATGGAAATGTTGAGAGTGTGAGGTGGAGGGGTGGAGCAGCTAGATGACCATGCTGCTGCTCCGCTCCACGCATCTCTGCTTTCTTCCCCAGATTTGTAGTTTGTTACAAGCATTCATTTGCTTGAAGTTCTGCTCTCACAACTTTATAGAGATAGCTTGTAATTCATAAGGTTGTCATTTATTTTTTATTTTAATTTGATAGCTTGTCCTACTGTTGGAACCAAGTAGAATGTCAGGAGTTTTTGCCAGCACTTGTTGCCCAGTTCAAGAGTCGCTCCATTTAAAACCTGTTTAAATCCTGCTAGATAATGTGAAATAGATAGGCAATGAACTGACTACCTTTTGTCTTATTGAAGCTTTGAAGTTTTGATGGTCTGACCGGAGATGGCGTCCAACACCTCAGGAAGGTGCCTTTGGTGTGGAAGAATGGTGCTGCGCCTGGAGTTGGACCTATGCTGGATCTGTTTGCCTGAGTAGAGTTACAACCGCACTATAAGTGCATGAAGGTGCTTTCTACTTGTTAACAGGTATACCAATGTTGCCTGGGGTCCGTGGTGTTCTTGTATTATTTATCAAAGGTTAGAAAAATATTAAGCTCAGTAGAGCGTTTTTCTTTATTTTTCAGATGGCCTTGTGGATCAGGAGATCTGAAGAATGGAGCCTAGGTGGATGAGTTTGAATGGGTTATTGTTTTTTATATGGAAACTGGTAGAGAACTAAGCTCTACTGCTGTAATACAGGTGTGCATGTAGCCAAAGTCTGAAAAGGGAAATTGGAGGAAGCAGTGCTCTAAGAATGTGGGAAGTTGTATGAAATAATAAATGGACTCCCAGAGAAGGGAGACTGGGGTAATTCCCTACAAAAGCCAACTATGGCTTAATTGTTGGCAAAACAGAATGTGAACAAGAATGGCCAAGAGCTGCTTGTGGTGAGTGACCATAAATGACTGTACACAGGTAAAGATTTTCTTTAAAGTGTTTATTACACCTCGAACCACGCGGCGACCCGGGTTCGGGAACGGACTCAGGTCATCGGGAGCTGGCTGGGGAAGGAGAGGATTGAGCATCCGAAGGACTGCTCTCCTCTCCTGCAGAGGGTGGGTGGGAAGCCCCACTTGAGTAGTGGCCCCAGTGGAGACCAGGGGTACTACATGCAACGGCATGGGAGGGACAACCAGAAAGCCGGAAAACAGCTTCGGCACCACCAGAAGATGGCCTCCATCCTCCATGTTCCCGGAACCTCTGGTAGCATCCTTTACCACAGCAGTGCCTCTGGATGATGGAAAAATAGTGTGTTGGGGTCCCCTGCCACCTGGTGCCTTCCCCCTCAGAGGAGGGGGACCCGCCCGGTGATGGGATACACCGTGGACAAATCGGGGGGTCTGCTGTGATGTGTGTGTAGGAAGAGCTCCAGAAGAGGACAGCTGAGGCATGGAAGCACTAGGTGGCCCGAAGGAGAGGCGGACGCCGGAGTGTGAGGGGAGGTAAAAAGAGTACACAAAAAAAAAAGTGTTTATTTGGTAATGTTACATAGATGGATTTTACATAAGGACAGTGCCTGTGAGACTGTTGGAAGCAGTGCTTTGAGGCTGTGGAAAGTTGTTTGAAATTATTAGTGGACTCCCGGGGTAGGAAGTTTGGGAACATTTCCCATAAAATCCAACTGTGGTTCTACTGTCAGCAAAAAGAGAACATGAAAGCTA
Source organism: Neoceratodus forsteri (assembly GCA_016271365.2). Lineage (NCBI taxonomy): Eukaryota > Metazoa > Chordata > Ceratodontiformes > Ceratodontidae > Neoceratodus > Neoceratodus forsteri. The sequence continues at coordinate 136,819,852 of JADMNL010000024.1, forward strand.
ATGCCATGGGCATCATGTGATGAGTGACTAGGAAATTATTTGCTCACAGGTAAAAGATCATTTCTAAATTATCTACTTCTCTGAAACAGCAGTTGCTACCATGGGGGCCTCAAAGGTGTAAACTATATGTACTGTTTAAGCCTTATACTCTGCTTGAGAGGCTGCCTGCACAATTTGCAGCTTAACTAATACATTGGTCCCTGTTTTGGTACTGTAATTTTATTTTATATAACACTTTTTAGATAGTATATGTTTATTTTGCTTTCTTTACTTTTATTTAAGCTTTGCTAGTTCTAATAATGTATATATGTGTGTTTTGGTTAAAGAAGCTGTCACTATTTAGTAGCTGTATTCGGTGACCGATTCGGGAAAAAGTTCACATAATTGATAATACCAAGTGGAATTTAGTAACCCGACAATTGCTTTTGGGATGCTAATGGTGGCAGGAATCTATGGTATCTTTTAAAAGTGACTTGTGTGGCCCACTGAGGGGGTGAGGGTTTTGAGTCGTGTCACAGATTTGCCGCTGATCTTTGGGACGGCTGTGGGATGAAATGACCCGATGTGAGGAAATGGATCTGATCCCAGAGGCCTATATTTGATCCCAGGATGTGGACCAGTTGGGAGTGGACACCTGGGGCTGGTTTGTGGAGCATGGGATAGCATGTGCTATGGGGTGCTCCTCTCAGATCCCCTCATGGTGGATTCTCTCTGGGAGAATGGGTTGGATCATTTTGGCACCAGTGGCTAAGATCCTTTGACTCCTACTGCGGCATAGTAATTAACACAGGTATCCTGTCTTTTGGCTGTATGCTCTCGGACCTGGGACTTGGCCCAGCCCTCTCTCTGGGGGCTACTTTTGTCCACAGAGGGAGGTGATAGTCGATTGTTACACCATACAGCATTTTAAGGGATCTTATGGATATGTAACCAAGTTATAAACATACGACTGTTGTTGGATTAATTCATTTATAACAACAATCCCAGGGAAAGGTGTATTTAGTCTGGAGCTAATTATTGGTAGCTATGGCTGATAACGTACTGTTTTTAATAACAACTATATGATACTGTACATTATTAGATGCTCCCGTTAAATTGCAATGCACTAATGGAGAATGCTTCATGGATGCTAATAGTGGAATTAATGCATTATATCTCCTAAAAGAGGTTTTTGTGGCCCTAGACCAGGGTGGGGGTTCTGAGTCTGACCTGGATTCAATACTGATTTTTGAGATATCTGTGGGATGAAAGTACCCAATGTGAGGGCAGGGACCTGACCCTGGTGATCTATATTTGATCCCAGGATGCACATCAGTTGGGAGCAGACACCTTTGGAATAGTTTGTGGAGCACGGGATAGCATGCACTATGGGCAGCTCCTCCCAGATACCATCATGGTGGACTCTATCTGGGAGCACAGGATGGATAATTTTGGTGCTAGTAGTTAAGGTCTTTCAATTCCAACTGAGGCATAGTAATCAAAGCGGGTGCCTTGTCTCTTGGTTGGGTGTCCCGTGGCTTGGGACTTGACCCAGCCCTTTCTTGGAGAGTTACTTTTGACTTATGGAGCGAGGTACGAGATGATTATTGTTCAAATATGGCATTTTATGGGACCCCAAGGGTATGAAACTTAAGTTACACTAATATGACTCCAGCTGGATCTGTTTATAAGGATAACCCCAGGGATGTCTTACTTAATATACTGACTATTATCTTTATTGTTATGTATCATTTTTAATAATGTTTTATTGTCACTGTATATTTTAGATATTCTATTAAATTGTTCAGGCCTGAATGGCTGAACAATAAAATCAAAATCATTCGATGAGAATGACCTTAAGCAGTGATATATAGCAGTACATCACCTGCAGGTTATATATTAATTAGCAGGCAGCAGCCTGCCTGCCCACCCCACACATGCCAAAGTCATGTTCCCTTCCCCTCTACCACCCTCCATGTTCTCTGAGTAGATCACGTAATTGCTTAGTACTGGTGTTTTTTTATAATCCCTAATGATTATTTTTTGCTGTAGATGAGAAATACGAATTAGTCAGGATTCAAAAGCTCTTTTTATTGTAGTTTCGATTACAGTGCTGAGCTGCTGCCTAGCTGCTTCTTTCCTGAATGTGTGCCACACACAGAGCAGCAAATGCCACAGCCAACAGCATTAGAAGAGGAATCATGTGGGTGCTTGTCTGCCTGAAACAATCAGATTCACCCTTACAGTGCACACAGATTCCCCCAATCAGTCCCATAATGTGAGACTGGCTGTCTCACATGATGGGACACATTCCCCCAGTCAGTTCCATAATGTGAGACAGCCAGTCTCTATCTTCTCCACCTCCCTCCTCTCAGTGCTCTGCAAGATGCCTCCTGTGTGCTCCTGCCAACTCCCCCCACACCTGTCTCTATCTGTGGCTTCCTTCTCTTGGTGCTCAAGATGTCTCCTGCTCCTCCCACTCATCTCTATGTGCTCCCTCCTCTTGGTACTCTGCAGTTACCTCCATCCTCTCCCACCCATCTTTGTCTGCTACTCCCTCCTTTGCATGCTCAAGAAGACACCTCCTGCTCCCTCTTACCTCTCCCAGCACGTTACTTTAAGTGATCACTGTCATGATCTGAACCCCATCCAAACCAATCCGAATGTAGCAGACTATTCAGAAGTGGCCCACTGGTCATGTGTGTTGCCAGTTTGGGGGAGAGGGTAAAATTTTCTCTGAACTGGTTCACCCCCCTCAGTTGAAATCCCAGGTATTGAGCAACCCAACAAAATTATTCATTGCCAACGAGGGTACCATTTTCTGACTTGAGCGATCCCAAATGTAGAGAAGATCTAGTTGAGATGCAGAATAGTGGTTGATGCTGAGGTTGTCTTGACTATCTCAACAATGGGTTAGGCAAGACTACTTATCAGGGACTACAATGATGTAGACCCCAGAGAGAAAAGGTTCACATAAATACACACTAAGATGACGTCACAGTCCCAGGGGCAGAGCAGACATATTTAGAGGTGTTACAACAGATTGCACCACTGTAGCCTGGTATGAAATGTGGGACTGGGCCATATACTCCATGCATCTGTCAATACCAGGAAACCATAATTTCTACCTTAGGAGTTGCTTATACTTTGCAATGCATTGATGTCCATCTTGGGCTGTGGTTAAAGCATGTTCCAGTAAGGAAGCTGGAATAGCAATCCTAGTACCTTTTAGAATTGTATCAGATGATGAAAGTACTGTCAGTTCATGCCTAATTGGAAAAAATGGCTCAAGTTGGCCCACTGTGGTGTGAGAGGCCAATGATGTTGGCCTAGAGCCTGATTGGAGACTGTGAATTAAAAGCTGGGGGTTGGGTAAGCCTTGGTCTCATGCTGGATGTCTTCAAGTGTCATTGCTTTAGGAATGAGATGAAGGGCAAAGACATTAATCTATTCCTGTGCTACCCTGGATGCAATATTCTGTGACAGAGATGTGGTAGGTAATGGGCGTCAGGGCATGCAGTCTACCGGATTGTTAGCTCTGGGCTTGTGAAGAACTTGAAAATTATATGGCTGAAGATGAAGCCCCCACCACTCAATCTGAGCAGATGAATTGCTGTTTGTGTTGTTGAATATTAATTTAAATGGCTTGAGGTCCATGATTAGATATTGAATTCCATCAGCTCCCACTTGCATACTGTGTGACCCTGAGCAAGTCACTTAACTTCCTTGTGCTCCCAGGTCGCACCTGGAAACAAGCTCTGGCTTAATGTGCCTTTCCTGGTTAAACAATTTCCCCTTTCCCCTAAAGCGTGTCCCATAAAGGATAAGTTGAAAATGATTACAGCTGCAGACTGTTGTAAGTACTTTCCATTCTTTTGGGGAGTAACGCTGTTTGACAGTCGTCAGAGCCCAGTTGGCATAGGCAGTAAAGTTTGACACCATCTGGGGCTTATCTTATTGGACAAGAATTGCTTCCAGGTCAAATGGGCTGGCATCTACAATGACGTTTATTGCTTTGGTTGGATTAAAGTAGGCCATGGCTGTACTGAAGGTGAAAGTATGTTTTAGCTGATCTAGAGCAGCGCTGCATTCTGGATTTCAGTTCCACTAAACATCCTTGTTTGTACACTGCTGGAGTGGAGCAGAGATAGTTGCAAAGTTATGGATGAACCTAGCACAGTAGTTTGCCATTCCTAGTAGACTGCGGACTTTGCTGGGAGTGAATGGGGTGGACTGATAGGAAATGGATTCCACTTTCTTGGGAGCCAGCATGACCCCATCCTTTGAGAAGATGCAGCCATAGAATTCTAACTGTATTTTGTTGAACTTTTTGCAGTGTCAGTGGCTCAGTAGGTGGCACACTCGCCTCTGAGGCTGGGAGATCAGAGGGCTGTGGGTTCAGTTCCCACATCTGGCACTTGGGTTAATATCCCAGTACTGACACTGTTGTGCAGCATGAGGGGGGTGCTGCACTTCTGAGGTGCCATCTTTTGGATGAGACGTTAAACTGAGGTCTCATCTGCCTGGACTGGTGGTAGTTCAGGTGGATGTTAAAGATCTCATGGCACTTATCAAAAAGAGTAGGGGAATTTTTATTAAAGTTGGAAAGCAAAATACAGTCAAATAATACACAAAAGCAAAAGCAAATTACTCAAAACAAAATACATATACCATCATACATAAAATACAAAAATAACATTGCAATAGACTCAAAACTTATTAGACATACTGAACAAATAACCCCCCCACTCCACTAAAAGAGTAGGGGAATTTTTATTATTTCAGTAAACCAAAATTGAAAACATATAGTGTTAAATCACACAAAATAATATATAAATCATATAGAAGATAATCTATTACAAAGATATATCATCCAAACAATATAAAAGGAAAAGTCGTGAAACAGTCCCCACTTACAAAATGAGTAGGGGAACTTTTATTATCATAGACAGAAAACCAAACAATAAATTCAATCAATGTTAAGTCACATTAAAGAAAATGATACATCATATGGTTATCATAATAGAAAACAAAGATTATACATAAAACGAAAGGGAAAGAAAAGAAGAGAAGAAAAAGCAAATAGAAAACACTAATTCAATACATCCAAAATAATTATTCTAAATTAACCAATGAAGTTATAGCCAATCTATAGAATCCCATCTAGAGTGACATATAAATGAAGAAAATTTCCCATAATCCTGCCTTTTCAATCTCAATATTGCATTAGCAACCATACCAAATAATGCTTCTTGTGAAAAATATTGTTGTTGAATGGTGAGCTGACATCTCCACGTGCCATATATAGTATTTAAAACAAAGCAAAATCAAACATAAAGTCACTTTATCATATTGCACAGTGGTTACTGGCAGAATCCTATACTCAACATATCTAACGTCATAGGGTATAAAGGAAAGGTAGGCCATTTTCTTAAAACAAGACTCCAAAATCCTTTTATAAAAGGACATTCCAAAAATAAGTGTTCCATTGTCTCCACTAATTCAAAACACGTACCCCTAGGGCAATACTGATCAGTAATTTGCTTATGTTTTAGATTTGCTGGACATTTAATTTGCCATATAGGGATAACCATAACACATCCCACATATGAGGTGGAATGGGAGGTTAACATATTGCCAATTGCAAGTTTTATAGGAGATGGAAAATAATCAAATGGAGCGAATCTTGAAAATACTTTTGTAAAATATATGCGTATAATTCCTTTCTAGTAAAATGCAAAAAGGTATGCCTTGAAATACCCTATAATTTAATTTTCCCAAAACATATTTTAAGGGATTGTGGGAGATGGTTTATGGAACGTTGTCTCAGGAATACCTCATATTCAGGCTAGAAAAGACATAAATCTCCCAGAGTATCCTGAAGCCATGGTTTCCATTGTGTGTCTCTATCTATAAACAGAGGTTTTAAATTTGTATAGAGAAACATAGTAAAGAAAAAACTACAGGATGTAACATTTTTAGGCCCCCATGTTTTTTCTCCCTAAACAACAAGGCTCTCTTTATGGGGTTCAGTCTACTGCCCCATATACAAGCAAAAAAACATCCATATAACTGTGTCTCCAAAGCTAAAGAAAGACTAAAAACCGCACTTAAATATAAAAATATGGGTAATAAGAATGCTTTAACCAGTTGAATCCGTTTCAGTTTAGGCAGTCTCCATGTATTCCAGACATCTACTTTAGTTTAGCTTCCTTTAGTTTAAATTTCCAATTTAGATATGCTAAATCTCCTGCTCGAATAAAAGACCCAAAATTTTACAAGTATCCTTAATTACCGGAATACCTATAACCTGTGTAAGATGAAAATACTCTATCCCCAGTGTTATACAATTACATTTCTCATAGTTAATTTGTGCACCGGTATATAACAAAAAACCCTGTAAAACTTTCTTGAAAACTCTTGCAGAGGGAAGATCCCCAATCGAAAAACATAAATCATCCGCATAGGCAATACATTTAACTTCAGGATCAGTACTTGAAAAGGAGAGTCCCCGTATACTGTCATGACCATACACCCGCCTAATTAAGGGATCTATAGTAAATAAATACAAAAGGGCACTAAGAGGACATCCTTGACGCACACCCCGTAATATAGGATATATAGTCCCTACCCACCCATTACAAAAAGCTTGAGCAGTAGCATTGGCATAACAGGTTTTATCCATTCTGTAAGGTATCGGTACACCATACCCAACTAAGCAGTCCCATAAATAACCATGTCTTACATTATCAAAGGCTTTTGCCTGGTCTAAACTCAAAATCAAACCTGTAAGTTCCCTGTAGATCCCTTTGAAAAGTTCCATAAAAGTATTAGACTATTGGTAATGTTCCTATTTGAATGGAACATGTTTGTGCGGATGTAAAGGGAATGTGCATTAAGTAACAGTCTATTTTTAATATTTTGGTAAATAGTTTAAAATCTGTATTTAATAGGGTTATAGGTCTCCAGTTTAACAAATCCCCTCTATCTCCTTTTTTATACATAAAAACTACAAGCCCCTCGTTCATACTTTTTGGTAATATCCCCAAGGAGAGTATTTCATTCAAAACACCTGTAAATTCTTCCAATAATTGTTGAAAAATTATTTTATAAATTTCATATGGGATACCATCATTCCCCGGGGCTGTACCAGCTTTTGCTTGTGCCAACATTGCAGCAACCTCTTGTGTTGTAATATGTGCTACTAAGTTAACTGACCCTGAATCTGAAATTTGGGGTAAATTACATCCTCTCAACCAGTTCTCATGTGTGTGACTCAATATTTCAGTAATACCAAAAAGTTTCTGTACATGTAAATCAACAATCCGCATAACCTGTCTGGTATCTATGCACCAAATCCCTGCCTGATCATTAAGACCTGTCATATGTTTCTGATGTCTTTGGGAAGCACTAAATTGAAATGAATTCAGAAAGGCCTTTGTGCCTTGGGTACCAAAACGGCATTCATTTTCTAAAGATTTTGCCCGATCATATTGAAAATTATTCATCTTTTCTCTTATTTCGCATAACTGGGGGAGGACTGAAACCTCACCATTGGCCACTAAAGTGTAAATCCAAAATTCCTTTCTATAATTTCAGTAAGTATCAGTTTTGTATTTACCATATAATCTCCCTATTGATTGAAAAAAACGTTTAATTTCAGTTTTTGTATCCATCCACCATTCCCGATAAGTATCATAGAGACATAACACGGATTTCCTGGCCTTTAAAAGAGCTAGATCAGCCATCTTCAATTTTAGGAAGAAGTAATAGAGCCAAGTTCATTCTCCAGTACCCTGGACCCCGATGCACAGGCATATGACTCGCCACCGTAGCTACTATAATTACATGGTCAGAGGAAGTAACAGCCAATGTTCTAGTATCAGTCACCTGTAGGGAATCGGAAAGAAACCAAAAATCTATCCTTGTGGCCTTATTGCCTTGAAAAAATGTTTTTGCTGGATTCCCTGAAAGGGCCATAATATCACTAAGGCCTGTTTGAACTAGTAAATTATTAAGACAAGTAGCATCACAAAACATTTTGGTGGTTCGGCATCCCCTATCTGTATTGTATCTACTACAATTGAAGTCCCCCCCCCAAAAAAACATACTTTGAAGTAAATAAATAAGGTTGAAATAAGCGAAATATTTCAATACGTGCAAATTTTGTTTGAGGTGCATAAACGCTGATTAACCGACACTGTAAACCGTTAATCACTACATCCAACAACAATACACGACCAGGGACAAGATCAACTAGTTGCATCACCTTTGCAGTGGGACTATTTAGGGCTATACCTACACCACTACAAAGGTCTTCACCCATAGACCAATAGGTAACCCCCCATCGCCAGCCAGCGGTTGCTAATTTAATATCGAGTTTGGTATGTAACCTAGTATCCTGCAAAAAAAACACATCATAATCCTTTTTCTCAAAAGGGATAAAATCAACACCCGTTTCCTCTCAGATAACATACTATTCACATTTAAAGAAGCTACTGAAAGATTATAAACTGCTACCATCAAGAGAGGGGAAACGACCAGACATATTTTTGAACACATTTTAGCATATTATTTTTTCTTGTTCCCTTTCCTCATTCCCAATCAATTTTTTTTCTTTTTGCCTAAATCAGTTTTTGCCAAATTTTGGTCTATATCAGATGTACCATCATGTTGTGAGGAATTTACAGAAACTGAGTCAGACTCCGTCCCTGTGTCATCTTGTAATACAATAAAAGGATTATGTGTAACCGTCATAGGGGGTTCAGGAATCACCATACTAGTATTGCCAGATTGAAGACTACGTCTTCTGGAAGATACTAGAGTAAAGGCCTCTTCGGGCGGGAGCAGTGGAGGCATTGAAATCAAACTGCCGCTAGAAACCTCCACTTGAAAGACAGGATTTTGTGTCACTGACAGAGGCTCAGAAACATCAGGGTGTATCTGCAACTGAGGTTCTTTTTGAATCAATGCACAACCATGATTACCAGAAATATGTGGTTTAGGTCTCCCAGAGGGTATGGTAGGGGTTTTATTCCTAAGGGCAGCTTTAACTGCCATATTGATGTAAAAATCTTGAATACTATAGTCTCCAGATTTATTTTACGGCGAAAGGGCAATCAACAAAAGAATGTGCATCTTCACAGAGTGAACACTTACTGGGGTGATGACAGTCAGTAAGGACATGCCCTTGTTCTCCACATTGAGCACATTTACCACTTCACACATCCTACTCAGGTGCCTAGGAGAGCCACACTTATAACAATGTCTTGGTTGGCCTGGATAAAAAATAAAACCCTTATCCCGACCCAAATAGAAACAACTAGGTAAATGCTGTAGACCTTCATCATTTTGAAATAGATTAACTTTATATCTCCACCCTCCATTCCAGAAACCTTCATCATCCAATATAGGTTCAGGATTCCCCTGAACAGTACATTTTTTTTCCACCCAGTACGTTATATCTTCTACATTTACTCCCTCATTCCAAAAAAGTACATTTTTTACTTTAAAGGATTGTTTGGTGAGAGGTATAGCCTGAAAATGTAACCATGCTGGGTTAGTTTTTAAAAGAGCATATCTCATCCAAAATTTATTTAGCAAATCTGGTGTATGAAAACTAATGTCATAATTGTTATCCCTTGGGGTGTGTATAAGGGCATACACCTCCCCTGGAGAAAAACCCAGCATTTGCTTAATCAAAACCTTCCCTACATAAAAACGATCTGGCATACCATCCATAGGACCTAGGAACCTTAAACGCACTGCATTCCTACGTTTTGCCAAAGTAACTGGTTTCTTAAATAAACTCGCAAATGTAACAGGGGGTTGTGAGATAACAGGCTGATCCTGTACTGGATTTAACTCAGAACCCAAAACGTTCGCATAACTTAAAGCTACAGGAGTGACAGTTTGTCCTAACGTGGGCTCTGATAGCAAAGAGCCCTTTGATAGTAAATTAGAAATACTGGTTTGAGGAGACACACATAAAGAAGAGTGTACAGTTATTACAGGGGAAGTTTCAAAACAGTCTGGCCCATAGCTAGATACAGCATCCCTTGATGCAGATTTGGCCTTTTCCCCATCTGCTACGCTTGTTCCCGGCAGAGGGATTACTGGGTCGGCTATCCAGCCTCCCTCATCTGATTGTATCCAGCCTGCCTCCCTGAGAGCTTGTTGAGGGGACCAGGATTCATTAACCATCAGATTAGCATCCTGAAGGGGTTTCATCCGTCGATCAATCTAAAAACTGGGGCCTTTTAGAACCTTAGGCACAGTACCTAGTAGGCCAAGGAGAGTCCAAGCAGGCCTTTTCCTTTTCGATCCTCCTCAGCTTGTTGCTTTAATTCGTTGAACTCAGCCAAAGCTTCTTTTATCAGCTGCCGTTTTTTCAACAATCGTTAAGCTCCTCAGACCCATCTGAAAGAGCTGGAGCTCCACACAAACTACAGCATTTTACCCCATCAATTCTCCGAGATCCCAGGCTCTGTCAGAAACTCATGGTTTCGTTCCAACTCCACACTCCTGATGACTTCCGCATTGTGCACTAATACTTCAGGCCGCGGGGATTCCGGTACGCTATGCTGGCCACCATCAAGGTGCATCCCAGCCGTACCACTGTCCCCGCACGGATGATTTAGGAGTTGAGCAACATCCATCCTACTTCCACTGCTCTCTGCAGCCATCCAGAAAGCCATACCATGTTCCCCGCTGAGCCTTGCTAACTCAGCCACAGCATGTCCTCCTCCACTGTCCTCCTCCTCCACCATCTTGGTCCCACCAGAAAATGGGTCCCCCCTGCTCACAGGAAGCAGGAAGTAGGGGAATTTCCTTGGTGTCCTGGCCAAATTTCCCTCATTCACTAAAAATACCACCAACAGCTTAATCTGGTTCAAGGTCTGTTGGCATTCATCTGTATCCACCTCCCCCGGGTTGTGCCTGAAAATAGGCAAGATTTGTCTAGTGCACTTACCCGGTCAACAGAAACTAAATAAAATAAATAAAAATAAATAAATAAAAAGTAGCCCTTTTTCTGTTTAAGGTAAGACCATTTTCATAAAGACACTGAAACACTGCTCTGAGAGTTTGATCATGTGCCTCCTAGGTTATACCACATATAATGATGTCATCATCACTTAAATTGCATATTGAACATCATGGGCCAGATTTTCAAAGTGTGGCACAGGTCTTGCGCCAAGCCCTGCGCCGCAACACTTATGTTCTGATGGTGCACCAAACCTCTTTGCCGTAACTGTGCCCGATTTTAGTAGGTCGGGCACAGTTGTGACATTCTACCCAGTTTATAGCAGCTTACATCAAATATTTGGTTTGGTGCAAGCCCCATAGAAAGGGTACTCAGGATTGCTGCAAGCTAGACCACAAAAAGTTGGTCTAACTTGCAGCAGTTGCTGCACGAGATGTAAAAACCTGTTAGATTGCTGTAAGCCCGGTGTGCCATATTATTGGTGCACTCTGGACTTGAGGCAATCAAATTGCTTTGAAAATCTGGCCCCATGTCTTCGGGTGATGCTATCACTGCTCATATGGCACCTATATCAGGAAATCAAATAAATAACGCACACTAAAGGTTCATACTGACAATACATTTATTGCACCAAATGCTAAAGTGCCAATTTACATTTACATTACAAACGACAAACAGACTGTATGTCAGTTGCAGCAATCAAATTGCTTTGAAAATCCGGCCCCAGATTAGGGGAATGGGAGGAAGAGGGAACACTGTAATACTTGGAGACTTCAGTCTACCTGGAGTAGACTGGAGCACCCCAGCTACCTCCTGGTGTAAGGAACAGGTCTTCCTGGATGCTGTCCAGGAGTATTTTCTGACACAGGGAGTCAGAGAGCCAACAAGGGAGGAGGCCATATTAGACCTAGTGCTGTTGGATGTGGAGCATATCCAGGGAGTTGACATTAGGGATCCCCTTGCAGGCAGTGACCACCACACAGTGTGGTTTTACATCAACATGGGAAAGGAAGCAGCCAAGACAAAAGCAAGAGTAGTTGACTTCAAGAAGTCAGACTTCGTTAGAATGGGTAACATACTAGAGGAGCACCTGGCAAAGCTCTGACCAGAGATGGATGCAGATCAGAAATGGTCCGTCATTAAGAAGGGGTTAATGGAGGCCACTGACACTTGTATGAAGACTTGTAAAAAAGATCTCCAGGTGCAGGAGACCTAGCTGGTCTAGCAGGAAGGTGGCAGAGAAGGCAAAAGAAAAGCGGGCGGCCTTCCTAAAGTACAAGTGCACCTCGAGAAAGGAGGACAGAGAGGTATACGCAGAGAAATCTTAGGAGGTAGGTAAAGAGGTTCAGGCAGCCAAGGCTGAGAAAGAATTAACACTGGCGCATGGGATTAAGGAAGAAGAGAAGGACTTCTTCCGGTTCGTTAAGGAGAGAAGAAGCAAAAGGGATGGGATTGTTAGGATAAGGAGGGAGGGAGGATGGGTAGAAAAGGGTGAAGATCAAACTGAGGCACTAAATGAGTACTTTTGCTCTGTGTTCACTAAGGAAGTAGACGGACCTGTGCCACGAGGTAGAATTGGGGGGGATCCCTGTTGGGGAGTATTATGAATGGGAGATTGGGGTAGACAGAGTCTTATGGGGACTAAGGGAACTATGGGTGGACAAGACACTGGGTTCAGATGGCGAGGGTCTTGAGGGAGCTGGTGGGGGTACTAGCAACTCTGCTGATGGACCTGTTTAACACCTTGCTGGAGAAAGGGTGTGTGCTGCAGGACTGGAGAACAGCTCATGTAGTACCACGCCACAAAAGCAGTCCCAGGGGCAAACCGGGTAACTACAGGCTGGTTAGCCCAACCTCCATAGTGGGGAAGTTAATGGAGACAATTCTTTTTTTTTTGCTTTATCTGTTTTATACGGCCCCTTATCAGTCCAACTGCTTTCTCCTTCGGGTGGCCAAGCCTCACCACATCACTCCTCTGATCACCGTCTGCTGCTCCCTCAGGTGCCTCCCCTCCACTGACCCGACTTATCCCTTTGTTGGGGGGCCCCCCACCTGTCAAGGGAACCAGTAGGGGAGACTGTCATGTGGCCGTAGGCACACCTTCAATCCTCACTGAGGGCTTGGGTGCAGCTCAGGCTCCTGGCTTTGCAGCGATGGAGAGTGGGCTGCCATCATCTGGTGGCTTGGGTGGCCATTTTCCTTGTTCCTGGTTGTCTCCGCCCCACAGGTGCATACACCTGGTGTTTGCACATGTGACATGTGGTTACCCACTCCGCAATGCATGATGCCAGAACAGGCCACCAGGAGCCACCAAAGGGTGATGTGCTCTTGGTTCTTCCCTGGAGAGCGTCCATAAGATGTTCTTGAGCCCTCCATGCCAGCCACCACTCCTGTTGTCCTGGGCTTGGGTGTGAACCCAGGTCACCAGCATGCCAGGCGATCCCTTATCGCCTGGTGCCACGGGACCATGGAGACCACTCTAAAGGAAAGGTTGGTATCCTTCCTTGAGGTAAAGGGTCTCCAGGATGACAGGCAGCATAGGTTTGTCAGGGGGAGATCTTGTCAAACCAGCATGATTGACTTCTTTGACTGGGTTACGAGTCCATTGGGCAGGAGGCAGGTGGTGGACATCCTGTACCTGGACTTCAGTAAAGGCGTTCGATTCAGTGCCACATGACAGTCTGATCAGAAAACTGAGAGACCTGGGAATAGGGGACAAACTTCTGGGATGGGTCATGAACTGGCTGTGGGACAGGAACCAGAGAGTGGTGGTATGGGGCGAACTATCCAGACCTAGACCTCTAACCAGCGGGGTCCCACAGGGCTCAGTACTTGGACCTGTACTGTTCAACCTCTTTATCGGTGACATAGCAGAGGGGGTCAAAAAGCAGATCTACTTTTTTGCAGATGATACTAAGCTGTGTGGGAGGATGGACACAGAGGAAGGGAGAAAGGATTTAAAGGATGATCTGACTAGTCTGGAGAAATGGTCAGGTGTCTGGCAGTTGGGTTTCAATGCTAAGAAATGCAAGGCCATGCACCTGGGTGCCAGGAACCCGGGGTCAGTTACTGATGGGGGTGTACAGGTGACAGTCTCAGAGGAGGAAAAGGACCTTGGCTTGATGGTCAGGAGTGATATGACGCACTTGGCACAGTGTCATAAGGCAGCAGCCAAAGCAAATAAAATGCTGGGTTGTGTGGCCAGGGGAATCACCTCTAGGAGAGAGGAAGTGGTTTTGCCACTTTACAGGGCTCTGGTGGGGCCACACCTGAAATACTGTGTACAGTTCTGGTGCCCGTATCTGATAAAGGATATCAAACTACTGGAGGGAGTCCAGAGAAGGGTAACCAAAATAATTCGGGGCATGGGGGACAGAACATATGAGGAGAGGCAGAGAGAGCTCAGCATGTACTCCCTGGAGGACAGAAGGGGGGGCATGATAGAGACCTTCAACTACCTTAAGGGCATAAATAGTATTGGATCAGAGGGCATCTTTAATTTAAGAAAGGAGGGTACAACAAGGGGCATAGCCTGAAACTGGGGGGAGGGGTAGATTTGAGAAGGAAATGAGAAGGCACTTTTCACTGAAAGGGTGGTGTTGGGGTGGAGACGAGTTGCCAGAGGAGGTAGTTGGGGCAAATCCGGTGGCTAGTTTCAAGGAGGTGGGACAGGGTGAAGAAGAAAATCAGGACAGGAGGAGTCATTACGAGGAAGTGGAAGGGGAGGGTATGGGGGGAGATGGTAGACTCCAAGAGGAGTAGGGGAGGGGGGGCAGTTCCAGGAACTAAACTGAGCTGCCCACTCGAACAGACTTAATAGACCATTATGACCTGTATCTGCTGGCAATTTCTTATGTTCATATGTTCGTAGTTGCCACTGACTTTCCCTATATATCATTTGTTGTTTGTAATGTAAACTGCTGAAAAGTGCCTTTAGAACGATAGTCTGAAACACCTCTGCAGCAGGCGAAATTCCGAAGTATAGCTGTTTGTACCTTTCGAGACTAATGTGGATGGGGAATGTGATAAAGTACCTAGAAGCAGGAGCCGGCTCCAACTGGTGATACTCCACATTTAGGTCTAGTTTTTAAATGACTGTGGTACCATTCAAGTCATAGATGAAGTCATCCACTGTGGGGGCAATATGGTATTCCTTCTTGATTGTTTTATTAGGAAGGTGCATGTCAGTGTGACAGGGCCAGTGCCCAGTCCCTGTAGATAGGGGGATATTGGTAACCCCCTCCCCATTTTGGTGTTCTTGGACTTCAGCATTTTAAAAACAGAAAAAAAATATATATATTTCTATTCTTTTCTGTCTTACCCTGTAAAAGTCTGTCATGGCAGCATTTCTGTTTCCTGGCAGATCTGAGAACGGGCCCTCTACAGATCTTACACCCTCCCCAGACTCTCATATCCTCACCTTATCACCTCTTTTATCTTTTTTTTTTTTCTATTTTCATTTTTCTTCTGATTTTATCTTGGTTGCTTCTGGTAACCCCTCACCCCACCCCATGCTGTGTCTGAGAAGACACTCTGAGACTTGAATACAGAGAGACTGTATAAAGAAAAGTTTAACCACTGGTGCTGTCCTGCCTGTGGAGAGCAGCAAGCAGTGCTGAGTGGAGACAGTAGCATACAAGATGTAGCATATGTACTTAGAAAGCATTAAGGTGTAGAGAAAATAAAAAGGAAACAAACCAAAACAAAGAAAAGAAAAGGAAAACTAAACCAATGTAAAACCATATAAAATGGTCTGAAGCAGAGAAAAGCATGCTTACTCTTCCCCTGTCTTCCCCTGAGCTGCTAGAGAGGCAAAGAGAAGGCTGCACAGGGAAAAAAGCAGACTCCGTTAAGTACAAGGGGCTCTATTCTCAAAACGAGGAGATACGCCAAACAAAAGGTACGCCAAAGCGCAAAATACGCCAATACAATTGTGATATGCTACTTGCGTCATATTCTGGAACATTCGTGACGTGCGCCAAAGTGCAAACCAAATGACGAAAAACTATGACTTGCGTCATATAATATGGTGCATGTCACAGAACAAAGACAGTCAGGGTTGGAATCCAGATTCCTCCCCATGCGCTGTGGGCCAGAATGTATTGCTGTGCCCATTGAATGGAATAAAAACTGGATCTGTGAAATTACATCCTGCTCCACTTTGAAATGCTGACCCAAAGTAATTCAACCTAGCAATGTGACACTGAAGATTGTTCTCCCCCCGCCGCCAGAATAAACAGCAAGATCCTCCTGGACCATTGAATATTGCAGTTTTGAACACAGACTTGATTGCTCCAAGCTTCTGTATTGAGGTGTCAGAGTCTTTTCAGCTCTTGCAAGATCCAGTTTTGTTTAAAGCCTCTACAGAAGGCACTACCTCAGTATTTGAAGCTCCCTCTGCTAATCTAGAGGCTGAAGGCATGAAAACTGGTCTAATGGATCTGTCCTCTACCACTCCTGCACCAAGTGAGGAAATGGCACACGCAGAGGTGATACAACCTGTCCACGACCAGCTGGGTATAACTGCTGAGAGTTATCTTCTCCTTGACTCACAAGAGCTCCCAGTGGTAGGTGGGAGACAGATGGACCAGTCCACTTTCCTTCGACAAGTTCCACAGGAAGAATATCAAAGGTCTGGATATCAAACAGGGGATCCATTGCCACACATGGGGTTCCCAAGGCTGGGAACCTGCAGAGACTGTTTGGATTCATGTCCCTTCCTTCCAGGGACAGAGATATAGTCAGATTATTTCAAGCCTCATCTGAACCAGCCAAGAGATGGAATGCCATCAGACTCCATCATAGATGGGACATGGAGGAGGTTCTGGACAGGATTTTTGTGACCAGTGTTTTATTGAAGTCTGAAATGGGTCTCTTTGCATCACACATCTTTGCCTTAATACACTCAGTGGGTGAAGTATCTTTTGACATCAGCTTTAAGTCACCGGCTGGTCTGGATAGGTTCTGTAAAAAATACTCCAGTCTGAAAAACACTTCGGTCTGGACCCCCTTTCTTGCTGTCCTCCTCATGAAGTAAGCAGTCAAGATCATGACCATCTTGTTCAAAAATTAGGGAGTATTGTTGACATGTTCCACTGGCTCAAACAGATGTGCACAGTGCTTGGATCGCCAGACCCCATAATTGACTTGGAATTCATAGGGACTGAGGGAAAGTGTATAGAAGTTTGGCTGTTGCATACAGATTCAGGGATTTAACACCTGCCCAGTTGTTTCTTTTTAAGGAGAGACTGGGTGCCCTATTTTACCAAGACCAGCCCAAGGCCTGCTACAAGTGTGGATTTATCATGCATCTAAGTAACACTTGTGATAAGGTTCGGTGTAGGTTATGCTTGGAATTGGGCCACCACAGTTCTCAGTGCAACAACTCGATGAAGTGTAACCTTTGTAAGAGTTGGGCCATTCCTGTCTGTCTTGTCCATAGGCAGTACACAATAAGGGGGACCCCATGGATCAAATGGAGCAGGACTTTTATATCAATAAAACACAACAAGATGGCCCACAGAAGAAGGACAGGTACCAGTCTACTCACGACAGGCAAGTGTCTATTCCTGCAACTGCTTCAGTCTCACCTTCAGTGGGCCCCTCAGCTCAGACTTGGATCCCCCTGCACCAGCAAAGTCCCATCAGAAGGAAGAAATGGACATGGGCCTGGTCCTGGCACAGGTTCCAGACCATATGGTATAAGTCAGTGATGACATACAGGAACAGACAGAAGGTGATACTACCCAGCCCCCAGATAGAGATGCTGTCTGGTCCCCCAACAACATTCTACAACTGGGGGAGAGCCTACTGATCTGGATCCCCTACCAGCAGGACCAGGCCAAATCCTCTACCTGCAGGCCCAAGCCAAGGCTGCCATCAGTTGCAGCCCCACTGGTAACCCCTGAGAAGTCTGTCGAGGTGACCATGCCACTACCTTCCACACCTGTGACTGATAACCTACAAGTGGTGATGAGACATAGAAGAATGAAGGGACAGCCAAGGTCCATGCTTACCAAGCAGGAGAATGTACCACTCAGGAATAAGTAAGAAATTCTATGAAGGGAAAAGATTACTGAGAGACTGAGCAGGATTCCGATGGGTCCTCCATTGCCTCATCACAGCATGATCCCTTCTCTGAAAATGAGAGTGGTCTCTCCATTCTACAGTCATCAAACAGGAAGAAATCCAAAATGAGAGGAGGGGGAGGAATGCCTAAATGATGTTGGGTTTGGTTTGGTTTATCTTTTTTTTTAGTAATGGGTGGGGGCAATCCACAATTTTATGGTGAGGACCCTAAATGTCAATACCATTAAGAACCCCAGAAAACTTCTGCCCACTATATCTGTTTTGGGCAACACAAATTGCAGCATTCTTTTTTTATGGAACACTAGATTAGTTTCTAGTGGAGAAATCAATAAGGCCCAGAATTTGTGGAGGCACGGCCCCTCCTTTTTTCAGTGGGGGAAGAGCGGTGCTCAGGGTAGGTATTTTGTTTTGCAATATAGATTTCCATCTAGTCTGTTTAGTAGACATTCTGCCTGGCAGGGCATTGCTCTCATTAAGATTCAGGACTCACACTTTTGTTTTATTAATTTGTATGTTTCCCAGACCAAAGCAGATAGGGTAGGGCTCTTTAGATTAATACCACCCTCATTGTACACCATGAGAGGTGTTATCCCAGGGGGCAAGTTTAATGGTGGATTGGTCTCATCAGATAGAGGTGCCAGAACCTCCAAAATATTTAGCAATATGCATTTCTTAGGAGACATGACAGGGGTTCAGATAATTTATTTTTAGTGGAAGTCTAAAACTTCCATGAGTTGAAATTTGGAAGTCATTCTAATTTTTTGGAAGTCAAATTACTTCTCGGAAACAACATTTTAGAATTCAGTACTCTAGGAAGAACCAATTAATGGATGTTGATATAAATATTACTAGTCAAACACAATTTCTTTCAGAAAAATCCATCATTTCTTGACTTCTATGACTGCAGTTTTGGAAGTAATCTAATATTTTTGTTTTACATTTGGAAGTCAGTGATTTCTGCCTTTATTTTGGAAGTTTTTGCCTTATTTGGAAGTCAGATACCCCCCCAAATTATGTTAACTGAATCCCTGAGACATGATATCGAAAGTGGGCTTGGTGGATGTGGCTTGTGAAACTGGCGGGCAGGGGCGTCACACTTTTCATAAAGGATGTCTGTCAATCACAATAATTTGTCTTTTATTCCCCATGGTTAAGTAGATCTTCTGCACAAACTACTCCTGTAGAGACTTCTGACCACAGGATAGTTCAGGTCCAGCTTGGTACCAAGTCCCATTGTTCATACGGCTCATGCATGTGGAAATTGAATACTTCCCTACTGGAGAAGAGAGAACTGAGGATGGCATTAGGATGTTTAATTGAAGCAAAAACATATACACTGATACTTTTTGACTCCCTGGTAGATTGGTGGGAGGAGGAAAAAAGGAAGTGAAAGTGTTTGCTCACATGCAATGGAGGAAACTGTCCCCAAAGAAGTATTTGAAGTATCTGTCTCTAAGACAACAGTTTTAGAGACTGGTGCCTCTAGCTGCCTTGACCGGACATGACTTTTCTAAACAGTTGGCAGCCTTAAAGAAGGAAATGATAGCATCCCAATACCAGCAGATGACATCACTATTGGCTGAACAGAAATATAACAGAAAAGGTAAGAAAATATCAGACCAATCAATTTGAGGATTGTAAATCTGTGGAAAAGTAGAGGTATTGCTTTAGGGGATATGAAAAACAATTGTCCAGACAGTGTCTCTGGGATTTAGACTGGAGATAATTACCTTCTTACAATTTTTGATATTAAATTTGGGAGAGGAGACATGGCTCTTACGAACTGGGAAATAAAACTTGACCATTGCAGAGCATAAGGTGTTGTCTTGGAACAGATGGCCTATGTCCAAAGCGAAATGGCTCTTTATGCCAAAACCTTCCTGGACCTATGCTTCTACAGTATGTGTTAATTTCACTTCCCCCATCCAATGTTTTGGAGGTGGAAATGTTTAGTGTCTTCTTCCAGCTTTTAAGCAACAGACGCCTTCATCCAGTGAAGCAGGCCCACACATACAGGAACTCCAAGGATGGGGTTAAACATGATGGAATCCCGTGATATGGGTGAGTCAATTTAAGTGACTCAGTTTGACCACCTGTTGAAAGAGTGAGTGTGAATGCAGAGCAAACATCGGAAGAGTGACTGTAATAAGACAAAAAACGAGATGGAAAGGTAGAACAACAGTAGGAGGGAGGTTATGTGAAGGAGGATATGGGAAGTAATTTGGCCAGGCAGTTCCCAGCTGGCCGTTTGGTCTTGTAGAGGTAATCTATACCTCCGGTGCAGCAGGGCCAAGGTTTGGACCTGGCTAGGTGACTGGGTTTAATGTTTTGGCTTTTGTCTTACTTGGGCACTTCATTTTTTTTTTATTCTGTTCCCCGCACCCCTGTCATCCAGGATGTGGTCCCCCATCAACAGGAAGCCCCCCAAATAGCCCCCTCTTGAAGTTTCCTCTGTACCCCAGTGGCAGGCCTCCCCCAGAATTGATTATAAGAAAGGGGGTGTGGGGGCAGAGCCCCCTGCATAAAAATATTAGTAGATACTGTCCGTGGAAATACTGGTGTGGACGATTGCTCTTTTCGTATGCGCTGTAGTGCAGATCGTTGTTCTTGTATTCGGCGATTTGCACTCACTGATGCTTCATTCGCTTTTATTTCCTCTTATATATGACATGGAACCCAACATGATTGACCCAGTAGTGTGTTTTCCACATATTTTTTTGTCATTTTCTTAATCCTCTTTTGGTGCAGGCTTCCAAATTGCGGATCCTTTTTGGACAAGCATGGTGTCCTTTGGTGTTCTCCTCCTGGAGAAAGGGGAGTATTTCCTCTCTCGGGTGAGTATTGTTGTCCCTACCAGGATTTCTTAACCCCTGTCTGATGAAAGTGTGGCAGTGGAGAATATCTTTTTTGAAGATGTCCTCTTTAATCAGAAAAAAAAAGTATTACTGCTAAAATCTCCTTTTTTACAGAACCTATTTATGTGGATGGCAGTGGTATCCCAATTGGGATATTGACAAAGCAGCTCATAGACCCAAGAGTACTGGAAAAAAATGAAAGATTTAGTTTGGATTTGTTCCCATGAGAAATTGCAAGTTTGAGGGAACCATAAACATAAAAGTACATTGAAGAGATTTTGTCTTCAGGGTTCTTGTCTTCAGGCACTGTAAACTATGGCTCAACTGTTCTTCTCCTGTTTATATATTTATAGATGTCTGGACAGAATTTGGCAATTCCTGTGGTACTCCTGAATTTTTTTCTGTCTCTTATGACAATATGAGTTACTTATTGTTTTCTTTTTATTTCAGGTAACGGGACAGCCTGGGATTGCAGCACATTATGCGTAGTCATGGCCTGCCTGAAACGGACCATTTGGCAGGCCCGCTGTACATTTATTTTTCAGCAGAAGTCAATTCCTGTGCCACCAATGACTTGTATGGCTACTAACCAGTTGCACACTGTTTATGCTTTTGAATATAAAATTCTCCCCAAACAAATGTTTATCAACAGGTGGAGGAAGGTAATGTTGTTGAAATAAGGAGGCGTTCTCTTACTTCAGCATTGAGTGTTTTTTTTGCATCTGCTTTTGGGTTGTTTCTGTGGTACAGAGGAGTCTAGGGAGAGAGGTAGGCATTTTTTGTGTCTTTCTCTTTATTTTTTTTCCTTTTGATGGCTATTTTTGCTTGCTTTTGTATTAATACTGGGGGGATGGTAGCTGATTTTCATCTATTTTGATGTATGTAATTGATCCTGGGTATACTTTCTTTTATCAATAAAAACACCCCTCACCCCTACTCATGCTGGCCTGCTAGCACAGAGGCATGATCATCGTCTGTGGCGCTAATGACCTGGGTTCGGGAAAGGACTCGGGAGTTGGAAGGCCAGCTGGGGGGAGTAGGATTGAGCATCTGGTGGACTGCTCTCCTACTCAGGGGGGAGGTGGGGTTTAGTGTCCAATGCACGATGACCCCCTAGCAGAGGCCAGGAGTTCTGCTGTGATTAGTGCCTGCATGTTCATGGGGCAAGGCGGATACGGGTTGCCATTGCACATCCCTGCCCCCGTGGGATTCACAACCTTCAAAAATGCAGACTCTTGCTAATGAGCTGGCTCCATTGCCATCCCCTTTGGCCCCCAGAGTCCACCTTTCAGTGGCCCCACTCGGGGAGGGAGCCCGAGTATTAGGGGATGGCTGCCAGAGCCTGGCAAGCCTATTGGGGCTTTGGGAGCTGGCACAAAAAAAAAATCAAAAAACACCCCTACTCTTCTTTAATAAGTGTCATGGGATCTTTAACTTCCACCTGGACAGTGACCAGAGATGGGCAGAAGGGACCTCGGTTTAATGTCTCATCTGAAGGATGGTACCTCAATTGTGCAGCACCCCCCTCCCCCGTACTGTACTGCAGTGTCAGTTTATGGGTATTAGTCTAAGTACCTGGAGTGGAGCTAGAACCCCTAGCCATCTGATCTTCTGGCCCCAGAAGCAAGTGTGTTACCTACTGAGTCACTGAGTTGTAAGACTTTGCAATCAACTGGCCCCACCTTTCTGAGGACCTCATATGGACCCTGCCAATTAGCTAGGAGTTTACTCTTAGAGCTAGGCAGCAGAAGGAGTACTTTATCACCTGAACTCCTGTAGCCTGGACTATTGGTCCTAGTACCCTGCCTGGATTTAATGTGCTTTTATTACATTTTATTACATTTTAACTGGCAAATCTGGAAACCGTGTTCAATCTTTCTCTCATTTGCAATACATATTGGAGCACATTATGTGGACTGTGCCTGTTTTTCCCAAATCTCTTTTACGAGATCCATCATCCCTCCAGGTTGTCACCTGTACAACAATTCAAAGGGTGAGAACCCAGTGGACAACTTGGCACTTCCCGAATGGCAAACATTAAATGGGGTAACAAGTCATCCCAGTTTATTACCTCAGTTGACACAAATTTAGACAGTATACCTTTTAATGATTTATTACAGCATTTCACTAAACTGTCAATCTGTGTGATACACTGATGTCTGGATGGACGTAACCTTCAGTAAAGTACACACCTCCCTCATAAGTTTTGATATAAAGTTAGTCCTTTTATCATTTAGGAGCTTCTTTGGCAGCCCAACTTGGGGAAAACACTTTTATCAATTCTTTTGCCACTGACCAGACTGTAGTGGGATGTATGGGAATAGCCCTGTAGCAATGGGTGGCATAATTAAGTGTAACCAATATATATTGATACCTACATGTACTTTTTGCAAAGGGTCCCACCATATCAACCCCGTTTCTTTCAAATGGAGTGCCTGTTAGGGGCATAGGGATCAAAAGGGCCCTTTTTATACTTCGAGAGGCCACCAGCTGACCTGACGCTCAGGGCAGGAAGCACAAAAGTCTGTTACTTCCTTCCATGTACCTGGCCAGATGAACTGGGCAAGTATGTATGCCTCCGGTTTTCTCTCTACCCAAATGGCCTGCAATAGGTATAGTATGGGACGGTCTCAGTACCTCCCTTCTCGCACACCTGGGAATAATTACCTGGTAACGTAGAGTCCCAGTTTGTTTCTTGGGTTCTATCAGGTACAAAATATAATCTTTCAGTCTCAAACCTTGGAAAATATTTTGCTTTTTGTTCATATACTACTTTATTATTTACCACAGCTAAGTTCTGACAGACATTTCTGAGAACCTCATCAGCCCTTTGTGCAGAAATGATGTTAGCTGGGTTTTGAAAAAGATCTGATTTGATCTCTGCAACGATATCGTGACCTCCCATAGATGTAGATGTTGTGTCATCATCTGAATCACCTTGGACCTTCCTTGAACCCTAGTCCTTGCAGTCCTCAGTCACTAGAATTTCAGATAGAGGGGCCCCTTTTTTTCTTCTCTCTCCATTTCTGACCCTAGGAGTTCTTAGGCTTCCCTTCTGGGCCAAATAGTTCAGTCAGTAAAGGGAAATACTTGTTCTAGTCCCTCTGTCTGTTTGGCTTCCTGTGGGGCAAACCTTCAGTATTACTCTGCAGAAGGGTATGAAACCCATACCAGTACTGGTCCAAAATTACTGACCAAGGTAAGGTTTTTAGAAATTCACATCTTTTATCATTCCTGCCCAGTCGCCTACTTTTAACCATACTTGGGCCATAGGGTATTCACAGGTATCCCCATGCATACAGCCACTATTTATAGTTTCTCTCCACTAACCCAGGTTGGGTCCAACCACAGATTTATTAACCCATGTCTGCCCACAGCCCAAATCCACCAGATCTGTAACTGTTTTGTTTACCACTTGCACTGGTATTGTATACAGGTTTTTGTTTTGGACGTGTGTGTGTGTGTGTGTGTGTTTGTGTGTGTGTATGTGTGTATGTCTGTGTGTTGGTAGCTATGCAGTCTGCAAAAATCACAGATCATGCAATCACAAAACTTACTGATATGTCCCACTTTACCACAAAGAAAACATACAATGTTGCTATCAGGTCTGTGACCTGCACCCTCCCCCCCATTAGGGTCACCGGAGTGTGAAGTCTTGGGACTGGGGGAATTACACCAGGCCTGGGAATTATACTTTTTTGAAGTGGAGAGGTAAGCAATATTTCACCACTTGACCACTTACCTGTACCAGCACGTTTGTTCCCATCCTCCCAAAATCCTTTTTCCCTCTTTTACTGAGATCTTCAGCTTGGGTTGTTGCCCAAGGTTTGGCATGGGCTCTGCTCTTCATAATGACTGCTGGTCTTTCAGCTTTCAGGTAATGTTATGTGATTTTCACTGCTGCAGCCAGAGTGGTCTGTTCATCCTGACTTACTCAGGCATGGACTTGATCTGGTAAAATGTTCCAGTACTGCTCCAGTACAATCAAATCCATGATCTCTTCTTTAGCATGTAACTCTGGTTTTAACCACCGAGTAATCAAGTCTTGTCATTTTGTTGCCCACACTCAAGATTGTGTTCCAGCCTTGAAACCTAGAGTGTGAAAGTTCATTGGCAACTCTTTTCAGTTATCCTGACCCGGAAAACTGCCTTTTCCTGATTACAGTCTCTGGTGGCAGCTTGGGCATCTTCAGTCAGGTACAACGCAATGCGAGTAGACCAACTTTCTTGTGGACAGGTAGTGGTACTGGCTACTATCTCAAGAGTCATAAGGTAGACCATTTTTGTTAGCATGGGGTGGGGCAAATGGATTCTCTATGACCTGGAGGTGAAGCACAGTTCCTTTCTGTGTTTGCAGCACCTGCTTCATAAAGTTCTGCTGCTGCTGGTCTCTCTATGCCTGCAATTGCACTTGCTAGGCCATTCTGTGGACCAGTCCCTTGGTATCTGGACCTGTTGTGCCTGCTGTTTTACCAGCTATTTATGTACTTTTTACTTCTTACCCCTATTTAGACAAGGGGGAATTTGATCCCACCACTAAAGTAAGCCACTCGTGACATGGTACCAAATGAGGCAGCTTCTAGGGAATACTCTCAAAAAGAACACTCCGGATACCAGTTTAAATGAAATGAAATCTGCTTTACTTTCATTAACAGGAAAAAGACAAAAACAACGTGTATTCAGCTTAACAGAAATTTCTTGCATTTCATTTTTTATTTATTATACTTTATTGAGTTTTTATAAAAACAAAAAGAAAATTACAATCTCACATGTGGAGTACGTGACAATAAAAATAAAGAAAGCAATATGTGCCAATCACACCCCCCCTCCCATCCCTAGTCCTGTCCTTCCACTGAACTGTCTCCACTTGCCTCTCACAGGAACAGAAACCTCCTTCTGCCTGTTCACCCTCCTCCCTTTATTGGACCCAGGTGTTGCTTGTCAACACCCCCTCCCCCTGAGAGATATCCAACAGGTTGAAAATCCAGTGCAGTGAGCCATAAAGGACAAACTTTAAAACAAAAGGGGTTTGGTACAGATCCCACCACCATCCTCCATCAAAACCTGCATTGCACGATTGTGAAGCAGTTTATAGGTAAAAGGAGCATGACAGACATACACTCCATCACAATGGGTTTGGGAGTTTTAATAATTCTAGCTGGTTAGGATGTGTTTGGGGGATCGTCCTATTCTCCTGATTGGCTGTGCTGACTCTGCCCTGTCAGCTACTTGCCATCCATGCAGTGGCTGTTGCTGTGGGGAAGTGAGGATAGCAGGAAGGATCGGTGCTGTTTTGCTTCTGGAGTTGGAGATGGGAGGGTGGATTAGCAGTAGGATAAGGAGCCACCCTAGGTCAAAATGGAACTGGGACAGGGTTTTTTCTTGCCTGGTTCTTATCCCAAGGGCTCCTGAAATGCCATTGGATATGGTAGTTGTTGAGCCCACCGGCATGGGTCCTCCCCATAGGGCAATTCTTTGTAATGGCAGGTCCATCAGGAATAAGGCCATGATAACAGATTTTGGCACAGATTCTTTGGTGGGTCTGGTGTGTATCACTGAGACCTGGATGGATGACGACTCTGGCCCTGTGTTGGAGGTGATCATCTCTCTCAGATATATGATGGTGCACTGCCATAGATGGGAGTGCAGGGTTGGGGGGTGGCCATCTGTTTTAGATCTAGCCTGAGATGTGCAGCCTACCCTGTGGGCCAAACTAGGTCATCTGAATGTGTCACCATTAAGGGTGACACAGGACGGGGGGGCAGCATCCTTTTCGTTCACTGTCCTCTTGGTTGCGAAAGTGGATTTCTACAGGAATTTGAGGAGTACATTGCTGGCCTGATGTTGGAGTACCCCAGGTAGATTGTGCTGGGTGACTTCAATATTTGGCCCGATGAATGAATACTTTTTGCTTGGTCAGCAATTCCTCTGACAGATGAAAGTGCTGGGCTTCATACAGGCTGTTATCACGGCGACTCAGCAATATGGCCATACCTTATACTTGTTTTTTTACTGGAGCTCAAGATATTGAATATTGAGGTTGATCTGATCAGTTGATCACGTCTTCTTGCTGTGAGCTTTCAGATCACGGCCCCCGAAGCATATAAACCCCCTGGTGGAATTAGTCCAGTACCACTCTTTAAGAAACATGGAGCCTATGTGGCTCCTGTCAGTACTGAACTGCTTGAACCTGTTACAGGTGTGTGTGGGAGGGCTCAAGACTGTGGTGGATGACTATAATGTTGCTGTCACTGCAGTTCTTGATCTTGACTCACTTGCACTGTTTCATGTATGCTCGAGAGACTCCTGACAGAGCTGTCCCTGGTTCAGTGATGAGCTTAGGTGGCTGAAGGCCAAAGGACGGAAGTTGAAACATTCTTGGTGGAGACTGGGTTTGATGGAGGATGAACTCAGCCTGAGGGCTCATTATAAAGAATATAACGGGAAGCACCCTGAGAAAAAGCAGAGTTTCTATCATATGTGATTGCTGCATGGAACAATAGACCAACTCAGCTCTTCTGCACTGTCTACAGTCTGAGGGAGTTTTAACACTCCAACATTGTAAGGAGTTTGGCATTCTCTTCCTTGATGGGGTATCCTCTATTCATTCCTTGATCTCCTCAAGTGGGTTGTCAGGGACCAGCTTAGCCAGACCTGTGACTAACAAAGGCTTTCAGTCTGTCTGGGAGGAATTTCCCCCGTGCCAAGTGAGGAGGTTATTCTAATGATCACGAAGCTGCATCCTACCTTCTGGTCACTGAAGCCTGGATCGACCCGATTGTTGTTGGATTGTCGGGGGTCTTTGGGTTCAACAATTGTGGAGGTTGTCTAGTGTTCCCTTGGAGAGGGTATGTTTCTGATGGCACTAAAAATGGCTGTTGCGAGATCTCTCCTTAAGAAATCAACTTCGAACTCAGATATCTTAGCAAATTACAGATCAGTCTTGCACCTTCCCTTTTTGGGGATAAACCTGGAGGTTTTCTATATTTATGAGCTGTTCCAGTCTGGATTCAGGGGGCTTCATAGCACGGAGCCAGTACTCATCATGGTGCAGAATTATTTTTTTTTTAATGAGAGATAGAGGAGAAAGTTCCATCTTGGTTCTCCTCGACCTCCTGTCAGCATTTGACACTACTGATTATGGGACTTTAAGAACTAGACTAAGGGACTTGGTGGGACTCAGAAGTACTGTACTGGAGTGGTTTGAGTCCTTCCTCTCTGGTAGGGTGTGGCAGGTTACATGGGGAAACTTTTTTTCACCATTAGCTGCCCTGAACTGTGGAGTCCCACAAGGTTTGATCTTGTGGCCTGTGTTGTTTGCACTGTATATGCTGCGACTGAGAGAGCTGATTCGGAGGTACAGCATACAATTTCATTGCTATGCCAGTGATACTTAGTTGTATCTATTATTTGCCCCTGGGGAAGGGAATGCAGTCAGAGGGCTAAATGACCGCAGTGCTGTGATCAATGATAGATGGCTTTCAGTGGCCTAAGACTGAATCCAAATAAGACTGAAGTGTTGCTAGTGGACTTGGATATCTGGAGTGTGGCTGGGCTGGGGGGTTGGGGGCTTTGTCTGGATTACATCTTTGCCCCTCTCAGCTGATTGCCAGAGATAGTGTAAAGAATCTGGCATCATCATGGACCATAAACTAACACTGGAGCATCAGGTATTGGCTGTGGTCCACGTTGGGTTTTTGCATCTTAGGAATATCGCCCAGATCAAGCCCTTTCTTGGTCCTCTGGACCTGAAGACACTGGTGCACACTTTTGTGACATCCAGGTTGGACTGTTATAATGCTCTTTATCTTGGGATGTCTAGAGGTTTGATGCACTGCTTGCAGCTGGTGCAGAATGCTGCGGCTCAATTGATTGCCAGAGTGTCCTGCTCTGAGTGTATCTTTTCTGCCTTGAGGACATTGCATTGACTGCCTGTGAGGTGATGTATCTCCTTCAAGATAGGTTTGATAACATACAAAACCCTACTCAATTTGGGCTCAGGCTACCTAAAAGAGTTCCTGTGTCCATATGCCCCTGATGGCTCCCTCCAGTTCTCTGAGTTGGGCCTACTCAAGGTTCCTAGATCATGACTGAAGCTGTTTGGGGATTAGACTTTTGCACTGGCAGCTCCAGTATTCTGGAATCAGTTGCCTTGCAAGCCCAGGGAGTCTCCCTTGGTTGAAGCATTTAAGCAGGGTTTAAAATATCATGTGTTCTAAATAGCTTACTCCACTGATATTTAACCATTAATTATCCAGCACATTTGAACTGTAATAACCAAACCATGACTGTGCTGCTATATTCCCTATTCTGTAGATGTTGTAAGGTGCCCTGAGCCTATGGGATTGGATGCAATAGAAAAAAACACTACTACGTTCTTTGGATACTGCACTAGGAAAGCTAATATAATTTTAATGCTAATTGGGGTGGGGTAAGAGGGCAGAATTTGAATGACACTTTTGAGAGCTTGGACATTCTGCAAATAATTAAGATTCCCAGCTTGCATCAACAACAATGGTGACATGAGAACAATAAATGACATGATATTTCTGCCGCCAGAGTCGATGGTGCACGATTGTAAGGTCCCCCCACACACACATCTTTTTGGGATGCCACTGTGAGATAATTTGCAGATTAGAAAAGAAGCTGGAAAGTGCTACTGCACCTCCCACTATTAATAAGTCTAGATCTTTTAAAAAGTTTGACCAAACCACATTTTTGGCTGATATGTTAAAAATTAAATGGAACCCAAAAAAATTGATTCTGGAACTGGACAATACAGTGGCATATGTCACTTCTGAACTTTAAATGTATGTAATATTCATGCCCCTTGTACAGTATTAGCACCAGTGGCTGATTTGGGGGCGCAGCTGCACCCTACATTGTAACTTACTTGCTTGATGCTGCATTTCACATTGTTGAAGAAGTCTAATCTATTGATTGTAAGAAACTATACATTCAAAATTATAGATTACACTTGTATTTTCTGTTAAAAATGTAATGAAAAAGATAATAGCAGACTATAGAAAGGATTAAAAAAAATCCTGGATCCGACTCTAGTACTAACGAAAAACAAACAAAAAACAATGGGGTATGCTTGGGTAAATGGCACTATCTTAAAATAATTACATATTAGAGATTGCCTTTGGGAAAAACAAGGAAAACAAACTGGGTTGGGAACTGGACCACTTTTAAGAAGTTTAGGAAAAAGTGTAAAGCTATGATAAATGGCACGGGGTCATAATGTCGCAAGACAGAATGCCGCAGCAATATACCGCACTGTCAGTACCCCATGATATATTTCCAGCCACATTTCTCTGTGTTTTGCAGGGGCTCTGTCCCCTGCACCCCCATTACAGGAGACTGTGCCCCCCAACACCCCCCAACTAAAATAATCAACTCCGGGGGCAGGGTTGTACACTTACACTGCACAAAGTGCGAAAAATGACATGCGTCTGGGAATGGGATTCGATACCCAGTGCACAGATGCAACACCTCCATTGCTGCCTGTGGCTCTTGCTGTCAAGCCACAGCAGCTGCTCGGTGGACCCAGAGGACTTATCCTCTGCCAGAGAACAGTATCTGAGTGCACAACCGTACATAGACCATTTAGTGGTTTTTGCACCCTGTCGCTACTCCTACCAGTGTGGTGAGTGTTGCGCGGTTTTGACATACGCCATCTTACATATGGCAGAGTAATCTGGTAGGATGATAAACAAAGCTAAGGCCACGTATTACAAGACAAAGTTTGAACAAAAACAAAATTTGAACAAATTCTGGAAAATGATAAAGAAATTTAAGTCCTGTAGTTGCAAAACATCTAAATTCACTGAATACAGATGGCAATATAGTAACAGAGTCAAGAGACATGGCTAAGTTATTAAATACTTTTTTATAAATCTTCCCTTCCTGAGACTAAATCTTCTGATGTAGATGTAGGTGAAAAAGGAAAATGGAATAATTTAAGTAAGGGACAAAAACCACTATTTAGGTTTAGACTAATAAAGACCAAATATATTTGGAAATGACTAAAAACGCTTAAATGAATCAAGTGGAATGGGTGAGCTTGAACCGAGGCTGTTGAGGAAAGCTGCTGATGCTATCACTAGAACACTAGCAAATTTGTCTAATGGCAGTTTATGTGGTGGTATTTTTTCAGCCGCACTGAAACTGGTTAGGATTACTTTGGTACTTAAAGGGGGATGTTAGTTCAGTAAATAATTGTAAGACAACTGCCTTATTGTCAACAGTTTCTAAAATTCTAGAAAAGGAAGTGCATAGACAATTGCACCAATATTTGACTGATTACAAACTAATTTCCCTACAACAGTCTGGGTTCAAGCTCCTTCATGCCACTACAATGGCTTTGCTTGTCTCCTGGGCTCTTGAGAGCATAATGTATATGGAGCATACGGAGTGTTTGTAGACTTAAGTAAGGCCTTTGATACAGTGGACCACTCCCTGCTATTGCAAAAATGGACCATGGTTGGGGGGTTCTGAGGCAATTACATGGTTTAGATTTTACTTTTTTGGAAGAAAGCAAATCGTGGGCATTAATGGTACCCTTTAGGGGCCTAGCCAAAGCGAGCAGGATACTGGATTGCATAGCCTGGGGAATTATGTCCAGAGGGAGGGAGGGAGGTGATCTTCCCTCTGTATAATGCCTTGGTCAGGCCACAGCTCGAGTACTGTGTACAGTTCTGGAGACCTTATCTGAAGAAGGACATAGCACTGCTGGAGAGGCTTCAGAGGAGAGCGACCAGGATGATTCGGGGCATGGAGGGGAAGCCTTATGAGGAGAGACCAGAGGAGCTTGGGCTTTACTCATTGGTGGAAGGAGGAATAGGGAGATATGATAGGGTTTTCAAGTATGTCAAAGGAATAACCAGGAGTGGAACCAAGAAGCTCTTTAGGCTTAAGAAGAGAACAACCAGGGGCCATGGGTGGAAGCTGGAGGGGGGGAATTACAGAGGGGAGCAAAGGAGACATTTTTTCGCTGAGAGGGTGGTGGAACTGTGGAATGTGCTGCCTGGGAGCCTGGTGGAGGAGGGCACAGTGGAGGGATTCAAGAAGGGGTGGGATATGTACAAGGGGAAACTGAAACTAAAAAGGACCCTCTTGGGGGCTTGGGGGGTGGTAAGGCGAGCAGCCATTAGGTTGCTGGCTTTCGCGCAGACAAGACAGACCATTTGGCCTATTCTGCTGGCTTCTTTAGCATGTTAGTTTTTTAAATTAGAAAAAAGACAAAGTTAAAGTTTTTTTTTTCCCATCTACCAAACCATATCAACTGGTTCCCGAATGGGATGTTATTGTGACCCTGGAAGTAGTACAAATAGACAACATGAGTAAATGTACCTGGGAGTCGGGGTCGACCAGGATCAAACATTTTTAGGCCTCATAGGTAAACTATGCATAAATGTCACCCAAAAAATGAAGGCCTTAAAAAGGCATAAAATCTGCTTAGATATTAATGTCAGGAAAAAAAATAGTTCCCACTTTTGTCTTACCATAAATAGATTATGGCTCTCTCATATAGGGGTTTGCAAACAAAACTGAGTTTCAAAAATTTTTTTTGTTTGATTTGGACCACCAAGTGAAATACATCATTGCCAGCTCCTTAACAGCCTACATGGACCTCCTTAAAAGTGAGTGAAGAAAGGTTACGGTATAATCTCTTATTTAAATGTACAAAAAAACAAAGTTCCAGGCTACTTACTTGAATATTTTATACCACATGGTTCACAACATCACTGTGTGATGTCCCAGGGAGGAGACTAACAGTGCTAAGAGTACGCACTAGGTTTGGCAAAATAAACTTCCAATATACTGCTACCACTCTTAGGAATTGACTTGCACCCTCATCATGAAACTTCCCATCAGTCGAAAGTTATAAAGCAGCAATAGTAAAATGGATCCCATATGAATGCAATTGAACTTTAAGTATGGAATATTTGACTGATTAATTGCTTTCACACTATTGTACGTACTTTGCGTGTATACTATTTGTTATGCTGTTTATCTGTCACTTATTATATGTATTGTCGTAACCTTATGCAGAGTGATCCTTAAAATGGGTCCTGCACCTAGAGAGCCCCATCCTGTTAAAATATAATCAATTCAGTTCAAAGGTCCCTCTGAAGTTTTTGTTCCAATTTCATTTGACTGTCAGTGGATACCACCAACACGGTATTATCCGCGCACAGTTGAATTTCACAGTGTTCCAACTGGGGCTGGTTTGTCTGTCTGCATTCATGTGGGCATGCTTAGCTATGACAACTGTGAGCAAGTTGTCTCTGATGTTCTTTCCCCTGCTGAAAGTGATGCATGGTTTTCCCCCCACTGCACTAGCTAATCTCTCATCCCACTTTAGAATGGATCAATTTTTGTTTGTGAAATTATTTCCAATTTTTCCAGCAATGGGGTTGAACTCAATTACAAAGTTTACTGCATTTATCGATGGCAGAGGGGGACGTGGACATGGCTACCATCACAGAGATGTGGGCCATGCCTAATCATGACTGAGATCTCTGTCCTGGAATATAGGCTATATGGAAGGGATTGGCGGTTGGTAGAGGGAGAAGTGGCACTGTATGTAGGGGAAGGTATCACCTATCACCTATCACCTACACTAGGGAAGAGGAGACAGTAGGACAGACAGAAGTGCTGTGGGTGCAGGTGCAGTCACTGAAAGTTGTATACAGGCCACTGAACCAGGAGAAGGTGCTGCACAGGGAGCTGGGGTCTAGAACTGTGGAGATGGCTGTTAGGGGGGGAGATAGTGATCATGGGAGACTTTAATCTACCTAGGCAGGATTGGACAATACCAGCTACAACCTGTACCAAGAGGACACATGTGCTGCTGGAGGCATCCCAGAATGGGTTCCTATCACAGTGTGTCCAAGAACCCACCAGGGACAGGGCTATACTCGAGGGTGCCGGAAAATAGTAAAAGCTGAGGGGGCGGAAGATCAGAAGGGCGCTTATTAGGGTACAAAGGGCACTTTTTCTAAACCAGTTTTTGCCATACAAAAATACAACAAACGCACATTTATGATAAACATCATAATGTTAAGAATGCAGTTATACCATATAGAAATATTTAATACAGAATATTAAGACATAACAATGGCAAATATCAAAGTCCTTGACACTGTATATTTAGGAGACATTGACTATCCTACTGTGTCAAAACATAAACACTCTCGAAGAACCACTGAGTATTATAACAATGGTCTGAGAAATGAAGCTTTCTGATTCGCTGTAAACATTCTAACAGCCTTATGTTAATCTTTTATTAACATACTTGTACAGCTTACCCATATATTGAACAAGGTTTAACACTGTTTAAAAAAACATTTTTATTATAATAGTAAGAAGGCACTCCCAAGGGTTATGTTAATGGTCAGTTAATCACCCTCTAGGGGCATGCGGCACTCGGCAATGCCTCTTGCCACATTATGCCCTTAGAGGGTGATTAACAGACCATTAAAATAACCCCTGGTCATGCCTTATTGCTTAATTATCATTGCCAGCCAGCCCCAGTCCTTCTGCACCTTTCACATTGAAAACATCCTCTGTGATCTTTTTTATGCTGGCTGGAATCTGATGGAACCCTCCTGAGCAGGCTCAGTTGAAGACATAATGGATATTCATAAATAGTAGTATACATGTCCCATTTGACTAAAATAAGGGAGAGAAGTGATATGCTCATCCCAGCTAGATATATGAGTACCTCGTAGGTCAGTTTTATTTGTAGGATGCTGTTTGGGTTAAGCAGAAAGCTTCTAAAGACCCACTGACAGACCTTCCAGCAGCAGACTTCAATCTTCTGCTCATGTACTCCCAGAAAAACCAAATCGAACAGTTTCAGCCCCAATTTCCCTCCAAACAATTCATAAGCCAAACTATTTTGGAAAGTGGTTCAGAGCCTTCTCAACCCAATGGGAAAGTCTTCTACCATCCCATCTACATACATGCCTTACTGTACAACTGGGCTTACACCACTGTGGTAAAGAATACGCTATAATCTGAATTCAACACTTTTTCACAATGATTTTTAAACATGCATCTAGTTTTCAACCAAACAAATACAGTTTCTCTACACTTTGATTGCGAGTGCCACCATGCATTGGCTATCTTGATCTTGTGAAACATGCTTTGTGCCAAAGTGCAGAGAAATTGTATTTGCCTGGTTGAAAACTAGGTGCATGTTAAACAATCTGAAAGATGAACGTTGGAAAAAAAAACTTGAAAGAAAGACATGAAATAAACAGTATGCATGTGGAGGTTGTGGGAATCAAACACAGGTCTGTCTGCTGGATGTATCAAGCTAATTCATGGCTTATTACTCTAACCTGGCTCTAGGCTATACTGCCAGTGCCAGCTCCCCAAAATTTGCCTATTGCAAACCCAATGTCATGAACTGCAATAATACAGCAAAGGACAGGAGTTACACCCAAGGATGTGTGTGGAGACCTCCAGATAGTGTATTAACTGTGCAAGAACTTGAACAAAACCACTTGGTTTTCTAGCTAAAAAGATGAAGGTAATGGTGAGCAAATTTAAAAGCATAATAGGAGAACAATACTCTCCTGAAGGCCAGTTCCACAGACAGTACTGTTAAAATGGCTAATGTTGAAGCACTATATATGACAGTTGCCGAGCTGGCCAGCAGTATGTTCCATTTTGCTACTCTAAAAGAACAAAAGATGCCTGCAATCTTTAGATAAAATGCTGGAGGCAGTCTCTCCATTATGGTACCACACAAAAATGGAATGTCCACTCCAGGGATTCCAAATGAAAGAGATGTATTGCTGTGCAGAAACTACAGGTGTAAATACAAAAACCAAAGTTAACAAAATGTATTTATTTATTTGTACATCAGTTTACAACCTTTGAGCCAGAGGTTCATTTCCAAAGGTACCTCGTCACATTGAGGACAAATATATTACATACTCTTTGTTGCATCAAATTAATCCAAGAAGGTAGTGGTTAATGCTTTTTGACCCATCTTTACCCTCATGTGGTACAGCAAAGCACTACCTCCTTGGATAACTTTGGATTAACTTTGAAGGTTTTTGTATTTCCACCTTTAGTTTTTTTTGCACAGCAATGAATTTCCTGTATTTGGAGGCCTTGGGGCAGACATTCCATTTTTGTGCAGTGCCATACAGAAGAGACTGACGACTAATACTACTACAGCATTTCATCTGATGAGTGCACACATCTTTTGATCGTACAATGTTTGGGTTGGGGGCTGGCTGCCCTGATGTTGAAAACAGGAAGCAACACAGAGAGCGAAAGTTCAGAACCAGCCACCCCTGTGCTCTAGTTTGCTAATGCCATGCTACACCCAGAAACCACAGAATCTGTTCTGTCACATTGCAGAAGAATTTGCAGAACGTCTGGTTGTTTTATAGTCCAATTGTTTTACTAATTGTTTGCCATGGTGTCTGTGGCAGGGTACGCCTATCGAAGAGTGGCAAGAACATGCTGTGGGCTGGCTGGGCCTGGACAGGACATGAAACTGTGTGTCAACCATGTGCAAGACTGAAGCAGAATGCTCTGCAGTATAAAAGTGTTTAGTGTTCTCTTTGTGTTTTGCAAAAGTTACACATAAAACAGTGTCATAGCAACTCATCTTCATAAGTATATTAACACTGATTTGCCAGCTAGTAGCTATAGACAGAAAAAGAAAAGATGAAGGGAGATGTTTTGTAATTATTAACACTGTATACAGACATAAAAAATGTCAGTTTAGGCTAGAGGTTAAAGTAATGAGCTGTGAATGAGCTTGGTACATTCAGCAGACCTGTGTTTGATTCCCACTGAAAGCTACACACAAAAAAGCTATCACATACAGTATATGTTAAAAGTTTTTAATTGGTTTTTATTTATAGCATCACCTGAGTGGTGTTATCATGAACTTGTTTAGTCAGGCATGTTTTATTTACAAATCATTACCCCCAAAGTGTTTCAGGAAAAAAAAAAAACAATTATCTGATATGTCATAAGCTAAAATTCAGAGAGAGAGAGAGAGATTGATTGATTGATTGTGTGTGTGTGTGTGTGTGTGTGTGTGTGTAGACAGAAGAGCAAAATGCACTAGGCACTAACCACTTTTAAAGGAGATAGGACATGATTTTTACATAGCTAACAGCAGTTTTACAGGATTTAGGACACTGTCCTACATGCTGGGCCATTGGAGATCTAAGGGCTCAGCTCCAGGCAGCATGGGCAGAGACTGAGCACCTCAAATTGCATATTCAAGAGGAAGAATATTATAAGAACTATCCATCATTTCCCCAACATCCAACAGAAGCACCTCGACCGCAGAGGGTAGTTGGTCCAGGACGTTGGCAGGTGGTTAGGAGGGGCAAGTCGGGTGCCCCATCACTCGGTGCTCTCTAACATATTATCTCCACAAACCATATAAAAGCTACAAACAGGTATCTGCCTCTATCTCCAAAATCAAACAAAGAGGCAGAGGACACTGCAGAGTAGGACACTGCAGCACAAGAGCTAGCACAACAAAACTCGACCAAAACAGGAACCAAAACAAAAAAAGCAAAAAGGAAATCAAAAAAACTTCTGATCATAGGAGACTCCATGATTCAGGAGGTTGATACCTATCTCCAGCCAGGGGTAATGGTCAGATGTCTCCCAGGTACATCAGCGTGGAGAGACATTGACTGCATTGCTAAAATTGTTCAGGAAGCAGGAGAAAACATTGACGTCCTGGTACACATAGGGACTAACGATCTTGCCAGCCAGTCAGTTGTGGAGACCAAGGAACACCTAACACAGGCGGGAGAGAGGTGTGTACTAGTCTCTTCACAAAAGAAAGGGTCCTACAAGAGCTCGATAAACTCCTTGGGGACAAGGCAATAGGACCTGACGGCATACATCCCAGTGTACTAAAGGAGCTAAGGGTGGAACTAGCAGAGCCATTATCAGAACTGTTTAGTGAGTCTCTTAGCACAGGATACGTCCCAGAAGACTGGAGAAGGGCTCATGTAATCCCATTCCACAAGAGTGGTAGCAGGGAGGAGGCAGGGAACTACAGACCAGTCAGTCTTTCCTCAGTAGTGGACAAGATTATGGAGGCACACCTTAAGGAAAGGACAGTGCAACACCTGGAATCCATAGGAACACAGGATCCAAGACAGCATGGGTTTACAAAAAGAAGGCCCTGTCCAACTAATCTCATAGATTTCTCTGACTGGGTAACCAGAGTGGTAGACCAAGGGGGAGCAGTTGATGTCGCCTACCTTGACTTTAGCAAAGCTTTCGATACTGTTCCACATAGAAGATTGATTAATAAGCTGGGTAGGCTCAGCGTGGGTCAGAAGCTGGTCAACTGGGTGGCAAATTGGTTGATGGGCAGAAAACAGAGATTGGTGGTAAATGGTATACAGTCAGAAGAGATGCAGGTAACAAGTAGGGTACCTCAGGGATCAGTCCTGGGGCCAGTCCTCTTCAATATCTTCATCAGTGACATTGCAGGTGGAGTGGAGGGTAAGATTTGTCTGTTTGCAGATGACACCAAGATCTGCAACAGAGTAGATAATCCAGATGGGGTGGGCAGAATGAGAAGAGATCTGGATAAACTGGCAAAATAGTCGGAAGAGTGGCAACTGGGGTTTAATGCAAAGAAGTGCAAGATCATGCATATAGGGAAGAGAAACCCTGAAGCCACCTATAGGCTGGGAAGAGAGTTACTGGCAGTCACAAGGGAAGAAAAAGACTTGGGCATCATCATCACCGATGACCTGAAATCATCCAAGCAGACCACTAAAGCATTAGGTAAGGCTAGAGGTATGTTGGGGTGTATTAGTTGGGGTATCAGTATCACAAGTCGTAAGAGGGAGGCAATAATCCCTCTTTACAAGACACTGGTTAGGCTCCATCTGGAGTACTGCATGCAGTACTGGAGGCCACACCTTCACAAAGACATTAACAAAATGGAGGCAGTACAGAGAACGGCAACCAAAATGGTGCAGGGACTGCATCAGAAAACATATGAGGACAGATTAACAGAGATCAATATGTATGCCCTAGAGCAAAGGCAGGAGAGAGGTGATATGCTTGAAACATTCAAACACCTTAAGGGCATTAACAAGGTGAAAGAGTCCGACATGTTTCAATATAAGAAAACTAGCAGGACAAGAGGACACAGCATGAGATTAGAGGGAGGCCGATTAAGGGGTAATGTGAGGATGTTATTTTTCACAGAAAGGGTGGTGGATGCATGGAATGGCCTACCTCAGGAAGTGGTGGATATGAATACAGTGCAGGGCTTCAAACAGGCATAGGATAGGCATAAGGGAGCAACACAGATAAGTATGACTAGATAGGCCATCGACAGAGCAAATGACGATGGCACATTTATAAGGTAGAAAAAGAAATGGGCAGACTGGATGGGCCTTGTGGTCCTTATCTGCTGTCAACTTCTATGTTTTTATGTTACTTCTGAAAAAAAAAAAGGCAATTGTTCTGGGATTCCTGATATGCCCTAGCTAGGAGAACCTAGAGCTTGATGTCAGTATAATGAAGGTAATTAAACTACCCCATCCAATTAAAAAATATCTGTATTCAGTTTTAAGAAATTATTTCAGAAAAGTTAAACATTTATGGTTGTCAGTTATAGGAAATACCAGTTCTACTGGGAAGCCCAGCCTCCATCTATGTGTCCTGAAGGAAAGTCGGTGCTGTCTTGTTAGCCAAGAGGGAGAAATCCCCTTTCGTTGAAAAATTAGGAAAACCTGGATGCAAATAAAAGGCGATCCCAAACCAGACTCCTATTCTAGTGTGTATGTGGTTGGTGGTTGGGGGGGGTGGTGGCAAACAAGCACATGCCAAACCAGATTCAAGCCAAATCATATTCTAAGTGTGCATGTTGGTATGGAAGGGGGCTGGGGCAACATGCAATCCTAACCCCAGCTGTATTTTGTGGGGGAAGGGGGATAAAAATGCAATTCATTTCAAATCATAATCCTATTCTTATGAGAGGGAGAGGGAGGAAAATAGACCAAACCAGAAGCCTATCCTGATAGTCATCCCACTCCCTAAAGGTGGTGATACCTCGGCCCCCGGCAACTTCTGCCCCATTTCCCTTTTCCCCATAGTGGCTAACCTCCAGGAACACCTTTCCTCCCCCAACTATCTTCCTTCTTTGACTCCTCATCCTTCTTCCTGCCTTACCAGTCTGACTTCAGGAAGTCCCACTCCATCACTGCCTCCTTGCTGAGACTCACCGACTCCATACTCTCCGCCATGGACAATAGGCACATCACCGCAGCTATCTTTGTTGACCTTCTTTGTCGACCTGGCAAAGGCATTCAACACTGTTTCCCAGACTCTCCTTCTGATTAAGCTCTCCTATACAGTGGTCTCTGACCTGGCTATAGAATGGTTCCACTCCTATCTGATAGACCAGTCACAGTCTGTCAGAACTGGTAGCTCAACCTCCCTCCCTCCCCATCACGTCAGATGTGCTGCAGGGTTCGGTCCTGGGGCCACTCCTGTTTTCTATCTTCCTCAGTGACCTGCCTTCTGCCTGCCCACATACATCCATTCACATGTATGCAGACAACACAGTACTGTATGCATCCGGCCCCTCGACCACTGACGTGGCAACCAGACTCCAGCAGGACTTCAACAATGTCCAGCTCAAATCAGCTCTACCTTAATGCCAATAAATCCGTCTCCATGACCTTTGTCACAAGGCAGAGACTTTTACGGCTC
This sequence comes from Neoceratodus forsteri, assembly GCA_016271365.2. Taxonomy (NCBI): domain Eukaryota; kingdom Metazoa; phylum Chordata; order Ceratodontiformes; family Ceratodontidae; genus Neoceratodus; species Neoceratodus forsteri. The sequence goes on from JADMNL010000024.1 coordinate 136,860,505, forward strand.
CCCTCCACCCCCACCTTCCACATCCTTGATAGGACTGCTCTGGAAGTCAGCTCCTCCTTTAGGTATCTCAGAGTCTGGCTCGACCAGCACCTAGACTTTTCTGTGCACACTGATGTCTTCCACAAAAAACTGCACCTCAGACTGGGTGCCCTCTAACGTAACCGTGAATGCATTTCACTGCTGGCTCAACATGTTATGGTGCAGAAAATTATTCTGCCAGTTATCGACTATGGGGATGTAGACTACAGTGCTGTCCCCAAGTCCACCCTGGCCAGACTGGACTCACTCTTCCATGCCTTCTGTCATTTCGCCCTCGACTGTCCCTACTCCACCCATCATTGTGTCCTCTGTCAGTTGCTGGGCTTCCCCTCACTGCAGAACCTCCATGTTACACACTGCATTCGTTTCACAGACACGTTCTGGTCCCAGTCCCTGCCCCCCTACCTCTCCTCTGCACTTTCCTCCTCTCCTCTGCCAGCTCACTCACTCAGGCACAATGATACTAGACTCTTATCTATCCCACACATGTCCACTGCTGCAGGCCAGTCAGCCTTCAGTTACCACATGCCTAAGCTGTGGAACTCCCTCCCGGTGGACATTTGACACGCCTCTTCCGCCCGTTACCTCTATGGTCGCTTTTCTGATCACTTCTCCACTTTCACATGTGACTAACTAAAAGCTGCTGCAATTCCTCCTCCTCCTCTGACTGTAGTTATGGCTCAGTACTGTTTTTTGCTCATTTGTACTGCACTGATGTTATACTCCTTGTTGCACGTACCGCACCTAAATCTGTACAGGCTGTACTTGCTTATTTGTTTATTATTGCTGTCAATCTACCACTGTTCTATTGCATCGTATTTTAGTGTATTGTATTGTACTCTCCCCGTCCCTACCCTCCAGGATACACCTGGAATCAAGCAGTACTCTGCTCAGTGTGCCCTCCTGGTTAAACACTTAAATAAATAAATAAATAAATAAATTCAATAAATAGTTTCCTTTGGGGGATGTAATGGTCAAGCTGAAAGGGGTTAATAAAGCCCAAAGTAAAAAAAATATATATAGCATAATTCTTTTCGAAATTCAGGTTATCAGATTTTGGTTTGCTTTCCACCTAAAGTGCATTAAGCATGCAAATGCTTATTTTAAGGCATGACCTGCATTATAGCAGCGTTACAGGATATAAAATGCTGCTGATTTTACTAGTCCAACTGGCACGCATTACAAAATAAAATAAGAGAAGAAGCCTGCCCTATCCTACTGTGTCCACAATGACACGTAATAAATATTCTAGCATTGAGATTAAACAACAGTCTATAGTAATAATAATAATATGTTATACCCAACATCATCCTGACGTTATGAGCCAAACTAGGATCACAACACATTTCAATATCACAAGTGCAGCCCCACTATTCTAATAACACAATTTAAATTTTCAGAAATGTAAAAACTCAGCTTCAGAAACTAGCACAAAATCTTCACTCCATGAAAAATGCCTTCTATTTTTAGAGATGCAGAGCTCACCTGGGTGGTTTGTGTCACTGACACCGACATCGTCCTGATTCAACATCAGCACCAGTACTGGTACAGCATATAGAATAGTATAGGGGCCATACACAACAAGGCTATGTTTCCATCGAGGGCTTGAGATGACATCACAGGGACCTCGAGAGTGAAGTTCGAGAGGTCCCCGATGTCACCTCAAGCCTGAGATGGAAACACAGCCTTCGGTTGTGTATGGTTGCCCATTATACTATTTTATATAGGTTATGGTTAAAAAACTGCAGGACACAATGGGCTTCCAGCTTGTCTTTCCCCACCAGCTTGATCACGTACCTGCCTGCTCGCTAGAGAAAACGGGCTGCCAGCTTATCTCTCCCCACCGGCTTGTTCATTTAACCACCTACTTGCTTGTTTCCCTAACCGCCTGCTCCTTCGTTCACCTCTATTCGCTCTCATGTCCCTGAACTGCAATACATGGAGAAGATTTAAAAAAAACCCCAATATTTCTTACATTAAATGAAGTGTTTTTTTAGAGCTTGTGTGGTGCGACTTTCGTTATCAGCTCCCGACTGCAACTAAAAAACTGCTGCCAGCCCAATCCGTAGAGACAGGCTCGCGCTACTAATAAGAAAAGAAAAAAATATTTCAAATCAGTGTTTTGCTACTGTTCTAAGGCTAAAGGGTAACAGGTGGTTGTATTAACCTTAAGTGGCGCATCTTAGAAACCAACTCCAGAATGGTAACAATGAATGGGGCGGTTCAAATGTCAGAAAAAGTTGTTGTACTATCGATGTGACGTCAGACCGATAGTACAACAGTTTTTTTGACCTTTGAACTGTCCTACAACAAGATTTTGAAAGCCACGGCTTTCTATTCATAATAAGCCCTAACCATATACTGTAGTACAATAGTATCAAAACCATCCTAGAGAGGCAATCACTTGCATTTACACAGACATCGTCGTCACCAATCACCGTGTTGAATGGAGTTCACTTGAAGGAGGGGAAGGTGACCGGCGAAGTACTTCAGGGATAAGTGTTGGGACTGGTCCTCTTTAATTTCTTTATAAGTGGCACTGCAGAGGAGCTGGAGGGGAAGGTCTGCCTCTGTTTGGATGACACCAAAATACACAAAAGGGTGAAAACTCTGTGTGTGTCTGTGTAAAGGATGAGCAGAGACCTGAGAAAACTCGAGGAGTAGTCAAGAGCATGGAACCTGGTTTTCAGTGTGAAAAAATGAAAAATAATGCACTTAGGACACAGATACTCAGGGGCAGAATACAAAATGGAGGGAGTGTTACTGATGATCACCAAGCAGGAGTGAGACCTTGGGGTAATCATATCTGATTATCACTGGCCAAGCGTGTGACACGGCAGTTGGGGGGAGGCGTAGTAGGATGCTGGAGTGCATAGGGAGAGGTATTATCAGCAGAAGGAGGGAGGTAATGTTGCCTCTGTATAGATTGCTGGTAAGAACTCACCTACAAGGCACTAGGTTCGAACAGCACCCGCAAGAACAGCACTGTCAATAACAGCGCCATCCATACAGCGCTGTTCAAAATGGTGGCAGGAACAAATGCTGCAAGTGAAAGCAGCACCACTGGTAGTGGTCACAAAGCACACTGATGACCACTACCAATCCAAAAGCATATTTTAGTGGGGGGCTCCACCCCCTTGACTAAAATAATCAACTCTGAGTTAGAGTTGGATTCTGGGGGAAAAAATATTGGAGCCCAGGATTAGAACCCTGGTCTACACCACCATTCTGGCCAAGCTGCTCCATGCCTCAGCCCTCCCCACCACAGGAGCAGCTCAGTAGGCCTTCCAGATTTCCCAGCCCATGTCTACTAGTCTAGTACCACAGACAGTGACATGGGTAGTGCTTACTGCACTACGCTGTTCTACCCCTGTCACTGTTCGTGATACGCTATTGAGATAGCACACTTCTTACATGCGCTATATTTATAGAGCTATACTAACCGGTTATCACCTACTATACAATGGCAAGAAAAAATCCTGGACTCTGATTGGTCAATCTTGAGCTGGACCCGTGCAGTTATCCCAGTACAACACACGGCTCTAGTCTCAGCCTCACTGTGAACCTGGAGATAAGCTATATGATGAGCTGCATCACCTCTTTTTTTGCATCTCCTCTTAAGAAACAAAAATATTTTTCCACACTAAAAAACATTCTTTAAAATTATTTTTTTATTTTATATATAACAACGAGCCATTGTATAATAGCAATAATGCCCTCCAGGGTGTGTGTGTCGTTTGGGATAACATCACGCCTCAGTTGTTGGATGCACTCGGCCTGTGGCCTCATGCCCAACCACCTGAGGCATGATGTTATCCCAGCACGACACACACCCTGTTGGGCATTATTGCTTAACTATACTATGTACAGTTCCAGAGGCCACATCTACAGAAGTACATAGAGCAGAAGTGGTCCAAAAGAGGGCAACTAAAATGAAGAGAGGTCTGCATCAAAACCACTATGAGGAGAGACTAAAGGAACTCAATATGTACACCCTGGAATAGAGGAGGGAGATAAGGATATGATAGAGACCTTTCAATACCTTACAGGGGTAAATAAAGTAAGGAAGAAAGTATTTTTTCAGAAAAAGATGTGCTCAGGAACAAGGTGACATGCAATAAAGCTGGAGTGGGGTAAATTCAGAAGAAATGTGAGGGAGTACTTCTTCACAGAATGGGTGGTGGATTTCTGGAACAGCCTACCAGCTGAGGTGAGTGGGGTGAAAACAGTGGAGGGGTTCAAGAAAGCATGGGACAGGCATAAGGGAATCTTAGTGGAAAGGAATGGAAGGAAGGGAGAAATAGCCGGAGATCAAGTAGGGTCTACGGTGATACTGTAGGTAGGGAGAAATGGGCAGACGGAATGGGCCAAGTGGTCCTTATCTGCTGACAAATTCTTTGTTTCTATGTTTCTATGTTATGTAAACTGTTATTATACACATGGAATTGTTGTACCCTGAAAAAATGGTTGGTTATTTTGCAAGCACTGACCAGCTTAACATACAACTCCAGCTTCTGCCTGAGACCAATTGCTAGCAACCAGGAAGTACTGCAAGAGTGTTCAGAAACCAGACTGCCAGTGGTGCTCCTACAGGGTCAAAATTATCAGTAATGCAGCACAGAATCTAAAGTGCGGTTGAGGTGTACACAGTTAAAAAGTTTGTAAGGTGAAGATGAGATTTGTACTGCTAAATGTTAAGTCTGTAAGATGCAGTTTAGGTGCACACTGTTAAATGTTAAGTTTTAAGATGTAGTTGAGGTGCACACTGCTAAATGTAAAGTTTCTGAGATGCTGATGAGGTATGTATTAATAAAAGTTTGTAAGGTGTGGTTGAGGTGTGCTGAATTTGAGAGCTGTGTATAAGGTGAAGTTGTGTGTACAGCTCAGTTCAGTCCCATTAGACAATTGATTTTTAGGGTTGGTCTGTGTAGAAGAACCAGTTCCTATTAATATTGTAGTCAGGAAGTGATTTTGAGGTTTCTCATCAAAATATATTGTAAGGTGGTGCATTGGAACTTTTAAAACTGTGAATGAATGACTACTGTTGCTTGCTATTGGTTGTTGCTGCTACAGTTGGTAACACTTGGTGATCATTTCATGGTCTGTGTAGCAGGACCACTTCCTATTAGTATTGTAGTCAGCAAGTTATTTTGAGGTTTCCCATCAAAAGATAGTATAAGGTGGTGCATGAGAACTTTTAAAACTGTGAATGAATGGTTACTGTTGCTTACTATTGCTTGTTGCTGCTGCAGTTGCAACACTTGTTGATCACTGCATTGGGTGTTTGCTTGAATTGTGCACTGTTGCTAGATCAGCCAAGTCAAGTCAGTTTTATTTATGAAGTGCAATTCCAAGAACGATCAAAGCGCTGCACAATAAGTTATAAATTGCATATAAATCCCATAAAATATAACAACTTATATCAAAGAAATAAACTGTAATAAATCAGACAGGGTCTGAGAAAGCCATATCAAAAAGGTATGCTTTTAAAACAGATTTCAAACTTTCCATGGTAGGCACTCTCTAACCCAACGAGGCAGAGAAGTCCACAGGGTTGGGTCCGTAAAAGTAAAAGAGTGAGCACCAGAGGTCTTAAGCTGAACCCTGGGAATCTCCAGCAATACCTCGTCAGTGGAGTGGAGTGGGCAGGGACGGCAGTAAGGACAAAGAAGGTCTTACAGGCAGTGCAGTCCCCGACTATGTAGGGCTTTGTAGATCAGTAACCCAACCTTGAAGGTGATCCACCAGTAAAGCGGCAGCCAGTGCAGGTCACAGAGCACAGGTGTGATATGACAGGATCGAGGTAAACCATTCAACAACCTGGCTGCCGCATTCTGCACCAGCTGCAGATGGTGGATACCAACCCCTGGGAGCCCTAGGTAGAGGGCATTACAATAGTCAAGACGGGAGGTAACAAAGGCATGGACCAAAGTAGGTAGATCGCTGGGAGGGACCAGGTGCTTAATCCGGGTGATATTCCTCAGATGGTAAAAAGAGGATTGTATGACAGCAGACACCTGAGATTTCATAGTCAGGCCACTGTCGAACACCATGCCCAGATATGAGCACCCAATCTGAGGCAAGTAACTGGCTCCCACCGAGCCAAAGCCCAGACAGTTGACCAGTCACCATACCCAAATCCCAGTGGCCTGGGTCCACAACCAGCACCTTGGTCTTATCAGGATTCAATCTCAACCAGCTGGCTCTCATCCAGTCCTGGATCTCAGAGAGACAACTATTAAAAACTGAGGCGGCACCCACTTGGGTACAAAGGACTTGTGGAGCTGAGTGCCATCTGTGTAACAGTGGAAATTCAGCCTGTACCACCTTACAATGTCTTCCAATGGCAGCATATACACTGCGAACAATGCTGGTAATGGTATGGAGCCCTGTGGAACCCCACAGGGCACGGGGAGAGGGGACAAAGAATATATTCCTGACACCACTCTCTGGGTCCTGCCGATGAGGAAAGATCTAAACCATCTGAGAACTGTTCCAGAAGTCCACAGAACAATCACAGGTGCTTCAACAGCACCTTGTGGTCCACAGTGTCAAATGCCACAGACGGAGTGAGGAGGACCAAGGTATGGCTTCCTCGATCCCTGGCAGTCAGGAGATCATTAAAGGCCTGAAAAGGGGGCATCTCAGTGCTATGCCTCTTCTGAAATCTGGACTGGAGAGGGTCATAGACATTGTGGGAGGATCAAAGGTCCTCCAGCTGTGCCACAATCACCTTTTCAATAACCTTGCCCACAAAGGGCAGGTTAGAGACAGGTCTGTAGTTTGCTAAGCAGTCCGGGTCAAGGGAGGGTTTCTTAAGAAGATGTACCACCACTGCCTCCTTCAGGGGGTCAGGGAACACCCCTGTCTCCAGCAAACACTGGACTATCTCAGCTAGGACTGGGCCAATAATCCCCATGCACCCCAACAAGCGGTGCGTGGGGCCCGGGTTCAAACTACTGTAAGTTGGGCACATACTCTGGATGATCTGAACAATGTCTACAGTCTCCAGCCGGTTGAAATCAGACAAGATAAACTGAGTACTAGTCACCTCCTGTTCACCACTGCAAAGCCCATTAGAGGGTACTGAGTGAATCTCAGACCTGATAGTGGCAATCTTATCTGCGAAGAAATGAGCGAACTCATCACACTCAGACTGTGAAAACGCTGCCCAGGACTGAAGGCAGGCTGGATTGCACAGTCTGTTGACAGTCCGGAAGAGCTGAGTCCATTGATTCTGTGCAGTGGCAATCTTCCTGGACAGGAATTCTGCCTTCCTACGAGAGACTGCTGATTGATAGTCTTTGTAGAGAGCCATCAGTTTAAGTTTGCCACCCTATAAGTCCGATATTTGCCAGCATTGCTCTAATCTTCGACCCACTTATCTCAGCTCCTTCAAGGTCCCATTGAACCATAGGGACCAGGGGTGGAAAGTGAGGGGGTGAACACAGAAAGGAGCAAGGGAGTCCAGGGCCACTTTTGCTGCCATGTTATAGGCTAGTACCAGATCTCCTGGGTCCTTGCTAGCATTCATAAACCTGATAGGTCGAGTACTGCCATAAGGCCATCAGGAGTCAGACTCCTTAAAGGGCAATACTGGACCATCTCCGTAGGGGCAGGCCTATGAGGGGGAGCCTCGAAACTAAATCTTATAGTATGATGGTTGGACCATCCAACCAGCTCCCTCACCAGATCGGAGATCTCCATCCCCACTAGGAAGACCAAATCAAGTGAGTGGCCATGTCTGTGAGTAGCAGAGGAAATAACCTGTGTGAGGCCTAGCAAGTTCATAAGTTGGAGGAAGTCCTGACCAAACTGCGAGACTTCATCATTGTTCCAGGCACTGAAATCCCCCAGGATAATCCATCTGGGGTAGCCCAACATCATGTCAATGATGAAGTCCGTGACTTCCTGCAGGAACTCCTTCTCACCCCCCGGGTCGGTGGTAGATGAGAAGCATCCTGCAACCTACACTTGCTCCCACAATACTCTCAAAAGTTCTGGTCACACCCACAGGGATATCTGTAAGGCTCAGTTCTGACTTAAAACAAATGGCTATACCCCACCCCTATGATCCTGTCTCAAGCTGTGTATTACAGAGTACTTGGTTGGAGCGGCTGATTCCAAGACTGGATCAGCATTTGCATCCAGCTAGGTCTTGGTAATGCAAGCCAGGTCTGCTGTACCCACAAGGTCAGCAATTATAGCTATCTTGTTTTTTTATAGATCTTGCATTGCATAATACCATCCGAGCAAGATAGGTAGGTGAAGCTGACCAAGCTAACTGCCCACAAGAAGTGGGGCCCTTGGGTATGTGTACTAGACAGGGAGAACCCCTCTCTAGGACCCATTTCACCCCAGGGTGCCTTCTTGACCTCACTAACCCAATCAGGCTACCCTGCTCCACAACCCCACCAGGCCCAGAGGTCCTCCACCTCCTCCTCCTCCTCTTCCTCACAGTCCTTAAGACTTGGTAATGACCATAAACCTTAGAAGATAAGGACGGGCAGTAAAATGGATGGAGGTCTCTGAGCCTGGTGGGAGAGTAGTGCCTGACTGCTGAAGAACCCTGCCAACACATTGCTAAAATAAGCTAAAACAGTAGAATAGAGGGACTAAATAAAACCAAACAGAGAAAAATTAAAATACACCCCCCACCCCCCCACACACACTCACACTAACTGAACCAAAATCCCACCCACAAATTCTTATATCAAACCCACCCACCCAAAATAATAGAGCCAAAATACAATACATTAGGCAGCAGGTTGGAAGCAGTTCATTTCACAGTTCATAATAAAGCCATTCAGTTGACAGTTCAATGGAAAGAGTCCAAAATCAAACTGTCCACAAATAACAGAAGAAGCGAATCCAAAGAATGTCTTATGTGTGGTCATTGGAGCTCTCACCTCCTCCAACCAACTGTCTGATTTACATATAGAGTCAGTGGCAGTCTCACTACCACTACAACATGCAAATTATTAAAACAAATGAAGAAGAAGTAAATACTGGGCACTCTCACTGCCCTAAAACAATGAGCCAACCAAACCAGACCTGTAAAGAGTCCAAATAGTGTCCTCCTCCAGCTAAATTTCACTCTCACATCAGCCTCCTGAATACTGTGCAATCTTTTTATAGCCTCCAATGTCTGTGCTCTTCCAGGGAAATCAGGAGTCTGTGCAGCACTCCCAGGCAGCCGTAACTTACATAGACAGCTACCATGGCCACACAGAGCATAGTGACCAAGTCCAGCAACTCCAGATGCCTACCCCAGCAGCAGCACCCGAATCCTGGCCTACCCTGACCACAACCCTGGAAACAGAACCCATTCACCAGCAGGCACTCCCAGGAGAGGTATTGGGGAGCTCAGGGTCACAACCCTCCAGTCAGCACCACTGAATGCCCCCAGGGTGCTGAGAAAGGGACACTGCAGACAGGGAAGCAAACTGAACCCCAGGACAGATGGCCAGCATAAACAGTCCACCAGCAACTAACTCCGATGATCAACACAGACTGAGAGGTTCCAGGAGGCACTAAAAATCAACAGGAACAGGTAGCTGATTGCCATGAAGTACTGGAGTTGCCTGGGAGTGCTGCTACAGATGCTTTCTTGAACTACTTGCTGCTGTTAATAAGGCACACCCTCAGGAAACACCAGCGATGCAGGCAGGTTCAAGTCCTCTCAGGAGTGCTACCTACCCTGCTCCTGAAGGGACCTATTGGGCACCCTGTTTTTGTTTTAATTTATTTAACTAATGCCCTTGGACATGCTACCTGCCCTGATCCCAAAGGGAAATCAATTTCTGGGTAGCAGCCACTTACACAAACTCTCCTGCTGCTGCAAAGCCCTCTTGCCTCTCTTCCATTTCCCAGTTGCCTTCACTTACACAGACATATCCATAACTGCATATCCCTCCTCCTTCCCTTCCATTTTCTGGCTGCAATCACTTACACAAACCCACCTACTGCTGCATAGACCTCCCTTCTGTTCCCCCAGTTGCCATGACAACACACAAACTAAACAACAGATGCTGCTGCATATCCTTCCCACTTCAAATCACGAGGCAAGCCTCCCAAGCAAAAGGGGATCCAGCAGAGTTATGTTCAAGCCAATAGGCATGAATCCTCGGTGTTGAACAGGTGATCACTGCAATGCCAAGAGAAGAATGGTCACAGAAGGAATGCCATGTATCAGGAGGAGAAGTTGAGGCCTGACACCAACAGCTTGAGTGGTCGCATGGCAGGAAGGAAAAGTCTGGGTTACTAGTGAATGGTGATGATCACACAAGGAGTTGTTGCGCTGTTACACCCAGCTGCAGTCCAACAGCCTGAGCAGCTCTGTGGTGGGAGGAAGAGTATCTGGTGAGGATTACATATGGGAGGCAATGGTCACAGATGGCTCTGTCTCTTGCCCCACCCAGCTGCAGTGCCAGATACTCAACTCGTCTCTCTTCTCCGTCAGGACCGTGCCTGCCGTGGTGTGTCTCTAAGTGCTGGCATCAGAGAAAACACTTTGGAGGCAGAAGGCAGTACACTGAAGTACTGAATTCTTTCTCTCATCTTGTCAGGTTATATTTGTAATTATCCTAAAAAAATCTGTCTACTTTAGAGAACTCTAAAGTGGGTAGTAAAGCTACCTTCTTGGATTTCTGAGGTTGTTGGACTCTCTGTGGCAGGATCCACCTTTCCTGATTTGAGGGGAAGGGTCTGTGAATTATGATATCTGCCTGCAAGGACTAGCTTTAGAAGATGAATGAGTGAAGAAAGATTTTTTTTTTTATTACGAAGCCTGTCAAGGTGACCAACATTCACATTTATTATATATTATGGTTTAGCTATTGTAGCCTCTCTCAAGTCTACCAGAGGAAGGATGAAAAATGGAAGGGAACAGAGATGAAATGCAGAAATGCATCAGATTGGCACTAAAGGCCATGGATCAGGAGAAGGCACTTTGTTTACAGCACAAATCTGAGAAACTGCACCCCTCAGAGCAAGCGAAAGGTACTGAGCTGAGGGAGGCTGCAACAGTCCTGCTCTTCCAATGTCTTTAAAGACGTTTGGACAGTGGAGGTCACAATCCACAAATCTTTTTAAAATTCATCAGTGAAAAAAAAAATTTGCTCTGGAAACCTTCCTTCTCACCTCTCTTCTATTCTACAATGGTCTTTCAAGTGTTACTCTGTGCTGTAAACAGATGTAGCTGTTTAAGTGCAAATCGAACAAGTGGCTGTCTGATAACTCAGAATGTAACTGTTACACGTGATCTGTTATTTATTTTTAATGATATAATGTAACTTTGTTTATATATGTCTAAAGGTTCCTGATTGCTTGTGAAAATGGTGTAATAATGCTCACCAGCCTAGCAGAATAATAAATAAAATGACACTCAAAACAACATGAAAATGAGCACAGCCAGGGCAGCAGTAGGTAGAGAGGAAGAGTGTGCACATACCTGCTGGTCAAACAAGCTAATCACTGTTCTTCTGATCAAGATCTAGCTGAGGACAGCACTGGCTCAGCTAAACATTCCTCTTCTCTCTCTCTTCCGCTCCACCTCAACAGACACAGCAGCAGAGCAGCTCCAAACTGTCACCAGTCTGTTCTTTCAGTACAGGGGCTCTTTTAACCAACCACCAACAGCCATGAGTAGGCACTCTGGTTGAGTACAGCTCAGCCCTCTCCCTCAGCCATATTAGCTCAGCAAAACATTTTTCTTTCCCTCTTCTGTGAAGCCCCTACAGACACAGCTGAGTGAAGCAGCTCCTACCTGGACCTCATCTTGTCTTTCTGTACACTGGCTTCTCTCTGCCCACTCCACCACTGAGCTACCAGCTGGGATGGGAGGACTACTGACTGGGCTGATGTGGGGTCACCATCTTGGCTGTGGGGGAGAAGGCTGCCAACTGGGCTGTTAAGGGAGGGCTTCTGACTTGGATATGGGGGAAGGATATTAACTAGGATATGGGGAAAAGCTTTTGACTAAACCATGACTAGATCTAGACACGGCACCACACTTGATGCCTAACTTTGTGGCAAAACACCAACATTTATTTACATGGCACTGTACACAACACTATTTAAGGTGACAGGGGATTATGCCACCAGAGCTCTGATCACAACACAGCCAGGGGCCCAGCAAGGTCAGTAGATACATGTCCCAAGTCCATAACCAGCAGGAACAACAGATAGTAACAGTTTACTTATTTTATCAAACAGTACATACAGCTCACTTGTCCCCTTCACAGCCATGAAGGAACCAAGGTTACCTCAGGATGTACCTGTGTCCCTCAGCAGAATTATTATCTGGGACTTAAACTATGACACAACAGGGTTATGGATGTACCCTCCTGGCTAGCAAAGACAGTACCCGGATGTGGGCACCACAATAATGATGTAGTACAAATGCTTGCTGCATCTTTCCCCTAAGTAGGTCTCAATGTCACAGCACCCAGTGGTCACAGCTATGAGGCTTACATGACTCACCACACCTTACCCTGTCTCTTGGGTTTTGACGTCATGGTGCCACTTCTTCTGATCTTTCTAGGGTTCTTGGGTTTGGTTCAATTCAGATTATGCCCCTCCAATTAGGAGCCAGGGTGACAGAAAAAAACTGCAGTTTGCCTTCAGATATTCAGGAAATATAGGTAGAAAACAATCAGGCAAGCCTCTGTCCTTAAGGGTGGACTGTTAACAGGCCCTCGCTGTCCCATGTTTGGACCCTACTAATATTCAAGCTGCCGGAGATCCACCCAGAGGGACTCAATGCCACACTGACGGAACCCAAGAACCTGACACCATCCTGAGCCTGCGAGTCCCCACTGGCTTGTTGTGGCTGGGATGTGATACCCACAGGCGCTTGAGCCCCTCGGACCACACTAACCCAAAACTAGTGATCTATTTTTGGCAGAACTAGCATCCCTTTTATAAGCCCTGGTAGAATGGAAAGAAAAACTCTGGAAAGTGCTGGACCAGTGAGAACAGGGTGTACTTAGCATAGTAATGGTTCCCTGTTGCTGGGGAAGAAAGCTGCAATAACAGGAAAGAAGCAAGAGCAAATGATAATGGAATCAAAGTCCACCTACTAACTTTGATTGCTTGATTAATTGATTGACTGGAAAAGTTAAATTACAGTGCTAAATATTTTTTAAGCCCGGTTTCAAACTTTTGTTGGTTGTTTGCCTGTTCTGTTTTTTTTTCATGAAGTTACTTATAAATAAGTTCCTCTATACAGCTGCATAGTTGAGACCACAGCAATATAATTCCACTATTTCTAGATCTGGTGCTCTCAAGCATATTAGAGACCCATTAACAGCAGTGTCACTCGGGAGAGGAGTTTCTAAGTGCCTGGAAATCCCTTTTCTACTGTATTGTTTTAATAAATGCAGTTATTTGCGTCCCTTAGCAAGTAAAGCTATCCCCTAGTTATGCCAACAGCATTTGTGAATATTTGGGTCCATCTGATAGTGTCATTGTAGCTCTGTGGGCAGCAAACTCACCTCTAGGTCAGAAGGTCATGAGTTTGGACTTCACACTGGATACAGGCTTATACCTCATGGGGGAGGTATGATATTTCTTGAAAAGAGTTGTGCTGCCTCAAATTAGCCAAGATACAACCCACCCAAGGTTTTTCATAAATCTGATTAGAAATATTGGCAAATTGGGAATAGTACCCAGCAATGTGTCAGTTTAAGTCAAAGAAATGATACATCCACTGGCTTTCTGGTAGTCTTAAGCCTAAATCAGGGGACACTTATTCACAGGCGAAGTCCCTACGTTTTATTCCAGATTGCTCTGTTCCATTGGCATGTAAATGAAACATGATATTCTTGGCAGGAAACCTTATACAAAAGCCAAAGGAGATGGATGCTATGGGTACAGCAAGGAATTATGGTGGGGGATACATGATAAGTGATGTTTTGTATTAATAATTGGCAGGCCTGGGGATAATACAATTCTAGTACAAATTGAACTACTTTTTAAATTACATTTCTCATTTCCACATTTCAATGTCTAACTCTCTGATGACAGGATTTTTTGACTAAGATAAGGACAATCTGTCCATTGTGTAATAGCATAGCAGCCATACGTAAAGTACATTAACAGCTGCCTTTTTTTTGATGACAGCATTCTGTACATTCACAGTTAATTATTTTTCCTTACAAGTGCAGTGCATTTTGCACACAAGGTTGACTGCAGCAGTCAGAAAAAAAAAACTAGAGGGTTACCTCTGTAATTACAGGCTGCTTTCCTCATGGTCAAGCCTCAACAGCAGGGTGAACTTTACGTTTAATAAAGAGATGCCTCTTTGATAAATGTTGGTGCTGACTACCATACTGTTTATAGGGCATTTCAAGAGCTTTTGTTCCAAATTATGAATCAAGACTTGCCTGGTGTTGGAACCGCTTCCCAGAAGTCACCATTCTGGTTATGTTCCCTTCCCCTGGGCACTCAGGGATCCTTTGCCATCAGCAGGGCCACATGCCAACCTTCTTCATTAGGATCAGTCCCTGATTCAACTCTCCAGTAATGCTCAACTTCTTTCTTGGTATCTTGGTTATAAAGACAAAAGAGGCCGGCCCATCGGCACAGGGGTTGGATTTCTGCTTGCGACGCCAGCGACCCGGGTTCAGGAACAAGCTCGGGGCTCTGGAGGGCCGGCCAGGGGGGAGGCAGCTTGAGCATTCCATGACTGCTCGCTGTCTCCAGGGAGGGTAGGGGTCATGACCCGGTGCTGAAGTGACCACTGGTAGAGGCTGGTGGTAGAGCAGCATGTCGGAGTCAATAGGGGTGGTGCGTGACAGACATTGGCTCTCGTCTTGACGTCTGGACGTCACACACCTCAAGAAAAGCCAGGAAAATCGCTTGCTGGCCTCTGGATGATGGCTCTCTGTTCCTGGGGGCATCCAGTGCCTTCCTGGCATCTTCTGTTCCCCAGCAGCATCCCCGGGCCCTAGAAGTGTGCGCTGGGGGTATCCTCCCCCCCGGTGCCTTCCCCCTCGGAGGAGAGGGACCCGCCCGTTGAAGGGATACACCGGGATATCCCGGGGGTCGGCTGCAATCTGGGGAATCAGAGGAGGGCCAGGCAAGGACAGAAGAGGTCAGGGGGAACTTGGCAAGAGCCCGAAGGAGTGGAGGACCAGCGAGCACGGGGCGGAAAAATAGATCATACAAAAAAAAAAAAAAAGAAGGCCGAAGCCCATCAGAATTGTCTTTCACCACCAGGTAGATTAATTACTGGTTCTAGAATGTAGTATAAATTTATCAAGATTATGTTTAAAGCAAGCTGATGACTTTAAATCTGCTAAGTAACTCAGTAATGCATTCCAGTATTTTGCTGCCCTTATAGTAAAGAAATTAGCTCTTTTATTAGTTTTTGCCCTATGGACTATTAGTTGTTTATTATGAGATCTTAATATAATTTTCCTGTTGTTATATTGAAAACTCATTTCTTTCATGAGCTCGTTATTTTGGAGGATGTTGTATAGAAACAAGAGATCCCTTCTCCAACTTCTTTACTGAAGGCTAAATAATCCTAGTTTAAATAACCTGGTGTCATAGTTACAGTTACTTAGCCCTGAGATCATTTTAGTGAGCCATCGTTGAAGGCTCTCTATAAGTTTTATATCCTTCTTAAGGTTAAGGACACCAAAATGGCAAACCGTTGTCCAAATACGGGATCACATACGCTTTGTATGTCTGAACAATGCAGTATGACCATCTGGAAATAAATGACTGTCTTATTGCACGAATAATGTGAGTAGCTTTCCTGGCAGCCTCAGAGCAATGGTAATTTTAGAATAGGGAGTTATTCACAATAATCTCAAGGTCCCGCTCCTTGGTTACAGAATTTAAGGTAATCCCATTGAGAGTGTATTTGAACATTTTGTTGTTACGACCAAACTGCAATACTGAACATTTGTCAGCGTTAAAAGTCATATTGTTATTTACAGCCCATTTAGATAATGTATCTAAGTCTTTTTGGAGAGCATCACTATCTTCCTTAGTAACAGCAGTTCTCCCTATTTTAGTATCATTTGCAAATTTTGTTAAAATACTTCACTTCCAATTCCCATGTCCATGTCAGTAATGAATAGGCCAAACAAAACCGGGCCCAGGACCGAGCCCTAGGGCACCTCACTGGTCACCCTACCAGTGCCAGACAAAATACCATTAACTCTAACTCTCCAAGTTCTGTGATTAAGCCAATTATAAACCCATCTTATAATGAGTTTGTTTATTGCCATTCTTAGTAATTTATCAATATGTCATGAGGGGCTTTATCAAAGGCCTAGTCTAGGTCCAAGATGACCACATCACATGGGTTGCCTTCGTCCAAGTTTCTGCTAACTTCCTTGTAGATTGCAATTAAGTTTGCATTGCAAGCTAGACCCTTTTTAAACCTGTGCTGTGAGATGTTCTGCAGCTGTAAATCTTTGATTTCTTTATCGATTACAGTTTTTAGGAGTTTTTCCATAAGTTTGCAGCATATTGCAGTCTGTAGTTGTCAACTTGACACTTACTACCTTTTTTATGGATAGGGATTACGACTGCACTAAGCCCATCTGGGGGAACTATGCCAGTCTGATAGGAAGTATTAAACAAAATATTCATATTCCCCTGGTGTGATTTTAGTTAGATGTGCAATTGTGCCCAGTGGCATGTTGTTTATTGTCACATGATGAGACAGAGGCATATCAGTTGGGTGCTGTGTTTTTTCAGTTTTGGTGCACAGTACGTCTGTGGCACTGACCATGTTTATTTTTGTGCCAGTATAGTTAGGAGTAATTTCTGATCACTACCACAGTGTGTTGTTTTTGACTGTCACATATGGGCATGCCCTGACTCCACAATGATCCACCAGCTTTCCCCTACAATGTACTAGTAACTTAAGTATGCTGTGCTGTACTGTATTATTAATTAAGCCACAATGCCAAAATTAGGAGCCATTTAATAGTCCATGGGAAAAGGTGGTTCTCAGGGTGGTGGTGGTGGGACTGTACGTTGTTTTTGAATTGAAAGCCGTCTCTGCAAACTGCTGAGCTGCACATTGCTTCACCAACACCATACAGATGCACCCCTCAGAAACCACTTTTCCCTGTGTTTTGGAACCTGGGCTTAGAGGACACTGTAGGAGACATCTTAGGAAACAGACACACCGATTTTCATGTTTATACCACAGGGAATTCAAAGGTTATGTCTGCTTCTGAACTGTGTTAGCGAAGTGAAGGCAGGCCCTGCCATCAGACATTCAAGGTGGAAATCATACTGTTGAGCTGCACTCTGATTCACTTGCACCATATAGATACACCCGTTGAAAACCATTTTTCCCTTTGTTATGAAACCTGGGATTAGAGGACACAATACAGGACACCTTGGGGAACAGGAACAACAAATTTCATGTTTATACCACAAGAAATTCAGCTTCACCCTTTGTTTAACAACATGGGCATTTACTTCAGGGGACACCTTGGGGGACATGTTTATCCATGTCATGTTTGTACAGTAATAAGTTCAAAAGTTATAACTGATTCTGTCTGTTGCTTGTGGAGCATATGCATTGGCTCACAGGAGACGTTTAAGCTGCACTCAGCTTCACAGACAACACACAGATTTTCACCTTGTAAACAGCTTTATCCTTTTTTTTACAACTTGGGCATTTGAGGGACATCAGGGGACACCTTGGGAACACATTTATCTGATTTCATGTTTGTGCTTCACAGACAACACATATATTTCCTTTTTTAAACAACATAGTCATTTTGGGGACTTCAGGGGACACCTTGGGGAACATTTTTACTGAATCTCATGTTTGCGTCAAAAGTAATTCAAGATTTATAACTGCTTCTGTCTGTTGCTTGTGGAGCAAATGCTTTGGCTCACTGGAGACATTTAAGCTGAACTCAGGTTCACCAGCAACACCCCTCAAAAATGACTTTATCTTTTTTTACAAAACACATGTAAGCCCCCCCAAGTGGGTGGAGTCTCAGGGATAATAATATTTTGGGTCTGGCTTCATGATTTCTTCCCCAAACAAATCTTGACTGATGATGTAATACTTGTAGCGCAGTCCAGCTGTATCCTGGATCAGGGCAAAGGTCCTAAACAAAGTGACGCTGGTCTACACTGGGGAGGCACCTAATGACCGGGCCTCCCAGATGATCTTCTCTTGGTCCATGGTGGGGTCTGAATGGCTGACCCTCTAACTGGTCTTCACCTTGTCCAGAGCTCTCTGGAAACCCAATCCTTATGGTGCTCATTGATGACATCACACGGCCTATCACACAGATAAGTCTGCCTCAGCACTTCCAACTCCTGACCCGCCAGGTTAAGTCTTTGTCCAAGCACTTGCCTCCTACTCCCTTTTGCCCTAGCACTTGCCTCCCACCCCCCTTCCCTTGGCTCTTTTCTTTCCCTCTGCCCTTCCTATCCCAGCTCCCACAGCCCTCCCTGCCCCTCCTACCTCACTTTAACAGTCTGCCTGTGCCTCTCTCTCTCTTCCGCAGAATGCTGGCATACTATGTACTATGCCTTAACACAATTTGTGTAACTGTTTGTCATTGCAACCCATGTACTGCTGAATTGTTTTGTACTCTGTATGTATAATTTACTGTAACTATATTGTGTCTTCTTGTGTTAGTATATCTGATGTGGAACCTCTCAATGAGCATCTGCTCACAGGTGTCATCCAAGATTTCAATAAATAAAATAAATAAATAAATAAGGGTACCTCTCCAGAGTACTCCCTCTGGATCCTTCTGTGGACCCACCTCTCCACCTGGGACCAGCCAGAGATGCTGTGGAAGCTGGTTCTAGGGGCAGCCCCTTCCTGCAGCCAGCTCCCTGATGACATGTACTTCAGCTCCCTAGTGTCAGAGGGGCACAAACTGTCCATGTCCTTGCGCCATTTCCTGCAGGCTACTGAAAACCAGGGATGGTATCTGGGTACTTGGCAGAAGGGAAATGGTTGGGCCAAGGGATGTTCCACTCCCAAACAGAGTCCTCAAACACAAAGGAGGTTGAGGCAGCACCTGGAGCCTCTAGCGGGGCATCCAGAATGTCCATAGTCTGAGTCCTACTGCTGCACTCTCCCTCCGAGATGACCTTCTCGACCTCCACCTCAGGCCTGTCATCCTTCCCAGGTGGTGTCTGATCCTCTGCCATCTTCTGGGGTGTTCCTGCTGCCATGGGGTCTTCTCCAGGGGCCTGATCCATGGTTGGCTGTGCTCCTCCATGGCATCTCCCTCTGCCATGCGGAGGGGCAGGATCTGTAGGGGTAGAAGAGCTGGGCAGACATCTAGCACTCTTTCCCCAGATGTCACCTCTGACACCACTCTGCCCATGCCCTCCCAAGTTTCCATGCTGGATGTGGTGGGGGCAGCCATAGAGTAAGGGTATGGCCACCCCCAAGAAGGCATATACATTTGGAATGGTGGGAGCAAGTGTAGAGCAGCTTCTCGGGAGCACTGCAGGCAAACTGGCAGGCATCTCACATCCACTCCTGATACTCTGCAAACTGCACTCTGGTCCTTGGTGCAGGTCTTCTGCACCACACTCCACAGCCATGACAGCAGTGATGAAGGCACCATCACATCCCCTCCAGGTGGGGTGGGAGCTTCAGCGATTGTTATTTTTCTTTTCAAAAGATGGAAAGAGTCCACACAAGAAACTAAGTTTGATGGCTTCTGTCCTTCAGTTTTACACTTTACTTGAGGTGCAGTACTTTCTGTCCCAGGCTCTCAATAAAATTGTGCCCATGCCTGCAGTGCTTCACACTCTCTCCACAGGGTCCCTGGCAAATAGGTCAATCCATGCAGAGCTCCTACTCATTTGCATGGCAGACTGGTTCCATGCACATGTCCATCCACATGGCACTGCTCCCCATAAGGTGCGAAACCCACACTGCAAGATGGCAGGCCCAATGAACACAGGCTCCCACTGAAAACATCTCCAAAACAGGCTCCCAGTGCTGCAACTCTACACACAGTCCATGTAGGCTTTTGCACCCCACAAAAATCCCGGATGAGCCCCCACACTGTAAGCCCCCCTCCCATGGTCTAGGGGTATGAGAGGTGTTAAAGACTGGTGAGGGGGCACTTGCAGCCAAAAGCAGTCCAGAAAAAGTTGTAACATACCTCATTTACCTGCGTAGATGCTGGATGGCCCAGGGGTGCACACAGTCTTGGTAGTCTGGAAGCTGCAGATGGGGGTGCAAACCTTGTTACGCAAACCACAGGAGGTGCAGTGAAATCCATTGTCCACAATCTGATCAGCTTAAACAAACTGATTTATTTAAAATGAACAAACTGCTCCGTGGAGCAAAGAGGTAGCATTAATGGTGGGGAGTCCACAAATTCATGGCCATAGCCAAGCCACCGAGCTTTTGATCCAGAGATTGAGATGGCAGTCCAAGGCCAAATAAGTTTTCCATCCATATGGTGGTGGCAAGCTGTTACTTCTCAGGCTGAATTAAGCCTCCCAAATGCAGCTTCTCTACCCAGTCTCTCTCTCTCTTTCTCATATTGTGACACTAGCCTTCAGGGAGCTTAGCAGGTTTCCTTTCATGACCTCCCCACACTCACCTCAAGGTCCAGAACACACTGAATGAGCACCCCACGGAATCTCCCTCTGGGCAGTCTTGAACCCATGGAACACAGGACCCACAGGACCTCCCCAGCTCCTCAGCAGACACAGGATCCCTCGGTGATGGGGTGCAGGCTGCCACCACTGCACCTCCAATGGGTGAAGCTGCCACCACTGGCCTGCACACCCCAGCTCCCATGGCAACTGCTAAGTCTGCAACTGGGACCCACCCTGCCAACCTGCCCCGATGCCAGGGAACATGTTGCAGGTCCCACTCCTCCCCAGACCCCGGCTCCCAATGATGGCATGACAGTCCCTCTCGCATGCCCCACTGAGCTGCACGAGCTGGTCCTCTCCAACTCCAGCACACTACTTCAAGGGCGGTGGGCCAGGGTGGCAGTCACCCCACCCTGGCATCAAACCTTGGCCCTCCAGCTGGACAACTGACTGACTCATGACTCTTTCCTCCCCTCACTCCACTCTCCCTTTTTGGCACCAAACCTTTCATATATATAGCCCATGGTCTCATGCCCCTGCAGCCAGCAGGGGGCCCCAGAGAACAGGTGGGTTACTCACAGGACACAGTCCTAGCACACTCCCAGAGGGGGGCTTACACATAAAACAGTCTTGGCTCCACTCAATACTGTGCCACAGTCTACAAACTGACAGCAATCATGATCAAAAACTGGCACCATATCACTTGGATAAAAAGTAGAAACAGTTTATTTACTTACAAAGAACCTCAGTGCATAACGCAGCAACCGCCAAACAAGAAGAGGATGCAAAATACCCTGACTGGTACTGTTACAGAAGGATGCACAGCCTCGTACTGCAGAGATGTGTGTGTGGGGGTCTGATTGGCTAGCTGGTTTTAGTCTTGGTTGCCCCAAGTTGACATCATGGATTGGGGTAGAAACATAGAAACATAGACTTTGATGGCAGATAAGGGCCGCTTGGCCCACCTAGTCTGCCGATTTCCCTACCTACAGGATAAGCTGCAGATCCTAGTTAACCAATAGCCTATTTCTTCCTACCCCTTACAAAAATTGCCTTATGTCTGTCCCATGCATTCTTGAATTCTCCCACAGTTTTAGACCCCACAACCTCCTCAGGAAGGCTGTTCCATGCGTCCACCACCTCTCTGTGAAAAATACTTCCTCATTACCCCTGAACTGCCCCCATCTTCAAATTGTGTCCCTTGTTCTTGCACATCTCTTTTCTGAAAGATGCTACCTTCTTGGACTTTGTTGATTCCACTGGGGTACTTAAAGTTACTATCATGTCCCCCCTCTCCCTCCTTTCCCCAAGGGTATACATATTAAGCTCGTTTAGTCTCCCCTCATACCCTGCACCATTTTAGTTACCCTCCTCTGGACTGCCTCTGTCCTGTCTATATCCTTGCAGAGACGGGGTCTCCAGAACTGGACGCAGTACTCCAGATGGGGTCTCACCAACTGTCTGTACAGAGGGATAACAACTTCCTGTTTTCTGCTGGTGATGCCTCTCCCTATATATCCCAGTATCCCCCAGCCCTCCCTACTGCCTTCTCACATTGCTTGCTAACCTGAAGGTCATCTGATATGATTACTCTCATGTCCCTTTCCATTTTTGTTGTTACTACCCCCCCATTGTGTAATGTTCCCCTGGGTTTTTGTTTCCCAGGTGCATTATTTTGCACTTCTTTGCATTGAATCCAAGCTGCCATACTTCTGACCATTCCTCCAACCATGCCAAGTCCCTTCTCATCCTTTCCACACCTCCTTGTGTATCAACCTGGTTGCAGATCTTTGTGTCATCTGCAAAGAGGCATACTTTTCCTTCCAGTCCCTCTGCAATGTCACTTATAAAGACATTAAAAAGGACTGGACCCAGTACTGAACCCTGTGGTACCCTACTAGTAACCCCTCTTTCTTCAGAGTGGACTCCATTTACAATTACCTTCTGTGTCCTGTTGTCCAGCCAGTGTTTTACCCAGGCTAACACCCTGGGACCCACTCCCATGCTGGTTAATTTGATTATTAATCTTTTGTGTGGGACTGCGTCAAATGCCTTGCTAAAGTCTAGGTAGGCCATGTCCACAGCCCCTCCCTGGTCTACTACTTTGGTCACCCAGTCAGAGAAATCAATTAGATTCATCTGACATGACCTTCCCACTGTGAACCCATGCTGCCTTGGGTCATGTGCCCCACTAGCCTCTAGGTACTCAAAAATTCTTTCCTTCAGAAGTGATTCCATCACTTTCCCTACCACAGAGATCAAACTGACAGGTCTGTAGTTTCCTGCCTCTGTCTTGCTCCCACTTTTGTGAAGGAAAATCACATTTGCCTTCCTCCAGTTCTCAGGTATCACACCATCCTCCCATGATTTGTTAAAAAAGGGTAGTCAGTGGTTTCACTAGTTTTCCCCTTAATTCTTTTTGAATTCTGGGGTGAATTCCATTAGGCCTCATTGCTTTGTCCATCTTCAGTTTTAGGAGTTCTTTCAGAAACCTTTCTTCTGTTAAAGGACAGGGATCGACCCCCCTATCCAGAGGGGGTGGCAGAATAGATGGTGTTTGGGCATGTGAGGAGGGAGGGACTAACACTGACCTGTCCATGGAAGCTTTTATATTGTTGTGCATTACAGTGTCGGCTCCTGGCAGTGTGCCAACAGCCAGTGATAATATGCCAATATGGCAGTTTGATAACTCTGGGACATGGGATAAGGGGGAGGTGGGTGGGAGACCTTGTAAACTTTAAATAGGGAGGGTGGGTGACCAGGAGACTAGCCATGGCCACTTGGGGAGGGGGAAAATTGTTTTTTTTTTTGTGACACTTTCCTGAATATGAATACCTCATGAACAGTGACATTATTTGTTATTTGGATCTGATGAACAAACAGTGCATTATTTGTGGTATTCAGGAAATACTATTCATTGCTCACGCACCCATATACGGTAATGTCAGCCTAGAACTAAACAAAATTAGCCTAATACAATCTATAATACTACAATAAACAGCACTGTAGTAAACCAAAATGTTTTTGCATACAAAGTGCACATTGGAAGCAGTCCCATACTGGAGTCTGGTGCCCTTGGTGCTGTCTGTTCCCCTTTAAAATACAGTAATACAGTATTTTACATACAGTATAAGAGGTGTACCCAGGGCTTAAAGTGTGCAGAAAAAATGCAGGGTCTGCAAGGGTCTTGGTTATAGGAAAATGGATGGATTAACCCTTGCTGTGCAGCGGACTGATTTATCATTCCAGAATCCTTTTACATTCTAATTCTGTCGGCAGCCTAAGGGTTAAGCCTAATTTTCAATAACAACTCAAAGAGCAGACACAAACCATCAAGACACTGATGTACTGTTAACCATTGCATATACTGCACAGTAGCCAGGTTTGTTTGGTCTTTATTTAGAGTGCTTTTTTTGACTTATGTCCACGGTAATTGGGATCCTACATGTAGCTCTGTAACAGCAGTGCACTTGCCTGTGACTGTCCGTGTCTCAATAAAAATTTTAATATAAAATACATCAAGATACTACAGGAACTATGGGCCTTACTGCCCTCATGAAGTCATAGTAATGGGAAGCACACATGATAGTAAGGTACCTACTCTGAGACCCCGTGGGACCCATCTTAAATGATGATTTTTTTTGCTTTGTATGAGACATCTCAAGACTAGGCACACTTTAAACCTTGAGTATACTGTTCTGTACAGCACAGTATTTTTTCATTTACTTTCGTACAGGTACAGTAGTTATTTTTTGTTTCCATTAGACTGAAGGTGGCCCTGTTACACCTGACAGGAAGCCCAGTTCATTGTTCTACAGTGCTTTGCTTTGTACTCAAGTTATTCTGTGGTTTGCAAACAGTACTTAATACTTTACATACAGTACAAGAGGTGTACCATTCTATATTTAAGCAATAAACCACAACAGGGTGTTGGTGATGCTGGTTTTACCCACGCCTGGCGTGGTTTGGTCACGAGGCCGCAGGCTGTGCTGTTGTTTTTTCCGGTGCTGGATTTTTCGTTTGAATTTCGATTTTATCGCCGTCTTCTAATGATTTGAAGATGGCTTCCAGCTCGTCATTGTCGATTAAGCCAAACGTTGTTTCTATATTCATTTTTAGCGGTGAGCGGCCGGGTTTTGCTTCAGTGAGTGGCGCAATGTACGATGGCGGTTTTTGGCTTTGGAAACGGGGGTCGGAGTGTTTTGTTAATGGGTTGCAGCGCGAGGCTTGGCACAGCTGGCACTTGTTCCTGTTGGTGATGCTAGATTTTACAACAGGGTGATAGTGCCAGCTGGCCAATGAGAGGTGGCTATTTTTTTCCCTATTGTATAATTAGTGCTGTACTTCATGTACAGGTACTTATTGTAAGTCCCCCAAATGGGCTTACCTTGTAGGGCTGTGGCCCCATCACCCCTTTTGTCAGCACCTCATCATTGGCTCTGGTGGGGTCTGGACCCAGTGGTCCCATAATTACCTCCGAGGAGGTAAACGCCTGACTCTATGTCTCAATCCCCTGTGTGGATGGGGGGAGGTCAAGCCCCAAACAGTGTATTTGCATCTCTGGGTGCTGGGAAAACTGTTTATATTCTTTCAAGAGATTATGTGTAAATAGTTGATGACTATATTGCTTTAAGATTAATATATTCTAAGATGGCAGCTCCCACAGGACTACAAAGCACCTGGGACTGCTGGGAAAAGATTGTAGGTCATTGAATTTGCCCAGGACTACATCATCCAATCAGAGGAGGGCTGAATAAAAACTATAAATAGGAATGGTAGCCCGCTAAAGCAGAGAGATCTCTCAGGGGGAGCGCAGTACAGCTGGAGATGGCTTCCCCGGCCCATAGCTGCACTCAGGCCCCAAAGCCTAAAGGATCAAAATACAGTGAAGGCTGAAGTACAGAGTAAGCACAGAGTTTGCAATAAGATATTGAAGGCTGAAGTACAGAGAAAGCATAGAGTTTGCTATAGAAGCCAGAACCAGTTTGGAGGAGCTGTAGACACATTGGTGCCGGAGTTTTGCTGAAGGAAAAAAAGTGAGCTGAGAGCTGTTGGGATTGAGTGACTAAGTGATCTGAGGACTGGGTAAAGGCAGATGAATTCAGAGCTCAGAGAAGTAGTCACTGCAGTTTAAGTTTCTAGTTTGAACCCTTGTATCAGGGTCCAACCTTCATATCCTTGGAGAAGCGTTTCAGCAAGGGGAGTAATTGAGAGTGCTGGTGTCCGACACTTTGGATGGGCCAGCCTACCTCAGAGAAGAACGAGAAAAGCCTAGAGCTAGTCTGAGAGACTGAGTGAAGTACAATCTGAAGTTATTTGTCTGGTTTATGTATGATTGAGAGGATTCAGGGGACCAAGTTTAGCACCCCCTGGATTGAAGACACGAGAGAGACCTGCGGCGTGGAAAGGAGAGGCCTGTCTAGTGAACACCATTTATAAAGGCCACCAGGTGAAGAATTGAAGGCTAGGCAGGTTAAGATCAGCTGTTGTCAGTTCTTCTGGCAATGTCACTGGTGCTGAGTAGTACGGTATGGGCTGCAAGCCCATTGGCTCATGCTGTGAACCAATGGGCATGCAGCCCTACTGAACTGTCAGTCAGCGGGTGGCGGGGCAGCAGACGGGTGGGGTGCTGCTGCCCACCGCCTGACGGGGGAGTGGGGTGGTGGGGCTCAGTGGGCGGGTGGGGTGGGGTACACTAGATCACCAGGGATATTGGACATGGGGGTAATTAATGATGCCCTTGATCGGGCTCAGTGCTGTCCACTGGACCACCAGGGATATTGGACTTGGCGGGGAATACAGTGATGCCTGCGATCGGGGTACATAGTGGTCCACTGGACCACCAGGGATACTGGACTTGGGGGTGCATTATAGATGCCTGTGATCGGAGCATGGGGGGGTGCCGCCAGGTGCGGCAGGAACTCGGGTGGCCACCCACAGGTGGCAGCTGCTGTGTTGCACCCTGCAATGCGGCAGCTTACCTGTGGGTGGCCATCACTTGTTCCTTTTTTTGGGGTGTAACTTTGTGTAGGCGCAGGTAGGGGTTGTGCATGCATGACTCTGCACAGCCCGGGCTGAATATCGGGCTGTGCAGGTTATGCATGGGCATGCCCCCCCCACCCACCTGTACCTGCATACATTACTGATGCACTCTGGCACATCAGGATTTGTGCAGCACACTTTTCCCTTTTAAATATCACACTGGGGGCATCAGTGGGTTGTGCATGGTGCAACACTGTTGTGCCATGTGCGACCCTTTTGAATATCTGGGCCCATGTGTGCAAAACTGCCTAGCCTGATAAAAGTGGCTATTCCACCAGAGTTTCTGTCTAGCTTTGAGGCCTTAATTCCCAGCCATTGAAATACTTCAAAGCCATTAATCTCAATTTGATCATCTGGACTGTGCCATGTCTCTTGTAGGCATAGTACATCAAAGCCCAATATATAATTAACCTAGTCACTATCTGCGTGTCTTCCTCTTAAACCTGCTATATTCCATGAGATAATCTGTATCCCATTTTTTGAATCAACCACTTTAGTCGTATCATCAATTTGGGTTACCACAAAAGTTTTCATAATACAGAACTCCTTGCCAATTATTGTAGCCTGCAAGGGCCTGAAATTTGTTACAAGTTGTTATCTGAGATCCATTGTGCGCAATATCTTGTACAGAATTGTTGTTTACTTCTAAGAGTTTTGACTCTATCAGATGTAATCCCATAATATCTAGTGTGGATGCTTTTTGTAGAATCTTGTCTGCTATTTCCCTATTTCTTACTAATAAATTTATTTGGCTGTCACCACCTGCTCATTCCCCATAGACAATTCCACTCTACTCAATTGAATTTGCAAGAAACTTCTCAAAAGATTATAAATTTCTGTTATCAATTTTGCATCTGTCTCCTTATATAAATAATTAATTTCAAATAGAGTTAAACCAACGTTTATATCAACTTGGTTTTCTGTTCTTGGTTCAGCAATATTAAATAAATGTCTATTTTGAAATGAAATAAGTATTTATTTTTAGTAGTCATTATATTTAGCCAAACAAAGTTGGCAATTCGAGGTGAAGTGAAGTGCACATCTAGCAATATAGCAGACTCAATTTGGATATCATTAATTTCCACAATGTCCTTTATGGTAATGTCAATGTCCATTTCCATTTTTAGTTTCTCAACAAGTTGTTGTATTTGTTTTCCTGTTTTCTGTTGAATCCAATCAGGAGTCCCATAATTCTAATTATTGGTGCTATGTCTTTTTTATCTGCATCCTCTCTAGGAGATAATCTCTGTCCTCGTTCTACAGAATTTATTCCTGTGGGACAGTTTTCCATAACCACAAATTCTCCAACATTCAGGTCAATTTTTTCTTTTTGCAACTCTAAGCCACTTGTAAGATCCAGGGGCCGATTACTAAGTCCCAATTATTTATTTAATTAGAAAATTTCATTTTCTAAGTTGCTCAAGTACGTGTTTAAGTTTAAATTTGTATATAACTCAGGGTTTATCTTTAAACTTTGACCAACTTGTGTTTGACTTATCTCTATGGACTCTTCTATAACAAGTTTCTCATTTCTTGGTTTGCTATCTTTGGGGCTCAGTTGCCTTTTTCTAACCAAGTCAGTAGTTTCCTGGGTTATTTTGCTGACTCTTCTATTCTTTTTCCTGATCTCTTTCCCACTCTTTTTCTTTTTTGTTTTATTCCTCTTGCCCTTTCGCTGTATAATTTCTTTCTTGGGGCTTTCAGGGATTTGCATTATGCTAACTCACTCCTCCATTCTTGTTTTCTCCTTTGGCACCATTTTTATTAATTTCCCCATTATCCTTCTTTGATATCCTGTTCACTACTTAATTCAATGCTACTCTATTTATAGCAATGTCATTTTTAAGGCTTCTACTATATCTTTATTAATTAGTAATCATTCCATAAATAGAATGTTAGTTGAGTGCTGTTTGCTAAGAGGTTAACAAGTTTATCACTCAGAAAACTAGATTGATAATCAGACTTCTCACCACCAGCTGTTCTTTCAACCATCTGCTGGTGGCAGTTTCTGCAGTACATTGATTGCCCTATTTGGTCACTATATTGTTTAAATCCAGTTATAATACCTTGAAGGAACGATTGCTGAGCTATTCACCAATGCATGAGCTGAGGCTAGGCAATGTACCAAGGGACTTATTTGCTATTAAAAACCATTTGTGTGGCATAAAACATCCCTAGTAACTAGAAATAGGAAGTGGGTGCTTTTTGTAGTTCACAAGTGCTGAAGTGGACCAAATCTAACCATTAAAAACCCAGAAGTTAGTGCTAGAGGACACAGCTTATAGCTCAGAGGACATAAATTTAATACAAACAGAAGAAAGGCATTTTACACACAGAGGGTGGTGAACCGATGGAATGGGCTATCATCAGAGGTAATAAGTAGTAACAGTAAAGCACCGCTCAAATATACCCCAGATCAGTGTATTTTAAAAGGAAACAGAATGGTATACTACGGGTAAATGGGTGGGAGCAATTAATGGGCTGACAGAACTTCTTAGCTCCCCATACCTTAGTCGTGTGAACCTTAGTAGTAGTAAGGTCATGAGAGACCTCTTCCAGGACAGTTTTATTCTTTTATTTTTTTTTTATTTACATTTTTTTCCACCAACCTGGTTTGCGGCCACCTGGTACTCTCAGCGTCCACGGTTCGCCGGCTTCCACCCCCCCAGATCGGCCTCTAGTCCTCCGATACCCTGTGGCTTACCCCCCACGGTGGGGCCACGGGATGGAGGAGGGAACATCCTGCAAAGACCATAATCGGTCGGAGGACTTGGCCTGGGGGGCTAATCGAAGCTGCGTGGCGGGCTTCATGGAGGGTGGCCGGCAACCGTCCCTTTTTCCGTTTTCTGGGGAAGGCGGGGACGTGCAATGACGCATGATGTCCTGCCCCGCCTCCAATGCTCTTTGAGCGCGGCAGCGTGGGTGTTCCTAGCCTCCGCTAGGAGTCCCCATCGCCCCGGATGCTGTCGAACCCTTCTCCCGGAGAAGGAGAGCAGTCCAACGGACGCTCAATCCATCTCCCCCCGGCCAGCCTTCCGATGACTCGGGTCCGTTCCCGAACCCGGGTCGCCGGCGTCGCAAGCGGAAATCCCACCGCTGCGCCGACGGGCTGGCCCAGTTTTATTCTTTTATAATGTAGCTACTATTATTCCATAGTTCTGGAGTGACCTCATGCATTGTACTTGGGTCCACTCGGTTATTTGCATAATTACAACCAGTTCTCAGTACATCATTATCTTCTTTTGAATATATTAATCCTGTTAGTTGCTCTAAATTTTTACCCAAGGAGTCTTCCAGAGTATTCCCAATTATTATCAAATCCTCACTCAGGTACAGTGTCATATCTGAACGCATCCCTTGGGGATTACAAGATTTACTCGTAGGTGTAGAGGTTTTCCTGTTACTAGAGCCATCAGTTAAAATATTCAAGTGATCAGTAATTTTAGACTGTTTAGTTTGCCTTTGTTTTTTTTTGGGACTTCAAATGCTAATGGGGATAACTGCGGGTCCTGCATTCTCTGTAGTCCAGTGTTAACCATTTCCCTCAGTAGAAATATAGTGATACAGAAGTATTGACAACATAATACCTTCACAAGTGATTTGACCCCTAATGCGAAGTGCAGTGTAAGTGGAGTATCTACTTTCTGCTGCCTTCTCTTTCGTTTCACATAAATGCAGAATATGGCAAGGAAAACAGGAACACAAAAACGTAGGGAAAGTCGTAAAGGAAAAAGTCTCTGAGTCCTTGTAAAATTATTTTGACAGATGGAGTCGAGAAATTAGTTCAATATATTGAATTCACCAGTACATTCTGTTAATGAGACCACATCTGGACAGAGATTACTCCCTTCTTCTAACTATCTCTGCTTCGCTGGGTCCAGCATTGTAAGAACTGATCAAAACGTTTATAGTTCAGTATTCAGGCCTTTCCATTTTCCCATCTTTTCACCTGCCACAGAGTTCTTTAAAGAAACCTTGAGTGTAGGGTGCTTATAGTTTACTGCAGACTTTTAACTTCTTGTCACAGCTCTAAGTAAGATCTATCACTCGATATGTCAGCACTTGTCATTTTATTGACAGCAGAGATTTGTCAGTGCTTGAATAAAACAAAGGGAGTATAGCAGTATGAAAGGTAATACCTGTTCTGGGTCACCTAGTGTAAAGACTCACTATGCTTTCCTAGTTCACAAATCTGTATTCACTTTTGAGGTAACACTACTATCTAATATCCATTAAAATTCATTAATTGTTTGTTACCAGATAAACAATTCACTAGAATAAATAAGCTAAACTTTGCAATATAACTTACTTTTTGTTCATTCCAAGGCACAGTGTCACCATCTGCCAAGGGGAATGTTTTTATCAGTTCCCGGTCTCCGTAGCTACCAGATTTTACTCCTACAGCAGTTTAATCCTATGTTTTACTCAAAACAGGCCAGACTGTGTGGGGCTCCAGACTAAGACGATAATATCCAAGAAGTAGCTATGCACTGGCCGATGGATGCGATGTGCACTGAGGCCCAAGAAAATGGCAGATCTGGCTAAAGAATGCCCATGCATGCTCTTTGTAGAGTGGCGTCACATGACCTTAGCGCACAAGCATTTTAAATCTAAATTTAAAACTATATTTAATTTATACTTTAATATATACTTTCTCTCCTGTCTGCCTTATAAAAATGTCAGGAGAGCTATCCTTCTGGATAATAAATCAAGACCTAGGTAAAACTTATATAATTCAAAATTTTCTTCTAGAAGTTTTATATGTCAAAGAAGATAAAAAATACGTAACATAAATGGCTTGGAATCGCAGTCTAAACTGCGTTTCACTTCTACGCTTGTAGGACTGGGAGCTAGTAATTTTGTCCACTTCGAGCACAAATCCACACAGAGATGGATAGTTGGAGGGCTGGAGGAAAAATATTTCAGGTTGTATACCAATTTCACCTCCGTTGGCGAACATGCTCTGCAGTGCTTCCTTAGAGACTCCTCAACGGCAGGCTACTCCATTGGCAGCGAAGAGAAAAAAGGACAGCAACAGAGGGGAAACAATATCCTGGCTGCACACGATGTCCTGGAAGGCTGCACACTTAGACAGGTATGGACTTTACAGTGGTGGCATACCCTTTCCAGAAGTAAAAAATGCTTTGTGCAGCTCCTGCTATGCTAGCTACTCCACAGCTGGTCAGCGTGCAGTGGCTTACTCCAATCTTCCAGCTCCAATTTGCCTCTGCCGTCCAGGCCTCCACCTGCGCTTCGCCATGATTATCTGCTCAGTGTCTAATAATTCGGTGTTTTCAGGAATGGACAGCTCCACATTGTATGTGAAATATTTGCGTCTGGACTCTGACATCTTCAGCAGTCAGAGTTGGAAGATAGACCTAACTCATACAGTTTCACGGGTGGCATATAAAACCCCTGGATAGTATAATACTGAATGAGCTTACCTTGCGTACCTCGGTTTCTATAATATGCATGCTCCCATGCTGAGTTCCGGTCTTGTTCTGACATGGAAACACCCAACTCCATCTCCACGTCCCATTTTTGCCTGGCTGAGGAAGTCAGAGATGAAGATGTAAGAGAATTTGTTATAATTTTATATGCAAAGCTAGCACTTTTTTTTTAGTGACACTAATTTTATCATTTGTTCCCACTCTGGGTTACTAGGTAGGGAAAAATCATCCATCAGGACATGTTCTTTAAGTACATTACAGAGTTGTAAATAGTAATGAAAGTGGAATCATGGTAGATGATACTTTTCTTTTATCGAAGAAAAAGACATAATTGTAATCGATCCCATGTAATAACATCACTGAGTCTATTGATGCCTACTTTTGACCAGGTCTTGTTTGGCAGCAGTAAGAGTTTTTTGGTATAGTAAGTGTTGGACCAAAGTGGCATAGATTTCAAGAAAAGAAGCGTAGGATTAACAACCTTATTTATCCTTTTTAGCATGCTAAAAGAGTTTTTTAAACCTGGGTTACATTTTAACTCTTTGGGGAAGGTTATGTAAATAAAATCAATTAACAGATTGGATTTTAGGAGGTTTCTTCCTGTTTGTACCCATAATGGGACAAATGGTGAATTATCTGGACTAATCTGCATATGCATAGAAGTTTGCTTAAATATGAATGCCCACTGGTACCATTCCCAATGAGGAAATGCCAACTCACCCAATTAATGTGGTGCTCTGATTTTATTTATACTAAGTCTTGGACATTTGTCATCCCAAAGAAAATTTCTAAATATTGAGTCTAGCTTACATCTCACGTTTTTTAAGGATAATTGGTATGTTCTGGAAAATATTAAATATCTTTGGTGCAATACTCATTTTTATTGAGTTAACTTTACCCCAAAGAGACCAGTTAAGATTTCTCCAAAATTTTAGTTCCGATTCTACATCTTGTAATAATGGTAGGTAGCTAATTTTAGCTAATGATTCAAATTGATATGTAATTTACAGGCCCAGGTATGTAAACTGATCTTTCATCCAATGATTATCACAAATTTCTGAGACAGCTCATAAAATAAATAGGGTTGGGTTAGGACATAGTGCTTGTGTCTAATCCCAATTTACCTGAATTCCTGATGAGGTACCAAAATGTGAAAGAAGTTGTTTAAATGCATTATAAGACTGGACTGGTTTGGAGAGGGTCAGTAGAAGATCACTTGCAAAGGCAAATGTCTCATGTTCTGTGTTGGTGTGAATTTCCGATATTTCTGGGTGGTTGGCAATGTCTCTGATTACTGGTTCGATTACTAGAATAAAGAGGTGTTGGGATAATGGGCATCCTTGCCTGGTTCCACATCCTAGAGAGATGGGCTATGAAATTATTCCATTAGTGAGACTCTGCATGGTCTAATTTTTATATAGCAATGAGACCCAATTACTAAAGTTGCCTCCACAACCAAAGTGATCTAGGGCCATGAACATATAATCCCAGGACAATGAATCAAAGGCTTTAAATAGATCCAATGAAAGTACTAGATATGGGTTTTTAATTTTATTAGCCTGCCATATCACATTTCAGAGTCTCCTCATGCAGTCAGCACCTGATCTGTTTTGGAGAAATCCTACTTGTTCTTTCCCAATCAAATCATGTATTATACTTTGTAATCGGGTAGCCAGTATTTTGGCCAATATTTTATCATCTGTATTCATGAGTGATACAGGGCGATAGCTGGCACAGGACAGGGGATCTTTATTTTTTTTATGGATCAGGGACACCAGAGCTTGCGTAAGAGTAGGGGGTAAGCTGTCCTTGTCCCAAGCTTCCATGTACATTTTAAATACTCGAGAGGAGACTTTCAAATGTAATGTTTTAAAGAAATCTCATGGGAGTCTATCTAATTCTGAAGTTTTCCCATTAGGCATTGACTCTATTGCTGATAGAATCTCTTCTAGGCTTAGCTCTTTGTTAAGTTGCTTTAGACAAGTCTTGGGGACTTCCATCAAAGGGATGTTCTTTAAAAATAGGGATATTTTTTGTACATTTACACTTTCCTGGGCATAGATCTGGGCATAAAAATATGTAAATGAGTCATTGATATCTTTATTACCCTTTAGTATTACTCTTGCCTTTTGGATACTTGGGATAATATTTTGGTCCTGTATCTTCCTCAGTCTGTATGCAAGAAGTCTCCCTGCTTTTTCCCCTGATTCTCAATAGCTCTGTTTTGTATGGAACAAAGCGTATTCAGCTTGTGCTGAAACTAAAGTATTAATGTCAAATCTTAGTAACTGTATTTTATGAAGCAGGTTATGATCCAGTATTTTAGAATTTTTCAACTGTGTTTCCAGAGCAGCTAGATCAGATTTTTTCTGTTATTGCCTTAGACTTTTCTTTTTTCCGATATGCAGAAAAGCTAATTATTCTACCCCTTATATAGGCTTTATAAGCTTCCCAAAGACATGCATCAGTAACTTCCTCATTATCATTATTTTTAAAATATTTCACTGGTTTCATTAGACACTCATTCAATTAACTTTTTGTTTTTTTTTATTAAAAAAGTGTTGAGTCTTCATCTCATTTCTTTAGGTCTACCTTCCCCTAGAACTATGCATGTGTCTACTAAAGTATGGTCCGATATGATGATAGAGTCCATCTTAACATCCACTACACAATTAACCAGGTCAGATGATAAAAGTAAATAATCTATTCGACTGCACGTTAGGTGTCGAATAGAAAAAATGTATAGTCTTTTTCTTGTGGCTTTACAAGCCTCCAGATAGCAGTTAATGCCAGATCCTTAGTCAGACTGTGTAAGGAGTGGCAGGCCTTAGTTAGTGTAAGGAATTCCTTAAAAGGTTTCCTATCTATGATGGGGTCAATAACCTCATTAAAGTATCTGCCCACAATTAATTTATATTCTGGGTAGCTAACAAGTTCACAGTTATCTGATCAAAAAATGTCTGCTGACCAGAATTAGGCCATATATGTTACATAAAATCACATTAATACCATCCAGATAGCCTAACAAGATTTGATATTGACCTTCTGGGTCAGACACATGACCAGTTTTAATGAAATTAACACCCTTTCTAATTAATATTGCGACTCCGCTCTGTTTGGAGGTTAAACATGCTGAACTCCACTTGCATCACCCATGACCTTTGTAATTTAACAGATTCATTTTCCTCTAAATGGGTCTCTTATAGAAAAGCTATATCAGCTCTTTTCTTATTTAAATACATTTATACCTTTTTCCTCCTAATTGGGGACCCTAAATCATTGACATTCCATGACACAATTTTATAAGGGTACATTTTTTTTTAAAGTCACTTAAGAACACAGTTAACAACAATGTAATATATCACTAACTAACTATTATACTGTAGGCTCTATGGTCAAAAAGATTAAAATGAAGAACACCAAGTTAAGGCTAATACTAACCTCCCCCCCAAAACTCTATAAGATTGTTTTATAATTAACGAAGTGCTTAAATAATTAGTAAATCAACAATGTTATTTGCAAACTACTCGATGTATTTATCAAAATTATTTAACAATAAATTTGAAATAACGTCAGAAGCAATCAGAAAAAAAGGGGTGTAGGGAGGAGTAGAAATACCAGTAGGTTGTTCCCATCTGTATTGCCAAAAAGGTCCACCAAACTCCAGTCCAAGGTGACTTTAGCTCAGATAGTAAATTAGTTCATAAACAGCTGTGTATGAAATGCAGAATAACCTATCCCTGCTAATCTAATACATTTACTCTGTATGACATTATTCAGATGTTTCCAAGATGCGTAAGTAGTTAGCAATATTAGAGGAAAGGAAAGGTACATGCGCTTCCAACCAGATGCTGCTAGGCAGTGAGACACAGGTAGGGTAGATTACATATAGTGGCAGGACAAACATAACACAAAACAAATCACTTTCAACATTTCTAATGAAGTCAGATAAAGTGTCAGATAGCGTCAACTGTACGAGGACTTATTAACTTGATGTGCCTGTCAACGCATTATTATAGCCCAGTGAGACCTCTGCACTAGAGCATAAGAGAGATTTCCTCTCAACACATTTGCTTGTCAGCATAGCAATGCTAGGGATTGCAGTATAATGAGTATATATTTAACTTCATTAAGCAGTCCTTTTTATTTTAGAATTTGGACATACATACTACACAGTGCATAGAGGAACTCCCTTTTTCATTGTCTGTGGTTAACAGCATTTAATCTACTTACCATGCCTGCATAAGCTAAAATGCATTAGTCGCAGCACAGTAGTCTTCAGCTCAACAGCTTGTCACATGGAATAGCAGTGAGGGTAGAGAGAAGAAAACATGCATGGCCTATTTAATGTGGCCAGTCAACCAAAAATCAGAGGTCCATATACATCTCTCACATACACATACTACCCCATCAATAAACCCATATTCCACCATTTATAGCACTACATAGCCTGACCAGAAATGATCAAACTGTAGTTGGTACCAACATTATACCTTTATCATTGCTACCCACAAAAACATTTTGCATCGAACAATCTCACCACATTTTTAAATATTTAAATGTAGCTTGAGCTTGGGGAACAGTATTTCATCTTTTCAATTAAAAAGTTTTCATAACCAGAAAGATGCAGTCATATAGATACACAAATATGTTATTCAGTAAAACACAGCTTGAGCAACTTTGTCTCAGATGCTGATAACGTTAGAATGTGTAAAGCACCAGCCAACTGCTTTAGACACAACATTAACATAGAATTTATTTTATTTATTTATTTGACAAATCGGAAAGACCTTTGAGCCAAGGGCTCTTTTACAAAGGTTCCACGTCAAGTCACAAGAATAGCAAATTGCAATGGTTTCAGTACAACATAAGGAAAGTAATTACATAAACAAAAGAACAATATGGCAAGATAAATATTGTGTCAAGTGCAGCCAGTGGCCTTATCTGAAGAGGGGTGAAAGGGATTACAGAGAGAGAAGTACAGGGGTGAATGGGGGGTGGAAGGAGCAAAATAAGAGCAAGGAAGGAGATTCCACAATGAAGCTTGAGCAGGAAAGACCCAGGGGGTTGGGGGTAGAGGGACAGAACAAGGTGAGGAAACAGAGGAGAGAGAGGGGGGAAGTGGAAGTGGAGGGGTAAAGGAAGTGGGGATGAGGTAGGATGAAAAGAGGGCAGGAATGGGAAAGGGATAAGGGAGGAAGTGCTGTGAGTGGAATAGTGCAGCAACAGGATAGGGCTATACAGAGGAAAATGGTAAAAGATGGAGGTTCCAGCACATTTAGCTGTCAGCAGAGATTAGGTATAGCAGTTCCAAGATGCTCTGGAAACTAGGAAATGATGCAGCTTCTGCTCAAATGGTCCCAAGGTTGCAGTCGTCACAATCTCAGGAGGAAGGGAATTAAATAAATTAGCAGCTCTAACTGCAATAAATCGTTGTCGGAGTGAGGTTCGACAGCGAGGGACAGTAAAAGTTTGGCTCACAGAACTTCATGTGCTCCGAGTGCCCCGGAAGGGACTGAAAAGCTGAAGGGAACCTGGTGGTAGGAGACCAAGATCTGCCTTCTTAGCCAGAAGGTAGGCTTGATATTCAATGCGAGCCTGGAGTTGAAGCCAGTTTGCTTGTTCGTAAAGGTCACAAGTGTGAGTACAACACGCTGCACCAGTTAGTAGACGGCATGCCTTATTCAGAGCTGTGGTGAGCCAACATAGGGTTGTGTCTGTGGCGGAATCATAAATGACCAAACCATAGTCAACAATAGACACAATTGAACTTTGGATAGCCAATCTGAGGGCTTCGGTAGTAAGGCAGTGTTTATGCCTGTGTAGAAGGCCTAGGTGAATGTTAACTGCCTTCGCAACATTCTCAACATGGTTGGAGTAGGAGAGTGTACTGTCCAGAGTAACTCCTAGGTATTTAAAAGATTGAGTCTGATCAAGGACAACACCTGCACTGTTTCTAATCACCAGTTGTTTGGCTTTGTGCTTGCTGTGGGTACCATAGAAGAGCATGACCTTTGTTTTTTTGCAATTAAGCACCAACTTATGAAAGATGAACCAGGACTCAGCTTCAGTAAAACTTTTCTGAAGTTGGGCCTGAAGGAGGATAGGGTCAGCAGTCTTTGAGAAAATGACTGCATCATCTGCGTAGAGGAGTGCTGGTTCGGAACAGGATGCTGGAAGATTATTAAGGAAGATGCTAAATAGAAGGGGTCCCAGTATCAATCCTTGAGGAACCCCAGAGCAGACAGGCAGCTTAGCAGAAAGGGAAGACCCTATTCTCACCTGTTGTGTGTGATTTGCTAGATAGCTGGTGAGCCACTTTAAGGCTTCTGAAGATTTACCAAGCCAAGCAAGTTGATGTGTCAGCAAATGGTGATTGACTGTGTCAGATGCTTTAGACAGGTCAATAAAGGTTGCACCAACAAGTTGACCCTTATCAGGAGTATGGTGAATGAAACCTGTGAATTACAGTAGGGCCACAGATGTGCTGTGCCCTTTCTGAAAACCATGTTGTTGGACATATTGTAGGTTGTATTTTTCCAGGTACTCCACAAACTAGTCAGCAACAATCCTTTCAAGTGCTTTGGACAACGGGGGAAGAATAGATATCGGCTTATAATTCCCAAGTAGTAATCTGTCCCCACTCTTAAAAACTGGTGTAACCAGAGCAGATTTTCAGATCTGGGGGAATTGTGAAAGTATGAGGAAGTGACTGAGAAGCTTGGTGAAGGGGGATAGGACTTCATCTAGAGTTAGGGTAAGAAGTTTTAGGTCGAGGGAATCACTGCTTGTCCTAGTTCCTCCTAGAACTTTACGTAGGTATGTCTTGGTCTCGCTTTCCGAGATAGCTTTGAAGTAGAAACATGGGTGGGTAAAGGCCTCTTCTGATTTGGTGGACATAGGAGCTGTGCTTGGCGGTTCAAAGAAATTTGGGGGCAGAGTTTGGCTAAGGTCTGTGGAGGATGAATTAAATGTGTTGGCAAATAACATGGAGTTATGGGTGATAGACCCATCAACATTTAACATAGTTGGAGCCTGTTTGGATGCTTTCCCAGTGATTTTGGCTAAGGTCTGTGAAGGATGAATTAAATGTGTTGGCAACTAATGTGTTGTCAATTAACACGGGGTTATGGGTGATAGACCCATCAACATTTAACATGGAGCCTGTTTGGATGCTTTCCCAGTGATTTCTGAGAGGCTTTCCCAGAATTTTTTCCCATCCGCCCAGGTCTTGGCAAGGATGTCCTTTTAGTAACATGCTTTGTGCTCATGGATAGCCTTAGTACATGCATTCCTGGCCATCTTATAGGCCTGTATGTCAGGTTGACTGCCAGAGGTCCTGGCCCAGTGCCAGAGGTGATCATGATCTTTCATTTGAGCCAGAAGGCTAAAAGAGATCCAGGGATTACCAAGTCCCCTGATCCTATGTGTCCTAAAATGGGTGTGGATGTCACAGGCTTAATTAATATGTTCAATGAAGTATTGTAGAGCTGAGTCAATATCGGGTGCGGTTTCAATGTAAGACCAGTCTTTTTGTCAGAGGAGAAACTTTAGTGGCTGCAGGTGGCCATGGAAGAGCACTCTACTTGTGATTGTTCTGGCAGGGGGGGCTTGATAAATTTGTTAGACCAATAACACTTGGTAGGAGAGTGATCACTGATAGCGTCAGGCAATACTTCAGAATGGGAGATATGTGTTGGATGATTCATTAGGACCCAGTCCAGGATTGTGCTAGTCCCAGTCTTATAGTTTATCCTGGTTGGAGTTGTTATTAACTGGGTAAAGTTCAGGCCTGTTATCTCATCCCTATGCCTTCTGGCACCTGACGAGAGCCAGTTGACATTAAAGTCACCTAACAGGATGGTTTCTGTGTCTTGTTTTAGACTCATGACGCAGTTCATTAGGGGTTTTAAGCCCTGTTCAGCAAGGTCTGGGGGAATATAGACTGAGCCAATGTTGAGGACCTTGTTGTGTGCACCAAGCACAACCTTTACAGCAAGGATCTGCATATCCATAGCTGGTTCAGGGAGGGAAAGTGGATAGGCCAACAATGACTCCTTTAGGTATATGGCACAGCTACCTCCTCCTCTAGATAGTCTATCCTGTCTGAAAAGTGAGTAGCCTGGTAGGATGATGGCCTAGTCAGGGGTAGATGGAGACAGCCATGTTTCGACGACTGGCAGGATGTCGGGATTGTGTACTACAACCCAAGCAGTGAGGGCATCACATTTTTTTAACAGACTGCAGATGTTCATACTGGCCAGGACAAGGGTACCCTGTTTTTTGTTGCCATTGACTCCATATGAAGGAGGGCCTGGATTAGGATGTACACTCCCAGAGATAAGGAGAAGAAAAAGAATGAGATGTTTCAGGAGTTGTTTTAGTAAATAGAGTGTAAGGGGCAATAACATGTAAAATCTGTCTGACCTTGCTACAGTTTGGTGGTGGTCTTCTTTTAGATCCTTGTATTTATGGGGAAATTTTGAGGAACCTCCCTAAACCAGAAGTGAGGCGTTGCCAACAGGTTGTGTAACAAAAGGAAGTGAATTATCAGGGTCAAAGAGCGCCCTCATTTCATTATCTGCAGCGTGAGGTGCATTGTCATTGGCAGATTAGGAGGAGCTGAGGATGTAGAGGGCGTGGTGTCCATATTGTGTTGTATTTCCAGATCAGGGGGAGTGTTATTCGGTGAAGAAGTGGAATAGCTTCCTCCACTACATTCTCTTTTCCTTGGATTTTGCTGTCTTGAAGGATGAGGTATGCTGGAGGGTCTTCCTGAGTATTTAGCTTTTCTCTGGATCTCTGAGCTCCACTGCGATTGTCCAACTTTTTGCTCTACATCAGAATAGAGGTAAGGCATGGATTCTCTAGGTTGTGGTGTTGGGTGCATGAGAATCTGTGTGCATGCATCAGGCAGTGCTTCTGCAGCACTGACTCTACCAGTCTTGGGGCACGAGGCAGCATTCGCACGTGCTGGGCCTGAAAGCTGTCATGCATTGTTTAAAGACTGATGGATGGATATAAATTTAGTGTTTGGGCCCATTTTAGCAGAGTCTCTATGAGGATAGGCAACTTCAAATGCTTCTTTCACAGAGTCACATTTAACCATTTTCCCTTCAGGGTTTTGTATACACAGTGTGGCTGGATATTTTAAGAAGTACTGTATGCCATCCGATGTAAGCATTTGTTTCACTTCATCAAATTCCTTTCATCTGGCAACTAGATCCATTGAGAAATCTTGAAAAATGAGTATTCTATCACCTCTCCACACTAAAGATTTCCTATCCCTTACTATACATTGTATCTCATCTTCAACAGAGAAACGTAGAAAACATGCATTTATAGGTCTAGACTTCTGATTTTTCCCTTTTGGACCTAAAGGTCTATGCGCCCTCTCAATTTCCAGTGGCCACTGACAGCACAATAGATCTGAAATAAAATGCTGAAGAAAGGCAATCATGCCGTTGTCCTCAATACTCTCTGGAACTCCTAAAATCCTTACATTATTTCTCCTGCCTGTGTTCTCTAAATCACCCACTTTCTCCATTAGATAAGAAATTTGTTTAGATTGTCATTTTGCATACTGTTCTAAATAGCCCACCAAGGATGTCAGTTCATTTATTTTTTCACTGTTAGATCCAACACGGAGGTCTTTCTCCTCATTTTGTTTAGTTAGAGCTGATGCTATTTGTTTAACATCCGAGATGTCAGTTTTAAGCCCAGAGAGTAACTCTTTTATTTCAGCTATATCACTCTTGTTGGCATAGTCAGTATACCTATAGTTTTGTAATATTTCTTCTGGCTTTAACATTGGGTCACATAAATGAGGTGACCGAGGGGAATGGGGCCATCCGTTCAGCATATTTTGACAGTTATGGTCAGATTCCTGAAGATGGTGATGAAGATATTCAGTGACAAAATTGCTTCTGCGCTACTACTGCTTTAAATTTAGTATCAGTTTGGTTCACAGGGTCAGCCGAATGTGACACATTTAAATGAGCATTAAAAAAATATTTTCCGAGCTGGATTATGCTGAAAATGGGATGGGATTCCATGGAACTCACGCAGCTGCATCCATTACAGTTAAGCACCAGGACGAGCTCCAAGCAGAGTCATCTGAGTGTACCAAAGGATCGGACTCTAGTGACAGGGAGCAGCATGGTGCAACAACTCTAACTGTGGGGGGCAAGAGGCTCTATGGTGCAGCAGGGCACAGTGGGGTTGGGGGACAGAGGACAGCATGGTGCAGAAGCCTTGACTGTGGTGCAGGACACAGTGGGGCATCAGGATACAGCAGCTCTGTGTGACAGGGTGCATGTGGTGCAGCATCCCTGCCCATTTGGGGCAATGGAAGTAGGCAGCAGGGTGCAGCAAAAACCCCACCTTTGTGGCCTGGGGCAGCATGGTGCAGCAGCCTGAACTATGGAGGCACAGGCCCTGGGACTCTATGCTTAGCAGAGCACAACAGCCCTGTCTATGGAGACAGCAAAAGGGGACAACAAAGTGCATTGGCAATGACTGTGGGGGTGGGGGACAGAGGGAAGTGGGGTGCAGCAGCCTCAACTGAGAAGCAGGAGATAGAGGCATCAGGATGCCATATAGTATTTCTAGTAATACAGATACATGATGTACTGTATTTTCACACAGAAACTCTCAAAAAACTGAATTTTAGGAGTTCATACAGTACATGTTCCTGAAATAGCAGAGTGTGGCAGACACATGTTTGCCAATCTGACATAAAAACAAAATTGTTCTCACATGAATCTATTTATTGAGGCTACATTAAAGACACACTGATTCTATGAATGAACAGAATGTATATTTATTTTACATCCATTAAACAACCCTGTGTTATATAGTCAGAATAGAATGCAGAGTTTTGATGACAGAGAACTGACATCTGTGATACAGACAAGGTGCTTTCTCACAGACATTCATTCATGCCACTTCAGTTCAGCACTGAATCCCAAGTGATCTTTTATGAGAATAGAAAGATATATTTTAAGCATATCTCTCTAAACACAAACCAAATGGGTTAATAACAAACTCTGAGTGAAAATAATTAGCTCTACAGACTGCTCTAACTAGGAACTGCAACAGCATATTATTATTACGTCAGTCATGGACTTAAATGCTGAAGCAGCAGGCTGGACAAGTATGATGTTATTGCTCAATGACAGACAGAAAAATCTTCAGTTTCTTCACTGTTTTCAGTTACTGCAGAGCACATTAACAGATGCTGATTTAAAGAAAACCACAAACCCAAACAGCATGATATTTTCAGGAAACACTATTCATGACTCATGACACAGTGACATCAATTCAAGTGAATTCAAGCTTTTTATGAAATATGTGTGCATTTGATCTTTAAACAAGCATATTTCATGTTCCTCCAGGAGTTTCCCCAAACACGATTTCATCACTGTGATAGACGACGCATTCCAGTAAGTTCATATCTCTCACAGCACATTCCATTAAAAATTGTAAGATGGTCGAGATGCCAGAGATAGCTTGGGGCATATTTAGGAATTTGTACAATCCTAGAGGGCCATATACCATCTGAATAGTGTCAATTGGACGGTGAACAATTCACTGTTGCCGCTGTGATGCACCCACGGAACCCCGGCACTGCTTTAACTGGGTATTGCACCCCATCCCAAATCAACTCTGACTCAGAGTTGATTTTATTTATTTAGCCTTTGTTTACTGGGTAGGTACACTAGAGAAGTAATATGCCTATTTT
Organism: Neoceratodus forsteri; assembly: GCA_016271365.2. Taxonomy (NCBI): domain Eukaryota; kingdom Metazoa; phylum Chordata; order Ceratodontiformes; family Ceratodontidae; genus Neoceratodus; species Neoceratodus forsteri. The sequence continues at coordinate 136,904,356 of JADMNL010000024.1, forward strand.
CAGGAACGACCAGGGAGAGTACAAAACATACAGGATACATACAAGGCAACTTAGGAGGAACAACTTATTACAGGAGGTACTAACAATTGTAGAAAAACAAATGCACAAGCAGCAATTACACCCCATAACAGGATTACATAGATTGACATTAGTGACAGCAGGATTCGTCTGAAAACATTTCACTATGGAGGCTTGAAGCAGTCACACACTGATGATAATTTTAAAGTCGCGACCACAGGGAGTAGAAAGATCCCATGGGAGGGGCCATGTGGACATGGTCAGGAAGAGAGTTCAGAGTCTGGGCATGTAAGCAGCAAAGTCTGGTCCCCATAAGAGTCCGGGTGGAAGGGACTTTGAGCAGTCCAGCAGACTGGGACCTAAGCTTGTAGGGGCATGGTGTCCATTTTGGGAGGAGATTCACCAGTCCCTGAGGGAGCCAGAAGCGAGCACCTTCTTGGAGAAGCTTCCAACACGAAATCCAAGTATTCAGCTGAGGCAACCAGTGGAGTTTATCATAGAGATCACAGCGATGGGTGAGTTTAGGGGCAGCTAGTGCAAACCGACAAATATTGCTATATCCGTGTTCCACGGAGCAAGGTGAATTTGGGGACCGGGCAAACAGGTGGAATCCATAGCTGAGGGAAGGAAGAAGCACTCCTCTTGCAAGTGCAAGTCTCGCTCCCGGGGTCAGGTTGTATTTGGCCCTATAGGCCAAGCCAAGCTTGCAATGTGTGCTTCTACAGATGTTGAGGATATGACTCCCCATGTCAAGTTGGGGGTTGAGAGTAACCCCAAGATATTTGATTGAGTTCACCGTTATATACCGTTGATAATCCTAAAGGAAGGGGGTGCGTGGGGCACAGCCCCCCTCATGGGAGTTTGGGTAGCGAAGTCCCCCCAAACAAGACAGTTTACCTGATGAATTTCTGCTGACTGCAACTTACTTGGTTTACTTGGTTTCAAGGGACAAAAGAAGGCTACTGCCCATCGAGATTGTCCCCCACCACATTGGTGGGACAATTATACCCCAGGGCTATTCCACTCTAACCAATGATCTAACCCTTTCTTAAAGGCAAGAATGGAGCTGCTGTCAACTAAATGTTGTGGAAGAATATTCCATAGTCTAAGAGTTTTTACTGTGAAGTAATTTAACCTTTTTGTTGTTCTAGTTTTAGAAACAAATATCTGTTTGTTATGATACCGTGGGGAGTTCCAACTGGTTGAAAAATGTAAACCACAGTGATGCAGTAACTCCTAAGAATTCTGAATTTTATACAGGAGGAGATCACCTCTTGTATGCCTTGTATGTAAAGAATGTAACCCCGTGACCTTTAACCTTTCCTCATAGTCTAGTTTGGATAGATATGGCACCATTTTGGTGGCTCTTCTCTGCACCCTTTCAACTCTATTCACATCCTGCCTTAAGTAAGGATTCCAGCATGGAGATCCATAGTCCAAATGAGGACTAATGAAAACTCTGTATAGTGGGATCACACATTCCTGAGTCCTAGACACAAATGAATGCTGGATTCGGGTGAGCAAGGCATTAGCTTTCCTGGCTATCATTGTACAGTGATCATTGGAAGATAACTTGTTGTTAATGTTTACTCCAAGATCTCATTGCAGTGCTGACACATGAAGGGCCACATTGTTCAATAAGTAGGTCTGCCTCGGATTATTCTTACCGAAATGCATAACATGACACTTATCTGAGTTGAGTGTCATTTTGTTTAGAGTTGCCCATTCTTCAATAGATTTTAAATTGTTCCTCATAAATTCTCTGTCTAACACTGTTAGAACAAGAACTCACAACTTTGTGTCATCAGCAAATTTTGAAAGAACAGTTTCAGGGCCAACCTGCAAGTCACTGATAAAAATGTTAAACAGGGTTGGCCCCAACACAGATCCCTGTGGGACCCCACTGGTCACACTCAATGACTGGGAAAGTGTGCCATTGATTCTGACTTGCTGATATCTATTATTTAACCAACCAGACACCCAATTAATCATGTAATGTGAGAAACCCATCTGTTTCATTTGATCAAGTAGTATGTCCTGAGGAACTTTATCGAAGGCTCTACTATAATCAAGAAGTATTACATCCATAGGTATACCTCTGTCCATATCCATACTAGCGTGATTATAAAAGGAGACCAAATTAGTGGTACAGGAATATCCCTGTCTAAAGCCATGTTGTGTAGTATCTATCGTGTTACCCTCAGTAGTTTCACAATCTAATAACTTCTTAATAATGTTCGCCATGATTTTACTTACAACAGAAGTTAGGCTTATTGGACGACAGTTTTCAGGTCTGGAGTGATTTCCCTTCTTAAAAATTGGGAGTACTGTAGCCAATGTCCAGTCCCGAGGAATGAGTCCTTCATATAGGGATTTATTAAAGATAATAGTAAGGGGTTTAATAATAGCTGCAGCAGATTCAATTAAGAATCTGGGATTGATATTATCTGGTCCCGGACTAGAATTGGGTTTTAGGGACAATATAGCTTTTAATGTGTCCTCTTCAATTTGTGTCGACATAAATCCATCACTGTAACATCAGTCGACAACACTGTTGTTAAACTGGTGTCATGGATCCCTAGAGGGCAGATGAAGCCAGTTTTTTTGTGATCCCTACGAGCCACGAGTATCTTTTACTAGCCACATCTCAGTTCTAATACGGAGAACCAGTGACTCCTGTTCAGGCAATTCAGGGCGTACTGTATCCTCTGTATAGTGTTCTGGTCTGGTCTTCTTTTGTTGTTGAGCATTCTATAGTTCATACACATGTGTATGGTCCCATTCTTCTGTTAGACAACCAATATGGGTGATACATAGGGACATTTCTTTTCCTGGATGATTCTGGAATCAAAGAGCTTTTGAAGGTATCTTCACACGTCATTAATATCAACTATCACCAGCCTTTGAGGAATTCCTCGAAAAGTATGATGTGTATGCTGGCAGATATGACTCTTTTCTCCTGTTATGTATCCAATGTCCTGATCACTAAATAAGAACACATTTGCCCATTTGAATAACTTACAGCTCATGATTGTTTTCCAGTAGATGTGAATTTCTGAAATCAAAAGCTGTAGAACGAATACCTTGCTTGATTCCTTCTACTACAGTCAGGTGACAAAGATGGCTGCCAATTTACAGTACAAAAGCAGTCTTTTTCAAAACACCAAACTCTGCACACCCCAAACCAGTCCCGAGTGGATGCAATTTTATGTATAATTTGGTCAGGGCAATGATCAAAAAGTTCCAGTTCAGTGATGAGTAGGGATGTAAGTTTGTCATGGCAGTAATACACGTAATTGATTCCATGACGTTTGATCTTTATTCAGGACTTCCATGACTTTCACTAGTGTCATCAGAATGTAGCAGTGCTGACAGTGCCACAACATTTACGACTGTTTACTAATGATTTCATGAACAAACAATGAGTCATTAAAACCTCATCCATGACAAACTTACATCCCTAGTGATGAGTGCTGAGGTGATGGCTCTATTGGTGGCTGGTACCTTTGATGTGTGAGTGCAAGAAGTCTTAAAGTTGAGGCTCTAGTGGGGAGTGGGGGAGGTACATGACTCAATACTATCACCTGCATCACCCAGGGGACAATGCAAAACACAAGTTTAGGACCATCAGTATAGCCACAACTTTCAGCCTTTTCTAGACTTTCCTGAAGCTTTGATATGCAAAAAAACTAAAACGAAAAAATAAAAGAAACCAGATTCATTCAAATCAGTGGCAACATCTGGGGTAGGAAAACTGTCAGTGTTGGTACCCTTATGTGATTTAAAGAGAAAAAATAACTTTTCATCCCACCTGTATGTGTTGAAGGGCTTAATAAACATTGAGGGGCACATTCATACAATTGCCACTTATTGTTTCCAGCATATGAGCATTTAAAAATGGTCAGTTTGACTTCAAGGGGGAAACATTTAGGACTGGGGCAACTTAATATTTGCCCATTAGTTAGGAGCTAACACAGTTCTGGGTGCACAAAAGAGGAAAATAACCAAAGAAATGTATAATTTGAAAGCTTTGACAAATAAAGAAAGAATAAATATCCTAGGTCTTTACTCAATACAATACAGAAAACTGTGTGGTAACCTGTGTTATGTTTTCAAAGCACTTCATAATGAGAATATACCGGTTACCACAGGACTTTGTAAAAATGAAAGTGAAAAAAAAAGTTCAAGGTCCCATGGAAATCAACTGAGGGGAGAAACAGCAAAAACCAACAAAAGGAGTCAGTGGTTCAGTCAAAGAGAGGTTAAGTGCCTGGAATGGACTACCTGCAAACGTGGCATAAAGTGCAACGATGGATGAATTTAAAAAAGAGCTTGATAAATGTATGGGCACTGACAAGGTAACACAATATCCCTGATAAGTGGCAAGTCATTAAAGGCTAATGCCTACTGACTTGTTCCCTAAACTATGAAACTCCTAGGCCGTGAGTTCATCAAGAACTAAACACCTCATGTAAATAGAAAAGATTTAGAAATACTGCAGCTGATTTTTTTTACAATTTTTGTTTTACCCAGGATAGGCAAACAGAGATTCAACATCTCATTTGTGTGTGTGTGGGGGGGGGGGCTGTTTCTTCCCAGTTGTACAATTGAGAGGACAGATGTGGAAGGCTGCCACATTGATCTTATGTTGACCCTACTATTATGGGATAATAAGTATTGTATACTTAATTTGTATCTTTTTTTTAATTCTTCCATACCTTAATCGCTGCACTATGAAGCACTGATTGATAAATTATACAAAAGATGCAACACAAAATGGTAATATATTGTACTGTAATACATTTCCTTATCTGGGACACAGGCCTGTGTTTGCTTTTAGCAGTCTGGCCCAGTCATGCATATCAAATCTACGGCACTGGCTTTTGTTTGAGTACAGTCTTCAGTCTGCCATTATTTAATACTTACAACATGCCAGGGCAGGATCAGGCTAAAAAATGTCTTGAGAAATAAAACTGGAAGGCGAATCACCATCAAATGTCTCAATGAAATCGACAGAATTTGCTTTAAAGGGGAACAGACTGTTATATTTCCAGCTTATATTTTCTTGCCTCCTGTTCTCCTTTCTGCACTTTTCTTTTTGTTTTCTGCTGATCTGATCTTTAAAACCAGGGGTCTGATTTCCAAAGAGCCTGGAATGGGCCTGGTACTAAGTCCCTGTGCACAATATGCAGAAGCAGAGGGGAAAGCACATCATAGGAGATACTGCCATTTTGAGCATTTTCACCCACTGGGCAGCAAATTCCCATATTTGCACAGATGCTACACTTGGTGATACACGGCATAGCATCTATGAAAATAAATTTGAGCACACTGATGTAAATCACGTGGAAGGGTGCAAAAAGATAACCTTTTAGAAAATCAAGCACTCGTGGATGAAACTGCAGTTGCACACGTGGACCCCACCTTACATAACTTTTCTGCATGAATGCAATTTTCTACTCATTGAAAATAGGGCCCAGCTCTGTATGTAGTCCGCACCCCATAGTGCCATTATAGTTGTTTCAGCCAGTGGCATTATTGGTTGTTGTCAGTGGCCTCTGATGATGATAAGTCTACTTTCATCGGGCTCTTCCACTGATGAGAATAAAGCAGTTCCTTAATGTACTCAGTTCTCATCAAAGTACTGCAGCAAGTTGGCAGCCTATGTGAGTGGCAGCATCTGCATCCAGAGCCATGACTGATTACAACCAATGACCACTTGTTTGAACACCTACTGTATAATGATGTCATTGTGGTAGGGCTGCGTACATAGAAACTGATAGCAGATATGGACTGCTTCGCCCACCTAGTCTGCCCATTTTCCCTATCTACTGTAATACTGCAGACCCTACTTGATCTCCGGCTTTATCCTCCTTTCCTAACCACTAGGATTCCCTTATGCCTATCCCATGCATTTTAGTACAGGGCCAGTTTTTCAAGATTAGAGAATAGGCTCAGCTAGGCATAGGGGTGGGTGAGGGGGCCCAGAAACCCCATTATTCTTGCTTCCATTATGTATTGTTTTTTAGTACACCCTGGCTAAATAATAGGATTTCTGTGATGGAAACTCCATTCCCAAATCCTGACTATGCCCCCAAGGAGAGACAGAAAACAGAAAAGAGAGACACATACAGAGAGTGAATGGGGGGAGGGGGGTAAACAGCAACTGCAACTGTTCAAAGTAAATTCTGTAGCTCTCTCTGAGCTATATGATGATGCATTGGTGCCACCTAGTGGCCACAACATAAATGAGCAAGCAGGTGATGATAAACAAGACTTTGCATACAGTACATCAGAACCCGCATAGCTGATTACTTATCACAACAGCAGAATGGTAAGATAAATAATCTTATCATATTTACTGGTTAGCGCCAACAATCAACTGCTGGCACAACCTCACAAACTCTGTTATTCACACGTGTGAATAACGGAGTTCCGTAAATCACATTTCCAAAAAGAGCCTTCTGTGCTCCCTAACACCTGCAGCAGAGACTGTCCTCGCGCTGGCCGTTCACTCGCTCCACAAAACCACCAGCGTGAATGGCAGTCTTCTCAGATGTTCAAAAAAAAAGGAAAGCCGGACACAATTCATTACTAAAACTGTGACAGAAAAACATAAAAAAATGGCAAGTTGTTCACAGTTCATGCAACCAAATGAAACAGTCAACTGGGGGAGGGTTTGATATACAGAAGGGGGGCACGGAAAAGGCTGTAGACGGGAAAGATTGGGACTGAAAGAGAAAGTGAGGTAAGCACACAAAATGGAATGATAGAAGACAGATGAGAGAGTGCAGAAACGGGGCGGTTGACAGCATGGAGAAATCAGTAAAAATGAAAAATAAAACTTGGGAAAGTGTTCTAACTCAGATTTTATGCACACCCTTGGGGTTTATGAGGCATCACACACCTCAGGTGTGCATAAAATCCTCATTAACCTCACTTCTTCATGCATTATTCTATATGTGCACAATTCCAGTTGTGCCCTGTAAGAACTGTACTGCCCTAATTGCTATCCAATATGAAAACTAGGGACAAACATTGGGAAAATTTCAAAAAACCTTCCTCTCATAGGGATTGGCTTAACTATCAGCAGCGAAGAAATCTTTTGAGGAAGGGCATTTGCAGACGTTAAAAAGAGTTCTGTAATGGTAAATACAAAATCACACATGCCCCCACAATGCAAAGCATCATGGGCTGCATATGCAAATCACCACAGAATGTTATGCTGGTCCAACTTTTCTGTAATGGTAGTTCACTTAACTGGTCAAAGTGATTATGGGGGGTAGTCCTCTGAGGCACTCCATTTCTTACAACTTGGGTATATAGGTCCACTTGAGAGGCTGTCAATGCACATGTGACTTTTGGGAATTAAATCTAAGCCCCTTCCCCTGCACTCTGCCCACCAAGTCCAGTTTCAATATCTTCCAAAGCTTGTTCATCTCCAATAAAATTGGTTAGGTAGAGAAGGCTTGTGACCAAATAACAGACATAACTATAATGTAAAGGATTTCTGTTATTTATTACCTACCCATGTCAATCTAATTGTTACCAGCCTGTATGACAAGTTGGAGGACGCCTTTGTCATGTCCTTATCCGTTCATGACCTGTCTCCTATGTGTGGATTGTGGAGTGCCTCAGAGGACTACCTCCCACAATCACCTTTACCAGGTGAGTAGACTACCATTGTGGGGGCTAGCCTCTCAGGCATTTCATTTCTTACAACTTGGGTTCTAAAAAGCAGTACCCCATTTCCCCAAGATGGGAGAGCCAGGGCACGACCCAGATCAGCAGACACTGCTGCCTGTAACATAGAACAGCCAAAATTCTTCTTTGGTTGTTGCATAATATCCCGTTTATAGTATCTCGTAAATGTGCATGTGGAAGCACAGATGGCAGCCACACAGATTTCTTCTACTGTGGCCATATTTCTCTTGGCCCATGATGTGACCACTGCCTGTGTACAGTGTGATGTAAGTCTGTTAGAAAATGAGCTTTGCAAATAAAGAAATCTGATTGGCTGACATGGGGTACATTAACTTACAGTGAGAGCCCTGTAAATAAAAGGTACCAGCCATGCCAACCCTGACAGCCTCATAAATTGTAACATTGTGCCCAGCCTGCTTCATCATTGGCTGAAGCACTGGGCACACAATTCAAACTGCTGTCATTTTTTTTAAAACAGTTAGCGAGCAACTTATGCCGCCCCCCATCGCCACCACCATGAAAAACATAACATTCATAGAACAACACTTCTGAAATTTATAAAAGAAGTACGGGAACAAAACTGAGCAATTTCCCAAACTGCGCTTATTTTGAAGTGTGTCTCTCCTCGCTCTAGTCTGGTGCCCAGTCTTCAGATGCTGCCCACATGCGCGGCCGCTTAACGAGCAGCTCCTGCTTCACAACCCACTCGGTTTACTCTTTTTACCCATGTAAGTATCCAGAGCTGAGATTCACAATTGGGGAAAAAATGACAGGGGGTTCATGTACCAAAGAGGGACCACCCACTCTGCTGCCTAATGAGCGGCTCCCACTCCATGACTCACCAGACCGCCAGCACCACTCCTCGTTCTGACAGACTCTCCAGAAGACTGCCACAACCACTTATCTTACAGACTCCAAGAGTAATAAATAAAGCAAGCATTTAACAAAACAAATGAATTCCCATGACGGCAGGGGGTGGGGACATGAAACAAAGACAACAAACTTAGAATTACAGAGACTACATTAGGGTACACATCCTTAGGTTAAAAAAAGCAACATGCAAATGAAGGTCGAGTAACTATTTCATGAACAAAAACATAAAAACATTGAGACTTTTCACACATTAACACAAAGAATAGTGTTTTTAAACATAAAGAAAAATACTGTGCCCATTTTCTAAGCGCAATAATACCCTCCAGGGTGGGCTGTATGGGCCTCATTATGCCCCTGGGTGGTCTGAAATTGCCCAGTACTGCCCACCCTGTTGGGTATTATTGCTTGCATGGTGGTGGCCTGCTAGTTGCTTTATACACCTCCTGTATGGCCAGTTTGAGCCATCCAGCTATAGTTGGCCTGGACACCACTAAGCCTTTTTGGCATCCTTGCATGACCACAAACAATCTATCCAATTTCCTGAAGTGATCTGTGTAGTTTATGTATGTTACCAGTACCAGCTTCATACCTAGTGTCTGGGCCTGGATCATCTTCTTTGTTTGATGTAGACACGGATGCTGGAAACTCTATTGTCTGCATCCCGTTGGGGTGAAGGAGGGAACTGTTCTTAACGAGACTGTCCTTGTGAAATATTAGGTACGGTTCTCTGCAAGAGAAAGCTTGCAGCTCACTTGTCCTTCTGGCTGAACAAACTGCCACCATGAAAACAGTCTTTAGGTTCAACCACTTCAGATCTACTGATGGAAGTGGTTCGAATGGGTGTGCTGTCATGGTCTTCAGCACCAGGTTAAGTTCCCATGGTGCGGTAATTTGCCTGTGTCTGGGGCAAATGTTATTTGCCGCTTTTAGAACACACTAACTGTCTGGGTGTGCTCCAGGTTGACAATTTCTGATTTGCCCTCTGGCTGCACCTATGGCTGCTATCTGTACTCTCAGAAATGGTAGCGACAGGCCCTTGTCTAAGCCATCTTGTAGGTAAAGCAGTATCTCTGCAATTAAGGCCATGACTGGATTTATCTTTTTTGAGGAGCACCACAAGGAAAATATTAACTATTGTCTGATGCACATAGAAGTTGTTGATCCTCTTCTAGATAGTGATGTGGTATCTGTAACTTTTGGATGATAAGTGGCTTTTAGCAGTCTTTCCCTCTCAGGAACCAGGCAGTCAGTTTTATGGTTTGTGGGTTGGGGTGTGTCACCTGTCCCTGTTGAAGTAGGTTCGAGTGATCTGGTAATCTCCAAGGTTTGGATGTTGCCATTGCCACAGTAGGTGCAAACCACACTCTGTGGGGCTAATGTGGGGTAATTAGTATTACTGCTGTTCGTGTTTGTCTGATTTTCCTAAGCACCTGAAGGATCAATGGAATTTGTGGGAATAAGTAGCCCTGCTGAATCTCCACTCCAGAGACAGAGCATCCACCCTAGATGATTTGCGGTCTCTGAACCTCAAAAAAGTTTTGTAATTTTTGTGTTCACGTGAGTGACCATGAGGTCAATCTGTACTGGACTTCAGTCCCTGCTGATCATCGTGAACACTTGTGGGTATAGTTGGCATTTCCTGGGGTGTATTTGTTACCTGCCAAGCCAGTCTGCTGTTGTGTTTAATTTCTCCATCAGATGAACTGCTGTAATGTGAGACAGGTGTTTCTGAGCCCATGTGAATACTTTGGCTATTTTTGTCATCATGCCCTTGCTTCTGGTTTTGTCTTGTTTCACCAGGTGCACCACCATGACCCTGTTGTCCGAGTGAGTTAACGCATTCTTGCCCCTCATCATAGTGCTGAACTGAACCAGAGCCTGAAACACAGCTCTCTTTTCCAAAATGCTGATTGATGGTTTTGACTCCATGAACGACCATGTTCCTTGTGCTGTGCGTTGACCTGCTGATGCCCCCTAGCCCTTCAGGTTGGCATCTGTGTCTATGACAATGTCATTCTGTATGTCCAGTGGCATGCCCCTAGTTAAGTTGTCTCTGATCATCTGCCACCACAGAGATGACTGCACCTTTGGGGTGACATTCAGTGCGGCTGACATCTTGTATTCCAGCTACACCCCTTACTATATGGCCATAATCATAAGGGGTCACATGTTCCACCTGGCCTACAGGACTAAATCGATGCATGACACCATGGAAAAAAAAGAGTTGTATGACTTGCTCCAGCATCAAGTTGCCAGCCTTTATTAAGGCTTCCACTTGTGTGATAATACATAAACATAGAAACATAGAAGTTGGCAGATGGGGACTGTATGATCCATCAAGTCTACCCATGGTTTCCTCCCCCTTCCCCTACTCAGCTGCCTGCTTGAGTATCCCACAGTGTCTGTCCCATGCCCACTTGAATCCCCTCACCAACCTCACCCCCCACCACTCCCTCCAGCAGGCTATTCCATGGTTCGATCATATGTTCTGTGAAGAAGAACTTTCTCATATTGCCCCTGAGTCCCCCTCCCTTAAGGCGAAGGTTGTACCTTATAATAGTGTTCATCCTTTTCTCCAACAGTCTTATTTGTCCTCTCCCTGTGTCCATGAGTGTCTCCAAGTGTTCTATGACCTGACTGGGTACCAGACACCTTTTGGGACAGTTTGTGATCCATCTGAGACTTTCCAGGCATTGCATCACTGCCTCTGTCTGAGACTTGCTGATGGACCTGGTGTGTATTAGCCAGTTGTCTAAATAAGGTATTAACTGTATGTATTTCTCGCTCCCTCATCTTTGCTGTCAGTATTACAGTTACTTTCATGAACACTCTGGAGGCTGATGCCAGTCCAAACGGCAGTGCCTGGTGCTGATAATGTCTGCCTAAGATGCAAAATCAGAGGAACTTTCAATAGGATGGTCTGATGGGGATGGGCAGGTAGGTGTCCTTCATGCCGACTGATAGGTAGTTCCCTGGCGATATGGCCCTTATGGTTGACCTGATGGTCTCCATTTTGAACAGTTTATAGTGCACTGAGTGTTTCAAGAACTTTAGTTCCAAGACTGGGTGAACATCCCATCTTGGTACTGTGAAGAATATGGAGTATATCCCTTTTCCCCTTTATTTCCTGTGGGACCTCAGCTATGGCCTTGTTGTCCAGTAGCTGTTGAACGATTTGCTGCACCTGTTGTGTTTGTGCTCTTTTTCATGAGATGGGGGATATTAGCAATCTGTCTTGAATGGGTATGTGAGACAGCTGTCTTGTGTAACCCTTGTTGATGATTTCTAGCACCCAATTGTTTTGAGTCGTCCCAACCATATGTGGGCAAATTCTAATAGTCGCGGTCCTATGGGGGGATGTGTTGCATTTATTTGTTGTGTGCTGTGCTCATTGCTTAGACAGCTGTTTGGCCTTGTAGCTGTTGTTGAATTGTCCTCTATTGGCGGAACTTCAGCCTGGGGAACTGCTGCTGGTGTTGTAGTTGCCAGTGTTATCCGTGGTACAAAAATTGGGGTTCTTGTTTCCTTGATATGAGTGTCTCCTGTCTATGCAAGTCTTCCTTCTGTGGAAGCAGTGCCTCGCTGGGAAGTAGGTGGAACCAGGGCTACCATCTTGTCCCTGTGCTTTCCTGTCCTTCTTAAGGTATCTCTCTAGGCCCCTGCTGAACACAAGGTACCCCTGATGGCAGCTTGCTGAGCATTACCTTTGACTCGTTGTCAGCATCCCACAGTTTAAGCCATATAGCTCTCCTAGCTAAGGGAAGTAACCAGTCTTAAAAAAGTGTAAGCACCAATAATATAAACTATAGGTTGGGGGTCGGCCCCCAGAACATTTTATTTTTTTGGTGCATTCTGGTGAATTTTGGGGGTCATCTGAAAGAGAATTTGTTATCCTGTTACCGCCTCTCTATGCCCAGTAAGTTGCACTCTAGCCTCCTTCCCAGAGTCCCCATGGTCCAGCATGTTGCACAAACCACCTTCCCCATACAGTAGATAGCCCAGCCATCTGCTCCAGTTCATGGCCTCTAGCCCTCTCCAAGCCCAGCAAGTTTCACTTTAGCTCCTCTCTCTAGAATCCTTAACCCTTTCCCAGCACAGCAAGTTGCATCCTACCCTCCTACCTAGAATCTCCGACCCTACCTGCAGCCCAGCATGTTACTCTTTCTCCAGTCCCGCAAGCTGCTCCCTAGCTCAGCTCTCCAGATTCCCTGGCCCTCCCCCAGCCCACCATGTTGCCTTCCCCTGCCCACCCAGCCAAACTATATCCAACTTCAATGCCCAACCCAGCCCAGCAAGGTGCTGCATTTGGACAACAGACAATGTAACACCTGGTGTTACTTAACCTGTAAGATGTAATCACAGCTACTTTCAGCAACATGATTTATTAATGGAAATATAAGCAGCAAAAAACTTTTGCCATGTCATACACAGTAAATAAAACCCCGTGTTGCTCAGACTTAGTTGTGACAAACAGTCATCTTGGGGGCAAACAGAAAATACAGAACTGTGTGTTTTATGTATTTTTTTTAACTGACCATATGATGCTTGAAAATGTCACTCAGACGTGCATAGCAGCAACCCTGAAAAACAGCAGAGATGCTACAGAAATAGTACCTTTAAAGTTTGAAGTCAGTACCTTAAAAACCACTAAGTTAGATACCCTCGCACTACTGCCAGTGGTTTTTAAAAATAACTAGAACCCAGTCAGAACTAAAGTACAATTACAATAATTTTATTATACACTTGAGCAATAACAAAATTTACAGGAGGCCTAAAGTAAGAATGTTGTTTGGATTTTGGCAGGAGTGAAAGTCAATGCTAAAGGATGAAGATTCTAGGAAATGAAGGAGAGTCCAATTCTGATGATGTCCAGATGAGGAAAAATAGTTGAACCATGTCTAGGGTTTTTGTATAGTAGTCAAGAGCTGGAGGCTGAACATAAGGGTAATTCCGGGGAGCGTTGTCAAGAGATAGACAGACACTAGCTGATGAACTTCTGAAACTTAGGGATGATACAGGCTGTTGGAGGTGCAATGGGAAGATAGAAGAAGCAAATGAGAGCTTGCTGAAGCAGTCCTGATGAGATGAGCTGCAGCAATAAAATTCAGGGACCGGGTGGCATTAGGTAGTTGAATGGGAACCCCATGGAGGCAGAGTGAGGAAGCTTAATTGAGGAGACCCCTGCATGGGTCATCATTGGAGGTCATTCCCAGTGACCCAAGAAAAGGTACGAGGTGTCCATTGAGGTTCAGGGCAAGTCCAAAGGCTGAGGATCCAGATGTGGCATGGAGGAAGGGACGAGGGCAGGTCCTCATGCAGGCAGTCCGAAGGACAATCAAGAGACAGACATGCATAGGGAATGTTAAGCAAACAAGAAGCTTCACTCCTCATCCCGGATGTGAAAAATAAATAATTTACTTAATCAAAGCACAAAAATGTTTAAAACAGCATATCGCACTGGAGCATACAGGACCATGCAAGTACCCCGACCGATATTGTAATCGCAACATCATCAGGGGGTGGTTACTTACTCTCACAGTACTGGTTATTGTTTATTTTATTTATTGAAAATTTTCGGAATTACAAACCTTTGAGTCAAGGACTCCTTTGCAAAGGCTCCATGTCAGTCACAACAGAACATTACATCAAGACAGGTTGTACAAAAGTTTTCAAGACAGAACATTACATTTTGACAAATTGTTCAAAAATCATAGTATAAGCAAAGGCTACACGTCAGTCACAATAGAACATTACATAAAGACAGATTGTACAAAAGTTTCCAAAACAGAACATTACAAGTGTTCAAAGATCACAGTATAAGGTATTGACAGAGCTCAGATAACATCTGAGGGTTGAAAGAGGACACTGGGTCATAAAAGTGTGGTGGCACAGGTTACCAACAACCTAGGGGGAATGATGGAAACAGCCACAGGTCTCAGAGTTAAGAAGAAGTCTCTTGATTCCAGTTTTAAATTGACCAAGATTAGGGGCAAGTAAGATGGAAGATGGTAGGTTGTTAAGCCAGAGGGGAGCACGATAACGGAAGGACCTTTGCCCTGGAGAGGTCCTGCAGTGGGGGACTATATAGGAGGTCCCAGCCTGACGTCTGGGAGTACCTCTATGGGGGGCTGGTTGGATGAGGGGGGTGTAGACAATTAGGTATGAGTTTCATAAGTATCTTTTTGGCTTGGAGGCAGGTTTGGTATTTAAGCCTCCCTTCGAGGGTAAGCCAGGCAGCTCGATTATAGAGCACACATGTATGGGTTTGTCTATCACTGCTTGTGACCAGATGGCAGGCTTTGTTGAGTGCTATATTGATGCTGTTTAGGGCTGATTGGTCAGCGGCACCATAAATAATTATTCCATAATTGACCAATGAAAGGACTGAGCATGTAACAGCCAGCCGTAGGGCCTGTGGGAAAAGGCAGTGTTTGTGTCTGTAAAGAATGCCAAGTCGGGTGTTAACTGAGGAGGAGAGGAGTTTAATATGGAGGTGGTAGGTGAGGGATGTGTCTAGTGTGATACCTAGATATTTGAAATGCGTGACCTGTTCAATGTGGGTGCCCTGCGAGTTTGAGATTGTTAGCTGGGAATTACTGAGGGGGTTTTGGTGGTGAGCAAATATCATGGATTTTGTTTTGTTGTAGTTAAGTATTAGTCGGTGTTCAGTGAACCAGTATTCTAGCTCTCTAAAACAGCCTTGAAGGGTATTTTGGAGATAGATGGGGTTGGTGTGTTTCCAATATAGCATGGCATCATCTGCATATAGCAATAGCTTTCCACTGCAGGCCTAGCGTAGTGAGTTCAGAAAGAGAGTGAACAGCAGTGGGCCAAGTATTGACCCTTGAGGGACACCTGCTATAGCTGGTTGCTTAGAGGAGAATGTGTTGATAATTTTCACTTGCTGTGTTCTGTCTGTAAGATAGTTTTTGAACCAGGAGATAGTTTCAGGGGCAACGTGGAGGGATGCAAGGGAGTGGAGAAGTAGCTCATGATTGACGGTGTCAAATGCTTTGGTCAAATCAACATAGATTGCCCCTACTGTTGACCCCTGTTCAAGTGCTTCATGAATGTATGATGTAAATTCAAGTAGGGCCGTGGTAGTACTGTGCCCTTTTCTGAAACCATGTTGTTCATGGCAGAAGAGATTATATTTGTCCAGGTATTCGGTGAGTTGGTCAGACACAATTTTTTCAAGGGCTTTTGAGAGGGGGAGAGGGATAGTAATGGGTTTATAGTTACCTGGAGTCGTTGGATCACCCTTCTTTAGGATGGGTGTGATAATTCCCCTTTTCCAGAGAGTAGGGATTTGGCCAAGGCACAGTGAGTAGTTGAGGAGTTTGGTGAGGTGAGGCGGTGTCTCATCAAGGGTAAGCCGAAGAATTTTAAGGTCAAGGGAGTCGCTGCTATATTGTGAGTTGTGCAGGACTTTGGAGAGGTAGTGTTTAGCCTCATTACAGGAGACGATACACAGCCTGAAGGGCGGGTGGGGTAGAGGAAGGCAGTGTAACAGTGGAGGGGATCGGTAATGGGGTCAAAGAAGTTTTTAAGGAGGATGTGACTAAGGTCAGAGAAGGTGGTGTTAAGGGCATTGGATATGGCGGTAGGGTCCTGAGAGAGGGTACCCTGAACTAGGAGCTGGGTTGGGTCAGCGGTGGTGGCTTTTCCACAGAGTTCCTTAGCATTGTTCCAGAAAGTTTTCCCAGAGCTCCAAGTGGTGGTGAAAGCTTGCTGATAGTAAGTTGCCTTGGCTTGCTGGATTGCTCACGTGCATTTATTTCTTGCTTCTCTGTAGAGCTGTCTATCAAGGGGTAGCTGGGAGTTTAGGGCCCTATGCCAGAGGTTATCTCTGTGGTGCATCAGTTGTAGGAGGGTCTGGGTAATCCATGGGGTGTCCCTGGTTTTTATTACCTGTTTTGTGAAAGGGGCAAATATGTCGCAGGCAGTGTTGAAGATGGTAATAAATGTGGTGAGTGCAGCGTCTATAGACTGGGCAGTGTGGACTGGTTCCCAGTCACAGTTGGAGAGATACACTTTGAGGTGAGAGAGGGCACCTTTTTTGAGGTGCCTTTGGATGGAGGTTTTTGGTCTGCTGGGAGTGTTTTTATTTGTCCACCAGTAGGAGACAGGGAGTGGTCACTAAGTACATCAGGAAGCACTCTAACTTTGGAGAGGTGGTTCGGGAGGTTTGTAAAGATAAGGTCTATAAGTGTGAAGGAACCTGTTCGAGGGTCATGCCTAGTGGGTGACAGTACTATTTGGGCAAGGTCATAGGCTTGGGCAGCGTCTTTGTAGGAAGCCAATGTAGGGGATAGCCAGTTCACATTAAAATCACCCATAATAATCAGTTCACTCTTAGGGGGAAGATATGTGATTCAAGACAGGATAGAATCAAATGCAAGTTTGTGGTTTGATGGGGGGATGTAGACTGCCATAATGTAAAGAGGTTTACCAGGAGTGCCAAGGGCAACTTTGATAGTAATGGCCTGTGCACTATGTTCAGGCATGGGAAGGGGGATTAAGAGAGGCTGCAGAGACGATCGGGCATAGATGGCACAACCCCCTCCCCTCTTGCCTGTCCTATAAGCTCTGAAGATGGTGTAGTTACTGAGGGAGACAGAGGCGTTAGGGATATTTTTTGAGAGCCAGGTTTCTGACAAGGTTAGGATGTCTGGGGAGTGTTGGGCAATCCATCCCTGCAGCGGTGTTAGCTTTTTTGGTAAACTGCAGATGTTGAGGGAAGTCAGTAGTAGGCCACCATGTCTGCACTCCTTAGGGACACTCGGCAGGGGAGGACCTGGATTGGGATGAACATTCCCAGAGATGAGTAGGAGGAGAAGGAGAGCTTGCCGGGGAGTGACTTTCCACATCAAATTGGTTGCATTGCAGCAGGGACCTAGATAAGTAGGTGATTTAGTGAGACTTGTTGGTATGGGGATGGTAGATAACAGATGGGCTAACATAGCTGGGGATAAGGAATGGTATGGGCTAGATGGTGGGAGTTTGCAAGAGGGGGTGGGTGTTTCTGCTAACCAGATACCATTAGTGGTGCAGCTAAGGCTAGGGGTGCAGTTGTTGCTGTGCAGAGCTAAGGAGAAAGGTTGTATGAAATGTGGCACAGGTGTGTTTACGTGGTGATAGACAGTAGAGCAGATGAGGGGGTCCCAGGAGGGGGGGGGCTTATGCACCCGAGGGGTTGGGTGGGAGTGAGAAACAAACATCAAAATTAAGATTGTAAGGGTTAGGAGCCAAGAGATGCTGTTCATGTTGTCGAAATGTAGGACTTTGTAATATAAGGAAATGAGAGGGAGCCCTCTAATGGTGTTGAAGTATAGGCTGCAGATGGCAAAGTGGGCTGATAGGTTACAAACGACACATGATCTTCTCTATATAACCAGATGTTGACCAAGGGTGGTGGTGGGGGCGGCGGGGACAAAACTGTTCAGATCAGCAAGCTACAGCGGCACAGAAGTGGCAGGTTTCTCGATGAATGAGTGCCCTGAGCGTACCTGAGTTCGGTGTCTGTGGCAGGGCTGCTGAAATTCAGCCCCTCACGACCTCTGGCAACCGGATTTATTCTGTGAGGGAGGGCAATTGTGGAAACCCTCATGACCTCTCCTCTGGCCCAGCTGTGGACAAGGGAAGGGGACAGAGGGATCATTTTAAAAGGTAAGACTTAGGGGAGGGTACAAGATAGAGTAGGCAGCAGACAAAGCACACTGGTAGGACTATCTTCACATGTGTGGGGACACAAACTGCACTTTAACAAAAACTGTTCAGATCAGCAAGCTACAGCGGCACAGAAGTGGCAGGCTCCTCGATGAATGAGCGTCCCGAGGGTACCTGAGTTCGGCGTCTGTGGGGAGGGCTGCTAAAATTCAGCACCTCGCGACCTCAGGCAACCGGATTTCTTCTGTGAGGGAGGGCAATTGTGGAGACCCTCACAACTTCTCCTCTGGCCCAGCTGAGTTCGGCGTCTGTGGGGAGGGCTGCTGAAATTCAGCCCCTTGTGACCTCAGGCAACCAGATTTCTTCTGTGAGGGAGGGCAATTGTGGAGACCCTCACGACCTCTCCTCTGGCCCAGCTGAGTTCAGCGTCTGTGGGGAGGGCTGCTGAAATTCAGCCCCTCATGACCTCGGGCAACCGAATTTCTTCTGTGAGGGAGGGCAATTAGGTTAAATAGGCATATTCTTAAAATGACAGTGCTTGTACAAAATTCAATAGTGCAATGTTCCTTAACCATCCCGAACGCAAACAAACAGTTCTTAAAAAACAGAGTATCACAGCAGTTCATATTTATTAGACTCTTAAAGTATGTAATAAATTACTATAACTGCAGTGGATAAGAAAGACTATAACCATAATGAAAAGACCATTACTTATTATTAGAAGGCCTCATAGGTAGGTAACTGGTGGCAGCAAGGCAATCCCATCCAGTCCTGGAAGAGAAAAAACATTTTAAAGTCAGTCTCTATATCTAATAGTAAGGCATTTATCCATACAGTGCAAAGCCTAGTGATCCACAAATCAACAGTATTGTATATCTAAGCTATATATGAGTTACAGCAAACTGGAGATAGGAAATGCAAAATTATTTCCTAAGGCAGGGCATACGATCTATTGCACTGTATCGATAAATGCCTTACTGTTTTTTTTTTTGCTTTCAGGATGGTTATGGTACTATGTTATTATAAAGATGTTATTAATTTATAGGGTGAGGTATAGGAAATGGTATTTACGGCTTATTTTGCACATTTATTTTCACTAGTTTTTTGTATGAGAACTGATTGAGGTGCCTATTTAACCAGTACTGCGAGAGCAAGGAACCACCCCCTGATGATGTAGCAATTACGAAACTGGTAGGCGTACTTGCATGGTCCTGTATGCTCCAGTGCAGTATGCCCTTTTAAGCATTTTTTTGCTTTGCTGAAATAAATTATAAATTTTTCATATCCAGGATGAGGAATATGGCTTCTTGTTTGCTTAACTAGTATTTGGTTGTCACATGCACCATCCGTGCAGTGGAACTGTTTTGCTGACAGATGCATAGGGAAAGCAGAGTGGATTTGGGGGACTAATGAAGCAATTGTGAAGAGAGTCAACTGGGATGTCCTGTATTGCAAGTCCTGGAAGGAATGGAATGAGATCGGACATCAGAGTTCCTGAGAGCTGAAGTGGCAGATATGATACAGAATGACAAGGCAGGACAGGACAGTTGCCTGAAAGAATGGTTGCAGAGGAAGGAAAACTGTGCTTGTGCAGACAGTAGAACATCACCAAGACTGCAGACAGTACAGGTATGGGTAAATCCTACACGCCGAGAAAGCTGTATGGCATTATTCATATGTGGGACATGTATCAGGAAGTCATATAGATAGCAGGCTGATCTACGATATACGGCTGCTCATGGTCTTATCAACTTGAGTGAACTGCCTGACATTGACTTTAATCCTCAGTAGAAGTTGGATAACGTTGTTAACTTGGACTGGGATGGGAAGGAAGTCAGAATGAATCTGCCATGGAAAGAGACCAGCATTTGGGCCAAGTTGGACCAGCGGGACCCCTGCAGAGAACCACTAGAGAAAGCATATAGGTATTCAAGCAGTATGTTAGGCCCCTGTGGAGGTTAGCTGGAGCAGCAAGACCCCCACATAGGTCCACCAGAGGAAGGGTTGGAAGTACACGAGTGGAGCTAGACCCCATGTAGGCTAGCTGGACCAGCAGGATCCCCCATGTAGGTCTGCATGAGGAAGGAGTAGAATTAATTGAGTTGAGCTAGACCCCCACTCAGGCTAGCTGGACTGGCAAGCCCCATGCAGGCTTGCCTGAAGAAGGAGTAGAAGCAAGTGAGTTGAGCTAGGCTCCCACGCAAGCTAGCAGGACCTGCAGGACCCCCACGCAGGTCTGCCTGAGGAAGGAGTAGAAGCAAATGAGTCGATCTAGGCCTCAAGTATGGTAGCTGGTCTGGCAGGATCCCCATGTAGGCTGTAAGGTAGTCAGCAGGGATAGTGGAACACAACTGGAATATAGGATCACACACCAAGAAGTAATAAAGGGTATCCCGCAAACTGGACCATCAGGAGTGACTTCAGTTGGACTTAAATGGAACAGATCCATGTGTAGTGCAACTGGGCCTAACCAGGCTCCCCTTAAAAGTGAGCTTGCCCAATAGAGTTCATCCTGGTGAAATAAATTGGATGAGGCAACACCAATAATCTTGCCATGTAGCAAGACCAGCTAGGTTCCAAGTCATGGTAGCAGACAGAAATCCCAGTGTTCCCAACACGTAAATTCCACAGTCATGAAAATGTGCCCAGTGAAGAAGTGTGCCAGAGCAGGTTGGTCCCCAGTCATAATAGTCACAGTACAAGCGCTCGATATGGAAAAATAAAAGTACTGCGTCAAGTGAAAACGCAAGGGCATTATGCAACCTGCAAGAAAGCTTTGTCATGATCATTGGTGCCAGCCCCTGAATTGGACAAAAAGTTCACAAGTCTGTGAGGTGGTAAGAGCCAAAAGCACTATGAAGCAGTATCGATGGCTGGGGCAGTGAGGAAGTGAGAGAACAGGGACCAAAACACAATTAGAAGGCTGGAGCAAGCCACAGATCAGAGTTTGTGGTGCAAGGCAGAGTCCACGGTGTGTCAGTGTGGGGGTCCTAGAGAGACGGCAGCAACAAAAGTAGGGGAAGGGGAGCTGAATGAGTTGGAGGAAGGCACAGGTATGGGAGAGATGAGGAGCTGGGAGTAAGTGGCAGGACAAGCAAAAAGCCGAAGCACCATGCAGTGGGGATAAAGTCCAGTTAGCACACACTGGGTCCAAAAGGTAGCCTACATGGAGCAGAAGCAGGATGAGGCATGAGGCAAGCAGGGTGGAAGGACCAGGAAGAGGCTCTGCAGCAGGAGAAGTGGCTCCGAGCAAAAAGCAGAGCAGCAAGCAAAGTCCAGAGCTGGAAGCTGAGCTGGGTGGGCAACAAGACATCCCAGAAGTGCCGGTGGAGAACAGAGCTGCAGCTGGTGAGGTAGAAAGCCCAAAAGAAACAGTAGAAAGGGAGAGGAGACCAGGGAGGAAAGGAACAAATGAAGGAGGCACAGGGGAACCCAAGGAGGGAGCAAGGAAGAACAGACCTGGGAGGAAACAATAACGGGTTGGGGAGTGAGGGAAATCAGTGATGGAAAGAGACAAAGGAAGAGTGGGAATATACCAAAAGTAAGAAATGAAAATGAAAGACAACGAGCAGGAACAGAGGGGGAAACAACAGAAAAGAGCCAAGCCTCACCAGCCTCACACAGCCGACAGACTCCGCATCTGATTTCAAAATGCTCGAACCTGAGCGACGGAAGTGCTTGGAGTTAAGTAGGGGATATGGGAAGAGCTATTCTCCCCCATTGAACATCAGGCTTTAGCCTTCCCAAAACAGTCATTCAAAGAAGAACACCAAATGTCAAAAATAATATGGAAACATGTAGTGGTAAAAAAAGGTAGAAAATTGTATCATATGTTTGAGAAACCAATCCCCATAGGAGACTACATTTAAAAGACACAAAAATTTATTTTGGCAAAATTTTCAGGTTAATTAGTGAAGCCTTTGCAGCATGGTTTAATTCAAAGGTGGAGGGGAACAGTGTTGGGTGGTGTTTGTGCCTGACTTGGTCAACATAGGAAACAGGGAGGCAGGAGGAGACCTGGGAACTGTAGTTCCAGAGCAGTAGATACGGAACTACAGTCAGTAGGCAGGCAGTGATAGACACTCCATGGCCCAGTGTTACACCTTGAGAGTATTCATACAGCCCTTGTAAGGGCTAGATAAACTTTTTTAGAGGAAATAATTTGTTTTAAAGGTAGCACTCATTTTGAGGGAGTCACGTGATGATGGATACTTCCGGGTCCAGTAATATAAAAGGAGCAGCCCCGAGTGAGCGGTGAGTTTGAAATGTACAGCTGTCCACATACTGTGAGACTGTTCTTGAAACAGTGAGACAGGTCTGGCGGCTGCAAGAACCTCTGCAGCATTTTTCTGTTGGGTGGTGTTTGTGCCTGACTTGGTTGACATAGCAAACAGGGAGGCAGGAGAAGACCTGGGAACTGTAGTTCCAGAGCAGTAGATACAGAACTACAATCTGTAGACAAGCAGTGATAGACGCTCAATAGCCCAGTGTTACACCTTGAGAGTATTCGTACAGCCCTTGTAAGGGCTAGATAAACTTTTTTAGAGGGAAATAATTTGTTTTAAAGTTAGCACTTGTTTTGAGGGGGCCACATGATGCTGGCTACTTCTAGGTCCAGTAATATAAAGGGAGCAGCCCCGAGTGAGGCTAGCACATGGTTGCCACGCGTGGAGGTATGCACAGAGACACATACAGTTGCACATGTCAGAAGTGGAAGTGTGAGGAGTGCATAGGAGTGTGGAACAAACCAGGTAGAGTAGCAGCGCAATAATAACAGAAACCCCAGAAGCCGGACAGCATCAGAAAAGAGAGAGAGTCATAGATAGAAACATAGAAAGATAGACTTTGACGGCAGATAAGAACTGCTTGGCCCACCTAGTCTGCCCACTTCCATACCTACAGGATAAGCTGCAGATCCTAGTTAACCAACAGCTTATTTCTTCCTACCTCCCACAAGAATTGTCTTATGGCTGTCCCATGCATTCTTGAATTCTCCCACAGTTTTAGACCCCACAACCTCCTCAGGAAGGCAGTTCCATGCATCCACTACCCTCTCTGTGAAAAAATACTTCCTCACATTGCCCCTGAACTGCCCCCCCATCTTTAAATTGTGTCCCCTTGTTCTTGCATGTCTCTTTTTCCTAACGATGCTATCCTCTTGGACTTTGTTGATTGCACTGAGGTACTTAAACATTTCTATCATGTCCCCCCTCTCCCTCCTTTCCTTAAGAGTATACATATTATGCTCTTTTAGTCTTTCCTCATATGGCTTCTCTTGCAGACCCTGCACCACTCTAGTTGCCCTCCTCTGGACTGCCTCTATCCTGTCTATGTCCTTGCGGAGATGGGGTCTCCAGAACTGGACGCAGTACTCCAGATGGGGTCTCACCAACTGTCTGTACAGAGGGATAACAACTTCCTGTTTTCTGCTGGTGATGCCTGTCCCTATGCATCCCAGTATATCCCCAGCTCTCCCTACTGCATTCTCACATTGCTTGCTAACCTTAAGGTCACCTGATATGATTACCCCCAGGTCCCTTTCCATTTTTGGTTTTGTTACTTCCTCCCCCCCCATTGTGTAATCATCCCCTGGGTTTTTGTTTCCCAGGTGCATTATTTTGCACTTCTTTGCATTGAATCCTAGCTGCCATACTTCCGACCATTCCTCCAACCTTGCCAAGTCCCTTCTCATCCTTTCCACGCCTCCTTGTGTATCAACCCTGTTGCAGATCTTTGTGTCATCTGCAAAGAGGCATACTTTTCCTTCCAGTCCCTCTGCAATGTCACTTATAAAGACATTAAAAAGGACTGGACCCAGTACTGAACCCTGCGGTGCCCCACTAGTATCCCTCTTTCTTCAGAGTGGACTCCATTTACAATTACCTTCTGTGACCTGTTGTCCAGCCAATGTTTTACCCAGGCTACCACTCTGGGACCCATTCCCAGGCTGGTTGATTTGACTATTAATCTTTTGTGTGGGACTGTGTCAAATGCCTTGCTAAAGTCTAGGTAGGCCATGTCCACAGCCCCTCCCTGGTCTACTGTTTTGGTCACCCAGTCAAAGAAATCAATTAGATTCGTCTGACATGACCTTCCCACTGTGAACCCATGCTGCCTTGGGTCCTGTGCCCCACTGGCCTCTAGGTATGCAACAGTTCTTTCCTTCAGAAGTAATTCCATCACTTTCCCTACTACAGAGGTCAAACTGACAGGTCTGTAGTTTCCTGCCTCTGTCTTGGTCTCTCTCTTTTGTGAAGGGGAATCACATCCGCCTTCCTCCAGTCCTCGGGTACCACACCATCCTCCCATGATTTGTTAAAAAGGGTAGTCAGCGGTTTCACTAGTTCTCCCCTTAATTCTTTTACAATTCTGGGGTGAATTCCATCAGGCCCCAGTGCTTTGTCCACCTTCAGTTTTAGGAGTTCTTTCAGAACCCTTTCTTCTGTGAAAGGACTGGGATCGACCCGCCTATCCAGAGTGCTTCTGTTAATTGGATTAGGCACCTCCCCTCCTCTTTTGTGAATACTGAGCAGAAATATTCATTCAGTATCCCTGCTTTTTCACTATCCCTCTCTGCCCACCCACCGTTCATTCTATTCAGCCTCACTATCCCTCCCTTTGTCTTTCTACGCTCCCTGATGTACCTATAAAAGGTTTTATCCCCCTTCTTAACCGAGTTGGCTATCCTTTCCTCAGTTTGGGCCTTTGCTATTCTGACTTCCCTCTCTGCTTCCTTCTGCCTTAACTGGTACAGCTCTCTGTCCTGCTCCTTCTGTGTTTCCTTATACTTCCTGAATGCTATCTTTTTCTCCCAGACTTTCCCTGCCACCTCTTTTGAGAACCACAGTGGCTTTTTCTTTTGTTTTGATTTGTTCATTTGCTTCACACAAAGGCTTGTTGCCTCTGTGATGGCAGTTTTGATGATTCCCCATTGTTGCTCCACCCCTCCTTCTAGCCTGTTTGCTAGTGCTTTTCTGAGGCACTCTCCCATCTTGCCAAAGTCAGCCCTCCTGAAGTCCAGTACCCTCACTTTTGTATGGCTTGACTCTGTAGCTGAGTTTAACGTGAACCACACTGTTTGATGGTCACTTGTTCCCAGATGGCAACCCACTTCTAGATCTGAAATCCTCTCACTGTCCCCATTTGAGAGTATGAGGTCTAAGATTGCTCCCTCATGAGTGGGTTCCAAAACTAGCTGTCTGAGGCATGCCACCTGTAGGGCATTGAGAATGGCCCTGCTCTTGGATGTGGCTGCAGCAAGTGTGCTCCAGTTAACATCTGGCATATTCAGGTCTCCCATCAACAGTATCTCCCCTTTCTCTGCCATCCTAAGAATGCCTTCTATCATATCCTTGTCCATTCCCTCCCCTTGACCTGGGAGTCTGTATACAATCCCTGTGCGGATTGTGGTGCAACTTTCAGTCTCCAAGGTGACCCACAGTGCCTCCTCTCTTCCCTGTTTACTTTTGTGTTCAGTTGCTTTTATCCCTTCCTTTACATGGAGAGCTACTCCTCCCCCTCTTCTCCCCTTCCCTCCCTGTCTCTCCTGTAGGTTACGTACCCTGGTATGTTTACATATCAGTCATGGTTCTCTGTGTACCATGTTTCTGTGACTGCTACGATATCCAGGCATCCCTCTTCCATCAAGGCCACCAGTTCAGGGAGCTTGTTGCCCAGGCTATGGGCATTGGTACTCATTATCCTCCATTTCCTGATGGCCTTACTCCTTTTTGCCCCAACCCTGTCCTTCTTGCCTTTGTCACTTTCTTCATTAACCCCTGCCCTTCTCCCTATCGACATCTCTATGTTGGTGTTTACTGCACTTACTACCATGACTTTTTTGGGGGGGGCTAGGATTTCCCTTCTCCTTTCCAGTGCCTCCTCCCTTGGCTAGTTCAAATACTTGCCAATGAAGCATTTAAACCTATCACCTAGGATCCTGGTTCCCCTCTTGGACAGATGCAGCCCATCATGCCAGTATAGGCTTGCATCACTCCAGGTGGACTCCCCAGTCTCCAATGAAGCCAAATCCCTGAGCTTTGCACCAGTTTTTCAACCACTGATTGACTCCCATGGTGTGGAGCACCCTAGCCTCTCGTACGCTATAGACAGGCAGCACCTCCGAGAAGGTTACCATGTGTGCTACTTGTCTAAGGCACCTCCCCAATTCCACAAACTCTTCCTGCACTGCTCTGATCCCTTTCTTAGCCAGGTAATTTGTCCCTAAGTGGGCAATGACATCCAGCTCCCTCCCCTGTGCAGCTGCTCCGGCAATCCTCAGGATTTGCTCCCTCTCCCTCCAAGCCATGGTGCCAGGCAGGCACCTTACATCCCTCTCCCCTTCCTCCCCCCCCTAGTTCTACTCTCCTAACAATGGAGTCCCCCACCAGGAGTTGTTTCCTTCCCCTGTGGGGTCCCATGCCACCCTCCTGTGGGTCTCCTTTGTGGAGGTTCCCAGGGTCAATCTACAGATGTAAAGCTTTCTATGATTGCTCTCAAAATTTCAGTAGCTGAAGCAATAATAGAAACAAGCCTGGTAGAATCAAATAATATAATTTCAGACATTACACCCCCTCCTGATAGAGTAGACCATACAGAAATAAATGAAGAAGTTATGGAGATTGCAGTCCCAATAGAAGAGCAGGGTATGGCCACTACTGCAGAAAACCATGTACAGGAAGAAAACCAGGTTTATGTACTTGGAGACTCCATTCTCAAGTACACTGATAGATATACCTCTAAAGGTAATAAGGAGAATGTTACAACCTGTTGCTACTCTGGAGCAAAACTAAGGGATGTGCACAGGTTGCTGCCAAACATTATTAAAAGTAAGGATGGATCAGAGACAGTAATCCTCCAGTTAGGGGTGAATAGTATTCGGGGACAGGCTCTATCAGAGATAAAAGAAGAATTTAAAAGCATCTGGTGAGATGTTCAGCAACTAAACTGAAAACTATTCTTCTCAGAAATATTACCAGTCCCCAGCGAAAGCAGGTTTAACAATTATAAAATAAAATAATTAAATTACTGGCTGAGGCTTTGAACACTACAGGAAAAAATTGGGTGCATTACACATTGGGAGGACTTCATCAAGAAACATCAATACTTTTGTCAAGATGGGTTACATTTAAGCAGACAGGGGAAGTAGGAAACTAGGTCTGAGCATCAAACATGTGGTTGACAATTGTTTAAACTGATACAGAGGGGGAGGGGGCAATACTGCATGATAAAGGTAAAAATACAAATGTCATGAGTCTAAATAACATTAAGATAAAAGACAAAGAGCTTAAGGTACTCTCACTGAATACAATAAGTTTAAACATGAGCAAAAAATCAGAATTAGAAATTCTTATGCTGTCAGAAGCAGTTGACATATGCTTTATTACCAAAACCTGGTGGGATCCAGGAGTGAGCTGAAAAAGGAATATTGAAGGATATTCATTATACTACAAAGACAGGCAGGATAAAAGAGGAGGAGGAGGGGTAGCAGTGTAAGTTAGTAAAAATACTGAGAGTACAGAATACTCTTAACTTGACACTAAGGATGGAATTGAATCACTGTGAGTAACCTAAATATGAAGGAAGGAAGTAAGCTCTTCCTGGGAATTTATTATAGACCACCAAATAGTAGCAACGAGGTTAATAACCAAAATCAACTTGGAAATAGAGTCAATGGCAGAAGCAGGGGATGTGATAATTACTGGTGACTTCAATTATCCTGATACTGACTGGTAAGCCTATCATCTAAAAATACTCAGGCTAGGAGATTTATGAAAGTGCTACAAATGTCCTGTCTAAACGAAATGATACACAATCCTACAAGAGGAGAGAATACATTAGACCTCTTAATAACTAATAGAGAGGATACAGTTCATAACATAATTATTGGAGACCAGTTGAGTAGCAGTGACCACAATATGATAGAATTTAGATTAAAAAGACCTACCCTAGTTGGCCCGGTGGTGTAGAGGGCTGAGGTGCTGGACATCTCACCTCGCAGCATGCTGGTGACCCGGGTTTGGGAGTGAGCCGTGGTTGTCAGAGGTTGGCATGGGGGGGAGGGCAGAGCTGGATGGAGCTGCCGACAGGTAACTCTCCTCTCCGGGGATGTGATACCGCATCCCTTACTCATGGCTGCCCCCTGGTGAAGACTGAGGGGCTGCGCAAGCAGGGTGCCAGTGATAGGCCAATGGGGCTGGCGGACGGGCTGTAAGGCATGTGCCTCCCACACACATGTGAACTTCTCCTGGGGCCCTCAGGTAAAAATTGGGAGAAAATGAGGAATAACACCGGTGCTACGATAGCAAGCGACTCTCCGCAGGCACCGCTCCTGGACTGGGCAAAAGGTAACCCCCGGTAATTCCAGGGGACAGAGCTGGGGGAGTCGGTCAGATGGGGGGGCCGTATGGGGGGGAGTATAAAGCATTGTAAAAAAAAAAAAAAGACCTACCCTAGTCTCAAAAGGATTGACAGTAGCAAAACATTATAATGGAGCTAACTTTGGAGAAATTAGAAGGGAGCTGACAGAGTGGAAATGGGAGGAACTGTTTAAGCATCCAACTATAGAAGAAATGTGGAACCTGTTTAAATCCAAATTAAAACAACTGGAATACAAATATGTGCCAAACAAAAAAATGTACAACAACAAATGAAAACAACCTCCATGGTACACTAACAAAATAGTAAAGAGTTCTAACAAAAAAAGAAGCCTATCATAAAATGAAACAATCGGGGACAATGGAAGCCATAAACACCTATAAAAATATACAAAAAAAGCATAAAAAATCAATAAGGCAAGAAAGGCGCATAATGGAGTTTCGAATATTACATACAAAAGACAATGGCAAAAGTTTTTATTCTTACATTAATAACCAAAAATGAACAGTTAATCAAATTGGTCCATTGAACAACAATGGGACAGAAATAAAGAAACCAAAAAAGATGGCAGAGTGTTTCAATAAATATTTTTGTTCAGTCTTTGATAAGGCAAATGACAGTGAAATTGATCAAGGACAATATGCACATGTTAACCTCTCATTAGAAGTAACGGCTGCCGAAATTGAAAAATTATTAAAACAGTTAGAGCACCATAAATCAGCGGGACCAGATATGCTTCATCCTAAACTACTAAAAGAAATTAATGATTTAATTTCTAAACCCTTATCTATATAATATAATACATCTTTCAGTGCAGGAGAATTACCTATGGACTGGAAAGTTGCTACAGTGATCCCTATATTTAAAAAAGGGGACAGGTCTCAGACATCAGATTATAGGCCAGTAAGCCTGGCTTCAATATTACAGAAGATAGCGGAGACATTCCTCAAAAATAAACTTGAAAAAAATCTAAATATGATTAATTATGAACATGGAGTCACAAGAAACAGGGTTTGCGTCACAAATCAATTATGCTTTTATGAGCAGGTTAGGACAAAAATTAGATGAAAATATTCCAGTGGCTGTGTTTTTTTAGATTTCCAAAAGGCCTTTGACAAAGTGACACATAACATATTAATAAATAAATAAAGGGAAAGGGATTGGGATAGATGCAAGAATCATTAGATGGACACAAAGTTGGTTAAAAAATTGCATACAACGGGTTAGGATAAAGGGTATTTACTCGGACACTGGGGATGTAACCAGCGGAGTACATCAGGGGTCGGTCATGAGACCTGTGTTGTTTACTATATTTATAAGTGATCTCCATAAAAATATAGAAATGCTGTTGTTAAATTTGCAGACAACATCAAACTTGGGGGAACCCTAGACTCAGCAGAAAATATAAATATACTAACAAATGATTTAACAAGTATTGAGGCCTGGTCAAGAACAGATGGCATGCCATTTAATGTGGAAAAATGTAGGGAGATGCATATGGGTGAGGGAATCATGAACCAAAACTACTCACTAAATGGTATGCAGCTAATGAAAGCGGATAATGAGAGGGACTGTGGCATAATAATAGATAGGGAATTAAATTTTAAATCACACAGAACAAAAGTAATTCAAAAAGCTAACTACACAATACTTAATATTAAAAGGAGTTTTTTAAACTGAAGCAAAGAATGCATATTATCTCTGTATAAAACATTTGTCAGGCCATACATGGACTTTGGATCACCCCTGTGGAGTCCTTACTCCAAGGAAGAGATTGAGAGGATAGAGAGGGTACAGAGAAGGCTCACAAAAATGATAAACCCACTGAAAAACTATGACTATCAAGATTGATTGCAACATCAAAAACTGCTTTCGCTGGAGCAGAGAAGGGCAAGAGGGGATTTATTAACATTATTCAAAGTCATGAGGGACCAAGATATGATGAAAGAAATGAGTATCATTATACAAACAAAACTTGGGAGTCTAAGGGAACATAAGTTACAGTTAAAACTGGATACTGCTAAGAAAAATAGTAAATATTATTCTTTTATGCAACGGACAGGTAGGATATGGAATAGTCTACCCAGCAACATAGTCTCAACTAACTGCTTAACTAGTTTTAAGAAAGAAATAGATGATGTGATATTAAACAAGGGCTTAATGTTGACCCGTTGATAGGGGGAATGGTATGAATGGGTAATTATGCCTCCTTCCATTCCTAAAACCCAGTATAAGAACCCAGTATAAAAGGGAAGGGTGAAAAAAATGAAAGAAGGTATAATGTTGGGGAGGGATAGGAGGGGGTTGAGGCATTAGGTTGGGGTGGTTTAGGGGAAGGGAGAAGTACAGCAGAAAAGTATAGAGGAAAAAAGGGGGTTAAGTGGGTGATGGCAGGAAGTCAGATAAAAAGTAGGGGAGGAAGAGCGAAAAAGAAAATATTTGAGTGGTGGGTGAAAGACAGGAGCAAGGGGAAGAAGGGCCCAAAGAGAAAAAAGTGAGACTCAGTAAAGTCCAGAAATCGAATCAGAACTATTCACATTGTCATCCTTATGTACTGTAGGTCTATATAGTTCATATATTCACTCAAGATTAGTAATGCAAAAGTTTCAAAGCAAAGGCACAGTATTTCCATCAAAAGCAATGTCTCAAATATTATTTATTTAGTTTTTGTTTACCGGGTACGTGTGCTAGACAAAAATTTTGCCTATTTTCAGGCACGAGCTGGGAGAGTTGCAGACAAAGGTAAAAACATTTCAATGGCGATAAATACATTACAGTGAACTGAGCATTAAGTTAGACATTACAGCAATGCAGGAGGAGCAATTACTATTAGAGGATAACAGCCTATGTATGTGGAAATTAGTATAATATCACTATAATTTCTGCAGTGTAAGACCGCACGACCAGTATATCAGACCAGTGAGTTTATGCAACCTTATGGGAAGAACATGCCAGATGGGCGTAGAGAAGTGCTTTAGGTTTTGAAGAGACAGGCTAAGTGAGTGCTCCAAGGGTTTGGTCACACGTGCATCATTCAGTGCACAGAAGGGAGGCACAGAGCTCATTTCTAAATACCTGGTGCAATTTGGAGTGCCTGACAGTTAATGGTAGGGAGTTCCGAAGCTTGGCAGCAGACACAGTGATAGCTTGTACACCCATTTTTGTGGCACTTTTGGGTATGCCAAGGAGCGACACCGCTACTGATCTCAGCAGATAGGTCTGTGGTGCTTGGATCATCATGCTAGCCAGGTACTCTGGTGTACCAGTTCTGATGATGTTGTCTATCGTACATCCATGGTGTATATACGGTAAGAGGTTGGAGCAAGCCAGCCCAGACTAGAATAAAGTTTACAGCGATGTGTGCACCTAGGCACCGACAGGGCAAGGCAGCAAATGCTATTATAGCAGGTGTCTCCTATCTGCAATAACCCTTTGTTGGCATCCTATGCCATTATGCCATATGTCAGGCTAGGTCGGAGACCCCCCTGCACGATTGCCAGTTTTGCTGCTGTGTTTAGAGATTATCTAATTTTATAGGCCAGACCCAGCTTTATAGTGACAGCTTTGCATGTATTAGCTATGTGCAGAGTGAAATCCATTGAGGGCTCGAGCGTTATTCCCAGGTACACAAAAGCGCCAATCACGTACAGCGGTGTACCATCTGGGCCAGGAACTGACAGGGCAGTTGCGCTTGTTTTGATCCTGGGAGCTGAGCCAAACAGCATTGCCACCATTTTCTTGGCATTCAGTTGCAGTTTGTTGTGAATAAGCCATATATGCAGACAAGCAAAATCTGTCTCTAGTGTGGAGTTTGTTGTGATTATGTCCTTGGCACTGGTGTACAATACCATGTCACTTGCATACGGTATAGTGGAGGTTGAGCTACACATTTGAGGCATCCCACTTACAAACAGGGAGAAAAGCAGAGGGCTGAGGATGGATCCTTGTGGTACCCCGACACTGGTGGGGGAGAAATCAGATTTGCATTTATCAGTTTGTACATACTGCATCTGTCCAGTGTGGTAACCTTTGAACCAGGAAGTAGAGCCCTGACAGAAGCCGAGTGTAGCCAGTTTTGATAATAGCAAGGTGTGATCCACCAGGTCAAACACCTTAGCTAAGTCCACAAAAACTATAATAAAATATAATACAATTATGCACTAAATTACTGTGCCACTTACACTGCAAAAATGGAAGCTGTTCAGATAGAAACTGTGGACAGACAGAATGTGCTTCTCATGCTAGTTAATGGTAATGCTTTCAAGCAGAAGGACAAATTCCAATGCTAAAGCCACGAAAGATTGAATCTGGAAAAAAAGAATCCTATCTAAAGAAATGGTTTAATGTGTACTTATTCATTTAGACCATGTAAACCCTTTGTTTGAAAGCTAAAAATCCCATTTAGTTTCCTTTTGAAGCAGGGCCCTGGTACGGTCTCCACCTCTAGGAAAAGGCTGCACTAACTCAATACCACTAAACCCGAAGGTCTGAAGTTCAGAACTGTGGACTACGGCAAAACGGACACCTAGGTCATTATTCATGTCCTTTGTGACTAGGGGCTTAACATGCCCCTGAATTCATTTTTTAAGAAAACAATAGTACGTCCTATATAAACCAAGCACATCCACACATGTTGCGTATATTACAGATTTGATGCAGCTACTGAGAAATTCTTATCTCCATCTCTGTTTTGTTAGTAGGGTTTTTAAAAGTGCTGCCTGTCTGACCAAATCCACAAATGTTATATACGTTTCTACAGACATGGAAACCTTTGAGTCTGCTTGGAAGCCATTGTCTGTATGCAGGTGGTGTGTCTTTGAAATGACTGAGTGAGACTATCCCCCAAGTTTTTGGCACATCCATGGAAAACAAGAGATGCCTCACCAGCAGCCCCCTTAAGAACTGGGTCATTTTGAAGGAGGTACCAATGTTTCCTGAGAATGTTGGCAAACCAAGTTGCAACCTGATTGTATTCTGTGATGAAGAGAATATGTTTTTTTACATCGGAACCTCTGGTTTTGGTATCAACAATACTATTCTGTCAACCTGGGCAGCCCTATTTCAGGCGTTTCTAAAAGATCAGCATAAATAACTTCCTCTCTTCCTAAAACAATTTGTCATTTCTAATCTCCCTTTAGAAAAATCCTCCATTCTGGTATGATGCTGAACTTTTTTATGGCTACATGTTTGTGCTTGATTTTTTTCTCTTGGTGTCCTTTTTCTGGTAAATTGTTCATATTGCATAGGATCATACTGCACTCTCTTGAAGAACACCTGTGAAGCAAACAAGCTCCCCCCCCCAACACACACACAGATAAACCCCTGATTTGGGGTTTTGCATAGAAGAAAAATGTTTTAGTATCTTCTAGTTGCTTTTTTTATGTTGGAGCGCTTGCGCAGCCAACATCTTGTGGTAGTGCAGATTTGGAGATGTGGTCACTGTTGGGCAAATGCAGGGCATGCATTAGTATGTGTGTCCCTCATTCCCCAATCAGCCTGCATGCCGGCACCACACCATGCGTACATAATGTGGCAAGCACATCTAAGGACAGGTCTGCTGCAATGCAAGCAAAGCTCGTCACATGCAGTGGACCTCCCGACCTGCTTCCCCAGCAACAGAAACATGGTGGCACACTGCCTGCCAAACTGCCGACTTCGGGGGTGCCCAATCCCCCTGTCTTCTTACCCTGCCCCAATGTATGTGCCGATGGGGGAGCCCACTCCCCTTCAGCATAAAAAACCCCCCCATTTGTTATATGCTGAAGGGGGTGCCCAATCCCCCTCGGCTCTTGCCTCCCCCGTTTTCCTTGTGTGCCAATGGGGGTGCCCAATCCCCATCGGCTACAGCTGGCCCCCCACAAAAAGACTCCATTGGCACACTGGGTGCCCAACCCAGCATGCCCCTGTGAAAACAAAAATGGTCCCGCAATTTTTTTTTTATTCCTTGTAAAAAAAGGAAATGGTACCTCGGTGGTCTCCCTGCCCCCTCCCACAACCTGCATCCACCCACTTCGCACCCTGCATCCCCACAGCCCCCCACCCCATACTTACCTCCGAGTCTGGCACAAAGATCTTGGTTGGACGGGAATACGTCTGCACTCTTCAAAGCCGACCTGAACTAAGGAAATGCGGTAAGCTGTATAATGGAATAAATAGGGTTTCCAACTTTGATGCATATCTCAGTCATTTTTGAATTTTGGCACCAAATTTTCAACATGGGGTTTAGGACCCTCCTCATGATTTCTAGCACTGTCATGGTGTTATTTGATCCCGAAAGGTGATTTCACGGTCACTGCGTGGAATCACCTTTCGGGACTGAGTAATGACACGTCAGTGCCACTGTTCATGAGGGGGGCTCTCAAAAAGCCTATGTTGCAAATTTGGTGACAAAACTCCCCAAAATGGCTGTTTTACCAGCATGCATTGCACTGTTTCTACGCACGCTTGTAACGTCAAGAATTTGTAACATTTTCATTCCAGATTTTCAAAATTGGCATTTTTCCCCACCTCCTGATGAACAGTACAGCTATCATTTTACATATCCTGCCCGAAATGTGTTTTCGCACGTCCGGCACAGAATAGCGCAGTCGCTGTACAAAATCACGTTTTGGGACAATCTGAGGAAAGGACAGTGACACTGTTCATGAGCAGAGGTTCTAAAATGCCTTTGTTGAAAATTTGGTGCCGACAGTCCATAAAATGACTGTGTTGCAAGCGTGCGTTGTGCAGTTTCCACGCACCCTTGTAACTTCGCAAATTTGCAATATTTCTATGCCAGATTTTCAACACTGGCATTTTTGCACACTCATATGAACAGTACAGCTGTCATTTTCACGTCCTGCCCAAAATGTGTTTCTGCACCTGTGGCGCACAATGGCATGGTCGCTGTGGGAAATCAACTTTTGGAACAGATTAATAAAATCGCCGCGCCACTGTTCATAAGGGGAGGTCCCAAAAATGCCTATGTTACAAATGTGGCTACCAAACTGCAAAACATAACTGGGTTATGGACGTGTGTTGCGCAGTTTGTATGCATGCTCATTGCTTCACCAATATTTCATATTGTCACTCCAGATTTTCAACGTTGCCATTTTTTATGACTCCTCATGAACAACACAATTGTCATTCTCCACATACTGCCCCAAAATGTGTTTTTGTCCCTCTCTCACCA
The DNA here is from genome assembly GCA_016271365.2 of Neoceratodus forsteri. NCBI lineage: Eukaryota > Metazoa > Chordata > Ceratodontiformes > Ceratodontidae > Neoceratodus > Neoceratodus forsteri. Next base: position 136,940,168 of record JADMNL010000024.1, read on the forward strand.
AATGCCACAGCTGCTGCACAAAACCACCTTTCAGCTAACAAAGTGTGATTGTGCCGCTTTTCATGGGGTGGCCTGACAAGAAGCCCATGTTGAAAATGTGGAGTGAAACTACCACCACACGCCTACGGTGTTAGGGTTTCCAACTGTAGCACCCCAACCAGTACAGACTGACAGACATCGGGGGTTTGACTTGGGATCATCAGATGTAATGCTAATGCCATTCCACCCCCACCCCCACCTGCAGCCACTGACAGACATCATGGTGTGCCTTGCACTGTTCGGCCACTAAAGTTCACCCCATGCTCCTATACTGCACCCACATCTGCGTATTTCCTTATGGAATGGGGTAAGTATAATGCCCAAAGACCCCCAAAGCACACCACGACACTTGTCAGTGTCTGCAGGGTAGGGTGAGGTACAATGGCATGAGCGTTATAGCTGATGACCCAAAGGCACACCCCAATGCCTTTCGCTCTCTACAGGGTAGGGGTGGGGTTAGTGTCACTTCAGTACTTCACTGCTATTCCTATTACGCGTCTCTAGCTCTGGCACTGCCAATGCCAATGCCAGCGCGACAACATTCGGCATTGCCAAATGCTTGTTTAGCTTGTGTTAAAGGAAAACAAAGGAAAACTACCAGCTTTCCCCAGCTGGTGTCAAAATGCCCGCTGGCACTTTTATACAACAAGGGAATTTTTTAAAGTACCTGTAAATGGCTTTTTGTAATCAGTAAAACAGCAAGCTGCAACTTCTGATTTCTATTGCTGGAAACCACCATCTCACGAGCAGCAGCGTGCTTCCCTCGCTTACTGTATGCTAATATGCCCTACTAACTTCAGCCATTGGTCAGCAATGCATATTAGCATAAAGTAAGTGAGGGAAGCACGTGGCTGCTTGTGAGATGGATGTTTCCATCAATAGAAATCGGAAGTTGCAGCTCACTCTTTCGCCGATTAAAAATGAGCATTTACAAGTACTATAAAAAATTACCTTACTGTCTTAAAGTGCCATTTGGGCATTTTGGCACCAGCTGGGGAAAGCTGATAGTTTTTCTTTGTTTTCCTTTAATTCTCCAGTTTGTAAGTAATAGCCATTCTCTGCAGGGCCATTTTGAAAATGGAGCACAGCTCAGTGTGGTTCACTTGTATTCATTCAGTACAAGTGAGATGCGCTAAGAAATGCTTCATACTCAAGATGGCGTCATGCAGAGTGACTGTTGTTTATAAATCAGAGGATTAACACAAGCCGAACAAAGCAGCTAAAAGGTATGAAAAAAAATGTTTTTCTATGAAAACCCGCAAATTGGGGGTTTATCTGTCAGTGGTAGACTTGTTTGCTTAACATGTGCTTTCCTTTAAAAGCGCTAACTGTTATAGCTGGGGAAATTAATCATGTATGCAAATGTATTATGTATGCAAATCTTAGCAGTATTTAAGTGTCCTTCTAACAGCAAGACTCCACCCCTTGAAAAAGCTGTAGTGTACAGTGAAATGCTAGGGAATCTGCCTGTGCTCCTTGGAAGATTTATGGGTGTCTTTTTGATAAAATAAATACATACACACATACATGCACACATACATACATGCATACATTCTTACATACATACATACATGCATACATACATACATGCATTCATACTTACATACATACATACATGCATACATTCTTACATACATACATGCATACATACATACATACATGCATACATAAATAATGTTCTCTTTCCACAGTCCCCTTTTCACCAGTACACCACCACAGTCCACATTTCTCCTCACTTCCCCTATCTCCATCCCCTCACATATCTGTGCTTCACCTACTCCCCTTCTCCACCAGCATGAAGGGCTCCAAGCTGTTCCACCTCCCTTATCTACTCTCAACTCTAGTTTTTTCCTCTGCCCCACTGCGCTCTACTCCCACACCTGCCCCTCCCTCCCCTCCTTCCATCCCCTCCACCAGCCTTGCCCTCACCCTCTAATCCCACCCTCCTTCTATCACTCTCCCCTCAACCCACTCTTCCCCCCTTCCCCCATCTGCGCTCCCAAATTCATCCGAGCCTCCCCTCACACCAGTCACTTCATCAGCCTCGGCTTGTTTCATGAGTTCTCTCCTTCCTACCACAGCCATATTTTTTTCACTCTCCTGTACTTCAGACGTAACTCCCCCAAGTTGTCTTCACTTACTGACCGCAGACACCTAAGGCTACTACTCCTCCTACTCCTCATCTCAGGCTCCATCCACCCCAACCCTGGCCCTACCCCTCCACCCTTTCCACCCCTCACTCCTCCACCAGTTCCTCTAAACAGCTTACTTTTGCCCACCTTAACGTGCAAAGCCCTATGGCAAAAAAATCCTCAATCAAGTCCTGGGTGGCAGCTAATGCTTTTGACATCATTCCCCTCACCAAAACATGGTTGAAGGAGGATATCTCCCCCAATGAAATCCAACTTGCAGGGTACTCAATATTTAGAAAACACAGGGTGGGGAAACACGGGGGAGGCTGCCTCATCTGGGTTGCTGAGTACTTTCTTGTCACCGAATTCGATCACCCACTTCCCACCTCTTCCCTTGACACCATCTCGATTAACCTCCTCCTTGCTGCTGATAAATTCATCACAGTCAGCGCTGTATACCTGCCGGCCTCCTCCTCACCCCATGATCTTGACCACTTCCTCGAAATCAAGACCTCCCTTCCCCAAGGGAGAGATTGTATCATCCTAGGGGATTTCAACCTTAACTGGCAACCCCCTTACTGTGACTCCACCAAGGAATCCTTACTAGGCCTTGGCCTTCACCAGCTCATCACTGAACCCACCAGAACCAACTACAAGACTGGATCTCAGTTCCTCATCGATTGGATCATAGTCTCACACCCCTCCCGTGTCACTGCCTCCGGAGCACTTCCCGACTCAATCAGTGATCACTGTGCTGTATTCTGCCACTGGTCCACAAAAACACCCCCTTCCCGCCCACAAAAATTCATCCTAACCAGGCACATAAAGAGGCTGGACACCACCAAGTTTTCCATAGCTGCCCTAGCCCAAGACTAGTCCTTCATGGAAAATATTTCTGACATCTGCTATGCGATTGATGCCTTCAGTAATAAGTTCCTCGCCCTCTGCTTCCATTTCATCCCACTTAAGAAAATCTGGATCAAAGGATCTAGCTAAGAATGGGTCACCCCTGAGCTTTGCAAACTAATGAGGGATAAGGACCATGCCTGGAAGGTATGCAGGAAACACAAAACCCCTCAACTCCTCCAAAATTTCAAAACCCTCAGGAACAGGTGCAAATCTTCCTCCAGATCTGCAAAATCCTCCTTCATCCTTGAAAAACAATGGACTGCCCAGGGGAATCCTTGGCAGATCTGGAACATCCTAAACAACCTAGTCGGTAGGGGTCTCTCAGAAGAATATATCTGTCTCACTTCTGAAGGAACAACCACCTCTGATCCAAGTGAGATAGCCTCCCTATTCAATAAATACTTCAGTGACCTCCACTGGTACAAGCCCAGTTCCCCTTCTACCCTGGTTACCCCGCCCCCAGCCTCCCACCCCAAGTTCTACTTCAGATACCTAACCCCTGCCGAAGCTGTCAAGTTAATCAGAACAAATGACCCAAAACCATTCAAGGGCACCGACAACATTCACTACAGAGTTCTCTATCTTCTCTGTGACTCCCTAGCTATCCCACTAACTAACATCCTCAACCACTCCCTCTGCATTGGGTCTTTCCCCAAAGCATGAAAGTGTGCTATTATTAAGCCTCTACACAAATCCAATCCCAAGGATCTAGTATCCAACTACCGTCCCATCTCTCTCCTTGCTCCTCTTTCCAAAATATTAGAGAAAGTAGTCCACAAGCAAACCACGGAATTCCACTACAAGCACAACCTGCTCACAGAGGCCCAACATGGGTTCCTTGCTCGCCACAGTACTGAAACTGCCCTCATCAAGCTCATGCACTCCATTGACAAAGCCAACAACAAAGACCACTACACCAGTGCTGCATTTGTTGACCTCACCAAATCTTCGACCTCGTCGATCATGAAATCCTCCTCCTTACTCTGGTCGGCCTCCATTTCTCTTCTGAAGTTTGCCTTTGGTTCAAGGATTACCTAACGGGTAGATCTCATCGCACCATTATTAGCGGGGCCCTCTCCAAATCCTGCCCCATCAAATACAGTGTGCCCCAAGGGTCTATCCTGGGCCCGCTTCTCTACCCTCTGGTCATCAACTCCCTGCCTGACATCTTCACCTCCTCTGAACTCATTCTCTATGCTGATGTTGCTACCCTTTTCTGTTGAACAAAAACCCCACCACTCTCATTAACAAACTCCAATTTGATTTCAGCAGACTTCACTTCTGGTTCACGTCCAAAGGTCTAGTACTCAACTCCAAAAAAACTAAGCTCATGGTTTTCTCCATCCCCCACATACCCCTAGGCCTTGACCTCTCTCTCTCTATGACAATCTTGGCAATTCCATTGAAAGATTCAGTGAATTCAAATACCTTGGCTTATTCCTTGATAGCCACCTCAACTTCAATGCCCACACAAGTCTCACAATCAAAAAAGCCCACCAACACCTCGGTATCCTCCACAGAACTAAGCAGTACCTTAGCAGGGAATCCAAATCTCTCCTAGTATCCGGCTTCCTCCTTCCTGTCTTCAGTTATGGTTCACTTGTCTCCCTCCCTCGCCTCTGCGTTAAAAGTTTCTTCAGGCTCCGAAGTTCCTACCACAATGTTATCTGCTTTGCCACTAGTCTCCCTAAACTCATTCACCACTGTGACCCTTATATGCTCACCGGTCAGCCCTCCCTTGAGGCCCACCCCTGATCTGCAAGATGGCCACCTTCTTCTTCAAACTCTCCCGTGAGCTGCTCCCAGATAGCTTCACCTCACTCTTCCAGACAGCCACCACCACCAGGACCACAAGACTGTCCTCCTCTCTCTCATTCACCGTTCCTTTCAGCTGCAGCACTCGTGGCCAGAAAACACTCTCTTTTATGGGACCCAAGCTCTTTAACTCTCTCCCTTCTCAACTAAAACTCTGCCCTTCCACAAATTCCTTCAAACATAACATCAGGAGACATTTCTCCCTCACATACTCCTGCATCTGCACATACACACCTAAAATGGCTCCCTCCTGCCCACTTTCCCCTCCCTCAGGTTATCTCCCTCCAGCACTTACCCTCCCTCTCTTGTTCAGCACTTTACTATTTTATAATTTCTCCTAGGCTAGTACTGATTTTCCTTAAATTTATTGGTCCTATTTATTTTTGTTCTATTGTTTAAACCACTGCTGAATGTCTATTATCACCTGCTGTGTTATGAATTCACCTAGGCAAGTTTCCCTGATTCCCTAGGTTTTCAATGCCCTGATTTTATTATATCATTGTCTGAACCCTTGCTTAATGTTGAATATCTCTGTGCTCATGTAATGTCTTTTTTGTTGAATGTAACTTGACGCTTGTGTAAACAGGCAGCAATGCTCACATCCCTTTCCAGTATAACCAAAAAAAATGAAATGAAAAAAAATGAATGAAATGAAATAAATATCTGTAAGTACTGCTGACTTTGGTTGCTACCTTTATTTGGACATTTCAAGTGCCTGAAATTGTCTGTACTGTCTGGATTGAAGTGTATCCTTTTGGTGCACTGGCATGCCCTGCCCTACTGCTTTTGCCAGCTTTGTCTGTTTCGCTGCCGTACTTGACATCCTTATTTTTTTTCTGGTATGACACCCTGAATAACTCATTTTTATTCCTTTTATACCTAATAAGTATCTTACTTTTCCCCATTTTGCTTCTGTAGCACTGTTTGAGAACCATGGTGGTTTCTTTCCTCTTCTACCCTTTCTTACCTTTTTTTGCACAGAGATATGTCACCTTCAGTATTCTCCTTTTAATCAGATCCCATTCAAAGTCTCCTCTGGCTCATCTGTGATCCAAGTCATGTTTTTCCAGCATTCCCCTGTGAGCCGGCTTGCCAACATGGACTTTTGTTTAAAATAAATTTCTTGCAAGTTGCTAGTTGTAACAGTCCATCATGGGACATTTATTATGGCTATGGGTGGAGCCTACAGCCATCCTGCTTTCGCTTGAAAAAAGGTGTTTCCATGGAACTCATCTTTTAGCCGTTTTCAGTGTATCCTGCCATTCTACAAATCTCTATGGCAGTTACAGAAATACTCCCTTCTTTCTTCATAACTGCTATTGCATTTCAGACAGCCTGCTTTGTGAAGATCAACATATGGTTTATATCTTGCCATGCCTAATTTAACAGCAGATCCTGAGTTATACTTTTGAAGTTGCTGGCTGGAGGAGAGTTTTATGACTGTAATTAATCGGTCAGTTGCTAGTTCTTCTTAATAGCCTTCAAAGCAGTTCAGGTTAAGCTGTGTTTCTTTTTAAATAAAGATTTCACCTGCAGCAATATGCTTTTCTAAAGCTGAATGAATCAAAACTCAACAAATGAAACCATGAATGGTGCATTAATAAATAAATAAATACACCTATCGAAAGGGTGTTTTTCTGACACCTCCACCATGATTTTTGCTGTACTAAAAAGTCATATGGTTGGTCCTAAAAATGATATCCAGTGATGGTTTAATTTTGATATAGATGCAAAAAATGCCTTTGTGACTTGCTCAGGGTCACACAGTATGCAAGTGGAGGCTGATGGGATTCAAACCCAGGTCTCCAGGTCTGCAGCTTGGTGCTCTTAACCACAACACTATACTGCCTACTTGTATTGACAATATACATTTTCTGTTTTGGTTCAGACATGTATCCACTACATGCATCATTTCTCTTGCAAAAAGTTTTTTTTCTCTTCAATACGCTATTACACTACTTTATGTCCTGAATGTCCAAGCAACAGCTCTTATTTATAGTCAAACTTCATTTAGCAAGGCAATGTATAGTAAGGGGGGACTTGTTGAACCAGGAAAGACACACCAATTCAGAGCTTGTTTCCAGGTGTGACCTGGGAGCACAAGGAAGTTACATGACTTGCTTGGGATCACACAGTATGCAAGTGGGAGCTGATGGGATTTAAAACCTGAGCCTGCAATGACAACATAGCTACATTCATACTGCAATCCTAGTGCCCGTTAAAACTCTTAATGCCAATTACGACTAATTCCTAGAGCAGTCATTTAACTCAATTTCAGCCTGGAAACCAACAGACATACTATGATTATATACCACCTTTCTTATCCCCCTTGAAATAAACCAATTTAATTCCCTCACTTCTTTTTTAATTCTAAAGTTTGGGTGATACAGCTTGGGAAATATTTTGCCCTAATTATAGCTCTCTTAACCAAGTTCCCCCACTACAACAAAGGTAATGGGTCCTGACCCATTGAAAATCCCACAAAACCCATCCTTTTGCAGATGTATATAAAGCAGGACTCAACCTAGAGGCTAAACAAATACTATAAAACTCCACTAGATTTATCATGACTAAAATCCCTCTGTTTTCTGTCCAGTAACAGTATATAGCATTTTGTTTGATTGGGTTCCATCTCATGGATTCAATCAACTCCTCAACAACATCTGGAAGAAGAGGCTATATAACCTAGTCTTCAGGGATGCTGGGGGGTGGGGCATACAGTAACTAAGAAATCAGAAAATACGTATTAACAACGTTTCCTAATCTGAATGCTCCCTTTTGGCAACAACAGTTTTTCCACCAGTTAATCTTTCCATCCCCAATTCTAGCTTGTCTTCACTGTTTAAAAGTGTTGAATTCCCTAACCAAAATTTAACTCCAAAGAATTCAATTAGTTCTGTGGTAAATGCAATACTAGCTACCACTGGACATCACTCCTGGGCTCCAGGTGTTAAAAAGAAAACCGCATGTACTTTTTCTTTGAACCAGGTACAGCTGAAACGTTCTCCAAAATCAAGAACTCTCCCTGCTGGCTGCACATCCTTCATAAATGAACAATAATCGGTATTCTTCTCAATTTTATTGGAGATGGTATCCCCTTCCCTACACCCCTCTACCCTGGATTCTGCACAGTACTTTTTTTAAACAAAGGATCGAGATTCAATACATAAAAAAGCGGACTGCGTGGGCAGCTCTGTCTAACCCCATGCCTTTAGGAAGCATCTCCTTCACCCCCCAGCTGGCAGTCAGCATGCTCCTAGTCTGTTTATATAGCACACCAATCCAGGTCACACACTCAAATGGCATCCCATAATACCTCAAAACTTGAAAAACAAAACGCTGATTCTTTCTCTTGATTAAGCGAGAAAAACATAACCCCCCCCTTGTAAGAGCAGTAGATTTTCCCTAGTGTCCTAGGCAACATTCCCTGTCCATAAAACTGGTCCATGTAACTATCCTCCCAACAGCCAACCACAGATACAACTAGAAATGAGCTATCACAGGGCTCAGTGTGCCTTTCCTAGTCATAAATTATAAGCAAAATTATATACTGCAAGAAAAAATCCTAGACTCTGATTGGTCAATCTTGGGCTGGCCCCATGGTGTTATCCCAGCACAACATCATGGGTTCAATCTCAGCCTCACTGTGAACCAATATGGATGATCCCGACGATCCCTTTTTTTGCATCTCCTCTTAAGAAACAAAAATATTTTTCCACACTAACAAAAATATTCTTTAAAACGATTTTTTTATTTTATATATAACAATGAGTCATTGTATAATAGCAATAATGGCCTCCAGGGTGTGTGTCATTTGGGATAACGTCACACCTCAGTTGTTGGTCATACTCGGCCTGTGGCCTCGTACCCAACCACCTGAGGCGTGACGTTATCCCAGCATGACACACACCCTGTCGGGCATTATTGCTTAATTATGAACTGAGGATCATAAATAGAGGAGTCTGATTGGCCAAGAGTTCTTTGAAGCTGTGATGATATCAGGCTACATCATCATGGCTTCAAAAAAGCTCCGGTGCCACCAGTCTCCTTGCTCTCTACTGTCTGAAAACTATTGTTTCAAAATGTACTCCTACACCACCCAAAAACTCATTCATAAAACATTTTAAAACCTGTTTCTTTTATTTTTTTTTTGTTTATAAAACTTCAAACTCAGTTCATAATAGCAATAAGTCACTCCAGGGTGTGGTATATCATAGGATACAGTCACTTCTTTGGTGGTTGGACGCACTTGGCCTGTGACCTCGTGCCCAACCATCCAATGTGTGATGATATCCCATGATATACCATATCCTGTCATGTCTTACTGCTTAATTATACAATGGCAAGAACATTTCCTGGATTCTGATTGGTCAGTGCATGCCTGAGACAGTGATGTTATTACACAATAACAGCACTATGCTGATTTTTGGAACTCAAGCTTCCTTTTTTCTCTTCAAAAATATAGAGCCACACTAAAAATCTGCTAAAACCTTTTTAAATATTTTTTTTTATTTTGTATAGCATTGAGCCAATGTATAATTGCAATAAGGCACTCCAAGGTGTGTGTTATTGTGTAATAACATCACTCCTGGGGTGATGGAAACCCTCGGCTTCGCCTTGTGCTTCAACCCACCCCAGGGGTGATGTTATTGCACAATAACACACACCTTGGAGTGCCTTATTGCTTAAATAAATAACTAAATTGGCTTATTCAATGCTATTTGTATTGGCACAGGACAGTAGAACAAGCTGACATGAGTGTAAACTGTAATGGGGAGGAATGAGAAGTAATGTAAGGAAACAGGTTATTGAAAAACAAATGAATTCTTTTAACAGTTTACCATGGGAAGCAGTAAATGCATGGATATCACCCAGACATACAAAGAAACATTGGAACCTTCAGACAAGAGGAGACATGATGCCCGTCAAGCTCGTCTGCCATTTTTGAATGGGAATAACCAGAGATGCCCATATCTATTTGGTACTTATCCAGATGTACCTTCAAACTGCTGAGTGTATCACTATCAACTACGCATGAGGGCAAACTATTCCAGACACTCACCACCCTCTGGGAGACCTATGTCTGTCCTGAAATTATTACCCCTCAGCTGATGTTTATGTCCATTTGTTGTCTTATATACATCTTTAAACTCAATTTTTAAGATATGTCTTAGGTCCTCACTTGTTAGTGCTTTAAATATTTGTGTCATATCGCCCCTTAGCCTATGCATCACCAGCTTATATAACCCCAACTCTTCTAGTCTCTCTTTGTAATTTAAACCTTCCTTTCCCTGAATCATTTTGGTTATTTTCTCTGTGCTCTCTCTATTTTATTTATAGTCCCTTTACTATATGGATTCCAGATAGAACCACAATACTCTAGATGTGACTGCATCAAAGCTTTGTAAACTGACAACACAACCTCTCAGGTCCTACTGGTTAAGTTCATTTTAATACATCCCATAATTCTTACACATTTAGTTACTACTTCTTCGCAGTGCCTAGAGTATTTTTGGAGCGTTGTACACGAAGACACCGAAATCTCTGTCACAGTCAGACTCCCTTAACAATGTTTCCGCCATATAGTACTTCACTTTGTTGTTATTGCTACCAAAGTGCATAATCACACACTTGCCTAGACTGAAACTCATTTTGCTGTCAGTCCTCATCTATGTAATTTATCTATGTCCTCCTGTAGTGCCCTTGTACCATCCTCTGTCTGAACAATGTGATCTAGTTTTGTGCCATCTGCAAACTTGGACAACCACCCTCTGTTCCTCACTTGCATAACGTATATATTAAAATGGATTGGTCCCAGAACAGACCCTCGCATTACTCTACTCATCCCCTATGTTTCAGTAGACTTAAATTAATTTATTATAACTTTCTGTGGTCTATTACTTAACCATGATTTAACCCATCTACCAGCCTGGTGTTGAAATTGGCTTCCAACATACATTTGACTAATTCTACTTGAGGCACAGTATCAAACGCCTTACTAAGATCTAAATAAAGTACATCTACAGGCTTCCCTTCATCAACAGCTATACTAACTTTTTCAAAAAAGTTCATTGGATTGGTCAGACAATCTCTCCCCTGCCTAAACCCATGCTGTGCATTGGCCCATAATTTGTTTTCATCCATAAAACAGTTTATTCTGTCCCTTATTATGGTTACAAAGATTTCCCCAAACCAGAGGTCATGCTTACTGGTCTATAATTCTACTTTTTTTTTTTTTTTTACCTTTTTTATATATGGGCAGAACAGCCATACTTTTCCATTCTGAGGGTGCTTGTCCCAAATCCAGTGATGTATTAAATATTGTAGTCAGTTGATCTAGTAACACTGGTCTCAACTCCCTTAACATCGTAGGGTAAAATCCACCCAGTGCCTGAGACTTATATATATTCAAGATCTGTAGGTGTTTTAGTGCTTCTTCCCTTTCTGCAACTAATGGGGTATCATCATCTGGGATAATCACATCAGTTAAAATGGATTTCTGAAATAAAGTTCCAAAACAATTGTTTAAAATGCCAGCAATGTCTTCTTCACCCTCAATTTTCTTCCCATTCTTCAATAATGGACCTACTGACCTACCGCCACCCTTTTTGCCTTTATATAAGCCTAAAATGCCTTTGGATTCACTTTTTAGAGTTTTATGGTATATGTAACTCCTTTGTCCACTTAGCATTTCTAATATCTGATTTGCATCTCCTTGCTTCACACTTAGACTGTTCCCAAAACTTTGCTTCTCCTATTGTTTTTGCCTTTTTGTATGGCTTCCTTTTTCTATTTATTTGTGTCATCAGTTTCCTAGATCACCACACTGGCAGCCTACCCTTCCTATTATATTTGAATCTCACTGGCAATGATTTTATTTTTGAAAGTATGCCAAATCTGGTCCATATTCTCCCGTTCCATCACCTGATTCCAACAGTGATTTGTGCAGCATGTACAGGAACTTCGAATCACAGTGGAGCATTTAGCATGTAGCTTAGAAACATATTTGAACCATGAAGCACATGTTAATCTTCTAGGTCAAATTGGACGAGTACCGTAAGTGCTCTGAAGAAATATGCATTTCTGAAAGCCAGCCCACCAGTGCAGCGGTTAGATTTCCACTTGCAGTGTCGACGACCGGGGTTTGGGAACAGACCTGGGTCACTGGTGGGCTGGCCAGGGGAGAAAGATGGAACATCCCAGAGACTGCTCTCCTTCTCTGGGGGAGGGTGGGGGCACTGCTCGGCACTTGACAGACCCCTGGCAGAAGCCGGGGGTGCCGCAGTTACTGGCACTTGACAGGATTCAGGAGGTGGGGTGGACGCAGGACGTCATTGCATGTTCCTGCCCCCTGAACACAACAGGGGAAAAACCCTACTTCCGCTGCCTTAATGATGCCCGCTCCAGCTGCATAGGCTCTCAGACCGACTCCCACCTTTCCCAAGTTCACGCCACCCTTGGTCAAGGTGCCGTGACCCCGCCCTGAGGGGCAAGCCGGGGGGGGGTCAGAGAGGGTGGCTAATGTGAGTAGCTGCAGCCGGAGTCTGTGACCAGGCAGATGGTCCTGGTGTGGGATGCAGGACAAAAATAGAAAATTGAAAAAAAAAATATGCATTTCTGGATAAAATTGCTAGGCAGGTAGAAAGGCAGATGGGACAGACCAATTGTTTTTTCCAGCCTTAACATTTCTAATCTAAAGAGAAAGTTATTTTATTTCTGCACTCAGTTAGTCCTGATCCTTTTGCAATAATTGCCAACAGTGGCAAACTGCAGCAGATTGTTTAAATGTTGGCTGTGTATCCCCCCCCCACCTGCCCATCCCAGAGACCTTGGCTCAGATTGCTGTCATCAGATCTTTACAAAAAGGAAAGTGTATTCAGAGATATATATGTTACAAATAGTACACCAGTTCCAGTGTTTTGTAGCATTGCCATTTTGCTCACCTTCAGGTTGTACTGTTGCTGGCCCCTGTGACTCTGTCGTACCGTACGTAGTGCTGTTTCCACAAGGAGGAGGAGAAGGCCATCAAGATGCTTACATGACAAAATCTTACATATTCTTCATTTTTGTACAGAATTGCCATCAGAATGTAGTCATAAAATGCAATGCATATAATTTCCTAGCCGATTAGTTTTAAAGTTGCAGTACTTTGTAAACCAATAACTGGGTCAGTCAATTACATTTAACAAATGACTTTAGTTTAACTTAGAAAGATGACCTTTAAATAGTGCCATAGGAGCTTTGTGGAAGCATCCGTTCTGTGGACAGGAAAATCATTACGATGATGTCATTGTTTCATCAGCTTTACAGATGCAGAGAGATTTGGGGAGACTTGAGGCATGGTCAGAAAGGTGGCAGCTTGAATTCGATGCAGAAAAATGTAAAATCATGCATCTGGACTACAGAAATCAGAAGGCAGGATACCATATGGGGGCAGAGAGCTGGAGGAGATGGAGCAAGAAAGGGACCTAGGCATCATTACATCTGGGGACCTGAAGGTGGAAGGGCAGTGCGGAGAGCAGTGACCGGGGAGTGGAATGCTGGGATGCATCGGAAGGGGGATTACCAGTAGGAATAGGGAGGTCATAGTACCCTTGTACACCCATTTGGTTAGACCACACTTGCAGTACAGAGTCCAGTTCTGGAGGTCATACCTCAGGAAGGATGCGGGGAGGATAGAGAGGGTTCAGAGGAAAGCAACACAAATGGTAGAAGGGTTAAGCCACCTATTCTGTGAAGAAAGTTTGAGAGATTTGAACATGTAATCCCTGGAGCAGAGGAGGGAAGGGGGGGACATGATCGAGACCTTCAAGTACCTTAAGGGTATAAACAGGGTGCAAGGGGGAGCATCTTCAAGATGAAAGGAAGTCAGAGGATGAGGGGGCATGGCCTGCAGGTGGAGGGAGGACAGTTCAGGGGTAACATTAGAAAATACTATTACTCAGAGAGAGTCATAGAAAAGTGGAACAGACTCCCAGAGGCAGTCGTTGGAGAGAAAACAGTGGAGGGGTTCAAAAGGGCATGGGACAACCTCATGGGAGTGTTGGGAGGGGGACAGGTCCAAGCACATAGCTGGGCAAATGGGCAGACTTGGTGGGCCTGGTTTGGTCCTTTTCTGCCGTCGCACTTCTATGAATCTATGAATTTACCAGTCCCATAGAACATGTAGCAAGTGAGAGGACCCTGTCAAATTATGACAAATGGTATGCTGACCCTGAAGTGCACAACATAAAGCAACAAAAAGGAAAATATTCTAAACAAATAAAAACTATGAAAACAACGTTAATGTGTGATTGTGCAAAATTGGAGCCCATATGGAAATCACATAACATGTAACATATATGCAAGACAAAAACAGTTTCAATACACAGCCTTTTTCACATAAAAAAACATACAGAAACCACATGACACAAGAACAAAACATTCACTACCAAAGTATATTTCACAACATGTTAAAAATCTGCCTAACAAAACAAAAACCTGCAACACAGATAAATATAACTAAAAGAAACAAACAACACATACAGAAATTATATACTCATTACCTCACCTGTGTGAGCTCCCCTACTTCACCCACCCTTGTGTCTCTCCAATCCCCTCCCTTTCTTATAAGTTGAATACTGCAGTGGCTGCAGGGAAAGTCTGGGAGGTCCCACTTCTGCCTGATGAGGTACAGTGGCCATGGCACCTCTGCTGTTCTGCTGTCCATCCAGATGAGACCTGTACTGCTGGAGTAACTCTCTCCCATTTGACCACCATGCTCCTGAGTGTCCAACTGAGAGAGATTCTTCTCTCCAACCTGTCATCTTGTAACTTATTTGCTGACTGCTAATCAGTAGCTAAGTCCACATACTTTGGTACTTTGGTGGTGTGGGACAAAAGAAGGCATCTAGCCCATCGTGGTTGTCCTCCACATTTGTGGATCATTGAGTAAGTCCCTAGTTGGTTAACCGTTTATCCAGTTTATTTTTGAATGTGAGTATGTTAGGCAAGTCAACTATTTCTTGAAAAAATTTATTCCATATTCTGGGTGCTCTTATAGTGAAAAAATTCATTCTTTTGTTGGTTTTAGCGCTCATTATTTCCAGTTGTCTGTTGTGTAGTCTTGCAGCTGTTTTTCTAGTGGAATATTTGAGGCCACAGTTTTGCGTTTGTTCAGTGTTTGCTGTGATTTTGAATAATAATAATAAGTCCCCTCTAAGTCTTCTTTGAGATAATGTGTGTAAACCTGTTTGTTCTAGTCTAGTAGTGTAGTTGAGTTTAGAAAGGTGGGGTATTAATTTTGTTGCCTTGTGTTGGATACTTTCGATCTTATTGATGTCAGAAGTTAAATAAGGGTTCCAAAAGGGGGAACAGTAATCCAAGAATGGTTTAACATGATATTTATAGAGTGGGAGTAGACATTGTTCAGTTTTGTTTATAAAAGTTTTATTGAGTCTTCTGAGAGTGACTTTTGCTTGGTTGGTTATTTTGGTGCAGTGTGATGTGGAGGACAAGTTGTTATTAACTAAAATGCCTAAGTCTTTTTCTACTGAAGATATTTTAATAGCCATGTTGTTTAAATAATACGTTTGCAGTGGATTGTTTTTTCCCAGGTGGAGAGTTGCACATTTGGAGACATTAAAGTACATCTCATTTATGGATGTCCATTGTTCGATTAACAGCAATTCTGATTGTAGGCCAGAGTCTTTGGCTTGGTTAGTAGCTTTTCCCCCAGTTTTGGTGTCATTAGCAAATTTCACCATTTTGTTGTTGCTTGATATGTACATATCTCCTATAAATAGATTGAAGAGTACAGGCCCGAGCACAGAGCCTTGGGGGAACCCACTGTTCACTCCCCTATCCCTAGACATTACATTGTTGACCCTGACTCTCTGGGTTCTGTTGTTCAGCCACTGGTTTATCCAGGAAGTTAATATGGGTGACAGCCATATTTTGATAAGTTTTTTAATCAGTAGAGGGTGACAGACTTTATCGAACGCCTTGCTATAGTCGAGTAAAATTACATCCATAGGTATGTTATTGTCTAAGTGGTAACTGATGTGTTCATAAAAGGAGATGAGGTTTGTTACACAAGAAGAGCCCTGTTTGAAGCCATGCTGGTATGTGTCGGTTATTTTTAATAGCGTTAATTCATGTTCTATTTTGGTCTTGATGATTTTTTCCAGGAGTTTACATGGGATGGACGTCAGGCTTATGGGTCTGTAATTTTCAGTCTTTGAGCGGGAGCCTTTCTTAAAGATTTGTGTAACTATTTCTGTGAGCCAATCGTTTGGTACTGATGATTTGTTCAATGATTTATTAAATAGTATTTTTAATGGTTGAATGATCTCATCTTTTGTTTCCAGTAGGAATCTGGAACTGATTCCATCTGGTCCTGGGCTTGTGTGTTTTTTAAGAGCATTTATTGCTTTCTTTATTTCTTCTTCTGAGATATTTTCTGTCTTTGTGTCAGTAATGGGGGTACAGTTATGATTTACTACTCCGAGGACTCTTCCCTGACCCAACCAAACTACCACCAAAAACCTAAGGCAAGCGCAAAAAACAATGACCAGCCCGGACATCACCCTTCTTCATGCTGGCATAGTTCGCTCCCATATGACCATGCCCCTGAGTGACGTGTGAAAATTGGGTGGTGAGGAGGTGGCCTACCTGTGTCAAACCCTGGGTAGTCCTCAGACTCTGTATAGTAGTTCTGCATTCAGAGTGGCTTAAACTGAGGGTTTGCTATATGTAGATCACCTCCTCCACACTGACTGATTTTTCGGGTCATTTAGGGGCAAGATCATATAAGAGTAAATGATGGAGGAGGAGGATGATGGCTGGGTTGATCTTTGGTTTTCATTTAGCCTCTGTGCTGGGTGGTAGTCAGGTTGGGTGGAGGGAGAGACTCCTTGTGGGCATTAAGTAGACTACTGGCTGGTGATGATGTGCAATGTATGAGGTGGTGGGTTGTGCAGGGGTGTCTCTCTCAGTTGGACACTCAAGAGCATGGCATTTATATGGGAGTGTGTGATGTCAGAAGCACTAGTCTCACCTGGATGGATGGGGGGGCAGCAGGATGATCCCCTACACCATGGCCACTAGATTAGACCTTGACATTCAGAGGCAGGACCCCCAGGCTTTCTCTGCAGCTGCAGCATTCGACATATAAGGTAGTGAGGTACAGTGGGGAGTCACAAGCATGGGGGAATGGGGGAAGTCAGTGAGTTTTTAAAATTGTGTCAGGTGGGGGAGGTTTCTGTATTTTTTGGAAGTCATATTTTTCACCATTATTTCTGTCTTAGTCCTATGTCCCCTCGTCTATATGGCATCCCCCAGCCCCCATCACTGACCTTCTTATAGACCTACTGGTTGTCCATCACTTGCTCAGAAACACACATGGTGGAGGGTAGGATGCCACATCTGTCATGCGGTGCTAGATGGGTTCAGGACATTTTCCTCTGGTGTCTTCCTCCCAAGGATGTCAGCATACAATGAGGCATGTGCCTGCATCTGCCAACAGCCCTGCCTCTTCTACTGCTCCTGCTAATGCTACCACCTGGCTCTGCCTGGTGACAGTCCTGTGGTGAGTGAGATACTGGGCCCCCCCCACTCTGAGGGAGGAGAGCTGCCCCTGGGGTACTTGATTCTCCCTCCTTCCCTCCCTCCATTCCTCCCTCCCTCTGCCAGCCTCCAATGACCTATACTTGTTTCAAATCTGGGTCACTGGCATCACAAACATTAACACTGCAACTATGCCAGTTGGACAGCTGGAGTTCAGCCACAGGTGCTTCTTGCCATCCCTGGAGGTGTGGATTCACAGGAGAAACTTCACTCTGTGTGCTTCAGTTTCTCCATGCTTTCTGTTGTGTCCCACTGGCAATCCATGCCATCACCTAGAGAGAGGGACTGACGTGAAGACCTGAGAGTGGAGTCCCAGGCCTTTTATACTCACATTCATACATTACATGATTATCATGTTTGATTAGTTTAAGATATCTTTGTGGTCCGCCTTTGCAGTCCAATGCAAGTTTAACTCAAACACTTTTATTCTGTCTTTTATTCAGTTTCTCACTGTGCATAACCTGTGACTTTTTATACAATGATCTGTATTGATTTTTTTCAAAACTGTACTTGTTCCGTCTTACGTACTTGGAGCCTGACATGACTGCATTCTCACTAGATTCGCTTTTTGTACTTGTAATGTTTTGTTTTTTGTGACCATGTATTTGATGTTGAACATTTGCAAATGAGTATTTGTGCTCAAAGGCAATCTCGAATGTTTTAAATAGATAAATTCAAATAAAGAAATAAACAATAGAACCTACATTCTGTGTCAGGAAAATGAGCGGGCTAGCAACCAAGTCTTAAGGTGACGGTGGCTCGATAACTTAAATTGGATTACACAAGGGTACATTTTTCTAGCAGAAAGGCTAAACATTAGTATTTTTTTTCATGTCTGAAATAATAAAAGGAGCACTCGGACCAGGTTTTCATTAATAGTTGCAGCTGTTTTTGAACAACTGCTGTTCTGTAAGATCAGAGAGCACTGTCTGCTGCATAATAATTAATTCTAATCACAACAGAAGTGATATATAAACAACTGATGGTCAAAAACAGCTAAAAATACTGATGAAGACCTGGTTCACACTGTATTAAAAGGAGCGCTCCTTTTATTATTTCAGACATGAAAAAAAGTACTAAAGTGAACCCAAATGGTGGAAATAAGGGCATTATACAAATCAGGAGGTAAGTGGCAATCTAAAATAGCATAAAAAAGTATAGGTCAAAATTTTCATCAGATTGTTACACTGCTGCTTTAAAAGGCATTAGCTACATTTTTCAGACCCTTAAAAAAATAGATATTTAGAAGGGCATTGCAAAACAAATGCGATTCAGGACAAAAACGCACAAATACTGCAGTTTTTACAATTGCAAATGTCAGTGTCGAATAGCTGTATTTGTGTTAGACGATATAAAACACTATCATACTTTGGCTGAGGCCGGTGTAACCCACATATAATGACTACTGCCCCAACCGAGGCAATTCTAGTGGGGGGGAGGAGGAAGTAGGCTGTAGGTTAACTAGAATCTGCAGCTTATCCAAAAGGTAGAGAAATGGCAGACTGGATGGGCCAAGCAGTCCTTATCTGTCATCAAAGTCTATGTTTCTATTGACAACTCTTCATATTTCATTGATAACTGCCAAACCCCTGGTCTTTTGCCACCAATAACAACAGAAACAAGTCAGACATGTAAAAAAAAATTTTTGTAAACATTAACATGCAATCAAATATAGATGCACATACTCGTACTACAGGCACAAATAGAAATATCAAAATTCATCAGTTCCCTGCATAGCCCTGGCATTCAGCACTTAAGAGGTTTGACCACAAGATGGCATCAGACCCAAAGGAGACCAACATGCTTTCAACACTCTGTCTTTTTGATTAGCTTTTTCTTGAAGATCATATCTACTGAGATCAAACACCCCCTTTCCCATGGCACCCAAGGCACCCCTGAACTCAGAAACAGCTGCTGGTAGAGGCACTGCTATAACGGAAAGCCCTCTGGAGCTCTTTGGGCCACTTTTGCCAATTAGTCCAATCAAATTTGCTTACTTAGTAAACAGGCTAGAGCACACTTATCTTGCTGGCCTGACTTGAGATGCTAGGCAGCAGTAGGGTTTAAAGTCTTCTGCAGAAAGACAGCTCTCCTTGAATTCCAGTATCACAAGGTCAGCTTGAAAACTGTGGCTGTAGTAGCAGTCTCTTGTCTGGTCTCAGTATGCCGTGTAATTTTGTGTGTGTGATAATTAGTTCCTCAGATAGACTTCCCTATACCTCCCCCCCCCGCCTGGGGATGGGGGACTCTAGAGGGCAGGTTTAAGTGGCATTACATCACAATGCATTAAACTGGAGTCATAACAGGGAGTGTACAGAGAATATCCCCTCTGGCCTGCAAACACTAATGGGCATGATTATACTTTAGGTACTAGTGTGTGTGTGTGTGTGGGGGAGAGCTAATAAAAGGGTTGTGCTGTGCCTTTGTCACTGAAGCCACAGTTACCATAACCTATGGCATTTTCCTCCACCTGAACTTTTATGTTTTATTAACTACTATAACCCCTTCTTCTGCAACCTGCTGGTCCCTGGCTGCCCTGATGATAGCACCCACAGGCAAGTGGACACCCCTATTATTCCTTGGGTAATAAACCAGGATTGTCCCTGTCTAGGGGTTGCGATCAACGGGAGGCATACCTCACCACAAATATTTATGTTTTGTTCCTGGATCCT
The DNA here is from genome assembly GCA_016271365.2 of Neoceratodus forsteri. Lineage (NCBI taxonomy): Eukaryota > Metazoa > Chordata > Ceratodontiformes > Ceratodontidae > Neoceratodus > Neoceratodus forsteri. The sequence continues at coordinate 136,960,341 of JADMNL010000024.1, forward strand.
GGCTTTAAATTGTGGGGGTGAATTTTGCCATACAGTTAATCTCATGTTTACAGATAGGTCCAGAGACTCAATACTTGGTCTTACCATTCTCCATGTGGATATGCCAGCTGTACAATACATAAGGGTGACTGTACCAGTTCAGCTCCTCTGTCTACAGAGTTCCACTATAGCAGTTCTACTCTCTCATTGACAAAATATCTTTCTTTCTTTCTTTCTTTCTTTCTTTCTTTCTTTCCTTTCAAAAGTTTCACCAGAAAAGACATAAAGACATACCGAGCTTCCAACAGTTGATTCCCAGATGCGTTGGGTATGCAGTACATGATGTGCAAGTGAAGATATGTACTGCAAGGTACAGTAGTAAAAATAAAGTACAATAAACATGCATACAATAAAATAAAAATGAAAAACAGTTACAGGCAGAATTTTCAGGGTTATACCAACAAAAGCTGAACTAAAATGCAAATTAAGATACAAGTGCTATACAGTACAGGCAGCAGTGCCAGATAGCAGCAGATTACCACCGTCCAGGCTGCTAAGGTGGGGGCTAACAAAGTCAATGCAAGAGGTAGGCTCAGAAGCATGTTATCAGGTAAGATTAACTGATTTAGGTGCTGTAATCTGGGTGGGGTGCTCACAGCTGGGGGGGGTGAAGGCAAGGGGAACATCAACAACACGAAAGAAGGGAAATACAAGGGTTGGGGATCCAGAGCAGTTGCCAGAGGGTGGCAAACTTACAAAGAAGGGATTAGAGGGAAAAGATGGATGAGGCTGAGGGGAGACAGGAGGACCAGAGCTTAGGAAATGATACAAGAAGGCAGCTTGGCTCATGGAAGTTTTCCTGGGGAGGCAGAGGGAGTGGAAAGCAGTGTTCGGGCGGGGGAGAAAGGAGGACATAGAGGTAATGTGGAAGAAAGTCAAATCAGAATTTGGAGGTGATGGCGACACAGTGTATGAGATATCTGGCATTGAGGAAAGGGAGGGAGAAGGAGGAGTACAGAAAGCAGTTTGGGTTACCACCTTTTAAGAAGCCCAAAGTGGGACATTTCTTACTGAAACATGATTTTTCACAGGACAGTATGAAACCTCGACCAATGCAACAGACTTGTTTCTCTAATCAGAATTAAGGCTAAGTATTGTAGTTTCTTAATTTCTTCTATTGTTTCTTATTATTTTAAGGTATTTTAGTTAAGGTATTGTAGTTTTCTACAACATTTAGTGGAAAGTTAGGAAATATTTTTTCTGCTATAAAATCAGGACATGTAGTATTTTTCATGTTATTTTTTTTGCAGGACACAGCTGCCCAAATCAGGACTGTCCTATGAAAATCAGAACAGGTGGTAACCCTAAAAGCAGTGGTGTGTACGAGGGGGGCAATCCAAGACAAAATGTTAGAAAGAGTGGAAGAGGGGATCCAGTCTGGCAAGGGTGGTCTTGGGAGTGGGGCTGTAGACAGTGTTGCTGTAGCTGAAGATAGGAAGAATCAACTTTGTGACTAGCTCCCTGTGGGCATGGGGAGGGATACTGGATTTGTTTCTGTACAGTGCACCCAAGTTTGGGATGAAGCTTGAAGTGGATTGTGTCATTGTGCACTGAGAAATCGATGTGCCAGTCCAGCCAGACCCGAGTTATTTAAAAGAGGGGACATAGAGAAGTGCAGTACCATCAAGGGTGCAGAAGGTGGGGAAGGGAGAAAGTCTGGCAAGCCTCTTCGTGGAGCCAAAGGTGATAGAGACAATGTTATTGGCATTGAGGGACAGATGGTTTGAACAGAAACAACGCTGAACACTGCCAAAATCCTGCTGGAGATGGACAGCAAAGTCAGCAGCTGAGGGCCCAGAAGCAAACATCCCAGTGTCATCTGCATACCTGTGGGTGGATGCAGAGGAACAGGCAGAGGGAGGTAATGTAGGAATATGGAGAAGAGTATAAGGGTCCAGGACAGAACCTTGGGGGATGCCTGAGCAGATAGGGAGGAGAAGGGGAACAGTGTCTCCAATATGACAGTTTGAGACCTGCCCTCTAGAGAGGAGTGGAACTATCTGACTGAGGAGTCAGAGAGCCCCACTGTCTTGAGCTTGTCCATGAGAAGGAGGTATGACACTGTGTCAAAGGCGTTGGACAATCTGACAAAGATGGAGGAAGTAATCTGGCCCTAGTCTTTACCAGACAGGAAGGGGTCAGTGAGACAGACAATGGTGGTAGATGTGGACTTCTTGAAACCAAACTAGAAAGGAGTGGAAAAAGGAGGAGGACTCAAGGAACAGAGTGAGTTGTAAAAGAAAAAGATGTTCCTGGAGATGGCCTGTGTGGGGAGGAGGAAAACAGGGTGAAAGTTTTTAAGAAAAGATCACCCCCTTATGGGAGGAGGAGGATGAAAGTAGCCCACTTCCAGGCAATGGAGACAGAGGCGAAGGAGGAGGGAACAGGGAAGTCTATGACTAGCACAGACAAGGAGAGAAGCTTGGGGTCAATGCCGTTTGGATTAGTACCCTTACAACATGCAAGGGTGACTATAACAGCTCTACCCACACAGGTACTAAATATGTGAGGACTACTACAACAGCTCTACTTTCTTGTCTATTAATATGTGAGGGTGACTGCAACAGCTTTACTATACTACCTGGTCTACAAAATATATAAGGATGACTATAACAGCTTTTCTCCCTCATCTACAAAACACATGATGGTGAGTATAGCAGCTCTACTCCCTTGTCTACACATTTATTCTGGAGAGGTTTCCTGGTGAATGTGAGCTCCACGGGCTCAAATATATTTATTTAGTTAGTTTTTGTTGACTGGGAAAGGAAGGCTAGGCAGTTCTGCCTATTATATGATACCCTTATCCCATCTGTGCCAACCCGTTCAAATACTTATGGACATTGTAACTCAACCAGTAATTCCCAGACTATCTCTCTGTTCCCATGCTAGGATTTCAGACTACAGAAGTCTGCAGTATCTCTGTAACATCCCACTGGGCTTAATAGCCATGAATGCCCGATCTACACAATGAAACTCTGAGCATGCGGGTGCTACATTTTTAGTCACAACAGTGCCTTGTCTCCCCCTGAAGGGCTTGGAAATGCCGCAAACTTTAGTTGTACAGAGTGATGTATAACTGCAGGGGTTACTCAGTTCATTTCTTGCTAACCCATTCCAAATCCCAATACAGCACAACCCACGCCAAGGGCCCCCCAGTTTGCAGTCTGAATTTCAGTTACTTTACAGATGTACATCTTCACATGGCCTTGTGAATGTTCACCCCCTCTGTCCTTCTGCCATCTTCCATGAAGCTGGAACACATTCAAGCTCACCCCCAACACCAAGGTCTCCTACAGTTCTGTGAGGGAACAGAATCCAGGCCAGTAGGCCATCAGGGTACATCCATTGAGGGGGAAACCCCCATGGTTACCACACCTTCCTGGTGGTCCTAACTGGGTTGGCTAGAGCTCGGCTAGGGCTTGGGGGTCCCAGCATCTAAGGGTAGTTCCCATTTTGTTTCCCCTTTCTCCTATTCTCTCATGGCTTCCCTATTCAGATCCAAATTAATGGAACCCAAATACTAGTCACTCACCCATAGTCCCCAGCACTAGTCATACCCTTTTACACTTCTAATATATCTAACCCTCATCTATGCTCTTCCCCTTCCTTTAACCCTTGCCAGGCTGTAGCTCAAGTGCCCATCTCAGCATTGAAATGTTTAGTAATCATCAACCTTCTCCATCTACTGGAAGGAGAAGGATGTTACATTTGTATTTCTGCTGGAGGTCTGCCTCTGAGAAAGTAAGTGGTCTACGGAGAAATATAGGATATTCTTGTCTCAGAACAGGACAATCAGGAGCTTAAAGGGCACACAGGCAGAAAGTAAGGAGAGAGAGAAAAAACCAGAGGAAAGAGTAAGGATTGCAAACAGTTAAGGGGTCAGAAATAAGACATGATTGGAGTGGTGCAGTGCAGTGGCTGTGGAGCAGCAGTCTTCCGGGAGATGTTCTAGAGGCTGCGGTGTTGTCCCATCTGCCAGCACCTCTCTGGACTGAGGGAGGAGGTTGCTCATCTCCAGGCTGTGTTGGCCAGGATTTGTGGGACCTCCTCTTCCATCCAGGGACCACCAGTGCCACTACCGTTGCCTCAGAGGTTGCCAAGAAAGAGGAGCGGTTGGACCACAGTGGGCTCAGGGAGGGGAGGGTGGTGGAACAGAGGCACATCCCTCCCGCTGTAACTCTCCACAATTCCTATGCCATTCTGGCAAAGTGTGGTTCCTCTATGGAGGCACCCACAGTGGAGACCAAGGAAGATGTTGGGAACCTCCACAAAGGAGATCCACAGGAGGGTGGCAGGGACCCTGCAGGGAAGGAAACAACTCCTGGTGGGGACTCCATTGTTAGGAAGGTAGAACTGGGGGGGAAGGGAGGGAGAGGTAGGTGCCTGCCTGGCGCCATGGCTTGAGGGACAGGAGCGAATCCTCAGGATTGCCGGAGCAGTTGCACAGGAAGGAGCTGGATGTCATTGTCCACCTAGAGACAAATGACCTGGCTAAGAAAGGATTAGAGAAGTGCAGGAAGAGTTTGTGGAATTGGGAGGGCCTTAGTCAAGTAGGCACGCACGGTAACCTTCTCGGAGGTGCTACCCATCTATGGCATAGGAGAGGCTAGGGTGTTCTGCACCATGGGATTCAATCAGTGACTGAAAACTGGTGTGGTGCTCAGGGATTTGGCTTCATTGGGACTGGGGTCCACCTGAGTGATGCAAGCCTATACTGGCATGTGGGCTGCATCTGTCCGGGAGGGAACCAGGATCCTAGATGATAGGTTTAAATGCTTCATTGGCAAGCTTTTAACTAGCCAGAGGGGAGGCATTGGAAAGGAGCAGGAAAATCCTAGCCCCCAAATAATCACGGTAGTAAGTGCGGCAAACACCAACATAGAGGTGTCGATAGGGAGAAGGGCAGGGGAATGGAGAAAGGATAAAGGTAAGAAGGACAGGGATGGGGCAAAGGAGTAAGGCCATCAGAAATGGAGGGTAATGAGTACCAATGCCCATAGTCTTGGCAACAAGCTTCCTGAGCTGATGGCCTTAATGGAAGAGGGATGCCTGGATATCGTAGCAGTCACAGAAACATGGTACACAAAGAACCATGACTGGGATGTTAACATACCAGGGTACATAACCTTCAGGAGAGACAGGCAGGGGAGAAGAGGGGGAGGAGTAGCTCTATGTAAAGGAAGGATAAAAGCAACTGAACAAAAGAGTAAACAGGGAGGAGAGGAGGCACTGTGGGTCACCTTGGAGACTGAAATGGCACCACAATCTGCACAGGGTTAGTGTACAGACCCCCATGTCAGGGGAAGGAATGGACAAGGATATGATAGAAGGCATCTTAGAATGGCAGAGAAAGGGAGATACTGTTGATGGGAGACCTGAATATTCCAGATGTTAACTGGAGCACATTTGCTGCAGCCACATCCAAGAGCAGGGCATTCTTGATGCCCTACAGGTGGCAGGCATTAGACAGCTAGTTTCGGAACCCACTCGTGAGGGAGCAATCTTAGACCTCCACTCAAACGGGGGCAGTGGAGGATCTCAGATCTAGAAGTGGGTTGCCATCTGGGACAAGTGACCATCAAACAGTGTGGTTCACGTTAAACTCAGCTACAGAGTCAAGAAGCCATACAAAAGTGAGGGTACTGGACTTTAGGAGGGCTGACTTTGGCAAGATGGGAGAGTGCCTCAGAAAAGCACTAGCAAACAGGCTAGAAGGAGGTGTGGAGCAACAATGGGAATTATCAAAACTGCCATCACAGAGGCAACCAGCCTTTGTGTGAAGCAAATAAACAAATCAAAATGAAAGAAAAAGCCACTATGGTTCTCAAAACAGGTGGCTGTGAAAGTCAGGAAGAAAAAGATAGCATTCCAGAAGTATAAGGAAACACAGAAGGAGCAGGACAGAGAGCTGTACCAGTTAAGGCAGAAGGAAGCAGGAAGGGAAGTCAGAATAGCAAAAGGCCCAAACTGAGGAAAGATAGCCAACCTAGTTAAGAAGGGGATGAAACCTTTATAGGTACATCAGTGAGTGTAGAAAGACAAAGGAGGGATAGTGAGGCTGAATAGAATGAACGGTGGTGGGCAGAGGGGACAGTGAAAAGCAGGAATACTGAACGAATATTTCTGCTCAGTATTCACAAAAGAAGAGGGGAAGTGCCTAATCCAATTAACAGAAGCACTCTTGATAGGGGCTCGATCCCAGTCCTTTCACAGAAGAAAGGGTTCTGCAAGAACTCCTGAAACTGAAGGTGGACAAAGCAATGGGTCCTGATGGAATTCACCCCAGAATTCTAAAAGAATTAAGGGAGGAACTAGTGAAACCACTGGCTACTCTTTTTAATAAATCATGGGAGGATGGTGTGGTACCCGAGGACTGGAGGAAGGCGGATGTGATTCCCTTCACAAAAGTGGGACCAAGACAGAGGCAGGAAACTACAGACCTGTCAGTCTGACCTCTGTGGTAGGGAAAGTGATGGAGTCACTTCTGAAGGAAAGAATAGTTGAGTACCTAGAGGCCAGTGGAGCACAGGACCCAAGGCAGCATGGGTTCACGGCGGGGAAGGTCATGTCAGATGAATCTAATAGATCTCTTTGACTGGGTGACCAAAGTAGTAGACCAGGGAGGGGCTGTGGACATGGCCTACCTAGACTTTAGCAAGGCATTTGACACAGTCCCACACAAATGATTGATAGTCAAATTAACCAGCCTGGGAGTGGGACCCAGGGTGGTAGCCTGGGTAAAACATTGGCTGGACAACAGGACACAGAAGGTAATTGTAAATGGAGTCCACTCTGAAGAAAGGGGGGGGTTACTAGTGGGGTACCGCAGGGTTCAGTATTCGGTCCAGTACTTTTTAATGTCTTCATCAGTGACATTGCAGAGGGACTGGAAGGAAAAGTATGCCTTTTTGCAGATGACACAAAGATCTGCAACAGGATTGATACACAAGAAGGTGTGGAAAGGATGAAAAAGGACTTGGCAAGGTTGGAGGAATGGTCAGAAGTATGGCAGCTAGGATTCAATGCAAAGAAGTGCAAAATAATGCACCTGGGAAACAAGAACCCAGGGGAAGAATACACAATGGGTGAGGAGGTAGTAACAACAACAAAAAGGAAAGGGACCTGGGATGATCATATCAGATGACCTTAAGGTTAGCAAGCAATGTGGAGAAGGCAGTAGGGAGGGCTGGGGTATACTGGGATGTATAGGGAGAGGCATCATCAGCAGAAAACAGGAAGTTGTTATCTCTCTGTACAGACAGTTGGTGAGACCCCATCTAGAGTACTGTGTCCAGTTCTGGAGACCTCATCTCCGCAAGGACATAGACAGGATAGAGGCAGTCCAGAGGAGGGCAACTAAAATGCTGCAGGGTCTGCAGGAGAAGCCGTATGAGGAGAGACTAAAGGAGCTTAATATGTATACCCTTGAGGAAAGAAGGGAGAGGGGGGACATGATAGAAACTTTTAAGTACCTCAGTGGAATCAACAAAGTCCAAGAGGGTAGCATCTTTCAGAAAAAGAGACTTGCAAGAACAAGGGGACACAATTTAAAGATAGGAAGAGGGTGGTTCAGGGGCAATGTGAGGAAGTATTATTTCAAAGAGAGGGTAGTGGATGCATGGAACAGCCTTCCTGAAGAGGTTGTGGGGTCTAAAACTGTGGAAGAATTCAAGAATGCATGAGACAGACATAAGGCAATTCTTGTGGGGGGTAGGAAGAAATAGGCTGTTGGTTAACTAGGATCTGCAGCCTATCCTTTAGGTAGGGAAATGGGCAGACTAAATGGGCCTAGCGGGCCTTATCTGCCGTCAAAGTCTATGTTTCTATGTTCTATGTTTCTTTGTAACTTGTGACCAGAAGAAGCACACTGAACTGTAACAGTTCCTATTCAAGTGCATCTTGGAGGGTGGGATTACATGGATCTGTTTTTTATTCACAGTGGGGAACGTTAGCCAGGACACTCCTCTACTCTTATGATAAGTGCCATGGGCTCTTTAATTTTGACCAACATGACTTATGCTAGTCCAGGGACCCTGAGAGTGAGCCAAGCTACTGTGCAGTTATCTCCATTAGCTTGGTTATTTGCTGATGCCATCTTGGACAAAATCTTGTTTGACCTCCTCTGCCTCTCTTATCAAGGCTGTTTATGGTGCCTTCAATTAGAAACATAGAAACATAGACAGTGACAATAGAAAAAATATGATGGTCTATCTAGTCTGCCCATATTACCCTATCATACCCCAGGATTTATTTTCTCTGTGGGGTCTTTGCTGACACAATTCTCCTTTTGTTATCTGTGTTTCTGCCCCCCAGTTCCTGCTGAATAGCTAATATTCCTTTTACTCTATCCCAGCTGTGTCTGAAGCTATTTCTATTTATGATTTTGGCACCCACTACCTCTGGTGGCAGTCCTTTCCATGGCTCAGCCACTCTTTCTGGAAAATAATGCTTCCTCACATCCTTTTTAAACCTTCCACCCAAATTAACCACCACTCATGACCCCTTGTCCTGTCTCCTGTGCTCCTTGCAAATAGCTCCTCACAGTCCATCTTGTTAATTACTTTCAGGAATTTTAAGGTCTCCATCATATCCCCCTTTCTGTTCTAGTGGAGAGTAAATACATGTCCGGTGCCCTTAGCCAGTTCTTCTAGGATCTGCCATCCTGGCCCTGAAGCATCTCAGTCATCCTACATCATACCTTCTCTAGCCTGTGCTTGTCCTTTTTTAGGTGGGGACTCCAGAACTGGGCACAGTACTCCAGGTGTGGCCTCAGCACCTACCTATTCAGTGGTAACAGTATCTCCTGCTTTCTACTGTCAAACCCTCTCCCGATACACCCTAGCATCCTATTAGTCTTGCTGAATATTTTTTTTAAATTCCCTGGTTTGTTTAAGGGAGTTGCTAATGATGTCTCCTAGGTCCCTTCCCTCTGCTGTTGTGTCCAGCTTAACCTCCCTCATCCAATTCTCTGTTCTGTGGTTTTTGTTCCCTAAGCACATAACTGCAGTTTTTCACATTGAATTTTAGCTGCCAGACTTTTCACCAATTTTCCAGCCTTTGCAATTCTCACTGCAACTTCCTTATCCCCTTCACATTGTCAACCCTACCACAGAGTTTGGTGTCATCTGTGAACAGACACAATGTACCCTGGATTCCCTATTCCATGTCGCTGATGAACATATTGAAGAGGACTGGGCCCAGAACAGATCCTAGGAGTACTCCACTAATGACTTCTCTTTCCTCTGATCTGATACAATTCGCCACAACTCACTGCTGACTCCCCTCCAACCAACTCCCTACCCACCTTATTATTTCCTTATGTGTTCCCAGATCCCCCATCTTCTTCTTCTGCAGCCTTTGATGTGACACCAAGTTGAATGCCTCGCTGAAGTCGAAGTAGAGTGGAATGGCACGGCTCTTCTCAACTACCTTAATTACCATGTTCATAAAAACTATCAGGCTGGTCTGAGAAGACCTCCCTGTCATGAATCCATGATGCTTTATATTCTGAAGAATGTTTTTCTCTAGGTATTCCTCTGGAGCTTCTTTGATGTGTGTCTCCATTAGTTTCCCTACCATGGAGGTAAGGCTGACAGGTCTATAGTTTTTTTTTAACTCACTTCATTGAACATTTTGCAAAAAGGTACAAATAACAGATAAGAAAAACCAACAAAAATAAAAAAAGGAGAAAAAGAACCTCCCATGCACAGTAGGATAAAGCAATATGAACCAAGCTATGGAGGTGTGAAGTACAGGGCAAATAGTAGTTCGTGACAGCCGCTGAGCATCCAGGCTAGGCTTATGACAATAAATGGGTTGCCAGGATCTAGGGGTGAAATTTGTCAGGTATACCCTAATTCAGTACTGTTCTTTTGGAAGGTAAAAGGGTTCAGAATAACACAGGATGGAGCTACATAAGGGTACAAAGACAGTCCCAATGCCTATGACAGCCTGCATGTCTGTCATTAAGGCTAGCAATTGAGTCTCTGCATCTAGGAAGTCCAGACCTGCCGGAAGGTCGGGTTCCCCAAATGCAGAGATCAAATGTGCCAGCTTATGCAGATGGTCTGAGGAGATACTGCCAGAAAAGAAGCCCACCTGCTTGCTAGCGATACGCGCCCCCAAGATTAGCAAGTCTATTAGCCAAGACTGATAGGTTTATAGTTTCCTGACTGCACATTGTCCCCTCCCTTGTGCAGCAGAATGATGCCCACCATCCTTCAGTCTCTGGGAACCACCCATTAATGTGTAGAGCTATTGAATGTCCTCACTAGGGGTTCGGCTAACAGTAATGCCAGTTCCATTAGCACCATTGGATACATCCCATTCAGTCTCAGGACCTTGATTACCTTCAGGCCTGCTAGCCCATTTTCAGCTCCTTCGCCAGTAAATTTCTGCAGTTTAATTTTTGGGACCCCTCTATCAGTTACCTCTGTACCTCTCTCTGCCAAGGGTCCATTATTCTCCCTAGTGAAAACTAAGCAGAAGTCGTTGTTTAGCACAGTTGCTTTCTACCTATCCTTCTCTATTACCCTACCTCCTTCCATTAGTCTGACAATTCCCTCCCCCATCTTTCTTTTTTCTCATATATATCTAAAGAATTGTTTTTCTCCTTCCTCAACCCCTCTGCATTATGCAGCTCTGTGTCTGTCTCTGTGATCCTAACTGCCCTCTTGGCCTCTCTGGTTTTCTCCTAGTACTTGTCTCCTTCTTCATCCTTCTGCTTTTCTTTCTACCTTACTACCTCCCAACCCTTTCAGAAAACCAAATTAATCTCTTATACTGCTCTTGTTTCTCTTGATAACTGTTCTTGTGCGTATTTTTATGGACTTGAGAACGGCTCCTTTTATAACTCCCATCTTTCCACCAATCCTTTGATGCTGTCTACCCCAGGTAACCTGTCCGGCACAATTTCCCTTCATATGGTTGAAATTTACTCTCCTGAAGTCTGGCATATCAGCATTAGATGAGGGCTTACAGGTGCCCAGGGCCACCTCTAACCATATAGTACTGTGATTGCTGGATCCCAGATGTTCTCTGACATGTACTCTGCCTTCTCTTTCCAAGCTGGTGAGTACCACATCTAGAATAGCTGACTAGTGGATGTCTGACCTGTTGTACCAACATGCAGTCCTGAAAGACATCAAGCAAGTCCTGGTTTCTGGCCCTTCTGGCCACTGGAATGTCCCAGTTGATGTCTGGCCAGTTGAGATCACACACTATTCCAGCCTCCTCCTTTGGCCCCCATACTTCAGCACCCAGTTCCTTATCTCTTCCTTCTCCCTGCACTGGTGGCCTATAAACCAACCCATAAGAATCTTCTACCTGACAACTCTGTGAGCTGAACCCACAGTGATTCTACCTCTACTTTCCCCCAATGATAGCATCTTCTGCTGCCTCCACCCCCCTTCTCTGATGTAGATGGCCACCCTCCACCTCTACTAATACCTCTACCACGCCTAGATAAGGTGTAGCCTGGGATCACTTTGTCGCAATCATTGTTCACACTGGCCTTACATTTCTTTTACAGCCACTAGATCCAGCCCAGAATCTGCTGCCAAAGCTTGGCGCTCACTAACCTTATCACCCAGACTCCTGGCATTGAGAAATATCACCCTCCAACATACAACGCAGCTCTATTGGTTCTTACTTGCCCTCCCCATCACCCTTCCAAATAACTTTAGTGTTTTGGGTTTCCCCTTCCTTTCATGTCTATTGAGTCTACCCTGCCCTGCCCCCTAAACTCTTTCCGCCCATCTATTACTCCCTGAACACCTTACTCCCATACCTGGGGGAGTCCTGTCTAGGTTCCGCACTGTTCCTTCCTCCATGATGGAATCCCAGCCCCAGCCTCCCCTACAGCTAGCTTAACAGTCACCAGTGTAGACATCAAATGTCTGCCCATATGCACCAGGCTCCTCTCGTATCAGGCCATAACCTTTGAAGAGCCTTCTGTCCCAGAAGCCCCTCATAAAGTGGTGCCCCTCTTCCTGGCTCCAGAATCCAACTTTGGTCAGATCATGGTCGGATTCCGAAGCAGATACTAACACTATCCAAAGGAGGGTAGACAGATCCACAAGTGCACTATCTGCACACCACTACTGATTGCTTTTGCCAGCAAGTCTCTCAACTTGGCACAAGTCAAATATCCAGTGCACAAACTTGAGTTTTGTGCACTTAAGTGGGCAGTCTGTGAGAAATTCAGCCAAATGGCTCAAATGACATATAGTCAATGTCTGGACTGACAGTATGTATCACATACTTAGTAACTTAACCATAGGTATATAGAAAAGGCATTTAGCTAACTGGAATGGAGATCAGGGAGGTACTTAGCTGTAGGGAGTTAGAGGCACTTGTTTCCACTGTTATGCTTTGGAGAAGGGGACACTGCTCTACTTGTAGAACCCATTTACTTTGGATCCTATGAGGTTGGATCCTTGGTCAGATGTGTCTGCCATCTAAGCCTATGTGAAATCTGGCCAAAATGATGTTATGCAATGGTGTTCAACCAGGTAAGATACTATCCAATCAACACTACCAACTGGCCATGCTTATTCTTCTCCTAGGGAGATTTGTGACAGTACAGCCCATGTCAATCCAGGGGAGCATCAATAGTCAAGATAAAGGGACTGTCAAAGTTATGGTGTGCCAACACAATGCCATTTGACAGGGCTGTTACAGTGCTTGAAAGACAGTGACACATTATGATGTCCAGTACTGTGAAGCGAGCTTAAACATAGAAACATAGAACAGAGTTTGACGGCAGATAAGGATCGCTTGAACCACCTAGTCTACCCATTTTCCCTACCTACTGTAACACTGCAGACCCTACTTGATCTCTGATTCCCCCCTTCCTTAACCACTAAGATTCCCTTATGCCTATCCCATGCCTTCTTGAATCCTGCTATAGTTTTTTCCCCCACCACTTCTGCTGGGAGGCTGTTCCAGGCATCCACTGCCCTTTCTGTGAAGAAGTACTTCTTTACATCTTCCCCTATGCCTACTCCCCTCAAGCTTCATAGCATGACCCCTTGTTCTTGAGTATCTTTTTCTCTCAAAAAGGCTTCCGTCTTGAACCTTATTTATACCTGTGAGGTATTTGGAAGTCTGTTGCATTCCTCCTCTCCCTCCTTTCCTCCAGGGTATACATATTGAGGTCCTTCAGTCTCTCCTCATAGGGCTTTTGTTGCAGCCCCTGCACCATTTTAGTTGCCCTCCTCTGGACTGCCTCCACTATGTCTATCTCCTTACAGAGATGTAGTCTCCGGACACAGTACTCTAGGTGAGGTCTCACCAATGATTTATACAGCGGTATCACCATCTCCCTCTTTCTGCTGGTAATACCCCAGCTTGTGAAATGTTTGTTGTCTTCAACTTCTCCTTGGCAGTCTTGCCGCTATGCTTCTGCCCAGCTGTAAGCCCAAATAGTGGCTTGGCAAGTGCTGAACAGTCAGGGATTCAATCATAGTAGAGGACCATACTAAAATTATTTATATTCCTCTATGGGAGCAACCATCTTCTTCCATAGGATCCTGCTTTCTTATATTCGGGATGCTTCAGTCCTTGCTGAATCCACTGGAACCTTATTGCTTTTTTCTGCTATTTATTTATTTGATTATCTAACACAAATTACACAATGGCAAGAAAACTTCCTGGTCTCTGATTGGTCAGTCTGGGGCTGGTCCCATGCTGTTATCCCAGCACGACATCACAGCTCTAGTCTCAGCCTCACTGTGAACCTGGAGATGAGCTATATGATGAGCTAGATGACCTCTTTTTTTGCATCTCCTCTTAAGAAATAAAAATATTTTTCCACACTAAAAAACATTCTTTAAAATTATTTTTTTATTTTATGTATAACAACGAGCCATTGTATAATAGCAATAATGCCCTCCAGGGCGTGTGTCATTTGGGATAACATCATGCCTCAGTTGTTGGACGCACTCGGCCTGTGGCCTCGTGCCCAACCACTTGAGGCGTGACGTTATCCCAGCACGACACACACCCAGTTGGGCATTATTGCTTAAGTACATGGCATACATAGACAGAGAAGAGGAAAAGCCCCCCTCCAAACATAACTGTTCAATACAGAAAACAACCAAACATTTACTACTCATCATGTTTCTCAGTCACATAGCTCTCAACCTTTTGGCTCTGAAATGAGGGACAATGAGGGACACTGACTCCCCTAATAAGGGACACATCCTCAAACTTGGAGATAGAAACTCAGAACACTGTGGAAACCATTGTGTTTACTTGTACGTAGTTTATTTGTGATTCAGCATCTTAGCATAGTATTTATTTGTGCTATAACATCTGAATTTACAATGTATTCTATGTATGGGCAGCACCTCTTCCATGAGAGACAAATGAGGGATAGACTAATTTTGATGGGTAAAATGAGGACGTCTCTTGCAGTCAGGGATAGTTGAGAGGTATTCTCAGTCATGATTGTATGACTGCAGCATTTATGAAGGTATTAAAGTCCAGCAGGATAAAAACATAGAATAAGTCACATTCGCCTGAAATTTAAAACACAAACAAGGTGTTTTCATGGATGTTCCATAATCCACACAGTACTAGCAAGAAACAGAGGAGGGCTCAAAATCCTAGAGAACAAGTCCCATAGTTAAAAGACATCCTAGGCTCAATTAAATTGCTGCCCCGCATTGCAGGCCCCTCCCCCCCAAGCGAAATCACAAGAAGATCTTAAAATGTGTCCTAACCAGGATCTCTGTTATCCTCCTGCTGCTCACTGGCAATATACACCCTAACCCTGGCTCCATTGCCCCCACCCCTTGCAGGTCAGTGCACTCCAAAGGACTCTTTCTGGTCACCATCAACATATGCAGTCTCCAAAATAAATTTGCTCTACTCCAAGCTTGGGTCTGCCTCCACAACCCTGATGTCCTAGCTGTAACTGAAACATGGCTACCACAGAGCACCCAGGACTCAGCTGTTGCCCTGCCAGGATATACATTGTTCAGATCAGATAGGCTGGGGAAGAGGGGTTGGGGTGTGCACTATACCTCCAGGACTACCTGCAAGGTGTCAAAATTGATACAAAGCACCCTTATGTGGGTGCTCAGACCCTCATCCTAAAGGTTGCTGTTGGCAACTCTGGAACATCTCTCTACCTAATGTCGATCTACATACCTCCCCACAATCAGAAGGATGCTTTCGCATCCATCCTAAATATCATTGCCCAGCTCCCCAAAAACTCAGAAATCATTGCCTTTGGTGATTTCAACACAAACTGAATTGCCCCACAGACATCCTGCCTCAGGGATGCAACTGCAGCCCAAAATCTATCACAGATGGTACTTACTCCAACAAGAGTAAACTACAATAGGGGCTCCAGTTCCCTTATTGATCTCATCTTTACAAATCACCTTGAGTGGATACAGGATGTACAGGTCCTCCCTGATTCACTCAGTGATCATTCCCCGATCACCTGTTGCTGGTCAAACAGCTGGAAGTCCCCCCCCCACCAGGGTCTCCATACTCCACCAGCTAAAGAAAGGATCCCTGGTACATTTCTGCAACCACCTCCTAAACCTCGACTGGTTCCCCCTCGATCACCAGCCGTCGGTGGATGCTGCCCCGTCCTTCTTCATAAGCTCCTTCCAAACCACCTGTGATATCTTTGCCCCTTTGTAAAGCAGATAGAAAAAACTCAATCATCTCCTTGGATAAATCGATCCCTACTTGACCAAATGAAGGCCCATGATAATCTATGGCACTGTGTCTTGGAGTCCGGTTGCTCTTCTGACCGCCAACTGTACCATGCTACTCATAATTCATACACCTGGGCTATCTGCCAGGCTAAGGTGGCCTATTATCAGGCCAAACTTACTGCCACCTGGGGAAATGGAAAAAGGTTCTGGGAGAATATTAAGGAACTCAGTGGTAAGGCCACCTCTCTTCCCCCTCCATGCTGATTATTGATGGTGCTCTTATCCAAGACCCTAGCAAGATTGTGAATGTCTTTAATGCATCATTCTCTGACCTCAGTTCTATCCTTCCCTCTGACTTCTTCTCTGCATCTACTGGTCAGTTTCCACCCCCTCTTGTGCTCCTCTTTTCCGCTTAAGGACGGTCTCCCCTAGAGTTGCCAGCACCTATCTTTCCAAGTTCCTTGGTAAAACCAGACAGAGTTGTGACTCCCTTGATGTAAAACTGCTCTCCCCAATGTTTGACCCAGTACTAACACTGCTTACCAAAATACTCAATATATCTCTGTGTCTAGGGCAGTTCCCTTCACTGTGGAAAAGGGTGATTATAACTCCAGTACATAAAGTTGGAGGTCATACTTCCAGTAGCAATTATAGGCCTATCTCCATCCTTCCTCCCCTATCAAAAGCGTTGGAAAAAATTGTTGCAGATCAGCTTACTGAATACTTGGACTTGCATCATCTGCTGTGCCAGCAACAGCATGGTTTCAAAAAAGGGCATAGCACAACGACAGCACTCCTGGAATTTACCTCCTTTATCCATGATGCCCTAGACCAAGGAGCCTTGGCCAGATCTGTCTACTTCAATCTTTCTAAGGCTTCTGACTCAGTTAATCACCTTATGCTCATCAACTCCCTCCTTTCTGTTGGCATATCCCAGTAGGCCACTGGCTGGTTCTCCAACTATCTCCATGGATGTACCCAGCAAGTGATGATAAATAACATCTTATCCACAAACCTTCCTGTCCGATCGGGTGTCCCCCAAGGATCCATCCTTGGCCCACTACTCTTCTCGCTGTACTTAAACTCCCTCCCCATGGCCTCCACTGGTAATCTCCCCCTTTACGCAGATAATGCAGTGATCTTTAGTCAGCACCCAGACCCTACCCAACTCCAAATATCCCTACAGAACTCCTTCACAGGAATAGAATTGTGGTTTGCCTCCCACAAACTTATCCACAACTATAAAAAAACAAAGGTCATGCTATTCGTCCACCCTCAACATAAACAAAACTCGACCTTCCTATCTATGCAAAATTCCCAGGGTACCACTCTGGAACCAGTTGCCAGCTTTAAATACCTTGGGGTCACCCTTGACTTGGCCCTTACCTTCTGTGAACACATAGATTCAACATGCTCTGAAATTAATACCAGAATTGGCCTCCTGTATAAACTCCAACCCTGTCTCCCTCCTGACACCCTCAGACTGGCAATTTCAAGCTCCATACTTTCTCTGGTAGACTATGGCATAGTCATCTATGGCGTTGCCTCGTACACTGTCCTGTCCACTATCAAACGCACCCTGAATAAGGCCTGCTGGCTGGCCACAGGCAGTGAATGGCTTACACATACCTGTGACCTCTACCAACGTTCATCCTGGCTTAACTTTAAGGGGCGTCTACTCTACCAGACCTGCCTTCTTGCCAAGGAAATCCAATTGGGTCTATCCCCCTCTGGATGTCGCTCGCTTCTCCAACCGAGTTTGCTGAGATGGGTCACAAGACACTCTGACACTACTGCTTTTCACATCCCTTTTGTCAAGACCAGTGCTGGCCAAAGGTCTTTTCACTATAGCGCCCCGCTCTGGATGAACTCAATACCTGGGCCTCCCCTAGCAATCCCCAGACTGGGGCCATTTTAAACTGAGCTATGTGACTACATTATGTCCAGCTCCAACTGTGACTGCAGATAATCTCCTCATTCCCTGTAATGACAAGTTCCTGTGCTGAATATGTACTTGACTCTATTGAATGACTGTACTATACTCATTACTGATGCTGCTCTATGTATTGTTATGCACTTTGCCTCTGTATTTTATTCACTGTATTTGTCTTCACTATGCTCTGTATTTCATTTTCTGTATGATGTGGAGCCCTTGTAAATGAGTCCCTGACTCAAAGGGTTGTAATTCCTAGACTTTTAATAAATAAAAAATAAATAAATAACACCTTACACTTACAAGCACACAATATTGCTGCCATCTAAGGAAACAGTTAGTCATAGATATCTTATACAGTTCACAAACTGAGAGGTGTGCATCAGCAGACCATACATTTGACAGACATTGCTCTGCCGGTAACAAAGGAGATTTTTTTAAATAAAAGTTTGCAGCTCCCAGGGTTAACATTGAGCTTTATGACCATATGCATATAATAAGAATATCAGAATGTTCAGTTAGGCAATACATCCATGTAGAACACTTTATCACAGAGTCAGTAGCTAAAACAAACATTTATATGTTCAGTCATTTTCTTTGTCGAGCTCTGGCTTGACTACAACATCTTTTTCTCCGTTATCATCACAAAAGTCAAAGTGGATTCAGGATCGGTGTACATATATGTCTTACGATTGTTCTGTACCTATGACATGTTCCAAAAGAGACTTTTTAAGGGCTTCCAGTTCTCATTGGCACTCTTAAAGTCTGGGAGGGTATATCTGGAAAGAAAGCAATTTTGCCACCCTCCCAGACTATGTCATCTTGGGCCCTGACCATTTGCAGAAGAGCAATTTAGGCTTTAAGGAAAGAAAGGGTAGCAATGGACATTAAAGGCCTCTGAGGATCCTCATCCTGCGGTCGTGCTTTGTAAGAATAGCAAATGCCTTCACAATCCCATACCCACATCAGGAGGCAATAAAATATCAGATCTTCAAAAATAAGTCTAAAGCTCTCTAGTGCTGGAATGAGCTCCTTTTGACTGGCAAAATGAGGTGGGAATCTTACTACCCAATGTTAGCTTAGCATCCATTCTCCAGTGTCTGTACCTTAGGTATGAGGAAATCAATGTCTTCAACCACTGTGGCACTCATCTGGTGTTGCTATGCTCCCTGGGATAACTCATTGTTTTATTTTCTGATATCTGATTTTCAAGGTCTCCAATCTTTGCTTACACAGCAGCAAAGCTCTGATTATCTCCTCTCTGGACACCTGTATTTTCTGCAACATCACCGGGATGTGGACTGTGAGCAGGTGGCTGCTGTCACTTCCATGCCATGACAGCCCAGACCCCTTCAATCTGTTATGCTGCGAAGTATGCCTCCACCCCTGAGCTGTATGTTTTCTTTTTTGGTGCCATCTGAACTCCTGATTATTAACAGTCAGGTATAGGTATGGCAACAAAAACCAAATGAAATACTGGGCTTATTGTAAAATAAATGTACATTAAAGGTCATAAAACGTGAAACTCAAAAAATTTGCATCTACCCTGTAGGCTGCTTCCACTGCGTTAACCTCATTGTTGTTAATAATGTGTCCCAAGAACCTGATACTGTATTTCTGAGAATGAAATTTTGTTCTTAGGTGGTTCAATGCTTTGTCCTTAGTAGGAACAAATACCAATACGTCATCCAGGTAACATAACCTGCTGGAGAAGTTCCAGTCCACAAAGATGCTTAACATCATATACATGAAGGAAACTGGTCTGTTATGTTTATCTTGCGGCAGGTGGTTGTATTCCAACAGCCCCATTGGAGGATAAATGCTATATAGTTCTTGTTATCTTCATGCAAGGGTATGTTGTTAAAAACCTGATGTCAAATGCGATGTGCTAAAGAATGCATTCCCACCTAAAGTTGCAAAGCAGTCTGCCTGGTGTGACAAAGCCTGGGAAGAATCTTTGATGGTTTGGGTATTTAGCCATCTAAAATCAGTGCAGCTACTGAGGTCTCCATCTTACTTCCATACATTACCGGGGTGAAGTATACCCCCTGATGGATTTCCTGATAATGCCCTTTTTCTCAATGTCCATCTTAACATGCTGTAACTTCAGGTAGTCATAGACAGCTGAGGGCACTCTTCTGAGGGGGAGTAATAAAGGTGGCTCATCCATTGAGTGAATCTTATGTACAAAGCTCTCAGCTTCCCCACAGTGCAGACTGTATCTAAACAAATGACTTTGAACTCTGGAATCAACTGTAAAAATTTTCATGGCAAAAAACACACACAAAAAAAAAACAGTTGTTATCTTGTCCTTCAAAAGAGTTAAGACCTGGAAGATCTTAAGAATCTGACTACTTCTGGTAATTTATCAAGCCTAACAAAGGATTTAACCAAATTATTGAATTATATGAAATTAGAGTTTTCCTGCATGTATCAAAACTCCTTTTCCTAGTAAACTATACTCTTGTAATGGAAATCATCATAAGCAGTTGTACAACATACTGTACAGTTATGTTCATTTTTATCTGCTCTTACTGTGAATCTTCCAACAACATTGTACAAAACCCATCTCCTTAGCTGAACCGCAGCTGAAGCAGACCCCCAAAGCAGTGAGCTGTAATGTAGTACAAGGATCACGCTACTCCTGCGTGTTATTATGTTCCTAGTTTCATCGGTCAAGAAATCTCTTATTCTGTGCAGGGTTCCACATTTTTTATGAATTTGAGTTTATCATATGGATATTCCTATTCCCAACCGTAACTAATAATTCCCATTTAATGCTTACGGTTTTCCTGCCAACATACTGTATGAAGATCCCTAATGATTCTATCTCTACAGCAGACTACATATTCCTCAGTGCAAAAAAGATCACCTTAGCAGGAGCCAATTGTTTCCATTTCCCAAATAAAATAATATATATCACTACCCCCTTTTGCACCCTTTCTCTGCAGAAAACAATGATGTACTGAAATCTCCCTGGTTTGATTTCTTTGGAGTTTTTCTCCTGTTTTGTTCTACTAGTGCACAAAAAGGCAACATTTCTGTTATCGCCTTCTTCTCTCTTCTTCCCTCCTCAGTCTCACAGCTTTCTCATCTCTTCTGCCATAGGTTGTTTTGCTTTCACAGCTCCATCAGCACATTAGAAACTGCTTTTTATTCTTTTTAATGCACATTTTATTTCTGTAAAATGTATTTACTTAGGATAGCCCAGCTGAGAAGCAACAACTCATTTTCAGTGGGTCCTGGCTTCTACCCATTTCTGCAGCTAGGTGGATTGGAGCTGTGGGAGGGTAGGTGATTTTCCCAGGGTCACATTGTTTGCCTCTATTCAGGGAATTCCTGCAGGCTTACTAGTCCACCAGAGCAAGTGATTTTTTGTTTTGTTTACAAAAATAGATGTAATGGAACATGATTCACAACAACCCTCTTCTACACTTGTACACATACAAATAAACATTCAGGGAAAAGGAAATGCGGATGAGGTGGGACTGTCCTCAATGAGTTCAGAGGACCATTTTTCTACTTTGCATTTCCAACAGTTTTAGGTGAAAAAAAAATTCTTGTGTCCACCCAAAATAGCCAGTTTCATATTAGCATGGCTGGATTTGCTTGCTTTTTTAATTTCATTCTTGCTGACCAGGAAAGGAAGTCTAGGCAATTCTGCCTATTTTTCAGCCTCATCCCGGGGGAGAGGGGGAGAGATACCAATGAAAACCAACTGAAATTGAACCACATTAAGCTGTTCATGGTATTTTTACTGAATGGGGAGATTTGACCAGGACACCATGGAAATCTCACTACTCTTTTCAAGACAAGCCATGCAATCTTTAACTTCCCCCTGTACAACCACCAGAACAGGCAGATAGAGCCTTAGTTTAATGTCACATCTGAAAGATAGATTTGACACACGTTTGTCCGGCAGACCCTCACTTCCCCCCTTTCCTAAATCAAGACACGCACACAGATCTTGGAGGAAATAGCAACAGCCATGTGTTTATTAATGCATTGTATAACCATAAATTGATCAGTGTGTGCTGCTGGGAGGATATACAGTACTTGTGGCTCCCCGCACTGACCCACCTGTCTTGGCCATCTTAGGTACATGCTGAAGTACCTCCAGTGGCTGCTGGATAGGTCATATGGCCAAGGCTCCTGCAACTGCCCTCCCCATCTGGCACCAATGTCCTTGTAGTATACACTGATGGGATTAGACTGTGACCCCTTGTTTGGGCCTGGGTCTTGTGGTCCACCATCATCATGCTGACCAGGGGTGATGAGTCCTTCGGCAGCATTGGCCTCATCCCCCTTTCTTCACCCCACTACCTTCAGTGTGCACTCCTCCTGGGCTGCCACAGACCAGACCCTGTCTGACCCCCCAAGCCACTTGCACAATTTGTGCCTCCAAGGTCCTTCTAAAATCCTGCAGCATACTATCCAAACCTTCTGCCTGCACTTTCCCTTCCTCCCCTACCAACAGGCCCTGTTGGGAGGCATATATCTTCTTATGTATCACTACTGCACCCCCCACAGACTCCATAAAGATTCTCATCTCCCAATTAACCCTCATGCAAGCTCTGTTCAATGCTATCCCATCCCTTGCATGCGGCCCAAACTCTCTCACCAGTGAATGTGACCAGATGAGAATCGTATGGGGCCACCAGTCCCTAATAAAGTGTAGATCTTCCTTCATCATCAGCATCAGGTTCACCATCTTCCTGTGTCCCAGGTCCTCCCCTCCCAGGTGTATCAATAAGATGTCTGGGCTTTTCCACCCACCAGCCTCGTCATGCAGCAATAGGAGCAACCCTTCCCAGTGCATGCTCTTCTTCCCCTACCATGATATTTGAGCTGCCTGCTGTGACATTGATAGGTCACTCTCCCATGGCTGGCCAGCTGCTCTCCTCACTGCCCTGAAGATGAAGGGGTGCCCACATATCCATATGCTCCTGTGGCCATCTGGGGAACCTGTAACAGACAAACATAACATTACTGCCAGTGAGGTAGGACATAGCGCAAGAAAGCCTGGTACGTCCACTGTCACAAGGCCTGGATCTCCTTATCTGACAGATCCAGGCTCCTGGCCTTCATTGCTGCTCCTATCCAAAAGTAATGGGTGCTGAACTCCCACCCATTCAGACCCACCTGCTGAATGGCCCTTTTCAAAATGTACCAAAATGTATAGGCTGTCACAAGCCTGCAATCCACATGATAGAAAAAGGCCTCCCCTGTCTGCAGGCAGGATGTTCGGTACTCATTGATCTTATATGCCATGAGCCAAGCTGACTCAGCTGGAGCCCTCAATCTGTACTAGCATCCCACCCCTTTTTGCTCCATCTTGGATTTTCTCAGATGGACATATATGCCTTCCACCACAGACATCACATCCCCCACTAGCAGCCCTGATGTGCCCTATTTTGCTGTCATCTGGGTCAGTTTGGAAACCCTGAATACCCCAAAAAATGCCCTCAGGAATAACGTGTCAAACAACCGTGCCTCATAACTGCTGCAGCACACCATAGGCAATGCTGCTCAAATACAGGCCATGATCACTGGGGTAATGGGATGCCTCTCATCTGGGTGACTGTCCAATGACCTCCACCATCCCTCCAGTACATTCCATACCTTAAAAGCCCTGGTGTTGTCAGTGAATCCCATTGCCTTGGCCAACCACAACAGTCTTGAAAGATGTCTCTGGTGACAAGCCTTCACTCTTAGCCCACATTATATACTTGCACAGCTGATCCACTGGAACTGACCACACATCCACCCATCTGGCTGCTTCTTACACTGCAATGTAATGCTAGCCCCCCTGGCAATAGGCCTTCCTGGTCCCTGCTGCAATGGAATTACCTATGCATCTCCAAGTCTTCCAGTCACCACCTCCCACAGGAATGGTGGTACCGTCTGTGGCTGCTGTTCCACTGCTGGAGCCAACTCCTTGAATCTCTGCCACTGTGAACGAGATGAAGCATCGGCAATTCTGTTGTCAACACCTGGTACATGCACTGCTCTGAAGTGAATGTTCAACAGCATACATTTCAAAATGAAAACCCACATCAAATCCCCCAGGGGGCCCTTCAGACCTAGCTGGGAGTTAATGGTATACAGATGTCAGAACAAAGGCCTATAATATCACTTTTTACAATAATGCACTTAGATTCACCTTGGGCCTTACCCAAAATTATTTCATAAATTACCAAATATAATAATATTCAAATATGATATTAGCCTATGCTCTTCAGATTCAAGTATAATGACAAATGACACTGCTTACCACACTTACAATTATATGAAAAATATATATTTCATTTACACCTATACAATAGTTCTAAATATTCCTCATTAGCATAAATATCAAGCATAATATTGTAAACATCAACAAAATCCTTCCAGATAATCCAGCAAACTAATAAAACAAATTCTAGCAAATAAACAATGCAAAGGACTAAACAATACTCAGCATAATAAGTGGTAATTATAGTTATAGTAAACTTTTTTCATACTTAGTATTTAACATAACCTTCATGCATAAGAACATGCAACTCATAATATCAATATCTCAGATTATCTCTGTATAAAACTTGTTTCAAAACTTTCTAGCATGTAAAATGTATTTTCTATGAGAACTGGCAACAACTCATTACATCAATGTCTTTTACTACACTTTTATAAAACTCAGTTTTAACTTTTCAAATCATGCAAGATTTCTAAGTTTAAAGCTTTTAAGTTATATACCCAGATTCTATAGTTAAAAGCAAGTTCCCATCTTGCTTTCCAAGATAAGCCAATTTAAATTGCCAAGACTATTAATTAAAATTAGTGAAAGTAATAAAATGATACTTATATTTCTGGTTGTAGAAGTTGTTCTTCTTTTCTCAACTTAGAACTCTTGGTTGAGTCTGGCTCTAGATGAAAAAGTCTATTTGTCAGCTAACCTTGACACTGGAACTTCTTTTAGCACTGATACACTCTGCAAGTTAAACTTTTGCTGAAGGTCATTTTATCAAAAGTCAGTTCCTGGATTTGTAGAATATAGCTTTAATCTGCACAGTCCATAGCAATACTGAATTCAAAGAACTTTCTTGTGGCTATCAAAGTTGTTTCAACAACTGGAATGTAATGACTTCTTTATGTTGTACATCTGCTTTAAAACTTTGGGGCACTAGACCAACTTCTCTCAGCCTGCTGTATGGCTTTTGTGAGTTTTAAAGGTAAGTCTGTGTCTGGTCAACAGCAGGCAACATTATTCACTCAAGATTCTCAGCAAATAAAACACAGACCTTGCTTCATACACAATGAGAATATCCTTGCATCTGGTTCTTGCCTTTGGATCTTTTGGCAGCACTGCATAAGCTTGTGGCTATCCTTAGGCTGGTCCCTGCATTCCAAACAGACATGGGCCAAAGTTATTTGGCCTAGCTACAGCATAAAACCTTTAAAATTCTTAATTAAATTAATGTAGATCATTCTGCATTAATGTTTTTGCTCAGACTGAGGTGTGGCCAGACAAATTCACTAATATAAAATCACCAGATTCTGATTGGCCTGAGTCACTAGAAAGGTAGAACATCTCAGAAGATAAATGATGACATACAGACATGCCTCCTAAGCCATCCCCTTTTTTCCTCAGACTTGTTTTTGGTCAAAATCATTTTCTTTAAATGCAATTTTTATTTAACCTAATTTAAACATTAAACTTACATATTCAGGTGTTTTACCTTAAGCCAATCATTTTGGTATAATTCTGATATGTCTGACATTTATATTTCTTAAGTTACACTATTAAGGGTATAGTTTCAATAAAACTTCTTAAAATAAAATGATAGTCTTGCTCTAATTATTCTAAGCTACAGAACGATATAAGATTTGTAAGAAAAATCCATTTCTAAAGTCTTTAAAACATTACTTTTTTGTAGAAACACATGAGGTTCTTTGTTCTTTTAAGGAAAACAATAAATCACTGTCAGAAAAGTTAATTTACTATAAACTTTTAGATGGTATTTCTCTCTATAGCAACAAAATACAGACTTAATAGTCATATTGTTAGACTGCTTAAGATGTGAGCTATCACAAGATACTAGGTTTGTTTAGTTTCCTAATAAGAAACTGATATTAAATTAATTTTATTTACAACTCCAGAACCATTCATTCTGCAATCATAAAACTTGGTAAGATTATTTATCATACTATTGTCCAATAACTGTCCAATTGTTGTAGTGGAAGTACATTGCATTTTTAAACTATGAATAAAACTTTTTATTTCTATACAAAGTAATGGGACTCTTAAACTAGTTTCCTAAGACAAGTTTTTTTCTTGGTTGTACCAGTCACATGATCACCTATCTGACTGTAGCAATGGATACCCAGCTCTGGCTAGCTTAGATATTCCAAGAATGTGACTAGGCCCTTATGCAAACATCACACTACATGATTTTATCTGATTGAAGTGCACTTAGCTTGGAAAGTGTCCACTAATATTATGGCTTAAAACTAAAATGGAGTTTCATCCTCATGTTCACAGGCCTCTTCTGCTTATATGGGCAAAGTGATGCTTAGGAAACAGATAGTTTGTTTTTCTTTTAAGCATTAAAGCCAGATACCTTGTCTTGAGGTTTAATTAACTAACACTTTTTGTTTTCTCGTAGGAACTTATGCAAACAATAATCTTAACCAGAAATTTGTCCCATATAAAAATCACATAAAATAACAATAATAATAATTAAAAAATCAATTATTGATAATAAAAATAAAATACTTTTTCCATCAAGGGTTTTATCCCTACATACCACACCTATGTTGTTGGACCTGAAGTGGACTTTCTTATCTTTCAGACTCATGCCCCAGATGCAGACAGCCACCACCACTGGAAAAAATTCCAGCAACTTAATCTATCTACCCAACCCAGCTGCCATCCATTGAGGTGGCCACTGTCCTGCTCACCACTGGCCCCAAAAATAGGCTCCAAATCCAAGGCCTCCCACTGCATCAGAATACAGCTCCAGGGGCTGGTCAACTCCTGGATCCTGTCACATGGCTACCCCATTGAAGTGATCCAGGAATATCTGCCTGACCCGAAGATCCTCCATAAACTCCTCAGTGACCCATATCTTGTGGTGAGGTTTAGTGCAGCCCTTGCCCCTCTTTGCCAGTTGCCTCATGAATGCTCTCCCCATGGGAATGACCCTACAGGCCAAACTGAGGTGACTGACTAACTGCTGCACATTCTGCAGTGTCACCTTCTTGGACAGCTCTACTTTGTACAGTATACCCTGTAGGGACTCCAGTCTGTCAGCAGACAACCAGCATTGCTGTCCCTTCATATCAATTTCAATGCACAAGAAGGTCAGCACTGTCCCTGGGGCTCTGACTTCCCCGGGACCAGTGGCATTGTGAAATCTCAGCACACCTGCTGAAAGGCTGGCAGGGTCATCCCACAAATCTGGGACCAGACCAGTCTCACAAACAGAAAATCATTGTGGTAGTGAACAATGGCCTCATTCTTAGCCACCTGTGCCATTACCCAATGCAGAAAGGTGCCGAATTGTTCAAACATGGCGCACGCTACAGCACATCCAATTCGCATGCAGTTATCGACATAGTACCTTCCCTCAAACTTCATGCCCAAGAGAACTCCGTCCTCTAGATACACTGGTAGCAGTTAAAAAGGCTGACTCGATGTCTGCCTTCACCAATTGTGCACCTGATCCAGCCAATTGAACTATCTCTAAAGCCCTGTCAAAAGATTCATAATGCACAGATGTGTACAATGAATCTATGTGGTCATTGGCTGAATCCCCCTCAGGCACGAGAGACGATTAATCAACTTGAACTCTCCTGGCACCTTCTTGGGCACTAGACTAATTGGAGACACTCTCAAGTTTTTCCAAGGAGGCAACGTGAATGGTCCACTTACACGCCCCAACCACCTTTCTTTTTCCAGCTTATCCCTGACTTCTTGCATATGGTCTCTGGAGGACTTCATGTTCTCAGCCTCATAACTCTGCCTGGGGCCCGAGTATGAGATCCTGAAGCCCACCAAAAACCCTACGTCCAGCAAGTGGGCAGCTGCTCTGTCTGGGTACTGGTCCAACCAAGGCCTAATCTTTTGATCCCGCACCGGGGTTGGCAGTTTTCCCACCTTGCAGTTTGGGGCAACATGAAAGGCCCCCCTAGCACTGCACAGGGAAGAGCATTGCAGAAAGGGGTGCAATCAGCTGCAAGCCATGCATGCATGTCAAAACTTACAACTGGTCCAGGTGCACGTACCCTGGTTGTAAGAACAACACATCTGCTGCATGGACCTCTTAGGCCATTGCAGTGTGGACAGTTTGATGAGCAGATTGTTGCCCATATGCAGCACTCCTCCACCTTGCATAACATCCACTAGGAGAGGCATGTCTGTTTTCCCCCACCCGAGGGTGCTGTCTACCTGCTTTCTCCGATGAAATTCTTTGTCATAATTGAAGGGCACACGCCTGTGGTTATGTGGGGGAAGAGCTCCTCCCCCACATCCTATATCTGCCAAACAGCAGACCCCCACTCTGCTTAGAGCAAGTCGCACTTGCTAGTGGTGCTGCTGGTGCTTGGCTGCTCTTCCTTCATTTTTTCCTGTTCTGCCCCCCTCCCTTTCTTGTGCTGTCTCTGCTCTTCGTTCGTTGCTGTTTCCTCATTTGTTTGCCTCCCCCCCCCCTTGTCCGTTGTTTGTTTCTTGTTCTCTTCTCCTTTTGGGGCTTTCCTTCACCTACTAAACCATTTGCTGCCTGCCCTCTACCTGATTGCTTCCTGCCCTTTGATTACATTCTTTCACTGCCTGTTTCCTTTCGAGCAGCCGTTGCCCTGCTGCCGCCTAGTCCTGTACCTGTCTGAGTTGCTGCTGGCCGAGCTCCCGCTGCCATGGCTCCACTCCACCTCCTCACGGCCATGCACCACCCTTCAAGCCAGACTTCCAATTTCTTCCCCGCTGCAGCCTCCTCCGCTACCCTCTCCCAAGCATTGCACCTGCTCCTGGATCTTCGCTGCTTCAACGACACTTCCTGCATATGCTGCCTTCCCATTCCTGTTGCACTGCTCCCAAGAGCCCGGGAATTGGCTCGGACTCCAGCTTCCATATTTCTGTGACTGTCCTGGCTTCCTCATCCACTACTCATCTGCTGCTTGACATGTCTCCACGGAGATGCTGCATTCCATTCAAGCTTTTGCTAACAGTTCCGAGAGCGTTCCTATCATGTCTACTGTACAGGTTTGCATCAGAATTATTTGTGTACTGTTTTATGGTGCTTGACCTGCCAGCCCTAGTTGTGTCCTGTTCCTGTCTGCAGGCTTACTACATTTCATGCAGTTCCCACTCCTCTGAGTAGAAACAGACCGTCTGTACCGTAATGCAGCCGCTCCCTGTTGCCATTCATGATTCGGAGTTCCTTGCTGGATTCGCAGCATTTTATTGCACATGGAGCTTTAACCCAGAAGCAGCCTCCTTATCCCATGTCTTTCCCTTCTGCAGTGCATTGGAGTCACTACCGGCACCGCTTCCTTACTTGCTTGCCAGCCCATGTATGCTCCTCAGACAGGATCTACACCATATCCAGTCTCTATGTTTATTACCTTAATTCTTGGCTCTTTTCCTTGGACTTCCTTTTCGAACATTGGGCGTACTCATACTTTGGATGCTGGGAAAGGCTCTGAGCTCCTGCCACTCGGATTTGAAGCTTGCTTACCTAAGCTCATGCGATTGTACCTGAACCAGGACACCCTAAGG
Source organism: Neoceratodus forsteri (assembly GCA_016271365.2). NCBI lineage: Eukaryota > Metazoa > Chordata > Ceratodontiformes > Ceratodontidae > Neoceratodus > Neoceratodus forsteri. The sequence continues at coordinate 136,989,745 of JADMNL010000024.1, forward strand.
CCGATCATTCCGTTGCAGCTCCATCTAATGCCACACCAGTCAGATTAATTCTATTGCTTTTCGCCAAGCCCCTTCTTATGTCTTCTGGATCCATTTACAGGTGCTGCCTCCCCCTTCTGCTAGTTCCTGTCTGCATATCTGACCTAACTCAGCCACATTTCTTCTTGCTACTTCCTGGGGCATACTATCTGCTAATGTATTGATTCAGAGTTTTGTTGCTTGGTAGCGCAGGGGGTTTTCATTACCAGCTACTTACTGTACACTTTACTGCCTTTGGCTGACCTCATGCTCCATCTGGACTCCCTGATGACTTATTCCGTATTGTCTTCCTTGGTTGAACAAACGCCTCGAGCATTGACTTACTACAGTTTCAGGATGCTAATTGCCTCTCATCAAGTTGCCAACTCTTCTGTCATGGTCTCTTCACTGCAATCCCTACCATCCTTGATCTACAGGATCCGTCAGCCCACAGCACTGTTCCACTCTTCTAAGTCTGCCTTAAAACTACAGTACTACTCTGCAGTAAACTGACTCAAGATATGTCACCATCATGATACTAATTTCCAAAATGTGTTCCTTGCCTGGGGGTTTACCTACTTCTACTCCATACCTGCCTTGCCCAGCTTGGTGCCTGGAGATTTGCATATTCCACTGTACGCCTACGTGCTGCCATGTCAGCCAGCCAGGAGCTCCTTTCCTATGGACTAACATCTGAATGCTTCGACATCCATCATCTATTCTTTGGATGCATTTGCCCTGCCACTTTAGCCATATGAAATTGCTACTGCCACTCTCTTCTCAGGACACTTAGTAGAGCTTCTCCCGAAGACCTTCACTACCCTGATTTCCACTCTACAGTCTCGGACCCTGTGACTACGTTACTTCCTTTAACCAGCTTCTTCAGTTCTCACCATCTAGGATTCTTTGCTCTCCTACTCAGGACTTGTCAGACTGTTCTTCACCAATCACTTCTCGCTGGGGTATCGTTCTAGTTTAAATCGTATATCTCAACATTGCCACTCAATCATCTGGATCTACGCTAAGCTCCGATTCCCTTGCTAGTACCATTCTCATAGCCTTACCTCACCGGCTGATGGATCAGCTGTGCATCTAGCCTAGGGGCTACCTACCTCGCTTTATTCCTACCAGCAGACCTCCGTAGGTCTGGCTATGTTTCATGTTACCTGGAGCTAGTCGCCTCTCTACTTACCTCACCAGCTGATGGATAAGCTGCACATATCACTGCGGGACTAGCTGCCACGCTCGATCACTACCAGCAGACCTCCATAGGTCTGGCTGTGCTTTCCCATTACCTGGAACTAGCCACCTCTCTACTTACCTCACCAGCTATCAGCTAAGCTGTGCACCTCACCGAGGGGCTAGTTGCCACATTCTATTCTGTCTCACCTGCCTACCTTGCTGCATTACTTGCTACTTTATCTCTTGAGTTACGCAGTCCACTCGCTCATATTTATTTGGACTTGCCCTGTCATACTTCATGAATGCTTCCTCACCTCACACCAGAGCTTCAGATTTATTACCCTCAAAAGCCTGCCATGATTCCAGCCCGGCTCTACAGCCATTGCCTTCTATATCATCATTTAAGCATATTTTCTACCCCATCATACTTTACCAGAACTAGATTTGTCAGTCAGTAGTCTCGTTGCAAGCCTTCTACCATTCCTCATCTTGCATAAGCCCTCTATCAGCAGAAATCTGGACCTCCTGCAAAGTTATCCTCACTTGTTGGAGCAATTCACCACCTGCAGTTTGTCGCTTCAAATTCATATAGAGCCATGGATTACACACTACTTCATTCCAGCCTGCTCTTGGATCTCAAACTTGGAGTTTACTACTCGGATGCTTGCTCTATTCACCTGATGTGTCACAATTCCATTCGTCTTCAGTTCTCAGTTTCTCTGGATGGGGTTCTGCAACTTTGAGGTTTGGACTAGCTGATTAAAATATTTAGGATTACTCTCCTTTAGTATGCCCAGAAGGATGGGCAGGTCAGTAGCCATGGGTCCTCAGAGGTTCCCCCCAAGGGTGTTTTTCCTCTCCTGCATGCTACTGGTCATACTCTCTGGAGTTGGAGGAGGTGATCATCTACTACTCACTTCTTGAGGGGTCTTCCTACTCGACTCTTTCATCAGTCGGATACGGAACCATCGTTGATAACATATTTTTTTGGGGGGGTCTCATAATAATGGTCTAAGCTTCCTCCCTACTGGTGGGATACAGAGAAAGGCCAAAACCATCAATAATAACAAGCGACTCTCAGTTAAAGCATCCAAACATCCTGCACATAATATCCAATTCACAAGTACTGTAATCATTGACTTGATCATGTTCCTGCTGAAGTACCTAAGCACAACCATTCCATACTACTAGTACCCAGCAAACATTGTCATCTTACTAGCTGGCCTCTGTATCCAACAACCATCTATATCATCCAGCTACAGTATGTAACATAAGCACTGGTCTATGAACCACACATAATTGAGCCACGCAGTGCCCCCTCTTGTTTCTGTGCATTAATGAGATGCGGTGCATGTAATTAAACAATTCCATTCTCTGCTTCTCATTCACCTGCAAAATGGTCATGGCATACACTGTGAATGCCTCGATCCAATTTTCTCATGTCCTCAGGACCTTGGCCTTCTTTTTCTCTTGATCCTCACCTTTTTCCTTCTCATCCTTGTCTGGGTTGGCTGGCTGATTTAAGAGAGAAAAAATGTCTACATATTCCTGGTTCCTAATTTGCTGCTTAACCTTCTCCGTTAGATGTGTCCCCACCAGCAAGTCGAGTTCTGCATAAGGGTTTGCTGCTGGTGATGACGCCGGACTTTTGGCTGGCTTTTCTCCTGCTGCTGAGCCCATCCCCAAAACTGACCCCATAACTGTCTGGTTCTTGAGCCCCACAATCACATCTGCTACCACCACAATGAGCTGCTTCAGCTGCTAGTCGGTGGCCTCCCACGAGTTGCTTCCTGCACATGACACCCCCCAACACTTCCTCTTCCCTCTCTGGCCACTCTATTGCCAACCCTGTGCCCCTAGGAGGGTCTTGCAGCAACTGGTCTTCCTTGGCCACTGGGGACATGCCCTCATCTGACTCCTTTTCCTCACTGTCGAACTCTTCACCCCTCACCACCCCAAAACTTGTCTCACCTCCTGGGCCCCTGTCTGTGACCCAGTAGGCTGTGTCTTACCTGCTGCATGGGGCACTTCTGTCAGGGCATCTTCTTCCCTTTTCCTGACCTCTTCTTCGATGCTGCATTGGTGGAAGTTGATGGGCCCTCAACTCCATCCAGGCAAGCCTCCAACCATGCTGCTCCTTTTTTCTGATACAATTGCTGCAGTTGTTCTTCCACAGATGCCAAGGCTTTCGGTGAGGGGTTCTTCTGATGAGTAGACATCTTCCTGCAACAATAACTAAACCCCCCCACATGAGATATCGTTAGTTGTCTTCCTCTAACAACCCGGCTTGGACCCAGCCCCTAGGCCTGGATAAGCTTAACCCCTCTGTCTCCTCCCCCCAGTTGGATGCCCCCTTCCTGCAGGCAGCCTGGTGATACCTCCTCCTGGGGCATTCCCAGGGCCTGCTGACCACTCCAGGAGGAGGTATCTTATTCCTTGACCAGGTCTGGGGGGGCTAGGACAAATGGCTGGCTGCTGCAATTCTTGGGCAGCCTCTTTATTCTTGGTACATAGCAAACATAGTCTACCAGGGTCAGCCCAGTGGTATGGCATCATGCTGCCACATGGGAGCTCATGCTTCACATAAATTTACCAGAATCCCATTCCCATGCTAATATCAGCTGGGGGTCATGTGTGTCAAGGAGGTGGAATGCTCATCTCCCATAGAGGGAAGGAGGGTGTGGGCTACCTGGCATTTGCACACCCTCTTGCTGACTGATCATGTAGAGGATAATGTATAGGCAGCCATACACAATAAGCCTGTGTTTGCAACAAGAGGTTTTGATGGCAACCAGGAACCTCAAAAGTGAAGCTCAAGAGGTTCACTGGTTGCCGTAGAAACCTTGAGATGAAGACACAGGCTTGTCTGTGACTAGATGCCCATACATTATCTTTTATAGTGTATGGGCATCCATGTCTATTTCAAGTACTCTGCTTCCTTTTTGTGAACTGGTGGTTTGGGAGTGGCACTCGAGGGTTAGTGGCAGGTGCAAATTACTGATTCAGTGTGCTGCAGCTGTTTCTGTCAGTTCATTTTTTTTTTAAAAGCTTCCACCTCAATTTGAGAGAGGAAGGCAGCTGTGTGGTGGCATTCTAACTTGTTTTGCTGCAGTAGTGACATCACTACTGCAGCACAGTACCATAATGATGTCACTACTGCAGCACAAGTATATTCCAGGCATGGAATTCCATGCATAACAGCATTCCACCGTACACTATAGAGTTGTGGTGGTATCACCACTTGCCTGGCATTTGCACCCCCCCCATACTGCCTGAACATAGACTCATGGTGGTGCTGCTGCTTGCCCTCAGGGGTTCAGTTAATTTATTTTTAGTGGAAGTCTAATATTTCCATGAGTCAAAATCTGGAAGTCATTCCAAAGTTTTGGAAGTGCAATTACTTCCCAGATCCTGCAATTTGGAAGACAATAGTCTACAGAAGATCAATTTATGGATGTTAATATAAACGTTCGGGGTAAAATAACTTTTCTTTTGGAAAAAATCCATCATTTCTTGGTTTCTTTGTCTTCAATTTTGGAAGTCATCTAATTTTTTTTTTTACATTTGGAAGTCAATGACTTCCTACCCCTTTATTTTGGACATTTTTGCCTTATTTTTGGAAGTCAAATACTCTCAGAAATGGAGGTAACCGTAGCCCTGCTTGCCCTCCTTCCCAGCCTTATCACTGTATTGTGGGTCAGGACTACCAGGAACACATCTGGGGGAAAAAGAATAGCAAAACCAGTGGTGCAAGAGAGAAATCATGGCCATGCACATCAGGCTTGCAGATGCAGTAGGCTATTTTTTTTATAACCTCTCCAAGGAGTGCTTACAAGGCATGGGTACCTATTGGTATCAGTCTGAACTGTGAGAAGGCTTTAAAGGACATGCCCCTCTTCCACCTTATCACAGCTCCAGAATACTCCTCCCTAATTCCATCCGCTTTCCCCTGTAAACCTCCTTGTCCCTTTGAAGTCCTTGCCCAGCCACAAGGTTGAAAAATGCAAGGAAAAGGGTTTTCTTGTGCAACTCCCAATTGATGTCTTTTGAACATTAAAATTAAAGCATTGTTTTCATTACAATGTCAATAAACAAAGAAGGCTCAACCCATATACTCCAAGACTCAAGTAAATATGTTTGTTTGTAACGTACAGTATATGAATGAATTGGCATCAGTCTGGACTGTGAGATGGTTTTTAGGGGTGTGCTCCTTCTTCACCTATCATAGCATCAGATTAATGAATTTCATCCCTAATTCTGCCCACTCTCTGCCTTTCTCCTCCCTTTAATTTTGAAGTCATTTCCCAGTCACAAGGTACACAACTCACAATCTAAGAAAGCAACAATAGTGTGTGTGTGAATCTCTTCATTTCCCAATCATAATACTTTTACTATTATAACGTGTTCATTTATTTATTTTAATTGTTGTGCTGTCTATGGCCAACAACTACACAGCAAATACAAGCAAACAAACCTTTAGCATTGGAAAATGCTTGCTTTATTATTCTCTTGCCCGTTTTTCACCCAGCCCCCCCCAACAATGGGGGTTTCCAAGCTTTACCCTTCCTCCATTCAGGAGGGTGGGTGAGCAACTGCTCATGCCTTCATAACCAACTTTAGAAAGCACAAGTAAAGCATACCAGGAGCAGCAGGAACAGGCAGCAAGTAGCTGCAAGCCAAAATGTATCGCATGCCAGAAACAAAAAAAGCTATGAATGCCAGAAAAGAATACCCCAGCATTTCGCCTCTTCAGACTGAGGCTTTATCAGAGGGCCCTGTGGCATGTTGGGTTGAGGCACTGGAGGCCACATTACCAGGCACACTGGTGATCTAGATTAAGGAATGGACCCGAGTAATTCTTCTGCAACAGCTACCCAGATAGGGAGCAGTCACAGGTTGGCAGGTAAACAGCAGTCGTGGGAGATGGACACATTTTACAATTGAGGGTCACCAAAATAGGTCTTAGCAATGATTGCAGTGGATTATAGTTCTGCTACTTAATATGAATTTAAGATTTTTCCCAGCAGAGGTTGCAAATTGTTTAGTATCAATACTAAGATGGCAAATGCTGAGGCCGCCTACAGAGAGAACAATTAATCTCTGTTGTCAACAACCTTCATGGGGATAAACATTAGGAAAACCACCTGTTAAGAGAATAGTTAAAACAAGCAGTCTGGTGTGAGCTATCCCCTTGGGAACATAATCAAATAAGCGGCATGAATTATGCAGAACAGAGACTAACAGTCAAGGCACAGTGACAATAGAAGCTAGGCTAAGGGCATTTTGAATGTGTTCTAGTGTCCCAACCACATTTAAATCATTTAGTAAAATAGTACCTTAAGATGGACTACTAATTGTAACTTAAATTCAAATAGGTGAAGGATACAAGTAACTAAGCTCACTTTCTAATTTTTTTAAGCCTAAAATAATGTTTATTTTATTTTATTTAAACTTTGGTAACCGGGAAAGGTACACTAAGCCAAGGCTCATTTCCAGGTGCAACCTTGGGGACAGTTGGGTATACAAGAGGAAGATATACTCAGAATGGATGAGTATGACATAAGAGTAGGTACATCCAATAGTACAGCAATGTAGCCAGTTACAGAACAACAGTGTGGTACGTACATTACTATCTGATTAGATTTCATATATACAAGGATACAAATATATACAGGGTAAAATAAGCATTTATTTTATTTATTTATTAGGTCTAGGATTACAATACCTTTGAGCCAGGGCTCTTTTACAAAGGTTCCACGTCAGGTTACAATTCAAAACATAAGACATGTAAGTCAGATTACAAATTCAATACATAGGACAAGGTTACAAAAGTGTAAGCTAAACAGAGTTACAAAGCATCTGAGAAACAAAACAAGTTTTGAAGGCTAGGTTACAAGGAGATAGTGGATGAGGTGCAGAGAGGATAGAGGACAAGAAAGAGGAAGAGTTGAGGGGGGTGAAGAGCTATAGAGATGGAGTGCAGCCAGAGGCATTGTCGTAGACATAACATGGGGAAGTGCGTGCTAAGGGGTAACCAAGTGCCAATAGGAGAGAGAAATGCATAAGGTTAGGGAAATATTCAAGCATGACATATGAGTTTGTACAGCCGACGATATAGAAATACAACCAGTTACAGTACTTCAAAGTGGTTTTGCACACAGTTGGGAAGATTACATATGTATTTGCAATAAAAAAATAAAGAACCAGTGCCAATTAAATTCAGAATCTAGATATAGGTAGAAATTAAAGGTAGTGGCAATGAGCCAAAATTGGCGCATGCCTGAAAAGGCTTTTGAGTGCTGGGAATGAAGTTGCCTGCCGTAAAGAAGTTGGGAGTTGGTTCCAGAGGGATGGAAAGTGGAAGGAGAAGGCAGAATGATCAGAATTAGTGTGAGGGTGGGGGATGGAAAAAGAGCAGGACACCCTGGGGTGAAATGGGTAAGAAGAGGGACTAGGAGAGGATAGTAGGAAGGAGATATGGGGGGGGAGATCGAACCAGTATTTACCTATAAAGGCGAGGGAGTGAACCTGACAACAGTGTGTGAGAGGAGGGATGGATAGAGATGAGTAGAGGGAGCAATGGTGGGTGTGGAATGGGAAACTTGTGGTGAAGCGGCAAAAGGCATTTGGGAGGGTATCAAGTTTGGTGAGGGAAGAAGTGGGAGCAGTGTTGTAGACAATATCTGGGTAATCAATCATGGAGAGGATTGTCTTTGTGACCAGTTCACAGTGCACAGAGAGAGAGCGAGAGAGAGGGAGAGAGAGAGAGAGAGGGATTCTTTGTTTCTGTACATAACCCTGAGTTTAGGGTGGGGTTTTGAGTGTAAGGTGTCTATGTGGACTGACAATTCTAGCTTATTGTCGAGCCATACCCCGAGGTATTTGAAAGCAGAGACAGCTTCTAAAGGGAAGTCATTGGGAGTGGAAAAGACAGGGGAAGAAGAGAGTGATGAGAGTTTTTGTCTTGACCTGAAGGTCACTGAGACTGTTTTCTTTGCGTTTACCCTCAGCTGGTTTGCCTGGAACCAATTTAGTACACTGTTAACATCTCGTTGGAGGGGGGCCTCCATGTCGGGGGCTGAGGGACCAGTAGTGAAGATAACCATATTGTTGGCATTCATGTGGATTTGAGAGTGCACTCAGACTGAGGGGAGGTCATTGATAAAGAGGGAGAACAAGATGGGTCCCAGGATGGATCCCTGGGGTACCCCAGCAAGGAATGGGAGATGGGATGACAGGGTGGATCCCATCTGAACTGACTGGCTCCTGTACATGAGGTAAGAAATTAACCAGTGTACTGTTGGTGCTGCTAGGCCAACTGAGTGTAGCTTACTTAGCAGGAGTGGGTGGGACACCGAGTCAAATGCCTTCACCAGGTCAATGAAGATGGCAGCAGTAATGTGACCCACATCCATGCCTGAGAGAATGGACTGTGAGACCCTTAATAAAGAGGAGGAGGTAGAGTTTCACTGAAACTAAACCAAATCTCAGTCCCAATTCTAATTCAAATTCAAATACAGAAATGGTGGATTGTCAAATCCAAAGCCAAACCAAATATCATTCACAGATTTGCTTACCACTTTTATTTAATAAGAAGAGACAGTCACCTGCTACCTAATCAGTCACTTGTGAAGTCACAGCGCTGATGAAGTATAAAGGGGAATAGACAATTGTATGTCAGTCTCCAGATAAAGCACTGCTCTTAGCATAACACCTATTACAATCAGGTGGAAAACCTTCTAAAAGAAAATGGAAAAAAAAATCTTCAGAAACAAAAAGTAACAACTGGCTACTTAAAAAAATGACTTTTTCTGTCTGCTGTTTTTGGCCCTACTAGCTCTTTAACCCCATTTGTATTTTATTTGCAGACCACATACTGATACAGTGCCATGTATTTCCCTGTACAGCACTGTATCAGTATGGACACGGAGGAGCCCTGAGTGCACTGTGTGCACCAAAACTTTTGAACTTGGCCCCTTGTTGGTGCAGTAGCCCAATTTCGTGGAGCTTAAATTTCATTGCTATTCAGAGGGAGCAGCTTGCAGTTACCTTGTGTGAGCTGTGCTCCTTCAAGATGAAATTTTCAGGACTGCATTGTAATCTGCTTTTTAAAATAAATTCTGCAAATTAATTTTCTTAAATTGTTTAATTGTATGGTTGGTGCTTTCCCTACTTAGTTCCAAACTGGGTCTCCATCCCACTAGAACTTTCCCTCCCCCTCAGAACTTGCTCTGTAGTGCAACTCCTCCCACCTATTCAAGCCCCCTACTCTCTCTTCGTTTCTGTTTAACTTTGATTTTCCTTCCCTATTTAAAAGGCTAACCCCTCTGTCTCCTTTCCTTTCCAGGGTCTGAGGGCTTGCTTCAGCAGCCCTCCCCAGCCCAGCCAAGGACAGCTCACCACCGGAATTTGACCCGCAGGTACGGACACGGAGGAGCCCTGAGTGCACTGTGTGCATCCAAACCTTTGAACTTGGCACCTTTTGTGGCACAGTAGCTCAGTTTTGTGGAGCTTAAATTTCATTGTTATTCAGAGGGAGCAGCTTGCATTTACCTTGTGTGAGTTGTGCTCTTTCAAGCTGAAATTTTCACCCCCCCCACCATCTATTAAATACTCCTTTACTCCGCCCTATGCCCTATCTGACTGGCCTCTGGTGATAATGGGGCGGGGCACATAAGTGTGGGCAGTCCTAGAACCTGTAGCCTACTGTGTTTGCTGCCTCGGTCCAGCTTCTGGAAAATATCAGATTCTGTTACATGATCATGCAGCCCCCACTCTACCTGCTAGTCCTACTGACTCCTCTCTGTTGTGACATTGCCCTGAAATACTTCACCCCCCTAACTGCTGCCCTTTCAGGCTTTCCTGCAGACATGAAGGACTTTACTTTCTCCAATCTGCTACCTCTCCCCAAGCAACTCAATAGTCATATTGAACACTCTTGCCCAAAACTGGTTCTCCACCTGACTAGGTCTTACAGCACATCTAAACGCATCTCCAAAGCTAGGACCATCCTTGCCTTTTTGATTACTGCTACCTGGATTATTGTCCTCTCCTTATCTGTGGCAGGTGATGGGGAAAGTAACTAGGGCTCCCTCCCTATTCAGTCGGTTCTTACCCTGGGCCCCCATTCCAGAGGACTAAAGATTGCCCACCTTAATGTAAGAAGCTTGGTGGCTAATCATGCAGAACTTGTAGCTTGGACCATCACTCAAAGGCCTGATCTTCTTGCAATTTCTGAATCCTGGCTTAAACCTTCTCTCCCTGACTCTCTGTGTTCCTTTCCAGGATACAACTTGTTCCGGGTTGATCGGCCCACATCAAAAAGAGGTGGCGGTCTGGCACTATTTCCCCCCCCTTTCTCTTTATACTCCCCCGACCATTGGCACTCCACTCTTCGGGAGTCGCTTATGCTTGTACGTCTCTGCTCTCCTACCAGACCATTCTCAGTGGCCTCATCCCCCATGGAGCCTTGGTTTACCCTCCCCAGGTGGGGTCGAGGTGGGGCCCTTACATCCTGTCTTATTCCTGTCTTGTTGGGATGCCAGTTCGGTGGCAGGTAGGAGGCATTGGGGATTGGGGCTAGTGCTCCGTCTACCAGAAATGCCGTGGCCATGTTTTTCCTGTTTTTCTGTGCCCTGTGGTGTGCGCCCTGATGTCATGATGCATAGCGCCGACATCCACCACATGGCCCCCTTCTGTCTGTCTGGGCTCGCTGTATCTTGGGTCTCCACCTGGGGTCAGTCAAGTGCCAGTCCGTGGTCCCCCCTCCCTCCCGGAGAAGATGAGCAATCCCTAGGATGCTTGAACCCTATCTCCCCGGCCAGCCCTCCAGCTGCCCGGGCTCATTCCTGAACCCGGGTCACTGGCATCACAAATGGTAGTGCTACCGCTGTGCTGGAGGTCTGGCCGGTCTGGCACTATTTTACAAGTCTCATCTAAACCTAACCTTACTACCATGCTCCTTGCTTGTGTCCTGTGAGGTACTTCATGCACTGCTTCTGCTGGGTGACTCAAAAAAAATGTGCATTGTTTGCACCTACATACCTCCAGTTTCCTGCATACATGAGTTTGAGGAGTTCCTGGCTTTTCTCCCCCCGGGCCACCAAAAACAATGAAGTGATTTGTTTAGGTAAATTCAATCAGAAATGGCTGGGCCCAAACCTCCCTGTCCTTGATTCTAATATGAGCAAGGCCAACCTAACCCAGCTTGTCTCAGTGCCTACGCGACATTCCAGCAATGGTAATAGTCACACCCTTCTTGACTGGGTACTTACCAACAGCCTGGACAGAATCTCTTCCGTGACCATGCTACCTGACTCTATTAGCGACCATTCACCTGTCACCTGTCATAAGGAGGCAGTATAGCGCAGTGGTCTAAGGCTCTGAGCTGCAAATCTGGTGACATCCAGCAGACCAGACCTGGGTTTGAATCCCACAGCTTCCACCTGCATACTGTGTGACCCTGAGCAAGTCACTTAACCTCCTTGTGCTCCCAGGTCGCTCCTGTAAAAAAGCTTTCAGCTTAGTGTGCTATACCTGGTTAAACAACTGAATAAAAAAAAAAAAGCTTCACCTGTGTCTGGTATGCCAGCCCCACCCACCCACCCCAAATCATCTCTGTGTCTGACTTCTCTGCCCTTGACACCTCAACTTTTCTAAGGGATCTTCAACATGTTGACTGGTCCCCATATTCGTGACAACTAACATTGACTTGGCTGTAGAATACTTTACCAACTCTCTGTGTTCCTGGGGCCTGCCTACCAAATGGCTAACTAGCCCTCTTCCACGTATGCTTAAAGCATGGGACAAACTCTGGACCAGATGGAAAACCTCCTCCTTGCTCTCTGACTTCATCGCAGATTGCTCCCTTTGTAACTCTTGTAAGAAAGTGCTATGGACTGCCAAAAGCAATTACTATAGAGGCCCTCTTCACGCCACCTCTAGTAACCCAAAAAGGTACTGGGCACAGATAAACCACATAATGGGATGCTCCACATCCCAAACCCCTCATGACTGTCTAATAAATAACATCTCCTGTAACAACCCTAATACCATAGTTAATGCTTTCAGCTCACTCTTTACCACCCTCCCTAGTTTTGATGCTGACGGCCCCCCCTTACTACATCTCCCCCCCAACCTCCCCCCATCCCATCCTTCACTGATTCTCCACCCTGTCTCCAGGCTGGATGTCCTACGAGCTCTAACATGATGTCTCCCCACGGCAGCAGAGGCCCTGATGGTCTGGAACCCAGAATTCTCAAATTAGGGGCATCTCTTCTTGCCACCCCATCATGTGATTGTTCAACCTCTCCATTAGCTCAGGTACTGTGCCCCTCTCCTGGAAAAATGCCAGGGTTATCCCAGTCTTCAAAAAGGGTGATCCAAAAAATCTAACAAACCACCATCCTATTGTGCTCCTGCCAACCCTCAGTAAACTCCTGGAGAAGCTTATCCATTGCCAGGTGCCTAACTTCATTGCCAACTTTAACCTGCAATCTCCTGTTTAGCATGGCTTTAGGCCAAACCACAGCACCACGACGGCCCTAGTGCAATTCACCAGTGACATCTAATCTGCTATGGACTAAGGCCAGCTTACTGGGGCTGTTTTTGTTGACATGTCAAAGACATTTGACTTGGTTAACCACAACCTGCTCCTGCATCAACTAGGATCTATTGGTGCCTCCCAATCCACACTTGCCTGGTTTGCCAGCTATCTGTGGAGATGCTCCCAGTCTGTCTCTTGTCATAAAGTTCTCTCTGCCCCTGCCCTGCTTCGTTGGGGTGTCCCACTAGGTTCCATACTTGGGCCCCTGCTCTTTTCTTTGTTTTTCAATAACCTACCTTCAGTGCCCTCCCACAGTCTCTCCTTACTCTATGCTGATGACTTGGTTCTCTATGTCTCCTCCAGCTCTATTCATAAAATTAACTCCCACCTCTCCTCTGATCTTCTTTATATCCAAACTTGGCTTACGTCCCACCACCTGGTGCTAAATGCTGCCAAGACCCAGGCTATGCTCCTTGGGTCACAAAGGAAATCTGTTGCTTCAACTCCATCTCTCCAGGTTTCTTGTCTTGATGGCTCCCTTGTGGAAGAAACTCAGTCCTTCAAATACCTAGGGGTCACACTGGATCCATCTCTTAACTTCTCTTTGCATGTCAAAGCTGTCTGCAAATCAATCAATGCTAAAACTGGACTGGCTTACCGAGTCCGTCAGTTTCTGACCCCTGTCACCAGGATCTCTGTCACCCATGGCCTTCTCCTCCCTGGACTCCGTTACGCTCTGCCTGTCTTTGCTATGGCACAGGCAAGCATCTTGCAAATGTTGGGACGTTGCCTACAACAATGTCTGTAGATTTGCGCTATCTGCTCCTCGTCTTAAGCACCACGGTACTCTCTACTCTGACCTCCACTGGTTGTCTCCTTCCTCGCATCGGGCTTATTCATTAGTTTGTCTGACTGACAACATTATTCATTCTATCCCCTCCACACTCACTGCCAAGCTCACCCCCATGGACTGCCCTCGTTCCCTCCATTCCATGTCTTTAGCTCTGTTATCTGTCCCAAAATGCTCTACCAGGATGGGTGAACTTGCCTTCTCCTTCTATGCCCCAAATTTTGGAACTCTCTCCCACTTGATCTTAGGCACTCCAAATCGCACCCCACTTTCAAGAAAGGCCTCTCCAATTACCTCACCTCCCTTGACATTTGCAAATATCCCTTGCTTCATGAGGCATGCAAATCTACCATTGTCCTGCACTTAAATTTCCCTGTGACCTCTTGATTCCTCCCATCCCCACTCTTCCTCAGCTGCAGCTACGCACCTTGTTCCCCGTCTCTGCCTGGGAATTGTGTCTCCTTGCTGACTTACCAACAACACTGTCATGTTTTGTACATTATTAACCATAAATTGTGCCTTTTTGTCTGTTTTGTTCCTATTATACTGTGTGATATGTACCTCCTCTATGTACTATGTAACTTGCACCTCTGTATAACTGTTTGGAATCTCCTTTTGTACAACATTGTATATTTATTTGTTTTTACCTGTTCCTTGATTTGTACTCTCCCGGGTTGTGCCTGAAAATAGACAGTTCTATCTAGTGCACTTATCCGGTTACCAAACACAAATAAATAAATAAATTATCTGAACTACTGAAAACAGTATGGACAGAATCCACACAATCCTAGTCTGTAACAAGTTGACAAGTTAGCTGTGGTGTGTCTTATGTGCTTTGTGCTACTGTATGGTTAGGACCATCTAGTTGTTACTTGGGGACATTGCATCTCACTTCAAGAGCTCGTAGGATACTCTGGAAAGTACTGTAGTTGAGAAGAAACACAACTGCTTATAATAGTGTGTTTCTCTTCTCCTTCCACATAAATGCTCGGCTCTTATCTTCTGTCTACTACCTGCATGTTCAATATTTCTTAGGGGACTACACGAGCAACTGGTTTTGCAGTACAGGCTTGCAGTGTTAGATGGAATTATTATTTAATGAGGTGAAATGCATTTCTAACTCTTTAAACTGACTCAGCATCAACTCCATTAAAAATTTAAGACATTTAACTTGAACTATACTGTTTGGGAACAGTTGTGAAAAAAAATTTCAGGCTAGGTTTTGAAATCTCCTAATAGTCTTGGAATTTCTCTAGAAACGAGGGTAATGCAGGTCTTCCAGCCTTTATGTTTCTTTAAGCTGGAGGCAATGACTATAGCCCTGTGTGCTTTCCAGACCCTAGCAATGCCCATACTGTACTCTCTGTAGTCTTTTGAAGTGTAAATGTTATATTAGAACTCACAGTAAATCAAATCATCTGCTTATCAAAAGCTGATAAACACCAGCATAATGTTAACCCTTAAACATCTTGCAACTTTCTTGAGCAAACTAATAATCCCCACCCCACAACCGAAGTAAACTATTAGAATTTTGCATTAAATTTACAGAGGCACCAGAGTCCCTGGTTCATTACCTTTCATCATTCAACACAGACACCCCTGACTTTTAATAAGAAAGTAATGGAAGACTTATGTGTGAGCTCATGCAGCTCATTAGCATGTAATTAAAGTAATTTATGGATTAGCTCAACAAGGAAATAGTCAACAGAAAGGATGGGTCAGAGGTTGGGTAGAGCTAGATGAAGCAATCTCACTTCATTTCAGAAAGCAACACAGTGCTCCCACCGAATCTCACAATATCGCTTCTGTCTTTCTTAATCTTGCAGGGCTTTTGTCTTGCAAATGGGTGCCATGGGTCCAAGTCCTTCAGTCCTACTTCTTATTAACCAAGCATGGAGTTCTCATACTTCAGATTTTTCCACATGCTGCTAAGACAGACTACTTCATGCTTCGTTGAAATTCACGGTCTCTGGCAAGGTCAGCGTTATTAACTCTGCCTGTCCCTTGGGCTGTCAAGCTTTCAAATTAATTTTCTTGACTGTATGGAGGAGTAGAGTATTCATAACAGTTTTTTTTTTTGCAGAAGGAGATATCAGTTTTTTAAAAGTTTGTTAACCATTATATTTGTATCAGTTTCTTCCTGCTTCCTCTGTAATTCCTGTCACTGATGTACAGTATAGCAACATCACCAATGGCAGTGGGGCTGATATGCCACTAATAGGTACTTGACCAAGACATACTTGGAAACAAGAATGTTTATGTCTCATTGTGCCTTTCCTAGGTATAAATAGTTACATAAATATTTCCATTCAGTTCATATATTTACTCATTGCAATTCTTGGAAAGGAATTATCCCCATGTGAAGCATATATATTGGAAATTATACACTCCCATTCACAAGGTATGTGGGACAGGCTTTTAATGGATTCCACGTGATGACAGTGACAGCATAATAGTGCTAAACATATGGGTGAAGACAAAAGACCAAAGACATTTACAGCTCACACCAACAAAAGCACACATCAAAACAGTGACTTTCTGAACAAAAACAATATACCTTCTGGGACAATTCCTTGTCCCTCCGATACAGACAGCCTCCACAGAGCAACAGCGGTCTCTGCTTCTGGCTCTCCAAAAACTGAACAGACATCTCCAGAATGCAATAACCACCTCCAGCAGCAACAAAATAGTTGCCCCTAGCAGACCTTCAATACACACAACACTTATGCCCCATTAACAATAACAACCCCAAACCACCCCCAAATCCAAATACAACACACCCAATGAACCTAATGACAAATACTTGACCAAATCTCCTAAATGAAAAAAAAAACACACCAAACAGCACCACAACCTACATTACATACAGATGCTGGTGCCTAGACTCGAACCCATAACACCATATACTACACATCACCCTACATAACAGCCTGCCTAAACCACTACACCACAGTGGAATCATGACTGCAGTCCATCCAATTGCAGCTTACATCCACCACCACATATCCAGCCACACAAACACAACAGTTTATTTTATGCGAGGACTTTACCACCTGCACCCTCCAGACAGGGGGCTTTGCCTCCTGAACCTCCCCCTATAAACTCTGAGTCTTTTTATTTTATTTTTATTTATTTTTTATTTATTTATTTAGTTGTTTAACTAGGTATAGCACACTAAGCTGAAAGCTTTTTTACAGGAGTGACCTGGGAGCACAAGGAGGTTAAGTCACTTGCTCAGGGTCACACAGTATGCAAGTGGAAGCTGTGAGTCTGCACTATATGTGAGAACCTGTGAAATACTACCCAGCACACTTCACTGTCATTGCTTTGCCATCCCTGCAGAAAGTCACTCTTTATACTCCCGCTATTTTACACACGTAGTCCTTTTCAAAGGTGCTCAATTTGAGTCACTCAAATTGAGTTGCCCATATTGCGGGATACCCTTTTAATGTACTGAAGGGCTTTCTTCTTTTGATGTTAAGAGAGTGGGCCCAAGCCGCTCGATGGCGCTGAGTGTTGAGAAGCTGGATGCCACACCTCCCGCCATGCTGGTGACCTGGGTTTGGGAACCACCTTGGGTCGCTGAGGAGTTGGCTGGGGGAAGTGTTGGAGTGGATTTCCTCGTTTTGGATGCCCGCCTTCAGAGTCCCAAGACCCATCGAAAGTGGAGGGCGATGGTGCATGTGAGGCAGTAGGAGTGGCGACACGTAAGTCAGGGGTGGGGTCTAAGGGCCACTGGATAAGCATGGACACCTCCACACCTGCATATGCATGTGTATGTTGTGACCCCGAGAATGGGGAAGAAAAAAGGAAAAGGAAAAAGTACATATGGGAAAAAAAAAGTAGTGGGCCTAGGGCTTGAATTAGTCTTTTAGTTCTTTTACTTTCTAGCACATGGTGCCTCCATTTGGGGCATCTCCTTCCTTGCCACTAAGCATAGCCTTGCCCCATAATATGCAAGAACAGGGAATAACAGGCATTACCCAGAAATACAATAAACAAAGATAACAAGTTTATTGGGGGACCAGGAGCAAGGTCTCTGGAGGGAAATGGATGTGCTAATACAATCAAATAAAATACAGTACTGCAACTCCCAGGAATACCTGACAATACCTCCTGTCAACCCAAAAGCAAAATACCCCAAGCTGGGGCACCAATATACCATATTCCAATCCCTGGGGACTCCTCTAAAAGTCTTTATTGTACACACACTGGTGGGCAAGACATGGTAGTAATGACAAAGCAATGCAGTTCAAGGCCAGACAGGTATAGCCATCAGGGATTCCAAGTTGATGAACATTATACTGTACTTAAAGTAAAACTGTCCTGACCCGGTAAGTTCAATGTGCTTACGCAACTGGATACAATATGATAATGCTTGTGTAACTTGAGTAACTTGAATTGAATGTGCCTTTCTTCCCCTCTGTCTGTGGGATATACCTCCTGTAGGGGTACGACGCAAGGAACCCTAGTGAGGGATCCCCCCCTACAGGTGCTGGAAATGAATGAGTCGGCTAAAGGTAGGTTATGAAGAAGCCCATGGGTAAGAGAAGCTAGCCGCTGGAGGAGGAGGAGGAGGGGTGGATGGTGGGCAAAACAAATCCTGAGGGTGTCCAGGAAAAGTGACATCTTTAAGCTCAATGAAGGAGTGATGTTGTTGCTCAGTCCATTGAACCTCAGGCTAAAACCCTCCCATTCAGTGTGCTTACACAACTGGATATGATATGATAATGCTTGTGTAACTTGAGTAACCTGAATTGAACGTGGCTTTCCTCCTCTCTATCTGTGGGATATGCCTCCTGTAGGGGTACGACGCAAGGAACCCTAGTGAGGGCCCCCCCACAGGTGCCAGAAATGAATGAGTCGGCTAAAGGTAGGTTAGGAAGAAGCTCAAAAAGAATACCTGAATTGTCGAGCATCAAAGAGAGAAGTGATTAATGAATTCTGTGAGAAGGGCTAACTTCCTGAGGAGAGAGGGGAAAGCCGGGCCACCATCTGCCTCCTCCAACAGCGGAACCTAAGTAGCTAAGAAGAAAATCACTAATTCTAACCAATATCATGACCATTGGCACAGAGAAGAGGAAAAAACCCCTTTGAGGAGGAAACCTCTGGGGATCCAAGGCCTAGGTCGCCTTCCCTCCAGGCTGATGATGTTTGAATTGAGGATGTATATTTTTAGAAAGAAAGGGTTCGGTAACTAGAGGGATATGAGTAGAGAGGATAATGATGGAATACGGAAGATCCCTAAAAGAAAGCACAGATCAAGGATGGAACATGAGGCTGTGCGCAGATCGAATGCGAACATGAGGCACGATTAATACTGATAGTGATGATCACTGCAAGTGATCGGTGGGTCGATGAGGTAGTGTAAGATCTAAAATAGGTATGATTGATTGAGTGAGGCGAGGAAGTAGAAATTGAGGATGATGAGGCATGAATGATTAGATTCTGTTGTTGTGGTCAATGAGTAGCATCAGAGTCAATAATGGAATGCTCGAAGGAACGATAAACTAGATACACCTTGTTGGAACTAAGGAGGGTATGCTCGAGTAGTCGACGTAAGATATTAGATCTAGAAGCAAGGATAGGAAGAAGTAAGTCCATTTATGAGTCAGAGCAGCAAGGGGTATCTGGATGTGCTCACGAGGATATTCCAGATGAGTCAATGAGACCACCAATAATGTTGCAGACTGGCTTAATGGAGCGATGCGTTTGATAGAGTTATGCAAGTGAGCAGGCACTGAGGTTGAAGAGGCATTCTTAATTATGCAGTGAAGATGATTAGACCCTGAATGATTAGATCCTGAGGTTGTAGTTGATAAGGTAGAATGGTATTGAGTGATAGGAATGTTAGAGTAGGCGATGTAAATGGATGAGCTGTGAAGTAATGCTGAGTGGAAGATGACTGGATTCATGAACTCGATATGACTGGAGTTATGGACTCGATGCATTCAGCAGGATGGCCGCAGCTGATAGGTGGCATTGGAATTATTATAGGTATGCCCCAAAAAAATGTCGAGAACAGGCTGAGGGTGGAGGGAAGCCTAGACAGCCAGAAGGGAACTGGAAGGGGAGAAGATGGGAAAGAACCAAAAGAAATCAGCCTGAAAGAAGTACACCAATGAGCACCTTAAAGAGATAGATTTGGAGGCCAAGAAGGGAGATCGGGAATTGGAGACAACTCAGGAGAAGCGATCAAGAAACAAAACTGGCCAAGGTAAGAAGAGGATTGAGCAAGTCGAACGAAGTATGATGACGAGCGAAGAGAAGAGCGGAAAGAAGCTTATAAGAACAGAATTCTGGAGAGTAGGTACGGAATTGGAAGAAGAGGAAATGGGAATGAATGGGAACAGAACTTGAATGAAGGTATTGGGCACCAGGGAGTGAGAGGAACGATGAAGCTCCTCAAAAGGAGATTGACACCGAGGCCAAGAAGGCGCATCAGGAACCAGATGATCTGTGAACCAGACAGCAAGCGCAGGATGGTGATTGAGGGGAGGCAAATCGGATGAAATACGAGGAGGAGGGAAGCCAAGAGTGGAAAGAATCCACGATGGTCAGGAAGAGAAGAAGTGCTAGGATGAGGAAGGTAACGGGAATGGATGGGGTATGATGAGTGAAGGACGCAATGAAGGCAGATACTGGAGAGTGAGGTATGAAAGGACGAAGGACGATAGGGAGGGCAATAGGGTAGCACAGCACCCAGCCGGAATGGGAGGAGAACTGCATGGGGCGAGTCAGATTAGACCACACGCAATACAGGATAGGCATAACCATACTGAACAAGGGAACAGCACTGACTTGGCAGCAAATGAAGTCAAGGCATGCCAAGAGAAGGAATGAATGATAAGAGCAGGTCAAGGCCAGGCATCATGGAACTGAGGGGTTAAGGAGAAGAAGGATCACCTGATGAAGGGATCAACTATGGATGACATCGAGCAAATAGGCTCCTGAAGGAGGAAGGTAATGTGAGGGGGCAGGAGGGCAAGCCGGATGAGGTGGCATGTATGCCCGGGTCGACCGAAGGTTGGATGGAGTCAGCCAGGGAAGGCCAGAGGATATGATTGATGAAGGAAATGAATAGATATGTCATGGCATGATGAGATAGAAGCTGTGACTGGATTGAAACCAGGATGGATGAGTTTGCAGAAAGAGCCCAGGAGAGGGAACAGAACGAGGGATGCCGAAGCAGGAATAGATGATGGGGAAAGTGAGGTAGGAAAAAAATAATCTCGAAGTCAATGGAAATAGATGAGTATGGGACAACCAAAGTGATTGGCGGCAGAGGGAATGAGAGCCATACAAAATGCCAGAGATATACAAGCAATCGAACCTAGGAAGAGATGGGTGAGGAGAAACATGGTCAAAAGGTCGGAATACTACGAGAAAGAGACAAGGGAAGCATACATACCTGTTGAAGCTGGAGAATGCAAGCAGAACTACTGGACATATCCTCAGGGCTTGGGGGGAGATAATGGGAAAACATCAGAAAACACTAAGATGCGCAGAAGGCAATAACCAGCATGGGAAGCGGTCTACAAGGGGAGAGACAGGTAACTAAGAAGGGTTAGACCTGTGGTGCAGAATCAGACAGACTCCCAAGGGAGACTAGTACCAAGGATAACATGGAAGGATGCAGCTGGTAGCTTTCAGTTTCTAGCGTTGCAGGAAGACGAGGTGGCCAAAGGTGGAGGAAATAAGGGCAGCATCGAAAAGCTGGCAAGCTGTGTGGTCAGAAAGGTCTGAGAGGCAGCCGTGGTGGAAGACCCCAAGGATGTGGAACTGTTCGGTCCAGGAGTAGGTATGCTGGCACACTGGGAGGTTGCAGAGCTGCACAGGGGTCAGAGGAGCCAGGACCGCAGCCACTGCCAGTTGGGGTGGTGTTAAACCCGAAGCAGGGAGCAGAAGAGTGATTAAAAGGTTGAGCAAGATGAGGAAGTAGACACTGAGGCTGTGAAGAGAGAACAGAGGATTCAATAGAATGATGCAAGTAATGAGGCTCCCCGAAAGGAGATGCACTCCGAGGCCAAGAAGGCATGTCTGGGACAAGAGGGTATGCGAACTACAGGGAAGATACACTTGATAGAGCAATGTGACCACATGAACTGCTCGAAATGAGGTAGAGCCGTAAATGAATAGAGTGATGTGAAGTAGGCACCTCGAAATGAGGTAGATTCAGAAATAAATGAAAAGAAACTGGAATAATAGTGAATAGCCTCTGGCCAGGCCGTAGGAGGGGGCGACGGACAGGAAGGCATGGCCAGGAATGGAGACAGAGTTGAATCAGGGTGACTGACACTGCAGGCTAGAGGGAGACAGCTGAGGCATATAGATGGAAATGATTGAAAGAGGAGCAGGTTAAGGCAAGATAGTGGGGAAGGCGAGCAAGCAGGACGATAAGGAGGGAAACCATAACTGGAGGGAATCCATAACGTCTGATGACAGAAGGTATCCGGAAGGGATGCTTGATGAGACAGAAATGGGTAGTGAGGACCAGAGTCAGGAACCGGATACAGGAGCAGGAGGCTATGGATCGATGAGGTGGCACAGGAGGTGTGATCAAATGCCTGAAAGAATAGTCCATTGCAGGTTGGATAGAGTCGGTTGGGAGGAAAAAAGTGCCAGGATGAGGAAGGAAAATAGGAAACAGATGAGAGACGATGATGGAAGGAAACCATTGAAGCAGGTACTGGAAGGCAAGGCATGAAGGATGAATAACGGTGGGGAGGTCAATGGGTAGCATGGGACCCAGATGGTGTGTGGAGATAGTCTTGATGCAAATTGGCAGAGGCGGAAAGAGGTCAAAGGAGAGGGAGGCAATGGAGAATGATGGGATTAGGTCAGTAATGGGCCAGAGATGGTCGA
Organism: Neoceratodus forsteri; assembly: GCA_016271365.2. NCBI lineage: Eukaryota > Metazoa > Chordata > Ceratodontiformes > Ceratodontidae > Neoceratodus > Neoceratodus forsteri. Next base: position 137,012,205 of record JADMNL010000024.1, read on the forward strand.
TAGCAGTCTAGGAGTAGCTCATATAGGAATGATAGGCAGGCCATAGAGGAGGTAGCACAGGGAATGAGGGACATCCGGTTGGAGCTGGGTGAAGAGGGAAAACTAATGCTCCAATGACCCATGAGTATGAGCCAGAAAAGGTAAACGAGGCCCTGGAGGCAGCAGGCAATCATGGAGAATATAGTCGGCCGAGACGAGAACTGCAGGAGAGCAGCGGAGAAGGCAAGGAGGAATAGACAGAGAAAATGATGCCCTGTATAGGGTTTTTTTTTATTTTGCATTTCACGTGAGTCATGATAGTAGGCGAGGACAAGGTAATGAGGTACCATACCTGGGTGTAGCTGGTAGAGGAACCTGGTATCCATAACGTATGGCAATCAGTCAAAGGAGAGAGATGGCCCTCCGGTCAGGATAGATCAAATGAAGAAAGCAGGGAATGAAAGTAAGAGAAAGAGGCAAATCATTGTAATTAGAAAATCAATAGCCAAATGGGCCCACATAGTAGCACAGGAAAATAAGAAATGCTACACGTATCGGCCCAGAGCTGAGAGGCTGGAGAGCCAGAGCCAGGAGGTGGAATACCATAGGAGGAGAGGAACCATGCGAAGCATGAGGGAATAGGCAAATGGGAAAGGTGGTGGAGAAATCACAGGCAACTGGAGGACTGACAGCAAGGCTCGAGCATCAGAAACATCTAGTCAGGCACCGAGCACCCGGGAGCAGCAATGGAAGGGGAGAACAGAGGAGCCAGGTGGGGAATGAGACACCCAGAGCGTCGGCAAAGAAAGGGAGCAGCGGCAGACCGAACAAGGAAGTGAATGGGACGAAAAGCTGCAGAAAGACATACGGAGCAACAGCAAGCAGCACAGGAAAAGAACTTTGGCAGAGCTGCGAGGAGCGGGAGCAAAGAAAGTGAGTGGGAAACAAACAGCACAACCCCGGTTGACGTAGCAGCCAGGGATGAAGGCAACGGGCCATGATAGTAGCAGGCATGGAAGGGCGTACTAGAAAATCCAGCAGGAAGAATGGGAAGCGAGGGGGGAAGAAAAGTAACAAACAGCAGTACAGAAGAGAGGTGAACAAACAGAGGTGAGAACAAATGATAGGAGGGATGGAAATGAGCAGGGGAGGCACAACAAAATGAGTGAGGGAGGAGAGATATAGAGGAACCGGTAGCTGAAACGAGGGCCACGGCAAATAATACATAAATCCAGAAAAAGGGAAGGATGGCAGCCCCTCCAGCACAGCAATGAAATGAGTCCTGAGGGTGCCCAGGAAAGTGATTGTTTTAAGTTCAATGGGGAGTGACGTTGCGTTCGCCTATTGAACCTCGGGCTTAAAGCCCTCCCATTGTTTTTTTCCCAGTAGAAGCTGTGATTTAAATATTGGTTCCAATTCTATTATTTTTCTTTCTTCCATGGCCTGTCAGTGACAGTTTCTAATTTACATGCTGGTGACAAGGACCATTTTAGAACTGTATGATGTAGTTTAAGTCCTTGTAAAGCCATTTCATTGTTTTCACAATACAACCATATTCTACTACAGAACTCTGTGGTTGAGAGAGAAATAAACTACATCGTCCAGATTGAAAATGGTGCTAACTACCAGAGTGTAAATCAGAAACACCCACTACAATCACTGAAAAGCCCATATAGATGGAAAATAACAGAGTTGGAATTTTTTTGTACATCTCTTTTTGATTTATATATTTTTCTATTTAAAAAAAAATTGCTGAATTGGAACCAGTACTTAAAAACAGCTTCTACTGGAAAAAGTACTTACTGGTTCAGTGCAGTTCTCCTTTAAGACACATGAAAACAATGGATTTCTTAGGATTATCAATTGTAAATATGAACCAGTTAGGGGATAACCAAATACAAAATCCAAATAAACCTGACATAAACAGGGAAGACACTATTAGTGAGCAAGAGATGAAACCAACATCTAATAGATTTGTTCCCCTGTAAGATTGAAACATCCTATTTCAAGATAATGGACAAAAACAGCAGGATGTGGAGGGCAAAATTAACAGGGAAGGGAATGTCTTAGAATATTGAATTATAATGTAGCTGTGCTATAGTTACCCAATATATACATTTATTACATGGGTTTGCTGAGTGAGAGAGATGATTGGATGCGGAAGGGTCACCTGACAGTGAGATAATCCACATTATCGGCACTGTCAGGGTGATGCGCTCTACTGTCTCCTGTGGGTAGGATTCAGGGGACAAACGGCACTTTATGTACACATTGTGGCAGAAACTGAACAGCCACCATTTGCAAGAACAGCTAAGCGGGGAGAGAAATACCACAGAGTCTGTGCAGTACCACAGCTGTTCTTAACTACGGTCATGCTGAATCTCCCATACCATAGACCCTCTGAGGGTATGGTAGCAGGTAAACACAACACACAGTTGCAATCAGTGTGTGACACAGAAGCAGCAAACAACACAAGCGAGAGAGTGACAGGCAGTATTGGACCCCCCGATCCCCCGTATCCATCCTGTGTCTGCTACCCATCGCGTAGCTCTCTCCGGTGTCCATGCATTGCACGCTGTGCCTGCTGACCCTCTCCCTGCTTTATCTGCTTCCCTTTTGAGATATCCTCCATTTTCTTTATTGTGCAGTGCTGCAGCTCTTTCTCCACAGTGTCACTGTGATTCTGCCCAGCGTCCCCACCCCCCTTGCCCACACACAGGTAGCAGATATGCTGTCTGTTTGTGGCCACCCACCAAGCAGACCTCGTGGCGCCCTACAGAGGCCCTCTCTTCAGTTCTGGGAGCTGTGGTCACAGAGCAAGCGGCTGACACAGAAGCGGCAGACAACACGAGCGAAAGAGTGACAGGCAGTATCGGACACTCTCTGATCCCCTGTATCCGTCCTGTGGCCGCTACCCATCTACCCAGCTGCCTCAGCTCTCTGGTGTCCATGCGTTGCCTGCTGTCCCTCTCCCTATTTTGTCTGCTTCCCTTTTGAGTGCTATAGTATGCACTCTGCAGAAAACTTGACACCATCAGAGAGAGTGACACAGCACAGCTCTGTGTGTCTGTCTGATTAACACACACAGAAGCGAGCCGAGAGTGTGGCAGACAGTGGGACAAGGAGGATGGTCAAGAGACACTGTGGCTGTGTTCCACTGAGTGAGAAAGACAGCAGGAGATTAGTAGTCCCATATTTTAGTGGGCTCCTTAACAAGCTCCCCATAGTGCGTCGTGGGCTTCTTAACAACCTACCCATTCTCTGCCGTAGACTCCTTGACAACCTCAGTATGGGAGGGGGGTGATATCATTTCCAGTGGCACAGGTCTCCTCAGTGAGTGTCACTACTTTACCTTTTCACTCCCCCACACTCTGTTTCTCACCCTCCTCTACTTACTCTCTTTCCTACCCTTTCCTATATTTGTGACATTACTTTCTTGTGTGTGCCTGGTACTTTGCACTTCTGATGTTTAACCTGCACTATTATTTGCTCTGGTAATGTATATTATTGTACATACTGCGTATTGTTGTATTGTTATTACTGGTAATGTATATTATTGTACATGCTGCATATTGTTGTATTGTTACTACTGGTAATGTATATTATTGTACATACTGTATTGTTGTATTGTTATTACTGGTAATGTATATTATTGTACATACTGCATATTGTTGTATTTTTATTACCGTGCTTCTACCTATTTGTACTTATCTCTTACCCTCCCCAAGGACGCATCTGGAAATGAGCTTCACAGCTCAGTATATCCACAGCTCAGTGTATCTTTCCTGGTAAATCTCTTTTAAATAAATAAATAAAAAAATAATTTTCCATTTATGCCATACACCACTCATTTTGTAGATATTTTTGTGCCAAACACCTTTCGTGCTCACAGTACCATGCTGTCATTTTTCATGTTAAAGTTATTCACATTTGAATACGGTTAGTAGAGCTAGAATACATCTGCACAGCTGGCATCTCTCTCAACTTTGACAGCATCACAGAAGGAATTTTAGAGCAGGATTTTTGAATCAGAAGAGGCTGTGCTTACAATTTTCAAATGCTATGAAGTTGCATTTATCCTACACTAATAAATGCAGTTTCAGTATAACTGTAAACAACAGCGTCTCCTTTACAAGTCTATGGAGTAATTAAAAAAGATGTGTAAAATAGATGGTTTAGGTATCCTTTAAACTCACAATGCATTGTCCATACAAGATGATATCAAAGTGCTATATTTTATTAAAGTGCTTCCAAGTCCATCCAGTACATGGACTTAGCAGGTAACAAGCACTCATTCTGTTAAAAAGCTGAATTTGCAGGTGCTCACATTGCACAAAGCTCCTGACACATTTTATAACCCACTGGTTTCTTTATCAAGGATGGTGGGTTAAGCAATAAGCCAGGAGAGGGTGTGGGTTATATGTGGAATTACCACAGCTGGGGTGGTTTGCCCATGAGGTGCAGCTGAGTGGGAAAATCCTCACCAGCTGTGTAATCCCATAACCACACACTGAGTGGTTTATTGTGATTATACCTTGTTTTTTTTTATAGAAAACAAAAAAGATGGGTGTTATGTTTTTTAAGTTACATTTCATTTTACTGTGTTTCTTACACCGTGAAAAAAAAAATAGTTCCCCTTATGTGTTGCCATCATACAACTTCCGGGTGTGAGTGGGACTGTACTGGCAACAGAACGGAGCCGAGATGAGTAGAGAGAGAAAATTATTTAGAGGTGAGCTGGGTGCAAGTGGTTGTAGGGAAGAGAGGTAAATAAGTCTGTTTATGGTTATTTTTTCAGGCTTACAGACTGTTTCTTTTGTATTTTTGCAATGCACGGAGCTGTTGTTTTATGGTCTCCACTTAGCAGGGAAAGAAGATGGCGGTTGCAGTTCCGTGATTTCGATGTCGGATTTTTTTTTTTTTTAAATATACAGCTGGCTGGCACCTTTTCCATTGGTAATGCTAGATTTTACAGTGGTGGTAAGGTACCAGCCTGCTGTTGTGATTGGCTGTTCTGTGAGGTCCATGGTATAATCTTGTTTCCACAATGCCTTTATACAGGTGCCTTAAAGCGGCAACATCTCCCTCTCAGTTTAAAGGCAATAAAGGCCAGGGTGAGTTCACACCAGTGGCGTGAATACGCGTGGAAAAACCTGATCCGATACTTTAGAACTCCAGTTGTCATGAGCCACTACTCCCCAACCAACACAGCAGCATGTTGGAGACCATGTGGAGAATCGCAGGCGAATCGTACCCACATCATGTGGTCTTGTCCTGCCCTCGGACCACTTCTCTCGCACCTCGAGGCCCACTTACAAGAAATCTTCGACCCCCACCTCCAGTTGACATTGGAGATGTTCTTATTCTTTGCCCTCCCTAAGCCACATAGGGGCCCCAACGCCAGATACTTGCTTCTTCTCCTCCTTACTGCAGCGAAGAAAGCAATTACAAAACTATGGCTAACCATAAAACCCCCCTCAATACAAGATTGGTGGGATATCACAAGACAGATCTACAATATGGAAAAAATAATGCATAGCCTAAACGAGCAAGAAGAGAAGTTTACCACCAGATGGATTAGCTGGCAGATACACTACATGTTCAAAGAACCCACCTTTATCCCCTAGGGAACCACAATTTAATTGACCCTCCCATCCCCAAATAGAGGCAGGTGTGTCATCGACATCGGAGACCCTAACTCAGCACTCACACACTTTCACGAGGCAGAGGACCACGCATAATTCTCCCCAGCCATGGTAGGAGGGGCAGTGAGGAGTGGGGGAAATGGGAGTGACTCTAGGTTGAGGATATCTGTAAAAGCACAAGACCTGTTAACCCTAGATTGCAACCCAAAAAGGGAGTTACTATGAAATTCTGTGGTTCTGTCAAACAGATATCGTTACTGCAGACAGGTTCAAGGGAAAATAAAACTAGGAAATACTGCCCTCTAACAACCTTCTCAGCGAGAGCTAAGAGATGGGCCTAACAAGGACCAAGCTACGAGACCATTGTATAGTTCACAGAATGAGCTATGATTCTGTTACCCACAGAATCCCAAGACTTAAGAGACAGCCCCCCTACATTATAGGTCTGAGATATAGTCTAGATGCTCCAACTTGCAAATGTAAAGTAAAGAAGTGCATAAATTTGTGTATGAACTGTATAATGCTATATACAATCTGCTTGTTAATCAAGAAAATCTATACATGAACTGAGATGGGTGAGCCCCGATGACCTGTATGTATATAAGTTGAAACCTCAATAAAAATGATATTTAAAAAAAAATAAAAAAATAAAGGCCAGGGTCATTATATATTGGTCCACCTGTCTTGCCTAATCGAAGAGTCACAAAGGAATAATCACGCTTGGCATTCACACATCAGCACAATTTATTGCAAGCAAAAGATAATTACACTTCATTTAGCAGCAATGTCACTGCCAGCATTAATGATTACACTTTAGCATTCATTCATTAGCAATATTACTATCAGCATTAATATATACTTCAATTAAGCAAAACATGATACATCACCGATTCTATGCTACATCCAAGCCTTTTCCCAGTAGCTGGGAAGCCCTAATCATCTCACAGCCTGGCCAGGAGTCTTGAACCGGGAGAAAGTTCCACAGCGATGCATCCACCCTGCAGATGAGGAGCTTCCAACAGGCATTGAGAAAGCTACATTTATATCTTATTCTATGCTAAAATAACCGTGCAGCCTTCATAGTGTTGTTTTGCCACATTCTAGAAGCTGGCCAGGCTCCCCAGGATGCTGAATTCACACCATGAGGACTGCTCAGAATTCCCTACACCTGCTAGGTCACTGTGCTCCAAACACTGGCCGGTGCCTAGAACACTATGAGCTAAGCAGAAGTTTAAACAAAACTACAAAACAGGTTGTCTGATAATATGCAACCTTCAAGTCAGCAAAATACACTGTCTGAAGCAAAACATAATAATGAGGCTATCTAAAGAGCAAAACACCAATTAAATGAAGCAGCATGTAAAATGGAGTCACACAATACAAAATGGAGTATAAAATGACATACATTACATGAAATAGCATACAAAATGGAGTGACAATAATCAACATAATATACTATCACTACACCACCTAATCAGCTTTAATCATAACTCACAATTCCAACAACTAAAATGCTGTGTGATACAACAGTGGCAAAATAAAATTAAAACAGATTAAAAATACAAAACTGCAAGTTAATGTCCCTTCCTATTGAAAATATACAGAGACGAGAGAGTGAGTAAATACTCCAGCTTGATACTAAAAGCATCTGATGCAAGATATGTTGGTAAGAGTTCCCTTCACCTCAGAATGAAATGTGCAGGCATTTCTTTTTGCTGGCCCCACCAGCTCATGACTGTTAGTCACTGACTTTTCATTCTATAGGCTGTAGAGCCTCAACATATACCAAATGGAGACCAGAAGAAGAGGGGAAGGGGCATGATCAAAACATTTAAATACATGAAGGGTATTAACAAGGTGAACTCAAGCAAGTTGTTCAAGGTCGGTAGTTACAGGACTACTGGGAAGAACAGCAGTAAGCTAGTGAGGGTAAATTCAAGGGAAGTACTGTTTTTTAGAAAGGGTGGTAGAGGGGTGAAAGAAGCTTCCTGCAGCACTGATCAGTACAAAAACAGTGGGGAACTTTAAGGGAGGGTGAGACAGACACAAGGGGCTTATGAGGGGAGCAGGGGAGGGGGGTGGTTGGGCATAGTTCTCAGAGGACATACACCAGCACACAGGGCAGATCAGATAGACTGCTGGCTGATTTCCATGTTTCTATAATTGTGTCACACAAGATTATTGTTGCTTCTTCTGCTCCTCCTGGTGCTATGTTTAATATCATAGCACCGATTTACGCTACAGTACTGTTTCAGATTTTTATGGCAAAGAAAACAGTTAGCACTAGGACCCATCAGGTTCTCCATGTGTTTTTACTCTGGTTTTGTCTTCAGTGAAAAATGTGTGACTCACAGCAGGTGGGTTGCACATATGACCTATGAAGGAGCCTATAATGACAGACCTGGAGTACCTAAACCTGTTTTCATTGAGGGGCAAGTGCCCCCACCTCCTGAGGCAGTGTAACCAGGGCATAGGAAGCCCCTGAGAGTAATAGAAACTGCTGGAAAGCCCCACAGACTGGCCATTCTGTCGGTATAAACATGGATTCAAGCAGCACCTCTCTTTATATATAAATAAAGCCCCACAATACTAGAAGATATAATTAATGAAAGCAAGCATCGAAAAGCCCAGTTTCATTTAGGCCCTTAATTGGATGGTTAGTTTCATCGTGTTCAAAGTGAGCTTGCTATATAAAGTTGATTAAAGAGTGTGGTGAACTCAGAACCCCAATTACACTCCATTTAAGAGGAAATCCCAGTGTGCTCACGTGACTTTCCGCAGTCGGATGGTGACAATTCCCTCTCTGTCTACCTAATTCAAACGAAAGAAGCACTCTTGTTTGGTAATTTTGAAGGAACACTCACAAAGCTGAAGAAAGTCTGAAAGTAAAACTAAACAGAAGGAAGTTAACCCGTATATCTGAACAGTATGATATACAATATATTGAGATTAGCAAAAGGATAAATGATTTGTTGAGTACTGACAGCATTCTTTTTTTCTTTTCTTTTTTAAACAATTCTTTAAAATTGAACACTGTTTGTATTGATTGTTATAGGTATGGAGAATAAAGTCCTTGTTTATCCACATTAGCGCACAAGAGGTCACGGTGAATGCTTTCTTACACTGCCCCACCAATGTCTTAATCCTGTCATGTCCACTTCACAGATGAGAGTGTAACTCACATCCCAATGCCAATTCTGTCCTTGGTCTCATGTGACATAATGCCTGAGAAGGTGCTGATTGATGTCAGTTACGGGGAGGGGGGGGGTTGTGATGTGGGCACCTCTTCACAAGGAACTGGACCACAACCTATTTAACCTAGGCCACTGAAAGGCCACAGGGCAATATTGGCTTTTAACAGCTTTTGGGAACAATCAGATGCCTGTTTGAGAGGTCTTTGAATTCAGAGTAGGTGGTGAAATGCTGGAGGGAGGCACTAGTTTTATCAATTTATTAAAAAAAGGTACATGGGCAGACTACCATAATTAAAGACCAGTAAGCCTGGCATCAGTCCCAGGTAAGATGCTGGAAGTATTTGTGAAAGAAGAAAGAGAAAACCACATTAAAAATATAATCTGAGTGATGACACACAACATGGCTCTCGAGGAGGCAAGCCATGACAGACAAACCTTATGAGGTTCTTCAAACCTGTAAACAAGGGCACTAGATAGAGGCCTTCCAGTAGATATAATGTTTTTAGATTATAGCAAGGGCTTTGATACGGTGCCAAATTAGGAACTTATTGCAGAATTAGGCAGAGTAGGAAATAAGAGACTTGAATATATGGGTTCCAACAAGGCTGATGGATAGAAGCCAGAAAGTATACATTAGGGGATATGTGTCTAATGAGGGGGTTGTGACTAGCAGGGTCCTGCATGGTTCTGTGCTGGGTCCAGTACACTTCAACACTTATATATCCAGTATGGGCATGGGGTCAGAATGTTGCAAGACATTATGCCGCAGCAATATACCACGCTGCCAATACAGCGCAATATATTGCCAGTGACATATGTTTTTGTTTTGTGGGGGGCTGTGCCCCCTGAACCCCCCAACTAAAATAACTAACTCCGGGGGGGTTACATAGAAACATAGACTTTGACGGCAGATAAGGACCGCTTGGCCAACCTAGTCTAACAGTTAAATTTGCACAAAGTGCGAACAATAAAGAAACTCCATGTGTCTGGGACCAGGAATCGAAACCTTGTCCCAAATGCACTGCCTGCCTCTCTTGCTGCCTGTGGCTCAACCCATTGAGCCACAGCAGTTGCTCGCTGCCCCCTGTCCCAGCAGAGGTCTTATCCTCTGCCTGGGAAGAGTGAGAGGGTGCATTACTGCGCATACCTCACAAGTCTCTGCAAGGACATAGACAGGATGAAGGCTGTCCAGAGGAGGGCAACTAAAATGGTGCAGGGTCTGCACCGGAAGACATATGAAGGGAGACTTAAGGAGATGAATATGTATAGCCTCGAGGAAAGGAGGGAGAGGGGGGACATGATAGAAACTTTCAAGTATCTCAAGGGAATCAACAAAGTCCAAGAGGTAGCATCTTTCAAAAGAGGTGTGCAAGAACACAGGGGCTTTCATTTGAAGATAGAAGCGGGCGGTCAGAGGTAATTTAAGGAAGTATTTTTTCACAGAGAGGGTTGTGGATGCATGGAATGGTTTTCCTGAGAGGTTGTGGAGTCAAAAACAGTTGTGGAATTCAAGCATGCATGGGACAGTCATAAGGCAATTCTAGGGGGTTGGGGTAGGAAGAAGTAGGCTGCTGGTTAGCTAGGATCTGCAGCTTATCCATTAGGTAGGGAATTGGGCAGACTGGGTGGGCCAAGCGGTCCTTATCTGCCGTCAAAATCTATGTTTCTATGTTTCTATATGCCCTTTTGCGGTTTTGCATCCTCTAGCTCTTCCCTACCATGCTGTTCCTATTATGCGGTGTTGTTGTGCATGATAAAGCGTACGACATATTGACCCGGTTGGTCCAGCATGCAACCTCAAGTTGAGGCATGGGTGTGCAAATTCGAAGAAGATACCAAGATTTATATGATAGTGGACACTCAAGACAGGCTTAATACTCTGACAAAGAACCTCAAAACTATTGCTTTTAAGAGGGACTTGAAGACCCACTTATGGCATCTCGCCTATCAGGAGTAACTGTATGACCTGCTGTGTGTGTATTTTAAGCATTTTATCAGATTTTACTTGTTCTTAAAGCTGTACAGTGCCTTGGCTGTAGAAAGGCGCTATAAAAATAAAGCTACTATTATATTATTATTGTGGAATGGGCTAAGAAATCTAAACTTATGTTCAATACTGGCAAATCACAGTGATGTGTCTGAGTATGGAAAATGGAAAGAACCGTCATGAATTTTCAGGAATTAAGCTCAAAGAAACAACTGAAGAGAAGGACCTTGGTATCAGAGTCACCAGTAATATGAAGTTTGAAAATCACAGCAGACTGGTCTGCAGTAAAGGATACAGCATTTTAGGCTGTATAGGTAGAAATATAGCCAGCAGAAGTAGGGAGGTCTTGATGTCCTTGTACAGTTCCTTGGTCATGCCACATACTAAGCACTGTAGCTAGTTCTGAGCATCACATGCCAAAATGGACATTTGACATGTGGAAAGAGTGCAGAGATGGGCGACAAGAATGGTTAGTGGTATGAAGAGCAAAGGATAGGAGGAAAAATTGAATGAGTTAGATATGCACAGCCTGGAGTTTAGAAGACGAAAGAGAAATATGTGCCTAGTCTTTCAACTCTTTCCAAAACAAGGACCCATGGGACTGTCTGGGCCTAGAAACAAGGAATGGTATACATGATGGTGAAAGGCGTACAAACCAACTGAAAGGAGATCTCTTTAAAACCACCAAACAGACAGATTGGTTTACACAAAGGGTAGTTACCATGTGGAACTTGCACCCTGAGGATGTGGTGTCACGCCAGACAATTTTTTTTTTCCACTCTGTTTCTGCACCGGTGCACTGAGGCAACTCTCAGTGGTGCTTACACGATGTTCCTGCTACTCCCCACCGTGATCCTCTCCTCAGCCATCCCTCCCATCAGAGAGACTTCCCAGCCCCCCAGATCACCCCCCCAGAGGAGGGCACACCAAAATTACCTTGGCGGCATCTTTCTGAAATTAGAGAGCCCATCTCTCTTAGGGAGTGGCTGTGGATCACCGAGGTAGAGATCTGGTGTTGGGGATGTGAGGGATGCCACCAAGGCCCACGTCACCTCCTCAGTATGCCAGGGATTTTCTGGCTTAGTCCCTCCCCAGATGAGGGATGTGCAATGCCACCCTGCCCGTTACATGAGCGCTCACGCTCACGCCCAGAAGGCAGTCACCCTACATCTCCCCCTTGCTTTGGTTCCAATGGCAGTAGTACTCCTGCTCTCCACCGGGTGTCGGGTGTCACTAACTGCGCGGAACACATCCCCCCTCCCTCCCAGGACAGGAGAGCAGTCCTCTAGATGCTCAATCCTCTCCTCCCCTGCTGACCCCTGGCAACCTGGGCTCGTTCCCGAATCCGGGTCATCAGCATGGCGTGAGATGTGGCATCCAGCACCTCAACCCTCAGCGCCACCGGGCCGCAGTCATGTCAGACAACTGACAACTTTACATCACACTTAGATAATCACTTAAGAGAGAGAGAGAGAGAGAGAGAGAAAAGCAATGAAGGATATTTGCATTGCGAAACAGTGAGCATGTAATAGGCACTGGTCATCTCTTTTGCACGTAAACCATTGTGTGATTCCTATGATTCCTACTGAACCAAGCTGGAATAGAAGCAATGCCCTAAGGGGAAAGACTCCTTAACCCTTAGCCCCTGAGCATACAACCTAATCATCGTGTTTGTATAAACTCAAACAATGTTTGGTAGAAATAGAAAATAGAAGCTATTATTTGATAGAGCAATCAGATCCCACCATCTATTGTAGAACAGACAGAACAACTGTTAAAACATCTGTTTATATATAGATACAAAATTTCCCCCCAAACGTCTGAAATATAGGAAGTACTCCAAACCTCAACTGTAAATATAACAGCAGGAAATGCCTTGGGTCATAAAAGGGAGCACATTTTCCATGTGAAATTGTTTAAATTTCATAATTAAAGTCTCAAACAGAAAACAGATATGTCCCTTGACACCAGATCCACATGATGGAAACCATTATGCAAATGAACCCAATCTGGTCAGCTGATTCTCAAAACCAGCATTACCATCTAATTAACTGCAGTAAACTAACACCTACTTATAAGTGTAACCACTCCATCCACGAGGTGGGAGATAGCCTAGATGTTGGCCTCTGGGCAAAGTCTTTTAGGTCTTCGGGTGCATGCCACCTCAGTTTGGTTGGTCTGGCAGTAACTGGAATGTGGCCAGGTGTCTCCACCTATGAGGATTCTTTCAAAAAAATATAGCCTGGGTGTTGCCCCAAAGGAAATAAATGTAACGTCCATCATCAGTGATGGGGACACCAAATAATATGCTCACACCCCCACTTTTACCTCTAAGCAGACAAATAAACAAAAACACAATTGAGGACACAATAAATGCAATCAACTACCAAGGCTTTATCGACAGGAACAAGATCTGGCTTGGGAAAGGAAGGGTTAAATGCAAAGGCAAACAGTATTTTAACACTCTCCAGCTATATCACACCACCCTCCAGTGAGTACCCACAGTTTTTGCTGTTACCCCCTACTGGTGCACCAGTTAACCAGCAGTGCCTTTGGAGCACCCAAACAATCTCTAATGTATGCACACAACTGGACAGTTGCAGGCCTGATGGTGGACCTCGGTGTGGTACGATTAAAGGCAGATATTGGGGATCCAAAATAAAATGCTGTTATCCCACAAGTAGATGATTTTTTTTTAGTTACTCCTGGCTTTATTGTCTCTCTTTGGGTGGTGGCCTAAGTAATGCAGGATTGACCACTGTTTATCTAACTTGCCCTAGCTAATAAGTACAAAAGGTAACTTATTGACCCAGTCCTCACAATCTGTGACAGTCTCTGCATCCAGCGGACTCCATTGGGACGTTCTCTCTGGACTGGGCAAATGCAGGCTGAGTAAACGATGCGGTGGACCAAACATGCTTTGGGGTGACCAAGGGTGCAGGCTATGAAGATCCTCACTGTCCTTTTCCTCTTTACCCCAATGTGGGACTTTGTCTTACCTTCTCTGGAGAGCAGGCAGTCACTTGGGACCACTGGAGGCTGAACTTCTTGTCAGGACGAGTCCTGACAGCAGGCTGGAAGAATGCTGACTTACCACTCTCCCAGGTCTGGGGTTCAAGCAAGGTAACCCCTGCTCCTTTGAACCAATGGCCTTCAAAGCACTTTGCTGTGGTTCAGTTTCTGTGCAGGGATTTCAGAAATCTTTTTCCAGCCAAAAAGTGGCTGAAGCAGATTGACACTGCACATCCATTTCCTTTTCTTGCCAAGGCAGATCTGATCCAAACTCCTATGAGCCTCCATCGTCATGGACCTCCGAATCAACTCCGATTGTCTGATACATCATACATATTTGATAATGCTAAACCCTGTTCTCTCAGTGGCTGTCAATTTTATGCGGAAAACATGCACATAAAGTTCACTGAAACCTGACTCAGTTTACTGCTCTGGAAAGCTAGGCTTAAGATTGGCTATTTTTCGTGGGTTGGTTTTGTCATCCTCTGATCCCTACCTAGCAGTCCTGGCTAGAGGGGCAATATATCTCATGGCTCCTTTGCAGTCTTTGTTTATATTTATATTTTCCATTCCTCGGTACAGCTTCTGGCCATCTTGATCAGTACCTTGCAGTCCTTGCTGCGGTCTGGTGGGACCAGTACCCCTAAAGTTGATGTTTCATGCATGCAATGTAGTGCCCTTGAGAGTCACTGAAAAGGGTAGTCCCTAACCCTAATTGCTAGTGTAGGGGTTGGGGAAAAACTGTATGACTTTGGCTGTGGGTGTCCATGGCAATGTGATGTTGAAGAGGAAAGACTGTGGTTAGGTTTTTACTTCCTGGTACCACTCCCACAGTCCATGAGAGCTGGGAGAATGAAACAAACTCTAGCCAAAGCTGATACAGCTGTGATGAGCTACTAAATGACAAAAGGTACACGTGTGCATAGAAAATATTGAATGCCCAGGTGTAACTTGGCCATTTTTAGGAGGTGTTGCACCAAATTTTCAACATGGTGTTTTTGGGACCCCACCTCATGAACAGTGACAGTGTCATTTTGTTCATTTGTCCCAAAAGGTGATTTCACAAAGCGACTGTGCCACTCTGTGCCACAGGTGCGAAAACACATTTTGGGCAGGATGTGAATAATGGCAGCTGTACTGTTAATAAGGAGGTGTGCAAAAATGGCAATGTTGAAAATCTGGAGTAAAAATATAAAAAATTGGAGAAGTTAGGAGCGTGTGTAGAAACTGTGCAATGCACACTTGTAACGCAGTCATTTTTTGGAATTATTTCACAAAATTTGCAACATGGGCTTTTTGGGACCCCACCTCATGAACAGTGGCACTGTCGTTTCATTATTCAGTCCCAAATGATGATTCCATGCAGTGACCGCAAAATCATCTTTTGGGGTCGAGTAATGAAAGGACAGTGACAGTGTTCACGAAGTGGGGTCCCAAGAACCCCATGTTGAAAATTTGGGCCAAAATTCAGAAAAATGGCTTATTTATCAACATAAGTTGAAAACCCCATTGACTGCCAGTATAGCGCACTTACCTTTGATTCTTCAGTTTGTGGTTCGGCTTTGAAGAGTGCAGATGTGTGCCGTCCAGAGAAGAAGACAGCGCCAACCTCCGGAGGTAAGTATGGGGTGGGGGGTGCTGGAGTGGGTACCAGGGGAGAGTGGGGAAGGGGAGGGGGGACTGGGGTGATGATTTAAGGACTGCTTTCTTTTTACAGGGAAAAACAAAACACATTGGGGGACGATTTTCTTTATTTACAGGAAAAAAGCATACATTTGGGCACACTGGGGTGGGCTCCCAGTGTGCCACATGAGTTTGGGGATTCATGATGCTGACTCGGGGATTGGGCACCCCAATGTCGACATGGGGAAAAAAAACATACATTTGGGCACACTGGGCTGAGCTCCCAGTGTGTCACATGAGTTGGGGGGCACATAATGCCGACATGGGAATTGGGCCCCCGATGTTGGTGCAGGTACCATATACATTTGGGCACACTGGGGTGGGCTCCCAGTGTGCCATGGGTTGGGAGGAGTATATAATGCCGACATGGGGATTGGGCACCCCGATGTCAGTGAGGGGATGGGGAACGAAGGGAGTGGGGAAGACAGCAGCAGTAGGAGGGTGTGGGAGGGTGTTCTTTGATACGGTAATGGGGGGAGTGGGGAGCAGCAGCAGTGGGAGGGTGTGGGAGGGTGTTCTTTGAATACGGTAATGGGAGGGAGTGGGGAAGACAGGAGCAGTAGGAGGGGTGGGAGGGTGTTCTTTGATACCGGTAATGGGAGGGTGGGAAGACAGCAGCAGTGGGAGGGTGTGGGAGGGTGTTCTTTGATACCGGTAATGGGAGGGAGTGGGGAAGACAGCAGCAGTAGGAGAGTGTGGGAGGGTGTTCTTTGATACCGGTAATGGGAGGGAGTGGGGAAGACAGGGCAGTGGGAAGGTGTGGGAGGGTGTTCTTTGATACCGTAATGGGAGGGAGTGGGAAGACAGGGCAGGGAGGGTGTGGGAGGGTGTTCTTTGATACCGTAATGGAGGGAGTGGGAAGACAGCAGCAGTAGGAAGGGTGTGGAGGGTGTTCTTTGATACCGTAATGGGAGGGAGGGGAAGACAGCGCAGTAGGAGGGTGTGGGAGGGTGTTCTTTGATACCGGTAATGGGAGGGAGGGGAAGACAGCAGCAGTGGGAGGTGTGGGAGGTGTTCTTTGATACCGGTAATGGGAGGAGTGGGAAGACAGCAGCAGTAGGAGGGTGGGAGGGTGTTCTTTGATACCGTAATGGAGGGAGTGGGAGACACAGCAGTAGGAAGGTGTGGAGGGTGTTCTTTGATACTGTAATGGGAGGGAGGGAGAAGAGGGCAGTGGAGGGTGTGGGAGGTGTTCTTTGATACCGTAATGGGAGGGAGTGGGAAGACAGCAGCAGTGGAGGGTGTGGGAGGTGTTCTTTGATACGGTAATGGGAGGGAGTGGGAAGACAGCAGCAGTGGGAGGGTGTGGAGGGTGTTCTTAGATACCCGGTAATGGGAGGGATGGGAGAGACAGCAGCAGTAGGAGGGTGTGGGAGGGTGTTCTTAGATACCGCAATGGAGGGAGTGGGGGAAGACAGCAGCAGGGAGGGTGTGGAGGGGTGTCTTAGATACTGTAATGGGAGGGAGTGGGAGAACAGGGGCAGTGGAGGGTGGGAGGGTGTTCTTTGATACCGGTAATGGGAGTGGGGGGAGAACAGGGGCAGTGGGAGGGTGTGGGAGGGTGTTCTTAGATACGGTAATGGGAGGGAGTGGGGAGAACAGGGGCAGTGGGAGGGTGTGGAGGGTGTTCTTTGATAATGGTAATGGGAGGGAGTGGGGAGAACAGGGCAGGGAGTGGGTGTGGAGGGTGTTCTTTGATACCTGTAATGGGAGGAGTGGGGAGAACAGGGCAGTGGGAGGGTGGGAGGGTGTTCTAGATACCGTAATGGAGGGAGTGGGGAGAATAGGGGCAGTGGAGGTGTGTGGGAGGGTGTCTTTGATACCGTAATGGGAGGGAGTGGGAGAACGGGGCAGTGGGAGGGTGTGGGAGGGTGTTCTTAGATACCGTAATGGGAGGAGTGGGGAGAACAGGGGCAGTGGGAGGGTGTGGGAGGGTGTTCTTAGATACCGGTAATGGGAGGGAGTGGGAAGACAGCAGCAGTGGAGGGGGTGTGGAGGGTGTTCTTTGATACATTAATGGGAGGGGTGGGAGAACAGGGCAGTGGAGGGTGTGGGAGGGTGTCTTTGATACCGGTAATGGGAGGGAGGAAGACAGCAGCAGGAGGGTGTGGAGGGTGTTCTTGATACCGGTAATGGGAGGGAGTGGGAAGACAGCAGCAGTGGAGGGTGTGGGAGGTGTTCTTTGATACCGGTAATGGGAGGAGGGGAAGACAGCAGCAGTGGGAGGGGTGGGAGGGTGTTCTTTGATACGGTAATGGAGGGAGTGGGAGAACAGGGGCAGTGGGAGGTGTGGGAGGGTGTTCTTAGATACCGGTAATGGGAGGGAGTGGGAAGACAGCAGCAGTGGGAGGGTGTGGGAGGGTGTTCTTTGATACCGGTAATGGGAGGGAGTGGGAAGACAGCAGCAGTAGGAAGGTGTGGGAGGGTGTCTTTGATACTGTAATGGGAGGGAGTGAGAAGAGGGGCAGTGGGAGGGTGTGGAGGGTGTTTTTGATACCGTAATGGGAGGAGTGGGAGACAGCAGCAGTGGAGGGTGGGAGTGTTCTTTGATACCGGTAATGGGAGGGTAGGGAAGACAGCAGCAGTGGGAGGGTGTGGGAGGTGTCTTAGATACCGGTAATGGAGGGAGTGGGAAGACAGCAGCAGTAGGAGGGTGTGGGAGGGTGTTCTAGATACGGTAATGGGAGGGAGTGGGAAGACAGCAGCAGTGGGAGGGTGTGGGAGGTGTTCTTAGATACCGTAATGGGAGGGAGTGGGGAGAACAGGGCAGTGGGAGGGTGTGGGAGGGTGTTCTTTGATACCGGTAATGGGAGGGAGGGGAGAACAGGGCAGTGGGAGGGTGTGGGAGGTGTTCTAGATCCCGTAATGGGAGGAGTGGGGAGAACAGGGCAGTGGGAGGGGTGTGGGAGGGTGTTCTTTGATACGGTAATGGGAGGAGTAGGGAGAACAGGGGCAGTGGGAGGGTGTGGAGGGTGTCTTTGATACCGGTAATGGGAGGAGTGGGAGAAAAGGGCAGTGGGAGGTGTGGGAGGTGTTCTTAGATACCGTAATGGGAGGGAGTGGGGAGAACAGGGGCAGTGGAGGGTGGGAGGGTGTTTTTGATACTGCACGGGAGGGAGTGGGAGAACAGGGGCAGTGGGAGGTGTGGGAGGGTGTTCTTAGATACCGGTAATGGAGGAGTGGGGAGAACAGGGGCAGTGGAGGTGTGGGAGGGTGTTCTTAGATACCGTAATGGGGAGGAGTGGGGAAGACAGCAGCAGTGGGAGGGTGTGGGAGGTGTTCTTTGATACGGTAATGGGAGGAGTGGGGAGAACAGGGCAGTGGGAGGGTGTGGGAGGGTGTTCTTTGATACACGTAATGGAGAGGAGTGGGAAGACAGCAGCAGTAGGAGGGTGTGGGAGGGTGTTCTTTGATACCGGTAATGGGAGGGAGTGGGGAAGACAGCAGCAGTGGGAGGGTGTGGGAGGGTGTTCTTTGATACCGGTAATGGGAGGGAGTGGGGAAGACAGCAGCAGTGGGAGGGTGTGGGAGGGTGTTCTTTGATACCGGTAATGGGAGGGAGTGGGGAAGACAGCAGCAGTAGGAGGGTGTGGGAGGGTGTTCTTTGATACCGGTAATGGGAGGGAGTGGGGAAGACAGCAGCAGTGGGAGGGTGTGGGAGGGTGTTCTTTGATACCGGTAATGGGAGGGAGTGGGAGAACAGGGCAGTGGGAGGGTGTGGGAGGGTGTTCTCTAGATACCGGTAATGGGAGGGAGGGGAGAACAGGGGCAGTGGGAGGGTGTGGGAGGGTGTTCTTTGATACCGTAATGGGAGGGAGTGGGAGAACAGGGGCAGTGGAGGTGTGGAGGGTGTTCTTTGATACCGTAATGGGAGGGAGGGAAGACAGCAGCAGTGGGAGGGTGTGGGAGGGTGTTCTTGATACCGGTAATGGGAGGGAGTGGGGAAGACAGCAGCAGTGGGAGGGTGTGGGAGGGTGTTCTTTGATACCGGTAATGGGAGGGAGTGGGGAAGACAGCAGCAGTGGGAGGGTGGAGGAGGAGTGCCATCCAAAAGATGGCAGTGAAAACATAACTGTGCATGCATGGCAGTCACGCATGCGCAGTTGCAGTGAATGGCATGTTGTCATTCACAACATGGCAGCGCCAGCTGAAATGCGCATGAATGTGAGTGACACATTCCCAGTTCTTGGCCCAGAATGTGGAAGTAACAGACAAAATAGTGCAGCTGTCATTTTGTAGTGGCCAATCGTGGTGGAGTGTTTCAAACTCTGTTGGACTTTTGAAAGGACACTTCCAAAAGTCCAATGGAAGGTTCCACGATCGGCCATTTTTGCAAGATCCCAGAATGGCTGTCGGCTCCACCCACAGCTGTAAAAACTGGGCAGTGCTGATGGGTGCAGCATGCACTGAAGAAAGTCATGCTACTCCAGTCTTGCTCTTGTTCCTGCAGCTGCAGTCCAGGAGGGGACCAAGCTGAAGGAGTGGTTTAGGAGGAGGCAGCAGTAGCAACTCCAGCAGGGAGCCAAAATGTATGCCCCCTTTCAGGGGGGTTATATTAGGGCACTATTCCCTTGACAGCTAACAAAGGTTGTATGTAGCTTATTAGAAATGACAGAACAAACAGAGATGTAAGGTGCCAATGCTGCAAGCTTTGTACATGGAATTATGCCACGTAGTGATGTTGCACAGACATTGTAGTCACCGGGCAGACATTAACTAATTGCTTGATTTTATTTGATAACTGGCACAGGGCACTAGACCAATTATCCTTTTTGCAGGCATGACTCAAGACAACGTGACAAAAGGTAAACAGACTATATCTAATTATGCAGATGTAGTACTACCTGTATATTATGGCTCAGTATGCAGTTTTGACCAATTTGCCTGGAATATATCATGCACAGAATTGCTGCAAACGTCTCTGGATCCTGCATATTTGGTAATGAGCAGTCCACTGGCTACAAAGTTCTACAAGGCTGAAAATACATGCCCCCCCCAACTTATCTAAAGCTTTTCATTTGCTCACTAATAGCACAAAATGGTTGGGATTTGCATTCCGAACCTATCAGGTTTAATAGAACTTGGTTAAAAGAGGATTCTTGGCTATTTCGTTTTTTGTATCTTCTTGCATTTTTAAATTATTTATAAAAATAACTTCTATTCTGACACTTGTAAAACAGCAAAAAACAAACTTTCTAAGGATAATCTTCACAAGCTGCCCAGACCCAGCGGAACCTGAGGGCACTCTGCATGTGGTTTTGGGATAGTTGAGGAACCGTTCCACACCCATAAACTAATCCTGAACAGCAATAAAATCAAAGTCATGATGTTCTGCAGCACTTGGAACAAGCATGAGTCCTATGCACTTAACATCGGTATCTGCTCTGGAGCACTGCTCGAACACACCCAGCACTTTAAATATATTGGGGTCACTCTGGACAGCTGTCTAGCTTATGACCAACACATCAGCAATGTTTCCAGGACTGTCAGCTATAAGATCGGTCTCCTCCACAGGCACAAGCACTGTCTCACCTCGGACGCCCTCAGACTCGCCATCAACAGCTCCATCCTTTTTGTAGTAGACTATGGCTTGGTAATCTATGGCTCTGCATGCCACACTGCTCGCCACAGAATATCAGTTGCCCTGAACAAGGCCTGCAGACTGCTCACAGGGGCCACTTGTCTCACCCATACCTATGAACTCTATGCTCAAATGGGCTGGCTCCAACTCAGTGGGAGAATACACTGCCAAACCTTCTGCTCACCAAAAAGGCTCTTCTTGGTATCCTTCCCTAAGGCACAGCTAACCTACTCCAGTTTCACAGCAGCAGCTCGCAATGTACAAGAAGCTCTAGCACCCACTTTTTCCATGTTCCTTAACCCCAAATGACACAGGGCCAATGCTCCTTTGCCTAGAGATCACACCTCTGGTTTAATGCCCTCGGCCAGGACATCTCCAACCAACCTACTCTGGGCCCTTTTAAAAGTCTGCTTCGACAACATCTTTCCGCATTCAGCACCTGTGACTGCAACCCTTAGTTCCCCTTGCCTTCAGTCGCTGCCCTGCCATTTAGCGGCTCCCTGCACTGGCATGGCCCCTTGCCGCTTCTACCCACCCCTCTCACTCACCCCCACCACCTCTCTGCCCTGCCACCTAGTGGCTCATTGCACTGGCATGGCTACTGGCCACCTTCTACCCACCCCCTTACTCCCTCAACCCCCTCACTACGACAATGTCTATGACTGCTGCCCCTTTTCTCACCTCACTCCTACCCTCCACTCCTACCCACTGCCTCCTTTAGCCCCTCTCTAACTCCTATCTGCTTATCTCTAACTATCTGTTTGCCAACTAAGATCAAGCTTGTCTGAATTAATTGCTGACGGTGTATTCTAATCTATGATATTGTACCTATTAATGTCTTGTTGTTACACTCTTGTTTGGATAACTTTTGACATTTCTGTTCATGTTTTATACACTTTGTTTGTATTACCTTTGTAATTATTGTTCTTCCCTCCCACTGACGTGGAACCTTTGTAAACGAGCTCCCAGCTCAAAGGTGTTTAATCCTAGATCTCAATAAATAAATAAATAAATAAATAAAATCCCACCTACTCTCCCCAAGCCCCATAGCCTTGTGACCCAAGAACAAGCCACAGGTCCTGGGCATGCAGTGACTGTGTGAAGAAAGTTATAAATGATGTCCTGCTTCACACAGGAAATTATGATGACCAGCGAAGCCCTCTTCTCTCAGCTCCATGGTCAGCTGCCATATGGGATGAAAGGGAGCATGCGTACAGTATACTGTATGCTGTACACACACTCTCTGTCATCTCATATGGCAGCCTGCTAAGAAGGTAAGAGGCCTATGCCAGTAATCATATTAACCTCCCTGCACAGCACTGTCTTATTTAGGTATGGGGAGGTTGGCTGGGCAGTGTGCTCAGTTTGGCTGGTGCAGGGGGGTCACCAGCCACAGAGAACTCGAGGTTTGTACCAGGATGGGTACTCGGTAGGTGGGGAGTACCACTAGACATCAAGGACTAACTATGCATTGCAGACTGGGGGATTTGGGGGCCCTAAACACCAGGGCAACTACTTACTTCACAAGACCAGTGATCAGAGGGCAAAGGGTGCCACTAGACTCCAGGTTCAAGAGGAATATTATGGGGATGGGTGATCGGAGGGTTGGGGTTGCCACTAGACACCATGGACAAGAGGGATTTATGGGGGCAGGTGATCAGAAGGTGGGGGTGCCACTAGACACTAGGAACAAGAGGAATATTGTGAGGATGGGTGATTGGAGGGTGGGGGTGCCACTAGACACTGGGGACATCACTGCAACTTCAGGGATGGGTAATTGGAAGGTGATGGTGCCACTAGACACCAGGACAAATGAGTATACAAACATACAAACTTTGCCGGCAGATAAAGGCCTAGTGGTCTATTAAGTCGGCTTGAATGTGCAGCTAGCACCCCTTATTCTGCTGCTGCCCCTTTCTCTCCCTCTCCCCTCCCTTGCCCTGTCCCAGCCCCTTTTGAAGCAGTCCACTGTTCTACTGGATACCACTTCTGCTGGTAATGCATTCCACTCGGCTACCACCCTCTCCGTAAAAAAGTGTCTCCTTCTCTCCCTCCTGAACCTTCCTTCCTTCCTTCCTCCCTCCAGTCTCTTATTGTGGCCCTTGGTGTGACTCTCCCCTCCCTTACTTTGAACAGCCCCTCTGTACCTGTCTTGTTTATTCCTTTCATGTGCTTGAAGGTTTTAATTATATCTCCTCTGTCCCTCTTCTCCTAAAGCGAGTACATTTTCAACTCCCTCAGCCTTCTCTCATATGGTAAGTCCCCCAACTCCTGGATCATCTTTGTCACCCTGCACTGCACCTCCTCTAGTAACTTAATGTCCATCTTCAGATACGGGTGCCAGTACTGCACGCAGTACTTCAGGTGCGGTCTAACTAATGATTTAAACAGTGGCAGAATCTTCTTCCCCCTCCTCAAAGATATACCCCCTGCAGTGCAACCCAGCATTTTATTGACCTTTGCAGCTGCCTTCCTATATTGTGCCGAGTTGTTCATTGACCCTGTAATGAGCACCCCCAGATCCTTCTCCTCCTCTGTCTGGGCTAGCTGCACTCCCCCTAGCTGGTAACTCCTCTTTGGGTTCTTCATCCCAAAATGCAGCACCTTGCACTTTTTGGCTTTGAATCCCAGTTGGCAGGTGTCTGATCAGGTTTCCAACTTTGCCAGATTAACCTGCAACCCCTGCCACCCCCCTAGGTCATCCACCACTGCTCCCATCTTGGTGTCATCAGCAAACAGACTGATCTTGCTCTTGATGCCCAATGATATGTCTGCAATGAATATCCCAAACAACACTGGTCCCAACACTGAGCCCTGTGAAACACCGCTTGTCACTACCTTTGGGGATGAGAGCCCCCATCCACCACCACCCTCTGTTGCCTTCCCTGAAGCCAGTTCCTTACCCATCTCACCAGTTTTACACCCACTCTTGTGCCTTCTAACTTACTTCCCAGCCTCCCATGCGGCACTGAGTCAATGCCTTACTGAAGTCCAGGTACAGGACATCCACTGCATGACCCACATCCAATTGTCTAGTTACCCAGTCATAGAACTCCACCAGATTGATTTGGCAGGATCTGCCACTTATGAAGCCATGCTGTCTGCTGTCCTGTAGCCCTTTGGCCTCCAGGAGGGGCACCAGCCTCTCCTTCAGGATAGTCTCAATCAGCTTACCTATGATGGATGTGAGGCTCACCAGTCTGTGGTTCCCTGGTTCATCCTTGGGGCTGCTCTTGTGGAGGAGCACCACATGAGGCATCCTCCAATCCTGAGGTAAACACCCTGAGTGTAGTGAGGCATTGAATAGGTCTGCCAAAGGTCCTTCCAGGACCTCTGCCAGCTCCTCCAGTACCCTGGGGTGGATGCCATGCCTGGCGCCTTGTCCACCCTCAGTGCCCTCAAATCCTCCAGAACACTGCCTTTGGTGATTTCCCCCATCTGTTACCCCCTCCTCCTCTGTTCCTGCCCTTCCTCCCTCCTTGGGTATCACCCCCTTCTCCTTAGTAAATACCGAGCAGAAGTAATTATTTAACGCTTCTGCCTTATCACCCCCTGCTTCTTCCCACCCCCCTCCTTCCTAATTCTTACTATATGGTCCTTACAGCTCCTTTTCTCCCTGATGTACCTAAAGAAGTCCTTCTCCCCCTTCTTAATACCCTGCACCAGCCTGAGCTCCTTAGACGCCTTTGCTGCCCTTACTGCCCTTGTTGCCTCCTTTGATTCCTTCAAGTACTCCTCTCTGTCCTCCCCCCCCGTCCCTGTTTATTTGTACGTCCTAAAGGCAGCTCTTTTCCTCCTTATCTCTTCCATGACCTCCTTGCGCACCAAGCTAGGTTTCTTTGCCCTAGCCATCTTGCTCTGGGCCTTGCTGCAGATTCTGGTGCCTCCACTATCCCCAGCTTTATGTGCTCCCACCTCTGGTTAGTGCCCATACTAGGTTGAATTCTGGCCAGGTACCCTTTTACCACTTCCCCCATCCTCCCACAGTTGGTCCTCCTGAAGTCCAGCACCCTTGTGCCAGATTCCACTCCTTCCTTACCTATATTAAATGTGAACCATACTGAGTGGTGGTCACTCCCCGCCAGCGGTTCTTCCATCCTCAGTTCCCTCACAAACCCCCCATTTGCCAGCATGCAGTCAAGGGTATTCTGTAACCTGGTTGGTTCACTGACCATTTGCATCAGGAAGCTGTCCTGGAAGGCATCCAGCAGTACCTGCACCCTTCTACTCCTGGTTGTTGGGGTACTCCAATCCACTTCTGGTCTGTTGAAGTCCCCCAGAATCACCACACTACCTTTCTCGCAGGTCCACCAGATCTGTCCCACTAGTTCCCTGTCTAACTCCTCTGTCTGAGAAGGCAGCCTATACACCACTCCCATCATGGGAGTCCTATTCTTGGAATCCTGGATTTGCATCCATAGTGACTCTGTACTACCCTCCACTCCTTCCTCCTGTACACTTTTCAGTCCTTCCCTCACCTATAGTGCCACCCCCCTCCTTTCCCATTCTCTCTAACCCTACGAAATATCCTGTACCCTGGTATTGACAGGTCCCAGTCATTGTATGAGGTGGCTGTATTCCCGCCCAATACAATGACTATATTGATAATATATTATGGGGACTGGTGATCAGAGGTTGAGGGGTGCCACTAGACACTAGAGACAAGAGGAATATTATGGGGGAGCGATTGGAGGAGGTGGTGCCAGTAGACCCCAGGGCAATGACTTAAAATACAGGAGTAGGTGATCAGAGGGCAGGGGGTGCCACTGAGTACCAGGGAGCATATTTACACTGAGGAGCTGGGTATTTGAGTTGTGGAGGGGGGGTACTCACCACAATGCCTGATATGGTGGAAAGCTACAGGATGGGCACAAACCTGCCACCGCTTGGCATGCAAATGAGCCTATAATGAGCATACACATAACCCCTTAGTGCGTTGCTTGTCCAATGGGCTCCTTTGCATTTTTCTTCTGAACATCAGGCCATGGACTCATGGTGCTATCTGGTCTTTGGGGTGGGTGCAGTTCTCTATGCGTTGCATACAGCCCAGGTCCCTGTCGGGGCAGTGCTACTCTCCTTAGTGCTGTGCTGGTGTGGCCGTATATTTAGTGGGATAGTGCCAATGCACTATCTGACTGAATACAGCAACCTCTGATCAGACGCAAGTGCAAGCACAGCTCAAATCTTTGCATTCCACTTTTGCACATATTTGAATATCTGGGCTCAGAAATTCAAACTGTAAGTACGGTGGTACTTCATTTTTAAATGTATGCATGTCATCATACCTCTCAACCTCTCAGCATTAAAATTCATAGCACTGGGCTTCAAAATTTAGAGCAAATGGCCAGAATGTATGGCACTTTCTTATTTTAAAGAATAATATGTCTACAAATAGTGGGCCTCATATATTTAGTGTTGAGGAATGTTTCTATCAAGTTAGTTCAATGATTTAATAGTTTGTGTGTCCAAAAATAGCTTTAACATTATTAAGAACATCAGTAAACCTTTGTGGAGCAAGGGTAAATTTGAGTGTAAAAATCACAGCACTGTGTGAAATTTATAGCAGTTGAGAAGTACAGTGCAATCTCGATCTAATGAACCCTCATTATATGGATATCCCTATCTAATGAACTGGTAGCATGTCTCCAGAGTGAATACACTCAGAACGTTTTATTCCCAGTTTTACAAACTCCTGATTATCTGAACTAATTTCATGTCTCCCAAGTAGTCTGGATAATTGAAATTGTACTTTATGATGTATGTGAGTGTAAGAAGAGTTTTATGGGGGCAAATAACATTTAACGATTATTTTTTTAATATAGGGCAGTTATATTTTTAGGGCTTATTTTGAAGCTTTTCAGTAAGTAAATATGGTAGCCATACTTGTAATGGCAGTCAGGGATGAGTGGTTAGCATTGATTTCATTGTGAAGAGACTGCAGGATCTTTATCCAGTGCTGTTGTACTGAAATAACAGCACGGGTAAAGCTGGCCCTCAGCCAATCAGGTTTCATGATTTTTCAAACCTATTTTATAATAGGTTATTTATATAGTCACTGCATACCCTAGCCTGGCAGCTTGTCCTAGGGTCACGAAACTAGAGGCTTGCTGGTTTGGGCATTAGGGTTGAAAACCCCAGAAAACAATACACCACCAATTTACTAAGACTCCTGAGACTCCCAACTCCTAATTTTTTCATGTCCTTACTTTGTCCAGTTTGTGTTCTTCTACCTAAATGTCTGAATAAGAATAAATTTATTTTTGCAATAAATATCAAAACTCAGTGCCTAAAAATACAAGACATAACTTCCAGACTATTACATAAAATTATCACGACTGCAGAAGGTGACTGTTTGGGCTCTGGACTCCACACCCATAAGAAACGTAAGGACAACACAGAATGTCGAATTGTCTGTTTCACCCACTCTGCATTCCATTCGTTTCTGCTTGGGTATGCTGATTGTCCAGTTATATGGGACCACCATTTCCTGTAGTGCGTTTCTCCTTCTGTTTAAACGATACTCAGAGCACAGGTTAGCAATGTTTTGTTGTGTTTATATTTGCCAATTTATACACTGGAGTAACTATGAATAATTTTAGGAATTTCTGTACTATCCAGAAGGTATTTTTTAAAGCATATAATTGTGCAGTATTTTCAAGAAAGACTTTGTCACTAAGATAAATACTTAAAAAAATGCAGAGATGCAAAGAGCAGCATCTGCTGCAATTAACAAGCTAGCGTGTTGTCTGAAATTACTCACAACTTTCAAAAGTAGTGAAGTATTACTTCTTATATGGGTAGTATTTTTTTCTTTTCTCTTTTGCTAATTAGAATATTTTCTGCTGGACAGTGCTAAGTATAATGTGTGGAACAGTACCGGGAGGCTGACATAACAGGTTCTGTTCTTCCTCATACATCATCAGCAATGACCTCACAACTGATCAAAAGCAGTCAGCTGCTGCAAGATGGGTCACTTGTGATGTCACAATGATTGAGGTCTCAAGGGTGATGAGTTATATAGAGGAACAGAAGAAGATTTGTCAGGCTTTGGGTAAAGTACTGCTCTTTAACATCACACCAAATTCTATCAGGCGGAAAACCTAATAAGCCAATGGAACAAAAATGCTTCCGAAACACAAAGTAACAACTGTCTGCTTTTAAAAATTAATACCATTTTCTGCCGGCGCGGTGGCACTGAAGGCTGAGGTGCTGGATGCCTTACCTTGCACTATGGTGGTGACCCATGTTCGGGAATGAGCACGGGCTGCCAGGGGTTGGCAGAGGAGGAGAGGGATAGAGCATCCAAGGGACTGCTGTCCCTCTCTGGAGAGGGGGGACTCCAGTGGTCAGTGCACTACTGGCCCCTAGCGGAGGCTGAAGGGCAATGTGCCAATGCTGCAGAAGAGGGGCTAAGATGGGGCAGAAAGCTAGAGGAGCATGTGTGGACACATGCGCTCACCCTCCGCTGGTGTCGTTGCATGCCCCACTCATGCAAGCAAGAAAATTTGGAAAAATGGTCCCTGGTCATGCAGGATGAAGCAGCCACCCACCGCAGGCCCTGACTCCCAATGGCGCTCCCTGAACTGGATCCTGGCTGAGGTGAGTTGAGCTAGGGAGGCTACTCACTGCCCTACCATGGAGGGTAAACTGTGGGGGAAGAGGGGATGCTGCCTGATGTCGGGGTGCAGGGCTGGATGGGTGGCTGAGGATGGTTGCCAACTGGGGCCCAGGGGAGAAACAGGTTAAAACAAAAAATCTTATCTTCCCTGCATGATCCTGCCAGTCTTCCAAATTTGTGAGGCTGTGTGGCCTAGTGGTTGGAGCAGTGGCTTTAAAATGGGAGATTACAGGTTCAAACTCCATCAGAGCCAACATACTCACAGTGGGACCTTGGGAATGTCATGTAAGTTCCCAGTGCTCCAGATCCTCCAGTTACAGAAACGGGTAGAATTATGACCCCACTGACAATTATATGTTGCATCTCAGCTGGGCTATCCTGGGTAAATGAACTGCAAAAATGAAAACTCAAATAAAAAGAAAGTTTATTGAACTTTTCTTGTCTTTAAATATGCACATTCCCCCTCCAAAACTGTTTGCTTTCACTTCTTGTGCACACAGTGATATCATGCCCCTTAGTCCTTTGATAGAGCACTGACTGTGCTTGATAAGATCCTGAAGCCATTAGCCATTCTTACATAGTGAACACTAAGAAGCACTTAAGGCCAGTTTATAGTGAATGTGTTTCCACTGTGGTGCAAATGAGGCTGTGCGAACACTTACCAGATCATGATAAGTTCTTCATTGACACTGAACCGCTCCCTGTGCTGCTGCAGTCCTGCCAGGGCTGGATTTACATAATATCGGGCCCTGTGCACAACATTTAGCATGGGGGCACTCCCAGGCAATTGAGGCATAATGTAAATGTGACCACCATTGAAAACAGGGCAAATGGGGGTTTGTACCTACTAATATGCTGCACTTCACTAGTCAAGAAGGTCTTGGTATGACATTGCACCATTCCCATGGTGCTATATCATGAAATCAACTCCAGCGTGAGCACCGTCTATAATGTTCCACTCACCATTTCAATTCTCACCTTAAGGTCCTCTTCTGGGTTGCTGAGATTTTTTTGTTTTGGTGCTGTGGTACTCTCCTGGTGATTTAGTGCCCCTCATAAACTCCAGCCCTTACACAGTCTTTGGCATCACATAGAACCCCCTCCCTTTCTCAGTTCCCCCCTTATGCTACTTATTGCTATCTGGTCCCTCACATATCTCTGTGACCCTCTAGCTAGTGGTTGAGAGCAGAATTCTAACAACCATACCACCTGTCTGTATTGGGTCTACAGGCAGGAGGCATCTGAAAACTCTGTGCTCACCAATGTGAGGGTTGTGATATTTTCTGCATGGCCCTGCAATCCATTTACATGGTGACTCCCACCCCTTCCCCCACACAGTTGTAATGTCACTAGTAACCATACACAAAAAAGGCTTGCGATCCTATAGTACATGGCATAACAGGGTCGTTAATGGCTTTCTGGGGCTAAGCGGTTAATCTGATCATGTTGTGACAGTACCATGTGCTACACACTGGGCTCTCTGTCTTTGAAGTGGGCCCCCTGTACATATTGGGCCCTAAGCGCAGGCATAGTTCACCTATCTGTAAATCAGGCCCTAAATCCTGGGAACATGTTCCAGAGTTAGCAGTATCAGCAGCCATGTGGATGGGCTGCACCACTTGCTCCGGCACACAGTGTATGTTCCTGGTTGTTCCTCCACCGCCCCCTTGACTCACGGTCCCTGTCCAGTGTGGTTTTCATTGCTACTGAGAGCAGCCATGTAACTGAACAGATAGAAATGCTTCTGATAAGTCCAGCATTTGTAAATTGCACTAACAAGTTAGAACATAGTCTAGACATATCAGGGACAAGTCTCTGATATTAACAAAACTAGAAGTTGCGTCCATTTTATGACTTGAAAATACCACCCAACGTAGCTAGTAATTTTGCCCGTCTTATAACTTTTAAAAATATAACACCCAACATAACTAGGAATTTTGCCAATTTTTTGACTTTGGAAAATACCACCTGCCGTAACTAGAAATGTTGCCCATTTTATGATTTTTTAAAATATTACCCATGGTAACTATGAATTATGCATATTTTATGACTTCTGGAACTATCCACTACCATAACTAGGAATTTTGTCCATTTTATGACTTTTGGAAATATCACCTGTTATAACTGGGAATTTTGCCTATTGTATGAAGTTTCAAAGTACCACCCACTGTAACAAGAAATTTTGCCCATTTTCTGACTTTTGAAAATATCATCTTCAGTATCTTCTGACCAGGGGCTGGATTTTCAGTCTGTCCCAGGACTATGTCCCACTCCATAACAGCTGCTGTGGCCTGAAATCTCCACACCTGCGGAGTTCCATATTTTCAGCTGGCGCAGCTGCGGGGGATGTTATGCCAGGTCTCACCAGGTGGAACTTTTCCCCGCAGCTGAGCTGAAAAATTGGCTGCAAGCTGCTGTAAACTGGGGGGCCAGTTGTAAACCAGCTCCCGCCTTTGAAAATACAGTGGCTGTGGGAAAATCCTGTGGGTCCACGAGTGGAAACCCACTTGCACCATTTTCTTCGCGTAGCTGCAGGACTGACAGGGGCTTTGAAAATCTCTTCCCACATATTTTCAACCATTATGTCTACAACACTAGCATTTATCTTTCATTGCTAGGGTTTTTAATTTGTCCCGTCTTCGGTATTTTAAATACTTCAGACTAAAATAGTTTCTATTCCACTGTCTGTTTCAAAAACATCTAACTGTTCCCAGATGGGCTCACATTGGCTCTGTTTGTGACACTGCAGTCTGCTGTTTTGGCATGCACTATGATGATAGTTCTGGTCTAGCCAAATGTCCTTCAAAGCCAAAAAAACAGTTTCCATGACATTTGGCACCCAACCGAGGCTTACCAGACTCGCCTCCCTCCCACTATTGCACGCCATTGATGGTGCTGCGACTCAGGGTGTATTCTCCTTTAAGTACTCACCTCGGGGTCTGGCTCGACTCAGGATGTATTCTCCTTTAAGTACTCACCTCGGGGTCTGGCTCGACTCAGGGCGTATTCTCCTTCAAGTACTCACCTCGGGGTCTGGCTCGACTCAGGGCGTATTCTCCTTTAAGTACTCACCTCGGGGTCTGGCCCACTCAGGTGTATTCTCCTTGAGTACTCACCCGGGGTCTGGCTCACTCAGGTGTATTCTCCTTGAGTACTCACCTGGGTCTGGCTCGACTCAGGGTGTATTCTCCTTTGAGTACTCACCTCGGGGTCTGGCTCGACTCAGGGTGTATTCTCCTTTGAGTACTCACCTCGGGGTCTGGCTCGACTCAGGGTGTATTCTCCTTTGAGTACTCACCTCGGGGTCTGGCTCGACTCAGGGTGTATTCTCCTTTGAGTACTCACCTCGAGGGTCTGGCTCGACTCAGGGTGTATTCTCCTTTAAGTATTCACGTCGGGGTCTGGCTCGAGCTCAGGATGCATTCTCCGTTAAGTACTCACCTCGGGGTCTGGCTCGACTCAGGGTGTATTCTCCTCTAAGTACTCACCTCGGGGTCTGGCTCGACTATGGGTGTATTCTCCTT
This sequence comes from Neoceratodus forsteri, assembly GCA_016271365.2. Taxonomy (NCBI): domain Eukaryota; kingdom Metazoa; phylum Chordata; order Ceratodontiformes; family Ceratodontidae; genus Neoceratodus; species Neoceratodus forsteri. The sequence continues at coordinate 137,044,428 of JADMNL010000024.1, forward strand.
TAAGTACTCACCTCGGGGTCTGGCTGGATCATCATCTTGATTTCTCTGTGCACACTGACATTCACCATAGGCTCCACTCCAATCTTGGTGCACCGTGCAAGAACAAAGTGAGTATCCTACTTCCTGCCTGCCGCAAGATAGTTTTAAAGGCGATTTTTCCTGTATTTGACTATGGTGACACAGTTTACAGTAGAGCTCCCAAATCCTCCCTTGCCAGACTAGACCCTCCCTTTCAATCGTTTTTGTCATTTTTGCCTTAGACTGTCCCCCTCATACTCATCGCTGCTTACTCTACTCTGCCCTCTCCCTCTCCTCGCTTCATGCCAGGCAGCATTTCCATTGTGCTACATTTATTCACAAATTCTGCTTTGGTTCCCTTCCCTTCCTCCTACCTTCCCTCCCTCCTATCTTCTCCCCTACTTCCTCCTACCCTCTCTGCAGCAATGTTTCCCATTACCTTTCTATTCCATGTAGGAAACCTACTGTTGGTCAGGCTGCCTTCTCGTATCCCGTTTCAAAACTCTGGTCCACTCTTTCCCTGTCAATCTGCTCTGGCTCCTCTCTCTTCTCCCTTAAGTCTCTTCTTTGTGATTTTTTTTTACTCCTACCTGCATCTATCCATGTCCCCTACCGCTTTGATCTCCTTTTCTCCTACTCCTGCTGCCTTGAACATTTTGCTCGGCACTAGGTCTGAACAGCACATGTATGAACAGTGCTGTCAATAACAGCACCATCCATACAGCGCTGTTCAGAACAGCGGCAGGAACAAATGCCATAGTAAGGGTAGTGCCACTGTTAGCGGCTGCAAAGCAACACGATGACCGCTACCAGTCCAAACATTTGTTTTACTGGGGAGCTCTACACCCCTACACTTCTATAACTAAAATAATCAACTCTGAGTCAGAATTGGATTACAGAGGAGAAACAAAGTTTCAGAGACCAGGATTAGAACTCTGGTCTCCATCACCATTCTGGCTGAGCTGCTCCATGTCTCAGTCCTCTCCACCCTGGGCGCAGCTTGACCAGCCTTCTTGATTCCCCAGCCCTTGTCTTCTTCCTAGTGCCATGGACAGTGACCTGAGTAGTGCTTACTGCACAGTGCTGTATAATCCTTGTCACTGTCCGTGATACAGCATTCGGACCATGCTGTTTTTTCTTGCATTATATTTATAGCGTAATTCTAGCCAGTTACCTTTTGCTCTCCCCCTTCCCCCACTATGCCTGTAGGGGTAGTTTCCCCTTGCATATCCAAACTCAGTTTTTATGTACCACATGTGCCTGATGTACTGTTATGCCTTGCCATGTTTATGATTATCCTCCTTTGATGTTCTGTATATGACTATTATTCTTGTAATGCTGTTAATTACTAATTTTTTTTCTCCTCTTGTACCATCTTCTATACTCCTTCAATCTTCCATACTCATTCACCCAGGACACATCTAAAAATCAGATTTTATCAGCTCATTATGTCTTTCGTGCTATAAATACTGAAATAAATAAATATCAAAACAAGCTTTTCTTTATAGAGAATTAATGGTTAGGTCAGCAAAAATGCACTGCAACTCATGACAAAAGTTTTATTTATTTATTTTGTTAACCCGGTAGGCTTACTGAGACTTCTCTCCCTTTGTTAGGAGCAACCTGAAAAAGTGAAAATTAAAATGTGTATTTTAAAAACTGACTAGAATATGTTTATAAAATGATATACTGATGTGAATACCTGCTGTTTAAAAGCATCGAGTCAGCTTAGGTGAAGAAAGCCAGAGAATGCTAAGGTTGTTTTGGGACCTGCTACACAAAGAAAAGGTTCAGTGTGCTAAAGACACAGACGAGGTGTCATTTTGATGCGTGCAGGTGATCATGGAATTCATGGTTCCCATAAAATTTTACCTCAATGCAAAATTCACATGAAATTTACTTTAATGTCATGAAATTACATATTGCAGATTGGGACACTTTTTTGTCTCAGTGCACTTGTTTGCTAATTTCACTCTGAATTGCATTACTTTTCAGTGTTAACATACCTTCATTCTGATAAAACTGTAAGAAATGCACTTCAACTTCCACCATTCTCAAGAAAATGTCAGAAAACATGCTGGGGTTGAAAAGGTGAGACTTATAAGAACATGGGAAACGCTAGATGACATAAGATTAAGGGTCCATCATGCTCACCTCCTGCAATCCAGGTAGTTTCAGCACCTAACATTATGTGAAATGGTTGTAGCCTATCTATATTTGGAAATTCTACCAGTATATGTTATGGACTAGAGGTGGAAGCCTCTGGGTACCCGTGGTCAAGTGCTCTTTCTTTTTATAAGGTATGCCTCTTGTGACCCTCCCTTTCCCATTGAATTAAATGCTCCCAGTAATGTTATTATTCAAGATGAACTGATCCTACCTTGGTTTAAAAAAAAATCTAAACTACTCACTCACACCACTTATCTTGGCAGCTTATTCTATAGATTTACAAATTTAAACATGAAAAACCATCTTTCTCACACTAAAAACTACTGTAACCAGGCTCTCGCCACCGGCTAGTTGAGCTTGGTTACCAAAGTGTTCATGTGTGAGACAGAAGTCCCTGAGTCCTGTAACTTTCCAGGCTCCTCTTACTCCAGCTTTGCTAGACTTCCAAGTCACTGTGGATGCTTACTCATGTGCCTGTGGCTATGCAAGTACAGGGAATCTGCTTGCCACTCCAACCCATATAAAAGGGAGAGGCCTTAGTTCATTTTTAGTTCAGAGACCCTAGCTCACTGTGTGCACAGTCTGGAGCAAGAAGGGAGTGTATCAGATAGAGCAGCAGCCCCTCCCCCCTGGGAGAAGGAAAGAGGTACTTCTGACCAGAAGCAGCAAGTCTATAAATCAGAAAAAGACAAGTGGATGAGATTCAGAAAAAAGCATAACCAAGAAAGAGACAGAGGGGAGAGAGAGGGAAAGAGAGAAGGGGGAAGAGAAAAAGAGTAAGAGAAAAATAATTTAGATGCAGAAGGCAGCGTTGAATCAAAACAAAGAAAGAAGTGAGAGGACAGGGACCAGCTGGTCTCAAGATGTCCTTGGAAAAGGGCTATAGAGGAGAAATGAGGGTCTTCCCTCAAGGTAATCACCTAGGAGTCATAAGAATCCACTTCAGCTTTCATGGTGGAGGTGGATCACATCCTAGGCCATAAAGCAGAGCCAAGTGGGAGTCAGGATAACTCCTTCGCCCGTCTGTCATTTGTAAGCTCCAGGAGGAGGACACACATGTGCTGAGTGTGACCTGTTGTCATGTATGTGCCTGTGGCCTGGGAATCTCAAGCAAGTTTACCCTTCATGAGGTGGAGCTGAAGGTAGGTTGTGAGAAAGCCTAAGGAGGGTCACCTTATAAGTATTAGGCCTTCAAAGGGAGAGTAACAGCAATCCATTGTGCACCAGAGTGTTGGTAGCTGTAAGACTAATGGCACCATGCCCTGTTCATATGGGCGCAGGCTCTGTTTAAATATATGTTATGGATAAAGGGGATTGGTGTATGTAACCTAGGTGCCCTAATCTAAGGTTGCTAAGGATGTACTGCCCCCCCTCCCCGAGCAAAGCATCACATACAGAGGAACATCACATACTTAGTAAACATTCTCCACACTGTTGTACCTATTGGCTATGGAGTCATTCTGTGATATCTGCAATCACTATGTAGGCAGTGATCTGGGTGTTATGTATATACTGTTAAGTTCTGTACTACAGTATGAACATGGGCAGGTTGGTGGAGGCCCCAAGGGGCATCTTATGTCATAGAAATATATAATCTGACAGCAGATAAGGGCTGTTGGCCCACCCTCTCTGCCTCTATTATTCATTTTTTTTGTCAGTCTGATTAAGAGTCTGATATGTCTTTCAGAGTGGTGCAGTGGGGCTGATGTTTCTTCCTCAAAGTTCAGGGTCATGACTCTGTCTCCTTGACCAGCGTAGAAGTGTATTCAGTTGAAGTCAGATACACTGTGTCTTTTGGTTCTGGGTGCTTGCCATCCTCTTCCACAACGTTCTCCTGTTCGGGTACTGGCGTTGATCCAAGAGCATGAAAGGTTCTGCATTGACTTCAAACTGGATGTCAGGTTGGTGAGGGCCATGTAATCCCACTCCACAAGAATGGCAGCAAGGAGGAAGTAGGAAACTACAGACCAGTTAGTCTTACCTCAGTCATTGGAAAAATCATGGAGACACTCCTTAAGGAAAGGATTGTGGAGCACCTGGAATCCATAGGGACACAGGATCCAAGACAACATGGATTCACAACAGGAAGGTCCTGTCAGACTAATCTGATACATCTATTTGCCTAGGTAACCCGGAAGATGGATCAAGGGGGTGCATTCAATATAGCCTACAGTACCTTAACTTCAGCAAAGCTTCCGATATGGTTCCACGTAGAAGATTGGTTAACAAACTAAGTAGACTTGGAGTAGGGCAAAAGTGATCAACTGGGTGATGAACTGGCTGACAGACAGAAAGCAGAGAGTGGTGGTTAACGGTACCCAGTCAGAAGAGATGCACGTCACAAGTGGGGAGCCACAGGGATCAGTCCTGGGGCCAGTCCTTTTCAATATCTTCGTTAGTGATATCACAGTCGGATTGGAGGGTAAGGTTTGCCTGTTTGCAGATGACACCAAGATCTGCAACAGAGTAGATGACCCAGATGGAGTGGGTAAAATGAGACGAGACCTGAAAAAGCTAGAGAAATGGTCCACAGAGTGGCTTAATGCAAAAAAGTGCAAAATCATGCACATGGGGAGGAGAAACCCTGAAGCTAACTAGAGGATGGGGGGGGGTTGCTAACCACAAGAGAAGAAAGAGACTTGGGCATCATCATCACTGATGACCTGAAAGTCTCCAGGCAGACCACAAAGGCAGTGGGGAGAGCTAGAGGGATGTTGGGATGTATCAGTAGAGGTATCACAAGCTGAAAGATGGAGGTAGTGATCCCTCTTTTAGAAGACACTGGTCAGGCCCCAGCTGGAGTATGGCATCCAGTTCTGGAGGTCACACCTGCAAAAGGACATTGACAAGATAGAAACAGTCCAGAGAAGGGCAACCAAAATGGTGCAGGGGCTGCAACAGAAGACATATGAGGACAGATTGAAGGACCTCAGTATGTACACCCTGGAGCAGAGGAGGGAGAGGGTGATATGATAGAAACTTTCAAATATCTTAAAGGCCTAAATAAGTTGAAGGAGTCCAACATGTTTCAGTATAAGAAAAACAGTAGGACAAGAGGACATGACATGAGATTGGAGGGAGGCCAATTAAGGGGTAATGTGAGAAAGTTATTTTTCACTAAAAGGGTGGTAGATGCATGGAACAAACTGCACAAGGTGGCAGTGGAATTAAACACAGTGCAAAGCTTCAAAAGAGCATGGGATAGGCACAAGGAAATAATACAGATGAGGAAGAACAAAATAGGCCAATGCTCAAAATAGAGACATACGGCACTGTCAACTAGGTAAAAATAATGGGCAGACTAGATGGGCCTGGCAGTCCTTATCTGCCGTTAACTTCTATGTTTCTATGGTGGATTCCATTCCTCTTTAGGTATATCTTCCAGAATCAACCTGGGAATATCCATAGTGAAGTAATATTGCCCTAGTTCAGTTTCTCCATCACTGTCCATTACTCCCAGGTTCACATGGGGTGCTTCCTTGATGGTGGATTTCCTTCAGTGCACAGCAGATGTAGCCTTAGGCCACTGAAGCACCTTTGATTCAACAGACATAACATGAGTGTCTATTTGCCCAATAGGCAGCAAGTGATTTTGGTGAATTGCCGGGTCTCACTTGATCTTTCTTCAGGTTGTCTTGCTAACTGTTTAACAGTGGAGGCCTTGTGGCACCTCCTGGTAGATTTGTCAGTGGCAGCATCTTGGGGATGGTATGTGTGGCATCAGCAGTTCACAGTCTCCAAGGCCCAACGAACAACCTTCTTTAGCTGCTGTATGTCCTGTTCCGAGTGAAACATGCCACGCTCAATGTTGTCAGGAACACACCATGGTGGTATTCTCTCATGATACTCCAGGGCACTGTCTGAACTCACCTTCCACATCCTCTATCACTACTTCTCATTGCGACATGCTTTCCATGCATCACTCTGGATAGTTGGAGGCTACCCTGCCACCAAGGAAAAATGGGTTTGTCTAGCACCCTGCGCTGAAGCGCTGCCAAATGCATAGTCAGCTGTACTGAGCATCTGACTCCTGGTGCTCTAGTGTGTTTCTTTACAGGGTCCCACTGGTGTTTCCCTGCACCGACAACATCCAGATGAGGTGGTCATTCACTCACTGTAAATATTCCATGTGGTAGCCGGCCCATCAGTGCAGCAATTGGATTTCCACTTGCGACGCTGGCGATCCGGGTTTGGGAACGGACCCAGGTCATCAGAAGGCCGGCCGCGGGAGAAGGATTGAGTGTCCCATGGACAGCTCTCCTTCTCCGGGGGGAGGGTGGGGTGCACGCTCTGTGCATTGGGGACCCCTGGTGGAGGCCAGAAGTTCCAACGCAGCTGATGTCAGTCTGATTCAGGAGGCAGGGCAGACACTGGATGTCATTGCACATCCCCGCCTCCCAGAAAAAACACAAAAGCACTGCCTATCCATCTCTGTGAAGCCCTGCCCTGGGCTTCGATTAGCCTCCTGAGCTGGGCTCCCCTGAGTGTCCTAGGGGGGTAAGCCAGGGGTGACTGGGGGAGTCACCAGCAATACGAGAGGTGGAAGCTGAGGGTGCCATGACCAGGGCTGAAAATGTCGACAACCAGTGTGGCAAAATAAAGAATAGAAAATAAAAAAAATATTCCATGTGGTAAAATCCTGTGAATTGGTGGAGTCATTGCAGCACTAATCAAATTGCCCAGCCATAACACCCAAATCCAGGCACCTCTCCTAAAGGTTAGAAGTTCAAAGCCTTATCCAGTCATCGGAGGATGGAACCATGTGCTTTGTGGGACTAGAGGAGAATGAATTTTCATAGAGCCAGTCATTTTTGAAGATCTCTGCAGATTGATTACAACAGTACTGCAAAAGTATAAAAAAGAAAAGACCACGTCTTTATTGATTTCTTTCTCTGAAAGGTTTTAGAGCCATACTCTTTTCCTAAGAGAAAATACTGCATCGTTAAACAAGTGACAACAGACATTAGTTTCAAGTCTACTCAATAAAAAAAATATAGATGGATCATCTTGAAGCTGTCATGAGCATGGCATCACCAGTCCTGCTAACTGACAGGTACACAGAACCCTCAGGGTCCTGCTCTCTCTATCTTCCATTATTAAAAATGTCAGACTCATAAAGGAAGTACCCTGCCCTGAGAAGCTGTGAGCTCAAAAAATACCTGTCAACTCACGATGTAAACAACTTGAGATGGAAACTGCAAGGTGACAATTGATTCCTGCAACTTTGCACTGATACAGCAATTGGCCATCTTTAGGCTGTTTTGAAATCCAAGCAGTTCAATTGCTGTCATTGGGAACAGTACATTTGTCTAATTGGATGGCAAGTTATAGTATATTGGTCTTAAATCAGGAGTATCTTGGTATATATTGAAATGTTTTATTGAGACCAGGTTTACCATTTAGCATTGTACCAGCCCAAAATGTATTTACTATGGTGTCCTGATATAGTATCTATTTCATCACATGCTAATTTACCCCACTTTACAATTTTACATCCCATTTCTCTGTCCCACCTGATATGTTGTCCTCTCTCTGGTGTGCAGTGTGTGACTTCAGAGGTGGCGACAGGGCTCTGAGCACCCCAGCTCATTTATTGGCCCCTCTTTTTTCTTGTACCCCTCCTTGGAGCTGGAGCTGCCCCATTGCCCACACCATTATCAAGTTACCCCCTTAGCTTCTCTCTGTTGATTAAGGTCAGGACACCTAAGTTTGCTGGTTGGGTGATGGGTGTCTGAAGACATGCTTCTAGCCCTTTTTACCCTGTTGTGCACCCCTCTCTTAGAACCAAGCCACATCTTTCTCACACTTAGGTTATCAACATGGCTTTGTTAAAACATGCCCATGCCAACCTTAACCGCTGTGTACCTCTACAGGGTGCTAGAACAGCAACCATCATGATCCCTGTTTTGCAGTGTTTATTCATGATACTGCTGCAGTGCAGTTGCCATCCCTTTCCAGCTCAAACAGGAGCATGGATTGGGAACTGCTTCTAGGTCTCTTGCATGATGTATTGCAATGCCTTATCAGCCATGCTGCTGGGTTGGTTTTTCTCCCCTCTGGCTGTATGTTGGGGCCCTTTCTGTGGTTAAGCAACCATCCAGGCCCATCTGCCACTAGCCTGTCTGTTGCCACCATCCTGCAGCTTGTCCCGTGTGGTGGGATCCCTACTGAGGAGTCATGTGTGGATGGAGGTTTCATGGTGTGATGAGGGCAGCTAGATTTTCCTCCCTGTTTCTCCCTGAACACCTCCCCACTGGCAGCCATGGCCTAGCATTGGCACAGCACAGCAGACCTGTGTACAGGTGCCACCCCTCATGAGGGATTAAGCTCTCATGTCCACCATGAGGGGTTGCTGTGTCATCATAAATTACTGTCACCCTCCCTAGACTGGATCATGCTGTTGGTGGCACCTTTGGGTGACCGAGTGTGGAAACTGGGAACTTGGGTTCAGGTTTGATTTAGACTCCCTGTATTTGGTTTGTCTTCACCACTTTGGCCAAAGACAATTGGGATCCCTGGTGTTCGGGTTTTGCAGGCTACAAATGGGGTAAGTGGCACTCCTGAACCACCCCTCTCTTACCCCAATCAATGCCAACCTTTTCCACTCTTCTCTGGTTCTCCAGAAAAATTTCAAAAAACAATTCAGTCCACACCTAGCATAGTACCAGGAGTTGTAAATTTATTTTAGATAAACAAAAAATGTCTGGAGAGGGAGGAGAAGGGAGAAATCACCAGGGTGGGTGAAGGGGTGGTAGCCCTGGCCTCCTAGGAGGGACTAATTTTTTTTTTTATTATTATTTGGCTGAAGGTCAAAGTGATCTCAAAGCGGCCCAGAAGTTTGGCTGGGCCATGCAGAATTTTGGCACATTCATTGAATATTAATTCAGCACAAGCTCATCCTTAGCAGCTACACTCCCAGCCCAGGCCGGACCCAGTCTGAGCTCCCTGAGTTCATTCCTGGTCCTGGGTCACTGATAGCAGAAGCATAAAGCATGCTCACCGGACAGTCATAGTGCCCTGCCTGTGAGCTTCTCAACAGAAGGTGGGTGGTGTGTGTTGTCAGTATGTCTCAGTTGGTAGCACATCCACCTCTGGGCCAGGAGATTGAGGGTTTTTGTCCCACACCAGGACTGTGCTAGCACCATAAATGCTGGCACCCAAGTGCAGCATTTAGGGGATGCTGTATTGTCAGGGCATGCTGTCCTTCCAATGACATGTTAAATTGAGGTCTGGTCTGTCTTCTCTGGTAGTTGTTCGGGTAGAAGTAAAGATCCCATAGTACTTCTCGAGAACAGCACAGGAATTTCCCTGGTATCCTGGCTAATTCTCTGCATTACTACCAACAGCTTAATCTGGTTCAGTTTCAGTTGGTTGCATCTGTATCACCCGCCCCCCCCACAACACACACACATGAAGAGGCTAACATCAGGCATTACTGTTTAGTCCTCCTTCCACAGTCAACAAAAATTAAGTAAGTAAATAAATAAATTAACAGCAAATCAGTGTCTGTCATGGTCAGGAGTCAGAAGCCTGTGTGTTGACCTTGGCAAATGGTGCTTAAAGGGAACAGGAAATCTGTGATAATAAGCAGCTGTTAGTAATGTTACTACTAACAGAATTGAAAGACCTGACTCCAAATGAGCCATATAGAACTGTACCTGAATAGACACTGATGTGAAAATTTGTGTTTTCAGTTATTTCCTTTTTATGGACGACAACATTCTGCACAGTTTCCTTCCCAGAACCAGTAATCTGGAGTTTTTACTATGCCATGGTTTGAGTACAGAATGCTAAACATGAGCTATTGTCCAATCAGAACCATGCTTAGAGTTCTGTGCTTAAACCGTGACATAGTTAAAATTCCAGAGAACTGGTTCTTTGAAGAGAACTGTAACAGAATGCTGCCCATAAAAACAAAACATCACAAAATGTAGTTTTTCACAGCACGTTTTGTGCAGGTACAATTACATATAGATCATTTAGGCTTACGGATATAATTTCTACAACTGGGAATGTCATAAACTGCTGCCAACTAGAAATCATTTCCTGTCCTCTTTAAGTTTTCAGTTCAGTATGTTAATCATGTGTTCAAAACCTGCGTGGTCAGAAAAGAGCACTGTGTGGACACCCCAAACAGCACGCAGTCAAAAACTGCGCTACATTAAATAAACTAACTCCGAACCACGCACTCTGTTTTGACCATGTGTTTTTTTTTACTATGTGCCTATTCTGTTGCAATCTTGATGGTATCCCTAAGTTTTCTATGCACCCTGTGGTTTTACCCTCCTTACCATGAGGAAGCTGCTCTGCAAAGAATAAACCCTGTGCCTAGGATGCCAAGGTTCAAAATATGCAGCAGTCTTGTTCTCCTCAGCTGCCTCTGCATCAGAAATATTTATTTATAAGTTGTGGCCAGGGAGGCACACATACTTGAAGCTGGTTACCAGGTGTGAGGCTTGAATTGGTTACAAAGATAAAAGGGAGTATTGCACAGATATCTAGAACTATGCATATGTACCTGTAGAGAACAAGGTGGTGATTTCATCGAGTGAAGCTGCAGGCAAGACAAGCCACAAGGCTGAAAGCTGAGTAGCTTCCACTGCTCTTAGCTTCTCAAGACAAAATTTCAGCAGAGCTTTTCACAGGCATCTGGGTTTAATTTTTTTATATTACATGGTTAGGAGGGTATACGCTTCAAAAACTGACTGCTGGACATAAACCATAATTCAGGCCAGATTTTACTTAGAGCATTAGACTGGTACCATCTTGTGACTGACAGTAGTTCCAGTACAGGTTTTCTCTGTTTGTTTACATTATGAGATGCCATTATACTTCATTATTCACACTTTGTAAGCATAAGCAAGAAGGAGTGCTAGTTGCAGAAGCTGGAAACAGGAATCAGAAGGAAATTCCCAGAGCAGGGAGGTGAAAGAAAAGGGAGAGGAGGAGGAGGAGAGTGCATGACATAGGTTGTTCCATAGAAGTGGGAGAAGGATGCTTGCCCAGCCTGGGTCTTACAGTGAGGGATTCAGAAGATATGGGAGTTAGAGTATCTAAAGGAGCAGGAGGAGGGGAGAACAGGTGAGAGAAGAGAGTAGAGCTAGCAGGGGAGAGAAGTTACCCAAATTTTTGAAATGAAAGCAATACATTGGGGCAGGTGTCTACCTTACAGGGATGGGACCAGTGAGAAGGGCAGGTTATTTTATTTTATTCTGTACATATTATTTACTTTAATAATTATTGTGTGTAATTTATTGTGTAATCTTTGTGTAATTTCTACTGCAGTTTGTGAACTGGGTCCCAACTGCAAATGAACTTCACTAAGTGGGTCTTAATCCTGAATAAAATTAAACAAAGGCTGACATAAAGGGAACAATGGTGAGTGTGGATGGAGAAACCTAAGGCCAAGCACTGGAAGGAGTGGAAAGGGTGGTTATGTCTGGCTCAGGCTGACTTGTGGATGGCATTAATGTTCCTAGGGAAGCCAAGGTGTAATCCAGCAAAACACCAACTTATTTGAAAGCAGGGCCTCCTCAGGGGGGGATTCAGAGTTGTGAAGACTAAGGTACTGAGGAGTCTGACGAGTGCTTGCTACCAGTAATCATGAAGACTGGGGGGTGGTTAAACTTGTATAGATTTGGGAACCTGGACACCCATGTTGGAATAGAAATATAAAATAAAGAATCTGCTAGCAGAAAAGAACAGCTAGGCTCACCCAGGTTGCCCAAGTGTTACCTGCCTATTTTGCCTCGGCAGATCCTATCTGATCTCTGGCGTCCCTCCTCTTCCCTGCTCCCTTCTTCTGCTGTAGTATATCCCTGTGTTTATCCAAGGGATGCTTGAAGCCCTGCACTGTTTTAGCTTTCACCACTTCAGCTGGCCATTGGTTCCATGTGTCCACCACCTTTTTTGGGAAGAAATATTTCCTCACATCACCCCTGAACTCCTTCCCCCAGGGTTGCGCCGATAACTGTAAAAGCTGTATGCCAAATATTTTGCAGGGCCCTACCTCCCCACTGATAAATGTAAAATAACCATTAGCACATATTAAATATTTTAGTGTTGGTTCTTTTGTAGCAGTCCTTTAGAGCAACCATAGTTTGTCTATGCTGCCCCCTTCCCCTTTGCTGGCACCATGATCAAAGAACTGAACATGGTCATTTGTCACTGCTCCTCCTGGGGACACCAGCAGCAAGATCAGATGTTTTCAGTAAGAGGCCCTATTGCTTCCTTGATCTGTACCTCTTACACTGTGAAATTGGAGCTGGAATCTGCAGCACAGACCTCACTGCTGCCACAGCTGACAGACCCAATTTCAAATGGATAAGCAGAGTACAAAAAGAAAGCTGCAAGTTTGTCTGTGACAAAGAAAGTTTTTTTAATGTTTACCTGTAAAGCAATGGGCCCCCTAACACTGTGTACCCTACTGCAACCACATCTCTTGCATCCCTGTGGTCATGCCCCCTCCAGCTTCACCACATGTGCCCTTGAGCTCTTCCTTACTTAAACAAACTCTGGGTGGAGCCGATACGGCTGTGGCAAGCTCTTACCTGTCTGGGTAGCAGAACTGTGGCAGCACAGTGAGTCGCAGAGTGGCAGTGGCAGTGACACCAGAGCACTGGTTTCAGAGCAGTGGTGAGTTGCCGCTCACAAGATGGCAGCGGGGTGATACTCGCCCATGCGCAGTTGTGCCACAAGTGCACTCATGAGCTAGTACACCGTGAGGAGGGGGCGACAGTGCTGTGGAGGGGAGCTCCATCATGGAGGACAGCGCCTATGGCAGCAGTCCTGTCCTGATGTTGCCGCATCACTGTAAGAAAACACAGGATCACATTCTGGAGCCTACCCAGTGTTCTCCTACAGTGATAGCCAAATACCCGCGGAGCTCCACCCATGCAGCCGTAAAAAGGCTCCCCTCCTGTAATCTGTTCATCCCTGTAACGTATTTGAAGGTTTTAATCATGTGACCTCTAGCTCTTCTCTCCTCCAGGGTATACATGTTGATGTCCCATAGACTCTTCTTGTAGGGCTTCCCTTGCAACCCCAGCACCATTTTGGTTGCCCTCCTCTGGATTGCCTCTAGCCTATTTACAGTATGTCTTTCTGAGATGTGGTCTCCAAAAGTGGGCACAGTACTCCAGGTGGGGGTGTACCAGAGAGCCATACAGTGGCAGCTGTATCTCCCTCCTTCTGCTAGTGATGCCCTTCCTATGCACCCCAGCATCTCACTAACCCTGCCTGTGGTCTTGTCACACTGTGCTGTCATCTTCAGATTCACTGATATAATAAGTCCAAGGTCAGTTTCCTATCTAGTGATTGCCAATACCTCCCCCCACATCCTATACTCAGCGCAGAGGTTCCTATGCCCTAGGTGCATGATTTGGTATTTGTTGGCTTTAAACCTCAACTGCGATGTCCTTGACTACTCCTCAAGTTTTCCTAGATCCCTACACATTTTCTTCACCCCTCCTGAGTGTCCACTATAATGCAGATTTTGGTGTCATGCAAGAATGCATACCTTTCCCTTCAGTTCCTCTTTAACGTCACCAGTGATGATACTGAAGAGGACTGGTCCCAGTATTTAACCCTGTAGCTCCCTGCTGGTCAGTCTGCCTTCCTCAGAGTGTGTGCCATTAACAACCACTTTCTGTCTGTTAAGTAATCTCAAATCCAACCTACCAATTTTGGCCCAGTCCTAAGCTGTTTACTTTCCTAATTAAACTTCTGTGCAGCACAGGGTCAAAGGCCATGCTGAATTCCAGGTAGGCTACATCTACTGCCCTTCCCTGAGTTATTTCTTTAGTCACCCAGTCGAAGAACTCTATCAGATTCGGTGCACATGACCTCCCCCGTGAATGCAAGCTTCATATCGTCCTGCAACCCATTCAATTCCAGATGCTTAACTACCCTGTCTTTCAGTAGCATTTAGTTAGCTTCCCCACCACTGAAATTAGGCTGACTGGTATGTCATTACTAACTTGCTCTCTGCTGCCACTCTTATGTAGCCGGAATGGAGCCCCAGAAGCACCCCAGGAGCACCTGGAAGCCAGGCTGAAAGTAACCAGAGATGGCCCAAGACAGCCGGGAATGAAAAATTGGGGTCACTGATTGAGATGACATATGAAAGTTCAAAAGATGGGACTGGATTGACTGAATGACTAAGTGGAGTGAAATGAGGCAAACTGGAAGCAGTAAGCTGGCACTGGATACCCAAACCCAAATTTAAAACTTCAAATCCTGCAACAGGAATAATAGGAATTTATCTGTGGAATATAATCTGATAACTTGGGTATACAAAACTGAAAAGCTAACCTTTGCCAGAGAACTGCTGATACGTGCATACCTAACTTTGTATTCCATTTTATATTTAACTTGTGGTGGATTTTTTTTAGATTAGATCTATAAACATTTTAAAACACTTTTAGACCATATTCATATGTAGATCAGTGATGTACAGTTTTATTATTCATGTTACTGAGGTTTATTTTGAATTTCCTGGGTCATCTGTCATGTTGATCATTCTCCCTTATAAGAAAACACACAGCACTTTAATAGGTTTTACAGATTGTTACCTGACTGGAGGAAGCTAAAGTAGCCAAAATGGGTGGCAGTTAGTAAATGGTAAAACTTAAACAGAAGTATTTTTTTTTCTGTTAAACAAACGTATCTCTCTGCTAACAGATATTGGAAAAGTTTTTAGCAATAGTTTAAACAAGCTTGTTACTATTGCTAAATCATTTAATCTACTAGTAACCGTACAACTATCTGTACCCAACCTGCAGTGAATAAATTAAGACATCTGCATTTGTAACATTTTATGCCCAAGTTAAAGCCAATCCACAGCCTCCACATTCAATAAAAAGGAGACCTATTACTTTAGTGGCAGCAACTAAAGCATTAGAAGCAAATATAAAGACCTTGAAAAATTATTATTTTGATCTCGTTTCTCCTTGTCATGTGAGGCAACACAGTCTTTTTAAGTGCATAAGTACATAGCTTATAGCGTTAGAAGAGCATTTTATGAGTGGTTAGTTTTAACATGTGCAACCCTTCCACTTTTTACTTTTTTTCCCCACTATTTATTCAATACATTTTAGCTGCTAATATTGTGTTGTAACTTTGGTTCCCGAGAACTCATTTCATTACCTTTGTTAAACTTTTGTTAAAACACTGGTTTTCAATGTAATACTTAATAGCTATACTGAACTTTGTACTGGAGTTTGCAATGAATCATGCCATCCTTTCTAAATAGTTTTAACTATCATGTAGTATAGATGATGTTTACAGAAAATGCAGAGTAAACAGTGAAGCCAGTGTTAGTATTGTACTGTGCCCTCTGTTTTCCCTCTTTGGATAGCTAAAGGGGCACATGAAACTATTGTCAAGAGAAGGTTACAAATAACATTATACAGCATGCTGGAATCAAGAAAAAACTGTCACAGAAGACAAGAGGCCCTAGGACTCCAGTCAAAATAAGGACCCTGAATCAGCTTAAAGTCGTCAGTAAATACTGTTGAAGCAGTGACTGTTTACACATCACTAGAAGTCAACCGATAAGTATACTTGCTTATATGAACAGCTGTTTCATTTTTACACCAGGTGTATGCCTTAAGAGGAAACAAACTTTTACTAGTTAATAGTTCATAATTCAACTTATCCTGCATATGAGAGAAAGAGATTATTATCCTAAATGGACTTTTTAGAGCCACTATATAGCTCGCTATTTATATGTGTGGCATGGGTGTTTATATGCAATTTTTAGAATGGTGATACAGTACTTTCAGATTTCTAATACCTCAAATGCACTTGGTAAAAACAGAAAATATGACTATTAACTAAATAAACTGATACATCTTTAAGCACTTTATTTGGGGACTACTAAATATCTTGCAAACTTGTGATTAATTTGATTTAAATAGTAGCTATTTGGTCCAGCTTTCTATGTAAGTTACTCTGTTCTTAATACACAATAATGAATACCAGGAGTGGGAAAATTATACCAAAGTTTGTAAACTAGGGCTAAAGACAGAATTCACAAAGGAGAAAAAGAACAAGAACATGAACATGAATAAATATGCTTTTCAAGGAGGCCCAAGTATTGTAGTCTCAACTGTAGTGGAGAACAAAAAGGGATTAAGCTACTCAAATGTGTTAAAATTAGTACCAGATAAAAATAAGCAAAAGTAAATAAAAAAGAAACAATTGCAGACTTTATTTTCTCCAAAAAACACTACTATACAAAATAATTTAAATACAGAAAAAGAGGATAAGAAAAGTGCTGCCAACAACAACAATAAATATTATACATTAGTTGTAATAGAGGACTCCGGAATCCTGCCACAACAAGATGGATAGGAAAGTAAGCTGGAAATTTTTAGCCCATTGACCTCGTCCGTTGACCCTTACAATTCTCTTATAAAAACCCCTGAACTAGAATTCATAGCACCAACTAATACAGTCAAATTGTAAGACTCTCCCAAGACAGTTTTTGAGAAGTTAAATAATGAAGTTGAAAACATTTAACTGGAGTCAGGTGTAATAAATCAATGCTGTAATAATTTAATGAAATACACACTAAAGGCCCGGGCTCATCCTATTATGGCTAACGTGATAATTTCTGGAAACACTGAATTATATCAGAAAAAGAGTAGACACTTTTAAGAAAGAAGTTACAGAGAAAATAAACACATGTTAACTATGAAATTGAAACATTTAGAAAACTTAGTAAATATAATTTATCATTTTCAACAATAATTATACCAGAAACAACAAACAAACTAAAAGAAGGAAAAAGAGCCAGTAGGGCAATATCACAACTACACCAACAACTTAGAATAATAACAAACCTCTAATAACAACTGAAGTCACTCATATGATAACTAATAATAAGAAAAATGAGGTCAGCGATCAGAAAATAGCTCGGGAAGCTGAACAAATTAAAAGAGGTGATAGCTTAACAGACATTCAAAAGAATAGTAACAGAGTTATTAATCTACAGGAAACAAGGAAGGAGGAAAATGCAGCAGGGTCCCATAAAAAACAGAATATAACTGAAACAGACTCTTTACCACCTAAAGAAGAAATAAATGGGTTATTAGAGAATAATGGTACAATTTTTTTAAACTTTTCATTTATAGAGTTTATAAACTTACAGTAGATGCTGTAAACACATAGAAAAAGATATGAGGTATGCAGACCTCCACACTCCGTGTAGCAAACAATCACAATAGTATAAAAGCAATCAGCATAGAATTATACGTCCATGCAGTATAGAAGTGCTGTCCAATGGCTAACAGAAGAGTAAAGTTCGAATGGATTAAAATGTAGGACATTTGCACTCTCACCAAAATCAGTTCCTTCATATAAAGTAAGACACCATTTTATCCACTCCCTCGTAGGATCAAAGGTAGTGGAAGGGCTGAAGGGTCAAGGAGTTATGGGCTACAATACATGCAGATGTCCTGGTCTCAATTAAGCTGCATTACTAAACCTACATATCTAGGTATGGTCTACACCCACCCTGCAGGTTATCAGGATCTTTCTACATGCTATCCTTAAAGCTCACAAACTGAGTAGTATATAAATACACTATGTATTATCTCCCCACATCTCCTAAACTTAAACTACTTTCGGTTTACCAGACTAATTTAGTAAAGCAGCATATGGCTAATAATAGCATATATAAATTAATAACTACAAGGGCTATTAAACTCTACCCTTTAAACAGTATTAAATGATCAACTTTTTGAAAAACTCTCCAAACCAGCTAGATCCCAGTTAGTGATCCCCCCCCCCCCCGGGGAGAGACATCAGCAGCACTAAAACAACACATAAAAAATGTTACTTGAATGTTCCAAGTTAGATGTTTAAAACTGAATTTTCAGTCATCTTCATCATCTGAAGCTTCTTCTGCATGATGTGCTTTTTCTATCAACTTCTCCGCATATTCGGCTGTCTGTTTAGGGTCCACAAAGATGTGTTCTTTGGACTCGTGTCTGACTTGCAGCCTCGCAGGAAACACTAGTTGCGCTTGGATTCCATTTTTCAATAGTTCCTTTTTTGTTTTCTGTAACTCCTTCTTGTGGCTTTGGGTCTGTGCTGATAGGTCTGGAAAGAGGGCCAGGTGGCTGCCCTTCCACTCAGTGTTTCCTCTGGCCCAAGCTGCTTGTAAGAGAGGTATCTGTGCCTCTGGAGAGGCCAGGGTGGCAATTACTGTTAAAAGGCTCTAAGCCAAATCCCCATGAGGACGGAGCCACTGTGGAATGGTAAATGCTTTTATTATGGCCACCTCTGATTCTGGTGGTAAAAGCTTTAAATCATGGAAGATCATTTTGGATATTGTACTTAGGAATTTGTCTTGCCCTGCAAGCTGAGGAGGAAAGCCCACCACCCACACACTGGCCTGATGCTGATTATTTTCCAGGGTCTCGATTTTACTTTCTGGAAAATGGAAGTCCCGTATAAAAGAGGCATTACAGTCCGCCTATTAGGTATTAGCCATGTTCAGTTTGTTGATCTCTGAAGAGTGTTCTTTAATGGTGTTATCACTTTCATTTAGCTTGGCCTCCACTGCCGCCAGACTTTTGTTAGTTTCCTCTCTGTTTGCTTGCATTTTCATCAGAAGTGCCGTAGTTTGCACTGCTGGGAGTTTCAAAGTTACGAGGCCACTAGATGAACTGGACCCCAAGCCTGTCGAGCCCACTGGAGAAAGGAACAAATCCATGCCATGGGACCCATGTTTTCCATTTTTTGTGGGTCTCATTATGTTCTACAGTGTTTCCACCAAATGTTCAGTTAGTTAAATTTCTGCAAGACTGGGATTGACCAGCGTTTATTAGTCCTTTATCAATTAGTCGATCAAAGCTGGCTTAGAGAGCTGCCACCATGATGCTGCTCCAGAGCCCCCAATAGTGGTACAAATATTGAAAATGCTACAGACATTAAGTTATCAGGAAATGAAACTATTATATGTATTACAGGTATTTTCCATAAACGGAAGGAGACAAGATATTCACTGATGGAGTTGGTAGTGCTTTATTCCGAGCAGAACATGGTATAAATAAAGCAAAGGAAAACACATTACCTGTACATAGAGACACTGAAGATAAAGGATCCTTGGTGTACATTATGGTCTTTCAAGCATGGACTTTGAGAAACAGATCTGCTTTAAGCAAAAAAACAACAACAAAGAAACAACTTATCCAGATTAGGTCTGGAGACAGCAGTACCTGATACTTGGTGCTTCACTGATAGATTTGCATTTAAAGTATTTATTTTATTTAGTTTTTGTTGACCGGGTAAGTGCACTAGACAAATCCTGCCTATTTTCAGGCACAACCCAGGGGAGGATGATACAGATGAATGCCAACTGATCTTGAACCAGATTAAGCTGTTTGTGGTATTTTTAGTGAATGAGGGAAATTTGGCCAGGACACTGGGGGAAATTCCTCTACTCTTTTCAATAAGTGCCATGGGGTCTTTAACATCCACCTGAACTACCACCAATCAAGGCAGATGGGACCTCGGTTTAACATCTCATCCAAAAGACGGCACCTCTGAAGTACAGCACCCCTCTCATGCTGCACTACAGTGTCAGTACTGGGATATTAACCCAAGTGCCAGATGTGGAAACTGAACCCACAGCCCTCTGATCTCCCAGCCTCAGAGACGAGTGTGCTACCTACTGAGCCACTGACGCTATCTCAGATAAAGCCTACTGTGGAACAAAAGGCCCTGCAATATTGTCTTGGCTTTTGAAATGGAATCCCTGTATGAGAATGAAATAAATCAGAGCACTTCCACAATTCTTTCGATTTTTGCAATAGATAGATTACCCCTAGAAAATACTACATCTCTTTTCTGTGTCATTATTTCTCTGTTATCTAGTGTTCTGAAACTTACTATTAGTCAAGGGGACATTTGCAACATAGAGAGAGTATACAAAAATTGGGGAGGCAATCAGATTGATTTACATGTTAGAACAGTGGAAGCAGCCCAAATGATCTTGAACAAATAGAACAGCGGATGGCCAGCCATGTGCAACAAGCTCAGGATTCCATTGAGGGTTTCATAGAAACACAGAAATTGTCAGCAGATAAGGACCACTAAGCCCATACAGTCTGCCCATAGGTCCTGTACCTTGTATGTGGCCACTGACCCTATGTGATCAATGGCTTTTCATCACTCCTTCCCTACTCAAGCTTCCCTTGTGCCTGCCCCAGGCATGCTTAAACCCCTCCACTGTGCTTGTCTTCACTACCTCCTGTGGCAGACTATTCCAAGTGTTGACTACCCTTTATGTGTAGAAAAACCTCCTCGTCTTACCTTCTAATCTACCCCCTTCCAATTTCATATTGTGCCCCCTTGTTCTAGCACTTTTTCTACATTGGAAAAAGTCCCCCACTTGCACCTTGTTTATGCCCTTGAGGTACTTGAAAGTTTCAACCAGGTCATCCCTCTGTCTCCTGTCCTCCAGTGAGTACATATTGAAGTCCCTTAGTCTCTCCTCATATGTTTTGTGGTGCAAGCCCTGCACCATCTTTGTTGCCCTTCTCTGGATAGTCTCTACTTTATCTATGTCCTTGCACAGGTGTGGCCTCCAGAACTGCATGCAGTACTCCAGGTGAGGCCTTACCAATGTTTATACAATAGCATCGCCACCTCCCACCTCCTGCTAGTGATAACCCTGCCTATGCACCCCACCAGTTTTTTATGAAATTGATGACCAGGAGAGCACAGCTTGAGTGGCCTCTTAAGTTCATCAGGAGCCTGAGATGGAATCTGGAGCTTGTTGTGCATGGCTGACCATCCACTGTTTTTTATAGTATATGGTCAGCATCTGTTCTGTAACACATTTAAAAAGAACTCTGCTGACACTGTAAACTGCTCCTGGGAGAGACTATTCCAGAAGAATGGTGTCTGGATCAAGTGGTTAAATTGGCAATGCTTAGGAGGTGGAACTGTAATCTCTACATTTGTTGGAGGTGGAACTGTCATCCCTAGGAGGTGGAACTCTCTAACAGTATTCGGTGGAGAAAGGTGTCAGAGGAGGTGAAACTGAGTTCCGGTGAGTTCCTTCCCAATTTAACCCCTGTTGAGATGTCCCTGGAACTGCATCCCAATTACAGCCTGGCTGGGGAGGACAACAAGCCACTGAGGAGTTCATCACCACCACCAGTGGAAGGTACCCTGCTCCAGGATGTTGCCACCTTGGCTGTAGTTGTGATGGACTCTGCTGAGCCTCAGCAGGGTGGCATGGGTGGGCAGAGCAGTGGTGGGGCTGTGGCCAGCTGAGAAGGAGAGTGACTGGCCCCAATGGCTGGTGAGGAAAGAGCTGAAGCTGCTGTCCAGTTGAAGAACTTAGCACTGAGCTTGGGGGCCATTGCCCAGTCAGTCTTGTTGTAGCCTGCCAGCTCAGAGGGAAATGGGAAAAGTAAATCTCTGGCTAAACACGTCACATTCCCCTTGGATGAGGACATTGTGTGTCCAGAGCTGTGGAGCCCAAGAACCCATGCAGAAGATTACATTGATCTGCTGCCCCTCTATCACTGCTTCCCATAAACTGGAATACAGATTTTGTACTGTATACTCATTTTGACAGTTGCTCTTGATCTGGTTTTTGGAAGTGTGGCATGCGCTTCTGATGACGGCTTGCTGTTGTACCATTGATCTGATGTCAGATTGATGTACAACAGCAGTTTGATGCCAGATTGATGGTACAACAAGGTTTCAGCTGTCACTGGATTCTACTCAGAACAGACACTGATCATATGCTATAATGTAAGAAAGCTGGAATATTTAGACATTTTTATTGTAGACCCTGAAAAATCATCAGTTCTTGTCCTTAGTGACGCATGACTTAAAACTGCCTCTACCAAACATGAAGTGTCTAACGAGTCTCCTGATGCATTCAACATTAATGTTAACTTTACTTTATGGAATATTTCCAGACTAGTGAACAAATTCTTTGATAGTGATTGGCACACATTCATAACTACATATAGCATAATTCCCTTTCAAGAGACGTGGTCTTTAGGGGTGGTAAACCTGAACGGCTATGAAACTATCAACTTGTCAGTGGTCAAGATGAATAAACTTGGAAGAAGTACTGGGGGTTAGTTATCTTTGTTAAAATAAGGCTGGGTATCAACATCATTGATATATATGAAGTGGGAAAAAAATGCATCATAATGGTATTAAAATGGGATGATCAAAATATCATACTGATTAATGCTTATATCCCCTTAAGAGGCATTTCACAATATTCAGATAGTATCTATGCAGGAATCAGTAATGATCTGGAAACAGTTATTCACAGACTTCCTAATTCAAATGTTCTGATTGCAGGAGACCTGAATGCAAGGATTACTAACTTTAATAATATTGACTTGCTAGATTCTTACATGGACATGAGCTCAATTGACAAGAGTACCAATAGGGGCATTAACAAAACTGAGAATGGCAAAACATTGCAAGAATTCATAATGAATAATGCATTGCTCTTGTTATATGGTAGATTCAGAGGTGATGAATGTAGAAGCATCATTTATGTTGGTACTAATGGGCAAAGCATGATTGACTACCTCATTTGTAACCCAGAAACCTGTCACATATACAGTATGAATATCTTAAAATTGAAACGAGGGCAGGGAGTGACCATGTGCCACTGATACCGAAAATAAAAATAGAAATCACACAGCCATTGACAAGAGTTCATTTAGTACCTCTATTATAACATGGAAACAGAGACTACGAGTTGTAGGCAATATGTCAAAGACTCAATGAACAATATGTTAAATGGACCACATGGATCAGAAGTCATAGACGCTTTTGATAAGTGATACCTCGCAGGCCTTAGTCATGGAGGACAACTTTAAAAGACAGTTTTCTCTACATCATCCAATATTATACATTAATAACAGAGCACCTAAGATACAGCCTTTGTTTAATGATTTATTTATTTATTGTGATCTAGGAAAACCATTGAGAACAAGATCATTTCATAGGTTCCACGTCAGAGTTGATACAATAAATGAACAGACAGTAAAAATAACAGTAAAATGGTGAAAACTGTATATACATTAAATAAATCTAGATGTACAATCAGAATAGCAGCAGTCCTATAAGATTAGTGATTCTAAGGTGTAGAACAGTAGGGTGAATAGAGGGGCAACAGTAGAGAAGGGAGCAAGCTGAGATGTAATTGGAGGACGAAGTACCCAGTGGGCCTTAGGGAAAGAACTAGTGAACAGGGAGAATGTTCAGCTAGGGGTAGGTCATGTCTGTTTGAAACGGGATAGCTATGTAGCAGAGTAAAGTTGACAGTGAAATGAAGAATTTGGGGTGGAGGGAGGGTTCGATGAAATTGGTAAGGGGAAGGGGTTAGTTGAACAAGTAGTTTAAGCATGTGCAAAACAAGGAGCAAATTGATCAGGAGTCTGCAGCATGGCAGGCAGTCAAGTATTAGATAAAACAATCACAGATGGACAAGGAAACAAGGTGGTTCCCGAGTTCCCATTTGAAAGTGCCAGTCTTGGTTTCCAAGGTCAGAGTTAGAGGAAGATTATTAGTCCACTTGGAGGTACAGCGGAAGAATGCTCTTTGACTCAGAGCTGTGCAACAGTGGGGTACTTTAAAGGCCATGGTATCCAAACTTCTGGTTGGGCAGCTGCTGTCAAAGGGGGTGAGGAGCTTCAGCACCCCTAGTGGCATAAGGCCCAGAGTGACCTTCTTAGCCAAGAGACAGGTTTGGCACTGTTGTCTGCCTGTGACCTGGAGCCAGTTAGAATGAGCATAAAGATCACAGGTATGTGTCAGTTATGTTGCCCCCATGAAGAGGTGGCATGATTTGTTCTCAGCAGTAGAGATACGATGAAGAGCTGAGTCCGTTGCTGATCCACAGACTACAAGCCCATAGCCCAATTGACACTACAGAGCTAAATACTGCCAGGTTGAGAGCATCGGGTAAAAGGCTCCAGCTGTGTCTGTAGAGAAGAGACTAATTCGGGTATTGATTGCCTTGGCTGTAGTGTCTATCTGAGTGATGAACAACATGGTACTGTCCAGGTATTTGAAACTGGGAACAAGTTCTAGTGGAGCCTCTGCCTTGTTTTTTATACTGAGAGGGAAATTTCTATGCCTGTTTTGCAGGCTGTGGAACATCATGGTCTTGGTTTTCTTGTAATTCATTACACGTTTGTGGTCCTTGAACCAATTCTCAATTACAAGAAATTATCCTGGAGGGACCGCTTGAGCGACTGAGGGTTCTTGTCACTTGCGAAGAGTAGCGTATCATCCACATAGAGCAGAATGGGGCAGTGACTGGCAGAGGGAAGTTGATTAAGGAATAGCCCAAACAGTAGATACCCCAGGATTGAGCCATGAGGCACTCCAGACAGGACAGGTCTATTGTCAGACACCATTCTGTCGATCTTCACCTGTTGTGACTGATTGGTGAGGTAGCTTTTGAACCATTGAACTACGTCCTGCAAGAGTCCACTAGATGCCAGCTCTGCAAGCAGCTGGACATGGTTTACTGTGTTGAAAACTTTTGACAAATCTATAAATACCCCAGTTAGGGCTCTATTATCAAGAGAGTTATGGATGTACCCTATGAACTCTAGTAGGGCGCTGGTGGTACTATGCCCTCTCTGAAAACCGTGCTGCTGTGGACATTGATGGCTATACTTATCCAAGTATTCAATTAGTTGGTCCACAACTATTTTTTCTAGAGCCTTGGATAGTGGCCTGAGACTTGAGATGGGTCTGTCATTTTCTAGTAGTGCTCTTTCTCTGCTCTTGTACATGGGTGTCACTAGGGCAGCTTTCCATTGGAGTGGGAATTGGGAGAGACATAGTGAAGCATTGATGATGTGTGTTAGAGGTTGAAGAATGTGATCAAGGGTGAGCCCTACAAATTTAAGGTTGAGGGAGTCACCACTTGATCGTGCCTTGCTTAGGACCTTTTGGAGGTATCTCCTGGCTTCACTTGTGTTGATAACTCTGAAGCGGGAAGGCAGGTGAGAAGCTGGCTGGTTAACAGAGCTGTTAGTAAGGTGGGGTGGGAGCAGAGAGGAAAAAGTCAGGAGGGAGTACACCACTGAGGTCAGTAAAGGCATTTTTGAAAGTTTGCTATAGTGCTATGATCTATGATGGGAACACCATCAGTACTGAGCATTGTTGGTGCTGCCTTCAGTTCTTTCCCTGTGAGTTTACTGAGGCTGGCCCAGAAATTTCTGCCATCCCTCCAGGTGCATTTTAGGGCTTCCTTGAAATAGTTATTTTTTGCTAAGCGTATCGCCCTAGTGCAGTCATTGCATGCTTTTTTGTACCTTTGAATGTCAGCCTGTTTACCAGAGGCATGGGTACATTGCCATAGGTGATCCCTGATTTTCATTTGCTCAAGGAGGTCAGGAGAGCGCCATGGGTTACTACAGCCTTTGACTTTCCATGTCTTAAATGGTGCATGCCGTTTGCACATGCCGTTAAATAGTTGGATGAATTGATTGAGTGCCACATCAACAGACTTGGTGGAGTAGACATTGTCCCAATTCTGTTGTCTGAGATCTGTTTTTAGCATTTCAAGGTGCCCAGGCCTAGGGACCCTATTTGTGATTGTTCTGGCTGGGGGTTTGGTGAAATTATTAGACCAGCTGAACAGAACAGGTGAGTGGTCACTGTAGGCATCTGGAAGGACCGTGGTCTGGTAGATGTACTCTGGTCAGTTGGACAGGACCCAGTCCAGCAGTGTGGAGGTACCAGTCTTATAGCTGGTCCTAGTGGTTGAAGCAACTAGGGTGACATTTACAGCTGCCATGGCATCTCTATATGGTCTAGCGGCTGGAGAGAGCCAGTTGGAATTAAAGTCTTCCAGTAGCACGGTTTCATTTTTGAGATTGAGCTCACCGAAGTATTTCATGAGTGAGTCAAGACCAGGAGCTTTCTCTCCTGGAAGGATGTATACTGTGAAAACAGTCATAGTTTTATTAAACTTCCCATGATGTAATTTTAGTCCTGTGGCTTGCATACCATCCCCCATATCCAGTAGTGTGAGGTGTGAGGTGTGAGTCTGGAGGCTATCCCTGATGTAGATAGCACAGTCACCCCCTTGTTTGGAGATCTGATCAGTCCTGTAGACGGTGTATCCAGGGATTGAGATAGCTGCATCCTTTACTTTTGTGGACAGCCAAGTCTTGATCACAGATAGGATATCCAAAGTTGTGTTGATGTACCCAGGCATTCAAGCAATCCATCTTAGGTAGGAGGCTACAGATATTTATTGACTTGAATATCAGCTGACCTTTGCATTGAGTTGGGGTAGAGGAGAAGGGTGTGGGGCTTGTAATCTCCTAAATGTAATGAGGAAAAATATGACACTTTCTTGAATAAACAACATTTAAATTTTCATATAAATAGGTGATCAGACATGTAATATTATTGACAGCGAGGATCAGGCAAGTTTTTGGATTACGGTTACAAAAGGGATTCATTCATTTTGTTCTTCTCTATTGGTATACTGTAGCATAGGAAATTAATGTGTCACTTATATTTAGCGCTAGCCACAAAGTGGTCATATTTGTGTAAATTTATTTTCATGCTAAACTAAAAGTCCTTCAGTTACTTTAATGAGAAACGTGCTAATTAGCATAATTTTATTTTCATGCTTCTGATGACTTCAGCAAATATAGAGAAAATCTGTTTATAGGAAATATTTATTATTCTACAGTATATTCTAAAGGAAGCTTGAGTAAAACTCTATAAAATAATTTTTTGAGGCCTGTGCCCTATAGTAAGTAACTATAATGCATTATCCCATGTATTTGATTACACAACTACTTCTGTGGTGTTTCCAACCACTGAAGTAGAAGATGCTATATTAAATTTTGCATCAGATATAGCATCAGGCCTGGATACTATTCTATGCAAGGTTTATAAGGAAAATCCAGAATTTATGGATTCTCATTCTAACTCATTTTTTCAATTCTTGCTGTAAGCAAAGATTTATGCCTACATCTTTGAAGACTGATATAATAGTACGTATTCATAAACAAGGCTCAGTTTACGAACCAATCAATTAACATCCAAATAGTTCATTAGATATCCTGTCCAATATAATTACTAAAATATTATTAAATACACTATCCGAATGGTTACAGAGTAATAAACCATTATCACAATTTCAGGCAGGTTTTAGACCAGGGTTTTCCACAGTTGATAATGTTTATATCTTCATACAGCTATTACAAAAATATATTGGCCTTAAAAAAATTGTGGACTTCTCATTAGCTTTTGATTTGATAAACAGATATTTGCTATGGAAAATAATGTTGCACATGGGAATTAATAATTCATTATTAATACTGATTTATCACCTATATACAGATACCAAAATTATTATTAGCTATGACAATAAGGGGAGCTTAACAGAACCTTTCAGTACTGATAGAGGGGCTAAACAGCATTGCCAATTTGCACCAATCATTTTTAGCATATATTGTACATTGATTCTTTACTATGGGCAAATGGAGATGTACAGTCTTATCCACCTAAAATTAAAAACAAACAATGTTATCTTCTCACTTACATTGATGACATTGTAATCTTCTCACTCACATTGATGACATTGTAATCTTCTCACTGACATTGGTGACATTGTAATCTTCTCACTCACATTGATGACATTGTAATCTTCTCACTTACATTGATGGCATTGTAATCTTCTCACTCACATTGATGGCATTGTAATCTTCTCACTCACATTGGTGACATTGTAATCTTCTCACTTACATTGATGGCATTGTAATCTTCTCACTCGCATTGATGGCATTGTAATCTTCTCACTCGCATTGATGACATTGTAATCTTCTCACTTGCATTGATGACATTGTAATCTTCTCACTTGCATGCACGGGATTACAGAAGAAAATTCATAAATTTAAAAAAGAATGTGGTGCTTTAGAATTGAAAATCAGTCTTAACAAAACTAAAATCAAAAATAATTTTATGGAGTGAAAGTAGAGGCTTCCTCTACTTCCACTCCCCCTCATATTCATGTCTCACGCAGATAAGCCCACAACCAGGACTGCCCTAAAATGACAACGAAAAATCTACTACAAATAATTTAAATCCTACCTTGTTTGCCTAGCTCTGCTACTTCTCATACTCTCTGGTAATATTCATCCCTATCCAGGCCCTCCCCAAAAGCTAGGTGCGGGCATCCAAAAAGCAGGCACATTAACTTCCGCATCCCTCAATATCCACAGCATTGTAACAAAGCTGGATAGCATACAAACATGGGTAACTCTCCATAACCGATGTTTTTTCTGTAGTTGAAACCTGACTTTCCCCCAAAATTCCTGATGCTGCTGTCAGTCTCCCAGGCCATAGGATCTTTCAGCATGATTGGATATCTAAACACGTTGGGAGGTTGTGTGATCTATCTCAAGAACAACTTACATGGTTTAGCCCTGCAGTTACTCTGCCTAGGTCCACACATGCAGGCCTTAGGCATAAAAGTCCTCCTGAGTGCCCACAACAAAACACTCACCCTGCTATCAGTCTACATCCCTTGTAAAACTCAGACTATGACCTCCAAGCAGTTATTGACTGCCTTGGAAACCTAAGCCACACCTCGGAAACCATTCTCCTTGGTGACGTTAATATAAATTGGCTTGCCCTGAAGCCAACCATTTTAAAGATGCAATCCTCACTGCCCACTTCACGCAGCTCATCAAAGCCTCCACTAGGACTAACTACAGGACAGGTACCAGCACCCTACTTGACTGAGTTCTCACTAACCACCTCGAGCATATCACCAATGCAACTGTCCTTCCAGACTATATCATTGACCACTCCCCCATCTGGTTCTGTTGGCCAAACAAGTACTCCAAACCTCCACCTAAAACCGTCTTTAACCAGGTCCTAAAGCAGGGTCACATCAGCTGCCTAAAAAATGATCTTCTCAACACTGATTGGTCAACCGTATATGGTGCAGTGACCTTGATGGTGCACTTGACCAGTTCATCCACCTTTTTAACCTGGCCTGTGACAAACATGCACCCTTCAGAAAATGTAAAATCAAAGGCTACTGCAACCCCTGGCTGGGCCACGACATAACTGAGCTCATGAAAAGGAGGGGCCACCTCTGGCATGTAACCAGGGCCACAGGGAAGCTGTCTGACATCAATAACTATAAAAGGGCCAGAAACAACTGCACCTGGAAGATTTGAATAGCAAAACAGCACTACTATAAGGAGGCCCTTGCTGCATACTAGAAGGATGGCAGAAGGTTCTGGGCAAACCGAAAAGAGGTCACTGGTCATGAGCCCAAATCTGCCCCCTCTATGCTCAACATTGATGGGACCCCTATCTTTGATCCCTTGTCCACAGACAACACCTTCAATCTCACCTTTTCTGATCTTAGTGGAGTCCTCCCTGGCAGCTTTTTCTCCTCTCCTAGCCCTACTGCACCTCCTCATCCTCCTGAACACCCCCCTTTTAATTTCAAAGCCATCTCCATAGGGGAAGTCAGGAAATATCTGCATAAGGTTCTAGGCAAAGGGAGATACAGTGGTGATACCATTGACCTAAAGCTAGTTTCTCTCATGTTAGAAGAAATCCTATCCCCACTTACATACATCCTCAACCTATCTCTCCGGCTTGCAAAATTCCCGCAAAGGTGGAAAGCTGCTGTAGTAACTCCTGTGTTCAAGAATGGTGATGTGGCCTTGCCGGGTTATTATAGACCTATTTCCATCCTTCTGCCCCTCTTGAAGGCCCTAGAATGTATCGTATCTGACCAGCTTGCTGATTATTTGGAAAATCACCAGCTGCTCTGTCCTCAGCAGCATGGATTTAGAACTGGGCACAGAACTATGACAGCCCTCCTGGAATTCACAGGCTCTATCCACAAAGCTTTCGATCGAGGGCATCTTGTTGGAGCAACCTTCATCGATTTGACAAAAACCTTCAATACAGTAACCCATGCTCTACTAGCTCGCCAGCTTGCTGCCGCTGGCCTCTCTGAAGATACCACTGCTTGGTTCTGTAGTTACCTTGAAGGTCGCTCCCAACAAGTGAGGATAGATGCTGTCTTCTCAGACAGCAAACCCATTTGCTCAGGTGTCCCTCAAGGGTCAATATTGGGCCCACTGCTTTTCAAGTTTGTTTCGGAATAGCCTCCCTCAAGCCTGTCAGAACCACATCCTCCTTTGTGTGGATGATGCTGTTGTCTTTCACAATGACACTGATCTGAATACCCTGGAGCAAAAACTGCAATGTGACTTTTCCAGTGTAGAGAAATGGTTCAATTACCACAAATTGGTTATGAACTATAAGAAGACAAAGACTATGTTGTTTTCCAGCCCTCAAAACAAACATCGAAAGTACCCTCTTGCCATCTGCAACAACTTGGGATCCTCCCTTGAACTCGTTCAACACTTCGAGTACCTTGGTATTACAATTGACAGTACGCTCTCCTATGCCCTCCACATTGATAACACTGCCAAACTGTCAACTTGTGCATCTTGCTTCTTTACAGAGATAAAATTAATTTAACTCCCGAAGCCCCACGCATCACTGTTATAGCTCTGTCTCTCTTGTGGACTACTGGCTGGTCGTCTATGGATCCACTACAGATACTGCTCTTCGGTGCATAAAAACTACACTCAACAGAGTGTGTTATCTCGTCACTTGTGCGTCCCTTTGCCACCCAGTCAGCCCTTGGCCTCCTCTCAGGCCATTCCATGCCACAGCCCTATCACACAGCCATCTCTCAGGATTTATCTCTCCTTCATGGTACCCCTGCGGTTTGCCCCATGGCAGTGACCTCAAGGTGGGTCACGACCCCCAGGAACTTTCTAAGCTAGTCTTCCGGAGGAAAGCGCTCAGGTTGACAGGTGTGGGGCCAGTGGGCTATAGAACCATCATGCTGCAATGTGGGGGGATTTTTCAGTCCTGTTTTTCCCAGTGGATGCTGCACAGACAGGTATCACGATGTGTACATGCTGAATGCATGCCCGCTGAAGTCAGTGGCATCCTCCAACCCTGAGTCTGGCACTGCATCTGTCCCTATGGTTACCCAGTGGGCAGTATCGCAGTGAGAAATTGATGCCTTCCTCCCCGGAGGAGAGGAGAGGAGTGTCTGCTGGGATTCTCGGCTCACTCAGGCTTGTTCTGGAACCCGAGTCACCAGTGTTACAAGCCATAGAGCCACTGCTCTGCTGACGGACTGAGAGATAAGTGTTTTTATTGAATTGTAAAATGATTTGACCAGCTCTGTGGAAGGCATCTGCATGGAATGAGGCTCCGTAGTGTCCCTTTCCCTCCATTTTTATTTTTTTACCGAAGAAGTGAATGAACCTTTAGTAACAGGCCAGATACACTACAGACAGTGGTAGTCTCACACTGCTACATCAGTGCACCCCAGTACTAATCTGGAGTAAGCTATCACAACAGACAGTGGATGAAGTGAAAATTTAAAAACTGTGTTTTTTTTTAACAGTTTATTTACTTAGACTAGCCCAGCTGAGATGCAACATCTCATTTCCAGTGGAGTCCTATTTCTACCTATTTCTGCAGCTGGGTAGACTGGAGCACTGAGAGTTAAATCAATCACTCAGTGTCACACAGCGTGTAGTTGGTTCTAGCAGGGTTTGAATCTGTGGTTTCCCAGTTCCTATGCTGCTGCTGTAACCACTAGACCATGCTGACTCTAATATTTGGTAAAAAGTGCTGAACTCTCATACAAATCTTGACAGCACCAATACTACTGAAGTGAAATCTCATAATTAACAATGGGCTGGAACTTGAGCTAGCCCAGTGACAAGGCGGTAGCTCATTGTACTGCCAGCTGGAAGACAGTTATTCAGAGATGAGCCTTGCAATCCAAGACTAGGACTGATTAAGGGTCAGATATGTTGTGGAGGTAAGGAATGTGACTCCCAGTTAGGGCCTGATCTTAATAAACTTAAAAAAGTTGGCTTTTCAATATGGTTAATAGATTGGGTGAAAGTGGCTGTTTGAAAGGGCGGCTGAGAGTGGGAATTTCCAAGGTGCTGTGAAGTTGGGCATTGCATACCTCTACAACGAAGGCTGTAAGTCTCAAAGTCTGTATCTAGTCTCACCTTGCTGTTACTTTGGTAAGCAATCTTTCTACTCTGTAGAGATGGGATGAGGGGTTCTGTTTAGGGTGTAAAGAGTCATTTCTTGTAGGTGACATGGAGACCTGGGTTTTCTAGTATGTGGGAGTTTTTTTATTTTTTTTTGTAAAGGTAGCAGTTGTACACAAATGCATGCATCCTATTAGAATGCATTAGCACGTACTGTAGTCAGTGATATACAATATCAGTGGGACTTGAAGGGAAAGTGTCTTTCTACGGATGATGCAAAGTTATATAATAGGGTTGACCTAGCAGGAGGGGTTGAGGCCCTGAGGAGAGATCCGAGCACCCTAGAGAAGTGGTCAGACATTTGGAAGCTGAAGTTCAGTGCTAAGAAGTGTGCAGTGATGCATCTGGGGTGTAAAATCCACTAGCTGAGTACTCACTGGGGGGAGAACTGATGAATCAAACAGAACGGAACAGGAACCTGGGGATTATAATATCAAACAACCTTAAGACAGACCAATGTAGGTAGGTAAAGCTAATAGAATGATGGTGTGCATAGGAAGGGGTATAACTAGCAGGAAGAGGGAGCTGTTGATGCCTTTATGTAAGACCATGGTCAGACCACACTTGGAGTACAGGGTAGAGTTCTGGAGGCCTCGTTTTAAGAAAGGATATAGATGGGTTGGAGAGGGTTCAGAGAAGGGCAGCAAAGATATGGTGCATGGTATGCAAGAGAAGCCATACGAGACCAGATGGAGAGAATTAAATCTGTACCTGCTGGAGGTTAGAAGAGATAGAGGTGACATGATAGATTTTCAAGTATACGAAGGGAATAAAGTGAATACAGGTAGATTACTCAAAAGGAAAGTAGGAGTTAAAACAAGGGGTCATAATTTAAGATTGGATGGGGGATGATTTAAGAGTAATGTAAGGAGATGTTGTTCCACTGATAGGGTGGTGGAACCCTGGAACAGATCACATAATGAGGTGGTATATGCAGAAACAGTGGAGGAATTCAAGATGGTGTGGGACAGACACAAGGGGTTGGCTGGTGGACAGAGGAAAATATCCCTGGGAAGTGGTGACAAGTAGGGGCGGGTGGGAAATGACCAGACTAGATGGACCAGGATGGTCCTTTTCTGCTGACACATTGCTATGATTGCTATGCTATGAAGAATGGTTAGCTGACAGAACACAGCAAGTCAGAATTAATGGCCATGTGTCAAATCTTGGAAGGGTGACCAGTGGGGTACCTCAGGGGTCAGTTTTGGGTCCACTTTTATTTAGTATTTTTATTTCAAACATGACAATAAGTAACAAAAATATCCTCTCCAAATTTGCTGACAGCATTAAATTGGGTGGTAAAGTAGATAGTGAAGAAAATGCAGTATCTATCAAGAATGATCTGTTACAGATCGAGAAATGGGCTAAAGAGAACAGTATGTCTTTTAGTATTGATAAATGCAAGATAATCCAGTTCGGTAAAAAAATAAATAAATAAACATGTATAGACTATTATCTTGCTGACCAGAAAATTTCCAAATCAACTTGTGAGAGAGATTTTGGTATTATGATAAATGACAAATTAACTCAGTCTCACTGCTTAAAAATCTGTAAACAGGCAAACAGCCTGTTAAACAGAGTAAGGAGAACTTTTGTCTCTAGAAATAAACAATGCCTCATCCCACTCTGCAGGAGTTATATCCGGCCTTGGCTGGACTATGGTACACCCTTCTGGAATCCATACCAAAAGGGTGACATAGCAATGCTGGAAAAGGTTCAGAGAAGGGCCACCAAAATGGTGACAAGACTACAAAATATGGATTATGATAGTAGACTAAAAGAAGCAGGCCTGTTCCCACTCCAGTTAAGAAGATGTAGAGGGGATTTAGTGCTAATGCATAAAATTCTGAAGAATAATGATATGTGAGTAATTTAGATGTAAAACTAACTGGTAGACGGGTTGTAGGCAGATCCCACAACAAAATATTGGCTGTCCAATGGGCCAATACATCTAAAAGAGATAATTTCTTCAATATCAGAGTGGCCAAATTTTGGAATACTCTCCCTCCGGACCTAATTGATGTGGAAAATCCAGATTCATTTTAAAAAAATTGGATGATTTGCTCACACAAAATACTTAACTGGGAATAAATGGCCCGCAATGGCGGGGGACAGTCTCGATAGGCCTATGGCCTTCTTTTGTCCTACTCAACCTAAGTAAACCTAGGTAAAACCTAAGTATACTGACTGCTTATGAACCCATCTAATTTCCAGTTGATTTTTTTTCTTAAACAATGCTATTGTGCCACAGAAGAGTACAACCA
The DNA here is from genome assembly GCA_016271365.2 of Neoceratodus forsteri. Lineage (NCBI taxonomy): Eukaryota > Metazoa > Chordata > Ceratodontiformes > Ceratodontidae > Neoceratodus > Neoceratodus forsteri. Next base: position 137,079,046 of record JADMNL010000024.1, read on the forward strand.
CATTCTATAACCTTTGCACTACGATACAACAACTTTTTAGTTAGGGTGGAAATCCATGCACAATGAGGGGTAACCATACACTACTAGAGGAATACATACAGTACATGTTTCAGACCCTGTTTTCAAAAGGTTAGGTTTAGGAAAAGGAAGTTTCAGTACTGGATCATGTGTGCCACTTATTCACAAAGCCGCCTCACTGCACTTGGTTAGATACAGAGGGCTAGATTTTCCAACCATGGTGCAGGGCTTGTGTCCAGCCCTGCACCATGGCACTTAGGTTCTGGTGGTGCGACAAACCATTCACTGAAAATGTACTAGATTTTACAATCTCAGGTGCAGTTGTGGCAGTTTCCATGGATTACGCCAGCTTGCACCAAATATCTGGCGCAAGCTCTGTAATAATGGCACCCAGGATTGCTGCAAGTTAGATCAGAAACAGTTGGGTTAATTTGAGGCAATTGCTGCATGGCATGGAAAATCCTGTTAGATCGCAGCAAGCCCCATGCGCCGTATCGTTGGTGTACTGGGGCTTACGGCGATCTAATACTTTTGAAATCCTGCCCCATGTGTCCCAAAATGGCCTCAGTATTCCTATTTATTCAAAATGGAACTGAATCTAGGACTCAAATCTCAGCTCTAGCTATTTGAAAATCTGCCCACAACCAATATGGGGATAGTAAGCCCTTTAAGCCACTTCTCCTCACAAGTAACAAAGCCACTGTCCACCCACTATGCCTTTCCTTTCAAATAGGACTTTTGGCATGGAGCACAGATGGGAGGTACACAACTTGACAGAACTGCTGCATGGTTGCTGTTCACTTGGCTGGTGTGCTGGGAAATATGATGAACTCCCCCAGCATGGTCCAGCAGGGCATCTAGGAACTGGCCCAACACCCATGAGGTGGCTGACTGAGAGATACTTGTGGTGTACCCCACCAGTGTCTGGAATGTTACAGTGGCCAGAAAGCAGTGTAGCCATCACCTTAGAGCTACGAATATTGCAAGGCTGAGCTGGGTGTCTGCCTGGAGCTAGTGATGCAACAGCTCACACAGCTACCCGAGCATGGGCCTGTTGAGCCTGTGCCAGCCCACAATCTGGTCATCACTGAGGACTTCAAATGTGGCCCATGGACAGTACTGTCTGTTTGCAACATAGCACCTCCATAGCCTGTGCCTGGGCCCAGGGTAGGCACTGGCTCTGTCCTCGTCCTCCATGATCTGCTGCATCGGTTAAATGATGTGTGCTGTCATTGGAGACATCTTGGTAGGTGGCCTGCAGTGTCTCTGTCCACCTCTGGGCTTTGCCTCTGCTTAAGACGGCCTTTTCATAGGTGGTACTTGTGCAGTGTCATGTGACCTGTGCAATCTCATTTGCGCAGCACTGTCACACTGAATATCATGCTGCGCATGTTACGCAGGTTACCGCCCTTCCGATGTGGGCACTGCATACAATAGCTCTGTGCTACTGCACTGGCGGTAATAGCAGATGCAGTGATGCCCTTTGAATATGAGATTCCTGTGCAAATACATGCTCAGCATGGGAGCAAAAACTTTGTGCCTGGCACAAAGCTTTGAATACCTGGGCCTTTATGTTTAATGCAAATATTGCACTCAGCTATTTGCAGATGTGTGTGTGCGTGCATTCGAGTATGTGTGTGTGAGTGTAGTTGTAGAGTATACTAATCAGCATGTTAGTAATTGCTGCAGATTGGTGCGTGTGTGTGTAGTTGTATGGTATACTAATCAGTATGTTAATAATTGCTGCAGATTGGTGTGTGTATGTGTGTGTAGCTGCAGAGTATATTAATCACCATGTTAGTAATTGCTGCAGACTGGTGTGTGTGTGTGCGTGCAGCTGTAGAGTATACTAATCACCATGTTAGTAATTGCTGCAGACTCTGAATTTAGCACTCATGTATGGGCAGTATGCAAGTTAAAATTCTTGACATCAACCCACCATCACCACCAGAGGCAGTTTCTGTAGCCTTTAAAGTGTCCAAACATCAGACAAGGCTTCAGCAATTCCATTTATGAATGCTTGAGTGCTCAGCTCTGCCCTGCTTTTCAATTTACCTGCACACAGCAAGCCGTGAATGTGTTTGCCATGCAGAAGTGTTGCAGGAGCTAACTTCTTTCTTCTTTAGAATACAAACACCTAGCAACAGGGCTTTTGACATCCAGCTGGGAATTTCATACTGACACTGACACATACAATATTCTCTGCGGCAATGTCTACGTGAAAACTGTGCTTGCCAGCTTCAGCTCTGAAATTCTCTGCAAGTATGTGGAGCAAGTGCTGTGTATTCAAGGGTTAGAATACACCCAACGCCTTCAGACTGAGGCTGTCAAAATATCTTTTTACAATTTATTTGGCCAGTATAGCCTCACTCAAATGCAACATCTGATATTTTAGCAGGGAGAGAACTGAAGGGCAGGCAAATAAAATGACTTGTTCAGGGTTTCACAATGTGCCAGAGGCTGTGGTAAGAGTTGACTAATCCATGACTTGAACCAGGAGTGTAGTCAGAAATTTCCATTTTATACACAATCTCCAACAGTAACACCCCCCAATTAAAAAATGTATACATCCTTTCCAAATGGCACCCCCTTCCAAACAAGTCAGATTGTTGTCAGATGACTCCTCTACTCTCTAAAGAGGTTATACATGTATTGGACTCTCCTCAGTGGCCTACACTAACCCAAATACTACAGATTAGAATGATAATATTAACAGAGTGGCTTATGGTTTGTGACAGGCACTCAACAAAACTGTACACAAATGTGTACAGTGAGTATGCCTGTCTACATCCTTGACTCAAACCCCTGGAACACAGCCATTGCCTTCTCTAGTACTGTAATGGCCACAAGAATGACAGCCTATGTGATTTTCTTCAAGAAGCCAGCTTTCTAGTGCATGAGGCGTCTGCAAAGATTTTGAAGCCTAATTAGACTATTCTAGTACTGAGGGCAACACCAGGGTTTGAGTTTTTAAAAGGGTCTGTGTTGTAGAGACTGGCTACCAAATGTTTTTCACACCTTACAACTGTACCACGTTAGGAGGTTCAGTAAGCCCAGGAGGTTGCATGCTCACTGCTGGGGCTAGAAGATTTAAAGGTCATGGGTTCTAGTGCCAAACCAGGATCTTGGGCTAATACCTAACACTGACAGTGTAGTGCTCCACTGTTGAGGTGCCATCCTTCAGATCAGATGCTAAATGAGGTTCCTTCTGCCCATCTTTGTTGGTTGAGCAGGTGGAAGTTAAGGACTCCTTGGGACTTATCATAAGAGTAGGGGATTTTTCCTTGTGTCCTGACAAACATTCCCCTCATCCAAAAAACATATCCATGTGACGCCCCTCCCACACACATGATGCTCCTGAAAATGAAATATCACAGCTCAGTGTGCCTTTTCTGCCCCAAAATTACAAATATATAAAAGTACATAATACTTTACCCAGCAGAGTTCTTCTGCCTATACAGTTCAACTGTCCTACTTTAGGAGAGATGCCCCACATTTTACTCCTCAGAAGCCCACTGTCTTACATGGACTGGATCTTGTCCCATATTGTACAGCAAGACTGTAAAGCAGAAATGTGTATTCTGTCTGATGGCTAAAGAGCAACTGGCACTATAATGTTTCATTTCTTCAGTTATCTGATGTAATATAGTAGAGCTCTGAACAGTGTGTATGTGCTGTCATTTTCCATAAATAAAGCAGGTTTTTATTTCCTTTTTATGTTCGTGCCAGCGCAAACACATTGGTATGATACTGGATTTTGAGAGGTGTGTCACTGTCGGTTCAATACAGAGCAGTCTGCAAGGGTCTCGACAGTGTCAGACCAATCATCAGCCGTGCTGATTATGACACTTTTCTGGGATTGCTGCATGGAAACTGCATGAAGTTCAAAGGAAAGAGCCACCCAAATTGCAGGGCAACTCTTTCCTTTGATCTGCGTAATGCAGCCTAGCAAGCAGAGCTGATCAGTGTCATGATCAGCCTGTTGTAGTCCTCCACACTAGCATAAAAACAGTCCCTCCCATTTTCTACCAAGTATCCCTTCCACCTCCCATTGCTTCCCCCTTCCTTCTTAAAGGGAAACATCAGAAAACCTAGACAGTATAGCAGCTGCTGCAGAAACACCTGATTAGGGCTTTTAGCAAGAAATGGAAATTTTTATTACCTGCTATATTCCTGTTTATATTTTTAAAGAACTGTGCGTTCTGTAATGATTGCAGAGCCGCCTATGCCATCTTGTGCATCCCAGGTGGCTTTCAGCACGCAGGTTGTGCTAATGAGGGCTACCAACTAATGGCAGAGTTGGTAGCCCTCATTAGCATAACCCATGTGCCAGAAGCCATCTGGCATGCATGAGATGAACACAGGCAGCTCAGCAGACTTTATGGATTGTATGGTTTATTTAAAGTAAAAACAGAAATGTAGAAGGTAATAAAAAAATAATGCCGTTTATTGCTAGAAACACTAATTGGACATTTCTGCAGCAGCTGCTGCACTCTTTATATTTTCTGGTGTTTCCCTTTAATTTTTGGACACCAGGGCACCCAATTCGTGGTACTGGCTAGTACCCCACACCCTGCCCATTTTCACTGTGTGACACTGGGGAGCCCACCCCCCATGCCATTAAATATAACACTGACACTGGGTGCCCAATCCTCAGTGCCAGTACCCGAAGTAAAGAAAGCCATCCCTCATAGTTAAAAAAATGTTTTAATTCCTGTAATCCTACCCTCTGCCAAGTATCCCTCCCATCTCCTCATGACTTCTCATGCCCATTGAGGTTAAACTAACACTGGTGCCCAATGCCCAGTGTTCGTACCTGAAATAAAGAAGACTGTCCCTCATAGTCTTTTTTCATTTTCATATACCCTGTAAAAATGAAATGGTCCACTGTTGCCATCACCCAACCCACCCACTCAGTACCCATCACCCACCCTTTACTTACCTACTGGGGGTCTAATGCCTATAATACTCTGTGGACCAGAGACATGTCTTCACTCTTCAACACTGGACCGGGAACTGAGAAAATCAGGCATGTGGTTCAATGTATTTCAATGTGTGTTGAACTTGTATTCATACCTTGGTCATTTTTTAATTTTTTCCCTCAAATGTTCAACATGGCCTTCTTGGGACCATACCTCATAAACAAGGTCTGTGAAATCCTTCAAATCTTGCCCAAAAGATGATTTCACAGTCACTCCACAAAATTACGTTTTGGGTGGGATTTGAAAAGTTTCACCTACCAGGTTAACATACTAACATACTATTTGCCAGCAGATTAGGCCTTACGGTCTATCAAGTCTGCTCGAACCTTAGATCCTTAGTTGGGTGCCAAGGCTCTCCCATCCCTTGTGCTCCAGAAACCCCTATCATCCATCCCCACCCCCCTTGAACAGGCCATCATCTGATACATCCACTTTCTGTGTCTGTCCCACCCTCACTTGAAGCCTCCACTGTGGATCTCTGAACCAGCTCGCCAGGCAGTGCATTCCAAGGGTCCACCACCCTCTCAGTGAAAAACCTCCTCCCTTTTCCCCTCACCCTTTCACCTTCCAACTTCAAACCATGCCCTCTGGTGATACCTCCTGCTTTAGTCTAAAGATCCCTCCACGTTTACCCTATTTATTCCCTTGAGGTACTTGAAGACCTCAATCATGTCCCCCATCTCTCCTCTCCTCCAGTGAAAACAGGCAGAGCTCCTCAAGTCTGTCCTCATACGCCAAACTCTAGCCCTCATATCATCTTTGTTGCCCTCCTCTGTACCCTCTCCAGGAGCTGTATGTCCCTCTTCAAGTGTGGTCTCCAGTACTGTACACAGTACTCAAGGTGTGGTCTAACCAGTCCATTGTACAGCGGCAGAATCACTTCCGTGCTCCTAGAGGTGATCCCCCTTACGATGCATCCTAACATCCTGTTTGCCTTTCTAGCCACTCTCCTGCACTGCTCAGAGTTATTCATACATGCATCCACCATGACCCCTAGGTCTTTTCCCCTATTGAGGCCTCCAGCGCCTTCCCTCCCAGGGTGTACCTGTGTTTAGGGTTTCCCCAACCAAGATGCAACACCTTGCACTTGGTGATGTTGAAATTTAATTTCCATGTGTGAGCCCAGCTTTCCAGGGTGTCCAGGTCCGCTTGCAGGGTCAACCTCCCCTCTTCTCCCTCAACTACTGCTCCCATCTTGGAGTCATCCGCAAAGAGACTCATTTACACCCTATACCTCTCTGATGTCCGATATGTATGCATTAAACAGGATCGGACCCAGGACCCGAGCCTCTGCGGCACCCTACTACCAACCTTCTAGGGTTTGAGAGCTCCCCACAGACCACTACTCTCTGGGTGCATCCAGCTAGCCAGTTTTCAATCCATCTGACCATCAAAGGGCCTACTCCTAACCCCAACAGTTTCTCCACCAGACCATTGTAGGGACAGAGTCAAACGCCTTGCTGAAGTCCAAGAATAATACATCCACAGGCTTTCCCTGTCCAGTTCTGATGTTACCCATTCAGTAGAACTCCACAAGGTTGGTTTGACATGATCTCCTGGCACAAACCCATGTTGCCCGACTATCCAGACCTCCCACCTTCTCCAGTACACCCCAAGTCGTTCCTTTAGTATACTCTCCATTAATTTTCCCACCACCGGTAGTCAAACTGATGGGTCTATAGTTACCTGGTACTCGACCTCTTTATGGATTGGCACCACATGCCTCGCCAACCCTAGGTACCTCCTGTCTCAAGTGACCTGTTGAAGAGCTACGCTAGGTGCAGCCAGTATGTCTGCCAGTTCCCATAGTACTCTTGGATGAATGCCATCCGCCCAGGAGATTTGTCTTTTTAGGCCTTGAGGGCTAACCACACCCTTTTGGCGGAGATAGCATCATCCGTCCCCTCCACCTTACTGACCTTTTTATCCTTAACCAGATGTGACACCCCTGGGGTACCTCTCCCTCCCTCTTGCACCATTTCTGTTGCTCCCCTGATCCCACTTACTGCCGTTTCTATCCCCTTCATGCCTTGCTTTGTAGATATCCCATCCCCATCCCTAGTGCACACAGAGGCAAAGTACTCGTTAAATACCTCTGCCTGGTCCCTCGCCTCTTCCACCCACCCTCCTTCTGATCTCAATCTGCTGAGATGGCCCTTAGTTTTTCTCTGCTCCCCAATGTACCGGAAGAACCCTTTTCCCTCCATGTATCCCCTGTGCCAGCTGCTGCTCTTTACTGGACTTTGCTCCTCACCATACGAGTGACTTTTTCTAGATGCAAGATGGTACATTTCTTATCCCTGTCCCTCTTGTTGTTTTATATTTTTGTAGGCTGCCTCTTTCTCTGACTGCTACCTGTACCACCGACCACCAGCATGGTTTATGTGACCTTGCTCCCTTACTGCTTCAACTTAGCGAGGATCCTGACTGCCCTCATAAAAGTCCCCATTTATGACCTCCCATCTCCTTTCCACACTTGTCATTGATGTAATGCCCTTCAAGTGATCCTTGAGAATATTTCCCATGCCCATAAAGTCTGCCCACTTGAAGTCCACTGCCAGTGTCCTAGATCTCTCCCCCCTCCCCCCATGCTTATTTGAAACCAGACAGTATTGTGGTCGCTCCCAGTCAGGGGGTCCTGTACAACCATGTCCCTTACCAGACCCCCATCTGCCAGAACCATGTCCAAGACATGCCCCTCTCTTGTGGGCTCCATCACATGCTGTGTTAAGAACACATCCTGGAAGCCGTCCAGCAGCCTCTGCTCCTTGGCCACCTTAGAGGACATGGATCCCCAGTTGTACTCTGGCATATTAAGGTCCCCATCACCACCTCTTCCCCTTTGGTCCACACTGGGCAATGATGTTGTCCAGCAAACCATCCTCTAGAACATCACTCATCCCGGGGGCCTTATACTACACCCAGCTTGACCTTATCTCCTGCTGGGGATCATAGGTGACCCATAAGGCCTCCACATTTCCTCTGCCTCTTCTACTCTAGCAATTTCTATGTCATCTCTAATGAACATAGCCACTCCACCCCTCTGCCCTCCTTTCTATCCTTCTACATAGTACCCCGCACGCTTAGGTCCCAGTCATGGTTTTGTTGGCCCACGTCTCTGTGACCGCCGCCACATCCACACCCCCCTTGAACAGCATGGCCTGGAACTCTGGCAACTTGTTTCCCAAGCTCCTGGCATTTACTATCACCAACCCCCACCCCTTATCCCTGATCCTCTTTGTCGAACCCCACCCAGATTCCTTATACTTCCATCCTCCCTCTGCTCCTCCTGATACAAGATAGCTGTCTACAGAGTGGGCAGCCTCCCTCTCTCCAGGCCCAGTTTAGAATTATTGCCATCCCACAGCCTGTGCAGCCTACAACCCTTCCGAAGATGCCTGCCATGGTGGAATATGGCCACCCTGTTTATCCCCCTCTGTTTATAATGGCACACCCCTTTTCTCAGTCCCTTTCTCCACAGACCTTTTCTTCTTCAAACTGACATATTCTAGGACTTCAGCATGTGAGGGATGTGGATGCGTGTGTGTATGTATGTTGTGAGGTATGTGATATAACAGATGTGGGGCTTGCTGTCACATTGAGGTAAGTCTCTATTTAGATATATGGAGTTATAATGTGTTACTATTTTTATTTCTCACACATAATGAATATTAATTCCTCCTTACTTTTTATCTTTGCCTGGGGGATTGATTCCATTGCACCATGTTCAGATTACCCAGCCTGTTGTGTACATACAGGAGTGTTATCTTACACTGTTATATATAATTTTTGTAACTCTGTACATATTGGGGTGTGTGATCTCATTTGCATGGGGGTCCTGCACAGATCTTTTTACATTAGGCTAATATTGTAGTAATTTGTGGATATGTAGGTATGTTAGACCTCTGGTCTTACACATATGCTTTATATTTACTTCTAGTTACCTTATCCTGGGGAGGGTGGCAGGTTTATTTCATGGTAGTTTTATCTAGTATCCTTGGAAATGTTACTTTGCAGATAGTAGTACGGTTAAATAGTGTTACATTTTTACTCTGTAGATATTAGGAGACATAAGCCCTTATACTCAGGATTTCATGACAAGTTGAATTCCTTTGGGGAACAATTGCAGTGACTGAAGTTAATATAGGTTCACTAGGAGAGATAGAGAGTGTGTGTGTGTGTGTGTGTGTGTGTGTGTCTGTGGGAGAGAGAGAGAGAGAGAGAGAGAAGAGAGGGGGAGAGAGAGAGAGAGAGAGAGAGAGAGAGAGAGAGACAACACCTCTTTTAAGCTATGTATCTCCCCCACCCACATTATTGTGATGTGAGGTGGGTTAGATTGTATTGTTTGTATGAAGAGGAGGAGAGAAATTACATTTGTATCTCTTTTTCAGATTCCTTAGACACTTGTGGTACATCAAGTTGCTACATTCTCAGTGTATATTGACATCGGTACATATCAGGCTACTTGGTCTTAATTCCTTGAGGTTCCACGACTAGAGTTTTTTGTTTGACACTAATATTATCAATTTATATTTAAATTATCATTTATATAGTCTTGAGGTTTTTGAAATTTCTTGGGCCTTTTATCTAGCTTGAGAATACAGCTGGGTGACATGTCCAGCTAGGTTTTACACATCACACAGTGTGCACTGAGGTTTTTAAGACAACTTTACTGGTAAATTCTTGTCTATAATGCTAACATTGAAATTTCATGAGCCCTATAACAATCTTAGTTTGTCTTTAATCTGGGTGGGGTTGCCTTTCAGTAATCACATCCTTATACTAACTGTGACACTCATAGCTTGATTTAGGAGTTATCTGCTTCAGCAGTGTTATCTTATGTCAATTAAATTTATATGCAGTAAGATTCTTTGTATGTGTGTTCCACCATGCACATCTGAACCCAAGGTTCTTTCTGGCTGAAGGCAGTATTGTACTGTTAAACTTCTCTGACATCATCTTCTGTTGTTTTTTTTTTTTTTTTAAATGAGTATTTTAAACCAATGGGGATTTTTTTCCTGTTTTTCTCTGCATTATCTAGCTGTTATAAGTATTGTATTTTCTAAACAACTGCCGTGAGCTTCTGAAGAAGGACTGGTTGGTCCGAAAGCTAGAGCACTTTGTTCTTGTTGTTACATCTATGTTGGTCCATTAAAAGGTATCAAATCATTTGCTTCTGGACCTACCCACTGAGGTCAGTTGGGAGAAACATGTTAGACCCTTTTCTACCTGGCACTTGAAACCAGCATGTTTTGGGTGGTATAAAAGTGCCACCCTTGACTCCAGACCATGCCATCATCCAGGGCCCATGGGCCCCCTCTGGTCGGTCACTGCTAGCAAAGCACACCTGGAGGTGCCCAGAACATGGGGGGGCTTTGTCTGAATATTGCACACACAGAACTAGAACAGCACTGAACCCCTTTTGGTGGGACCAGAGACCCATTATACATGCTCCTAGTGGGTGGGAAAAATGCTCATAAAGGTACCCAGCTAAAGGGCACCAACTTTGCAAAGCACAGAGAGCCATTTTGTCACCAGTCAGAACATTTACAATAAACAGAAAATATATTGTTAACATTCTGAGACATTTGTTTATTTTTGTTTGAAAACTGGTAACTGGGAGAGGCACACTGGGTCAAGGCTTGTTTCCAAGTCTGTCTTGGGGGAAGGGAACAGAGAAAGAACAGCAGCACAATACATAAGCAAACAGTTGAACCACATTTGGTAAAAAAAAGTTTGTACAAAATTAGAATAAATACCAAAATGTGTCTATGCGAAGAATAAAGTACAGTACAGGTCAATAAAAACACCCAGCAAGTGCATATTCAGAAGCAGTGGCAATAAACGGTAACAAAAACAATTTTGACAACAGGTGGCTGACTTGTAGGGTGCATTACTGCCTGAACTCTTAAAGGTGGGAGAAAACTGTAGTGGTGTGGAAGTGAAACCAAGGCAGGAGTGGGAACTCAGTTGGCTGCTTAACAGGATGGCAAGGCTTGGCTGGGGAGGTGTCAAGGTGATGTGTAGCAGCAACAGGTGCGGAGGGGTTGGAGTTTCAACTGGGATATAATCATAGCCCCTTAAGTGGAAGTACTCTTACAGCAGCAGGACAATGAAAAATGTTTTTCCAAAAAGCTAGTTTCAGCCACATTTAAGAAAAATATTATCATACCTGTCGAATGTACTTGTCTATGTACCTCCTATGATGTACTGTGAGTCTTTTTTTAATTTTTCTGATCCTAACACTTGCCAAGTCTACAATGCTATTTCAATGCAAAATGTGGTGGCCATATTTTTTCATGAGAAAAAACTAAATTAAAAGATTTATAAAATATTTAGAATCTGATGGAATTAGAAAATGGTACCACCAAATAAAACCGGAAGATGCCTGAAATCTTTTTATGGTGAGAAAAAGGTAGGGTCAAATTTTTTGCCCAGTTTCACTGCACTGCTGTAGCACAAATTCTAACATTTAGGTTAACTTCTAAACCCTATCTCTGATAGCTGTGTTACTCCAGCATTTAACATGTGAAGATAAAAACAAACTGCAACTACAGCTAATACATAGAGAATAAAGTATGGGTCTGGGTGTGTAACGAGAATTTACACACACCTGAGGAGTTTATGCATAGCATCTAACCCCAAGGGTGTGTGTAAATTTGAGTTTACACACACCCAGACCCATACTTTATTTTATATAATTGCCGGGATGTCCTTTTTCCCCACAGCACCTATATAAAATAAAAAAAGACATTGTTGTGCGACCGTGGCAGTCTGCTTAGCTGTCAGCACGTGCTCTACGTTTGTCGGTCGCTTGCTTTTTATTTAATTTTTTTTTAATTTCATTTTGAGGGTATTTCCCTCATTTTGAGTCATTTCTGCATGCCAGCACTTACCAGAGTTAAGCGTAGTGGTCCAGAGGGGGAAAGATGAGGCGGACAGTGGCTGGGAGGAAGAGTGTCTGAGGTGAGGGCGCCTGCGCAGTACGAGAGAAACCAGGCATGTGTTCACCGTTATAAACGCTCCTTTATAATGGCAAATTATGCCACGGTTTCCCAATGGGAAAAAGGACATGCCGGTTATTATATAGAATAATGTATAGGCAGTAGTGTGTACTGGATGTTTTGTACACAGCTGAGGTGTGTGATGCCACACAAACCCCAAGAGCAAAGCTAGAGCAGCTTCTACAGGCAGAACACACACACAGGTTGTGTAAACAATGAGTTCCACACTGCTGCCCATAACATTTTTTTATATAATTACTAGTTCATTTGTGCCGCCTCCTCCGAGTTTGTGAGTGGTGTCTTTGAACCCCATTAAGCAGCACTGGAACAGTAGCAATTTATTGGAGGACTTAACTCTTTCCCTTGGCTCAGGGATACTCAGTCCTCTTAGTGAGAATGGAGGCAGCACCATGCTGTGGACCTGAGCTCTGGAAAAAGTTACTTATATAAATGTTTTTATTGCTGGCATATGCTGCCATTCTGATGGTTACCATACAAACATGCATAGAGCTACTTCAGGAAGGTGACGTTTCCTTAGCATGATCTCTGTCTGCGAAATGCAAGTGTAATGTTTCACTCGCGGATAATGGAGAAGACACAGACTGATTTCAGCGTGCAAACAGGACTGAAGGATCTTTGGAAACAGATATCAGAATGGTGGACAACTCTCACCACTGAAAGCGTGTTAGGCCCGCCACACCTGTACTCCAGCGTACCTGCAGAACCAGACTGGAAGATATCCCCTAGAGCATGCTGCTGCAGCTGAGTTGCCAGTTTGTAAGCACAAGTCAAAACGTGGCCCTGAAACCATTCTATAGTTTGTGATGGTTACGTTCTGGCTAGGAACTGTGCTATTACTAACACAGGTGAACTACCTGTCTTCCAAAGACAGCGCCAGCTTATTGAGCCCTCTACTGTCTGATACAGGATTGTTTGGGATCCGTGGCCTCTGTAACTACTGTGGGTACCCACTGTTTCTATAATTCAGGTCTCCAACCTCAGTTTACTGCCTGTGTGCACTGAGAGACTGCATGAGTTTCCAAAGTGATGGTGGGTTTCTTGTGCAATACAAATAGGGGAGTTCTGGGTTTTTGTGGGGAATATTGTGTTTGGAAGGTGGTTGGATTAGGGAATGTGGGTTATGCCAGCCCATCAGCACAGCAGTTCTACTACTCCCTCACAACCCTGACAACCCTGGTTCAGGAACTAGCCTGAGCTGTTGGAGAGCCAACTGGGGAAGGAAGATTGAGCAGCCCACAGAGCACTCTCACCCAGGGGGAGAGAGGGCATGCAATCACTGCTTCATAACCATCTGGGTGACAACAGGTGTTGCTGCAAGCTGGAGCTGGAGAGCAGGGAAGGAGGATGCTGATATGCTCTTAAGCATGCTAACACACAATTGTAAGCACACATGTCCGCAGAGCTCTCTATCAGTGTCCTAGAGGTTAGGGGCAGCAACAAAAGGACCTCCCTAGACACAACAAGATGATGGCCCTTTCCACCACAGGCCCAGCATCTCTGACTATGGCACTCATGCTGCACCTCCGAGAAGGTTACTGTGCATGCTACTTGTCTAAGGCCCCTCCCCAACTCCACAAACTCCTCCTGCACTGCTCTAATCCCATGCCCAGCCAGGTCATGTGTCCCTAGGTGGACAATGATATCCACCTCCCTCTGCTGTGCAGCTGCTCCCACGATTCTAAGGATTCACTCCCTCTCCCTCCAAGCCATGGCACCAGGCAGGCACCTTACCTCCCTCTCCCCATCCTACCCAGTTCTACTCCCCCAACAACTGAGTCCCCCACTAGGAGTTGTTTCCTTCCCCTGTGGAGTCCCATGTCACCCTCCTGTGGGTGTCCTTTGTGGACGTTCCCAGCATCCTCCTTGGTCTCTACTGTGGGTGTCTCCATACAGAAACCATGCTCTGCCAGAATAGTGTATGAATTGCAGAGAGGTACAACTGGAATGATGCACTTCTGTTCCTCCACCCTCACCCTCTCTGAGCCCACCGTGGTCCAATTGGCAACCTCTGAGGCAGCAGCGTCAGCCCTGGTGGTGCCTAAGAGGCAGAGGAGGTCCCCCGAATCCTGGTCAACTCAGCCTGGAGACAAGCAAATTCTTCCCTCAGCCCAGAGAAGTGCCTGAATATAGGACAACACTGCATCCTCCAGAACGTCTCCTGGAAGACTGCTGCTCCACAGCCATTGCACCACTCCCATCATGTCTTATTTGTGGCCCCTCGACTGTTGTTTTGTATGCTTACTCTTTCCTCTCTCCATGTACTCTTTTTTTTGTTTGTTTTTTGTTCTTTCTCCCTACTTTCCTACTGCCACCATACCTTTATTGCTCCTACTGTTCCTGTTCTGGGACAGGAAGTTCCTGTATTCCTCAGTAGTCTCCTTCTTACTTGTTCAGAGAGAAACCTCCAGCAACTAGGGCATGAAGGAGATCTATTCTTTTCCTTCTAAGTTGGTGAGTCTTTTGTGCAAGTCCATGTTGTCAGTCAAATCCAGTGCCTATAAAAGTGGAACTGGCTAAAGGTGGGGGAGGGGGTGGATGGGAGGGAGGGCTGTATAGTCCCAGTAGAGGATTTATAGCAGCTGTCTTCTTCCTCTTGCTGCTCTCTGCCAAAAGCTTACTAGGGAAGTTTTAAATTGGTATTCTGGAAGCTTCACTGTGGATGCAGCAAGAGGCTTGAGTTAGACCAGCCAAGAGGTGATCTAAGACCCTTGCACCAGTGCCACACAAGGTGGTGAAATGGGGGATCTCTGAATGTGAGGTCTGGGTGCTGAAGGGGCATGGGGGTGCCATAGGAGTGTTTGGGTGATGGTAAGCATGCCAGGGAGTGATGTGGCACTCAGTGGGGGTGCTGTTTATATGACCATTAAGCTAATGGGATGGGAGATTCCAAGGGCAAACAGTGCCATGACCCCAGGTGGGCACAGCTCTGGTAGCATCCCCAGCTTCCGGCACTGTTTGTCCCTGAACCCCCCCTCCGCAGTACCATCCCATTGACTTAATAGTTATATGAATGGCACCCCCACTGGGTGCCATATCACCCCCCATATGTCTACCAACCCCCAACTCCCCCATGGCATCTCCCATGCCCCTTTTGCCCCCAGACTCCTCTTGGCATATGTGTTTCATGTTGCATCGGGCAGAGGGGAGCTGGATTCCAGCTGCAATTCCTGCAGGTGGCCTATTGTTTGGCTCTAGCCTGAGGGTATGGCAACTCCTGGATTTTTGGCACAGGGACCCCTGTTTTTACAAAATTGGGTGCAGGGTCCCTGATGCACCCAGAGTTCACTGTAGCACTAAATTCCCACAAATTGTGGCAATATAAGGGCACTTTGAGAATTGGGCCCTGAGTGTTCAGATGTTGCAAGTTAGCTGATTGACAACACCAGCAACATTATTTTAGCCAAGGTTTTATCATTATAACTTTCACTTTTGTTTCTTTCATTTTCTATTCAGTACATCTGCAGTTCCTCCTACTCCCACCAACCATAAACTTTAGCAGTAGATACAGATAGCTAAAATGGCAGAACTGCTGTTGCCTATGGAAGGCAAACAATGACATTCGTTGGCAGTCCAGTTAGCCAGTGAAATATGGTACCTTGTTGAGACTTCATCAAGTTACAGCTCTCATATCAACCTGTACAACAGGGTTTCATTTTGAAGCTATGCCACTGGCTGAAGATGTCCATTGAAAAATAAATGCAGGGCTGTAATAGCAGTGATTGACAGCCCCATAGACTAATGAGCATAGGCTATATGCAACATTACATTACATTCTAGCCCTCTTCTTGGCCTGTACAGCAGGAAGCAGCAGGAGGGTGGTGTAGCATTTTGAAACAATGTGAATGGCTTAAGATGTGTAAAGAGGAAACATTCCTAAGCCTCACATAAGCTAACATTGCCAAATATAATTTGACTGTTTTAAATATAGAAACATAGAAACATAGAAGGTGATGGCAGAAAAAGACCAATCGTCCATCCAGTGTGCCCATGGGTCTCTATAGAATCCCGTGACCTGGCATCTATCAGGGGTTTTACCCCTCCCCAACTGTTATCCTACTCCTTCTCCAACCTTGTCCCTATCAGTGATGACTATCCCCTTCATTCTATCCCGTGCACACTTGAAACCACCCACGGTTTCTGCTGCCGCCACCTCAGCTGGCAGGCTTATCTATTGTTCTACCACCCTTTCCATAAAGTCATACTTTCTCACACTCTTTCTGAACCTTCCCCTAGTCAGTTTCCAGTCATGCCCCCATGTTGTCGAGCTGGTGTTCCTGTTAAACAGTTTGCCAGGGTACACATTGTTTGTTCCTTTCAGGAACTTGAATGTCTCTATCATATCCCCCACCTTTCCCTTCTAGCCTCCAACAAATACATATTCAGTGCCCTAATTTGTTCCTCATAGGACTTTCCTAGCTGGCCCTGAATCATCTTTGTTACCCTGCATTGTACTGTCTCCAGTCTATTCTTGTCTTTTCTAAGTTGAGGGTTCCAAAACTGGACACAGTACTCCAGATGTGGTCTCACCAGGGCTCTATGGTGGGGGGAGTATCACCTCCTTCCATCTACTGTCAGTACCACTCCCTATACATCCAAGCATCCAGTTTGCCTTACTGCTAGCCTTGTCACATTGGTTAGTTTGCTTACTGGTGTCACTAATAATGATTCCGAGGTCATGTTCTTCTGCTGTAGTACTGAGTTTTACCCCACCCATTCAGTATTCTGTCCTGGGATTCATTTTTCCTAGGCACATTATCTTGCACTTTTCAGCATTGAAATTCAACCACCAGATCCTCGACCATCTCTCTAGCCTTTGCTGGTCATCATGTAGTTCTCTAATTGCTTCAGTGCTAGTCACTCTTCCACAGAGCTTTGTGTCATCTGCAAAGAGACTTAATCTACCCCGGATCCCTTATTGATTGTCACTGATGAACATGTTGAAAAGGACCGCACTTAGGACAGACCCCTATGGTACCCCACTTGTGACCTCCTTCTCTTCCGATTTAACACCATTTACTAGTATCCACTGCTGTCTCCCTTTTAGCCAATTTTCCACCCATCTGACTATATCCCTAGCCACCCCAAGGTCCCCCAGCTTCTTCAGCATGTGTCTGTGGGGCACAGAGTCAAAATCCTTGCTGAAATGAAAATACAGCAGATCCATGGCATGGTCTTTATCCAGTTCTTTTGTAACCCAATCAAAAAAAGACTATTAAGTTTGTCTGGCATGGCCTTCCTGCCACAAAACCATGCTGTTTACTAGCATGAACACCATTATCCTTGAGTTAGTCCACAAGGTCCATTTTTTTTTCTTATACTTTTTGACCCCACCGACTGCCCGATATCAGCCCTTCCTCACCGCCTTGCATCCCCTATAGCCTTCCCCTCGCTGATACCCCTGACTTACCCCTCGAGGTGGGGCTGCCACATTTCAACCAGGCCTTCTATGCTGGGTAAGGTGTCAGTTTTTGAGACTAACATTGCCTCCCTGGATTCCCCCTAGGGCAGGGTTCGGGTCCGGTTGTCTGGTGGCAGAACTGGGACTGAGTCAGCGAGGTGGCGAGAAGTGATGAGGCTGGTGGGAACACTTCACAATGTCAGCCAGTGAGAGAGATCTTTGACATTAACAGGGGTGGGGACCTGCAATGATGCCAGTGTCCACCCCACCCCTCAAGCATAATGGTGCCAGATACATGGGAATCCCCCAACCTCCGCGAGGAGTCCCTAGTGCGCCGGCACTCAACACGACCCCCCCCCAGAGAAAGAGAGCAATCCATAGGACACTCAATCCTACTCCCCCCGGCCGTCCCTCCAGTTCCCCGGGTCCATTCCTGAACCCGGTTCACCAGCGTTGCAGACGGAATTCCAACCACTGAGCTTGTGGGCCGGCAAACAAAGCCTGTTTTGATAAGATACATCATCAACTTTCTGACAATAGAGTTGGGACTCACAGGCCTGTAGTTGCCTGCTTGTTCCTTGTCCCCCCCTTATGAAGCGGAACCATGTCCGCCACCCTCCAATCCCACGGGACAACCCCCAATTGAAGTGAGCTATTGAAAAGGCATGCTAGAGGTTCAGATAGTTCATTTGCCAGTTCTTTAGGCAACCTCAGATGGATCCCATCTGTACCCGGGGCCTCGTCTACCTTGAGGACTGCTAGACCCTTTCATACCCCATCCCTGGTAAATGTTGGCCTCCCAGTCTCTGGGATCCCTCTCTCAGCTGCTTCAATGCTGCTCTTAGGTAGGGGTCTGCTAGCTTCCCTGGTAAAGACAGAGCAAAAGTAGTTGTTTAGGACTGTAGCCTTTTGCTCGTCTTCCTTTATAACTCTGCCCCCATTCAACAGCCTCACTACTCCCAACCCCTGCTTCCTTTTTCACTCATATAGTATAAAAAATGCTTTTCTCCGCACTTGCCCCTTCCGTTAATCGCAGTTCTGTGTCCACCTTTGCCTCCCCCATCACCTTCTTTGCCTCCCTACTCTTCAGGAGGTATTCTTCCCTTTCTGCATTCCCCTGCTTCTTTTTGTAGTTCTGGAAACATAGAAACATAGATGTTGATGGCAGATAAGGACCACTTGACTCACCTAGTCTGCCCATTTCCCTACCTAATGGATAAGCTGCAGATCCTAGTTAACCAGCAGCCTACTTCCTCCTACCCCCCACCAGAATTGCCTTATGTCTGTCCCATGCATTCTTGAAATCCCTCACTGTTTTTGACTCCATGACCTCCTCAGGAAGGCTGTTCCATGCATCCACAACCCTCTCTGTGAAAAAAATACTTCCTCACATTACCTCTGAACTGCCCCCCCATCTTCAAGTTGTGCCCCTTTGTTCTTGCACATCTCTTTTTTCTGAAAGATGCTACCCTCTGGGACTTTGTGAGGATGAGGATGGAAGGCCATCCTTTGGGCCCTTAATGCTTCCCTGACTATCGCTGAAAACCAAAGTCATTTCTTTGAATTTATTTGTTTTGGTTACCTTCTTGAGGCAAAGCTGTGAAGCTTCAAGAATGGCTCCTTAAATTACCCTCCATGTCTCTTCAACCTCTGCCCCTTGCTCTCCCCCTTTAGTTTATTTTGAACCACATCGCTGAGTTTGCCGAAGTCTGTCCCTCTGAAATCCCTGACCACCATACTGGTACCACATCTAGGACAGCATCCTGTCTTGTGGGTTCCCTTACAAGTTGCACTAGCAGGCAGTCTTGAAGAGCATCAAGCAAAGCTTGACTTCTCTTACTCCTGGCCACCAGAAAGTTGCAGTCTACATCTGGCAAGTTAAAGTCCTCCAGCAACACAACATCTCCTTTTGCTCTTCCCATTCTAATTTCTTTGCTGAGCTCCTTGTCCTCTTCCTCTCCTTGATTCCCATCCTCAATTTCTCAGTGCCTTCTCTGACATAGAGAGCCACTCCCCCTTCTCTGTTCATTCTTAGCAGTACATATCCAGCCATTGTTAGGTCCCAGTCATTTTTATCTGTTGCCCAAGTTTCTGTTATGGTCACTGTATCTAGCTTGGATTCTGCCATCATTGCATGAAGCCCACTAATTTTTGTTGCCTAGACTCCTGGTGTTAATACAAACCCATTTCCAGCTATCCAATGAATCTTTCTTGTTCTTTAACTGAGCTTCTCTCTCATTCTTTCCTAGCTGTATTTGATTTGCTGTCTCCTTGGTGTGCTTACCTACTGTCAATCTATCAGTCTGAACTTGAGTGCTGCTAGTCCTCAGGCAAAGGGGAGGACTAGCTTGGATCTGCATCCCTACAGCTGTCTGTATAGATCCCCCAGTGCTAGTCTCTCCTGCAGTTAGTTAAAATGTCTGAGAAAGATGTAAAACTGTTGTCCCAGTGCACTGGTCCCCTCCCTCATCAAGTGGAGTCCATCCCACCTAAAAAGCCTCCTATCCCAAAGGTCCCCCAAGTCCCCTAAGAAATAATATCTCTTTTCGCTGACACCATTCCTTAAACCATATGTTAAACTCCTCAAACTCCTGTGTTTTTATTCTGTCTTCCTTCATTTGCCCCAGACAGGGAAGACCTCAGAGAAAACCAGGGAGGCTAAGTGCACTTCCAATCTGTCCCTCAGCCCCTGGAAACTCCACTTCACTTCCTCCATCAACTGGTTGGCCAGATCGTTGGTGCCAAGGTGCTCCAGCACATCCACCCCTTCCCCTTCCTTCTCCACCATTCTCCCTAAACAGCCTAGATCCCTGCTGGCCAAGGCACCCGGAAGGCATTTAACCAAGGCCTTACCAGATGACCCATCCCTCACCCTCTTTACCACCCCCAGATCATAGAATCCCCAACAACCAGGAATTTCCTGACTTTTTTACACTTCAGAGCCTATGAGTTGTCCTGCCTTACCCCATCGATCGACTTTGACTCTTTCCTTGTGGAGTCAGGTTCCTGGTCCCTGTGTAGGGGCACAAAGAGGTTTGCAGTTGGTATGGGTCTGGCTAGGACAACCCTTATCTGGCTGGTCTTGTTCTCTAGAGCCCCCACCACCACTCTCCACCCCCATACCAGTGGGCCTCTGTGGAAGTGGGAGTGGGGGGGTATGAGCCCCACCTGAGATGGAGATGCAGCTTAGGTATCTCTACCCTTGCTGCCTCCAGCTGTGCCCTGAGCTCAGATATTGACCTGCAAATGGGGGCAGTGCCCTCTCCTCCAAAGCACTCTTCTGGAGATGAGTGTCTCCTACCTGCAATGGCTGACAATATCCATAATGCCTTAGTAAGCAGTGGCTATGTTCAATACTATCAGAGGTTTAGTTGAAAAGGACCAAACAAAATTTGTGGTATCTTACCTGTTCTGAAGGGTGACACTTGCTCCAGCTTGGGTCAGCAGGTGAGCAGAGTGGCTGGCTGCTGACTGCCTTATTGGGCTGATTCTGGTGGGCAGACTCCAATGTCCTTTGTGCGCTGGTCCTTCGTGCGGGGGGCTGCTAGCAAAGAAAGGCTTAAAATGAAGCTAGGGCACACCTGACTTTGCTTTGAGAGCTCACCGGCCCCTCCCATTTAGCTCTGTCAGGTAGCTGCTAAGTGAAATGAGGGAAGGGGTAGCTGTTGCTGCTGCTGCTCAACTCTTTCATCTCCCTAATGTACTACTATTAAAAGCAGTACAATAGGGAGACACAAACCATCATTGTGCAGCCAAAATATTAAAATATATACTTGTAATGTACAGGCAGTTATTGAAATCCCATGGCACATAGTATACCAAACTAAACCTTCAGGAAATATAAGGGAATGCAGCGAGACAAAGATAGAGAGGCATACCAAACTTCCCTAAGGGAAGCAGGGAAGGCAGTAAGGCAGGCAAAGGGCCAAACCGAGGAAACACTAGCACAAACAGTAAAAGAAGGGGACAAGATTTTCTATAGATACATTAGTGAAAGGAGAAAGTCCAGAGGAGGTATTGCTAAGATCAAAGGGGATATGGGGAAGTGTGTGAAGGAGGACCAAGGGAAAGTATATATCTTAAATAGATACTTCTGTTCAGTATTTACTGAGGAGAAGGTAGGGCAGGGCCACAGCTCAGTGTCATGGACACAGGGGGGAGGGAGGTGTGCACAAGTCCCTTCATAAAAGAAAGAGTCCTACAAGAGCTCACTAAGCTCAGGGTGAACAAGGTACTAGGACCTGATGGCATACATCCCAGGGTACTAAAGGAGCTAAGGGTAGAACTAGCAGAGCCATTATCAGAGCTATTTAGTGAGTCTCTGAGCACAGGAGAGGTCCCAGAACACTGGAGAAGGGCTCATGTGACCCAACTCCACAAGAGTGGCAGCAGGGAGGAGACAGGGAACTACAGACCAGTTAGTCTTACCTCAGTAGTGTGCAAGATTATGGAGGCACTCCATAAGGAAAGGATAGTGCAACGACAGCATGGGTTTACAACAGAAAGGTCCTGTCAAACTAATCTCATAGATTTTTTCTTGTTATCATGACATACTTTTTCCACTCCCTACTGCGGAGCGGGTGGCGAGTCGTCCAGCCGCCAGCACCCGCACCCCTGGACCAGGTCTGGAGATCGACACACACTCCTCCACACAGGCCTGCACACAGTGTTCTCCCCCACAGGGGACCCGGATCCTGATGCCTGGGGGGGCACATCTCTCATGTCCGGGGGTGCAGGGCACGACCATCAGCCACCGCGCTCGTCCTGCAATTTTCCACCATTTTGTTCTCCTTATGAGCTGGTCGTGCAATGGCATCAGCGCACTTAAGTTTAAGTTCATTGTTCTAGGAATTACTACCTTTGAGCCAGTGGCTCTTTTACAAAGGTTCCACGTCAATTAGGTACAGTACAAAAAGGTTACATAGATAACACAACAATCTGTGTTGTGTCAAGAGCAAGGTAACATAGACAATACATATCAATCATTTGTGCAAAGGACATGAGATACAAATAATCACATTATCATTAAAAAAAAGAAATCAAGCCAGATTAGGGAAAAATCAAGTAGGGAAAAAGTCCAGACAGAGAGGTTAACGTGCTGATGCCCGCTGCGCTCCGGTCCTCAACTATTCACACTAGCTGCAATGCTCCTTGCCACCACCAGTTGCTGCTGCAGAGCAATGCCCCCCCCACCCACCGCAGAGAAAGGAGAGCAGTTGCAGGATGCTCGATCCTCCCTCTCCCCTGCTGACCTCTGACTGCCCAATCTCATAGATTTCTTTGACTGGGTAACCAGAGTGGTGGACCAAGAGGGTGCAGTTGATGTCACCTACCTTGACTTCAGCAAAGCTTTCGATACTGTTCCACATAGAAGATTGATTAATAAGCTGGGTAGGCTCGTGGTGGGTCAGAGGTTGGTCAATTGGGTGGCAAACTGGTTGGTGGGCAGAAAACAGAGAGTGGTGGTAAACGGTATACAGTCAGAAGAGATGCATGTCACAAGTGGTGTACCTTAGGGATCAGTCCTGGGGCCAGTCTTCTTTGATATCGTCATCAGTGACATTGCAGATGGACTGGAGGGTAAGGTTTGTCTGTTTGCAGATGACACCAAGATCTGCAACAGAGTAGATGATCTAGATGGGGTGGGCAGAATGAAAAGAGATCTGTATAAACTGGCAAAATGGTCGGAAGAGTGGCAACTGGGGTTTAATGCAAAGAAGTGCAAGATCATGCATATAGGGAAGAGAAACCCTGACGCTACCTATAGGTTGGGAGGGGAGTTGCTGGCAAACACAAGGGAAGAAAGAGACTTGGGCATCATCATCACAGATGACCTGAAATCATCCAAGCAGACCACTTAAGCAGCAGGTAAGACTAGAGGGATGTTGGGGTGTATTAGTAGGGGTATCACAAGTCGTAAGAGGGAGGTAACAATCCCTTTTTACGAGACACTGGTTAAGCCCCATCTGAAGTACTGCATGCAGTACTGGAGGCTGCACCTGCACAAGGACATTAACAAAATGGAGGCAGTCCAGAGAAGGGCAACTAAAATGGTGTGGGGACTGCTTCAGAAAACACCTGAGGGCAGATTAACAGAGCTCAATATGTATACCCTAGTGCAAAGGAGGGAGAGAGGTGATATGATCAGAACATTCAAACATCTTATGGGCATTAACAAGGTGAAAGAGTCTAACATCTTTTAATATAAGAAAAATAGCTGGACAAGAGGACACAGCATGAGATTAGAGGGAGGTCAGTTAAGGGGTAATGTAAGGAAGTTCTTTTTCACAGAAATGGTGGTGGCTTCATGGAATGGCCTACCTCAGGAAGTGGTGGATATGAATATAGTGCAGGGCTTCAGACAGGCATGGGATAGGCATAAAGGAGCAACACAGATAAGTATGAATAGATAGGCCATTGACAGAGTAAAGGCCTATGGCACATTCATAAGGTAGAAAAATGGGCAGACTGGATGGGCCTTGTGGCCCTTATCTGTTGTCAACTTCTATGTTTCTATGTAAACTCAGATGATCTATACCATGAGCTAACTAGTATCTTATGCAGGGCTTGCTTACTATTTGTAATCCAGTTACATGTTCACATAGCCAAACTCTCACTACCAGAAGATGTGCCTGGCCCCTAGTTGTAACTCTTAGACTGGATGAAGCTCTGCTAAACCCCAAAGCCGAGTCTAAACTAATCACAATATGTTTGCTTTGCTATAGCAAGCAAACACAAAAAAAGTCCAGCTTGTAACATGCCAAAGTTAAGGAAGCTGAAAGGAGGTTAATGGATTGGCTGAAAGACATCAGCTGGTATATTTTGGAGATGGCATTAATCCACCAGTAATGCCATCCCCAAAGTGAAGTACCAGCGATATCCACAGAGCACAAAAGCTGCAGCACCGACAGCTAACTATGAACTCTAAGAGAAGCGTTCGTCTTTGGTCAGCACAAGTACTGCAACACTGAGTAACAGGCAGCGCACAAGACATGTGACCTGTATCAGAGCTGGAAAGACAGGGAAGCGGCGTGCTATGCAAATGAGTAGCATGTTAGAGAGCAGTGCCGGAATCACGGAGCTGTAGACCTCCAACACACAGTATAAAACTAATACCCACGACATTTGTAAATAAATACCAGAAAGTGTTAAAAGCACCGCTAGTTTCTGTTCAGTGACATAATATTTCACACGCATCAGTATGTAAATGCACATGTGTTACATTGCTGGAAAGTGTAAAACTGAACACAAAGATAACAGCCTACCTGCGTTATGTTTTTCCAGAAACGTTCACAAGAGCAACATTACACTCCTATAGTGCCATATAGCATGTTACAAATGCATTAAGCCACTCCAGTGGCATCTAATGGTATTAATGCATGGTTGGGTCGTATGCCCCTCGCTCAGGCCTTGGGCCACAACCCTCCCAACCATGCATTAATCCACATTAGATGCCACCTTCAATGTGGCTTAATGCTTACATGTTCACCTCCTGTTATCCATGTAGCTGCAGGATTTAACATTAATTTAAGTAAAAACCTGAAACACTCTGGGAACCCCCTTTTCCCAGAAGTATAATGCCATAACCAGTAACATTAGGGAACTGACCCAAAATAAATTTTAAATGATTGCATACTCCCCAGTTGCACCGTTTCATTTACTTATGTCTATTCTATGTTTCCCAAATGGGTTAACTTGTGTTATACTGAGCATAAATGTTAACTAATAAAATGTTTTAAAAAAACAGTAGGTTGAAAGATACTCCAACACGGGTTTTGTAGAGCAAGTTGGATTCTTTCCTATTTAAATTTTACTAATTAGCACACATCATTTTTCTCCTTTAATGACATCTTCTATGCCTTTGAAAGTTATTCAGATAAGAGTGTTCTCATGTGCTACAAAAGGAGCTCCACATTTAGAGAAAAGGAAGGTTGGAAGTCCTGGAAATTCTTCATTTGTTTTTCTCACTCAGCCGGATCTTCATCCTTCATTATCGCTCTCTCTTTATGACAGGCAATTATCCCTGACATTTTCCCCTCAGTTCTGTGTGAAGGTCAGGAGGATGGAGCAGGCCTTTAAGTTGCTAGGTCAGCCAGGCTTTAATTATCTGATCACCTTTCAGAGCTTTTCACTGGTGACAAAGAAGAAAGCACTGTCTAATCCCAGGCAGAGTAGAAAAGCAGTGGTGGGTGATTCTGTTAGGGGCTGAATTTTGTTTCATTTTTCTTGATATTGCCCCCTCAGTTCCTACTTTTGCCACTCACCCTTGGCAGCTGCAAACTGGACTGCTTATCTGACCAAGAGCAGTGGTCTAGCAAGAAATTTCTGTTTTGTACACACTCCATCCAACTGCTGCTTTTATTAACAAAAAAATGCGCACGCTCTCTCCAGCTGCTGCCCCAATGCAGAACAAAGCAGGTTGCTGTTATATGTCACATCTAATCGCCAAACAGGCTGCTCTTGTACACATATCTATGTCCTAAACAACAGAGGTTTACACAGATACAGAAACCACTCGGTGGTCCTACACTAACTCAAATATTCCAGATAACAATGATAATGGTAACAAAAAGGCATATGGTTTAGGACAGGTACTAAAAAATGTACACAACTGTATACAGTCAGCATGCCTACCTATACCCTTGACTGAGAGGGTATAACAAGCCAGTGTCTCCCTTGTTGACATGAACGATGATTCTTTGCTGGCAGGCAAGGAGTGCTAGCATTGACTCCTGTGCTAAAATACTATAACAACACTAGGGATACGTACACTAGAGAGGAGCCATTTGGATTTCTGTAAATCCTACCTCCCCAAAAGCAGGCAATCTGCATGTATTGCAGGGTCCACAGCTTGAACTACTGTCAATGCTCCCCTCCCCACGTCCTCCCATCCTCCCTATCCATGAACATGTGATGTCTCCAGACAAATTTCCGGTAGTAATCAACCAGCCCTAAATATGATCTGACATGTTTCTTCATTTTAGGGACAGGGCTGTTATCTACAGGAGGAGTTAAGAACTTGAATGCAGAGTCCAATCTAAGCCTGGCCCCTAAGTACTCAGTTTGGCTCAGATACACTGACTTTTTAAAATATATGTTACACTTTAGGCAATTCCCAGACCCATGCATCTTCCGTGGCCACTCCTGCTCTAGGGCACATGTGGATAGCTTTTCAGAGCAGGAGTTGGCAGGGACTTAATGGCAGCAGCAGCGTGAACTGCCCAGAAAAATACATGAAGAAAACAAATGTTGCTGTACTTTTTTTAACTTGCCTGGGAATGGGGAAGGTGGGTGGCATTGGGCATTATTGTGGAATGTGTGGCTATTGTAACAGTAATTGTCCAGAGCAAAAAGGAGTGAGGACTGTGTTGGGGCAATGCAAAGAGCATCTGGTGGCATTTGCTGTGTGGCTTGTAGTGGGAAGGCCTAGATCATGTAGCGGCAGCAGCTGAATGGTATGTGAGAAATGTTATTATGGGGCCTAGGTGGGTATCAGCACATGGGTAGGGGGCCACCAATGTGATTGCTGGGGCAGGGTGGGTGACAGCAGATGGGTGGGATGTCAGAGACGTGATTTCTGCAGGATGTGGGAAGGATGTTAACAAGGAATTTTTTAATTTTCTATTGTAGCTAGGGAGGAGGGTGGATGGGCTGTTAAGTGGGTGGGAGGAAGGGGGTTACCATTACTGTTCGTTGGCTATTGTTTCATTGGTAGCTGGGTGGGAGCAACTTGGGACATGGTGCTACAATGTAGGGAGAGGGTATTTCTCAGTTTTTTTCTAAATGCTGCAAAGTTGCCACTTTCCAAACAACATGCCATTTAGCAGAGTATTTTCCCCCACAAAGTGGCAACTTTGGTTCATGGAGAATTAAGCAAAACTTTCCCTGAAGTGCAGAAAAATGTAAACATTTCACTGCAAAGCAAAGTGCAGTCAGTTTGCCTACCTGTTGATGTGATCACTGGGACATGATGTGTGCTAACTGTTGGGGTGTTGATGATATGTGTAATAAGGCAGGCAGGGGACTGGAGGTCAGTGATACCATGCCGCACATAGAGGGTAACAGAAATGGACACATTCAAGTTAGCTAAAGCAGAGTAAAATTGAAGAGAGAGCAGAATAACTAATGGAATGGAGTCAGAAACATTGACCAACATCCAACATATGTATTTTGTGATCTTTTTCAAGTTACTAAATTTTTCCTAAAGGTTCTGACTTGGACCATTCAGAACTAATTATTCATGACTTTGACCTGGATCCTGTTTCCCACCTCTGATAATAAGGGTCAAAAGTGGACTTTTATAAATCCATCCATGCCGCGTTCCAACCAAAAGCTGCTCAGAGTTTCATGAAGCTCTTGATCAAAAGGAACACAATGTTCCGCAGGAGTTAAACCAGATTGTGCATTGATATCCCACATAGACTTAAAGAGAGAGATGTAGACCAGCTCCCACTGTCCTAACTAGAAAATTAACATAATTTAAAACAAAATAATGTATATTCCCCACTGGCCTGATGCATTTATTACAGGAGGAAGTAATAATCAGGTTGGTGTAATTATGAGTTTAATTACTCTGTTATGCCATTTCCTTTTTATGGAATAGTCTGAATGGATTCAGGAATAGCTAGGAGGGTCATCTTATATTTTGACTCGTATAGTGTGTGTCTACACTGCCATGTTTGTCTGTTGGCTTGTGTCTAGTGTAACTTACAAAACAAGTGCGTTTCATGAACCTTGATGGTTTTGTGAAAGAAAGGTGTTAATGGGGCAGTATTAACAGTCCATCATTATGTGTTGTGAAAACAAACAGAGGCATGTAAATTTATGTATTTATTTTTGTTTACCAGGTAAGTACACTAGACAAGAAGGCTTATTTTCAGGTGCGACCCGGGAGGTTACAGAGTACATGAGAAACATTATACAATGTCAGGGTAACATACAGGCCCACATACAAGTGGTTACAGAGTACGTGAGAAACATAATTCAGAGTCAGGGTAACATACAGGCCCACGTACAAGTGGGTGGGACAGCAAACAATACACATGGCATTATACAGTAAAGTAGGCAGTACAACAACAGGGTACTTAGCAGCACTGAGAGGTAAAAATCAACAGGCAACATCAAGGCAGAGAGTTGGCAGTATGTCAGCAAGGTGCATAATAGTATTGAGAGGCAGAATAACAGCAGCAGACATCAAGCGGTGTCATCCTCAACAAAAAAAGAGAGTACAGACATGCATTTCCATGACGTGAGGGCATATCATTGGGAAAGTGGGTTAACCAACAGTAAGGAATTTATGGTCTTTCCTAACCAATATTTCAGTGGTGCTAAACCAAATCCTAATCCAAATAAAATAAATTCTGGCCAGAGTTGATATGGCTGCAGCTGAGGTCGCCAAACTCACAGTGGAACACGGCAGTTCGCTCTGTCCAAGATGGCCACCGGAGGTCATTGCGCATGCATGAGTCATCGCACGTGTGCACTGAGCTCTGGCCATGTTGGACACGGCAGACTGTGTCATGTTCTACCATGAGTTCAGTAAGCTCAGCAGGCTATGGCAGAAAAAGTAGTGCACCCATAGGGGGGGATGAGTGCACTGATTTGGAGTTGCGGAAGGAACTACTGCAACTCCAGATTTGTGTTTTGGTGTCCCCTTTTCCAGCTATAGTAAGATGGCTGCAGATTCCACCCACTGCAGCCATAAAAATCAGTAGATTAGCAAATCCAAAACCAACTTCAACTTCAGCCTAGATTTGCTCATCCCAAGAGGGAACAGGTTTTTATCCGTGCAGAAACTTCCAGAATCATTGCCATTTTCTTATAAAAAGGTTATAGAAACTTTATTCAAATTTTGATAATTTTCAGATAATTGAGTAAGAAGGAGCTCACATACCTCATAGTAATTTTTTACAACTGGAAGGAAGTCTTGGAGTACAGAGGAGACCTAGGAAGAAGGCTGGATAGAGAAAACACCTGGATAGATGTCTGTGGAATGGAGAAAGGACCAAAAAAAAGGCTAGGGAGTGGTAGAAAGACCCAGAAGATGTGGGGGATAAAGGACCAAGAAAGCAAGCTGGGGATTTTAAAAAAGGTCCCAGAGAGAAGGCTGTGGTAGAGATTTAACTGAGAAAGAATGCTGGGCTAGAGAAAGGTCCCAGAACAAAGACTGAATGGAGAAATAATGCTGGTGGGAATAGGAATAGCGAATGTGTAATGTGTGTGATATATTGTGGGTCAGTGCGAGAGAGACTCGTACACGGTATGTATGTTCAGTGGCCATCTTTTATTCTACTCAGAGACAGTGGTCTTGCATCACTGGACATACACAAAGAAAGGCTTACTGTGCATGACAGGAACTTACATATATAATGGACTACAATACCCACATGTATAAACTACAACTCTATTCAACTTCCTACCATATATACCCATGTGTATACTACCATACATATCCATGCATATACTACACTCCTCCACCTTAGACAGAAACTTGTCTTAAATACTTCAACAGTAACATTTCTAACTTCCGGACCGAAGTAGACTGTTTGGTACCCAGAAACAAGTTCAGGGGATTATTCTTCCCCTTAGGTAGAACTTATCACCAAGTAACAGTACAATTATGAGTCCAGTTACACAGAGGTACAAGTTCATTACATGACTTTAAAGGTCAAGTCTTTGTGGTGGTCTTCGTGCCTCAGGGGATATCTGTAGGCTGGAATAACCACTGCTGATGGAACAGGAGATTCATTATTTGGCACTGGCTCTGGTGGAACCTCATGGGTAGGAGCAAAGTCCTTTGTATCACTGTCCTCAGATGGATTGATGTCTTCTGCTGCTTTTGCTGAAACCTTGGAATGCAGAAGGTGATCCACATGTACGTGAACAAGGTCACTGTCCCATGTGAACTGCATAAGTCAAAGGTCCACGTGTTTCAATCACCACCCCAGGAATCCAAGAACCCTTGGGATGTCTATAGCCTCAAACCATCACCCTTTCCCAGGATGAAAAATCCATACTGGCTTGGCAGACTTGTCGTGACCCTTTTGCTGTTGTAGTTGATGCTTTGCTACAGTGTTGGAAAAGTCTGGCTTGAGCAATGATAAATGGTGCGAGGTTGATGTTTTAGGAACAGTTCAGCAGGTGTTCAGTCTGTAATTGCATGAGGCATGTTTCTGTAAGCAAACAGAAAATGAGCCAGCCTTTGAGCCGTAGGTACTTGTCATGAATCAGGTTTATTCCAAGCTTTTTTTGAATGTCTGTACAGCTCTTTTCATTTTTTTGTACTTTCTATTTTTTTCCCCTTCTTCTCCCCTCAACTCCAGTCTCCTCGGGAGTACCTAGGAGTCATCCCACTATGGTTTTCACTTACCTGGTCAATCCTCCATTGTCCGTGTAGCCTCAGTTTGCCTCCCGGGTGGGGATGGGGAGGCTCCAACACCTCAGAATTCTCTGGCGGTGTCGGTTGGGAGGATGCCAGGAGGGCAGCCGTAAATCATGGGCAAGCTCCGGTTCTCCGTCTCTGCCGGAGCCGAAGGTTTTTTTTCTCTTTTTCCCTGGGAGTGGCCAGCCCCCCGATGTCAAGGCCTCACCGATGTGTGCCACTCCCCGCCCCTTCACTACGCTTCTGTGGCGCTTGCTGAATCTCCAGCTTCCGCCAGAGGTCTGCTGAGTGCTGAACAGGGACCCCTGTCCCTCCTGGGAGAGGAGAGCTGTCCTCTGGATGCTCAATCCTCTCCCTCCCCTGCCGACCCCCAGCAACCTGGGCTCATTCCCAAACCCGGGTCACCAGCATGGTGTGAGGTGTGGCGTCCAGTGCCTCAACCCTCAGCGCCACCGGGGCTGGCTGTCTGTACAGCTCTTTCGGCTGTTCCATTTGATGCTGGATGGTAAGGTGGAGTCAAAATATGTCAGACACCATTCTGCTTTAAGAACAGTTTAAAGACATGGTAATAAAATTGGGGTCCATTGTCCGACACTAACTCTTATGGTAGTCCATAAGAGGCAAAAAATTGTTTCAAAAGGTCTATAGTCTTTTCAGTAGTTGTGACTTGTGTGGGTAAGACTTCCAGCCATATGGAGTGGACATCAGTTACTACCAAGAAGTGTTATTTGTCCACCTCAGACCTCAGCATAATTGACATGGATGCGATCCCATGGTGTGGTAGCCCAGGACCAAGGATGCAGGGGTCCGAAAGCAGGTTGGTTGTGGACAGTCACACATGCTGCACATTGGTTGACAAGATGTTGGATATCATGATCAAGTCCTGGCCACCAGAGGTATCCTCTGGCCAATGCTTTCATTCAAGAGATTCCAGGATGACTGTCATGTAAGTTAGAAAACAACCTCTTGTGAAACTTTTGAGGTATCACAACTCGAGCTCCCCACAGAACACAGCCTTGCTCTGTGGACAACTGGTCCTTCTTGTCTAAGAAAGATTGGAGGGTTGGGTCTCTCATGAAGTTAAGCCAACCATTTAGGGTGAAATCTAGGACTTTAGAGAGGACAGAAACTTGCTGTGTCTCTGCTGTGACATCCTGTGAAGCAACTGGTAAGTCCTCGAGATGTGAAAGATGGAATACTGTCACATTTGTTGGTGCAGGTGCCTTGACTATAGCATCCACCTTGCTGTCTGTTGGGTGTAGGCCTTGGGCGTTGATCCGGTGGCCTAGGTACTGAACAGAATTTTGCAGAAATTGGCATTTTGCTAGCTTTACTCTCAGTCCATACAGTCTGGCCAGAATGCAGTTCAGGATTGTCAGATGCTCTTCCACCATGGGTACGGTTACCAAGATATCATTCATAAAGCATACTACATGGTCCAATCCATGCAGTATCTGGCCCATTGTGTTCTGGAAAATTGCTGGTGCTGTGGAAACTCCATCCGCCAAGCGATGATACCGGCAAAGTCCATCATGGGTGTTGATGATTTGATACAGTTCTGACTCTGGTTCCAGTTCCAGTTGCTGGTATGCAAAGGATAAGTCTAACTTGTTAAAGAACTTGCCCCCTGAGAGTGTAGCAAACAAGTCCTCTGCATTGGGTAATGGGTACGGATCTTGCTGTATACAATGGTTCACTGTAACCTTGTAGTCACCATACAATCTTAGTGCTGTCTCATTTTGGTACCACAATGATAGGGGCAGCCCAGTTGCTTCTCTGTACTCGTGAGATGATACCATGGCTTTCGAGATGGTCCAGTTCCTTCTCTACTACTTTCCTTAAAGCATATGGTACTGGTCGAGGCTTGTGGAAAATTGGAATGGCTTCGGGTTGCACTCGGATCTTTGCCTTGAAATCCCAGATCATGCCATAACCATCCTGGAAAATATGACCATGTTTGTCCGTATTTTCTTTAGCGCATCTTGTGGTGCTTTGGTCACTGTATTTAAGCTGAAGATCTTTTCCCAGTTCAATATGATCTGCATGATCCAGTCTCTGCCTAGTAATGCAGGTCTTTCTCCTTGTGCCACCACCAGAGGCATTGTCCATGTTCCTCCCTCATAGGTGACTGGCACTTGGATTTCCCCTAGCACGGGGATTTGCTCTCCCATGTATGTCGAGAGCTGAACAGATGATGGTTGCAATGGGCACTGCTAAAGTTTCTCTCCGTACATGTTCTCTGGCACAAGCAATACTGAGACTCTGCTGTCTAGCTACATGCTCACTGCTAGCTCAAGCTGGAGGTAAATTTCCTTTCCAGTTGCCCTGTTACCTAAATCATGAACAGGCACAATGCCTCATCTTCTATTTCAGTGGTTGCAGTGCCATCTGTGACATACCATGCAGTAGCAGTCCGTGATGTACTTTTGCACACCCTTTGTATGTGACCCACTTTTCCACAGCTGCAGCATTTCTCATGTCAGAAGCGGCATATGCTTTGATGGTGGTTACCACAACATCGGTAACAGGGCCTTGACTTTGCAGAAGTGCCCTGTGGTGCTGGCTTCCTAAATGTTTGGGGTTGCTGACGAGCATGTGATGGACCTCTGTGTGGTGTGGCATGTCCATTTTGTTCTAGGGTATGGGTAACTTTATGAACTTCACTTCTTTGAGATTCTGAATGTCCCACCGGTGCTTGGGAGCCGTTCTGAGTGAGCTCCATAGCGACTGCAATGTCACAAACTGTATTAAAGTCTAATTTATTTTCTTGCAAAAGCCTTTTTCTGTAAGCTTCCCCTCTCAGACCACAGACAAAGTGATCCCAGAGGGTATCATCCAGGGACCGGCCAAACTCACAAATACGTGCTAGACACTTTAATGCAATGATGTAGTCAGCAATAGGTTCCCCTTCCCCTTGGTTGTGCTGATAGAAGGTATACCATTCAGCAATGCGAAGGGGCTGGGGTTTGAAATGCTTTGCAAGTGCCTCAGTGGCTTGCGCATATATCAGGGTCAGGATGTCAGCTGGGGCCGTTAAATTCCATAGAAGGGCATAAATCTGTGGTTGTAAGACTGCTAAGAAGACCTCTACTTGTTCATCTTGCTATTTTGTTTGCCTTAAGCCAGCGTTGGAAACGCTCTAGATACAAATCAAATGTTTCCTTAGATTTATCAAATTCAGGTACTCTGCCAATTGTAGTCATGATGTCTGAGGCTACAGGTAGGTGCTCAGTAGCTGCAGTGTCTACACACAAAAAAAAAGTGCCTTTTTCTGTTTTTTTTTTCTCTCGTGTGTGATGCAATTGCTGAGGTGTGCCTCAAGAGTCTTCTGCTTTGCTACTGTGGTCAGTGTCTGAGGACATACACCAGCCGAGATGAAGCAAAGCAAAAGCTGACTGCCCTGAATCGAAAAAAAGTATCCAGATCAGGCGCCAACACAAAGATATACATTTTTACAGCATTTATTGCTTCGTCAGTGTAACGCCTGTTGCAGCCACATTGCCACTCGCCTCTTGAAGCAAAGGAATGTTAGCTTTCAGTTTGAAGTCATAATTCATGTGCCTCGTGGAGCCCTGCTATTAGCTGTGTTGTGTCTTTTTCAATACATCTAACTAGTAAACACTTCTTTAGGTTTCTGTTTTATCTCTCTGTAGATACATTTGTGCCCAGAATTGTGCACCTAAGCAATTTAGAAGGTTTTAAGTAGCCAGGCAGAGAGGAACATATAAGGCAGCCCCGACAAAATAGAATTTAGATGCAAGGAGCTGGAAAGATTTACAAGGCAATTTAAATTAAATTAAAAAAAAACATACATTAGTTTACATGACCCTTCAGTTGCACTCGTAGAAGTTCTGGTGCTGTTCCTCATCCCTAATATGATATATTGTGGGTCAGTGCGAGAGAGTCTCATACACGATATGTCAGTTCAGTGGCCATCTTTTATTCTACTCAGAGATAGTGGTCTTGCATCACTGGACATACACAAAGAAAGGCTTACTGTGCATGACAGGAACTTACATATATAATGGACTACAATACCCACATGTATAAACTACAATTCTAATCAACTTCCTGCCATATATACCCATATATATACTACCATACATATCCATGCATGTACTACAACGTGCTCTACCCAGCACATGTGCAGCATCTTCTGTAAATGAATTACATGCCAGACTCTGGGATCAATCCTTCCATCCCTGGTTTCAGAGACAACAGCTCTAACCATTCAGCTAATGGGAAAGTTCCTGTTAGTCAAGCTGTTAGACTGACTCTTGTTCATTGCAGTCTCAGTTTTCCCCACCAGATGGCACTCTGCATTGCCTGGTTACTGATTCTGTATAGACTCAGAGGGAACTCCCTAAGAAACTACTAAGAGAGGTCACCCTGATGGCCTAGTGGCAGTGCCTTGTGTTGCCATATAGGTGACCTGAATTCAGTAGCAAACTTGAGTCACCTCATTGGAAGACAAGCTAGGCTGAAGTAGATGCCACCTGGCAGGGTTAATGGAGAGTTCAAGCACCACAGCAACCCCTGCAGTTGGACAGGGAAGTTTTCTCTCACTGCAGGGACACTGTGGTTGTGTGATGCCAACAAAGGCACTGCTCACACCATGGGGTAAAGGTAGTGACTTTAGGCAGGGAGGAAACCAGGAAAAAAGACATAGGCACTGAGTCATCTTAATGATAGGCCCTGGGCCCTGCTCTGTGTGGATCCCAACCAGATGTGATGGACAGGTGTAGGGAAGTGGCAGACGTGGGCTGAGGATTTGTGGTCTGCATAAGACACGAGAAGGAAGGAGTAAGAGATGGCTTAGGGGCCAAACAATTACATGAAAAAAAAGAGAATACTGAGTACCTCAGGATAAGGGTGGAAATGGGTACTGAAAAAAGGGTAGCTAAAATAAGAGCTCTAAAACACAGCAGGGTAGAAAGAAAAGTATGAAAATGTCACTGAGGAACAAAGACTGTACAGAAATCTAAAATCAGTAGCCTAGAGGACACAGAAGGATGAGGATAAGAAGAGTTACCAGGAGAAACAAAGAGAGGCAGGGAAAGCAGTTAGCGCAAAAGCGCAAACAGAGGAGAATATTGCCCAGTCAGTAAAAAAAGGGGATACAACATTCTTTAGATATATAAGCAAGAGGAGAAAGATCAAAGGAAAGATAGTAAGGCTAAAAGGGGAAGGAGGGGTTTGTGAGGAAGAGGACCAAAAAAAGCAGCAACAATTACTTTTGTCCAGTATTTACGGAGGAAGGAGTAGGTGACAGGCCAAAGATTAGGGACAAGAGCATTAAAGGACAGGAGATGGACACTAGTCCTTTTACAAAGGAGAGAGCCCTCAAGGAACTAGCACAATTAAAAGTAGACAAGGCAATGGGACCTGAAGGGGTACACCCTAGGATAATGAGGGAACTCAAGGAGATGCTGGCTGAACCTCTGACAGCTCTGTTCAACCTATCATTAGAAGCAGGGGAGGCTCCAGGGGACTGGAGGAGGACAGATGTGGTCCCACTACACAAAAGTAGAAATAGGGAGGAGGCAGGAAATTACAGACCTGTCAGCCTGACTTTGGTATGGGTAAAGTAATGGAATTGCTACTGAAGGAAAGGATTGGGGAACACCTTGTAACCAGTGGATTACAGGATCCGTGGCAACATGGTTTCATGGGGGGAGGTCTTGCCAGACAAACCTGACTGAGTTCTTTGACTGGGTGACCAGGGAAGTGACTCAAGGAGGAGCAGTGGATATGGCCTACCTGGATTTCAGTAAGGCTTTTGACACTGTTCCACATAGAAGACTGGTGAGCAAGCTGGCTAACTAGGGAGTGGGTCCAAAAGTGGTAAAATGGCAAGAAGTTGGCTAAGCAATAGGAGTCAGAGTTACTGGTAAATGGAGTCCACTCTGGAGAAGGCAAGGTGACCAGTGGAGTGCCACAGGGGTCAGTATTAGGTTGGGCCCTCTTCAATGTCTTTGTTAGTGACATTGCAGAAGGGCTGGAAGGGAAAGTATGCCTGTTTGCAGATGACACAAAAATCTGCAATAGAGTGGACACACCAGGGGGAGTAGAAAGAATAAGGGATGATCTGAAAAAGCTAAAAGAATGGTCAAGGGAATGGCAGATGGGTTTCAGTGCAAAAAAAGTGCAAAATCATGTACTTGAGGTACAGAAACCCAGGGGCAATGTACCAATTGAGCAGGGAAGTATTAGTAACCACAAAACAGAAAACGGACCTGGGGTAATCATTTCTGATGATCTGAAGGTAGCCAAGCAGTGTGATAAGGCAGTGGGGAAGGCTAACAGGATGCTTGGGTGCACGAGGAGGGGCATCACCAGCAGAAAAAGGGAGGTAGTATTACCCCTCTATAGATCACTGGTAAGACCCCACCTCGAGTACTGTGTCCAATTCTGGAGGCCACACCTCCAGATGGACATAGATAGGGCAGAGGCGGTACAAAGGTGGGCAACCAAAATGGTGCAAGGCCTGCATCGAAAGTCCTATGAGGAAAGACACAAGGAATTAAATATGTACTCTCTAGAGGAAAGGAGGGAAAGGGGGGGATGTGATAGAAACGTTCAAATACTTCACAGGTATTAATGAGGTATAGGAAGGTAGCATTTTCTGTAGAAAAAGATGCTCCAGAACAAGGGGTCATGCTATGAAGCTGGAGGGGTGGGGAGGCTCAGAGGAGATGTGAGGAAATACTTCTTCAATGAGAGGGTGTTGGATGCCTGAAACAGCCTCCCAGAGGAGATGGTGGGGGCTATAATGTTAACAGGATTCAAGCATGCATGGGATAGACACAAGGGGATCTTTGAAGTAAGGCAAGGGGGGGGGCAGAGATCGAGTAGGGTCTGCAATGGCACAGTAGGTAGGGAATATAATGCAGACTAGGTGGGCCAAGAGGTCCTTATCTGCTGACATCTATCTTTCTGTGTTACAGTGTAATATGGGCATGAAGGAGTGTTAAAAGCCTGAAAGTGTAATACTATTAGAGGTAGAAACCAATCTGAAATAGGGGTATAGGAAAACAAAAAGCCTAAAAGAGACTTATAAAACTTGGTCACTGGGTCAGGGGAATCACTTGACATTGGACCCAAAAGACCCAGTTGATCCTGGATAGGTCATATGAAAGTAATAGCTTGTTTTTCTAATTCTGAAAAGCAGCATCTGGGTGATAGACAGCCTTTCTTATTGCACCCAAAAGAGTCTTGGAGTCAGCATGGATATCAGTTAAGAATTTGAATTTGAAGTTCTTTTTACCTGATTGTTTTCATGTTATAGTACTTGTGCTGACATGTTTTCTTAATGTATTATTGCTTGTTATAACATGGGTTGCTGAAACTGAGTGAAAATGTGGGATCCCATTGGTTGACTCCCTGTGCGTGGCTGTTGATTAATCCTCAACATATGCACAGTTGGTGTGAAGGGGTAGCCAGCAGTATCAGTGGGCAGAGCGACTCTCGTTATATTCTTCTGATGATAAAAGTGTATGGCAGCCATTACTCCAGCTAAAGCAGTGCCGGAGAGAGTGCACAGTGAAGTGCAGCATAAAATAATTGTGTCTAACCAGCCAGGGCTTGGGTTGATGTTATTTTTTGTTTTATTAGCGCTGTGCAGTACCTCCATTATGTAACCCACTACCTGGCTGCCTGGGTTCGGGGAGAAAACTGTTGCTCGACATTTTGGCTAGGTTTGAAATTCTAGTTAGGGGCACCCAAGTAATCAGGACACAGGAAGCAATAACTGAAAATGTCCAAACCAGGAGTGGGATTCTAGAGTGTGGCTTTTATGCACAACAATAACAGAATAATAAAGCATAGATGGACTCCTACGGGGCTACACCCCCCCCCCGTAATGCAGATAAACGGAGACAAGAACATCTTACATACTGTAACCCTCAGGTTCTGAAACACACTGGGCTCTCAGCCCAAACTTGTACTCTTCTCTGGATTCCCTGGTGTGGCACTCCAGCCAGCACTTGGGCTACTTTCCATATGGCATGGACATTTGCTGGTGGCTCCCTCTACCACCCATAAGCGCTTCCTAGCTCCATAAGGGAAAATCTTTATCCTAATCCCATGTCTGGGTACTTTCTGCGAACACTGGCCAGGTGCCCGGGAGAAAGCTATAGGTATCCAAAGTGAACCCGTGGAGGTAAATCTGGTTACTCCAGATGGGGGGTCTCCCACCTCTTGCTCCCAAATCCATGCCCAGCCATTCATTTGGAATCAGTACCTTTCTTGTAAAACACACTGTTGTAGAATGCTGTCTCGAAATGTAGATCACATTTAACACTACTCCTCATAAACTAATGTCCTGGCTTATAATGCTCTCTGAGTGGCTATGTCCATCCCTGTAGACCCCCACTGTATAGATGCATTCTAAGTCACACACAACTGTAGTACTGTACTTGGCTGTCCTTCCCTGACCCCACAGTAGCAGATACTTTACACACTGTCTGGTGAAACATAGGCTCTCTTTCAAAGCAGACTGACCAGCTGGTTTGCAGGTGCCTCAAGGTTTCTGGCAAAGCAAACGAATCCTGGTGCCTCAGCACTTATCAGGCAGCTTACCCTCCTCAGCAGGGTCAGGGGATTGTCCCTGACATTGCTGGCTTCTTTCCCCCATCCCTTCAGGGATGGGGCACTGGAACAAACTGAGGAACGGTCTCTACCACTATACCCAGTATCTTCTGTGTCCTTCTCTAGGGTGAGAACACACACCCTCTTCTTCTCTGTAGCTCTATAGCAGAGCAGAGCTCTGAGGGGCTACCACCTGCAGCACACCTCCTTCTCTCCCTGAGTCTCCCTGCAGACTGACTCAAACTTCCCAATGTTCTAAGTTAACTCCCTGCCACAACATTCCAAAGTGACTTATGCTGCTGCGAGAATTCTATATGATGTCATCCCTCCAGCTCAGCTGAGACTGAGGACAGAGTGAGACAGTGTGAAACCCATTTAACTGGTGTCTCACAAGCTGCCTTTCCCTGCCTGTCACTAGATCTAAGTGGGATTCTAGTAACCCAGGGTGACTGGGGGGTTACATGTGTATCCTGCGTTGTGGGATCCCACATTTTAGTAACTGTCAGCCACTTATGTTTTGTGATAATTCTCCCTGTGCCATTGTATGGATCTCTTCCCTACCCACTTGCCCCGTGGATGTCTGTGCAGCCTGTGCACAGTGAGGTCCCATGTGTGTATCTGTGTCCTTCTGTCAGAGAGAGAAAGGCAAGTTGGCAGAGGACCACCATGTCACTCAGTGGCTGAGAAGAACCAGGAACGCGAGCTGCAGGGCAGCTGTAGTTACCGGTGGTTGTGCTCTTCTTGTAGGGGATGCATGACAGAGACATGCAGTAAGTGTCTCACTGTTCAGTGCTTACCACATTGGTTTCTGTGTATCTGTGGTGTCACACCCCCTGCTCGATTGCCTACTTGCCCGCCCACCTGACTGCCAGTCAGTCATGCACTTCCATTTTCCTGTTAGCCCTGCAGTTTTCTCCTATTGCTGTAATGCTGTTGTCCTCTTTGTGGGGTGCTGGTGTCAGTGGCCCGGAGCACAGCGAGAGAGAAAAAGTCCCCAGGGCAGTTCCTGTAGTCTGTGTGTTGCCAGTCCCGTTTATTAGAGTGCCAGTGTTACTGTTCACCCTTCTCCTGTCCTGTGCTGGTGCAAGTTTCTCCCCCACACTGTAAGCAAGACAGAGCAGTGCATGGTGATCGTGGCACAGAGAAACAGTGAATGAGGTATGGCAGCGGGGGAGAGAGAGAGAAGAGATGTGTGTCCCCCAAAATTGCATTTGCTGCAATGTCCTTTGTGTATCTCTCCTGGCCTCTGCCTTCTTTACTGAGTCCTGCAGTCACTAAGTGGCTCCCACTCCGAGGTGCTGGTGAGTGTACAAGTAGTGATGTGGTGCACCGAGAGAGCGATCCAGTCAGAAAGAGACAGAAGAGTTAGAGAGAGAGGGAGAGAGACACTGAGGTGGCACAACACAGAAGTACAGTTGTTTTCAGGGATAAAGTTATGTAGGGCACTTTTGAGAGAGACAGCGCGCTGTTAGCCGGTGACCAAAAGGCAGACAGTAACAGTGACAGCGTTAGAGTTCCCTGTGTTGTTCCAGCTTCCTGTGTTGTACAAGCTGCCTGTGTGGTTGGGAAGGTAGGGGGCATGACATGTTGTAGGCATGGTACCAGAGAGTGTTCTGCACAAGAAATGTCACAGATCATGTCACCAGTGTATCTGTGACATTTCTATGTGCATAACAGCAGTGAAATGTGTATTTTTTGTTTGGGACTATTTTACAAGGTGGCAGGATACAGTCCCTTTTTTGCTGTTTTAACTTTTTTTGTTGTTAAAACATAACCCATGTTATAAGCGCAATAATCCTCTCCAGGGTGTGCTGTTATTGGGGATTAACACACACCTGGGTGCTGTGAGGACACTTGGCTTGTGGCCTCGTGCCTCAAATGCACCCAGGTGTGCATTAATCCCCAATAACACACCCTGTCATGGGTTATTGCTTACTTATTTTTGAGTCTTATACAATGTCTTGTTCAGACATTTTTCTGACTTAATCAGCCATTTTATAAATGTAATAAAACATTATCCCATACTTCCCAGGTGACTGAAGGTACTACACTGCAACTTTGCGTAACCACCCAGTCCCCTGGGGCTACTAGAATCCCATCAATGTCAGTGCTAGGTAGGGAAGGCAGCTGGTGAATAACTGTTTAAATTTTTTCACCTACTCACTCTCTGTTTACTTGGTCTCAGCTGAGAGGAGAAGGATGCTGTCATTTAGAACTCTCACAGCAGCATAAGCCATAGCGGCTGGCTGTGAGTAGGCAGTTTTAGAATCTATAGAGAGTCAGTGTTGGTTCTGTGTCAGCAGCAGTAGTGTGAGGAGTGAGAGCTGCAGTGTAGGCTGTGAGAGGGGAACCTACTTTCTCACCCTAGCACTGAGAGATATCTGCCTGCCAGGACAAATAGTGGAAACAGTTGTCTACAGCAGGAGTTCCTGAATTTTTCATCTCCAGAGAGATGGAAAAAGACTGCTAGGATGGATCTGAAGGGCAATCCCCTATTTGATCTGAGACCATTTTGAAGCTGCCTGTTTGTTCAACCATGATAATCTGACTTTGTGCTTCCTGGGGAAAGTATCTGTTCTTGGATGTTCTCTCTCTCTCTCTCTCTGACACAGACAAATATACACCAGTTCTTTTTTTAAGTTGAGACTGTTCTCAAGTTTAAAGTTGGAGAACAACCTTGGGGTCCAGAGGGAGATCAATGCACATTGTTCAGGACTTTAGTTTCTACACTCAGGAGTAGTGTTGTCATATGCAGGATGTGAAAGTCATTCCAAGAAGCATATTCCTATTTTACCAGATGTTTTGAGGTGTAACCCTAAAAGAATAGCTGAGTATGGATGTGGAAGTGAAATGTGGGAAGCTTCCTCATCTGGAGTGACCATTTCAGCACTACAGGTTCTGTAAGGGTGCCTGGTCATTCAGGACATGGTGATCAATGCCTGAAGGGAAAGTTTACCCCCTGGAGTGGGTTGTGCTAATTTTGAGCACCAGTGTGCTCTGTTGTGGCCAGTTGCCACTTGCCGAAATGTTAAAGTCCTATGCCATATGGGAAATGTGTGCTTAGTTGTGGCCTGTGCCACAAGAAGAAAGTGGGTTCAGCTGAGGCCATTGCCGCTGAAGAGAATTCAAAGTCCTGTGACATATAGGATTTGTAGAGTTTCTGTCCGATACAGATTTCTGTTGTTCTGCCATTGCCTTGTGCCACGATGTGTAAACCTTAGGGGACCATCTTTGCTTTAGAGTACCATCTGTTGGAATAAAG
Source organism: Neoceratodus forsteri (assembly GCA_016271365.2). Classification (NCBI taxonomy): domain Eukaryota; kingdom Metazoa; phylum Chordata; order Ceratodontiformes; family Ceratodontidae; genus Neoceratodus; species Neoceratodus forsteri. The sequence continues at coordinate 137,121,701 of JADMNL010000024.1, forward strand.
TCACAGTCTAGAACCCCTGCCTGTTTTTGACATTCATGTTTCTGATTCCTGTGTGGAATTACTGGGCACCCCTCTAGAAGTTCAGACCTAGCATAGCCCTAGCAAAAAGTTCTCTTCTCAGGATCTGGATTTATTTGATCATTTGTATTTTGCTTTTGTACACCCCCACCCCTTTCTGACCTCTAGAAATAACAAGCCTGGTATCATTCTCAAAGCTAGGAATGGTACCGATTGTCCGAAATAATTTGGGTGCCCAGTCAAGGGTACCAAGGGGTAGTTTACTGTGCATAGTTGCAGGGAAGGGGTTACAAAAAATGGGGGCTTGTCCAAGGATGTTGTTTAATTTGGGGATAGAACCAGAGATTTATGCTGAGGGTATGGCTAGTGTTTGTCTGTCTGGTAGCCCAAAAGGAGAAGGAAGCATTGGACAAAAGGATTATTGTCCCAGAAAGTGCCACTCGGATGTGCTGCTTATGTGCCTGCTAGTACAGAAAGGAACAGAGTGCTGTTTGTGTTTGTCAACTTGCTATGGACAGTAAAGCCTTGAAGAATATGTCCTAGTCTCTGCATCAAAAACATTTACAGAATTTTTTAACTTGCCGTTTTCAAATGCCAAAAGTAGTGTGCACTTTAGGAACTGAGAGATGTGTCCCAAAAGTTTCATGTGCTTTGTGTGCAAATTGAGGGCATCGCTAGAGAAATTGCCAGAATCTGTGGAGAAAATGGACAAAACAGCACTCCTGGCATTGAAACTGCAGCTGAGAAAAAAAGTTAGGTTGCAGTTTAAATTTGCTACTGCTCGACAATCGCCATGAAAGAAGAGCGAGCGAGAAGAAAGAGAGGCTCATTTGCATGGCGTGCAGTGATTGGTGCGACTGCAATCAGTCCCGCCCCCCTAGCCAGCTTCAGTGTGCAGCCAAGTGTTCAAGGAGGAGAGAGAGAGAGAGAGAGAGAGTGGTATGCGAGCTGGTAAGATCAGGACCAACCATCAAGAGGCTTGTGAACATTCTAATCTGTAGTAAATAGACTTTTGCTGTGCAATTTTGGGCTCAACCCATTGCCCGACTGACTGGAAAGTGAACGTGGCATTCATGGCTATGATCAGTGGGACTGCCAACCTGTTTCATCCCAGAGGCCTTCTCAGGATCGGCACCAGGTTGAAATTTTCCATCACAGGACGCCGGCTACTGAATTCAGTGAGTAAAACCAGTTAACTGTGCAACAAACTGTGTGTGATTTTTCAAGCCAGCTGAATCTGTGTGCAAGCAGTGTGATTATTTTGCAAAGAAGGACTGTGCACTGTAACAGCAAGGAAACAAACAAAAATTCTGAGCATAGACCATGAGCATTATAATGGGTTCAACAACAATAAATGTTTCTAAGCAAAGAGGAACTGTGAGTTGTGCAGTGAGAATGCAGTGAACAGGCAATCCTGTGGAATGGAAATACTGTGGGCTTGCAAGTGACTTTGAGCATGTGTAAATAGTTCTCTAAATTGATGCTGATCACAAAGTCAAGTTTAAAATCATGTAAATGTGCTGAAAGATATGTGCAGTGCAGTTGATTACAGTTTTGAGTAAATTCAGTAGCTAGAAAAGGTTGGAAACATAGTTTTGAGTCAGAGAACAAAGTTTGAAGCATGAGGAGAGCTACCGCCACCATTACAGGGTGGTGTCAGCAATGTAAACACAGCAGCAGGGAGCCATTTTGTGAGACAGCAAAGAGACTAGTGAGCAATTCAGTAACAACAATTTTTTACGTGTTTGCTTTCAGACATGGCTTTGAGAACTCCCCACCACCCAGATCATGCCCGAGATATGATCGCAAGGGAGGTGGCATCACTAAGAGAAATAGAGAGAATGTTCTATAGCGAAGGGTTGCCTCCAGATGTAGCAATCCCTAGCTATTCAGTGAAACTGGGTATTGTGTGCCTCAAGGCTGGAAGGGAAGTGTTTCTGATACTCCACTATTCAGACTGTCTTGTGAAATATGGTATGAGCATTGGTGCAGTGCCAGAGAGGGCATCACTAATTGGTTTGGCTCCCACATGGACCCAAGTAGGAGATTCTGCAAGTAGCAGCATGCAGCACCAGGTTGAACCTGTTGGGGAAGCTCCATAGAGTGTGGTGCAGAGGGAGAGAGCAATGTTGATCTACTGCAAGGGCAGGGACAGAGAGAGGTTTCCACGCCTGTGTCCCAGATGGACAGTGCAATGGAAGGATCTGTGGACCCATGGAAGGAGGGTCTGAGTCCTAGTCCAGTAGGGGAGGATGAACTTCCAGAGACACTGAACTTGGAGGTATCTACTTCCATGCCCAGTGAAGAGTGGATTGCCTTATGAGTTAGGACATTTGCTCACTCCTGGGCTCAGATCATGAGTGAGGAAGAGGAGGATGAAGATATGTATCTTAATGTTGAGGGTTCCCGTGAGTCGCCTCAAGCTCTTGCCTCAAAGGAGTCAGAGAGAGAGAAGAAGAAGGCTTCAGTAACCTGCCCACAGAGATGGTAAGGGGCAAGTTCTTTCATTCCTTAAGTATGTGGCACTGGCTTAACCAAGACTGGCCACCCCCAAGCCGGGCCATGGGCCGAAAACTTGTGAAGAGCAGCAAGGAGGAGAGACTAATACACAGGAGGGATGACACCATCTATGGGAAGTCCTTTCATACCTTTCCTCACCCAGTCTGGGAGGAAATCAAACAGAACAGGCAATCCTGGTTGTTGGAAGAGGCAAGCAAGAATTTGTACTCTGGTGCAGCAGAATGCGTCAGGGACAGAGTCATAAATGGTCAACTTAAATTCTGGAAATTGGGCAGGATTCTGTTTATGGACACTGTGAATCGTGGATAAGGCAGGGAATGAGACATTTCACAACATCAACTTTGAATGCCCAGATGGTGTCATAGTCCTCCCACCCCACCCTGAGTGGTACTAGCCTTAACGGTGCCACTCCCTGTGAGTCTGCCTAGTGTGCCTAGAGGGAAGCAAATAGTGGCAGGCCAGTTGCCTGTCATCCAGCAGCAGCAGTATCCAAGGAGGAAGATGCAGCTCTTCTGGTATTCCAGGATTCTTCAGGTGTATCCAGACTCGTCATCCCAGCAGTGTTTTCCCATTTCCATCACCTGGCCTTCCAGATGACATCAACCAGCTGTTTTCCTGTTTCATTGCCTGGTTTTCCAGATGGCATCAACCCAGCTGTTTTCCTGTTTCATCGTTTGGTTTCCAGATGACATCATTCCAGCAGTTTTCCTGTTTCATCATTTGTTTTGCATCAACCCAGCAGTATCTGAAGAAGCCACCTAGTCTGAAGGGAGAAGGTCCTCAGCTCAGAGAAGTAAGGTGATTCCTTGTTTTCGGTCTTCAAGGAACTGATAAGACCACATTTTCTATTTTCTTTACTGACTTTGCACAACACACCCTACACTTGAAGACTGTCCATGGAACTGTAATGACTGTCCTCAAAGACTGTCTCCATGGATTGCAGTACTATACAGGCCCAGTCCTGTCCCAGAACTGCTGTTCAGTGGGCTCTGGTCCAGAAAAGACTCTTTAATGGACCTTGCCTACGGGTAACAGCATTCTATCCCTAGTTTGGACTCTTTAGGGCCTTCCACCCCTAAATGTGTTGTATAAAGGTCATCTTTCAATTTTTTACTTTTATACTTTCATAGAAAAATATTTTTGGGGTTCTCTAGTGTTCAGGTGGAGGTTTGGGCACTGTGTGGTATGCAGAATGTGTTGTTGTGTTTTCTTCTCTTGCAGGTGTTCCAGAGGAAGAACGGAACAGAAGAAAAGAATATGATGCTGGAGCTCAGTGAAGTTCCCCTTTTCTTAGTTTTAGGATTGTCTGTAGTTAACAGGGTGTTAACACGTTTTCTTCACAGGTGTGAAATTATGGGGAATGTTTGTGGAAATGTAATGCATTGCAATGTGCATTTTCCTTGTTGTTTTTGTTTGCAGGTACCCTGGGAGCTTGAGGGAAGGTTCCCCAGTGGGCAGCCTGGTCAGATAGATTTTCCCTAGAGTGCTAGGGGGATAGACAGGCTGTGGTCCTGATCTGTAGTAGGGACCTTAGTTCTGCTCTATTAGGGCTTGCTTCAAGCAGTCTCCTTGGAGCCACTGAATAACCATAGATAGATTGTAGGATAGGGGCTGAAGTCTCATCATCTGGCCTCTGTGCCTTTAGTGTTGCCTACCTGTGCCAGGCACATGGTAGGGGAGGGCCTGATCACCCCTCCCCATAGGAAACGCAAAGGGTATGATTGCCTGGTGCCGGGTGGAGAAATGACTGTGGACAGTCATTTACCTGGCCAGGGGTACTTGTAACCATTCAGTCCTCTGGGGTTACTAGAATCCAATCAGTGTCGATGGGAAGGCGGCTGGTGAATAACTGGTTAAATGGGGTTTTCACCTACTCACTCTCTGTTTACTTGGTCTCAGCTGAGAGGACAGAGATGATGTCATTTAGAACTCTCGCAGCAGCATACGCCATGGCAGTTGGCTGTGAGTGGGGAGTTTTAGAGTCTTCATAGAGTCAGTGTTGGTTCTGTGTCACCAGCAGCAGTGTGAGGAGTGAGAGTTGCAGTGTGGGCTCTGAGAGGAGAGCCTACTTTCTCACCCTAGTACCAAGAGACATCTGCCTGCCAGGAGAAGTGGTGGAAACTGTTGTCTACAGCAGACGTTCCTGAATTTTTCATCCCCAAAGAGATGGAAGAAGACTGCCAGGATGGACCCTTTTGAAGCTGCCTGTTTGTTCTCCAACCGTGAGTAATCTGACTTTGTGCTTCCTGGGGAAAGTATCTGTTCTTGGGTGTTTTCTCTGACAAAGGGAAGTATACACCAGTTTTGTTTTAAGTCAGCACTGTTCTTAGGTTTAAAGTTGGCTGACAATTGTGGGGTCCACAGGGAGACTAACGCACATTGTTCAGGACTTTAGTTTCTACTCTCAGGAGTAGTGTTGTCATATGTAGGATGTGAAAGTCATTCCAAGAAGCATATTCCTAACTGTTTTACCAGATGTTTTGAGGTGTAACTCTGAAAGAATGGCTAGGTATGGACACAGAAGCAAAAGGTGGGCAGCTCCCCATCTGGAGTGACCAGTTCAGCACCACAGGTTCTATAAGGGTGCCTAGTTATTCAGAACATGGTGACCAATGCCTGAAGAGAACGTTTAACCCCTAGAGTGGGTTGTGTTAATTTTGAGCACCAGTGTGCTCCGTTCTGGCCAGTTGCTACTTGCCAAAATGTTAAAGTCCTATGCCAGATGGGAAATGTGTGCTTAGTTGTGGCCTGTGCCACTAGAACAAAGAGTGTTCAGATGAGGCCATTGCCGCTGAAGAGAATTCAAGGTCCTGTGACATATAGGATTTGTAGAGTTTCTGTCCGATACAGATTTCTGTTGTTCTGCCATTGCCTTGTGCCATGATGTGTAAACCTTGGGGCACCACCTTTGCTTTAGAGTACCATCTGTTGGAATAAAGCCACACTCTAGAACTCTAACCTGGTTTGGACATTCATGTTACTGCTTCCTGTGTGGAATTACTGGGCACCCCTCTAGAAGTACAGACCTAGCATAACCCTAGCAAAAAGTTCTCTCCTCAGGACCTGGGTTGATATGGTCATTTGATATTTTGCTTTTGTATGCCCCACACCTTTCTGACCTCTAGAAATAACGAGCCTGGATACATTCCCAAAGCTAGGGATGGTACCAATTGTCCAAAGTAGTTTGGGTGCTCAGTCAAGGGTACCAAGGGGTAACTTACTGTACAAATTGGCAGGGGGGGTGGTTACATTTGCTTCACAACCCAGCTGGGGCATGCAGTCAGCTCTACCTTACAGCACACCTGGTTATAGTGCGCGCTTAGCCAGTTTTCATTGACACAGATCTAATTTGGCAACTTCTAATGGTTATCATCTGACAGGGAATTTCCAGTGAGTGGTCAGTCCATGTAATTCACAAATTCTCCATGCATGTTTTTAATATCATTTACAGTGCTGGCATTAGAAATATCATAATTCATACTTGGTTGTGATGGCAGAACTGTGAATTATGGCTTTTTATAGAATGTCTGTGGTATTCAAATATTACTTCTACTCTACAATGCTGTGAGGTAAACAATGGCAGCATAATTGACATCTGACTAACAAAGACAGGACTTCTTAGGGGCTCTGGAGACATTTGCAAATCTCTAGATTTACATTCTCATGGATGTGATGTTATCAAAACCCCACAGTTATCGATCATCTATTACATACATCCCTGTACATACATACATATATATATACAACTTTAGAAAGGAACAAAAGACAATTGATCCATCCAGTTCCTCCCTCCTACTGACTGAGTGAGAGTATCCTGCACTGCTTTTTTTACAATGTACCTGTCATGTCTGACCTTGAATGTTATTACAGTATCAACTGAAACCACATGATCTGGAAGTCTATTCCAGATGCCTACCACTTGTCCTGAGAAGTAGATCTTCCTGCAGTTTCCCTTTAATCTTCCTCCTTTCAATGACATTATGTTATCCTTTGTTTTCTCATGTTTGTACATCTTAAAAGGCTGCATTGGGTCTTACTGTGAAATCCATTTCATGTTTTTCAAAAACCTTAATTACAATATGTCCTCTCAGAATCATCTTTTTTCCAAGGAAAGGAGTCTTGCTGAGTCATATGTTCCTCATAATTCATGTTTTTCAAACTTTCAACCACCTTGGTCATTTTCCTACATACATTAGCAATTATGTCTATATGGTACCTTTCCTCAGCTGTAAGAATCAGAACTTAACACTGTTTTTCTATATTATAAATCATGGTATCATTCTTAGGCAATTAGGATTGTTTCTTTCTAAACATTCCAGGTACTCTTATAACCATAAGAGAGTGTTAGTTGGCACAGTTTGATTCCCACAAAAGGGGATTCCTTTTGTTTCTTTCCATATAGGTTTTTATCCAAGTGTTTTACCTAAATTTTTGCTCATCCAGTGCCTTGGGTGTGGGTGTGTGTGTGTGTGCGTGTGGAGGCATGTGCATGCCACACCTCAAGGTGCCCTCCCACTACTTGCCACCCTCTCCCGCCTACACTACCCATCGGACCTCCACCTAATGGGATGGAAGTACAGAGGGGTGACAGCCTCCCTGGGAGAGGAGAACTGCCTTTCGGCTTCTCAATCCTGCTCTGTCCCTCCCCCCCGCCAGCTCTCCGATGACCCAAGGTCATTCCTGAACCGAGGGCGCCAACCTGACACAAGGTCGGGCATCTCAGCCCTCAGTGCCACCGAGCTGGGTAAAGGTGATTCCCTAATATTCTGCAAAGTAAAACGTTCTGAATTTAAATTGAAATCCAATTTTTAAGCAAAGATCTTTTAACAGGATTTAGAATATGTTTATATGGGCAATTTCTATGTCTCTTATGATTATAAGAATGCTTTGTCAAGTCCTTTGTGTGCCAGAAAGGCTTGGCTTTGCTTTGCAGCTCTCTTACCTAAACAACTTAAGAATGCACTCTTATAAACACATTAACCGTACATAAAACATAACTGGCTTTACAACCTAAAATCTAGGATGTAGATTTTCGTTATATACAAGTGTGTATAATGGAGCAACAAATACCTGCAGCCTATTGACATCAACAAAAAACGTTCTGTACTGTGCTGCTGTTTCTGTTTCACTGATAAGGTGGAAGAGCAGAGCAGCACAACATAACTTCTGTCCGTTTTAAAACCATCAAATATAGAAAATAAAGATGGGAAGTATTGTAACTTATTTTTTATGCACCCTCAGTGCGTGATCCCTGGTTAAACTAGTCAAGTTTTGCACTTGTAGTTTATGTGGCACTACACACCTGGTGTATGTAACAAGAACTTGTTATACACTACTCCCCATGTGTTATTCTATATGTAAAAGTGTGCATCATCAAAATATGATGAGAAGCATGTCCAAACTTACAAAAATGGTAATGGGATAAAAAGAGGCATGGGGGGAGGGCTAAGCAGGGAGAAGAGGTACTGGAAGTGGAAATCACAGCAGAGAGAGTGAGGGAAGCCCTCAGCTCCCTTAAGATGGAGAAAGCACCGGGGCCAGATAAATTACATCCCAGAGTGCTGAAGGAACTTGCGGATGTCCTGGCGAAACCCCTGGTGGAGCTTTTCACCATCTCTCTGAGGACAGGGTGGGTGCCCCAAGACTGGAAGGTGGTGCATATAGTGCCTATCCACAAGGGGGGATCAAGGGAGGTGGCAGGGAACTACAGGCCTGTCAGCCTGACATCGGTGGTGGGCAAGGTGATGGAGGGCATTGTCAAGGAGAGGCTAGGGGGGGACCTGGATAAGTCAGGGTGCCTAGATGATAGACAGCATGGATTCATCCCGGGGAAATCGTGTCAGACAAACCTGGTGGAGTTCTATGACTGGGTGACTAGTGCCTTGGACCTGGGTAGACCAGTGGACGTCCTCTTTCTAGACTTCAGCAAGGCATTTGACTCTGTTCCTCATGTGGCCCTGTTGGATAAGCTGGGAGAAATGAGGGTGGGGCACCAGATGATCAGATGGATAGGCAATTGGCTCCAGGACCGGACCCAGAGGGTCGTAGTTGGTGGGATAGTCTCATCCCCAAGGAGGGTCATTAGTGGGGTCCCACTGGGATCAGTCCTTGGGCCCCTTCGGTTCAACACCTACGTCTGTGACATAAGGACAGGAATCAGGAGTGAGATCAGTCTCTTTGCGGATGACTCGAAACTGGGGGCGGTGGTGGATGGGGAGGAGGGGAGGGGGGTGGTCTGGCGGGGAACTGGAGGCTCTGGAAAGATGGCCTAGAAAGTGGAAGCTGAGGTTCAATGCAGGGAAATGCAAGTACTCCACCTGGGGCCAGAAACCAAAGCCAAGTGTACACCCTGGGGGGGGGGAATTCTACAAGTCTCGATGGCTGAGAGGGACCTGGGGTGGTGGTGGATGTCAAGATGAACAACTCTGAGACTTGTAGGAGGCAGCAGCCAAGGCCAACAGGATGCTGGGATGCATCGCTGGGGGATCACCTCCAGAAGGAGGGAGTGATACTCCTCTGTATAACTGCTTGGTGAGGCCGCACCTTGAGTACTGCGTGCAGTTTTGGAGGCTACACTTAAATTGGGACATTAACCTCCTGGAGAGGGTCCAGAGGAGGGCAACCAAATGATTTGGGGCTTGGGGGACAGGACCTATGAGGAGAGGCTTGAAGAGCTAAATATGTACACATTGGAAGAGAGAAGGGACCGGGGGGACATGATAGAGGTCTTCAGGTACATGAAAAGGGTAAATAGGGGAGGAACAGTCAGGGTGCATTGAAGGAAGGAGGAGGGGGCCACTAGAGGGCATGGGTGGAAGCTGGAGGGGGGAAGATTCAGAGGAGAAAGGAGGAGGTGCTAGTTCACTGAGAGGGTGGTGGAGCCATGGAATGCACTGCCTAGGGGGCTGGTGGAGGCAGAGATAGTGGAGGGGTTCAAGAGGGGGTGGGACAGGTACAGGGGAAGGCTTCTGGAAGCAAAATCCAATGCAGCAAGAATATTCGGAACTGGGAAGGGAGAAGCCAGAGAAGGCGAGGGGGACAGCAAGGTCAGCACCCAGGGTGGGGGCTGACCAAACAAGCAGACACGAAAGACCGTTAGGCCTATTCTGCTGGCATTTTAGTATGTTAGTAACACAGAAGTACACCAAAGATCAATCCCCACGAAACATGGATGAAATCAGTTTTAAGAAGCAGTTTGAGTTGTATCAGTACACATTGGCACCTATTTTCCAATGTGTGGAGAGTCTATGCACCACGTATCTGGGGTGTGTAGAGCCTCTGCAGCCCCTGCACCCAATCCTCCAAGGGGGCATGGAGCTACTATGTGCCAGGTCCTCCGCCTGGCGAGATCTGCAAGGGGGTGGTGCAGGGGGTGTTCCCACGCTCATGCTATGCTCAAAAGTGTGGAATGCCAGGTGGGGGGACACAGGCAACACATTTCTGAAGCAGTCATAGCCACTGCATGCACCCCCTTCCAATAGCATGTGGCTGGCAGCGGCAAACCCTGCAGGACCCCCCCCACCATGCCACCCTAGCCCAATGGGACCACTACAAGGGCAGATAGCCCCCACCTCTCACCACCCAATACACATTGGGGCATGGCCCCATGAAGGCACACAGGCACCCCCTCCCAGTACAACCTAACCAGACCAGCCCCCCACCCCCAAGCATGGTCACCCTGGCCATCTATGGGTGATCTGTGGACCCCTGTGGCACTGACAACCCCTTAACCCCCGTACCTGCCCATTGATGCCAGCACAGGACAGCCAGCGGAGCAGCCTTCCTCATTCTTCTACAGCTGCCAGCCACCCAACTGATGCTGGATGCACACTGCTATATATAGGCAACCTGCACCCAGCATCACCAGGATGACCGCAACTGTGGAGATGTGAGAGAGCTGTGCCACTGGCTGTCCCATGTCCAGCACTGATTGACAGGTATGGGGGTCGGGGAGTTCGGCAGTGCTGCGGGGGCACAACAGTGTGGGGGTGGGGATACCACTGTCACGGGACAGGACATGAAGTGCATGGGGGGTTCACCTACCCTGGGGATGGAGTGTTGCCATGTATGGGGGGGCTACCTATGAATCGGTGGTCCACCAGCCAGGGACCGTCCATGCACTCTGTGTGGTCGCTTGTCCATGGGCATGGCCAGGGGAGCACACTGTCTGGATGGGTTGATCCACACAGGCCCAGATACCTGCGTTTTGCATTCATGCACCTGAACCCACACCCTGCAGCTCAAGTGATCCACTGTCGGACCCTGGCCAGGCATCCCATTGGATGCCCATCTGGGTCCACTATGCTTCCCCTGGCCAACCTGTGTGGCTCTACATGCTGAGGGGCAGGGCCATGGAAGGGAGCTATGTGGTGGCCGGTGGCTGTGAATGCGACCACTGCACATTGTTCCATGGGTGTGGGGCTGCACGGACAGGATATGTACCTCTGTCACATTTATCCTGCCCCTTGGAGAATCCCCACCATTGTGAGTTGTAGCAATATGTGGTAATCCATTTTGTTGTGGCCTCTGCCACACACTTTAGGGCCTGCACATGTCCCTCATTTAAACTTATTTTCATATTTAGGGCACTGAAATATTTGAAAACATTGGAATTCAGATAATAATGTTGGTGCCTTTGTAGCAATATTTATCTTATTAAATCACCCTTCCTATGCTTCACCTTAAATACACCATTGTTGTTGGCACTTTATTATGTTTCCCATATCCTCATCTCCTTGCATTGCTGGGAGGAGGGCTGTCTATCATTTTTCCGTCTGGGTAATAAGTTAAACAAACTGTTGTACTGTACAATTGATTGTAGTTTCACAGTAATGTGTAACCCATCTTCTGACACTTCCCCAGCACCTCTTTATGTGGGTGGCACAGTGCCATGCCCAATGAATGCAACTGGCATACAAGGTAGAGCCCCAAAGGTGGACAGTTACGAACAATAACAATCATAGTTTGAAAACCCATTAACCACTCTCTTAAATGAGGTATTAGTCTTCCTGCATGTAGCTGGCAGTCGTCCAGAGATATGTTTGGCCTGTGCGGATATAACATTGTCACCGTTTTTAGAACCTTGTGATATCACTGAGGGTGGAGCTGTGCTTATTTATTTATTTAGCTATTGAAAACTTTGGAGAGTGCCTTTGAGTGTAAGTGCTTATTTACAAAGGTTCCACATCAATTGCATAGTCAGAGAAAGCAATACAAGTACTATAGGCAGTTCCAGAAGAATGCTGCTGAGTCAGGCACAAAACATACAAAAGAGTGGCAATTACGTACAGATTTGTGCAAATCTAGGCAGTTCGCTGTGCAAAACAGTCACAGTACAGAAACAGTTTATACGTTTAGCTGTTATAGTTGCCTTGGACTGCAAAGGGGGACAACAAGGATCTCCTAAATTGATTAAACTTGGAGAGATTCAACAGCGTATCAGGCAGTTACACATTGTAGTTAAGCACAGTTTCACCCTCACCCTCATATCTGAATGAGATATAAAGGTTATATAGTGCTAGCTAGTGCCATCAGTAATGATAGTTACAGTGCAACATGAGGCAATATCATTCTCGTTAGCTTCATGTTACCCAATGCATGCAAAGCAACATCAGTAAAACGGTAGCACGCGACTTACCCAGACATGGTTCAATATGGCCACAGATGGCATTGACTACTGCTGTACTAACAAATATTCCATTTGTTTAAGTTAAAGAAAAGGACAGATAGTGCAAGTAATTAAACTGTAGCAAACACCTCACCATGCCTCCAGTTGTTCAAATGAGTTGAAGACTCATGATAACAGACAGCAAATTCATAATAATACAGAGATCTCTAATAATTCACAACACAGTTGATCTCAGCTCAAAATAAGTTTTTTTTATTCAGTAGGGTGGTGGTGCACTGGTACTCAGTGTTGGATGCTGGGAAATATATATCACAAAACACACAACACCTCCCTTGAGAGGGTGTAGGAGTGAGAGGAACCAACAGGCACTCACTACTTAATAAAATCTGCAAAGTGATTCTTAACAGGCGAATTAGACTTTACTGAATATTCAAAAGAAGGTTTCTGTACATTTGGGGTGGGGGTGGCAGAAATACATTTTTCCAGAAAGGAGTCAGTTCCTTCATTCACAGTTTTCCAATATTGCGCCTCTTGGTACCACACCATTACAATCCTTGGGTGTGCCAGGTGACATTAAAATGATTAAAACATTTTTTTTGCCTTCGTTCTGCCCTACAAAGGCTTATCAATGTATCATACCCTAATGTAAAGAATTTATATAGTCCCATGGTCAAATTGTTGAAACAAATAAATATGCTAAGTGTTACCTGCAGACATTGGGAGGGCTTTAAGCCCGAGGTTCAATGTAGTGAAAATAAGCTCCTCCCTTCCTCATCCCTCTCATTTAAAAATTCAGATCTCGCAGCACTTCATGCTTAGAATTCAGAAATTGACTATTCGTCCATTTCCCTGAGCCCCATCATTGTCTTGCTCTAGTATTTCGCTGACCTTAGTTTACAACTGCAGTTTAATCACTGCTGTTCTGCATCTTCGCATATCGAAGCCATTGTCCTTGCTTTCGGCAGGTTTGTCTTACTTTCTTGGGTGGTGTTTGCTCCCCCCCCCCATTCGCTGACCTAGCTCACTGGATTCACCCTCTGCCTTCCCTGCCATGGACCTCCTACACCTACCACTGCTGCTCAGCAACCGGTTTGTTCATCTTTACTGCTCTCCTTCCCCCTTGTGATGCCTCACTAGCCCTCATCCCTCAAAGCACTAGCTGCTTCTAGGCTTTCCTATAGCTATACCTGCCTGCAGCTCTTCTATAGCATGGCCCCCCCACCTCTATCTTGTCTCTGTCTCACAGCTTCTCCAGCTAGCAGCTCTCCTTCAGGAATTCTAATTAGGGCTTCCTCCTCTACTGCTCGGCCGATTGCTTACGCGTTTCAGACCTGGGTCCCCGGATCGTCGTATCCTCTGCATCCCACATTACCACGCTATTCGGGGAGTTGGCTGCATGGCGCACATCATACCAAGGGTTAGTGGATGCACTCTATCTATTCCAGCTATCGCTAGCGATTCTGCTCCCTGCTGCACTTTATCTCTGGTTCGTGTTACTGCCTTGTCTACCTCCTCATTCCTCCTTTTACCATGGCAAGCTTACGAACCCTCTTTCTCATTTGTTTAAAAAAAACAAAAACAAATTAAAACGAATGATAAATGCACAGAGATATGTGCGAGCTGCCTATGGTTGCTGCATTCTGGGTTCACTTCAATGGGCTAGCGTGTTCATAGCATCTGATATATTGCTGCAGCAGTCCAGCTAGGAGATGACTACTCTCGTTGGTTTCTGCTTACTTATCTTAGATATCCCCATGATCTATAAATAAAAACACACACACACACACACATATATTATATATAGATAACTCAACAGCGAATGTATCTATACTCAATCACCCATAATACTAGCCCATGGGGATCCAGCATCTCATCCCCTGCTCCATAGGCATCATGGCATTCATGAAACACACAAAATACAAAAAAAAAAAAAAGATCTAGTCCTGCAGCTCTTCTTCCATCCCTGCTTTCATATTTCCTTTTATCTATTTTGTGACGCTCTCGAGAACTTGGCTATTCCATCATGTACGCCTCAGTGGCCTTATCGTTCCTTGTACTTACCATCCCACTGGCCCACTCGCCACTGGTACTTACCCAGCAACTTCCTTTCATTCCTCCAGCTCGAGCGCAATTGGAACCCATGCATCTGCATAATCTATTTTCTCAAAATAAAAAATATATACTGTGTATATACATATACACACACACACACACACACACACACACACACGATTCGCTCCGTTTCTTGTAATTGTTCCATTACTTCCTGCTTCCTTATCATCACCTTTGTTCTTTTCATATTTAGGTTCTGGTATACTTGGACTGTGTTGCTTCTTCCTTGGTACTTATTACAAGCGTTTCATGCCAAGATCCTTCAGTGGTAAGTTCACGTCCTTCCCAGGTATTCCTTTCCCATCCATTCCATGTTCCCTCACAGTTCCCTATTCCTCTCCATCATTCCCTCTATACTTCATATGTCTTCTCCCATGGCTTCATCTTCTTTTCTTATCCTTAGGGCTCCTTCTTTGTCATGCCGTCAGTCAAAGATACAACCATTGAAAATCATTCTATGACTCCTATACCCCCTCCTTAACCTGTCAGATAAAAATGCACCTCCAAGTCCCGTCATTCCATCAAGAACTGGACGGTGCTTCGACTCATGTCAGAGTTGACCAGAAGAGGCATCTCTTATTCTTCCTCAGCTCAGAAGCAGGTGCTCTATGACTTTCTCATGAATGCATTGTCGCAACCGGGACCTGCTCCTGGCCCCAGCCAGCCCCTTCCATGATCTGACTCAACTCCTTTGTCGGATATTCGAGATTTCATGGCTCAAATGACCACTTCCATTGCAGACATTCAGACTCACCTTTCTTCATTGGAAGCCTGTCCTGCTGCTCCTCAGATTCCTCTGCCTGTTATCACCTTGCCTGTCAGATCTCCTCCCACCGATGTCATCCCGCCTCAGAATCCTAGTCTCCCATTGGTAGTGGCACCTCCTCCATCTATGCCTTCTGCAGTTTCTACTGGTTCATCTCTTTCTTCTCAGCCTCCATCCATCTCTCCCATACACCCAGTGCCTGTTTACCTCCGCAAGGCCATTCTGGACGGCAAGGACGTCAACTTGATTTTGCTGCTCATCTTACCCCATGACATCCTGGGCAATTGTGTGGTTTTGTGTGGAGACATCTCTGTCATTCTGAAGTCTAAGGACTCTTATCTCCTTCGCAAGATGACCATGGCCGAATTTGTCCTTGCCTTCAGCCTCTACCATGACATTATTTTTCCTTCCTTCCCAGATCGACATGAGGATTTGGGATACTTACCTTTATCTCATTGTCAACCTTAGCATCCGTTATGGTGGGACTCATTTCTATGATTATCATCGTTTCTTTTTGACAAAAGCCACCTCCGCACTGAACCATTATAACATCAAGCTTAATTGGGCAGTTTTGAATAACAAACTCTGTTGCCACCACTTTGATGGCCAATGTGCCTATTTTTGTTCATTCTGTGATTTGTTTAATCATTTTGCTCCCCTTTGCCCACTGACGGTCTCTCCTCCTCGACCTTCTGCATCCATTCCTGACCCAATTCGTTCTTTTGAACCCCCTTCCACCCCCAGCCTAGCACACCCCGTACGAAACCTGCCAGCTCGCATCGACCGCCATGGTCACCCCATTCATAATATCAGCAGTAAATCCATTTGCAACAACTTCAATGATCACGGTTGTTCCACCCCTAGATGCCAATTCCTTCACTTGTGCTGTATCTGCGGCAATTTTCACGTTCACTACATCTGCCCTAAGGCTCCCAAACCATTCAGATGACACAAGGTCCATCCCTCTACTCTTGGGGCCATTGGTGCCCTCGCCCAATTGCTGTCCACTCACCCTGACCAGGACGCGGTGCACTCTCTCCTCTCTGGCTTGACTTATGGCTTTCACACAGGGGTCCTAGTCCTTCCCACTTCATCACATTTCTACCCTAATATATGGTCTGCCATTCAGGAACCTACCGTAGTTTGCTCCCTCCTCCAATCGGAAGTGGACAAGGGATTCATATTGGGCCCTTTCCCCCACTCCTTTCCAATATATCAAATCAATCCTCTTGGAATTGCTACTAGGAAGTACTCTGCCAAAAACACCTTGTTATCGACCTTTCTGCCCTCATCATTCTCCCACTCCAAGCGTCAATTTTCTCATCCCAGCTGATGAATTTTCCTTGTCATATGCTCGTATCGATGATGCCATTTCCTTAATCAAGCAGTCCGGCCGTAGCTCTTGGTTGTCTAAAGCAGACATATCAGATGCCTTCAAGTTGCTTCCCATCATCCCTCCCTCCCTCAGGCACATTCATGGAGTTTATTGGGATTCTGCTTTTTACTTCACAGTTCAGCTTACATTTGGATGCCGTAGCAACCCCAAGTTATTTGACATCTTCACCGACTTCCACTGCTGGGCCTTGCTGAATATTTGTCTCTTACCTGCCATGCTTCACCTACTAGATGATTTCCTTCTTGTGGATCTGCCCCATGCCATTCCAGAGGCCAGTGTCTCGGCACTTCTCAGCCTGTTCAACACTCCATCAGTTCCCGTCGCGGCTGAGAAGACATCCAGACCTTCTACATCTCTTGAATTTTGGGCATTGTACTGGATTCCGATCATATGGAAGCTCTCCTCCTGCTAGATAAGCTTTCTCGAATCCTGCAGTTGGTTTCCTCCTTTTCCATCTGGGAGGACTGCATGAAACAAGAACTGCTTTCCCTTTTGGGGTACCTAAACTTTGTAATAAGAATTATTCTGCAAGGTCGATCATTTATTTTGTACCTTCTCATCCAAGCCTCATCCGTTGAAAAGCTACACGACCATGTCAGAATCACAGCATCTGCTAAGTCCAACTTAGCCATGTGGTCTCTTTTCCTAGTAAATTGGAATGGATGCTCCATGTTCAGAAATGATCCACCACACCAAAACCATCCTCGCATTTTCACAGATGCATCTTCTACTAACAGATATGCTGCTATATTCTCTCGAGAATGGATTGCAGCCCCCTGGCCTCCAGACGTATCATCATTGGCCAAATTTGCATCTACGTCTCTGCTGTTTGAAATCTATCCCATTGTAGCAGCCACAGCTACATGGGGCTACTTGTGGTCCCACCAGTCAGTCTACATATTCTCAGATAACTAATCCACAGTAGCTATCGTCAATAAAGGTCGTTCATCATCTCTTTCTATCGTGCTAGTCATGCAGAGGTTAACATGGCTCTCTCTCATCCACGATTTCACAATAAATTGCTATTATATTCCTGGTGCCCAAAATCAAGCAGCTGATGCTCTCCCTCGATTTCAATTTCAGGAATTCTTCCATCTTCACCCTTCAGCCAACCCAACTATGACTCCGCCACCATCATACTACGACCTAATAATGGCCTAATATATTATTGGCATCAGGCATCCATCATCATGTGGTCATCATTAGCTCCATCTACCAAAGCTATATATTCTACAGCCTGGAATAAATATGTATCATTCTGTGCTTCCTCATCATCAGAACCAACTACCATTTCAGTAGATCGAGTTCTAGCCTTTCTGACATTTTGACATCAAGCCCTACATCTCGCACATGGCACAATCAAATCATATCTTGCAGGAATTCGGTTCATTCTCTCACAGTATTATCCGTCATCACCATCTCTATTCTCTAATCAACCAATCAAGCTACTTCTATTAGGCTTCAAACATTTATCTACTCCAAGTTCCCCTAGTCGACTCCCAATCGAAGGACCTT
Organism: Neoceratodus forsteri; assembly: GCA_016271365.2. NCBI lineage: Eukaryota > Metazoa > Chordata > Ceratodontiformes > Ceratodontidae > Neoceratodus > Neoceratodus forsteri. The sequence continues at coordinate 137,139,656 of JADMNL010000024.1, forward strand.
TATTTAGGGAACTATTAGACTTACTAGACTCTAATCTATTTGAACATCATTCAGATCTCATGATATCTTCAGCTGTCACACTTGCTTTCTATGGATTCCTTCATCCAGGAGAATTCACCACAGCTTCGCCTCACTCATCTGCTTTTCTCAAAGCATCTGACATCAAAAGGCACAACGATACCTTCATCCTCGCTTTATCTTCATCAAAAACTGACAGACTCAAATCCGGAATCTCCATAACATATTACTCAACATCAAATAAATGGTGTCCAGTCATGATTTTATCCAAACTCATGAAGTTCCATTCCAGTTCAAATCCATCTTCTCCCCTTCTATCTTCAGATGCCAACATCCCCATGACAACAAAGTGGTTCATTGATCAAACAAGAATCCTACTTTGGAGACTCAGACTTAATCCATTTTCCTTTTCGGGTCACTCCTTCCGAATAGGAGCAGCTACTTCAGCATCTCGCAATAACATTCCCACGCACATCATCAAAAGACTCGGAAGATGGAAATCATCAGCCTTCAAAATATATATCCTTAATCCAATTTCCAAACTTAAAAATGCTTTTTCAGTTATCTCCTCTTAGTTTGCTCAGAGGACAAGCAGATCAGCAGCCATGGGTCCTCAGAGGTTTCCCCCTAAGGGTTTTTTTCCCCCTCCTGCGTGCTCCTGATCACACTCTCCAGAGTTGGAGGAGGTAGTCTTTTTGGGCTATTCCCTACAGCTACCTAACCCAATCTACCAAGGGTGGTAATAGAGAAAAGCCACATCATACTCAATAAACAAATCTTAAATCCACTCTAGTATCACCAAGCACTACATATTTTAACAACATTGAAATGTAAAGCACTCATGTAATGGAAATAAGTTTATGCTCATCAGTCTGCAAACGGGGCTATTTATCAGCAATATTTCAAATGAGGAATCAGAACAATGTTCCTAGCCCGCAGTCTTTAACTGCAAGCCCAGCTGTTAAGATTTCAACTTGTGGATACCATGTGACTTCTGATCAGAGGCTGCAGTTAATGAATGCAAATTTGAAAAAAAAAAAATCAAAACAATTAAAATGCGTTTTCAGGAAAGGTGCCACCCACTTCTATTTACTTATTGCAGGTAATGGCTCTCATTCATTTTAAAAAACAGCATTTGTCTTGGTTCGAACAGGTATTATAGTCTAAAAGGCATGCACAACAGTGCATTCTGAGAGGGCAAGGTCCTGATGGGAAAGGCGAAATGTAATACGCACCTCTAATAGTTTTAAACAAAATGCCTTTCTGGCAAGTCTAGGTGCTTTAAAGCAGAATCCTGCTTGCAAGAGGAAAGATGATTGGATTTACAGTATTAGAACCATGTGGTTCGATTGTATAAGATATTGCCAGGGAACTGAAATGATGCTCATTCCCTGATAGGTTACTTGAAGCACTAACTAAGGCTTTGAAAAACTGGGCTTTCCATAATCTTTTTACCAGCTTAGGTTTCTCCCCTTCATTTTTACTTTGTTTCCCCTTCCCAACAATCAGAGCCACCATGGCGGCACCCCTCTTGCATCCAGGAGGATGAGCAAGCGGCTTCCAGTGTCATTTTGTGATTGACCATCAGGGAATGCATGAACATTGTGGGGCCTGGACACTCCCTTCCTCTCTCCCATGGAGCCACATGCCTCCTCTCTGGCCTCCAGCTGATCCCAGTATGAAATCTGAAGCTTTGCATTTGAACCCTGGTCTCCCAGTTGTAAAGATCTGCTGCTGTACCCTTAGGCCCACCCAGTAGCTGAAGTTTTATTTTTAAATGATTCTTGTTCCCTTTTTTTTTGTACAGCTTTTAATCACATTGTGGAGATAGCTGAATACAGAACTGTGACACAAATTTCTAGTCCAAAACCTGAGTCACGAGTGAGGCATGGCTAGGTTCTTCCATCTGTAAAACAAACAAGGAAAAGCTCAACTCCTAACTATGTGCCAGTCAGGAGAAATATTTCATTACTGTTAAAATACTACCAATAACAAGCTAATCTTTCATGGTGCACAGTTTTTTCAAGGAGAGGGGTAGTCACTTCTATCCCATTAGGATTCCATATGTGTACATGACTGCATATTTTTAAATGCCAAAATAATTATCTCAAAAGGCAGTACAGTTTGCCAAACTCAAGATCTTCCCATTCATTAGCTTGAGGGTCGTACCCTCTGCATATTCAGACACTTTCCTGGATCCAAGAGCTGGCTTTTCCACTTGCTTTTTGCAGTAGACGGTGCAGCAACGCACACATACAGACTCCTAGTAAGATGGATATGACTACCGTTCTCCACGAAAAAGTGATGTAACCATTAAATGTTGGCTTGTGATTGGTAGCATATTAACACTAATAAAACAATTACCCAAATTGGCATATACTTAGGAATTGCTTTTGGAGTCTCTTCAGTTCCTATAATTTTTAGCAGACTACACCGGGGGATTCTACAACTAGTGGTATGTACTTGGACGACATCCTCATTACAGGTGGTGATGAAGCAGCTCACTTCAACGAATTGGACGAGGTGCATGACCATCATACTCAAGAGCATTTTTGTAGTGCTGGCGAAATGCTTTATGTGTGCACTTTGAGAGAGAGTGACAAGAGGACGATGGGGGAGATTTGTGAGTAACAGGTCTAGTGTCATTTAAAGTAAAACTGAACAATGATTGTGGGATTCAATGTCACCTGGCTGACCTTACGAGATGTTGGAAGGAGGAAGAACAACCACTAACAAACTCTGAATATGATTTGGGGTACCTGCATCCAAGTGAGTCATATCTGATCAAGAGTGCATCACCATCAGGGGTAGAACAGATTGAGGGTAGGAATAAAGTAGACTTTGGAGGTACTGAATTTAGGGTTTGAGCAAAACTTACTCTGGGTATGGGGGTCCAGGATGAACCACTTGCACATGATGCTTTTACATGACTGTGACACTTACAGTGGATTCGGAAATGCCTAAATCATTTGAGACAGCCCATTCTAGTGACAGATCTGTTATATTAGATTAAGTATTGAGTTGCAAGGTGTTTTATCCTAATGAGGGGAGGACACAGCACTTGTCAGGATGACAACATTTAGCCTATGAGCGGAGAAATATTATGTAGCATACGTTTTCTGATGCTCCCTAAAGTTTCTATATTAGTACTTTTAAGACATTCCTCAGGACCATGCAGCTTGTTGTGGAACAGTGTGTGCAATGGTGCCAGCTAGGACGTAGCTCAGTAATGTTGCAGTATATGGCAAAATGCTGCAGTACACTGTAGGGAACTGTGAAATTCAATGGCAACTAAACCCTTTTATCAGGCAGTATTCTGTGCCATGATATTTACTCCAAGCTATTGCACCGCAGTGTGGCAAGCTCAGTTATCTGTGCACAGAGCCTCAGGAGTGGTCTTGAAGTAGAGGCTTTGTTGAGCTGATTTTTTTTTTTTTTTTTAGTTGTTTAACCAGGAGTAGCACACTAAGCTGAAAGCTTTTTTACAGGAGCACAGGGAAGTTAAGTGACTTGCTCAGGGTCACACAGTATGTAAGTGGAAGCTGTGGGATTCAAACCCAGGTCTGGTCTGCTGGATGTCACCAGATTTGCAGCTCAAAGCCTTAAACCACTGCACTATACTGCCTCCCTGATTGAATCAAAATTTCCGTTATGCAGAGGCCTGTTATATTAATTTATTACAGTAGGGGGCAACTGGTGTGATGATGGAAGATTTCCACACTTTGTGAACTTGGTGAAAGCAACATTTTTAAATTTCACTCACATCTAGTCAAGATAAAGCACGTTAAATTACAGATACAAAAATCACACATTGTACAGGCAGGCCAGATGGACCTTGCGGTCCTTATCTGCCGACAATTTCTATGTATCTATACTTACTGGTAGCCGTTTGCAAAACATATTTTGCCAGTGTTTTCAAATGCCATAATACACAGGCTTTGCCATGATAATCATTTGCATAAATCCATTCTTTTTCAAACAGCCCAGCTAACTAACATAAACTGATACCTGTTTGTCTCTTGTGCATTTATAAAAATGAAAACTGAAAAGATCCTTTGGTGGCAGTGGGAAAAAGGCATCTGACTTCAGTCTTCTTCGTGCTGCATGTTGCTGGTCTCAGCCTGGTCCTCCAACCACATGCGTAGTCCTCTTCAGTGGGTGCTCCTGCTCACACTGCAACCATGATAGCTACCACCATCACCTGGGGAATCCCCAGCAGTATGGTAACACTTTTTACTCACAAACTCTCCTCACTAAACAGTACGGTCAGTGCTACAGTACATTGATGCTGCTTACCACTTTGCTTTAATATTATTTTACAGAGCTCTTCCATCTTGGAAATAGGCACCAGCTATTACCACTGTATCCTTCTGTTATTCCAAGACTCACTATCCCAACACTGGCCTGCCTGTACAGTATTGCCCGACAGCTGCAGTATCCCGACAGTGAGAATCCCGGTGATAGTAAACCAGACGGACATTTGCAGGGGTAGTAGCAGATGGGGCGGGTTGCTACCTTACCCCTGCTGATGGTCTACAAATACTGAATGGATCCGGAAGCTGGTCAAGCTGCCCCGGTGGTGTTGAGCACTAAACCACTGGCAGCTCGGCCAGCGTGCTATGGGAGGCCTGGGTTCTGGTCCACGCTGCGTCTGTTTGTTTGATTACCCCCCATAACTAATTTTATTTAACTCCGAGATCTGGTCCCCCTTGGAATTTGTTATTTTAGTTATGGGAGGGGGAAACCCCATGAGGGGTTAGGTAAGCCCTCCCAATTGTATTTGCATTTTCAATCAGAAGCCTGACATTGTGTTGTTGGGCATCTAATTGATTCAAGAGTATGTATTTTGGACCAGTAAACTCGATATCCTGAGTTTAGGGATAACATAATATATCCATTACCATTAATTATTTATTTATTTAAACAGTTGATAACCAGGAAAGGCACACTGAGCTGAGGCTCGTTTCCAGGTGTGACCCGGAGCAAGAGGTAAGGATACAAGTACACATGATCAATATTCATTTATATAATGCAAATGGAAAGAACAGCATGTGATACGCAGTCACACATGAGAATAGTCAGCAGTTACAGGATATACATGACGTAAGACCTAGCAGCTTACCTAACAATAGACAATTAAATAAGAGGAGCTAGCAACACATTAGTTACATATCAAGATAAGATGCTTTGTTACAGACGAGAGTGCACAAGTATGTGCAGCCGTGGGTTTGGACACAGTAACAAGCAGCGGACAACAGGATAAGAGTAAGAGCTGGAGTTGGAAGATAATAGGACGGTATGCTTAGAGTTGCTGGTAATCACCTGACATTTATGGAGGGTTGAAAGATTGTTATGGAGGGGGTGGCAGACACTTAAAGTACTTCTTGAAGGACTGCGCTGTAGGCAGGTTATAGTACAGAGAGGGGAATACATGGGGACATATGAACATACAAAGATATGGAATTTGCCAGCAGATAAAGGCCTAGAGGTCTATCAAGTCTGCTCAAATGTGCAGCTAGCACCCCTTATAATGCAGCTGCCCCTCCCTTCCACCCTTCCCCTACATTGACCCTCCCCCTTGTCCTATCCCATCCCCTTTTGAAGCAGTCCACTGTTCTACTGGATACCACTTCTGCAGGTAACACATTCCACCCAGCTACTACCCTCTCTGTAAAAAAGTATCTCCTCATCTCCCTCCTGAACCTTCCTCCTTCCAGTCTCATATCATGGTCCCTGGTGTCCCTCCCCCCTTACTTTGAACAGCCCCTCTGTACCCATCTTGTTTATTCCTTTCACGTACTTCAAGGTTTCAGTCATGACCCCCCTGTCCCTCCTCTCCTCTCCTCCATTGAGTACCTGTTCAATTCCCTCAGCCTCCTCTCGTATGATAAGTCCCCCAGCCCCTTGATCATCTTTGTTGCCCTGCGCTATACCCCCTCCAGTAACTTAATGTCCCTTTTCAGATACGGGTGCCAGTACTGCACGCAATACTCCCGGTGAAGTCGAACCAATGACCAAGTTGCAATTGCTCCTTTTTTTTTAACACACGCTCACTCTGTGATACCTTCACAAACAACTTGAGCTTTGCTCTCATGGTTTATGTGGTATCACACACTTTGAGTGTGTAAAAAAGACTTGTAATGTAGAATTTCCAGTATACTATTCTATACCTAACTCAGGCCTATTAAAACATAACAAACAGTACTGACTATACATATAACGGGCAACTTATGAACAATGCAGCTATACAAACTAGCAGGGGAAGGTGTGAGTAAATGCAAAGTGTTGCAGTTTTGTTTTGAAGACAGAGAAAAAACTAGTTGAATATCAGCTGAAGAGAATTCTGCAGCACAATGGCTGCCACCAAAAAGGAGCAGCTGACAATATATTTATGGTGCAAAGGAGAAACAGGAAGCAACGCCTTCCCATGGAACATGCGGCTCACCCAGGGAGATTGAGTCAGAAGCTTACGGAGGTAATCAGGGCCCAGCAGATGTAGGGCACGACAAAATTAAATATTTTTTCCTTGACTACTGACACACAAAATCTTATGTACTGTATGGTCAAGTCAGCCAGACCAAAGGAAAAATACACTCCCAGTCTTAATGGCAGGTTTTACTGAAGGATTGGATGATCAAAGATCTTGGTGTTCTAGACAGGGTGAAAATGAAACAACAAAATGTCAACTGCAAGGAAATGTGACATCTCCTGTTGTTAACGCTCAACAGACCCAGAATCACACTTTGCTAGGCAAAGGAAGTCAGCCAGCTTGCAGGGGGTGTAAAACATCTTCCATTAGCAGAGACTGATGGCATCACTAAGGGGGAGGGGGGATTGGCAGTGTTTAGCTTTGAATATACTGAAAAAATATTAGTTAAAAAGTAGTCTTTTGTTTCAAGTCTAAGGCATTGTTTAACCTTGGATATGCCACGAGACCATTGGTTAAAAAGCAATCTTTTGTTTTGAGTCTATTGAGTGAAGGTTGTTTTGCTATACTGCTGAAATCTGAAAATAGAAACATAGAAATGTAAACTTTGACAGCAGATAAGGACCGCTTGGCCCACCTAGTCTGCCCATTTCCCTACCTATTGGATAAGCTGCAGATCCTACTTAACCAACAGCCTACTTCTTCCTACCCTCCACCAGATTTGCCTTATGTCTGTCCCATGCATTCTTGAATTCCCCCACTGTTTTTGACCCCGGAACCTCCTCAGGAAGGCCATTCCATACGTTCACCACCGTCTCTGTGAAAAAATACTTCCTCACATTGCACCTGAGCCGTCCCCCCCTCTATCTTCAAATTGTGTCCCCTTGTTCTTGCACATCTCTTTTTCTGAAAGATGCCACCCTCGTTTGTACCACATTTGTAACTAAAGCTGATACTATTTGCACAAAACCAGGGGTTCCATAAATTCTCCATGCATAAATAAGCTGAATATGTTTTTTTATCAGAAAGAATTGATTTCTTGTCTTCGTCTCCAAGAGGCAGAAGTTTCATATAACTTGGGAAGAAATGCATAAAGTAATCAGTGATGATGTTCATTGACAAGGTAAAAGTTGTACCCAGGTATAATCTCTTAGCCTCAGCTGCACAGAGTGAATGCTGGTGGCAGCTAATATCGAAAGACAGACATACTCATTATGCGGGTGAGTGCATGAGGGGTGTGGAGTCTGCAAATATAAAAAGGAAGAGAAGCTCAATTTAGATGAGGCTAAGTGACCAAAGAATCAAAACATTATGTAGGGTTTTGAATGTTTGTAAAAGGACCTTAAACATTGAACTGCTGCCTGACAGAAAGCCAGTGCAGCTTGTACTGAGCTGGTTTAATATGATCTGACTTCTGAGCGGAAGACAGAAAACTGCTGCGTTCTTCACCAGATGCAGGAGTCAGAGCTGGCTACTTGGCATGTCCATCTCTGAGCTGCTTTGTAATATAAAAGCTGTAAATAATGTAGTTTTATGCCGTAAAATAATGCACTTGTTAGAAATGTGTCCTTGGTCGGCCAGTGACATGTCAGGACTGCCACCCAGGAGACCAGGGTTTGTCCGTAACTCCTGGAATGGCACGCTGGTAATAGCTGGTGGTCATGTGTCTTATTATAGACTGAGGGAGCATTATGTGAGGCCCTCAATCAATCACAGGGCTCTTATTGTTTGTACCTGAGACACTCTTATTTTGATAAGAGTGCCTGACATGCAGCACAGTGGCTACGGATGCTTGCCTGATGAAAATGCTGGTCTGTTTTTTTAAAAAAAAAAAAAATAAAATAAAAGTACTGCTCTAAAATACAAAGAAAAGAATTGTTCCTTGGTCTATAATATATTGATATGTTCCCTGGAGCAGTTCATTACAGAAAGAAAGAGGTGAAGCTGAGTGCCTTATGCACCCGAGAACTGATGATATCCTATGATAATACATGCCATGGCATGTATTATTACAATTATGAGGTAGATCTATATGTGTATTAATAAAAAATAAAAAAGCAAAACAAAACAGCTTTTTTTTTACAGGGACACTGTTGGGTTTGTGACAGATTTTCAGTACCCCCTGTACTGGTTGTGCCTGTTAACAGAGCTCAAGTAAGTAATGGGTTACACTGCATTTCAAATCCCTAGCTGTTACTTTTTATTCAGTATTTTTACAAAAATGCCATTTAAGTAGTACCGACCTTATATGTGTGGTCTGCTCCTTAACGCATATCCCTGACAGAGCTATGGTGCTGAGTCCCAGCGAACTCATGCAGGTGTATGCGCTGAGTCCCGTTTTCACTATTCTAAGTGATTTCTAGTTGAAATGACCCTCGGTTTGTAACATGAGCAGTATTGCTGAAATCAGCACAATTCATTTAATCCAGACTGGTGTTTACTTCATATGCTTCCAAAACTGCCGAACTCATTCATGCATGAGGTTAGCTGGATATAGCGACATAGTTCCGTTGGGGACGTGAGGGAAAGAGTGGACCATGCAGGTAAGGTCAGGACAGCTAAAATGGCATTTTTGTGAAAATACTGAATAAATATGACAACTAGGGATCTGAAATGTAATGCAACCAGTTACTTGCCTGAATTCTGTTAAAAAGCACAACCGTCAAAAAGCGGACAGTGTCCCTATGAGGTTAAGGAATACATCTTAAAAAAAAGTTATGTGATTTTATGCTGTGGCAAGTAGGTGGCATTGTTATAGGAGCTGGTAAAGGTACTTAAGTCAAACTACTATGAAATTCAGTAACAAAAAAAACACATCTAAAAAAAGTTCTGTGATTTCATGCTGTGGCGAGTAGGCGGCACTGTTATAGGAGCTGGTAAAAGTACTTAACTCAAAGTACTACGAAGTTCAGTAACAAAAAAAAAAACTTGGCAGGAGCTTTTTTCACCCATGCTTTTGTGGTTCAGTATCGGCACAGGTACAGAATGCTGTCAATCAATGATCTTCCAGGATTTCTCCTATCCAATTCATAATAACACATACAGGTGAGGTGCTTGACGCTTGGAGAAGGAGAACATTGGCCACCTGGCATTTGCACCCCCCATGGGCAGACCCAGGAGCAGCACTGGGGTTGCTTGTGAAGTCAGCTGCCTAGTCACTCAACCACTCTCTTGAAGGAAGGGTGCAGCCATGGGAACTGCACTATCCAAACAGGGACGTGGTGATCGAAATTCATAGGGAAAGATCCAGTGCAAAAAGAATGATGCCTATACTGGAAGTGTCCCTGCTTGCCTATATACTGATATTTGCATTGGTAAACTGGACTTATTAACCAGATTTCATGATGTGGGGAAGTATATGGCTTATGGTATGCAGACTTGTTATGTTGGGATTGTTGAGTTCAGTAGGAAAGGAGACTTAACAAGTACGTTCAGAGCTGCCCCCCTCCTTCCCTCACTCTGCCAGGAAATAAATGAGATCAGGGTCAAACAAGGCTACATACAGTTGGGTGCAGAGAAAGACAAAATCAAGCCTTGAGGGATAAACTTACAGAAATAAACAAATTGCCTTGCTGGTTAAAAGATGACCCTAGTGTGGCGGGGAGGAGAACATTGCACATCCCATAGTTTATTATAAACACATACTGATAGGCTGGAGTCTACAGCTTTTATCTCCCAGCAAACAGATAACAAAACAGTCACGTCAGCTAAAGCTTCAGGAGCTGGATCTGACTTAATCCAAGGACGTTCCCTTGGACACTTCAGCTGAATTTACTGCTAAGCCTGCAAGTGCTGCAGGGCGTCATGGATACTTCAGCTTGTGAGGGCATGGGTGTATACTGAAGGTTTGGTCGTTCCGAGTTGGAGGGGCTTTGAGGTTCTGCTTGGCTGGTCTCACTTCTGTTGATTTTATCCCTTTGTGACCCCCTCCCCATCCTCTCTAATGGGGCTTCTATCAGTGATGTAGCAGAGGGCAGTAACTAGTAACCTCATAGCTGGCTTCTTCTCAGTGCAGCACCATGTCAGTGCTAATAATGCAGTGTAACGAGCTAGCCAACCATGGTTAGGTAGGTTACTTGGAATTACAAACCATTAGAATTTGCAGCATGTTTGTGTGTATGCTGATTGACCCTCATCATAAAGCTCTCTGTTCTGGCTGGCAGTAATGGCAATTCATTTTTTTATCTGCACTTCGATATTCATTGTACTTAAAAAAAATGCAGTTTTTAATTTTATTGTTAGTATTATCATTTACTGTTTTTCTGTTTTTCATTTATTCAAAACAATTTGTTTTATTTTGTTGAAAATGCTATATAAAATGAAATTGTAATGTGTGTGTGTGTGTGTGTGTGTAAGGGGTAGAGGCAACAACCCAGTAAGGAGCAATCCTACCCTATAAGGAGCAGCGCTACCCTAACACCCTTGTTGCAGTATTTCAAGTTCTGATTCCATCATGATCAGTAGACCCCCAGATGCTCATACAGTATTGCAATTAAGTGTTGCAAAGTGGCCACAAACATCATTTTGTAACTCTCTTCTAAAATGTACCCCTTTGTAATTTAACCAACAGGGTCAGAAGGCTTTCCTTGCGTTGTTGCAATCGGTATTGTGACTGCACAGGAAGAAGAATGTTGGGCCAGCAGGCTAAGTTTGGCACTGGCATGTAAGCAAGGTACTTTCTGGCACCCGTGCCCACAGTCATAATGCACAGTGACCTCAGACCAAAGTAGAACTGTTAGAAGCAGTGCTACGGTGGTGGCAGTGGTGGGGTTCCTTGCCAACCAGAATGAAAGTCCTGGCAGGGTTAGGGTTAAGGTGGCACTGTTCAGACTGGCTGGGACTGACCTGCCAAGGAGGGATCCATTGGATGCCAGGGAAGGAAAACGGGCAGGGGTGGCAGAGGGGCCACCGGACGATCAAAGACTTCAGATGGCAAAACAAGTAGACAGACAATTTGTGGCCCATAAGTGGGACCACAGCTGAGGGGTTGGGGTACTTTATGGTGGTAGCAGCATTTGGCTGGGGCTTGGCATGTCACCATGTGACTAGTGCTATCTCATGCACAGTCACTTCAGCCTGTAGCAGTACACCACCGCTACAAAACATGTTTGTGCCACATAACATCTGGATTTAGCTATTAGCATAACTATGCTGGGCAGCACTGTTATAGGGTGATTTCACTCCCTGCCAACAAAGTGCCAGCATTGTGTGTGGCAAAAAAGTTTGGGGGTTCAACAAGGAGCCTGTTGCAGCCAGATATTGTGCCACAGCAGTCTGCAACTGTGTATTGTGTTTGTAGAAGCTGTCTGTCTCGTTAATACATCACTGGCTGACTCTTCACTACCCTCAAAAAGCAATAGTGAATATATTTTATTTCAAGCAAGACATTCAGACACCATAAGTAGAAACATGGAATTTTGTTCCACTTACATCAAGCAAAATCTGTTTTTTAACTGCACCTCACCAAACAATTTTTAAAATATTCATTCCACTCTGCACAAAAAATGTTTTATTCAATTGACATACCAAGGTTATCCTCTAATTATGAAAGATTGCTCGGCAACCACAGAAACTTAGTTTTTTGTTCAACCTGCTCTGATTGCAGAGCTGAGATTGATTTTCCCGGAGCTGATCTTTTTTCTCCCCTTGCCATTCATGAAACCATATTTTTCCCTCCGCTAACCCAGTAAAAGCAAACAAATGAATTAAAGAATGTATTTCGCTCTCTCCAGTTCACACATTATGTTCATGTCAGTGGAATCATTATGAGCTAACCAATGTCAAATTCTCTTCTATGAAGCAGAAAGCCAAATTGAAATAGCTTGCAACAGAAAGGTGAATTGGTCTCCACTCATGCCTTGAACTGCATTTTATGGATCTGAAACTTTCTGCAAAGCAGACACTGCCCTGTGAACAAACACATGTTTCCAAACAAACTGTAATTACTCCCCCAGCCAGTAACTGATAGAGGGCATTCTGAAGGTGCTGAGAGTTTATGAGACACAATAGTCTTTCGTCTTGCAATCTCTTGAGAGCTGACTTGATAAAAAAAAGCCCACATGCTGGCATTGCAGCCCAGCATGCTAGCGATTAGCCCTAGAGAGCTGACCCTCTGCATAATGACCATGGTTTCAATCTCAGCATCAGCTTTAACAGATGAATTCCAAAAATATCCGATGCAGCAGTTTTCTGAATCTTAAAGGTACTTTGGGGGGAGGGGTGCTGGTTGCTCACTTTTATATTACCATTACTGTCCCTCTGAGAAAGAGGGTCAACCCCAGCAAGGGATTTATACTTTACAACCCTTGGAAGTTACAGGGATCCCACAGGGTCCCTATCTTTAAAACGTGCCCCTTCCAAATTGTCAGTAAATGGCACTGATTCACACACTGTGGGGCTCAGTTCACAGGCTAAGCCCTGGTCAGTGAATCCCCCTGCCCCATAATTCCGACACTTGCCCCAGTCCTGACGTCATCAGGCATATTTTGTTCTAGTCACTGGATTTTATTTTGCCTGCTGATTGTATGAAAAGACACACTGAAAGCCCATAGGCATGTACAATAAGTCATAGGTACAAGTACAAGTGCAAATGGAATGCGCATGATTACACAAACGGAAGGAACATGCAAAAATCACGATTAGAAAGAGGCCTTGGACTGATTAAGCATGGTAGTGACTGCCAACTTTATAATCCACGCCCCCTCAGGTAGTAACATAGAAACATGCCACTGCGGTGACAGAAGGAAATTAGGATTCATCTTGTCTGCTTCTCCTGACACACAGCAGTAACTAGACTAAATCTGACAATGGGCACACATCAAGACTTGTCATTCGGAATGCTACCTGTTACTTATGCTGTGTAACCTGCAATGCCATTCTCCCTTAGGAATCAGTCTAGTCTTGCATTTGAAAGTCTGAGCAGTTCTAGTTTCCATAACCTCACCACATAGGCTACTCCACATGTTAACCGCTCTGTCTGAAGAAATACTTCCTAATGTTTAAAATGATCATGCCCCCAACCCCCACCCCCATTTGAAAGTGCACCTTCTATTTCTGCTGGCACTCACCAGCTCAAAGATCTGTTTATACCTTACCCAGCCTGTCCCCTTTAGTAGTTGAAGCACTATATCATGCCACCTCTCAGCCGTCTCTTCCTTAGGCTTAATAATAAGCACTACAGTACATCCAATCTCTCCTGATAGCTCTGGTATTATATGGTAACAGTATCAACAAAAATGGCGCTGAACAGAATGACAACTATACATCACCAAATGTCAAAAGAGCGATCCTCACAACACCAACCTCCACAATTAGTGACTCATGCTCAGCAGATCTATGGGGGTAAACTGTACTTTACATTTAATGCAGGGGGGGTTGCGCCCCCCCCGCCACCCCATTTGTATCATAATCAACCTCTGGGGGGGGATGACAATGGGGAAAGAGGAAACTAGGGAGGGAGGTTACAGTCCCCCCCAAAAATCAAACAAATCCTACAGCTAGTCCCAAACCCAGGTCCGCGACACACAGAGGTAATATCTCTTAGGAGGCAGTGCAGTGCAGTGGTTTAAGGCTCTGAGCTGCAAATCTGGTGACATCCAGCAGACCAGGCCTGGGTTTGAATCCCACAGCTTCCACTTGCATACTGTGTGACCCTGAGTAAGTCACTTAACTTCCCTGTGCTCCCAAGTCACACCTGTAAAAAAGCTTTCAGCTTAGTGTGCTACTCCTGGTTAAACAACTGAAAAAAAAAATCCACTACACCAGACAGCCAGCTCAGGACTGGCTCAACCAACATACCCCCTCTATACTGCAGAACAACTACTCCCTGCAGACGGAATATCGCTGTACTTACTATGGGCTATTAAGTACACATAGCTCACTTTACAATCACTGTTTTGACATCGCCCAGATTCACTCGCTCATATACATTCACTCATATCACGGGATATCCATAGCTCTTACCCCTTAAGCCACTAATCATCCTTATGGCCCTGTGCATGACTTTCTTAATCTCTTCAGTGTCCTTTCTGTACTGTGGTAACCAGAACTGAATGCAGTACCCCAGGTGTGCTTTCACCATGGCCTGTTACAGAGGGGGAATACCTGTCCTTGACCTGCTTGTCACCCCCAATGCATCCCATTAGTATGCTTGTTCTTTTGACTCCAGCAGTTGATTGACTAATTGGTATCAGTGTACTGTCCACAGTTATCCCCAGATCACTCTCCTTGGTTGTCTTGTCCAGTGTTGCACCACACAGGATCTACATGTGAACCAGATTCCTCAACCCTAAGTGTAGTACCTTGCATTTCCCAATGTTAAATCTAAGCCACCATTTTTTGGCACACAGCCCTAATTTGCGAATACACCCTGTTGTTCATCCCCCCACTTCCTTGTCTACTCTTCGTTCCAATGTAGTGTCATCAGTAAACTTGAGCAGCCCACTGTCGATGCTCTCCTCCAAGTAGTCATAAATATTTTAAAGAACAAATGACGCCCCCAAAAAAACCCTCTGGCAGTCCACTCAGAACATTCCTCCACTCTAAATGGGGACCTTTCACCCCTGATCTCTACTTCTTAGTTCTCAAGCAATAGGCAATCCAGTTCCTGTGCACTTTGTGGATTTCACAGTGAGCTACTTTCTACATAAGTTTTCCATGCAGTACAGTGTCAAAGGCTTTTCTGAAGTTCAGCTAGACTAGTGCGTATCAACTGCACAACCCTTATCTGCCTCCCAAGTTGAAGGGCATCAGATTGGCTTGGCAGGATCTTCCTGTGTTGTGTGCTACAGAACAGCTCATTTTCTTCCATGTGCTGAACCACCACTTCTTTTATGATTGACTCAAACATTTTGCCAAGCACTGAGGCTGGACTCACAGGTCCGTAGTTTCCTAGCTTAGACATCTCTATCATGAATAAACAAACAACAATGGACAATGTCCAGTCATCTGGCACTAACCATGTCTGTAAAGAGTTCTGAAAGATAGCACTCAGGGGCCCCAACAGTACCTGCTTTAACATCACTATGGGTGGATACCACCTGGGCCCTGAGATTCAACTGCATTGACACCCTCTTAAATTTATCTACTAATTCTGGTGTGATGAGCACCACCTCTTGTTTGGCTTGCACTTCTCCCGTGACTCCACCACTCCATGCATGCTCTCTGACATACTGGCAGATAAAAGACACAAAATGGTTCACTGCCGCTGCGGTGGCCCCCTTGCCTCACTAAATCCCACTCCCCCAAAAACTAATCAAGGGCCCAGCCTTTGTCTGACTCTTCATTTGTTCCCTATGTATTCAAATGGCTCAATCATTCCTTTGATCTCTTTTGCAACCGAGTTTTTCAAGCAGGTCTTTGTCTGCATAATCATGGCATTTGTTCTGCAATGCTCTATAATTTGTTTCCCTTAATTTTTCCCTGAAATTCTTTCACTTGTACATGTTCATGTTCTTCCTTAACTCCTCCTTGAGTTCCTTGGACAACCACAGAGGCCTTCACCTAGATCTCTTGCCCTTGTTGCCCACAGAGACAGATTTACTCACTATGTCCATTATATACCATTTTTGGGCATCCCACTTGACATTAACCCTTTTTCTGAGGGGTATATTCGCCAGTTTAGTTACAGCCATCTCCCTTAGCTTATCAAAATCAGCTCTTCCCAAAATTTAACATTCAGATCTTATTTTTGATAAGGTAACTTTTCCCTACAGTATATCCTCATATTCAGTCACATTCTTGTCACTGTTACCCACTAACTCCCTAACCTTTACTGCTCTGACCACATCTTACTCTTTCCCACTTCTCAAGAACAGATGAAATACCACATTCCCTCTTGTCCCATGCCTGACATACTGACGAAGGAAACAGTCCTTCATGAGTGACAAAAAAAGTCTCGCTTTGCTTTCCTTTGTTCAATTTCCATCGCTTAGTCAATGTCAGGTAGATTGAAATCCACATGAAACACAAAGAGACTCAAAAGTGTTATCCTATTAATTTCATCAGTCTATTCTCTTTTCTTGTGCCCGCCATGCCTCCTGGCACCCCTCTCCTTCAGGCCACCTCTTTCTCCTGCCAGACTCACCCCTCGATTTGCACCCTGCTGTAACACACTCCTAGTCTAGATTTCTCGAAGGATCTCGGGCTGGCTTGCCACTGCTGGCAGCCTCCCCAGGCCATCGTTGTGGAGAAAGTGCCTCAGACCTCCTGTACTTCCCTCTCCATTGGCTGGCTTGTCCTTGTCAGGGACTGTGCCATGGCCTGGTACTGGGATCGTGCGTGTGACATCCAGAGGGGGTCTGACCATCATGTGCATCATTGAGGAGGGTCCATGTATGGGGAGGGGCAGAGTGGCCATCATCCAGTGTGCCAGCACAGCGTTTTCCCCATTTTCATGTCCTGCTCACCCTCTACCACCTCTGCTCATGTGCAAGCATGGCTGGCCTGTGGGAGGTGCCTGATGGCACGTGGTCACCCAAGCCTTCATCAGGACCTCCAGCAACCACCTCCAGGAACTGATATAGAGTAGTACGCAAGTTTCCTCCCCTGGAAGGAGAGCATCTAAAGGATGCTCTTTCATCCTCCCTGCCAGTCTTTGCTCCTGACATCTGGGGTATGGGGTGCAAACTCGGGCTGCCAGCAAACCAGAGCAATCTCCATTGCCTGACACCATGCAGCCAGCCATCAGCTTATTCTAAGTCCTGCACTGCTACACTACCAGGTGGTCTGTAACATATTGTCAGAATCATATTTTCATCTCCCATGCTTACAATTTCCAGCCACAGGCTTTATGTAGGGCTTCAATTTTTCCTCATTATGCTTCCTTCTTACCTGCTTCAGTCCCCTCCTTGTTATACAAAGTACTGTAACTCCTCCACCGCCTGACCTTCATTTTTCTCTTAATGAGCCTTGCAATCCAGCTTACATCTTCATTCCACCAGGTCTCTGTAAAGCTTAGCTAGTGTGATATCCTGTGTGGCAGCACCCTGTCTGAGCTAAGCTGAAGTCTATCCTCAGTATATAGGGTCTGCCTTTACCAGATTGCCTTCCGGGGTGTGGGGAACCTGAACCCTTGCTCCCTGCACTAAACCCATATCCATGCACTTATCTTCCTACTCTCCTGCTGCTTTAGTGGCCCTGCATGTGGTACTGGTCAAATGTATTTATTTATTCATTTGGTAACCGGGTTGGTGCACTAATTCCAAGACCTTTTTCAATCATTGCCTAGGCCAGAAACTGCCACAAACAGCATAAAATACATGAGAGAATAGTGTGGATCATGCAGAGAACATAACAGGGAATCCAGTGTAGGTGAAGCTAATAGAGAAAATATAAGGTAAACAGTACCAGATACATTAACAATTGAGCATACCAAGGTGTATAACATTTACGTAAACAGGGTAAGGTTGCTCCATCATTCAACAATAGAAATAACAATAGTATTAAGGGCAGCAGAGGAGAGCGGAGCCCTAGAGGGGGGAGGGGAAGGGTGGGCTGCAAGAGAGTAGCAGGCTGCCTTCTCCATACCTGCTGGCATTTCCGCATTCAGTGAATAAACACCAACAAGAAGCTCCGAGGCACCTTCCAATGTGACTGGTATACTGGGACCACCGGGAAATCTGGCTGAA
The DNA here is from genome assembly GCA_016271365.2 of Neoceratodus forsteri. Taxonomy (NCBI): domain Eukaryota; kingdom Metazoa; phylum Chordata; order Ceratodontiformes; family Ceratodontidae; genus Neoceratodus; species Neoceratodus forsteri. The sequence goes on from JADMNL010000024.1 coordinate 137,157,728, forward strand.
ACAGCTGAGATAAAATCCAAATGAGAAGTCGGGAGCACAGGGGTTTGAAGATTTAGGGACCAGAGGTCGAGCGGAGGGAATCCAGATGCTCAACGGAACATAGTCAGCAATGTTCAGAGGGGCAGGGAGATATCAGAGAAAAAACCCTATCAGTTACTTCTGTGGCATTAATTCAAATCAGTTTGCTAGAACTGAATCCTAATATGGGGGCAGAAGCAAAAACTACCAAATCAAGTGCTGCTCTCCTTTATGCAGTATCAGCTATACCGTCAGCCTTAGTTAACAAAATCAGAGAAGGGCAAATATAGGGAGAAGCAAGATTCTCTAAATATTTCTAGCACCCACAGTTCGGATGTGGCGGAATGTTCAAGAAATTTAGAAACAGAGTCAAGAACCTTAAAAAGTTCCAGTCAATCTGAAGTTCATCTGTTTTCTTTCCAAAAACATTGCCAACACAAGAGAAAAAAAGAGCATCTTTAAAAGATAACACAGATACCGCAGCAAGTATTACCGAGCGTGTTCACACTCAGGACCCTCACACAGTGGATCTCTAACATTTGAGATTAGGGGCTATAGCAACTCTGAAACTGGATCGGTTTCAACAAATTTAAACTTAGAAACTCCTAATAGGAGTACTAGTGCTGAAGAATCAAATCTAATAAAAAAAATCGTGATACCAATAAGGAGAACCCTATCCAGCATTTGAAAACTATCAGTAGTAAGGAGTCAGGAGAGTCACAGCAATTATCTCGATCAAATTTAAAAAACTATTGCTGGGTCTGACATGGAGCTTAACTCTGGTGCAAAAACACAACTTATTGAAATGCCCAGATCTCCTAAGGGAAAAAATCAGGAAGTGGATACAGCTGGACTGCAGCAGGGTGTGATCAGGATCAGGAGATGCAGGACACCCCCACCCATCCAGTGACCATCTAAAACCAGCACAACCACTGGCTTGGAAGTTAGAGAGCAACCTCAGTCTGGTATAAGGGGCTATTGCTGGTGGCCTGAGCACAGAAGCTCCCACAGTAGAAGAAATTCCTGAGAGGGGAGCAAGGTGAGGTAGCTGGAAAGTAGTAGTAGGGTACACTACTGTGAGGTACGTTATAAAGGTGGTTGATATGCTTGGACTCTAGAACCAGACAGTCTGCTCAGTCATTTGCTTATCTGCAGCACTAAGAGAGGGTGAAAAGGTGGCAGACATCAAGGATACCATTTTGAATGAATGTAAGACAGGGCTTTATTGACATAAATTCTTCCTATCAGTGTTTTAACAAGCTGTGTATCTGAATTGGCAAAAATTGATGCTCTTCGACTAAGAACAACTGAACTAGAAAATAGAGCTCAGGAACTGGAAATTTGAAAACAAAAAGTGGTGGCTGTCCTGGTGGCACTGAGATTTGAGGCACTGGGCGCCACACCAGTGACCCGTGTTTGGGAATGAGCACGGGCCACCGGGGGCTGGCAGGGGAGGGAGAGGATTGAGTGTCTGGAGGACAGCTCTCCTCTCCTGGGGAGGGAGGACTGGCACTCCCACCAAACAACTGCCCCCAGGTGGAGGCCTGAGGGTAGTGAGGGACTGTGGGTGCCATGGAAGGGAGGGTGTTTTGGGACTTCCATGGCTGCGTACATGCCTCCACATGTGCATGTCCTGCATGTGTGCCCCAGCAACAGGAAGGGAGAAAATGGAGGAAAAACACCTCCGGCCATGGATGAAGATGAGCCCTTGCATGCTTCACAGCCAGCGACCAGGCAGGTGTAAGTCCTGGTGATACCGGGGTGATAAGGCTTGTGGGGCTGGTTAGAAGGGGGCAGCTGGGGGCAGATAAGAAGAATAAACTGTATATTAAAAAAAAAAAAATAGTGGAAGAATTGGAAGCTAGGTCCAGAAGGGATAGTATAACAATTGGAGGGGTTTCTGAGGTAATGGAGGCAACACAATCTGTGTAATTTTTAAAAAAAATTAACAGAAGTTCTGGGAAGATCATACCCTGAAAACAAAGTGAAACTGCATAGGGTGCATAGGAGGGTCAACAATCCAAACTATTATGGAAAACAGCCTAGATTTGTATTTGTTAAACCCTATCATTTTCAAGATAAGCCAGCTATACTAAGAAAAGCAAGACTGGAAAAGGGCTTACATATAGCTAGAATTAATATTCAGGCATTTCTATACTTCCCTCCAGAAGTCCTTGGGAAAAGAAAAGAAAAACTTTTGCAGATGCTGAAGCACTGTTATATCAGCATGGTGTCAAGTTTACTATGATCCTGCCAGCAAAATTAACATTTTACCTACAAGACTGACTTAGGCTATTCGCATCCCAAATAGAAGCTGAAATAGTTATTAGAGCAACACTAATTAATGATCCAGGAGGCTTTTCAACAGCACACCTTTCATCTTCTGATGCACCCTCTGGACCTGCTGACCTAGAAGGATCTGAGCCAACAGAAGCTTTGGGAGCAACTGGAAACACTACTCTTGGGGAAGGAAATTCGCCAAAAACCTCTGCTGTTATTTTGCAGCATGGTATTGCCCCTTAGAAGGACCTAAAAACCTGAATAGGGACTTAGACAGAGCTGTATTTTTATTTAAATGCTCTGAGATGGATTAATGGCTTTCACTCTTATGTATAAAATAAAAGCTAAGGAGGAAGAGAGGAAGGGGGGGGAGACAGAAAAAAAGGGAGAGGAAAATGAAAAAGGTGGTACAGAGGAAATATGAAGGAAAGAAAGGAGGAAAGCAGGGGGAAAAGGGGTGGGGGATTTTTTTCTCCTTTATCTCTGATAGTAAACCAAGTAGGCAACTCCCTCTGGGGTCTAGAGCTCTTTTATCCTCTTTGCTCTTCAGTTTAAACAACAGGTACCAGCTCTTTCTGGTGCTGGATGGTTATCAGTCATCTGGGGAATAACAAAACCACACATGCCCACACAATGCAAAGCATCATGGGCTGCATATGCAAATCACCACAGAATATTATGCTGGTTCAACTTTAAGCAGAATTGCATGGTGCCAAAAGGCCTCTCACGCAGTTTGCAAAGGGTGCTAACAGATGACATAAGGAATAACAGATGACATAAGGAATAATCTGGAATAAGGAGTTTTGGGGAGGGCCAGAAAAAGGATACATTTGGAAATATCAGATAGGTGAGTGGTAACTAGTCTCTGGGGTTGCTGCCACTTTTTTCTTTTGATTCCTTTTGGCCTTTACTGGGAATACATAAAAGGGGGGAAGGAGGCGTAAAGAGGGGGCAGTTAAAGTTACCTAAGCAAGTATTGGGAATTGGATTCTTTTTCTTTCTGATCTCAAAACTGCACCTGATTAAAACAAGAATAATTCGGGGCACTCTCAGGTTTAAGATCTTAGGTAAAAAGAACAAAAAAATATATAAAATGGTGGTTAAATTAAATTTATTATCATAGAATGGGAAGGGAGCAAGATATTGTATAAAAATTAGAACGATAAGTAATATATGTAAAAGAAAATCCATTGATATACTTTTGTTACGAGAAACGCATTTCTAGAAAATGATTTCAGATACTTTAAAAACTTATTCTGGCTGAAAGGAGCGAATTTTCCTCTAAGGCTAGGGATAAAGCAATAGTTACATGAAACTTAATTAATACTACAATTACAGATTTCTAGTCTGATAATGAAGGTTTATATTATATTATAATTACTGGTGAGCAATTTTTTCAATGGGCTCACCGAGTTGATATTTGTCGTAATAACCAATCGGTTATTATGACATTCACGTGCTCTGTCTTTTAAAAGGGAGCGCTCCCTCACTGGCTCCTGTTTTGAATCAGGGCAGGCTAAGCAGTTCTCCGGCTCCCTATGTTAGCGTGGCACCGTCGCGGTTTCATCATCAGCTTCCTGTAATCATTGTTTTTTTATATATCTGGTCAATCCTACCTTAAATATTACTATTTTTTTAAGTATCTGGTTGATCCTGCAGTTCGCTAGTTTTGGGGAACACAGAAGTCAGCAGAACGAATCTGCAGTAAACTGCCTAAACTGCGGTACGGCAAGCGCGCCTAATCGTGATCGCGTAATTTCAGCTATAAATTTAAAAAAGAATGAAACTGGGAGCAGAGTAGGGTAAGAAGGAGAGGACTTGGCGATTGCTGCACAGTTCAACTGGGGAATCTGGAGTGGGAGCTGGGAGAGCAGTGAGCTGCTGCTTCTTTATTTGGTGCCCCAGAACTAGAGTGAAGCTGCCACATGGGGATTTCTTCAGAAAGACAGAGGGAGAGAGACAGAGTGTGTGTGTGTGTGTGTGTGTGTGTGTGTGTGTGTGTGGGTGTGGAGAGAGAGATAAAGTGTGTGTGTGTGTGTGTGTGTGTGTGTGTGTGTATAAAGACTATATGTCTGTTGGGGGGGGCCACAGCATTTAAGCTGGAAAAAATTGCTCACCAGCAATTATATAAAATAAAAGATAGGAAGGTATGTGATAATGAGAATTTAATGCACACCCTCTGTGTGGGATGCTTTGATAAACCCCTCGGGCTTCACCCTTGGGGTTTATGTAGCATCCCACACCTCGGGTGTGCATTAAATTCTCATATCACACACTTCCCCATCCATTATTCTATATATACGTATTAAATATTACTCTCAAATGTACACTGCTGCTAATATATATATGCTCCCAATGAAGATGACCCAAATTATTTTGTTGCATTTTTTATAGATCTAACTCAATTTCCAGCACCATACATAGTTGTAGGAGATGTCAATCTCACAGACGTCCAGGGGCTATATAGAAAGAAAACAGAAAGCAGTCACAGCAATTATGAATATAATGGAAGATCTTAATTTAACAGATCCATTCAAAAACAGATATCCAAGACAGGAAATAAATTCTTATTATTCAACTGCACATAAATCCCATTCACATATAGACTTCTGTCTAATTTCTAAAAAAAAATATACTACATAACATAGAGGATATTAAATGTGGACCTACCAAGTATTTCAGATCATGCCACAGTCAATATAATTATGCATGCTGATATTCAGAATGCTAAAAAAAATATATATGGAAATTTGACCCCAAACTTTGTCATCTGTATGGCTTCCATCACTGATGGGGTGTGCCCCAAGGACTTGGTAAATGAGTACCCGTACCTTACTTTGGATGAAATCAGGAAGAAATACCCAGTGGGCCCTGGAGGGTTGTTCAAACTTTTTCAGGTCTGTCATTTATTGATTACCAAAAAATTGTTGTTGACAGAAGTAAGGGGGTAGCCCAGATTTTCCACCCTCTGGCCTTGTCTCAACAGCCGCATGCTGTTTCCCATATATATTCTGATATGTACACTTTGGCCTTTCCTTCAGGGGTTGGGAATTCATCCTACTGGACTGATAAATTCTCTCACCGTACCCTCAATTGGGAGAAAGTCTGACAGTCCTGTCATTCCTACATTACACAAGACAGGCTGCGATTAATGCAATTTTTGATCCTTCAAGTTATATACCTGTCCCCAGTAAAGCTACATAGCATGGGCAAATTTCCTTCCTCTGCTTGTGTGAGATGTAACCAGGTGGATGGGAGTCTTCTACACATTTTCTGGGAATGTCCTCCCATAGCCTCACTGTGGAAGACCATCAAGCAATGGGCGGACCCACTGCTAGGTAGTAACGATTTATTTACCCCTGAAATTTATCTCATCGGTGATTTCTCTGGAATGGGGGTGCCCCAACGTAGATATCACATGGCTTTGATCGCCCTCTCCCTCAAAGCCTTAGTGTTACATCATTGGAAAGATTCCAGTGTTATAACTTATGCTGAATGGCTTCAAGAACTTCTGTCAAACTTGAGGGTGGAGAAAATGGTCGCTAGCCTCCATAATCATCTGTCGAGATATAGGGACAGATGGGAAATGTTGTACACTCTATACAGTCTATAGCACAATTTGAAGTCCTTGGGAAGTTTGGGAAGCAGTATAGCACAGTGGCTTAAGGCTCTGAGCTGCAAATCTGGAGACCTGGGTTTAAATTCCACAGTCTCCACTTGCATACTGTGTGACCCTGAGCAAGTCACTTAACTTCCCTATGCTCCCAGATTGCACCTGTAAACAAGCTTTCAGCTTAATGTGTCTCACCTGGTTAAACAATTGGAAAAAAAAAAGTCCTGGTTGTATTGTCCATTCATTTCTGGGGATATTTCGGTCAGGGATGCCAAGGGAGGAGGAGGAGGGATGTGGTGATGAGGGGCTGGGGATGGGAAGGAGGGTGGGGTGTGTTCTTATTTGTCTTGTTTGTAGCTGTGTTACTCCTTATTGTTTGTCTTGCTTTGGAGTTTCTGTGTCTGGATTTTTCTTTTTTCTGTCCTTTGTATATGAAAAAGTCAAAGTGTATTAAATTTAAAAAAAAGGGCCTCCACATGATGGCCTACCACTTCGGCTTATGCTCTCAGTATTATCCTGGGATATCTTTTCTAACTGCCGCTTCACCACGTCAGTGGGCCCAGTGCTTGCTTAAAGCAGTCAATTTTACTTTAGCTGACCTACATGAAGTCTCGCCTTCATACTGTAACCTATGCACAGGTGGACCACATGGGTCCACCATGTATCTGACTTTGCCCCGCATTGAGCCTGGCCTTAGCTCTTCCCTATTCTGTCTCCTCATCTGACCCTCATTGGGGTCTCGCCGTCTTTACTGGACCTCAGTCATGGCGGATGACATGGGGTCTGCCATGTCCCCAGCTTTGCTCCGCAAGGGGCCTGGCTTCATGATCACCACACTCCTACTTCCCCCTCAATGGAGCCTATATTGATTACTCTACACACTCCTGCTTCACCCCACAAGGGGGCCTGGAGGTTTCTGTTTGCTTCACCCACTAAGGGCCTGACTTCATGCTCAATGCACTCCTTTTTTTTTTCTCTTTTTCTGCACTTTTTTCTCTTTTTGGGTGCAGCCTGCTGCTGGTCTATCCACCCAGGTCATGGCCCCCTCTGCTCCCACTCCCACATGAGCCGTGACTCCTCAGATACCCCTGGGATTGCCCCCCAGGGCTGGGTAGTGGCACCCCCCAAGTGTCGCCACCGGGATAGGTCCGGGAGTTGACCTGAAAGCTCATTAAAGCACAGGGGCAGGCATCATCATGGCGGCAAGCTGCATGTTTTTCTCCCCTGTATGCAGGGACGGGGACATGCAATGATGGCCTGTGTCTGCCCTGCCCCTGAGATTGCCAGGCACTGATGCTTGCAGCATTACCCAGGTTCCACTGGGTGTCGCCCTTGTGCTGAACACTCCACCATCCTCTCCCCTGGAGAAGGAGAGCAGTCATGTGACTCTCGATCCTTCTCCCCCCAGACAGTCCTCTGGTGCCCTGGATCTGTTCTTGAACCCGGGTCACCAGCATCGCAGGTGAAAATCCAACTGCTGTGCCAACGAGCTGGCTTGCTCAGCACACTCCTAATATGCCCTCTATGGGGCCTAAGTTGCTTGCTCTTCACATTCCTGTTTTGCCTCTCAAGGGGGCCTGGAGCTTTCTTTCTGTTTTGCTTGCAAAGGGCCTGGCTGCCTGCTCACTGCATCCCTGCTTTGCCTCGCAAGAGGCCTGGCACCTTTTCTACTGGAACTATGCATATCGGATCATGTGGGCATCTGCCATTCTCTCCTGTTCTGCCCCACTAAAGAGGACTAGCTGTTTACTCATCATAATCCAGTACATCCTTGGAACAGATTTCTTCTTCTTTGCACTCCAGGATTGACCATTGACCAGTTCTACATTCTCACCATTCCAAGACGTGATTTCACAAACAGCTGTTAGCTGAGTTGCCTGACGTGTAAACTCCTCACCTTCTACACCTATAGATATAATGGACTGGGATTCGTTAACATGATATGCTACCATCTCTCCATGGTGGACACTCATTCATCAGCACTTCATCTTCCAGGATTACTTATTTGCAATCGAACTCAAGATCTGCTCTTAAATCAAAACTCAGGATCTGTTCGAAGACAACTTATTAATACTTGCTTATCTTAGGATTACTCTCCTTTAGTATGCCCAGAAGACGAGCAGGTCAGTAGCCATGGGTCCTCAGAGGGTTCCCCCAAGGGAGTTTTTCCTCTCTTGCGTGCTACTGGCCACACTCTCCGGAGCTGGAGGAGGTAATCACATCGGTTATTATATTTCCTTTTGGGCCTTCAATTCGACACATAACTAGCATCCCACCAAAGGTGGGATACAGAGAAAGGCCAGAAGATTAATTTCTAACAACAACTGTATCTCATTCAGTTCAACTGTATCTAAGCACCAACCATATCTCATCTGGTTCCTATGTACTACAAGCACTAACCTTTGATCCTATCCAGTGCTAACGTATCTAAGCACTAATCATATCTTATCCATTTCCCACATACTACACGCACTGTCCTACGTACCAATCCAGCTCTAACGTATCTAAGCACCAACTGTATCATCCAGCTGTTATGTATCACAAGCACTGAGCTATGTACCAGACATAGAATTATATCAACAATCATGGAGGTCTAAACAAAATAACAAGCTAAAACAAATACAGTGTAATATATTTCTTAGAACATATTATACACCAGCTAAAACTTTATTAATTTAATAATAGTTTGTCAGATAAATTTAAAATCCCAGTTCCTACTTTGCTGACTCATATTTTCCTAAGTTATGCCCACTCATGGCCAACTCACTCAGTGTCTGACTAATAGGGCAGTGTGTGTCTGCTCTATGACTCACCTGCTCTATACTGTATCTCACTCAGGAATGCTATAATCCTGTTGAGGTTCTCCTCCAATCATCATCTCATTTACACCTAGCAACTGCTCACCTAGCCCACAACAGGCTTTAATATTCTACTGTATTTGATTCCCATGCCGCATTCTCACATTTATAAAGCAGTCTTGAAAAACACACAAAATAACAAGAGGGACTGCTTATTTTACAGGAACACAGAGAACTATACAGGGAAAATTTCTACCATTGATTTTTGCTGCTTATTCATAAAAGCAGAGCAATGCAAGTTACATAAGAAATTATATACACAGGAAAATCAACATGGAGTTACAGGAAAAAAGTTAAAGTGATCTTCAAGATCTGCTACTCAGAAGACGTTGTCTCCCTCCTTCAAGTGACTCAGAATAGAAGTTGTTTGGCACTGTTTGCTAGTCTCAGATACAATGATGATCTCAAACAGTTCTATGTATTTGCATGTACTGCTTAATGGAACATACTCAGTAGCTGTCCTGCATGCACACTGGTGTAAGAAGTTTGGCATGGGCATTGGAGGTCTGGAAATTTGGGAGATGAACATCTTAATCTATGAACGTAAGGCATTAAAACTAAAACCAAAAGTTGTCCAGTGCATCCCCTTTTGACCAGGTCTGTATTGCAGTAAACTGGCTAGTGAAGAAATCTGCACAATGACTGTTTGGATTATGCCTGTCCTGTGGATAAACAAAGCCAAAAATTAGATTGCCCCAACTTTTTATTTATTGATCAATTTACAATTTCAATTTGCTGTTTTGGAAAGGCACATTGGACTAAGCTTATTTCCAGTTGTGATATGAGGAGGGGAATTAAAGGGGGGGAAGGGAGAAAGAACAATAGATTGCAGTGAGAAAATGAGGATACAATTGACTGGACATGAGGTAATTAAACTAACTAGAATTCAGTGTAATAAAGCTGGAAACCAATTCAAAGTCATACTCAACAATAAGGAATGGTAGTCCTAATGCTGTCTCTTGAATTGTCTGTAACAAAGAAGAAATGTATCAATATAGCAATCAGCCCCAAAACCTTTGGACTAACCTCAATTCCCTCCCTGGAAAGAATCAATCTCAACCTAACTCCATCTGATCTATGACAGAAAGCTAATAGCGGTGAAAACTGATATTGTAGGCACTCTTAACCAGCACCTCACAAACCTCAACCTAGCCTTACCCCCTCCCCAAACACTGTGCATCCTCAAGGACCTGCCCAACCCAAATAAAACCCATATGCAATCAAACTGCTAGATGTTTCCAACCTGTTTGGTAATTGGGCATTGTGCCTGCAATTTACTGCAGTTGTATGACTGACACACATTTCTCTCAGCCAGTCTATTCCTCTTTTATGTCGTATGTCATAGAAAAGACCAGAATATTTGTAGATGTGTACAGTATATTGTTCACCATAAATTGAATTAACTTCTTTATAGAAATTTTAAAATGTTAACAGTGTAAATTTTAACACTATTATCTGACATGTTTTCAATATATAGAAGTGTAAAAAAAATGTTGTACAGCTGACTTAAGTTTCTACATAGAACATTTGATTTCATATAAGCTAACTACTTTTAGAGCATACTGGGGAAAGTTAACACATATTTTTGAATCATTAAAATAAAGCAGTTAAGAACAAGAGTAAAAAAGATGGAGAGGAAATACAATAAAAAGAGTAACAGTAAAAAACAACCTTTGAACAGATAATGACACAACAGCTGTTGTTTACAGAAGCAAAGCCTTTAATAATTGTGTTGTTTCTTAGTGCACCTTACATCATATTATCTATCTTCATGAAGTGTCAGCAAAGTGCATCCGTGGGTGTACAGAGTAGGGGGTGGGTTTGCAGTTAGCTCCAAGGGAAACCTTATATGGTCCAGTTACTCTGTGTGTCCTTAAGTTCTTTTACTTACAGAGTAAGTTCCATGGAGAGGAGTGGGGTGGGGTGAGGTGGAAGAAGAGCCTTCAGTGTACTCCAGTATGTTTGTCTCATGGCTACTGAGTCTGTTGCCTCCTGAAAGCCTGCTTCTGGCCTCCTGCTGCTGCAAAACAAGCTCGGCTTTGGATCGGGATGAGAAACTGCCATGACTTGAGCCTGCATTGGGATAGGGATGACTATCCAGCGAGTTACACAGTCTATTGCAAACAGAAGACAGAGCATGGCTTTTATATCTGAGTCAAACTCGCACAGCACTGAGACAAATCTATTATAACCTGGCTTGTCTAAAACCATGAAATAGTGGGTTTGATTTCCAGTCATGCCTCATGATCCCATATCATCTATATGTTACAGTCTGCCATTTGATCAACTATTTTATTGTTCATGAGGAAATTATAGTAGGATAGTGCATGGTATTAAACCTCTTATTATACAATGGGGTATGAAAATCTTGTAATTTCATTGGTCAAAATACATCACATGACCGTGGTATATCCTGTAATTAACCCATGGCTGAGAAATGGCATTTATAAAAAAACATACTTAAACATATTTAAAATTTATTTTACACATGGGTCCATTGTATAATCACAATAAGGCACTCCAGGGTGTGGGTTATTGGTGGATTTACCCACTTCTTGTGTGGTTAAGTCTCTTGGCTGTGCCTCGTGACATACCACACAAGGCGTGGGTAAATCCTCCAATAACCCACACCCTGTCATGCCTTATACACTGTTGGTGAGTCCTGCAAAACTGAGACAATAACTAAATGTATTCAGTCATTAATTATTCTTTAAAGTCTATCAGAAATTAATCATTTATTTGACAGGATTTCATACATACCTATGCAATTTATAAAAAGGTTTACAAAGTTCTGTTACTGATTTCATTTAATCCTGTAAGGATTGATTTGCCGTCCTATTTTCTTTCAACAGTGCTCTTAGGCTGAAACTGTATATTATAAAATAAGGTCGGTGGCACTGTGCATCCACATACAGTGGAGCCTTAACATGTTACCACCGCAATATCTGAATTACAACTCCTCTAAGTTTCTTATTCAATCAAAATGGTCTAACAAATCTAGTTGTGGTGCTTTCATCAAATAAATGGGACTGAACAGGAATAGCAAGTTTTTCCATCTTGCCCTTATTCATTGCCGTACCCTGCTGTCCTCGGGATCTTGCCCACTTCCTCTGTCCAGCCATCGTTTCTCCAAGCTGCAAAAATGCAGCATTAACCATACTTACACTATCACTAAACTCTGGAACTCTCTGTCCCCTTCTCCCTTATGCTTCTTGTATTTTACCCAGGGCCCTGGTGTTCTGCGGCAGAATTTTCTGATTTCTGCGGCAGGGCTCCTTGACTTCTGCAGCAGCATTTTCTGATTTCTGCAGCATGATTTATTCATTTCTCTGGCAGAATGCAGTCCTGTCATTGGCTAAATATGATGTGATGTCATCGATGACATCATATGCTGAGCATAGAGGATGGGCTTCAGGATAAACGAGGTGGGAAAGAAAGCCTGACACTATGGAAAAACAGTATATTTATATGAAAATTCACCAAAAACAATGAATTCTGTGGCACTATATATATTCTGTGGCATGATGCAAATTCTGCGGCAAATTCTGCAACCGCAGAACCGCAGAATTCTAGGGGCCTTGATCTTATCTTACCTTTAAGCCCTTGCTGAGGTCCCATTTCTTTTCTGCATGCTCCTGTCCTCACCCCTTGGACACCTGATCCAGCTTCTCCTCTGTTTTCGTCACCCCCCACTGCTTCTCAAAGATTGCTTGGTGCACTTTATTTCATATTTATTGAACTCACCAGTTTTGGATTGTATTTTGTTTTTATGCCCACTGTTTTGAGGGGACATCGTTTGCTGTAACTTATTGTGCTGTTTGGGTTCTTGCCTTACTACTGTCTGTAGTAAGCTTCAGTTGCTACTTCTGACTGACGATTTCTGATGTTGCTCCCATGCCAACTACTGCAATACTGTTCTCCCCCTCCCCTTCCTCTGGGTTATACCCGGAAACAAGCCTTGACTCAGTGTACCTTTCTTGGGCACCAATTTTCTAATAAAATCAATCAATAAATAATAATATGTTCAGCATGTATGTAAAGGTAAGGTATGACAGAGTATTTGCAAGACAGTGAACAAGCATCAGCCTCGTTTTCATCCTTTCTTTTTAGTTGTTCTATAAATAAGAGATATGTAACAGGGACCTGCGGAATGAATTACTTATTTTCACAAGAGCTGTTTGTCCTTGGGTAACCTCACAAGTGGTCAAACAGCTCGAGTGAAAATAACTTATTCTACAGCATCCTTGTTGCATATTTTATTTACACAATAGGGATTCTTTAGGATAGTGCAGGGAGATTTGTTTTCAATTGTTTTTTTTTAATAGACTTTTTGTGTTTTTGTACCCAGTGTAGTTTCACTTAACATAGTGGTTGCTAAGGATGCTGCAACATTCTAGCATCCCAGATGGCCACAACGTATGTTCTCATCAGTTGTAATGTGTTTTTATGAATAATTAAGAAGAAAAATTGTGGTGCCTCTAAGCATAGAGGGATATCAGGGGTATCTGAAGAGCTGCTACCATTCTAGCAATTTATGAACTTGCAGTTGCAAGGAGTGTACCAGATATTTGTAAGCAGTAAATTTGTAAGCATTGTGCTGGAGTTTACCTGGGGGTGACTAGCTGCAGAGCTTCAGGGTGTGACTTACCTTCCCCCACAGGGAATTCCCACCGACCAGGAGGTCCTTTGTTCTTGCAGTAGGAGATACTAAGAGGAGGGAAGTAAGCTGATACCAGAGGGGGAGAGTTGCCTGTTAGGCTGGGAGACTGATGTGTGTTGATGGGGAGGGATAATGCAGCAGAAGGTTGTTGAGGAGAAGGTAGTAATAGTGCTGGACTCAATAATAAGGGGCATGAGATGGGGTGGGAAGGTAAACAAGAACAGGGGGATCTGGGCTGAATGCAGAACAGGGATGATGGCCGGGCATTATTCATTGCATTCCATCCTGGGGGAAAACCCAGGATGAGAAGATGCACCTGTTGTTCCATCTAGGGACAAACAACCTAGCAGGGAACAATGTAATGGAGGTGCAGGCTTGGTTCGGGCACTGGTCATGTCCTGTAGTGGGTTGGGATTTAAGTCGCTAATGTTTTCAGAGGTGTTGACAGTTCCAAGAATGAGTTCTGACAGAAAACAATGAATATTAGAGGAGTTTAACGGTTGGCTAAAAGACTGGTGTGCTGAGAGAGGATTCGGATTCCTGGGGGACTGGGGTGAAACATGGAGGGATGAAAATCTCTTTGCTCCTGATAGACTTCACTTGAATCTAGAGTGAGCATCTGTGCTCAGATGCAAGATAGTGGAGTTCCTGGAGCGAAAACGAAATTTAAATTAGCTTGGGGGGGAGGGTCAGGATTTTGCAAGCCTCTGAGAAAGTGTAACCCAAAACCATTATAGGCACAGAAAAAGAATAAACATACTGAGGGGAGGTGGGAGAAGGAAAGAGGGCAGCAAAGATCAAGGGAAAAATGAGCTGGGAGAGTGGAGAGTACTGTGCGCAAATGCAAGGAGCCTAGGCAACAAAGTTCCAGACCTAGCAGCAGTCATGGCTGAGGGAAGCATGGATATGGTGGGGATAAAGGAAACATGGTGTCATGGGGACCAGAACTGGGACATGTAATTACCTGGGTACATGTTGTCCAGGAGGGACAGGGAGAATAGAAGGGGGGAGGTAGCACTATATGTGAGCGAGGGTATCAGGGCAGTGGAATTGCAAAATAGGACGGGAGATGCAGAGTCCATTTGGGTAGCTTTGTCCATTGGGAGGGGAGAGGTAGTGTGTAGTAGGGTGATCTACAGGCCACCCTCACAACTGGACTCAGAAGATGAGGTAATGATGGAGGAGATATTGATAATGGCTAATAAAGGTGAGGTGATGTTGATGGGGGATCTAAATCTACCTGATGTAAGATGGGAAACCTCATCTGCAAAATCAGGGAGAAGCAAGGCTATAGTGGATTGCCTGCAGGCAGCCCTCCTCAGGCAGCTGGTTAGGGAACCCACCAGGGAGGGGGCACTACTGGACTTAGTCCTGACAAATGGTGGTGGGGGGTGAAGTTGCAGTGAGGGAACACCTTGGTTCAGGTGACCACAGTACTGTCTGGTTCATGTTACAGATGTCAGCTGAGGTTATTCGAACCAAGGCGAAAATACTAGACTTCAGAAGAGTAGATTTTAACAAGATGGGGATCTATGTGGGGAGGCAATAAGGAAGTGGAAAGCAGAAAGGGGGTGGAGGACATGTGGGATTGCTTGAAAGAGGCCATAATTGGAGCGAAGGATCTTTATGCCAGGAGGGTTAATAAGACCAGGAGGAAGAGGAAGCCTCTTTGGTTCAGTAGAGAGGCGGTGGATAGGGTTAGGGAGAAGAGGAAAGCATTCAGGAGGTTCAGGAAGTTCAAGATGCAAAGAGGGGGGAACTGGGAAACATACCAGAAAAGGCAAAAGGAGGTGGGCAGAGAGGTGCGGTGGGCGATGGCCAGCGCAGAAGAAGATACTGCCAAATCAGTCAAGATGGGGGACAAAGCTTTTTTTTTTAGGTATGTCAGTGGGAGGAGGAAAACTGGAAGGGGATAACCAGACTTAAAAACAATGAGGTGGTTTTGTTGGAGTAGGAGGATAGAGAGAAGGAACAGTTATTGAATGACTATTTTTGCTCAGCATTCATGATGGGGGGAAGTTTAAGGACATCAGTACTGATGATGGGGCAGGGATAGGGATTGATATGAGCCCATTCATAGAAAATGTAGTCTTGAGAGAGCTGGAGCAATTGAGGGTGGATAAAGCCATGGGGCCAGATGGGGTGCATCCTAGGTTGTTGAGGGAACGTAGGGATATTCAGTCAGCTCCCTTGGCAGCTCTGTTTAGTAGATCCCTGGAGACAGAGGAGGTCCCAGAGGATTGGAAGAGGGCAGACGTAGTTACTCTCCACAAAAGGGGGGGGGATAGGGAGGAGGTGGGCAACTATAGGCCTGTGAGCTTAACCTCCATAATCAGTAAAATCATGGAGAAGTTACTAAAAGGCAAAATTCTGCACTACTTAGAAGAAAACGACTGTCTGGACAAGCATTAGCATGGATTTGCCAAAGGGAGGTCCTGTCAAACGAACTTAATCGAGTTATTTGACTGGGTCACTGGGGAGTTGGGACACTGGGCTCGGTGGATAATGCATATCTTGATGTCCGGAAGGCATTTGATTCTGCATCGCATGGGGGACTACTTTATAAATTGGTGATCTGGGCCTGGGGAGAGGGTGCTAGGGTGGGTGCAGAACTGGCTAAAGGGTAGAAGCCAGAGGGTAATAGTAAACGGGGTCACCTCAGTGGAGGGAATGGTCACCAATGGGGTTCCCCAGGGGTCGGTGCTGAGACCACTGCTCTTTAACATATTCGTGGCAGATATAATGGAGGGACTGAGGGGAAGGGTGTGCCTCTTTGTGGATCATGCGAAGGTCTGTAAAAGGGTGGATAGCCTAGAGGGGGTGTAGAATATGAACAGGG
This sequence comes from Neoceratodus forsteri, assembly GCA_016271365.2. Lineage (NCBI taxonomy): Eukaryota > Metazoa > Chordata > Ceratodontiformes > Ceratodontidae > Neoceratodus > Neoceratodus forsteri. Next base: position 137,173,996 of record JADMNL010000024.1, read on the forward strand.
ACCTGAGGCTGTTAGAGGTTTGATCTAGGGAATAAAAACTGGCTTTTAACATAAAAAAGTGCAAAATCATGCATTTAGGGAGTAAAAACCAGAGAGAGACATACTGTCTGGGTGGTCAGGCCCTGGAAGTAACTGAGGAGAACAGGGACCTGGGAATTATTGTTTCGGGGGACCTCTAGCTAAACAGTGAGAGAGGGCGGTAGCCAAGACTAGCAGGATATTGGGTTGCATCAAGAGGGGATTCACTAGCAGGAGGAGAGAGGTCATCATCCTACTATACAAGCAGCTGGTTAGACAATGTTTGGAGCATGGAGTGCAGTTCTGGAGGCTGATCCTAAGAAGGGACGTGGACAGGCTGGAGCGTGTCCAAAGGAGAGCAACCAAGATGGTGACAGGGCTTAGTCACTTGCCATATGAAGATAGATTGAGTAACCTGGGCATGTACTCCCTTGAGCAGAGGAGGGATTGGGGGGGGGGGATATGATTGAAACCTTTAAGTATGTTAAGGGCATCAACAGAAAACTAGTAGAAAAACATTTTAACTTACGGGGGCGGAAGAGGACCAGGGGACATGCATTACAGGTAGAGGGAGGCAGGTTCCGAGGGAACATCAGAAATAACTTTTTCACAGAAATGGTGGTGGAGAAATGAAATAGGATCCCAGAGGTGGTGGTAGGGGAAGCCACCATAAGGGGCTTTAAGAGAGCATGGGACAGCCACATGGGTCTGGTATGGGGGGAAGGGCACCAGATAAAGCCCTAGCCATCAGCTAGGCACCTTGGGCAGACTGGGTGGGCCAGATGGTCCTTTTCTGCTTTCACATTTCTATGTTTTTGTGAATAGTGGAGCACAGGTAAAGGAGGTGTGGGTGGCAGGAGCAAATGGAGCAGGATCAATCTGGCGGTTGAGAATTTCAATGGAATTCATCAAGCAGGTGGAAAGGACAGAAATGTGGTTCAAAAGAATGGAAAAGAGAAAAGAAAGTCAGCAGTCTGGATATAGTTGATTTCAGTAATTGGTTTTAGTTTTCTGCCTGACTTTAGGAAGTGGCTGGAGCAAGCAGTGAAAGAAAGAGAGAGAGGCTAAGGCAGTGGGGGGGGGTGGAGGTGGGGGGGGCAGGAGAGTAAACACTGCAGTCCTAGGAAAAAAATAGTAAAACAAAGTATTTTTTTGTCAGATGAGGCCTAATATTGGAAATGGGCAAAGAGGTGTGCAAAGGTTTGTGATGCACTTGCCTACGATACTGAGGATGCTGTATTCAGTTGGACAGCACACCAGTGCCATCCAACTGAATATATGGGCATGTTGGGGCAGCGCTGTGTTGAGCAGGGAACAGTGCCCCCAGATCCGATAGCACCAGGAGCCCCCAGCTCAACATTCAGCTGGCACCACGCAAATGAGCCCATTGGGCATGCAAGGCACCAAGGAGCCATATGCATGCCCATTATGTGCTCATTTGAATGGCAAGTGATGGCAGGTTAGCGCCCTCCTGTGACCGCCCCCCCAATCTGACCCTGTTTGCCCATCCCTGTAATAGTTTAAATATTCTCTGGTGTCTAGTGGCACCTCCCACTTTCCAATCCCCAGCTCTGTTTAAAATAAATCAGTCCTTGCTGTCCAGTGATTCACTCATTCTCCGATCCCCATCCCTGTAAAAATATACAACATTTCCTGGTCTCCAGTGATACCCCTACCCACATCCTTCGCTCACCATCCCTATATATTCAGACACAGTCCCTGGTGTCTAGTGGCACCCCCCCACCCTCTGATCCCCATTCTTATTAAAAATGAACAGTCCCTGGTGTCCAGTGTCAGCCACTATCCTCTAATCCAACTCCCAATAAAAATGAAACATTTCCTGGTAGCCAGTGATACCCTCTGTCCTCTGATCGCTGACCCCATAGGTTTAAAGATAGTCCCTGATGTCTAGAGGCAGCCCTACCCTCCGATTATTTCCCACTATCTAACAAACTGATTCCCTGGTGTTTAGTGGCACCTCCCCCTCCGATTTCTAACTGCTACCTAACACAGTCATTCCCTGGTATTTAGTGGCAAACCTCACCCACCAATTGCTTGCTGCTATCTAACAAAGTCATTCCCTGGTGTTTAGTGGCACCCCCCACCCTCTAATTGCTCACCACTATCTGACAAAGTCATTCAATGATGTCTAGTGGCACTGTTCCACCCTCTGATTGTTCCCTGCAGTTTATTAAAAGAAGTCCCTGGCATCTAGCATCCCCCTGCACTGCCCACAATGGGTGCACCACTCTGCCACCCTCCTTACCATAGTCTCCAGGGCTGTGGGGGCCCATATGGTGGCCAGCATAGCCCTCCTCTTACTGTCTCGGCTGGTCACCATGTCACGTGTGGGGAACATGCATTCTGCAGCACAATGGCGAGAACACGTGTACTGTCAGTATACACGGCATGCATTCTGCATACTGTAAAGTGAGCATGTGTACTGTCAGTACGCACGGCATGCATTCTGCATACTGTAAAGAGAGCACGTGTACTGTCAGTATGCATGGCATGCATTCTGCATACTGTAAAGAGAGCACGTGTACTGTCAGTACACACACTGTCTTTACAGTACACAGGGCAGTAGACTCCCTGTCACTGCATGCAGCGGGTGGCCGAGGTGGTGAGAGGAGGGCTGTGCCGGTCGCTGTATGGTCTCTCCATGGTGCCGGTGACTATGGTAAAGGGGGGTGGCAGGGTGGTGTAAGACGAGGCAAGGCAAATTTTATTGAAAAAGACCCCCAATCCCAGAGGCTCTGGCACCTTACAGACAAATAAAATACACAAATAAATGGATACAGCTAAGCTCAAAATAAATGTCATTTCAGCATTAATCTCCATAAATAATAAAATAAGATAAATTTACCTGGTGAACCCAGTGCGGGCAGTCTGGAGAGGCTGCTAAATGCCAAGGACTTCTTTTAATAAACTATAGTGAGCAATCAGAGGATGGTGGTGCCACTAGACACTGGTGAATGACTTTGTTAGCTAGTGGCAAGCGATCAAAGGGTTGGGGTGCCACTAGACACCAGGGACTATATTTTAACCTACACAGCCAGTGATTGGAAGATGTGGGGTACCACTGGACATCAGGGACTAATTTATTTTTTATGGGGACAGGCATCAGAGGATGGGGGTGCTACTGGACACCAGTGAATGCTTGTGCTTTTATGGGGATGGGGTTCAGAAGATGGGGGTGTGTGACGACTAAAAACACACAAAAAAGATGTAAAAAAAAAAAATCAAACAATGAATAAATAAAAATGTCACAAAAGAATGTTTGCTAGTTTGTGTATGTCTCTGTGTCTATGTCTGTATGCGTATATCTGACTCAGTCTGTGATCTGCCAACATCTTGCCTTGTCTTACACTCATCTCAGCTATAAAAAAATATATATATTGCCGTGACTCCTTAGTCTTTTACTGTTGTCTTGCCAATTTCAGAAAATGCTGATAGGTAATGCTTGAAACGTTCAGTAATCTAATGGCAGACTTACTAAAATCAAAGTCTGATTCTGATATTGCTTTCCTTTTATTACAAATCTAAATACACTGCTGGGAAGTTGGGATTTCGGTGGTTGGTATCAAGTATTTGTCAGGCTTTTCACAGTTGGGATTGTGGTGTGGGGCTCACATCTGAAAGGATTTTGGGTGTCAGGGTTCTGTGCCAGACCCATGACTGATGTGGGGGCCCCATGACTAATTTTGCTGGGGGCACCCAAACTCCTAAAGCCAGCTCTGCCCAAATGTGAACTAGAAGTCAATCTGAGGGACAGAAAGGATGCATGACTTATGAAAAAGGGCTTTGCTATTTATTTGTTTGTTTTTAATAACCAGGTAGGTGCACTAAACATAGAAATGCATATTTTCAGGCATGACCTGCGACAGTACAAGTGAGACGGTCAGAATACAGTATAATACGGGACAAGCAGCACACTCATACATTAGTCATACAGCTCAAGAAATAGCACAAGTCAAAACAGGTAGAGTACAATATAATACAGGAAAGAATGCATACATTTACACAAAATGTACACTAGGACAAATTTCAGTACAAGTAGCACAGCACACAGATTAGTACTCACTTCGTAGGCGCCTAAGCGATGGTGAGAGGGAGGTACAGAAGTTGTATGGTGCAGTTAGCAGTGAGCGCAAACAGTAGGTGCACCCAAGAGCAGAGGAGAAAAATTAGGACAGCTTTGCATGGGGAGGGTTTGTATAGCACTAACAGAGCTATAAGTGCAAGGAGAGTGCTAAGGACGAGTAGGTGAGGTAGTGGGGAGGAGAGAGCAGAGCAGAGGGGGCCATGGAGGATGGAAACAGGTACAAGGGTCTGATGTTAGAAGTTGAGTACACAGCATCCTTTTGAAGCAGGCATGAGTTGGGGAGAGCTGGAGGGTTAGCGGTAGTGAGTTCCAAAATTGAGGTGTTGCATAGGAAAAGACCCAAGACCCCATATTTTTCTGTATCTAGGGACATGTAGAAGGGTTTACTCCCTAGACCAAAGGTTATATATAGCATGGGTTAGCCTGAATCAGCATTACTGCATGTGAGAAGGGAACACCAGATTGGGTGATGCCGTCTATTAGGAAGCAAAGGGAGAAAAGGTGGTGGGCAGTGGGGGAGGACCAGTTTAGGTTGCTTTAAAGCTGACAGCGGTGGGTGTGATGAGGAGACACTAAGGTGAAGCAGCAGATGCTGTTGTAAATGGTGTCCCATCTGTGAAGACTGGTTTTAGCGGCTCCAACATAAGTTACTGAGCCACAGGCGAGGGCAGGGAGTAGGACACCCTGGGCAATGGCAGGTCTGGTGGAGGGAGTTAAGGCATAGGTAGTTTTATAGGCAATACCAATTTTGGTGTTTGACAGCTTTGTATGTGATGGAAATGTGATGGCCAAAATCTAGAGTCGGGTCAAGCGTAACTCCAAGATATTTGAAGGAGCTGACATTTTCAAGGAGGAAGCCATCAGCACCGGTAATGGACAGCTGTCCCTGACAATTTCTTAACCTTGAGGCGGAGCCAAAGAGCATGGATTGTGTTTTGCTGGTGTTGAGGACTAGGTTGTTGCTAGTGAGCCAGCATTGGATATGGAGGAAGTTGGATGAGAGAGAAGTGTTTAGGTCAGAGATGGTCCTGGAGCTGTGATAAAGTACTGAATCATCAGCATATAGCAGTGACAAGCAAGCTGAGGCATTTTGAGAGATATCATTGGTAAATACTGAGAAGAAGAGCAGTTTAAGTATAGAGCCCTGAGGGACCCCGATGTTTATGGTGGAAAGATCAGAGACAGTAAAGTTAAATGTGACATTTTGTTTCCTATCAGACATGTAGCTATTATACCATGCGATGACATCAAGAAAGAAGCCTAATGATTGCATTTTGGCTAAAAGGAGAGGGTGGTCAACCAAATCAGACACCTTTGTCAGGTCTATAAAGACCGCCCCAGCTAGAAGACTGGTTTTCATAGCAACTTTGACATCATTTGTGAACTTTAGGAGAATGGTGATAGTGCCATTGCCTTTGCTAAAGCCATGTTGAGAGCCAGAAGGTTGTGGACATGAAGAAAGGCAACAGTTTGAAGGGAGACCAGTTTCTCAAGGATTTTGCTTAGCACTGAGAGGATGGCAATTGACCGATAATTTGAGATGGACTTGGGGTCCCCTTTCTTGAAAACAGTTATTATTCTGGCAGTCTTCCAGATGTTAGGGACAGTACCATTGCAGAGAGACAAATTAAATATTCTGGCTAGAGGAGAGGCAAGAAGGGGAGCAGCCATTTGAAGGAGTTTGGGTTCTAGCCCATCAGCTCCAACACTGGTACAGTCTGAGATAGTCTTAAGCAATTTAAGGACCTCCTGCCTAGTTTTAAAACGGAAGTGAAACAGAGGAAATAAGTAACTTGAGTCAATGTTGGGGTTAGGGATAGAGGGTGGAGAAACAGAGAAGGGAACTGTATATTTAGATAGGTCAGAGAAGTGTTGATTGAAAGAATTAGCTATGGTGGTAGGGTTGTTACAGTGCATACCATTGAGAACCATGTTGTTTGTTGATTGGGTATGTTTAGTCCCCGGGGAAGGTCTTTATATGGGTCCAAAACTTTTTGGAGACACTGGCAGCAGTGAGTAGCAAGTTTTTACAGAAAGAGCTTTTTGCCAGGCGTATGTTTCGTTTACATGCATTTCTCTTAGCTCTGTAGCCATATTAATCAGATGGGAGGCCAGAGGCCCTGTAGCGAGCTCAGCTTTTGCTATAATGAGTGAGTAATCAGAATTGACAGGATGTGCGTTGTTATATGCAAATTACATGCCTTGTGTGTGTTATGAGGTATAAAGCATCACTGAATGCCTTCAGCCACTTGAGAAGTACCATTATCACATTATAGATGGAGGGATCACTCCTGTCCAATTGGAGCACTCATTTTCTCTGTGCATGAGACACTCTTATTCTGCGAAGAGTGTCTCACATGCAGCTGCCGTGTAATATGGCACCGTGAGGGCATTATTTATTTATTTATTTATTGAATTGTTTCACCAGGAAAGATACACTGAGCAACTTAATGCTCGTCTCATGGTATGTCCTGGGGGAAATGGGGAGAGGGAGGTACACAGTGAGAGTTCTTAGATACATACATAACAGATGGTGAATACATACACACAATTTCAAAACAGGTTCATGGCAATTGAGTACGTAATAGGCTGATGTGACAGTTACTGTACTGGCAGTTCATAGGAGCAGCATACATAAAGAATCAGTACAGGGACAACAGCATAGGATGCAAGGTTGACAATGCATACGTTACAGGCAGTTCACTGGTGATGTAGATGCAGCAAGGGTGAACACATAGGATCCAGTCACCTTTTTAAGAGCTAGTCTATAAAGGGTAGCATAAGTGCAGGTGGGGTAGAGGGGGATGAGAAAGAGGTGAGAGAGAAAAAAGTGAGAGGGAGACAGGTATACAAGAAGGGGGTCAGGAGCAGGTGCAGGTAGGTGTAAGGTAATTGTGCAGAACAGAGGTAAGGGAATATAGGGAGGAGGAGTGGTGGATTTGTGGAGGGAGTGCATTCCACATTTTAGGCAAGTGGTAAGAGAAGGCTTTTTGGCCAGAGGATATAGTTCTGCAGGGGACTGAGAGGGTACAAGTGTCAGCCTGGGATCTCAGGGAATAGAGAGAGTGGGTAGGGGTGCCAAGAGAGGAGGAGATATATGAGGGGAAAGATCCAAGCCAGAATTTAGAGATGAACTTAGCACCATGTAGCGCATGCCGGGAGTGTAGGGGAAGGAGGTTGAGAGAGCGGTTGAGGTCACAATGATGGGTGCGGGGAAGGGTATCAAGAGCAAAATGACAGAAGGAATTGAAGAGAGAGTCCAGTCTGGATAGGTGGGACTGTGGGGCAGCATCATAGACTATGTCGCAGTAGTCGAAAATGGACATGATCATCTTCTGTACCAGCTCACGCCTGGCGGCGAGTGGGATGCAGCTACAGTTTTTATTAATTGTAATATATTATTAATCAATCTTGAGCAATAATACATAAAAACTAAGTATGTTTAAAATGTATCTTATCTTTATACTATAGAGGAAGTAACCCCACTAACGTTTTATTAAGTAAAATACACCTGAAATGTATGGATGCCATGGAATACAAGAATTCAGAATTCTGCTTAATCCCACTGCTTAATCCTCACCAAGATGATTTTCCCCATTTTCAGCTTCATAGAGGATTGTCTATGGGGAGTTATTCACAACAAGGATATTCTCAATCGAGAGGTATCCTTGGAATGTTAGACCTCGAGAGTGAAGCTCGAGAGGTCGTCCGTTGCCAAGGTTACCTCGAGATCCGAGAAGATCCTTGTTTGTGAATGACTACCCATAGACAATCTTTTTTAGTGTATGGGGTGTCTATTCATGTCGAAACAGTGAATGGAAGCAGAGTTTTTTAAAATCAAACCTTACTTGGCTCGGTGTTTGTGGCTCGCTCCAGGCGCTACCTAGCTACCTCACCGGCCCATTGACTGCAATCACGCATGCCAAATTGGTTCGATCTTGTGCTGCACCGTGAGCGTGCAGTGCAGCACAACAAGATCGTGACACATGAGGCAAGCACAACAACGCTGTTGGGAACATGGATTTCCATGCTCAACAGCGCTCTACCATTCACTATAGAGACATTGTTTACAGTACTGCTCCAAAGTCCACTTTAACTGGACTGGACCCCCTCTTTCACTCGTCCTGCATTTTGCCCTTAACAAACCCCTGCGCACTCACCATGGTTCTTTGTATGTCTCACTCTCCCTCCCCTCTCTTGATGCCAGGTGCCTTATCAACTGTGCCTCCTGCATCTCTAAATTTTGGTTTTGCTCCCTCACTTCGTATCTTGTTTCTCTCCTCTCCCCTTCCCTTCATTCTACCTCTTACTCCCTTTGCAATGCTTTCTCTCACTGTCTTGCTCTCTCACCAAGGAGAAACAGTATACTGCTGTCCAGCTGCTTTCATGTTCCACTTCCCGAAACTTTGTAGCTCTCTCCCCTCTTCCATATACTCTGCTCCTTCCCATCACACTTAAATCTCTCTTCCATGATTTCTCTATTCCTGCAGTTGCTTCTAATATTGGGCTGGATGTCTGACACCTGCCTTTTACCCCACACTGACACTAGCACAGCCCCTCTCCTCCAGTTCGTCAGCCACTTTGCCCTTCTCCTCATATTATTGTTTTATTGTTCACTGTTTAATGTTCTTTTGCCTGTTCTGCAATTTACTGTATGCAATTTTATTCTTGAAGTGTTTCTTGTAGTTTGTATATTTTGTTATACTTCTTTACATATTACTGTATCTGTTGTGCTTTGTTCTGTTCTCCTGCCTTCCCCCCCTCTTCCTGCATGCATCTGAAAATGAAATGATAGCAGCTCAGTATGTCTTCCCTTCTAAGACGTTTGAAATAAATAAATGAAACCTAAGCAAATTTCCAAATTCCACTTCTAATGTAATTTCATGGAATTTTAGAAATTCTACAGAATTCTGTCACAAATGGAATTTTAAAATTCCCAGAGTGGTCTACTGCTTTTTATTTAAACCTTGGATTAATAATTTGCCGTTTACCTAAACCATGGATTAGTGTTCTGCTTTTTACGTAAACCACGGAAAAACAAATTCTCTCTCTCTCTCTCGGCTCCCTCTCCTTTGCATGGAGTCATGGCCTCAGTTTTATCTGTGACAGGGTAAGCAGCAAAGATTTCCCTGGCATTGTAAGGCTAAGAGGGGGATTTTTCATGGTCAAAGAAACATCAGAAGTTAACAATGTAAATAGCACTTCAGTTTTTTAGTTTATTTTTCTAAGGGACAGGGGTACACGAGAGGAAAGAACATTTATTTATTTGGTTATTGAAACTAGTGATGTATGATGCATGTATCTATTTATGTATGTATGTGTGTATGTATAGTATGTATGTATTTATTTATATTTATTTTTAAGACAGGTTTATTTTTAAGGCCTGGTTAAAGGTTTTTAGTGAGCAAAGGGGACAGCCATTTATTTATTTCTTAACCTTATATTTATTCTCCTTACTGCACCAGCCTTCCACTCAATCAGACACCTTCAATCCGCCTCCCACACGTCCCATGGCACCCCAAGGAGTCTGGTCTTAGAGTGTTTGCTCGCTCAGTGCTTCCTTAGGAATCCCGGTATACCCCCCCCGGGCAGGATGGGGGAAGGGGCCACACCCTAGTAATGGTGGAGCGGGTGGTACACATTGGAGTCTGCCTTTGGTGAGTGCCAGTGACGTGGACTCACATTGGAGGAGTCATCACCTAGGAGTGACGAGCTCCATTTTCTCGTGTTCTGCCCTATCTCCTGCAGTTGCCGGCACACTGGGAGAGCCAATGGGGAGGCTCACGTATAGACGCTGCTCCTCCCCGGGCTCTCGGCTAGCACTGCCCCTCCCGTTGTTCATCCCAACCCACATTGCCATTCCCGGGTTCACCCAGGAGGTGGTGATATAGCAGCGGGAGAGACCTGTAACCCTCCCTCTCTTCCCCTGCCGATCCCCGATGGCCCGGGCTCATTCCCGAACTCGGGTCACCGGCGTGGAGCAAGGAAGGTGTGGCATCCAGTGCCACCGGGCCAGCTGAAAGCCATGTTTTTGATGGCAATTGGGGATTAGTGGTTGGTATTAATTTTATTGATAAAAGGCAGCTAGATTGCTACCCATGCTATTGTGTTGAGATAACAGCATGGATAAAGAGGCCCTCCCTGCCAATCAGGTTTTCTGATTAAGAAAAAAATATAAAATAACAATGTTTTGGTTTAAAACTAATATAAAATAATATGAAGAACTGTAAATAAAACACAAGGGTTTGATAAACTGCACACTAAGAATAGAAACAGAAGTTAGAATTGATGTTACAACCTCAGGTCTTCCTTAGGAATTATCATCAAATGAAAAAAGGAAGCATAGTTAATATACAGGTAGGGAGGAATCAGGGATATGTCTGTATATAACATGGGTGGGATTAATAACTAAGACTTACCAGTCTATTGGTCATGTTTAGTAGGGTACATTGCATACCTAGAACCCACATCTGAAAAGACAACAAAATATTTAGGTTGTAACTGATAAAAAAAATGTTATATATTTGCAGTTCCAGTTAGGGGCCCAATACAAATCAGGGATAAAACAACTTCTTCTACATGACTCCACACTTTAGGGCTATACACCAAACTTGTTTTTAGTTGTTAGAAAGAGGAGTTCCCCCTGAGACGATGTGGGAATGCAAATAAAAAGCACCAGATGTTAATGACAACAAATGTTATTTGCCCCTACAGCACCTGATTAGAGACACCCACAGAGGTCTGTGCATATCATGTCAGTCGCATTTTGTTATGCCATTAACAGACCTCCAGAGCACATGATTTACTCACCAAATGCTTCTCCTCATCTGTCTGACCTTACTTTTAGGACTGCTCCTGGGCCATCACTCCATGCTGTATTTCAGTCTCTGTGGTCCCTCCCTGGTTGTTCATTGTTTCTCAGTCACTCCCCTTCCCTTATGTATTTATTGTGGTTGTTTTGTAATCATTTGCCGTGCAGTGATCATACAAATGTTTTAAAATCATTTGCTGTGGCTTGGGGGGGGGGAGGTTTGTGTGGGGCTGGGTGGAGGGAGGACGCCGAGTGAGGGAGGGTGAGGGAAGGCCTACAAGGCACAATGAGTCAGGTGACTGCGCCATCCAGTAGGGAGGCGGCAGTCATGGGATAAAGCTCTCCATTTTTGTAGTCCAGGGACAGTTTGGAGAGACGCCGGGTGGAGGAACAGACCAGAGGGTATTGTAACTTGATTATTTGGTATTGTGTGCAGGCTGAAGGAGGACTGAGTGAGGGGCTGACTGACTCTTGCGGAAGACTGTGGGATAGGTCCAATCTTCCCTCCCTGGGCTCATCCACATTTATTGGGAGAGTGTTGCACTGGGATTGGTGGATAGCACAGCCAGGTGCATCCAGTAACTTGTCTGGATCATACCTGTGATTCAAAGGGGTAGTAGAACAAAACAAGTATACACAGCTATAGATAGAGATCAGCAAGGAAGAGGGTGAGGGTGCACAAGGGGATGGGGACACCTTCGAGGTGGGAGATAACTAGGGGATGGGGCAGGTAGCCTTCAGTTTGGGGTGCAGGGGCGAGCTGGATGGCAGGTAGGAATATGGGAAGGGTTGTAAGCTGCAATGGCAGTAGGGCAGCTATCTTTTTGGGGGTGGCATGGAGAGCTGGGGCGCTTGATGTGTACACAGGTTGAGCAGTTTAGGGATGAGATTACTTGGTTAAGGTCAGAGCTTAGGAAGGAGATAGGGGAAGAGTGGGGGTACCATCCGGGACCTGGGGCATATAGTAGTGCCCAAGAGATTGGCAGGCATCCCAGACCCAGGGGGAGGAGGAGGTGGGGTCAATGGACCAGTATTTCTACCTCCGTAGGTACCTAGGAGTACAGGACCAGGGGTCTGGAAGAGGATCAGGAATTGGGGCAGTAGTAGCCCAAGAGCCAGCAGCAACTGGAAGTCTTGTAACAGTTTGCCAGGGGAAGATCAGGGGAGAGTATGGGTGACAAGCAACAGGTTCTCAGTGCTGGCTACAGTGGGGTATGAGGAGGAACAGGAACTTGTGGATGGGGCAAGAAGAAAGTGGGATACTGACAACTTAGTGGGCAGCAGTGTGGCAGTTGAGGGGGCAGGATTAGGATAGGTAATGGGAAGAGGGAGATGGATAGCAGGATGTGCTGGGGGTACTGATGCTAAGGAGGGGAATGGGAAGAAAGGGTTAATTGGCGATGGGAATGATGGAGTTGGATATTTAAAAAAACAATTACTGCTCTAAAACATTTTAAAGCTTTTAAAGCACTGAATAACAAAACACAGAGTCTAAGAATTATTTACAAAGACCGTGGAGGCTCACAAATCACAGAGTGGTGCACGATACCCCAGGAGTTGATAATCCAATGCGACATTCGAAAAAAGGAAAGCAGGGGTCAGCAAAATATGGCTAAATAAGTAAAACCTTTAATACAAGTTAACAACAAAACCCACAGCCACATAGATAGAGAAAATCGGGAAACGCCAGATATTATGAATGCACAGCACCAAATCGGGTGGTTAAAATAACATATGCAAAAGCAAAAAAAGCCCAAAGGCACAGAGATTAACATACCACCCCGGAATAATGGGCTAAGGTGTTCCAGATCATCAACAATGACAGCCAAAGAACACCATGTTTAAACCCGACGAGACAAGCGGACCCGACGTAACGACGTCACACTCACGTTTACGTATCGACTATCGCGTCTTCTTCAGAACGTGAGTTAGCTCATACCACATCCCCTTAAATACAGGGATCAATGTTCATGTTCAACCCATGGTGGAAGGTTTATCCTTCTCTGATGAAATTGGCCAGGACATTTTATTGCCAGTTGATAGAGTACAGGCCTTGCTTTCTGGAATAGGCTTGTCTGGATTGAGAGACAATGTGGACTTTAAGCATTACGAATACCTACAGAAAAAAGTTATTAGATATGATTTACATGCTGCCTTTTTGTCACAGTATTGGCGAGAACGTAGGATCCCACAAGGCATGAGGATTCAGAAACCCCCTTCATTTGGTATGGATGACTTGGACTATTTACATGATTGGGAGAGAATTTTAAATAAATGCAGTTATGATTTAATGTTACTTACTATTAAGAAGGCACGAAAAGAATCTGATTTAGCCACTCAAGAATCAAGTACTTTGTTGGAGAAATTAAAAGAAAAATTTTCACCTATAGATTTTGATTCTTTAAATGGCAAAACAAACATGTCTATAGTAAAATTTCAGACGGAATTGGTGCAGTATAAACAAAAGAAATATGCCAGGGATGAAAACGATTATAAAATAGGAAATGTGTATACCTGGCAAGGAAATAAAAAGAAAGTTTTTTCCACCAATATTTATTTAGCATCTTTGAATGGAGAAGACGCGATAGTCGATACGTCAACGTGAGTGTGACGTCGTTACGCCGGTCCGCTTATTTCTTCCAGGTTTCGCTTGAGGTGTTCTTTGGCTAATCGTACATTCGTGGATCTGGAACACCTTAGCCCATTATTTCGGGGTGGTATGTTAATCTCTGTGCCTTTGGGCTTTTTTTGCTTTTGCATATGTTATTTTAACCACCCGATTTGGTGCTGTGCATTCATAATATCTGGCGTTCCGATTTTCTCTATCTATGTGGCTGTGGGTTTTGTTGTTAACTTGTATTAAAGGTTTTACTTATTTAGCCATATTTTGCTGACCCCTGCTTTCCTTTTTTCGAATGTCGCTTTTAAAGCACTATCAGAAAAAAAAAGTTAACTTTCACAGGTGACTGCAGACCATGCTAAAATCCAACCGGACCTTGGCCGTACAGGAACATCTTTTGTTTTTTCTAATTGCTGTGGTGAAAAAGTGAAACTCAGCAATTTATAAAATAAAATATGGGGTGGCGCAGAAAGTTAAATTTTACACACACCATTGATGTTGGATGCCTAGAAAAAAAACCTCAAGCTTCACTCTGTGGGTTTATGTGGCATTCAACACCTCAGATGTGTGTAAAATTCTTATAATTACTGGTGACCCTATTTATCAACCTGAATACAGGTATTGTCAAACGCCGTAATAACTCGAAAACGGGTTATTACGGCATTTTGCTTTAAAAATCTTTTCGGTTCCCTGGTGTTTCTTGTCACTCAATGCTAGCGCGCCACCTTATTGGCTGTTACTTGGGCTGTGGGTGGGACGCACAACACGAGCAACATGGTGGCTCTATTTTTCCGGTACTGGAAAACCCGCACTGACTATCTCGCAACAAATCACCACAAATGTAAAGTATTTTTTTTAAACTATTGAATAAGTTAATCCTACCTTCAGAGTAATGAAATCAATATCTGGCTGATCCTGCAGTACTTGCGCTGGGGGCTCGCGCTCTGGTTCGGGCTTTAGCAACGGCAACTGACTGTGACTAACTGCTCTTGCGGTGTTGAAGTAAAAAGCACCAGTAATTATAAAAAATAAAATCTAGGCGGGTGTGTGTTCATATTTTTTTTACACACACTCAGTGAGTGTTGAGCTCATAAACCTCTCGAGCTTCGCTCTCGAGGTTTATGGCTCATCACTCACCTCGGGTGTGTAAAAAAATATCATAACACACACCCGCCTAGCCATTATTCTCTATGTTACACACACCACCCCCATGTATTATTCTATATGTTATGCAAGCATGTCAACCATAAAATGAAAGTTAAGATGTGGAACATATGAATAATGTGTGTTCCTTGAACCCAATATGTAAGAATCTCTATTAATGAATGAGTAAAATAAACAGGCAAGTCACATGAAATTATATAACTAAAAATGGGTGTGGTTCTTCTTTACTGAATACAGCTAGCATCGTTGAACCGTACGAGTGTTGCTTGGATAGTGCTTTTGTGGATCTGATGATCCTCAGATTATGCTGGGATCTGACAAATGGATCTGAGGTCAAATTCATTGGATTCAACTTCAGATAGATGGATCTGATGACTGGATCCCTGGATCCAGTGGTTGGAACCATCAGATCCAGGTCAGACCTATCAGATCCATCAGATATTTACAGTGGATCCTAGGAGGTCAGATCCATGGTCCAAAAACCTATAGCACCCAGGGCGCTCTGATATCCAAGCAAAATGGTGGTATCTGATGGTATACGACCTGACAGGATACAATCCGAGCAACACTAAACTGTGGCACCATACAGTATATTGGCACTTTATGCTGAACACTTAAATACATCGACATTGCTAATTTAAATGTAGTTCTAGAACTGACATGCTAGAAATTCATACCATATACTACTGGAAAGTGGAAAACATAGCCCCTCCCCTTTCAAACACTACATACCATGACTTAAGATTGTTTAAAGAACCAGTGATAGCACCCTATAAATTTACATTGGTATTGTTAAACAGTTAAAGCATGCCATTGTATTCTAAACATGTCATCATATAGTTTTTCAGTTCTGGATGCATCCAAAGTATTTTAACTTATTCTAAATAATGTACATCTACATTTCAAAAATGTTTTTAATCATTGGGTAACTGTTGGTACACATTCAGCCCTCACAAATAATCTGACAATTTTTCACACTGCTACATTGCACAGGTCTCTGGGATCAAACAGAGGACTAAGAAGGTCAGACCTCTTATAGCCTACTGCAAACAGGAAGGGGCCGCAAGCACTTCCTGTCAGGTGATTAAGAGTGAGTATATAAGGGGCTCTATCTACAAGCAGAAGAAAGTACTGCAGGGTGAGCGGTGCCACTTGTTGAAGTGCCATGAGTGTAAATTCCTGACATACAGATGAAAAGGGTCTTAAAGTGGAACAGTCAGCACAAAGGGCCCGACACTCAAGTGTGGGGCTGGTTCCCGTCTGTACTTTGTGCGCAAAAACATTTTGGTTTACTTACATCTAGGATGACATCATCTGTTACTGCAAATCTCATAATCCCCTGCAGCTGACATCAGAGCAGTAGGCAGCAGTGGGAGATTCTATATCCTGCAGGGCATGTTAGAGTTTTTATAATCTCTGATCAGATGTTTTTCAGTTCTGAATTTCTCCAGGGGCTAAGTACAGTCCTCTGTGAATGTACTTAGCCCAGGGAAGACAACATGACCAGCAAACAAAAGATCAGAGCATATATAAAGTCTAACAATCACTGTAGGCTATTGAATGTCGCACTGCTAAGCACAGTTCTTACAACATGGAAGGTTGCTAAAGTCAGCCCCGTCCACAAGGGGAGTGACTCTCCCCCCGGGAACTACCACCCTAATCCATTCCCTTGCTAAACTTCAGGAACGTCTCATTCTTTGTTGGCTCTCTTCTTTTCTTGACTCCTCTGCCTTCCTTGTCCCTTACCAGTCTGATTTTTGCAAATCCCACTCCACTGCAACGTCCTTCCTTCACCTGCGTGATTCTGTCCTCAAAGGAATGGACCAAGATCACATCGTTGTTGGTCTTTTTATTGACCTGGCAAAGGTGTTTGACACGGTCTCCCACCCCATACTTTCCTCTGCAAGCCTAACTACCGTAGCAGCCTGCAAGTTCCATTCCAAGCTGGTTGGCAGGACATAGTCGGTCTCTGTTTGTAGTGTCCTTCCCCCACTGAGTCTGAAGTACCTTAGGACACAACTCTTGGTCCACTCCTTTTTTGATATTTTTGAATAACCTCCCCAATGCTTGTACATCCTCCAACATTCAACTGTTTGCTGATGATACAGTCCTATATGTCTCTGGCTCTTCAGCCCCTGAGTTTTCTGCCTGGCTCCAACTTGATTTTCAAGAGTCTAGGCCTCATTCCATGAAAACCAACTGACCCTTAACTCAAAGAAGAATGTCTCTATGACTTTTGACTCCTGACTGAGTCTTGCTACCATCAACCTACCCCATCTTCTCGACCCTTGATGGTAACATGATTGAGACTGTTCCCTCTGTTAGGTACCTCGCAGTTTGGTTTGATAGCCACCTTGATTTCACAACCCATGTTGATACAGTCTACTCCAAACTCCTTCCTAAGCTGTGAGCACCTTACAGGAATACAGTCTGTATCTTCCTCCCTGCCAGGCATGAGATTGTTTCCAAAATGATCCAACCTACCTTTGATTTTGGTGATGCGGTTTACATTGCTGCCCCCAAATCTACCTTGGTCAGACCTGATCCCCTATTCTGCTCCTTCTGTCACTTTGCACTAGACTGCCCTCCCTAAACTCCTTACTCTCCTTCTACTCCTCCCTCTCCTTCCCTTTCCTTGAAGGTTGCTGCCTCTCTCACTGCACTTCCCTCATTGACAATTTCTGGTTTAGTTTGTGCCCCTGCTATCTCTCCTCCCTTCTTTACTGTTACCCTTATCCTCTTACTCCCTCCAGTCTACTGATACCCACTCCTTCTCTATTGCCTGTGCCAAGACCTTTGCTGGACAGTCTACTTTCTTTCATAAATTCCCTCTTCTCTGGTCCTCAATCTCATTCACTATTCCTGCTGAATCTACCCCTGCTTCTCTGAAGGCTTTTCTGCGCGCACACACACACACACACACACACACACACCACTCACACCTGCCCTTAATTTTCCTTTTTGCCCTTGGACCTACACTGAATTATTCAATTTAATGAACTTTATTGATTGATCAGTTGGTCATTACATAATAAAACTGCAATAAAAAATAAAATAAAAGAAAAAGCCAATGCATTATTCATTCAAGACATTCATCATTGAGTCGGGAAGTTTCTGTTTGCATACAAATAAATAGATTCATGTAGCACCACCAAAATAAAAAAAGTTGTACAGATATCTGGCAATTCTCTATTTTTATTAGAACACTAAGCAGTGAAAATTGAGTTCTAGACATTCACATATATCCTGTTGATAGTAATAATATGTCAGTGGGCAATATGTTCAAAAGATTTTAGCTAACTCATTGAAGAGCCCACCTAGTGCTCTTGTTGAGTTTAAGCAGGACATTGCAAGGTTTGGGTCTGGATACCTACACCCCTTACAATGTTGTGTTGCCTGTAGTCTCTATACTCTATAAAGAGACAGAAAACAGTCAAGAAGTTTTTTTTTTTTTTAAAGATTTAGACATGTGGCCCTTTTGGGTTTTTATCGTACAGACGTATCAATTATCTGTAGAGTTTTACTCCTAATCCTTTCATCTTCCATTTAGAAAATAACAAGTTTCTCTAATATATCCATGTTTTCTACATTGAAGAGTAAGTCTAAAATAAATCTTGGTGGTACATAATAGCATTCCTATTATTTTGCCTAAAATGTTTTTCTTGAGTATTACACTGAATTATTGTAAAGTTACATACTGTATATTTACTTGTTATTCTGAATGTTGTAATTTATGTATATTTACCTGATATGTTGGTTCATGTGTACTTTGATCCAGTCTAGATCTTCAAATTCACCTTAATTGGAGCCGTGCTCAATTCTGTAAATCTATTTGTACTGCTAACTTATAATCTACATAAGCCTATATTACTACTGTTCCACACCTCCTATTCCTGGAGTGGCACTATCATTGTATTTATTTATTTATTTATTTATTTATTTAATTCTTGGGATTACAATTACCTAGGAGTCAGAAGACTCTTTTGCGTAGGGTTCACGCCATACAATGACAAGTGACAATACAGACAAACAAATTACTAAAAACACCATCATATGGATAAATACAATTTCAGTAGGCAGATTAGTGTATCATAGTCATACAGGGCACAGGCTACTTGAGTAAACAGAGTAACAGAAAACATAAAATACACATAATAGTTAAAAAAAAAATATAACGTTGCCTCATACAGGAACGGCAAACAGCTGGAGGCAGACAGAAATGGCTTTGATGGTGCGAGCTAGTCCGTCTAAAAATAGGCTTAGTCCACGAGGTGTGGAGGGGGTGGGAGCTATCATACATGGGGTTGGGGGAGAGTTAGAGGGTATAAGGGAGCTAGGGGGTGCAGTATTGTATTGTTCCAACTGTACTGTTTTTCTCACTCGTTTCCCTTCCCTCAATTACATCTTTGGAGACAATCTGTTTTGGCTCAGTAGGTTTTTCCGGGAAAAAACTCTAAGTAACTAAATCCATAAATAAACCATTATGTCTAGAGAAGTCTCTAGTAGTGACAACTTATAAGGAGCCTATATTTTTGTAATGGTCAGTGACCTCTGCTGTTACTAACTAGTGTAATGTTATGGGACTGGCCTCCTCACTGGGTTGTAAGAGTCCTCATAGGAAAATAGAAGCTGACACAGAACCCATCTAGCTGAATATTTTCACAAGCTGAAACCTCAGAGAACAATGAATTCATTGAGAAATACACTTAGATGATGACTACTGCTTGTCTTGATAAAGTGGTACGCACCATGATACCTTGGTTTTCTGCATTATATGGTGGCTTCTTCGCATCCAAGTAAATCTGCACAAGTCTGTTTTGGAGTTAGGAGTTTACCTCTTTTTTACCTTTTGATCTTGTTCACTAAGGATGGCCTACATCTAAACAGAGGACTGTTTATAACTACAGTAACAATTGTTCACCCCCTATCCTCACCTGTCTGGTGCTGTCTCGTCACTGCTATATTATTTTGTGTTTCTACCATCTCTTAAGACTGTTTTTTATCTTTATAATTATATGGCATACTGTTATATTCTATATGTAAAGCATGTCAGTCTATTTTTGATTTTACTTATTACCTTGTTCTAGGAATTTTGCTTTTTGATGTTAACTCTCTTGCTACCTGACTCAGTTTTGGACTTAGGATGAGACACTCAAGGCCACTCTGACTACCAATAGATCCAGGCCTGGATATTCAAAAGGATTGCGCCATGCGCAACAGGGTTGCACATGCGCAAGTCCAAAATGCGCCATTCTGCGATATTCAGCAGGAGGCAGTTACGCCACTGGCATCAGGTTGCGCAAGAGAGCAATGCAAATGAATGCATGCTCAACAGGAGGGGGAGGATCCATGCATAACCTGCGCAACCCGATATTCAGTCGGGTTGTGCAGAGTTGTGCATGCAACCCACAACCTGCGCCTGCACAACCTTGAGCCCAAAAGGCTTATGTTGAGGCCACCCACAGGTGAGCTGCTGCATTGCAGGGTGCAACACAGCAGCTGCCACCCCTGGCTGCCCCCAACTTTTCCTGTGCCCCCACCAGCCCGATCGTGGGCATAGTATAACACAACCCCCGCCCACATCTCCCACAGCCCGATCGCGGGCAGTACAGTACATGTAACACCCCCATATCCGAGCCCGATCGCGGCATGCATATGAACCCCCAGTGCTTGATCGCGGGCAGATATAACCCCAACCCAAATATCTCCCTGGTGGTCAGTGGACGTAAGCCCGATCGCGGGCAGAATCATCACAAACCCCCCCCAAACATCTCCCTGTGTCAGTCCCCCACTACCAAGCCTCCACTCCCGCCTCTCGCCCTACCGACAGTCAGTCGGGCGGGCGTGTGGGCGGCAGGCGTGAGATGCTGTCGCCACCGCCGCGGGGGAGCGGGGAGGGGCTTCAGGGTGGGGACACTGACACCAGGGAGATGTTTGGGGAGTTTAGATGATTCTGCCCGTGATCGGGCTTTACGTCCACTGGACCACCAGGGAGATATTTGGGTTGGGTTACATTCTGCCCGCGCATCGGGCACTGGGGGTTCATACACGTTATGCCCACGATCGGGCTTCGGGGTACACGGGGCATGTACCTGTAATGCCCAATCGGGCTGCATTAGGTGTCGGTCCTCGACGGGCTGCTGCCTGGCAGGGTGGCCAGGCTTAAGTCCTCGGGGATCGGGCGCACTCCATATGCAATGGCATGCAAATGGGGCTAAATAGATGCAAATGGCCCCTGCGCTTGCATAAATTATGGCCCCATTTGCATGTCACCTTTGAATATCGGAAATTTGCGATGGCGCAATGGTACTTGCGCCACTCAAGCAGTTTAATGCTCATCTCTGGCAACTTCATGTGGCACAAGTTCCACTGCGCCATGCTATGTTGTGGTTGGGAGTGATATCAAAGGAGTTGCGAATACGCAACTCCTTTGAATATCACCCCGGCCACACCCCTGCGCAACTATTTTGAGCAGCGCAAGGGCTTGTGCCTCAGAATGGCGCAGTTTGAATATCCAGGCCTCTATGTCTACCTGATCACAGTTGGCCCTCAGGTTTGACAATGGGGGAATGGGGGCATATGACCAAATTGGCAAGAGGAAAGGCACTCTGCCTCCACCACAGTACATTTCAGAGGTCCACAGGAGACTCAGCCACCAGAAGCCCTACACAATCTCATCAAAAGCCTTGTTGCACGGGAGGGCTCTCACTTCATGGTCTCAGCAGCATGCCCTGTGGGCTGCCCCTAAGTAATCTAGTAGCTCCCTACAGACCTCTCTGCTGCCCATCTCACTTAGGACACCCCACCCCTTGCCAGGCCCCTCTTGCCGTTGTCAGGAATTTGCTCCATGACAATTCACCCCCTTCAAAACATGGGAAATGTTCCAGAAAAGTTCAAGTTTTCCACTGTAAAGTGAGTATTAATAGAGGGGTCTTCAAAAATATAAATAAAATCTTGCTGTGGCATTTCATATGTGCAGGAGAGAGGGAGCGAACTGTCATGGAGTGAATTGCTGGTAACAAATTGATGTGACACCTCTTGACAGTTTACCTTTGCTGCTCTTCTGTGTTCAGTGCCTCACTCCTAGATTGTATGGCAAGTTGGAGACCAGGCTGTGTTCTCCCTCTTCATAGTGCATGGCTGCTGCACCATCAATACATTAAGGCTCCTGCCATCATAAATGCAGCTAACATTTTCTTGTGGCACTTCCCACCCGCCAGTCCATGCTGTGCTCCCAATTATGGCCTCTGAGAAAAGAGGGAATGAGTTATCCATTCATTAATTTTTATTGTTCAGAAACCAAATATGATTATCTAGCCACCAACTATATGGGATTCAAAAAACAAGTTGCCGTGAAACAACAAAAGCTTAGCAGATACAGACGCAGCAAAGCACTGGTGTACCCTGTTGAAGAAATGTCAGAAAGAACACCAACAAGCACCAGAAGGTGAATACTAAAGCTGCCCTGATGGGCTAGAGAGAGCGGGTTTAGTGAGGGGGGTACCTTTTGTGTTCGTCTCCAACTTGCTTTTCAGTGGCACCCAGTTGGTCCCTACTGGCACTGAGCCAGCACCCAGCTGAAGGCCCCCCCCAAAACCGCGAAGCCTGGATAAGGACTGTGATGGTGCCTAGACAGCTGACCATTAGGGCTGTTGGAGGAGGTCAGAGGTTGTGACCCCTCTATATTACAATGAGGTACAGAAAGGAGATAAGAAGCAGGCAGGAGTTAGAGAAGTGGAGGGAGTCTGAATGAGGGTGATGTGAGGATAGAATAAGTCTACTAATGTGAGTAATTTCTGACAGGCTGACCAAGCCACTTTTTTGAGGGGAAAAGTGGAATCCTAGTTGGAAACCAGATGCCATTCACTTCAAAGGTTCTGGCGAGGATTTAACAACAACCAGTTCTAACTAATATTTACAATGGATAGTACCAATTGCTCCTCGCATGTCTAACTGGTATAGGATAACAACAGTGAGGGTGAGTCAGTGCCGTTTATTTTATTAGTTTGTTCACT
Source organism: Neoceratodus forsteri (assembly GCA_016271365.2). NCBI lineage: Eukaryota > Metazoa > Chordata > Ceratodontiformes > Ceratodontidae > Neoceratodus > Neoceratodus forsteri. Next base: position 137,196,729 of record JADMNL010000024.1, read on the forward strand.
CTCTGACCCCTGTTCAGGCACTGAAAGGAAGACACAAAGCTATTTAAGAACTAAGAGCAGAGTGCATTGCAAGTCACTACTGACTTCTCAGTATTTGTTCAAAAGACAAAACAAGTTTGTTATTCATCAGTGTAACTGAAGAGCAGTGCCCTGTGGTTAATGCATCACCTCCTCCCAGGAAGCGGATACAGCAAGAGGAGCTAATAGTGTGGCTAATCTGATATAGATCCCAGGGGGCTGGATTAGCACTAGTCTAAAACCCCTGATCTGCTGGAAAAGCTGAATCCCTGCAGACATAAGTGGATGCTTTTTCCTGATATCAATTTGAGATTAGCAAACATCAGTGATGGTTAGAATACTTTGTATTCAGCACCTGTCTTACTGGTGCCAACAGCCATCCAACTTTTTGAAGTATTACTATTATTATATTTATGGAGGGCATCCCTTTTTAGCATGCCTCTCTGTTCCATGCCCATGCTGAGGTAAGTCAATTAAATCTGCAGAAAATGTGGTCGGTGCCATTGTAATATGTGCATGTTTGGGGCTGCTGCTAGCAGTAGCTTAGCCGGCATCCTGACATAAGTGGCAGTCGTGTACTGAATTAGAAAATAAAGACTCCATGGTTCCAAAATATTTTAGGATGCACTGTCTGTTTACAGAAACAAGTAGATTTTAGTACATAGCAAATCACATTTACATGCAGCAGTCTCTGCTTTCAGAGCTCAGAGCAATTTCTGTTAGTTTTCAGTTTTCAAGGACACAGCTCTCTGTCACTACAATAATAGACACTTGCCATTTAGCAAGGTCACACTGGCTGCAGTTTAGCTTATGCACATGCTGAGGTATCTAACCTTTCTCTTTCAAGAAATATAACATATAAACAGAGTATGAAAATTGGTTCTGTACAAGACGTGCACATAGATGGCATTCCTTTCAGAAGCTGAACTGGTCTGGAGATTTCTAGTTCTCCATTTATTTATTTGAAATTACTCTTAACTCCTCACTCCCTCCCTCCCAGACCCTTTCTACCCAGCATCACCACTTTCTAGTTTCTCCCCCACCCCGTTTCTCCTCTGTCCTCCTACCCCCTTTCCAAGCCCGCACATGCTTGTCTTGTCCCCTGGCAGAGTTCTCAGCATCCTGGAAGGGTCTAGTACCAGGCTATCTCTGCCTCTTCCCCCCCAACCTCCAGCCCCCTCTGCTCCTTATCCACCCTAGCCCCTCCTTAATCTGTCCTCTGGCAGGGTTCTCAGCATCCTGGAGAGGCCAGTATTAGTACTTAGGCAGGATTCTTTCCGTCCTTCCTCAAACACTACCTATCCTCCTATGCTACACTCCCCTTACCAATTATATCCCCTTCCTTCCCTGCCACTCTCCCTCCCCACCCAGTTTATACCTCAGGCCTCCATGTGCTTCAGCCCCTGGCAGGGCTCTCTATATCCTGGAGGGGCTAGCTCCAGGCCGTTCTCGACCCTCCCTGTCCACTCCCCTCATCCCCCCCTCTTACTCTTTACTTCTCAGCACTTAAATAGGTATTAGTTTACTCACACCTGAAATATTTGCACTTCTGCCCTGTCTGGACATTGTATATTATTGTATGCATAATTCTCAGTCATGTTGCATATTAATTCTGTAAGCCACTCTGCAAATGTATAATGTATGTATCAGTTTAAATGCTCATGTATGAGTTTTTTCCTCAGTTCTGATAAATGTTAACTGTATGTCTAAATTTCACATCCTACTCTACCCCCCCCCCCAGGTCGCACAGGGAGACGACTGACTTGTTGTTCAGTGTGCCTTCCTGGTGAAACATTTCAATAAACAAATAAAATAACTGGGAAAACCCCATGCGATGCAGTATCTCATTTTCATGAGCATCCCAGGGAGGACAGCAGAAGACAACAGGTTAACATAGTCCAGCAGGAACAGTTACATACAAGCTAGAATATACAAGGTAAAGTACAAACTGTCAAGGTTGAGTGCATCCAAACAGTAATCAGAGCAAGCTAGCAAAGTGGGGTTGCAGCACATAAGGAGAACGAGCATTGCTATGCAACTTGATCACTGCCAGGAAGAGCGGGATACAAGACCAAAACAAATACAGAGAGTTCTAAGCTGGCTGGAAAAACTGGCCTTGAACACCTGTGAGCTAGAAGCATTCCTTTTTGTTTGTTACTCTGCTTTTTCCTCCCACCTCGACCAGCCCACATCAGCCCAACCTCTACCCCCAGCCCTGTCCCCCATCCCCGGGACTTACCTTAGCTGCAGACAGAGTTTGTTCCTGGTGTCTGGTGCTGCAAATGCAATGGCCTTTTTTACCCATTTCATGTTTCATTCTGGAATTTAGAAGCAAACACTGGAAAAGGCACAGCTTTCCCCTGTTGCTACAAAAATGCCTGATTTGTGCTTTCAGACAGTAACAATTTGTTTAAAATTCTCCCTAAATGTTTTTTAATGATTCAAACAGTGACCCTCAACTTCCACTTTCTATTGCTGACAGCCACCATTTCATGAGCAACAGTGAGCTTCCCTAGCTCACTTTGTGCTAGTAATACCTCCTGCCAACCAATAGCAGAGGTTAGCCGGACATATTAGCATAAGGTGAGCTAGGGAAGCTCACTGCTGCTCATGGTATGGTGACTGCCAGCAATAGATCGTGGAAGTTGTGGGTAGCTGTTTAAATTATTAAAAAAAGTTGTTACTTTCTGAGAGCACTAATTGAGAGTTTTTGTAGTGTCTGGGGAAAGCTGTCTTTTCCAGTGTTTTCCTTTAAGAAGGTTACTGTTGCAGCTGGACAGAGTGATGAGGTGCTGCATTATTGTGTGAAGTGGGCTAGGAGATAATATGGGTTTCCTTGTGCACAGCTGTATGACAAAGAAAGCCAGTGAGAGTTATGCCTGACTGAGAGACTTGGCCAGATAAGCTGGTCATGCAACAGACAATGATGGGTAGACCATCCACAGGAAAGGATGAACCTGCATGACCTGTTGTACAAATGCACCAGGGACAGCATCATAGTTTTGTTTGCACAGTGGCATATGATGTCTTCATAGTCAATGGAAGGGAGCAGGAAGTGGGAGACCACCTGCTTCCTCATGTCAGCACTAAGCTAGAGATTAAACTCATGTTTATCTCATGTTGTGAGCAAACCCTTTAATTTCTCTCTGCCCAGTTAGGTTGCAACTGCATGCCAGCTACCTGTTTTCCAGCTTAGGTCCTCTACCTCCCTCCATTCTGCTCTCCCGTACCCACCATGCCCTCCCAGCTCCCCACCCTCACTATTCCCTTCTCTTTTTATTCCGCCGCTGCATTGAGCACCTACCTTGTATTATTTGTGTCATAAGATGTACTGTCACTGTTGTATATAAATCTATTGTGTACTGATATTAATTAGGCCCATCCTATAAATGAGTTCTGTATTTATTTATTGCCTTAATGATATATTGTCACTGTTGTATATAACTCTATTTTGACCGTCTTTAACCAGGTCCATCTTGTAAATGAGCTTTGCTCAACGATGTTCGCCTGGATAAATAAAGATTTTGATTGATTGATTGATTAAACCTCTAGAGAAAGGTGTGCTTGGGTTTTATGGTTGTTAAAATGAGATCAATATGACTACTGTATGTAAGTGATATATGATGCCTGATTCCTAGATATCTGAATACACTCATTTGCTAAATAGTGTTGCCATCTGATGTTAGGTTTGCAAAGCGGATAAGCTAAATGAGTTAGTGAGTTCTGCAATCCAAACACCATAGACTCAGTTCTGGTTGCATTAAGGTTTAGGCGGTTGTTGCTGAACTAGGAGATTGTGCTGAAACAAAATTGGAGTACTGAATTAACCTCAGACAATGGCATTGCACTGTAGTAGAGTATGGTGTGGTCTGAATACATATGTAGATGTCACCTCCCGCTGTGCTTCAGGAGGTCGTTATCAAAAAGAACAGCAGTGGGCCAAGGATTGAGCCTCGGGGAACCACAGGATTTAAGACAGCAAAGTCTGAACTAATGCCATGTATGGACACTAGCTAAGTTCAGTTACTCAGGTAGTTTTGGAACCATTTGATATTTGTCAGGCTGAGACCTAGGGTCTTGAGCGTGAGCAAGAGTACTGTATAATCCATCAAGTCGAACGCCTCGGAGAAGTCCACAAAAATGGCTCCAGTGAGGAGATCATTATCTATGGCTATTTGGAGACGTGCAGCAATGCAGATATGGTGGAATACTGACACCTTGGGCCACATACACAATCACAATCTGTGGCATACAGTCACAGTGCAAGTAGCTTCCTGTGGTGCCACCACACATTGTTTTTCTACACTCAAAGCAAGCAGCATGCTGTTGGTGGGGGAGAAGTCCCACCATGATATTGTTTCTCAGCTTGCTTATGTAAATTGCTTAAATCTAGATGTTATTGGGCTCAAAAGGGGGTTGTGCCCACTAACATGATAGATTGTGACAGCCACAGGAGGTTGTGCATGGCATAATTCCAGCCCCATGGTGCTCTGCCATGCATGGACCACCAGCCAAATAGCGCTAATGCTAATGGTGTATCCCCAATGCCTCCAACCCATACCTGTGGGTCATATATGACCCATCTTCATCCATTTGGTACCTGTCTAGTTTCTCCTGGTGGTCCAGCAACCCTCCCAAAGTCATACTGTACTTACTATCCAGGGACCCCATCTTGCTCTGTCTATGGTTTTGCTTACAGTGGCACTGTGTGCCAGCTAACCCCATCCCTGGGAGAACTTTCATTCTGGTTTGCAAGCCAGTGCCTATCTGTTAACCAGCTAAAACAAGATCTTGCATAACTGGGGTGTGCTGTGGTTTGTGACTGGGAGAGGCACAGGAGATGGTGAGCTCCTGAGCATAGTATAGAGGCTCATTTGCACACCGATGCTGCATTAGCCTGGCTTCTCTCACGCCTTTCCCTATGCTATAACAGTACCCATTACGACAATGCAGGTAAAGCCTTGTGACCAGATTGTGTTCAGCACAACTGGGTGTACTTTAGTACAGTTGCACAAAATGGTAATTCTTGCCAGTTTGTGCCACTAAATTGCATTTGTGCTATGGGGCCCCGGTGTTCATTAAAGGTGATGATACAGCAGTACTTGCAGCTGATTCCAGTGAAATAGACTTCCTAAGCAGTTTCTGTTCCTCCTCCTATAGAATTGTCAGCCCGGCACTATTTGTCACAACTGTCTCTTCTGCAGCTTGACCTTGAAATACAGTAAGTCATCTACCAAGAATCTACATATTTCTGGAAGCCTCTGTAATACTAACATCTTGCCCAGTGTGCACTGATGAGGCCAGCAATTTCCAGTGTGAGAATGAACCCTCTTTTTCTCCATTTAGATCAAGTATGTTAAAGAGTCTAAGTCACTGTATATTAAGCAGTTTACTGAATGCTGTGATTTTAAATACAGCTGACTAGCCATCTTTATAACATAGAAAAGGGATTGTTAGTGTGACTTGAACAGGGTGCATACACCTATGTAGTGCCCCAAAGTTGGGGGCCTCCAGTAAGGCAACCATTTATGTGGGTCCCTGGAGAAGGAAAAAACACCATGGACTCCAGCGTATAAAGTGTAGGATGGGGGGGAGAGGGATTGTTGTTTGGCATGTTGCCCATTGTTAGAGGAACTGCAGCCAGAACCCCTTCCCTGCAGCCCCACTGCCTGATCCCAGCGAAGATTCCCTCAGGCTAGTCCCAGTTTAACTACATTAATACCCTACAGAAGATAAATAGTTAGGGTTGAAGCCAGGGCTGTGTTTTAAAACTTTTCTTTTTCTTTACTGTGCTGTCTGTCTTCAGAACCCACCACCCATCAGGCAGCATGAGAGAAAGACAAGGTCCTGAGCTGGGGCTGCTGTCAATGCCCGGTGTGTGGGCATTTTCAAACTGCCAGAGCAGTTGGGTCTTGAGCTCAGGGTTTGAGCATTGGAACACTGAGCTTTGAAGAACTGGTCTGTTGAACTGTTGGGACAGTTCAGAAGAGGGGGGAGTGGACAGAGATGCAATGGCTACCTTTGGCCTTACCTGAGAGAGGTTGAAGCAGGTCCATTGATGCTGGGCCATCCCTGCAGTCCATAGCAGCAGCCTTGAGAGCTCCACGTCATGGCAGTGAAGTCCTGCTGGCATCAGCAGCAGCAACCTCCCCTCACAGCTCTCCCTTCCTCCCACTGTGTGGCCACAAGTCTCCCACTTCCAGGCCTTCTTCCTCATCTCCTTCCTCAGCAGCAGCAACGTGGAAGTAGAGCCTTCTCTCCAGTCCCCTCTGTATCTGGGTCACAGTGGTGAGTGAGCAGTGGTACAAGCAGGCAGTGATGACTGCCGTCAAAGTAAAGGACATCTAGTGTTTTAATTTCAAAGCAAACCATGCCAAGTGGCACTTAGTACATGTCTGAGACTGTGTCGGTGGGATGGGGTCTTCACCCATAGAACCACCTATAAAGGTGGTACAGAAGCCAGCTCAGTGGGAATGAGGGTGGGCCAAAGAAGGTGCTGGCATCACAACTGCCCACTGGGCGGAACTAAGATAACAAGGTCCATAACAGGCAGAAGGGAGAAGGGCTGGCCAGAATACCTTCAGAGCCACCGGCAGGGTAGAATAATTAAGGCCCCACTGGAGCCACCTTAAAGGGCTCAGTTGTCCGAAGCACCCACTGGAAACAGTGACTGCAGCCCCACAGAAGCAAATAACTAGGGGTTTGTGCAAAGTAAGCTCCATAGGTGCTGGTGTTAAGAGGAAGTCATCCGAGTTAAGCAATTACTGTATGATCTCAGCCTGCCTAATGAAATGTGAGTAAAGTGACTGTGTACTTTGTACTAAACTGTCTAAATCTGTGTACCCTCTGCCTATACTGAACTGCATGAATTTGTGTGCCCTCTGCATGTACTAAACTACATGAATTCATGTGCCCTCTGCATAAACTGAACTGCATGAATTCATGTGCCCTCTGCATATATTGAACTGCATGAATTTGTGTGTCCTCTGCACATACTGAACTGCATAAATTCATGTGCCCTCTGCATATACTGAACTGTATGGATTTGTGTGCCCTCTGCATATACTGAACTGCATGAATTTGTGTACCCTCTGCATGTACTGAACTGCATGAATTTGTGTACCCTCTGCATGTACTGAACTGCATGAATTCATGTGCCCTCTACTTATACTGAACGGTATGAATTTGTGTGCCCTCTGCATATACTGAACTGCCTGAATGTGTGTGCCCTCTGCATATACTGAACTGTGTGAATTTGTGTGCCCTCTGCGTATACTGAACTGCATGAATTTGTATGCCGTTTATCCTGACTGAACTGCCTTAATTCTGTGTTTCCTTTTCACAGACTGCCTATTCTTACCGCTGCCCTAGTCAAACTGTGTGATGTGTCAGGCACTAGGCTGGTGTACCAGTGCTTTTGCATTACTGTGTGAGTTAGCGGGTGTTCAGCTGGTCAAATTGACAGTGTCCCACATGAAGAATCTACCCCAGCCTATCCTGCCTAAATCTGTGAAGTACCTAACTGCCAATTTGGTTACCCAAACCTGAATTTATTTATTTATTTTATTCTTATTTATTACTAGGTTTACAGATCTTTGAACCAGAGGCTCTTTTACAAAGGTTCTGCATCAGCAAAGGGTGCAAAACAAGACAGTAGTAAAATACAATACAAGTTCGGGAAATTAGCAAAACAGTGAAATACAATACAGGTTTGGGAATTAGCATAGTAGTACAAAGCCAGAGGCAAATAATGATGTGCAATTAACAATGAACAGGTATATACAGCAAGATACAGATACAAGAAAACCATACTAGGGGTTAGGGGAGAGGAGCAAGGGATGGGGAATAAAGAGAGGGGGTTAGGCAGTCAAGAATTTGACATTGTCGTAAGCGCTAAGAACAGAATAAAATAAGTGCTAGGTGGCCTGGGCAGGGGACTAGCAAGAGACAGAGTGATAAAGAGTGGGAGGGAGGAGGAGGAGGAGGAGGAGGAGGAGGAGGAGGAGGAGGAGGAACAGGGAGGGTGTAGAAGATGGAGGGGTAGCAGGGAGGATACAAGGTGGGGAGTGAGAAGGGAGGGGTTATAGTGAGGAGAAGAGGAAGGAGGGGAGAGGAGAGAAGATAAGTGAGAGTGGTAGGAGGGAGATGCATTGGGTGTAGGAGGGGACGGTGTGTGACAGGTGGTAGGACAGGTTAGGAAGGAGGTAGGAGAGAGATGGGGGAGTGGGAGGGGTGAGAGGGGCTGGAGAAAAGGTGGAATGGGTGGCAAGGGAGGAGAGATGGGCATGGGGGTGAAGCTGAGCTGCATGCCTAGGCAGAGCAGTTGCAACTGCTAAGGTCAGTGAGGTGAACTCTTGTTAATCTGACAGTAATGTAAAGAGTGTGCCCACAGCAAAGACATTCTTGTGTACATAAAAAGAAGGGATGACACCTGTTGTAAAAGATACTTTGACACTACATTTGTTCTTCTTGCTCTGTCCCACCATGCCTCAGTCCAGAGACTGCTGTTGAGATAGAACTTAGGGTGGCAGTCAGGCAAGGTCAAGTCTTTTTTCTCCAGCAGTGCTTCAGCTCATCCCTGTTAGGAAAAGTGAAGGCAGTTTAGGAGCCACCCCTTCTCATTAGCTAGGGACACTGACATACAATGGCGGGGGGGGGGGGTAACTTCTTTTTCAAGAATGATGAAAACTGCCAGATCCAGAAATGACAAAAGGGGACAGATCCAGGAGCAATGAAAGCAATCAGATCCAGGAGCTACAAAATCTTCAAGATCCTTGGGATTACAGCTGGTACTTCCAGTACTACCCTGCTTGATAGTCTGCCATCACCGACACCCAGAGGTTCCAACAAAAGACTTCAGTTTCTTCTATCTTGTTCAGCAGTCTGACACGACCTCTACTCTAATGCAAAGTTCTTCAAGTGCCACTGGGCTGGCAGTATGACAGTCTTTATCAGGCAACCAAGTCCTTTCAGCCAGTGGAACGAGGTGTACAGTCTGGTAATCCCATTTTGCTGTGAAAAGCTCTTCTGCTTTCCTGGAGGCACATATCTTGAGTTCATACTAGTACACAACCCCTAATTGAAAGAATACCTCTTTTGTGCATCTCCACTTTCTTGTGAGTTCACAACCCGCAGGTCACCCAACCACCAACCTTTACAGAAGGGTTAACCAGACTATCATTTCAGCTGCCCCTGGCCTGGGTTTTAGAGTTGTAGAGTATTTATACTTGCCTTAGAGTATAGCAATTGCATATAGTACTTAGCACTAGAGTAAAGCAGTTGGCAAGCCTTAGAGTACAGAGACTGCATACAGTATAGCATTTTACTGAGCTCTAAAGTGGTGCCAATATCATCCTACCAGTGGCTTATTGATTGCTGTTTGACATGACACTTGCACTCCCCTTCCTCCAATAAATATCTTTGGTTACATCAGAAGGTGTGCCTGCCTCTCTTCGTAAGTTCAGACAAGCTTCAGGTCTGAGAGAACACAATAAAACCAGTAGTCAAGTTGGTCACGATGAGTTTGGGGGGGTGGGCACTACATCTGCATTATAGCACTCCTTTCTGTGTTATTCTATTATTAGTGTCATTTATCTCATATTTCATGTCCCTATCTTGATAATTGTGGAACCACCATTGCTATGTCCTTCCTGTGGCTGGGAGGGCAGGTGAATGGCTACCTTTACAGCAGATGCCAATTTCAATTCCTATCAGCTTACAGGGTTGATGTGAATGCCAGATGGACCCCATGTGTGTCTCCTCCCTCCTCTCTCCTCCCTCCCTTCCTCCCAAAGAGTAGAGCATGATGTGCTTGGACCCTCCCCCTTCCCTGCTGTCCACAGTTTGGTATTCCAGGACTTAGACCCAAGCCCTGATCTCCCTTATGGCAGCAAATCCCTGCTAACCTCACTGCCATCAGTATTATTTTAGTTAAAAAAATCCACAAATACATATAGTATTAACATGGCTGTCTCTGTAGGGGTCCTTTATCTGTTGGCTGAAAACCAGATGAAAATTAAGTGCTTTACACAGGGGACTTAATAAGTCTAGTCACTCCTTAGCTGTCTGATAATAGACTTATACTTGGAATTGCTATGATAGGAATTCCCACTGGAACCAGACAGAAAAATGCTAATTAAAGTGTAATGTTGTTATGAGAGGAATTTATTATCCTCCTGGTATCTGATGCTATTTTGGTTCAGTATGAACTCACCCCAGTACACAGTTCTGTATTGCATCTACAGTTTGACCTATGGTACTCTACCTTATTCCAATAAATACAAAATACACAGGCACATTTATTTTTTCGCTGTAAGGTTTTACTGCACACCTTGGCAAGACATTGCAGAATAAAGAATGATTAACAACAGATGTTTACTTTTCACTGATCGCTGATTAATGTGCATACTTTTACTATAATGAATTAACAGATTCTTGTGACCTTTCAAATGGAACATTTACACTTTAAGTTGTTAATGGCAAATATCTACATTTGATAACTATAGGATTTCCAGACAAAAGCACATAATGTCAAGAAATGCAAAGTTAGGATCCCCAAGTCAGTAATCCTAAGTGCACTCTTCTTCCAGATCTTGCAGTATGGGTTGTATTACTAAACTGTATGCTACCCAACTATCTGTGAAACCTATTAACTTAGATTTCCTGACCTCTGAAGCTTTGTACTCAAGCCTTAATGCTATCTTAATACATTTTCACTGGTTTTAAAGCCCACTTTCCCCTTCCAAAAGGACTGATCCACCCCTTCCTCACTGTCCAATTTAAGAGCTCCCTGGTGCCCAGTGGCAGCCCCCCCCCATCCCTTTCCAAGGTCTCCCTGGTGCTCAGTGACACTACTCCCTCTCCCTGTTCCATTTCACAACACCCTGGAGTTCACTGGCACCCCTGTCTTTCCCAGTACCATTTAAAGCACGTCCTAGTACCAAGTGGTACCTCTCTCTTTTCTCATCCTGTTTCAAGTGCTGCCTTGTACACAGTGACAAGCCCTTCCTCTCCCTACCCCAGTTCAAATATTCACTAGTATCCCTGGTCAACCAGTACATCCTATAAGTTGGTGTCTGGCTTTGCCCTCTACTGTACTTAGATTCTTGACCAACCACTGTCTGATTAATATCATAAACCACAATGTTTAATTAAAGGTTTGGTTACAAAGTCCACGCCTTTCATTCATAATACACTTGGTGGTTTTTAGTTCAGTTGGTGGCCAGCAGAGGAAGTGAGTAAAATGCTGTGGGGGAAGGGGATGTCTGCAGTGCAACTTGAATGGGAGGGATGGAGGGTCCCAGTTGACACCAGGGAGTGCTTTGGGTATTGGGCAATAATGCAGGAGCTGGGAGGAATAGGGAACATACAGGAATGGGGAAAGGAAAAGAAAGGAAAGGAAAGGAAAGGAAATTATTTTATCAGGAAAGGAGCAGGAGGGGTTAGAGAACTGGCAGGGAGGGATTTCTTTAAATGAAAACATCTGTTGGGGTCAGACAGGGAAAGCGCGGACGAGAAAGGTTCAAGCAGGATAGGGAAGAATTGGGGATCTTCAAGGGAGGGTCTTGGTAGAGCAATGGAGTATGGAGCAGTTGGGGACTTAGAAGGGAAAGGTATTTTTTTCAGCCATTAGGTCAGGTAGAGTTAAAATTCCAGGCCTGGAAGCCATCATGGAGGAGTTCAGAGGCTATCCTGGATTTAATGGCCACAACTGAGTCATTGTTGCACTGACAGACATCAGTTGAATGTGGCAATGCCAAGCTATTGTCTGTTCAGGAAAGAGGGAAGGGAGGAAGGAAGGGAGGAAGGGAGGAGGGGTTGTACTATATGTGAGAAAAGGAATCAAGGCTACTGAAGTGCAAGGGTACCTGGAGGAAAGGAAGGACTGGAGGAGCTGTGGGTCATTCTGGAGACAGGTGCTGGGCCCACTGTCTGTACAGGGTGGTATACAGGTCACCCCTACAAGGAGAGGAATTGGATAAGGCACAGGTGAGGACATCATGAGTGTAGCAAATAAGAAGGAGGTGCGGCTAGTTGGTGACTTCAGTCTGCCAGATATGGATTGGAGCCTTCCAGCTGCAGCTCTGGCAAGGAGCAGGGTCATCCTCAACTCCCTACAAGAGGCCTTTCTTGGGCAGCTAGTCAATGAACCCCCCTAGAGATGGGCACTGCTGGACCCGGTGCTTACAAACAAAGACAGCATTGCAGACATCACAGTGGGCAGTCCCCTAGGTACCAGTGATCACTGTACAGTGTGGTTTAACATTAAGGTGGGAACAGAGGGAAACCACATGAGGACGAGGGTCCTAAACTTTAGAATGAAAGAGTGTAAGAGAATAGGAGACTGCATCGGGAACTGCCTAGTGGGTGATGGCATGCCAGGTAGGGATAGATGAACAGTGGGGAAAAATAAAGGCGGCCACAATTTAGGCAAAAAAAACAAACAAAAAAAAAACCAACTGTGCGCAAAAAATCCAGGCTGCAGTACCAAAGTATTAGCTGCTAGTGAAAAGATTTATTGTACTCACATACAGATGAACGGCAATAGACCCTGATGCTTAGAACCCTTGCGGATTCTTCCTCAGGGGTAATGGGTCTAGTTCACCAAACTACCATTTTAAGTGATATACTTAAAGTAACAGTATTACAATACCGTGTTGGAGGTGGTAGTAGCACTAGACCCCCTACATATTCAGCTAACAGACATGAACAATTATACAAAATTACATATAAGAAAGTGCAATAGTGATTAATAAGTATGCAAATGGATCTTAATATATAAAAAAGGAAGGGAGGAAAAACAAAGATTCGGACCAGGGACTAAATATTAAGTTTATCACTGAGTTTAACTCTATTAGTCCAAGAATAGCAGGGGACTGAAAAAGCACCGTCACGTGCTCCACACAGACCCAGACCTACATAATGTGGTAGGAGACTGTCCTTAAGTAGTGTACTGCAAGGGATCCTCTATTTCTGACAAGGTGATCCACAGCCACTTTGTGGACCATGCCTCTTTCACAACTGGATTGCCACCCCTTCCCAAGGGGATGTACCGGTGTGGCAACTGCAACGACTGCTGATACATATATGCTGGCAACACACTCCGCAGGATTGTCCATGATGTCACGTATCAGGCATGCCACTTTATCGATTGCAAGAACTGAATTTGTGGCGTATGCCATGTGGTGTGATTGCCCTTCTATCTATATATGTAGAACTGTATGTCCTCTCAAGTAACATTTATAGGAACATAACCGGTTTATTGTGAATGCAAACTGTAAAACCCCTGTCAAGTCTCGTTGGTACTACAACCTCAATTTGAACCCCATTACAGCACACCTAATGGGGATTGACCATGTACCCATTAACATTAGGGGTAGCGACTGTCAAAGGAAGCTACTACAATGTAAAAGTAGACTCATTTTTAATCTTGGTGGAATTTCTGCAATGGCCTAAATGAAAACTGGGACCTAATACCTTTCCTTTAAGTTTAAAACTGGCCCTTAGATACTGTATGTAGCCCCTCTCTGGCACTGTCCTGGAGAGGGCCACAGCCCCTGCCTTGCGGACCCGACCAAGGGCAAGGGGCCTGGGTTCCCATAGCTGACCAACAGGGGTGCTTTCCCAAAAGATAAAATAAAATGGTGGTGCCTCCACCCAGAATATGTATTAGTGGGTCTGACTGCTTGCAGTACAACCCCCTAGGATGTCGTACCAACCCACCTCCCCAGCAGTTACCCCAACATAGACTTACCAAGTTTGAACCTCTCCACATTCAGTTGAAACATTTACCTTTTCCATTTCATCCAATAAACAGGATCACTAAAATTGGGCTCTGGATCCATTTTCTGCTGCAAAAAAATAACTCCATGGTTTATTTACAGGGGGAGGGGTTTAGGAATGGGGTGAGTGGAACAGAGATCAAGTAAGCATTTTGATTCTGCATTTCCCCAAAATCACAGTTCTGGGAGGGCTTAGCCCGAGGTTTAATGTGGGGAATAGCTCCTCCCACAGCCTCTACGTTAACCCTTCACTAATGCACCTCCCTTGCTTAGGGAGTGTTTTATGTCCCTGGGCTCCCTACGTGGCTCATGTGTCTGTGCTGTTCTCTGTGCTTCTTGCTGCTCTGTCTGTTTGTTTTCCTTGTCTTGTATGTCACCCCCTTACCCCCAGTGGTTTTGTTTTCTTCGCCTGTCTGTGATGGTTTGCCTTTTGTTCAGTGTCCTGGCTGGTCTCTCAGTGGGTCCTTTCCAGCCCCCTGCCCCCCACTTTGCTTATTTTCCTCCCTCACTGTTTCCTGGGTTCTCCCCCTGAATTCCTTTTTGGTCTTTCCACCCACATCCACACATCTTCTGGCATGCCACTAGTGAACGTCCTAGACTCAACTCTCCTCCTGATGCCCGCCCATTACCTGTCCATCCCCTGCAGGCATCCTATTCTCTTCCTTGTCTCCCCACCCGCAGCATGCCGTCTCTCCCCGGTGCTTGCCTGGGATTCATGTTGCCTCATTCTCTGTGGCGCCTCTGCTCAATCCGTAAGTACCTATACCTTCTAACGTTCCAACATTCATTCATACCCTGAACTGCTCTGACTGTTTTCCATTCTCCCTAAATGAACACTTCATTCAAAGCTTTACTGTGAGCCAGGGGGTACTTTGTCGACATTCAGACTGTTTTTAATTACAGGGTATCTGGCCACTATGCTCACTCTTGCATGGGTTTCATGTTACAATTGCAATTCTGACAATATTTTTTTGAATGTATTGGGTCTCTCCTGCTGGCACTCTTATATCTGCTCCTCCTGGTTCACTACTGTACCACCCATGCATTTCACAACTGCTACACGCATAGCTTTAATTAGCGGCTCAAGTCGCTTCATGACCTTAGACCCCTTTTACAGTCATATGGTTGCAGAGACAGAGAACATTACTAAACTTTTGTTTCTACTCTCGTTTGTTGAGTGGAAGTGTCCTCGCTTCATTGTGGCCTCTGGACTCCGCAGTATCCCCACTTCATTTTGCTTCCCCCTCCTCTCCATGAAATTGTGATGAAAATGCAAATGAACCGTACTCAGCAAAGGAAGCATCCAGAAGACCCAAATCAACAGTTCTGCTAATATTTCATAACCATAGCAAATATTAGCTTTCTTAGAAAAACATTTTTGTTGCACTGCTGCATTATCGGAAGAGTGGCGTTATTTAAAAACTGGCATCACAAACTACCTAACAAGTACAAGCCCAAGTATTATTTGTACTGTAGGCTTCTCCGACCCTTGTTGTTCTAGCCTATCCACTCCTACTGCCTATGACCTCAGTCACCTGCATCCTCATAATCCTCTCCCCTGGTCCCTGCTCAGTTTACAGTGGGGTCTTCCTTCCTTCCCTCACATGGTTCCAGCTTCCAGGTCAGACTTTCTCTACAGCTCTCAATGTTTATATGCCTCCCATTCCTATCATGCTACATGTTTTACCATACCTGTCTACTATTCATCATGCCTATCTCCTTTTCGTTGCCTAATCTACTCTCTTTCTACAGCAGCGTTCTGCGCCTTCAGCCAGACCATACTAGCAGTACTCCTGACTCCGTCCCTGACTCATGCCTTCTGAGGTGCTGAATGAAGATAGGCTTCCCCCTCTCTACCGGGGATGGGATTCAGTTATAATCAATGCATCCTGCTACTTGAGAACCTGACAGCCTTAGTCCCTAAGTCTGCCTGCCAGCATCGAGTGAAGGTTAGCTTGCCCCGACTACCATGGATGGGAACCATATCTACAGTCTACAGAGTTATACCATACCTTCTCTAACTTATACCAGTTGCCACTTCCCTTTGGGAATGGAACTTCTTCGCCCCTTGTGCTCTCATCATTCTACCTATGCCTAGCTGCCTCACATCACCATCATCTCGCCTCAGCCGTCCCCATCAGGTGTCCATGTTTACATTTTACTGCTCCAGCTTACACATTCTCAGCCTGATACCCGGATGCTTCTTCCCTTCAGGACCTTGACTTTGCCTGACTTGCCTTCTCCATCTTACCTAGTCTACAGTCTCAATTCATGTTCACATCCCACTAACTGCCATGGCCAGGAGCTTGAATCCTTATTCGACAGTTTCCACTGTCTGCATCTTATTTCAGATTCAGGTTGCTGCTTTCCTTTGGGAATGGAACTTCTTCACATATGTACGCTCATCATCCTATCTTTCCTAGCTCCATCTAGCCAGGATCATCTTGCCTCGACTGTCATGGCTGGATGGATGCCTGAGATTACATTCCACTGCTTCATATGTATCCATGCTTGACCTGTTATCGGATGACACAACCCCTCTAGAACTAGACCTCCTCCTGCTCGTAGTCTCCATCCTTCCTTACCTGCAGACTTCCCTCCTCCACCCTCGGCTCTGCCTGTCAACATCGACTGTACGTCATCTCATCGACATCTGAGAGTGGTAGCCCAATTCTGGATCCACTGGGTCATTGTATCCTTTGCCTCTAGCCCAGTTGCCACTTCCCATCTGGAAAGGACCACAGTAACTTGTTGTCTCCATACTCCTACCTCTGCAGAGTGGTAGCAAAGGCTAATTCTCTCTCCTCATTTACCAAGTCTGGAAGCTTGCAACTACAATCAGCTGTTTCGCTCTTCACTGCTCTCCACCGGACCGTCGTTTACTGCTCCCTCCTGGACTGAGCATGTACCAATTGTGCCTTCACCCTCAACCATTCTCTGGAGCGTCATGCCAATCTTCTTACCTTGCCTACCTCAGTTTGGAGCCTGCATCTGCATTTACAAGTCCCTTCCTATGTAATTTCCTTATCCTACCTTATTAGCACTTCTCTCCAGACTTAGGATCCAATTACTCTGACTAATTCTCATCCTTCCTCACCACTCGCCATCCCACTCATCCATGGTCCCTCATACTTGACCCCCTTGGCCTCCCTTACCTCATGATTTGGATCTTGCCAGCTAGTCCGGTATCTATCTCAATCCAGTTTCACTGCCTCGGGGACTTCCTTACTGTAGGTCATCCCTTCCGGTTGCTGCATGAGTATATTTTTCTTCAGATGTGGGAACTCCAACCTTCTTCAGTCCAGCACCTTCCAACCTTTCCATTCGTCTACTGCAGCCTTAATCAAATTTTGAACTAAATTGTCTCAACCCTCTTGCTCTTGGTACATAACTTCGTCCATTGGCCTTCCAGTACTTTGCTACAGCCTTCCACATTCTGCTGCGGTTCGCTGTGAAACTGACCCAGTCCTGCTCCTTCCTGCACTGCACTGTATGTCATCAGACTTCACCTAGCCCGGCACCTTCCTGGATCAGTCCTTCAGACCATCAGGATCCATTCTGGATGTTCCTTCCATCTTCAGATAGCAGCCTTGCCATCTTTGCCTTGCTGGCTTGGGGCTTCATCCTGTTTCCCATGGCTCTCTTGGGCATACTACCATATCTCTGGCCAGTATTCCTACTCGGTCAACTACTCCTCCCATTTCTACATCTCTCATTCCTACTATGGCCATTCTAACAGCTCCCATCCACTACTTGATGGATCACTGGTCATTTCACCAGAGAAAACTATTTCCAGCACACACCCCTTGGATAACATGCCTCATAATCTCTTACGTTATCACAGAGTTTGGCAGTGGCACTGTCGTTTCATTAATTGGTCCCGAAAGGTGATTTTACGGTCCCTGCACGGAATCACCTTTTGGGACTGATTAACAAAATGACAGGGCCACTGTTCATGAGGTGGGTTCCCAAAAAGTCTATGTTGCAAATTTGGTAAAAA
Organism: Neoceratodus forsteri; assembly: GCA_016271365.2. NCBI lineage: Eukaryota > Metazoa > Chordata > Ceratodontiformes > Ceratodontidae > Neoceratodus > Neoceratodus forsteri. The sequence continues at coordinate 137,214,528 of JADMNL010000024.1, forward strand.
AAATCCAAAAAATGACTGTTTTACGAGCGTGCATTGTGCAGTTTCCACGCATGCTTGTAACTTCACAAATTTGTAATATTTTTACTCCAGATTTTCAACATTGGCATTTTTTTACACCTCCTCACAAACAGTACAGCTGTCATTTTCAACATCCTGACTGAAATGCATTTTTGCACTTCCGGTGCAGAATAGCACAGTCGCTGTGGGAAATCAGTGTTGGGGACAGAGTATGAAAATCCCAGTGACACTGTTCATGAGCAGAGGTCCCAAAATGCCTATGTTGAAAATTTGGTGACAAAAATCCATAAAATGACTATTTTATGAGCGTGCATTGCACAGTTTCCATACACTCTCATAACGTCAAGGATTTGTAATATTTTCACTCAAGAGTTTCAACATTGTCAGTTTTGCACACCACCTTATGAGCAGTACAGCTGTCATTGTTCACATCCTGCCTAAAATGTGTTTTCGCACATCTGGCACACAATGGTACAGTCGCTGTGGGAAATCAATGTTCAGGACAGATTAATAAAATCATAGTGACAGTGTTCATGAGTGGAGGTCACAAAATGCCTATGTTGAAATTTTGGTGGAATTATTCCACTAACTGACTGTTATGAGCGTGCGTTGTGCAGTTTCCATGTATGCTCGTACATTCAAGCATTTTTAATATTTTCACTCCAGATGTTCAACACTGCTTTCTCTTCATACCTCCCCTATGAATGGTACAGCTGTAATTTTTCACATCCTGCCCGAACTGTGTTTTCACACATCTGGTGTAGAATGGCACGGTCACTGTGGGAAATCAGTGTTCGGGACAGATTACAAAAATCACAGTGCCACTATTTATGAGCAGAGGTCCCAAATGCTTTCATGAGGTGGCCATGTTGAACATTTGTAGTGCAAATACCAACAAACGCCTGGGGCATTAGGGTTTCTAACCATAATGTCCCCCCCCTCCAAATTATGGTGGGGCTCCAGTACCCTTATTTTCTCGGAACCACAGACACATCGTCACTCTTTAAAGCCAGATCACGGATTGAGGAAACAGGTATGCACTTCACTGTATTTCAACAGGAATGTGAACTTGGTGGCATAAATTGTTCTTTCTGTTGGGAACTGTAGTCCTGTCAATTGATGCGTACCAACATCAGTTCCAAACGACAAACTTTGCCACTGACGAATGCTTGTTTTGTTTTGCCTTGGGATGTTTCTCTGAGTGTGGCATATATCTCATGTGTGTGGATCCCTCTGTTTTGCATAATTGAGGCAACCAGCCTTTGTGGAAAGGAAGTGAGTAAAAGCAGAATGAAAAACAGACCGTTATGGTACTCTAGGGAAGTGGTCACGATGATGAAGGAAAAAAGGCTGGCATTCAGGAGGTATAAGGAGATGCAGAGGGAGGAAGACAGAAAGGTATACCAGGTAAAATGGAGAGATGCAGATAAGGCAGTGAGGGGCGCTAAAATGCAGACAGCATAAAGAATAGCCAAAGGGGTAGAACATCGGGATAAGACTTTCTTCAGGTACATAAGTGAGAAAAAGAAAGCAAGGGGAGGGATAATGAGGATAAAGAGGGCAACAGAGGGAGACTATGAAGAACAGGACCAAGATGAAGCAGACATCCTAAACAGGTACTTCTGCTTAGTCTTCACAATGTAGCAGAGCGGACTACCAGTCATCAGTAGGAGCAAAGGGAAGGGGAGGTGGACTCAAGTCCATTTTCAGAGGTAAGAGTTCTGAAGGGTCTTGCAAATCTGAAAGTGGGCAAGGTTAAGGGACCAGACGGGATACACCCGGGGTACCAAAGAACCCAGTGAGGTGCTGGCCGCCCTGCTGATGGTCATATTCAACAGCTGGTGGGGATCAGGCATGGTTCAGCAGGACTGGAGGAGAGCAGATGTGATCCCTCTACACAAGTGTGGCAGCAGGGAAGAGGCTAGTGCCTACAGGCTGGTGAGCCTCACCTCAGTGGAGGGTGAATTAATAGAAACACTGTTTAAGGAAAGGTTGGTACAACATCTTGAATCCAGTTTTCATGGGGAGGGTGGGCTCATGCCAGATGAATCTGATTGAGTTCTTTGTCTGGGTGATCAGGGAAGTAGATCAGAGAAGGGCAGTGGATATGGCCTGTTTGGACTTTAGTAAGACCTTCAACACTGTGCTGCACAGGAGACTGATTAAGAAATTAAGCAGCCTAGGGGTGGGATCCAAAGTGGTGAATTGGGTTAAAAACTCGCTAATGAATAGGTGACAGAGGGTGGTGGTTAATGGCACAAACTCTAATTAAGGGAGAGTAACCAGCAGGGTGCCACAGGGCTCAGTACTGGGACCGGTCCTCTTAAATGTCTTCATAAGTGACATTGCAGATGAACTGGAAGGGAAGGTACTGTATGCCTTTTTGGAGATGATACCAAAATCTGTAATAGGGTGGACAATAAGGAAGGGGTGGAAAGAATGCTTGGGATCTTGGGAAACTCAAGGAGTAGTAAAGAGCATGGCTGTTGGAGTTCAATGCCAAAAAGTGCAAAATCATGCACCTAGGACATAGGAACCCAGGAACTGTGCATAAGATAGAAACATAGAGTTTGACTGCAGATAAGGACTGCTTGGCCCACCCGGTCCGCCCATTTTTCCCTACCTATTGTTTCACCGCAGACCCTACTTGATCTCTGGCCCATTCTCCCTCCCCCCTTCATTTCCACTAAGATTCCCTTATGCCTATCCCATGCATTCTTGAGCCCCACCACTGTTTTCACCCACTTCACCCCTGCGGGAAGGCTGTTCCAGGAATCCACCACTGTTTCAGTGATGAAGTACTTCCACATATCACTCCCCCCCCCCAGCTTCATAGCATGTCCCCATTGTTTTTGTGCACTTTTATTTCTGAAAAATACTTACCCTCATGAGGTATTTAAAGGTCTCTATCATATCCCCCACCCTTCCTGGGTGTTTGTATTGAGGACCTTTAGTCTCTCCTTATAGGTCTTCTTATGCAGATCCTGCACCATTTTAGTTTCTGTCCTCTTGATTGCCTCCACTCTTTCTATGTCTTTCCACAGATATGGTCTCCAGAACTGGACACAGAACTCTAGGTGGGGTCTTAACTGCGATCTATAGAAGGGCAACATCACCTGCCTTTTTCTGCTGGTGATACACCTCCTTATGCACCACAGCATCCCATTAGCATTTCCAACTTTCTTGTTGCACTGCCTAGCCATCATTAGGCCATCAGATATGATTACCTCCAGGTCTCTTTTATGCTTAGTGGTCCTCAATACCACTCCACCCATTTTGTACTCCACCCCTGGGTTTCTGTGTCCCAAGTGATTTATTTTGTATTTTTTTCACATTGAAACCCAGCTGCCATACCCTTGATCACTCCTCGAGTTTTCACAGGGCCACATCCTGAGGTGTTCACCCAATTACAGAATTCAGTATCATCCACAAAGAGGCAGATCTTCCCTTCTAGCTCCTCTGCTATGTCACTTATAAATGAAGGAGAAATGGTCCCAGCACCAATCCCTGGGGTAATCTGCTGGTCACCCTCTCTTCCTCGGAGTGAACTCCGTTTACCACCACCCTATGTCACCTATCCCCTAACCAATTTGTTACCCAGTTTACCACCTTTAGACACACTACTGAGTTGCCAAGCTTGTTGACTAGCCTCCTATGTGGAGTGGTTTATAGAAAGCCTTACTGAAATTTAGGCCACATCCGCCACTCCGCCCTGATCTAGCTCCTTGGCACCCAGTCAAAGAAAGCTATCAGATTCATTTGACATGACCTCCCCCGTCCCCTGCCTTGAATCCATGCTGCCTTGGGTCTTGTAACCCACTGGATTCAAGAAATTCTACAATCCTTTCTTTCAACAGTGATTCCATTAACTTTACCGACACCGATGTCAGGCTGACTGGCCTATAATTGTCAGCCTCCTCCCTGCTACCACTTTTGTGAAGTGGAACTAAATCTGCCCTCCTCTAGTCCTCAGGAACCACTTCTGTTGCCAATGAGCTGTTTAATAGGACTGTCAAAGGTGCAATCTGTACCTCATTAAGCTCCTTCAGTACCCTTGGATACACCTTGTCTGGCCCCATTGCTTTGTCCACTTTCAGATTACTGAGTCCCTTCAGGACTTTTTCCTCCAAAAACGAACTAGTGTCAACCTTCCTCTTGCCAATGCTCCAGTTACTTTTTTGTGGCCCCTCCCCTTCTTCTTGCCCTGTGAACACTGAACAAAAGTATTTGTTCAGGACGTCTGCCTTTTTCTGGTCTCCCTCTGCACAGTCCTCCCTTCCCTTTTTCACCTTACAATCCCACCCCTGGTCTTCCTCTTTTCACTTACATACCTAAAAAAATGTCTTGACCCCTTTCGTTACCACTTGGGATAGTCTCTCCTCAGTTTGTGCCCTTGGACTCCTTATTGCTCTCCCTTTTTCAGGGGGGGAGTAGTCAGTCAATAAGCAGGAAAGCAACCTTGGGGTTATCATATCTGATGACCTCAAAGTGGCAGAGCAGTGTGACAAAGCAGTCGGTAGGGCCAGTGGGATGCTGGGATGCATAGGGAGAGGTGTCTCTAGCAGGAGGAGGAAGGTGCTGTTGCCACCGTATCGCTCACTGGTGAGACCCTATCTGGATTATAGGCAGGGTGGAGGCCATTCGGAGAAGGGCAACTCAAATGGTGACGGAGATGTACCAAAAGCCCTATGAGGTGAGACGGAGGGATCTCAACATGTGCACTCTGGAAGGAAGGAGAGCAAGAGGGAACATGATAGAGCCCTACATGTGCCTAATGGGGATGAACTGGGTGCAGGAGTGGAGTCTTTTTTAGATGAGTAAGAGCACCAGGACCAGAAGGCATGCAATGAAGCTAGAGGGTAGGAAGTTTAGGATGGATATGAGGAAGTACTACTTCATTGAAAAAGTGGTGCATGCATGGAATGGACTGCCAGAGGAAGCGCTGGAGGCAGAAACAAAAGGGACTTCAAGTATGTATTGGGTAGACATGAGGGGATATTAAGAAATGGGCAAGAAGAGGGAGGGTTGCTGGAGACCAATTAGGATCTGTGGAGACAGAGTAGGCAGGGACTATCTAGGCAGACTGGGTGGGCCAAACAGTCCTTTTCTGCTGACAAATGCAGTTTTTTTGTAGAGGAAGAAAAAGGAGTGCTAGAGGACACAGTGGGATGGGGAAAAGGGAATCAGTGTATTTCTGTGGGTTGGATTGGGATGTGAGGGAGAGCAGGGTGGAAAAAAGAACACAGTAGGAAGAGGGAAGGGTTTGCTTGTATTTTTATGTCAACATGTCAGTATACTTAGCCATGGATAAGTAAAAATACTAACACATACCGTACAATTCACAGTAAACTGTTCTGCCAACAAGCTGCTTTTGCATTTCTCAATGAGTTGTATACAGTATGTGTTGCTGCATCTACCACAAAGCCAAAACTGGTGCCTAAGAGTTGCAACTCTGTTTGCATTTCACTGTGATGAGTTGCAGACTTATTCCAGCTGAACTGCAGACACATTTTATTTTAATTATTTTATAAATTATTGAATACATAGTGCCCTTGAGCTGGTTATAAGTTGCATATAATGTAATGTTAGTAGCCACTGCATTGCAAACCTTTTTTTTTTTCAAAACAGTAATGCATTGTGGGGATGCACAAACAGATGCCAGATATGCAAATAGTTGTAGTTTACCCATAATGCATTTATGAATCACCACTAAAAACAAAAGAAACAAGTGAACACACCACTGTATAAGTACATAGAACTAAATGGTTCTTTTATAGTTCTGTGTTATTTTACCAAAAACATAACACTACTAAGTGTATTAACACAATTATTAAGAGGGTACGTTTAATACTGGCATCAGTTTGTCTGTATCTGATAAATTTTGAATTAATAATGTGAGGAAGAACATTTATCTAGTCTATAAGCTAGAATGCTAGTAAATGCATTATATTCTAAGTTAAGGACTGAGATATGATGTATGATTCACAGTTTGCTGGATCTGTTTGAGGTTTAAAATTGCTGAAATGGTAGCATATCTGCAGGTGTCTGGACATTTTGCAATGGTAAGGGCCTCTTGGAAGGTAGCATGGTACAGATAACGTAATGGTTCTAACAGAGTTTAAAAAAAAATCTGCCTTTGCCCAACTGGGCAAAAACCTTTTCCAGTTTTAAGTTCTTTGATATCGTGTAAGTTCCTCAGAAGTAATAGAATGAATTAGACTGTTCTGGTGGTCTTATATAAGTTGAGGCAGCGGTATCTTTGCAATAAAGTTGGCTAGCTGTTTCTCAAAGGGGCAGGGCAGTCTGCCATTTATAATTTTGTGTAAAAGTTCACAAGCCTTTGCAAGATATCTATATGTTTAGTGGAAAGAGAGACCTGTGATTTGGGCAATCAGTCTAGTGATTATAGTGTTTTGATGTTTTTGCTCTAGCTCTGCCTTCATAGAAAGACTGGCACATGGCAGCGCTTGTTCCAGCCTATAATTTAAGAGTTGCTGTGTTATTCTGGATCACCTTACTCTGTTTCTCCAAGGTAGTGTCTCTCTCTGCATTTAGTTCTTCTTGAAGTTCAGTTAGCCGAGTTTCTCCTAACTTTGTTTACCTCGAGGCAATCACTATAATATTTCCCCAGAGGATCATCTTCAGGGTGTCCCAGACGGTAGCCTGTGAAATATCATCTCCACTGTTACTGGTAATTGTCTGTGGAGTTTGAGTTTTTAACATTCGGATAAATTTCAGGTTTGTCAAGAGAGCAAAGCTAAATCTGTACTGGGTATTGCTCCATTTTGTGGGTATTGATAATGTTGTTGCAGCATGATCTGAAAGAAGAGTAGGGTCTATTTTAGCATCTACGAAACCAATTTATGTCCTCTTCTGTGACAAAACATTAATGAAGGCATGAGCAGTTGTGAGAGAATGAGAATAAAATGCTTACTGGCTGTCTCTCCTGTGTAAGAAGTGCCAGGCATCAATTAACCCGCAGTCTTGAAGAAGACACCTAAGATGTCATTGACCTGATGTTGATGCACTTGGGGATGGGTTGCTAGTGTCTAGTGGTTGGTTTAACAGGAAGTTAAAATTGCTCCCTATGATTAAAATTCCCTGTTGGTGCTCCAACAGTATGTCTAGTAGGAGCTGAATGGTTGAAGCATCACTGCCTGGAGGGATATAGAGATTGCCCACTGTAAGAGTTTTATCATTAAGAGTACCTACTGCTAATGCTAACCTGCCCTCTTTATCAGTGTAGGATGAGCTCAATTTTAAAAGAGAAAGTTTAGGGACTGGAATGCCCATGCCACGCCTTCCTCCATTGAAGTATGCTGATTCACCTATGTGCTCAAAGCAAAATTTAAGGAGTTTCTAATGTTCTACTGAACTCAAATATGTCTCCTGAAGGAGAAGCAGCTGGGGTTTCTGTTTTTTCAAGGTCTGTAGTACTTTCGCCAGCTTAACAGGGTTAGAAAGATCACTGATATTCTGAGGCAATATATATTCAGATTTACTATTTTATTGGATGGTAGAGGGTAATCTGGGTCCATCCCTGGAAGTGGGTGTGCCCCGGAAGTGGGTGTGCCATGGGATAAGAGTGCCACATACCCTCCTTATCGATGTCCTTATCAGGGTGCCAAAGAGAAAGCCATGGACTGGTGGTCCTCAAGCACCTCTGGACTCAGACCAGGTCCAAGAACAGAGTGAAAATTGGGAAGGAGATGCATAGGCAAATAAAAGGGTAGACAAAAATGGCAGTAGTGCATGAAGGGGCAATAATACGTACATCAGCCATAGCAGGGAGTTACTGCAGTCTGGTCTCTGTCCTCTCCACCAGCTTTTGAAAACACTCAGTTATGGTATAACAAGTGAGGACATACTAAAGTCCTATAGTCTGTGGAGGGAGCAGATCCCAAGGAGTGGATTGAACTCTCTCCAGTTTGGGTACTAGAGGCCACAATGAGCTATGACTGTGATCAGGGGTATAAAAAGTTGGTAGCAAATAGTAGATAACCTGGGGCCTAGATTTTACTGTATGTTAATAATCCTCTTTGTGTAGACTGTGAGTAACATCCAAGAATATATCCCTCAAAGTAAGAGAGATATCCCCCCCGATGGAAAGCAGCAGGGAGTTCCAGTCATGCATCTAGTCCTGCTCCAATGCATAATGCATATTTTTATGAGGGTCCCAGAATTCAGGAGCTGTAGAGAAAAGATTGTCTGAGTTTATTTCCCTATATTAATAGTATAGTCTTCATGTGGAAGTCCATTTATGAGCTCAGTCCTCTGGCAGAGGCTTTGAATACCAAAATTATTAAACTAACATGTTGCAGAGGATAGAACATTAAGCCTACAGTAATGAAATCCATTTCAGATCTAGATGTTGTAAAATCCTTGCACAAGTAAAGCTTGTATCTAATTTGTTGCTGCCATTGTACAGTGAAGAGAGGTCAAGGATGGTCCCCGTGGTCTGCAAGGGGTGGTACATCCATACTTCACACTTTCATGTCCTTCTGAGCCTCATGTACAGAATCATGTGTGCTTTTCCATTTGGGTATTGTGCTATCCGTTTGGCTGGGTATGGAGATTCGAAGTGAATTTGTGCCTTTTCCAGAGTTTGGAGGAGGAGAATGTAAGCCTGACGTTGCTGCATAGTCTTGGTTGGGTAGTTGTTGCCAATGAAAATTCTATACTCCCGCAAATTTAAAGTTTTTTCTGCCATGCTATACTAAGTATTTCTTTTTGGTGGTGTAGTGGTGGCAATAGATTATTGTTGATCTTGTTCACTGAGGTGGTGAGGTAGGTTTCGGTCCTAAAACCTGGTGGGCTCATTCAACACTAAAATCAACATTCGGTGGTAAGTCCAATAGTTCTTTCAGAAAACTAGGAAGAAATTTATGAACATCTGTGTTCTCAGAAGCTTTAGGAACACCATAGAGCCATAGGTTTTTGCATCAGACTCGGGCCTCCAAGTCCTCTTGTCTCTCTTGTATGGCTGCCTGGGTCCTGACTACTTGTTTCATTTCTGCATCCAGTTTATCAATGCGGGTGTCTGCCTCTGTAAGGTGTTTGTCTGTCTCCTCGGCTTCAATGACTAGGTGAGTGAGTTGCTCCTGAGCCGCTTTAAAGTCTTTGATTTCTGATTGAATGTCCTGCAGTTCCCACAGTATCAAGTCAAATGTATGGTCCTTTTTCTGCTTCTTGGTCTACTTGCCTGGGGAGATGGTCTGGGCCTTTGCCGTGCTTGAAGCCTGAGACAGGGCTGAGTCTGACTGCTCAGTCTCTGATCCATGATCATCTGGCCACTCGCTTCAGTCTTTAAGTTTCTAATATTTCCTCACAGTGCTAAAAACCTCTGCTAGCTTGACTGTAGGTGGTTTGAGTTGAATTCTGTGCAGTGTAGAGGTTTACTGAGAGCTGGCGGATTGGGAGCTATCTCACAGCCCTGACATTAAGTTGATGACATCATCAAAGTCATGCACTGCAAACCTTTAAAAAAACAATGCTACATCATCTCAGTTTAAAGCAGTCTGTGCTGTACACAATAAAAAATATTGGTCAGATGCAATACGTTATAGCATGTTTGCAGTTTTTTAATAATGTGCATGCACATAAAAATATTTTGAAACCCAAATTATTCCAAAACCTGCAAAATTATTTTCAACAAGAACACCAAATGCAGCTACATAAAGGCAAGTGCTACTAGCATGCTTAGTTTTGTGATTTAAAGTTATATAGTTGGGCTGTAGACAGTTCCCTCCCCCCAAATGGCAAACATTTCAAAACTATTTAGATCTGTACTTTTTATATCGGTATCTCAAACACCTGGGGTGTTTTGGGCTGATGTTTTTAAGTATTTTTACACTATAACACAGTCTACAAACCCTGAAAATGTTAGTGTGATCAGCATATGGGTGTCCAATTTACAAGTGAGCAAATATTGGCATTTTATGCGAAACCATCAACATATAACTACAGTAGTGAAACCATACTGTTCTAATGATGAAACATGCCAGCTTTTAACTTGTTTTTGTTTGTGCCTCTAACAGCAAACACTTAAGCATGGCTACATATCAGAGTTTTTAGATGTTCTTGTCTGCCGATAGGCCATCCTGCATCATTTCCTAATTGTACTAGATCAGGGTAATGCGCTACGTGTACAGTAATTCTTGAATTCTCCCAGAAGTGCAAACTGTACGTAAGAAAACCTGAAAGAAAATGTTTCCATAAATCAATTGCTTTTTGAACGTTTAAAATTTAGGGATGGAGTTTGACGAGGAAAATGGAGCAATTAACATTTTTTCTTACAATTAGAATGGTCTTCCCTACCCCTCTGATCTGGGTTAAAAACTTTAAGGAGGCAACAAATCATGCTTTTTTTATTTTATTGTTTAACTTTTCTTTTTTGAGAATCTAGTACTTAATGCAATAGCAAAACTCCCCTTTGAGCCACTGCATTAAGTTGACCTCCTGTAGCTCACCACGAAAACAGCCTTTCTGGTCCAGCTTCCAGGATCGGCAATCTCTGTGCCCTCTCATAACAAGAACGTCTCCTGGTTTTCCACCAGGACAGAGTAACCCTAAGATATATACCTTCATTTCCACCAAAGGTGGCATTGAAGTTCCATATTTCCCAATCTATCAACATGATTTTCATGCACTGTAATTGTCTTTGTGATTTTTTTGTTTTTGCTGTTTTGACATAGCGTCAAGAACAGGACAAGCCACTTCTAAAGTAACAATAGCCAGATGGTTAAAAAAAGCAATAGCTGATGTGTACAAAGTTTCAAAAAGCTCCACCACCTACAGGGGTAAAATCACACTGCAACAGAGCAATATCTGCCTCATGAATAACGAGAAATAAAGCATCTGTGGCAGAAATTGGTGCAGTGGACACCTGGGCTTCTATCCACACTTTCAGCAGGCATTACCACATAGGCTATATGGATTCTGAACAAGCTATCTTCAGTGGGAAAGTGCTAAAGACTGTCTTGCAGGCCTAGTGGAAACCCATCACTGTCCCTGACTCTATGCCATGCTATCATCTCCAGCGCTGCTATGTATGGCAACCTAGAATGTAAGGAGCAGAGAATGCTGTAAAGGGATGCAAATAATAATGGAAGAATACTCATCTGGTAAAATAATTATATAAGCATTCTTTTAAAGCAGTCCTCATCCCCACCCTGGTAGGAGACAGAGATGGTGACTGGAATGAGATAACAAATATAGACATATAGCAAATGATTGTACCTAGTTTTTAAACAATTAACTGAACATAATAATAGGTAATAAGAAGTCTTCTATATAACTGTTCAATAAAATGAGCATATTATACTTTCCTACGTGGTTAGGTGACTACCAGTTCAATCCTAGACAGAAGCATACAAGACGCTAATTTGGTAACAGTGTTTATTTCACAGTGACATTTAGCATCAGAGACAATTTGAGAAGATTCAAACTGAGGTACTCAGGGGAAGAAGAGAAAGAGAGAGAAGGTCAGATCAGTTTACAAAAAGATCTCAAGGTCATGTGCATCTTCCATCTATGAGACAGAAGTAACCCTCACGATAGGCAGTGGTGTAGCCTGACTGGTCACTGACTATCTAAGGATCTTTTATCAAATTTATGAAAGCATGCAGCTGTGCCATTTGAAGCAGACTGGCACGCAGTTAATTGATTTACTCTTTTTCACTAAAGTAAACTTAAAATTGGGGCAATTCCTCAGATTTGAATTGTGGTTCATTGACAGACACCAATTCTTCAGGCATAAATCAGGAAGGCAATGCATCCCATACAACTGTTTTCATTTCTACAGTAGTGGTACAGACATTGGCACCTCCTCTTATCATCTGGATAAAGCATATATGACAATTTAGTACATCTTCTTATATTTACATTAGTGTACCTGTGCATGTACCACCTAGAGTATTGAAGCCCATTTCTATGGGAGCCATGGAGTAGTCGCAGGTGGATTTCTATATGTGTAGCATGTCTTACACTGATAAACACAGTTTTCTATAGCTAAGTTAATTTTGGGCCCAGCCTACCAGCAATAACAGCATGGGAATATTTTATATATCAATCCATGAATCTCTTTAATGTAATTGCATTGACAACCTTGTATAGAACATGACATACTGTAAATAATGGTCTTTAAAGAACCCTCAATGTCATGGGAACCTTTGGAAAAAACATAGCTCTTAGACACATTTCTGATTATATTCATACACTGGGGCTGATTCTCGAAGGGCTGGTGCAAGTTGCACTAAAGGCAACTTGCGCCAAATGCCATTGCACCAGAGACCCTGCTCCCAATTCTGTACTGGGCAGGGTCCCTGCAGCTAAGTCCCATGACTTGTGCCAACCCAAATGATACAGCAAACATGGGGTGTACCTGAACAAGTTGCTGCAAGCCTGCGGCATTGCCAAGTGGTAGGGCGCAAGCGCCGCCCCATGCCCGATCTACAAATATACTGACAACTAAGCCCCACAGGGCTATCAGTTCCTCCATGCCCTGATCCTCCAATATATTGACAACTAAGCCCCACAGGGTTATCGGTCCCCCCATGCCCCGATCCCCCAATATTCTAACAACTAAGTCCCACAGGGCCATCGGGGCCCCCCGAAGTACCAATCCCTGATCCCCAAAATTTTATTACATCCAAAACATTTTGTGTATTGTGTCTCTGATCCCTGATCCTGAAGTACAATGTCAGGTTCCCCCCAAAGGTTTTATTTTTCCCCATTTGTCCATTATTATGGTTAGCCCTGGTGGTCTAGTGGCCCCCCTCGCCCAGCAGTGTCAGACCACCCCGATCCTCCCCAACCCATACCCACCTGGCGACTGGTACAGCCCACCCCCCCTCACCACCAGGGCCAGCCACTGACTGAGCTCTGTATGAGTGCATACTGTGAATAGTATGCACTCAGCAAATGACAGCTGTTGTCATTCACTGAGCGCATACTATTTACAGTAGTGCACGTTCATACAGAGTTCAGTCAGCAGTTGGCCATGGTGATAAGAGGTGGGCTGTGCCATTTGCTGCCTAGGTATGGGTCGGGGGAGCGGGGTGGTCCGATACTGCCAAGTGGGGGGCCACTAGGCTACCAGGGCTAATAGGGACTATGAAATGTGTTTAAAATTTTCACAGACTGACCTGTTACACTTGTGGAGTGTGGGGATTGGGGATCGAGATCGAGGCATGGAGGGCCACTAGCCCACAGGGGCTTTGTAAGACATGTTATTGGGGATTGGGACATGGAGGGTACAGGACATCGGGGAACCATAGACCTACAGGGCTTTGACATTTATTATTGCTGCAGACTGGGACTTGTGGGGGCCATAGCCTTGCAGGGCTTTGCATAAATATTGGGGATCAGGGCTGGGGGGCTGCCTTACCTAAGCGGGATTCGTGGGGGCACATTAGCGCAACCCCAGTGGATGCAAAGTACAGTTACTCCGGCTAATAGTTGGTGTAACTGTACTTTGAGAGATATCCTCTGGGGGTTGTTGTAGAATCCCAAAAGTAGGGGATGTGGCAGTTGCCCTTAAAGAATAGGGCACAGCTGCTCCCGTAAACCACCTTGCACCACATCACATCAGGGGTTTATGGTGACTCTATCGCTCAAGTCCAGTTTGGTGCAAGCAGCCTGTGACATGTTGCAGGTTGCTCTTAAGAATCCCAAATGGCATAATGCATGGTGCAAAGTGCTACTTGTGTCATTCCTGTAGCACAAGTCACTTTGCATCATGCTTAACCTTTCTAGAATCAGCCCCATTTTTTGTATTCCGCATTCCCTGTATATTGATAACTATGAAGATCAATATGAAACTAGAATCACTGTCTTCTAGGCTTTATCTATTCTGTCTGCTTTATTACACCTGACATCACACTCATCTGTTCATCATAATCATTTCCACAATAACAGATTGTGATGTCACAACCAGAGGGTTGTAATGGAGGGTTAGAGATACATATCATTATTGAAAGGAGGTCTAAAACTGAATTTGATGTACGAACATATAGAATAGTGGATGGGTGACCATTTAAAACAAGGTTGTGTTTCCATCGAGGGGGGCTGATGACATCATAGGGACCTCGAGAGTGAAGCTCATGAAGTATCCATGATGTCATCGACACCTGAGATGGAAAGGCAGCCTTAGTTGCGGATGGTCACCTATTCACTATTTTATATAGCATATGGCTCTCCAAACGGTTAAAGGACAAAACCCCCTTCTATTTACAAGGTTTCATACCTTGCATTTACACCACGGTCCCACTTGGTCTTGGCAGCTCAGTTGACTCAGTGTGGTCCTGCTCTACTCCCAACCCTGTGAGGATTCTTGGTGGCAGTTATCCAATCCCAATTCTATGGACATATTCTTGGTGGCAGTTTTTAAAAAGAAAAAGGACACATTTGCATATTTGGAAACACCCAAACTGGACTGGTGAAGTGCTCGCTAAGCAGTGCCGCCATGTTTTCCTGATTGTTTTTCTGCAAGCACGGTTTCTTCCAATCAGGTGGCAGGACAAGGCTAAAAAGTTATACCATCAACGTGACGTCAGAATGATGGTACAACTTTTTTTTACCTTTGAACTGTCCTACGATAAGATTTAGAAGGCCTCTGATTTTCATGTACTGTAAGCCCCAACCATATATAATATCTGTTTTTTAGCCTCCAACAGATGCTTCAGACATTTTATAGTGTGCCCATTTAATTTCTGAGGAGTCAATCATTAGATTTAAAACATTTTCAAATAAAGGTGGATTTGAGTCCTTCCAGTGTTGGAGAATTAATTTTTCACATTTATAAATAAGAGATGAATTAGAATCATTATCTGTTCAGGCAGATTTAAGTTGTCCATTAGCCCTGAGAGAATAATTTCTGGAGCAAATGGAAATTTGATGCCAATGATGCCTGAAATAAAATGTAATAATTTATTCCGATATGGTGCAAGAATAATGCAGATTGGAAACATATGCATTATCATACCTTTAGCAGTCAGACATCTCAGGCAACAGCCTGGTGCAGATTGATTAAACTTATTCAGTTTTCCTGGAGTATTATACACTGAGTATAATAGTAACATAATGTAATATATGGATAAGCCTCAATAATAGTATACTAAGTCATACAAAAATTGTCTGGTAATACACTATTGCTCTCTCAATAATACTATAATGAGAAGTGATAATACTATCATTTTTGTTGATAATACTACAGTTCAAAGGTTATCCCCAACTGTAGTATTATCAACAAACTTCAGCAGCATGACAGCAGCTACCAGTGCACGCTGAGTATGAGACAACTTTTCACTCAAACTGTTTTCTGACAGAAAGCCTGCTTGCCACTCGTAGGTACTCTGCAACCATTCCAGACGCACCCAGCAACACAAGGTAAGAAAAAAAAACTGCCTTGGATCCATGTATTACGAAAAATAACAACTAGATTAGTGTGTTACAAGACAGTAATACCATCTCAAGGTTTTAGGGACTTTGGGAACCTCTCAAGCTTCACTCTCAAGGTTCCAAGTCTCCAAAACCTTTCAATGGTATTACTGCCTTGTAATACACACTTATCTATCAATTATTCTATTTATTAAAGCAATACAGTAATATGGAGCACACATAATAAACTAAAACATAGTACAGCAACTTAACAAGAGGTGTAGAGGTATGAATGGTTGCAAAATTTGGATCATCAGTTCGGCCGCACCACATTGGAAGGGGCAGGTGCAATGCTGTCAATACATCAGTACATTTACAATAAACAGAACACTTATCAACATCCAGCTGAGAGCTAGTTATGATATCATGAGCACCAGAAATATGGATCTGGTGGCCCCCTTCTTTGGAACAACCGTCCAGTGGATATTCTGTCTGCCCCCTCAGTCTCAACTTTCAAAAACAAATTAAAAACACTGCCATTCCAGCAGGCATATGATGGAGACTAAGAGAGCTGCTGACCTTGTGTGCTTTTTATCAACATTTGGGAGACACACATTAATATTACCCAAGTCACTGCAGTCTACAGGAAAAATACTTTCCTCACTAACATTTAATAAGCTGGCTTTTCGCTTCTTCTGCCAAAACACAGAAGAAACACCTACAGTAGACTTATTTTATTTTGGGGAAATCTTTTCTGTCACTGTCAGTTTTGACTTTATCCCTGTCCCCCACCCCACACACACACATAATGAAGCCATGCCCAACTGAAGGATATATAAATACATCAATATACTGGTCAAAGGTTCACCCATGCTGCAGCAACATTGAAGTGAGTGATGTAAAATACAACACAAGCAATGTGACGACAGCACCTACAATGGTGAGGCACCCTGACAATCTGCCGTTCAGGAGTGGTAGCGCCATATATCAAGAAGAAACACAAGTAACATGTACATTCAGAACTGCAATATTGTGAGGGGTTCTGCCCCCCCCCACACCTCCCTCCACTAAATATAACAAACTCCAGGTCTTAGCACAGTAGACAAAGGGCAACACTCAGGTGCACCCCAGCAGCACTGCGCTCTAAAACCGCTTGAACTCAAAACACAGCGTGACAGCAAATTAAGATAGCCCACAAAGTCTACGGCAACATCCCTTTGACAAAATCACCATGGCGATAATCAGTTAGCACATTAATGGGATAAGCTGGTCAAATAACCCATCCAGAACATTAGGCATCCCATGGGCAGGCACATGTTGCTCAACCAATTTCAGCCTAGTGAGGATGACTCACATTTGTTTGCTATCATGCTCAGCTTTTTTTAACTTAAATTTTATGCCACTGCACTGTCTCAGCCCCCTTCCCACACATATCTCTGCCACTTTCCTCCTCTTTGTTTTCAACTCCATGGACTTATTGCCCACCCCCCATCATGGGGTCCTGGCCGAGCTAGATATAACCTCCTCCTGAGAACAGAGGTAGGAGTCCCTGGGGTATGGAGAGGAGCAGACAGTGGCAAGGGTTAGGGCCCAAGTGCACCTAGGGTCATCCGTCACAGGTCAGAGTGTTTCCTTGTCCTCGGTCCCTGCCTCTGGCAAGTAAGGAGACCATTGCTCGTGCATGCAGACAGAAGCCCACGCAATGTCCCCCTCCCCACCGTGATGCTGCTGCACTGCCACCTGGGGTCACCCAGGCCATAGTATGGTAGCATTGGCAGCTACCCGCCCTCCCCAGAGGAATAGACTGCACCTGGATGCTCATTCTTCCTTCCACTGGCAGGCTTTCAATGACTCAAGCTTGTTCCCAAACTCATGTTACCTGCATCGCAAGCAAAAGCTCAACTGGTATACCGATGGGCCAACCCTCATTCTCAGCTTGCTGACCATACCAGTTTTGGGGCCGTTTTGTGTAGGATTTTATAACATAGATGGAAGACTGCAGTATACATCTTTGCATTTTATTGTATATAATGCTTTGAGTTCACACAGTTCTCATTGACGAGGAATCAGTTTCCACTACACTACACTGACATTTTTTTTAACATGTACAACGTGTTATATAGGCTGTAAGCATATTTCTTTCTGAGTTTACTACGAAACATTTTAAACTGTCCTTCTACTGTACATAGTCCGTATCCTTCACCTCCTTTGGCTCAAGCTTACTGTCATCCAATTCAAGGCAATGCGCGCCGCCGTTTCTTGACTGACAGTATGCCTCAGGGGTTTAAATATCGCTTTCTTCTTGTTGTCAAAACAAACACTTCACGCTGTATGTGATCATTAGGCAGACCCTGCAGCCTTAAGTGTGGAGGTAGCGTCTCTCCCCCTCACCTCAATTTAGTTGAATAACAAGTTTAACCAGTGTAGTCAACTTTTACAAAAAGAGTCCTCGGGCAATCTGTGGTACATTCAACAGAGGTTCAATATCACAACGCACACAGGTGATGATTAGAACTTCCACAATGAAAACAAAGTTTTCCCTTTTGATCCTTCTGCTTCACAGTACTGCATACTGTATGGCAGCATCAAGTCACCATTATGTTTGCAGGCCTGCTGGTGCAGCGGTAGTGCTACCACTCGCGATGCTGGTGACTCGGGTTTGGGAATGGACTGGGGTTGCCAGAGGGCTGGCTAGGGGGAGGTGAATTGAGTGGCCCTTGCACACTCTCCACCTCGATGGGTGGGGGGGTGGTTGTCTCTGGTGCAGTGCTCCTGGGTGACCACAGGCTGTCCTGCCACTGGAGACCAGGTAGTGGACAGGAGGCATGCCTGCCACATGGCATTCTCATGCTGCAGCATCACTGCTTGCCACGCCTCCCACAAAAGTCACCACAGAAAGTACCATCACTGGATGAGCTGGATGCTGACTGCCTTAGGCCACCGCCACTATGTGGCCGACCCAGGGCTGCCTCCTCGAACACTAAACACAGCACTGATGGGGTAAGAGAAGGCCCTGGAGGTCCTCCCTGTGAAGTAAGCCAAGGAGGAATACCAGAAGAAGTAAGTTCCAGGGCCTAAATGCCTATGGTGGTTGGGTCCAAGGGAGGTAGGGCTGATGGGGAGAGGGGGGCTGTCCAGGTGCCAAGTAAAGTATACTAAGTAAAAAAAATTATTATTATGATGAGAGTTATTCCATTTCCTGAAATCAAAGGATGAGGACATTCCAAATTACTGCTAAGGTAAGATATGATATGTATTCACGGGTTCAGTTAATTTATTTTTTGTGGAAGTCTAAAACTTTCATGAGTCAAAATCCGGAAGTCATTACAATTTTTTGGAAGTCAAAATACTTCCAGGGTCCTAACTGTGGAAGTCAATATTCTTGGAGGACCTTTTTATGGATGTTAATAAACTATATTAGTGTTAAAGTGCAATTTCTTTTGGAAAAATACATAATTTCTGACTTCCATCCCTACAATTTTGGAAGTCATCTACTTTTTTGGTTTACACCTGGAAGTCAATGACTTCCTCTCCCTTTATTTTGGAAGTTTTTGCCTTATTTTTGGAAGTCAAATACTCTAAAAACTGAGTTAACTGAACCCCTGTGTGTATTGTATATTGCACTCAGCAGCGGCTGGTTCTGGAGCTCTCCACGTCAGACTTAATACTAATTGAATTCTAAGAGCATCTAGCAGAAATGGCACACACCTGCATGTACCCTCAAGCTTCCCAAGCTGCGCCATGTACTCGGCAACCAACTCACTGAACTTTAGCTGTCTGATACAGTACAGAGTTTGTTTTGGAAACATAAGGAGTGTTTGGACTTTCACCAGTTCTGGAAAAAAAAAGTATTTTCTCTGAGTTTCTGAGGCAGTAGTAAGCCCACAAGGACTCCATGGTCTACATTTCACGAACAGTGAGATGTCTGTAAGCTGTGTCTTTCATTCCAATTAATGGTTTATTTCTGTGGCTAGCTTTCTGAATCCAGCAGTTGAAATCAAAGATGAACAGTTAAATCTTCACATTAAGGGTAGATTAAAAAGTTATACTTCATAAACTGATGTTGTATCAATCAAATATGCAATGGCCTGACAAAATATGCAGTTTATCATCGTTTGTGAGGGGGCAAGACATTTGTAACTCACCATGGCCCCACCACTAGTGAGTTATGATCTTGTTCTCTCACACTTGAAGAAAAACACCATGTTCGAGTCAGGCCATTGCAAGCCCCCCAATATATTTATAAATAAGTGTATTAGATTTGTGATCTTGGCAGTCGTATTGGCAAAGTGATTTATGATTTGTTGCAAAAAGCTGACTACAGATCCTAAAATGGGACAGAAATTATTTGATAGTATGTCCACAAAATTTTGCACTGAACAGGAAATATGAATAAGAAACATCTAATGTCGCAGCAGTGAAAAGATCACAAGTCAAAAGTTTAGAAAATGTAGCCCCGTGAGTCTTTTCTCTAACCACGCCACAACACCACGACTACCTGCTTTACTGTAACACCATTTGCTAAACAGTGTGCTATCTCAAGCACTTATGGTAGACTGTTAATGAAAACTGTTTGCTGTCTCTATACATTGCCTATTTCCTGCAGTTCCAAAATGTTTTTTTTTCTATACTTCCTCTGTCACATCCACAGGGCATGGTCTTTTGCTACTGACTTTTCCCTTTCCTCTTTAATCTTCTGTTCTTTGTCCTGCCAACAGGAGGGTGCCACACTGATTTCCAAAACATGCGACATAGGAAAGGGAACATTGCTTAACCAGAAGTAGCACACTAAGCCAAAGCTTGTTTCCAGATGCAACCTGGGAGCACAAGGAGGTTAAGTGACTTGCTCAGGATCACACAGTATGCACCTAGGCAGTTGTGGGATTCAAACCCAGATTTCCAAATCTGTAGCTCAGAACATTAACCCACTGCACTAAACGTCCTCCATACTCTGTGCTTGAAAATAAGGACACAATCAGGCTGTTGGCCTTTAAAACAAGCATTTGTCAATGCCGAATGTTTGCTTGCTGGCATTGGCATTGGTAGTGTAGGAGTCAGAGAGCTGCATAATAGGAATGGCAGTGAAGTATTGAACTGAAGCCAACCCCACCACCACCCTGCAGAGAGTGACAGGCATTGGGGTGTGCCTTTGGGTTGTCAGGCATAACGACCACGCCATTTCACCACACCCCACCCTGCAGACACTGACAAGTGTCACGGTGTGCCTTGGGGTCTTTGGCCCTTATGCTCACCCCGTTCCATCAGGAAATACAGTGAGATGGGTGCAGTATAGGAGAATGGGGTGAACTTTGGGGCTGAAGAGTCCAAGGCACACCTCAATGCCTCTCACTGGCTGCAGGGTGTGGGTGGGGGTGGAATGGTATGAACATTACAGGCGACAATCCCAAGTCACACCCCTGATGCCTGTCAGTCTCTACAGGGTGGGGCGTTATGGTTGAAACCCTAACGCCTCAGGCGTTTGTTGGTATTTTCACTCCAAATTTTCAACATGGGTTTTTTGAGACCCCACCTTATGAACAGTGGCAATATCAGTTCGTTATTTAAAGCTGATTTTGTACAGCAACCACGCCTATTTGGTACCACAGGTGCGAAACACATTTTGAACAGGATGTGAAAATGGCAGCTGTACTGTTCATGGGGAGGTGTAAAAATGGCAATGTTGAAAATCTGCAGTGAAAATATTAAAAAAACTGGTGAAGTCACGAGTGTGTGTAGAAACTGTGGAACGCACACCTGTAATATAATTAGTTTGGGGATTTTTTTTACAGCAGATTGCCAACACAGGCATTTTGGGACCTCCGCTCATGAACAGTGTCACTGTGATTTTCTTAATCAGTCCTGAACAGTGATTTCCCACAGCAACCACGCTATTCTGCGTTGGAAGTGCAAAAACACATTTCGGCCTTGGTGTGAAAAATGACAGCTGTACTGCTCATAAGGAAGTGTGGAAAAATGCCAGTGGTGAAAATCTGGACTGAAAGTACTACAAATTCATGAACTTACGAGGGTGTGTGGAAACTGCGCAATGCTCGCTCGCAACACAGTCATTTTATGGACTTTCATCACCAAATTTTTAACATAGCCATTTTAAGACCTCTGCTCATGAACAGTGTCACTGTGAGTTTCTTAATCTGTCCCAAACATTGATTTCGCACACCAACTGCGCTATTGTAAGCTACATGCACAGAAACACATTTTGGGCGAGATGTGAAAAATGACAGCTGTACTGCTTATAAGGAGGTGTGGTAAAATGGCAATGTTGAAAATCTGGAGTGAAAATATTGAAAATTCGCAAACTTACGAGCGTGCGTAGGAACTGCACAACACACGCTTGTAAAACAGTCATTTTTGGGAATTTTTTCACCAAATTTTCAACTTAGGGTTTTTTGGGGCCTACCTCATGAACTCTGACACTGTCGTTTCATAAATCAGTCCCGAAAGGTGGTTCCACGCAGTGACTCCGAAATCACCTTTCTGGACCGAATAACAAAATGGCAGTGCTAGAATTCATGAGGTGGGGTCCCAAGAACCCCATGTTGAAAATTTGGTGAAGAAATTCCCAAAAATGCCTGAGATATGCATCAAAGTTTAAAAAACCCTATTTATTCCATTATACAGCTTACCGGCATTTCCTCAGTTCGCGGTCAGCTTTGAAGAGTGCAGACGTGTTCCCGGTCCACCGAAGATCATCGCGCCGGACTGTGAAGGTAAGTATGAGGTGAGGTGGGGGTGTAGGAGGCTGGTGCACAGAGGGTGGAGTGCGGGTGGGGCAGGAGGGTCAAGACAGTCAGCGAGGGACCGTTTTTTCTTACAGGGCATTTTTTTGTAAAGGCAACGCGGGACTTTTGCCACGCTGGCGTTGGCTCCCAGCATAGCAGCTGGAAGGCTGTTTGGGGGGCAGTGGAGCCGATGAGGGATTGGGCACCGCTGTCGGCCATATGGACTGTTGCCATGCTGGGGTGAGCTCCCAGCATGGCACCTGGAAGTCTGTTGGGGGGGGGATACAGTGGAGCCGACTGGGACTGGACACCCCGTCGGCATTACGGACTGTTGCCATGCTGGGGTGGGCTTCCAGCATGGTACCAGGAACTCTGTTGGGGGGGAAGCACAGCAGGGCCAACCGAGGATTGGGCACCCTCGTTGGCCATACAGTGTGTGTGTGTGTGTGGGGGAGTGCATGAGCACACTGGGGTGGGCTCCCAGAGTGCTACTTGTTGCGGGGAGATGGAGCTGTCTATGATAGCTGTTTCAGTGCAGTGCTGACGTGTAGGCACTTTGCATACTGCCAGATGGCAGTATGCAAAATGCCTACACATTACCGCCACTGACTGCAGCGTTTTTTTGCTTTCAACTGTATGCCACTGCATCTGAACGGCTGTCATAGACAGCTCCTACATTCATTGGTGCAGTGCGACCGCGCCTGCAAAAGGCAGCAGGGCATTGGAAGTGGGGGAGGCACACATACGAATTCTCGTATGGTGGCACTATGTTTCTTGCACATGCGTGCAAGCAAACATAACAAATGATCATTTTACTTGAGCAGTTCGATTTCAGTGGAGGATAAATACTGTAAAACACACAAGCTGAGCTCTTTTACGCTACTTGTTCTACTTTCAAAGCTGGCAGACATCTCATTTGTTAATATTTGAAACTAACCTTATGTCTGTCAGCAAAACAGCAGACACATTTAAATTGATCAAGACTGATAAAATGCCATCTCAGCTTATGGGCAAAATAACATTTTCTATCCATTTCAATGAAAATCACATGCATGTTCTAAAAGGAATGTTACATAGGATGCGCCTAACAATGATGACATAACACACAAGGCTAACCCTCTGTTTTGCATAACATGAAACCACAATAAGAAAACATAAAGTAACAGTCACAGAAATGACAAACAGCAGTGCATAAATCTTGAGCTAGATTCTTTCTTACCTGCCAGGACAGCAGCTCTGCCTGTGGAGCTAAAGGAGCAACACCACGAGCTCAATTAGAAGGCAGTATAGTGCAGTGGTTTAAGGCTCTGAGCTGCAAACCTGGAGACCTGGGTTTGAATCCCACTGCCCCCATTTGCATACTGTGTGACACTTAACACAGAAACATAGAGTTTGTTGACAAAAAAGGGACTGTGGTTATCCCTACCTAATCTGTCTCCACAGGCCCAAACTGGTCTCTGGCAACCTCCCCCACCTATTTACTATGATTCCCCAATGTCTATCCCATGCATGCTTGAAGTCTCACCTCCACCACTTCTGCTAGCAGTCTTTTCTAGGTGTCTACCACCCTTTCAGTGAAGTATTACTTCCTCATATCCCTCTTAACTGCCCCCCTCCCCACACTTTGTTGCATTCTCCCTGCTCCTGGTGCTCTTTCTCATTTGAAAGAGATTCCTCTCTGGCACCCTATTCACTCCTATGAGGTACGTGTAAGTTTCTATTATGTCCCGGCTCACTCTCCTCCCTTCCCAGGTGTACATGTTGAGATCCCTCGGTTTCTCTTCTTAGGGCTTCTCATGCAGCCCCTGCACTATTTCTGTTGCTCTCCACCCTGTCTATGTCCTGTCTGAGGTACAGCCTCTGAAACTGGACACAGGACTCCAGAAGGGGTTTCACCAGCAAGTAGTACAGTTGCAACACTACCTCCCTCCTCCTGCTGGAGGTACCCCTTCCTATGCACACCAGCATCCGGCTAGCCCTACCCACTGCTTTGTCACACTGCCCTGCCATTTTAAGGTCACCAGTTATGATAACCCTAAGGTCCTTTCCCTGCTTAGTAACTGTCAGTACCTCAACCCATTCTTTACTCCACTGTGGATTTCCTACACCCTTAGTGCACGATTTTTAATTGTTTGGCACTGGACTCCAACTGCCATACTCTTGACCACTCCTTGAGTTTCCCGAGATCTACGCACATTCTCTCTCTCTCTCTCTCTCTGCTCAGTGTACACCCTATTACATATTTTAATATCATCTGCAAAAGGTCGAAGATGCAGCCGCTCTGCCTCTACCTAGGCATGCTCTGGGGGAGCAGTGGCAGACTTGTCCGGGTGGGGGGGGGGAGAAGGCCCTCTGTCCACTTGACAGTTCATCCCAGAGTCCGGCAACCTCTGCATTTAACCAAGAGGGGCGAATACAAATGGGGCAGCACCACAGTCTGCAGAAGGTATCCCAAAAGCCTGTGGCCCCACAGTCATCGCAATGCACAACACCCATGATCTTTCCTCCCTTTACATAGTGTCTTTTGAAACTTCTCTGTTTGCACTACTGCCAACATTCTACTCCTGTTATATTCCTACCTCTCCCTTTTGCTTGCCTGAAACTTACTTGTTACCCTATCCAAGAGGGGTGTCTTTTATTTTCCCTTTTCTTACCCACCTACCTGTACCTAACTTGCCCTGGTGTCTACTGCTCTTTACCCACCTGCCTGAACTTTATTTGTTACCCCTTCCTTTTGCTTGTCTGAAACTTATTTGTTACCCTACCCTAGATAGGGTGTCTCTTATTTTCCCTTTTTTTAACCTTCCTATCTGTACCTGCCTTATCCTGGATGTCTACTGCTACTTTCTCACTTGTGGTATGTCTACAACCTGCAGCTACTTTCCCTGTTGCTGGTTGTATACTGTAAACATTATTGTGCTACCTCCTTACCTTTGGTCTGGCGTTCCTTCCTGCAGAGACTCCTGCGTACTGTGAGCTATCTACTCTGTGGATGCTCCTAGGGCAGATGCTCCACTCCTGCGCTGTCCCACTTACATGTTGGGACATGAGCATGATGGGACATGCGGGATATTACTCCTTTCATCTCCCCTTCTGCTTTCTGGTGTCTCCTAATTACCTGTCCTCACAAAGCCTCTGGCAGCTTCAGGTCCAATCACACACCTGATTGACAGGGCCTTCTTAATTTAGTCACCCACAAAATTAAATTGTCCCTTGTCTCATATGTTCATTGATGGCATAAATTGCAATAACCATGCTAGAAGTGCTGATACCCTCAATGCCAAATTTTCTGACCTTACAGCCTTCACAGCGAGTCTTGGTGTTGGCCCAGGGTCCTCAGTCTTGACCAGATACCTCCCCAACCACCCCTGTCCCCTCCCACATTTTATACTTTTGGTCAATGAAAGTGGCAAAGGTCAAGAAGCTCCCGCTCTCCATTATTTCAAATAAAAATTCTGGGCATGATGGCCTTGAACCAAAAATGGCGAAGCTACCATCCCCCATATGTAGCACTCTCCATCATTATCTTTCCCACTTATCTAGTGTTATTCCTGATGTCTGGAATGTTTCCAGGGTTACCCCTATTTTTTTTTTTTGTCTCCTGGTCCAGCCAACCCCCATCTGTCTACTTTTAACTCCAAGGCTTGGCTCCTCCCACCGATTCCTGGGATTCACCTCTGCCCCCTCAAGCACCCTGGCCTAGTCTCCAGGGCAGGGCCACCAGCTCCCCAATGGACTTTAATGGTACTGGTGGGGAGTGAGGGGTCGTGATCCATGGTGCGAGGTCTGGTCTGTGGAGGATGGATGTTACCATGTCAGCGGACATTTTCTGTTTTCTAACCCCAGTGGGAGGCGTGGCATGCAATGATGCAACAATGCCAAAGCATCAGTGCCCAGCATGCCTCCCCAGTAGTTCGATGCTGGCTTACTGCAACCACTGACCTCTGACAGATGTCAGTAGTGGACTGGACACATGCCCACCCCCCCAGTAGAAAAGCAGTCCCTTGGACGCTCAGTTCTCCTCCCCCAACAGGCCCTCCGACACCATAGGTCTGTTCCCAAACCTGGAGTGTCTGCATCACAAGCAGACACCTTTCTGCCATGCTGGCGGGCTGGCTTACTCCTGTTTTCAAAGCAGGTGACCTCAAGCTTATGGAAAGCTATCACCCATAGCCATCATCTCATTCCTCTTGAAGATCCTTGAGAGGATTGTAGCATCCCAGCTCTCGGACTACATCTCCAAGTATAATCTCTTGTCCCTTGCACAGCACCAGTTCAGAAAAAATCATGGCACCTCCACGACCTTAGCCAAACTAATAAATGACATCAGCATAGCCATGGATACTGGCCTCCTAATTGGTGCCATGTTCATTGATCTAACAAAGGTGGTCAACCTAGTAAATCACTCACTCCTCTGCAACAAATTGGTCTCTCTTGGCATTGAGTGTCCCTTCCCCACCATTTCCTGGTCTGCCAGCTATTTAACTGGTAGAAAACAATAAATCAGGTTACCCTCAGCTACCTCCAACCTTGTGGACATAACTGTTGGTATACCACAAGGATATCTTTTGGGTCCACTTCTTTTGTAATCTATATAAATAGCCTTCCAGATGTTGTCTCCTGTTGCAGCTCTCTACTGTATGCAGATCACCTTGTCTTCTACCACAGTGTTGCTACTGCCCCAGATATCTGCAAATTCATCTCTGATTCCTTTGCTCAAGTTCAGTTTTGGGTAATGACAAACAAGTTGATCTTAAATGGCAAAACGACAAAAGCCATACTCTTAGTTTCAAAACCCAAACTCCGTGCAACGTCCTCCAATCTCTCCCTTATCTGTGCTCATCGGGGTATGCCGACCGCATGGTGAAACCGCAAGAGTGAAAATCATCACAGTGACAGGATTTCAGCAAATACCTCGGGTCGCTGTGATGGTCTCTGCTGGCACCGGGACTGCATCACCCGGTGTTTCACCCCCTCCCCCAAGACAACTCCAACTCAGAGATGTATCCTTAGAGACCGGAAGTGTGGGGGACAGAGCCCCCCACATGGGTGGTTTGGGGAGCACAGCCCTCCAATGGAAACACAGAGACATCCCTGACAGTGTAATGTCAACACTCGGCATTGCGGCTGTCGCTGTCGGGGATGTCGGTGAGGCTGATGTTGCCTTGCTATAGCAAAACCACTAATGTGGCCCCACTAGAGAAGGTGAGAAGTTTTAAGTACTTGGCAGTCTTTCTAGACCTCTCCTTCGACTTTTCCCCATGTTACCTCATCTGTAAATCAGTAAATGCTAAACTGGACATGACTTTCAGGGTCAGAAACTGCATATCCTCTGCTGCCCGCCTGGGCAGAGTGTTCTCCTTCGGGACTCACATATGGCCTCCTGGCTTTCCTAGGAGCAAATAAAACCATTTTCTCAAACTGGGACATAACATTAGTTGGCCTGTCAGCACAGTGGTAGCGCTACCGTTTGTGATGCCGATGACCTCGGTTCAGAAGTGAGCCCTGGCTGTGGGAGGGACAACAAGGGGGAGGAGGATACAGCGTCCCAAGGACTGCTGTCCTTCTCTAGGTGGGAGGGTGGGACAGCATCTAGTGCTTGTCTGGCACCTTGAGGAGGCAAGGGGTCTGGCAGCTAGGAGCTTGGTATGTGGGGAGGTGGGGCAGACGTAGGCAACGTTATTGCATGCTGCACTTCCCAGGGCAGAAAAAACAGAAATTACACAACCATGCAGGATGTCACCTGCCACTCCATTGCAGGTTCTGCACCACTGCCTGGACTACTTCTCCCTGACTGACTAACTCTTCTTGGAGGTTATGGGGCACGGCCTCCAGGCAACCCTTCCAGTGGGAGTCATCCACGGAAAAACACAGGAGCAGGCACGTTCCGGAGATGGATGACGGGGCTGATTGGTAGTGGCAGGGCTGAAGGGAGCTGGTCGGTGGTGGAGCAAAAAAAAAAAGAGACGTAACATATAACAGTGTTTGTCGCTTTGCCTTGACTACCCCTAGATCTGTGTGCCACTGACACCTTTACTCTGGCCTGGGCTAGCCCTCCCCTACTAGCCACCATTCTTTTGCATTAGGCTGTTTCATCAGCAAAATCCTAAGGACTGGCTTCCTGTCTCACCTTGCCATATGTCTGTAGCACCCTTCTAATCACTGAGATCAGCTGACTCTCAACATCTCCTTGAGTGAAGATGTGCCTCTGGCCTTGGCAAAGTGGCTTTTGCAGTCTCTGCCCCCACTTTTCGGATTACCCTTCCTCCTAATGTGTGCTGCTCCTCCAGTCATTCACTGTTCTGCAAGGCTCTGAAGGTCTCTCTATGCCCCACTGGCCCTGGCTCTTGCCCCTAATTCCATCCAAACTACTGAGCCTAGCTCGCACTAGCACTGCACACTTTCTTTCCCATTGTGGATAATTTTAGGGTTGCTACAAATGTTCAAGCAAATTACACTAGTATGGTCTTCTGTTTTTCTCACTTATACTGTGTATTGTATTTTTCTATTGCCATTTTTCCTATTCATGCTGCACTCATTTTCCTACTCAATTCTAAATGTTTGTGTAAATTCTGTTTAGCTGTAATGCCTTGTTGTCTGTTCCTGCTTGTTATTGCTTTGTCATGAGATAATGTTTTCTGTTGTTCCTTTGCACGTGACAGCTATAGTAACTTTACCATGTCATGCCTGAAAATAGACGTGTTTACACCTAGTTTATCTTAGCTGGTTATTAACAACAGATAGATACATAAATCATTTCCTGAGTTAGGTTCCCTAGACTACCTGTTATACATTGAAAGAAAAGTCTCAAGGTGGCCCAAACACCCACTCAAACATAGAAACATAGAATTTGATGGCAGATAAGGACCGCTTGGCCCACCTAGTCTGCCCATTTCCCTACCTAATGGATAAGCTGCAGATACTAGTTAACCAACAGCCTACTTCCTCCTACCCCCCATTAGAATTGCCTTATGTTTGTCCCATGCATTCTTGAATTCCCCCACTGTTTTTGACTCCACAACATCCTCGGAAAGGCTGTTCCATGCATCGACCACCCTCTCAAAATCTCCTTCCACCACCTAACCACTTACATTACTACTTCAAGTGTGGAGAGAGGAATATATCTATATGCCTCTAGATTTAAGCTGGGTGCTTCTTCTCCTCTCTGTCAGCAATTACAGGACTTCCAGCACAGGACCCCAACTAAATGCCCTTAAACCTACTGTCTGCAGTTAGAAGGCACTAAGCCACTTGCATCTCCACCCCCAATCACACACCTGATTCACATTCATCTCCTGAGGTAGGTTCCCCAAACTACCAGTTTAACATTTAAAGAAAAGTCTCAAAGTGCCCCAAACACTGATTAACAATCTCTTTCCTCCAACCTACCAGCTTATACTGCTTACTTTAAGTATGGAGAGAATATATAATGTGTGTGTGTGTGTGTATATATATATATATATATATATATATATATATACCTCTAGGTTTAAGCTGGGTGCTGTTTGTAGGACATCACTGCTTGGCTTTTACCATGGTAAATATCATAGGCACATTAGTGGATTCTGACATCTATAAGGCAGACAGGGTGAGTCCAGTTTTGCATTTCAACACAAACATGGTAGCTACAGTATCTCAGAAGCACCATCACAGCCAAATCATATTTTGCTAAGCAGGATATGGACCGGTGATGCTGCAGCCAGACTTCTTTTTTTAAAATAAACCTTAGTATCACAGTTGACAATGTGTTACAGCAGTGTGTGAGATGGCTGCCTACTGAGCAACTAGCATTCTTAACAAATTAGATTTTATAGGGTCCTGTTTGCGTCATAGCTAAAGCGTCTTGATATCACCCTCCCAATAAAAAGAATAGTTTCGTAACTAAAGTGTCTGGATATCACCGTCCCAATAAGAATAGTTTCATAGCTAAAGTGTCTTGATATCACCCTCCCAATAAAAAGAGTAGTTTCATAACTAAGGTGTCTGGATATCACCCTCCCAATAAAAAGAATAGTTTCATAACTAAAGTGTCTGGATATCACCGTCCCAATAAAAAGAATAGTTTCATAACTAAAGTGTCTGGATATCACCGTCCCAATAAAAAGAATAGTTTCATAACTAAAGTGTCTGGATATCACCGTCCCAATAAAAAGAATAGTTTAATAACTAAAGTGTCTGGATATCACCGTCCCAATAAAAAGAATAATTTCATAACTAAAGTGTCTTGATATCACCGTCACAATAAAAAGAATTGTTTCATAACTAAAGTGTGTGGATATCACCGTCCCAATAAAAAGAATAGTTTCATAACTAAAGTGTCTGGATATCACCGTCCCAATAAAAAGAATAGTTTCATAACTAAAGTGTTTGGATATCACCCCTTCCCCCCTGAAAAAAAAAAGAATTTATACACACTCTGCAAGTTTGCCAGGATGTGACCTGACAGCAGATTTATAGTTTTCTTTTTTTAAAAATTCATGTTTATTAAACAACATGGGTATGTACATAGCACTTATCATACAGTCAGCATCAAATCAGCAGTATACAGAGTAAAAGGGCAGGCAAATGAATTTAATAGACATTCCCCATGGTCGAACAACACAGCTAAAAATAAAATGTTCAAAAATGATTTCAAAGGAGGTCCATTAGGGATGAGAAGAAACAGGCAGCACAGAATCCTGGTACAGAATCCAACGTGCCCAATCTCCTAGTAAATTTGGAGGTTCTGAAGTTAACCTTGTAGGCGAGTTCCTCCATATACTGTATCAGATTTATAGTTTTCTTGACAAAAATAATGGGGGGTCTATAGGAACTGCAGATTGTTACTGACAGTGCATCGATATTGTTCATGCTATGTGCTTTTTCTGGCTTGTTCAAAAAATAAGTTTATAACATTTTGCTTCCAAAATGCAGCCCCTGCCATAAAATACTTCTGCCATTAACATATCTGACAATATTTAGCATGCATTTTGCATTCTTATTGACAAACCAGATTGATCATTAAGTTATTATATAACATAAACAATAATTTTTTATCTATTTAGTCTTACATCATAGTTTTCACGTTTTTCTATGTACCATTCCTTTGGCAGTGTCCATTGTTCCGGCAAGGGTCCAACCACAGTTCTTTCAGTAGGCTGAATTTTCTTATCTCTGCCTGCCATGTCTGATGTCTTGCGTTCCTCTCTAAATATGATGCCGTGCTCCCTGCACCTCTTTCTACTAGTTACCAGTAAGATAATTAAGGCAGATACACAGTATTAAGTTTCAACCAGAAAACCTATCCTCCCCTGCTTTGTTTGCAGAACGGACTCACTTTGATGTAATAGAATGCTTGAAATAGTAGGAAACAAAATGTATACAGCATGTGTTGCTAGGAGATTGTACGTAACACAGAACTTCATGTTAATATTTGTTAGACCTGCATTTGTACACTGTATGTAACTATAATTTTTTTTAACTTTGCTTTTTGCTTTTCTTCCTTTTTTTGTTGTTTTCTCTTTTCTTTTAAAACAAAACATAATAAAACTTTATGAAAAAAAAGAAAGGGAGTTGAGTAACACATTGTGGTGGATAACACTTTTATTGCCAGAGAGCTGGGTTCTAATACTACCACAGGCACTATTAATCTGGATGTCTCAGCTGTGTTCTTAGACACTTATGAAATGGATACTTAGTGGGCTCTAAACATCTGGGCCAAAAGGCTACAGATTGTTGGACTATTAGAGTTGTAGGTGTGCTGCCATTTATGAGGTTATCTGCTTTACATCTGCTTGTGGGAAAGGTTCCCCACATGGGAAAGAAACGTAGTGCCCTTGGTAGAGGTGGCTGCTACTGTACCTGCCTACCACCAGCAAAGTGCTGTCCTGGAGTCACCTTCACTAAACATTGTTCTTCCGACACAGTCGAGGATTACAACAGATTTTGACCAGTGAAATCCAGCCCCAGTAGCCTAAATGATATAGTGCAGTTTTCCAGATTGGTAGTATGTGCTCAAAAGATCTGTGGTACAAGACTGGTCAATAACACGGGGTGAAATAATCTCTTTCTGCAGAAAAGGAAGTCCCCTCTGGGTTTAAAGTCTAGGTGCCTTAGCACTGCAGATTCCATGTATTGAGATTAAAGATATAGGAAGGGATATGGGCATCATTATTAGCAAAGATCTTAAACATGCTCAACAGTGCGAGGAAGTTGTAAAGAGGATAAATGCAGTTCTGTATAACATAGGACAAAGCGTTTCTAGTTGGAACAAGCACATATGGGGAGGTATGTTTAGGGTTTAAAGTAGACCCCATCTGGACTATGCCTTCCTGTTCTGGGCACCACGTCTGAAGGGCGATATTGATAGAATTGTGAGAGCCCAGAGAAAATTCACCATATCAATATGTGGGATGAATAATTTATCATATTCTGAAAAATTAAGTAAACTGACCCTCCATAGTATAGGAAAAAGAAGGATGAGGGGGACTTTCTCCTTCCTATAACAGATATATACATACATACATAGAAGCTGACAGCAGAAAAGGACCATCCAGCCCATCCAGTCTGCCCCTTTTTCCTTGCCTAACACAAACCCATAGATCCTATATGGTCAGCCTCTACCCTCCCCTCCCTAACCATTGGGGTCTCCAATCCCTGTTTTAGCTCTGTGTTTTCTACCTTACCAGTTCTGGTGATGCCCATGTGTCTGTCCCATGCTTTCTTAAATCCAGTAACTGTCTCTGCTCCCACCACCTCCTCAGGGAGGCTGTTCCAGGGGTCCACCACCATTTCTGTGAAGAAGAACTTTCTCCTGTTCCCTCTGAACATACCCACTTCCAATTTCATATTGTGCCTCCTAGTCTTTGGACATCTTTTATTCTGAGAGATGCCCCCTTTCTGTACCTTGTTTATCCCCTTTTGGTACTTAAATGCCTCAATCATGTCCCCACTCTCCTTCCTGATCTCCAGGGAGTAGGGATCAAGATCCCTTAGCCTTTCCCTGTAGGGCTTCTGGTCCAGGCCTTGCACCATTTTTGTTCTATAATATATGTAGAGATGTAGATGTTCTGTCATAAGATTCTAACTAAAGGTTAGAAGTAGGGACCTGTAGCCCATCCTGGCTACCCTCCCACTGCCTGGTGGTAGTACAACTTGTTTGCCCAGGACATGTGTTATAGAGTTCTTTCTTAAAGGAAACCTTAGATTCACAGTTGACAATGTGTTACAGCAGTGTGTTCCAAATATTCACCACCCTCTGAGTACAGTAAAATGTTCTTTTTTTATTATTAAAAGTTTTTCCTCTTTAGCTGTTTATTGTGGGCCCTTTATTATATCTTGGTATTATTAAATTCAAGAAACATAGCAACATGGAGACAAATTCTATGTTTCTTGAAGATGAGATGAGGTAGAGCAGGGAGGTAGTCAGTTGTGGGGACTGTGCGGTGCTCTTCTCCAGGGTTGTTCTCTGGAGGAGGGGGCATTGCCCCATCTGCAGGACCATTGAATAGCTCCATGCTCAGCTGATACCAGCAAGACACGAGATATCTCAGCTGTGGCACCGGCTCAACTGGGTCCAACCCCCACAGCCCCACACTCCCACTCCTCCAGAAGTCCACTGACCCAGGGGGCTGAAGGGTGGTGGGGAACGGCAGGGGGTAGGGAGACAGAGGCAGCTACAAGGGGTTTGACCAGTGTCACGCCTTTGCACCCCTGGAGTAGGATCGTGTGCCTGACTCTGTTGAGGGGGGGACTCTAAGTCTGTTGGGGGAAATGGCCATGAGACTTGGTGGCAGCTGAGGAGGTGAGCAGGAGGAAGTCAGTAAGGAGAGGCTTAGTGATTAGGGACTCAATGATTATGGGAGTAGAGAGGGTGCTAGGTTGGGGAGGGAAGGGAAGTGAAATGGTCAGATGCCTTCCTGGTGCATCAGCTATCAAGGATATAGATAGTATGGGGAGGAAGGTGGAGAAGGGGGGGATGTGGGGTGCTGGTACAATTGGATACCAACAATCTGGTGAACCAGCCTGGTGGAGGCAGTGAAGCGGAACTTTAAGAGGCTTGGGGACAGATTGAAGGTGCACATAGCATCTTTGGCCTTTCCGAGGTTCTCCCTGTGTGGAATAAGGGGAATGGGCATGATAGAGTTAGGAAACAGAAAAATGGAAACATAGACAATGACTGCAGAAAAAGATCAAAGGTCCATCCACTCTGCCTGAGTTCCCTGTTTAGCCCTGGGGCCTACTGTTCCTCCAGGGTCCTAGCCCTTCCCACCACCCCTCCATTCTCTTTCCCAATTGTGACACCTTGAGCAATCACTATAGAAACATAAACAATGATGGCAGAAAAAGACCAAAGAAAGGAAGGAAGAGATTGATGACTTTAATGGGTGGTTGAAGGGACGGTGTCAGGAGAAGAGGTACCATTTTGTGGGGGACCGGGTGGGGCCTCTGGGACAGGAGGCTCTTCAAGGGTGATGGCCTTCACTTGACAAGAGAGGGGGTCTGTACTCTGGGACAGAAGTTTGATGTTTACGTTGGACAGCTAAACTGACTGTGTGGGGGAGACAGAGGCTGGGAGATCCACTGAGAAAGGAGAGCAGGTGGGGAACCTAGGTAGGGCTCCCCCCGAACAGGTACTAGTAGCATCAAGGTGGATAGTAGTAAGGTTGAAGTTCAAATTAGGTTAGGGAAATAGGCCAATGAGGGAGGTCTGACAAAGCCTACATTCAACATGAAAAATAAAAAAAACAAGAAGAATAGGGAATAATAAGGGAGAAGGAATATGAAAAAGGAAGAGGGGACCAGGAGAAAGATGGAAAGGGGTCTACCTTAATGCCAGGAGTCTGGAAAATAAAATTAGTGAAATCCAGGCAATGGAAGACACTGAGGTGGCCCTAGCAGCCATCACAGAAATGTGAGTAACAGAGAATAATGATTGGCATCTGGCAGTCTCACGTTGTACCATGTTTAGACAGGATAGAGGAAAAGGTAAAGTAGCAGGCGTAGCCCTATGTGTCAGAGATGGCATAGAGGCAATGGAGGATTGAAACATCAGGGGAGGTAATGCGGAAACTTAATCGCTGTGGGTTCAGCTCATGGCATCCTCAGGCAAGAAACTATGAATGGGGATGATTTATAGACATCCAGGATGGGGGAAAAGAGAGATAAGGAGTTAGGAGCAGAACTAGAAGGGGGGGTGGAAAGGGGGAGGTGGTGGTGGGAGATCTTAACCTGCCAGATGTTGATAGGGTTATTTCAGCTGCCAGGAGCTTCTGAAGTCAGGTCCTATGGGATACATTTCAGGACTGCCTGCTGGTGCAGCTGGTTAAGGAACCCACTAGGTAGGCTGCCATTCTTGATGTGGTGCTGACCAACTCAGAAGTGGTAGAGGAGTGAGGGTAAGGGAGTCATTAAGGTCCAGCGACCATAACTCTATATGGTTTGATCTGGCCCTTGGGACAAGTAAGCAAGCCCTCATCAAAGGCTGAAGTCCTACATTGCAGAAGGGAGACTTCAAACGGATGAAAGAGCTGGTCCGGGGCAAGTTATTCGGAGTGGACAGCATCAGGTATGTGGAGGAAAGACAAGGGGGGGCAATCAAGGGGGCCATTCTCGAGGCAACAAAGGCTTGCATGAGAATGGTAATCACAAGAAAAATGTACAGGAGACCAGTATGGCTCTCTGGAAAGGTCAATGAAGCAATGAGCACCTAGAAGAAGGCCTTTACCAGGTACAAGGAAAAACAAAGGAAGGAAGAATGGAGAGGGTATCAAATGAGAACAAGAGAAACCAAAAGGGTGGCCCTAGAAGCAAAGGCAAACACTGAGTAGCATATTGTGGAGGAGGTCAAGGGTAAGGGAAAACAGTTCTTTAGAGAAAAACAAAGTCAGGGGGATGAGGAACTGTTAGGATAATAGAAGGAGGTACAGTAACTTGGGTTGGGCAGAAAGCAGCCATTTTTTATGACTATTTTTGCTCTATATAAACAAGGGAAGACAGAGGGTCTGTGCTTCAGAGTGGCATTAAGGCAGCTGTAAGGGGTGTCCCTGAGATGAGGCAGCAAGTATTTACCAGTGAAAGGGTTTGGAAAGGGCAAGCACTCCTTAAGTTAAATAAGGCCCTGGGGCCAGATGAGATTGCATCCATGGGTGCTCAAGAAATTGGCAGTTAGTACTGCAAAGTTCAGGTGTATTAGCACTGCAGAGTTCAGGTGCATTAGCTCTACAGAGTTTAGGTGCATTAGCACTGCAGCGTTTAGGCGCATTAGCACTGCAGAGTTCAGATGCACAAGCACTGCAGATTTCAGGTGCATTAGCACTGCAGAGGTCAGGTGAATTAGCACTACAGAGTTCAGGTGTATTAGCACTGCAGAGTTCAGGAGCATAAGCACAGCAGAATTCAGGTGTATTAGCACTACAGGATTCAGGTGTATTAGCACTGCAGAGTTCAGGAGCATAAGCACAGCGGAATTCAGGTGTATTAGCACTACAGAGTTCAGGTGCATCAGCACTGCGGAGTTCAGGTGCATTAGCACTGCAGAGTTCAGGTGTATCAGCACTGCAGAGTTTAGGTGCATTAGCACTGTAGAGTTCAGGTGCATTAGCCCTGCAGAGTTCAGGTGCATTAGCACTGCAGAGTTCAGGTGTATCAGCACTGAAGAGTTCAGGTACATTAGCCCTGCAGAGTTCAGGTGCATTAGCACTGCAGAGTACAAGTGCATTAGCACTGCAGAGTACAGAAGCATTAGCACTGCAGGGTTCAGGTGCATCAGCACTGCGGAGTTCAGGTGCATTAGCCCTGCAGAGTTCAGGTGCATTAGCACTGCGGAGTTCAGGTGCATTAGCACTGCAGAGTACAGATGCATTAGCACTGCAGAGTTCAGTTTCATTAGTAAAGTTCAGGTGCATTAGTACAGCGTAAGGGTGCATTAACACTGTGGATTTTGGGTGCATTGGCACTGTAGAGTTCAGGTACATTATACAGAGTGCAGCTGCATTGGCACTGTAGAGTTCAGATGAATTGACAGTTCAGAGTGCGTCAGCACTGCAGAGTGAAGGTCCATTGGCATTCCACAGTTCAGATTCATTGGCACTGCAGCATGTAGGTGAATTAGGGCTGCAGTGTGGAATAAGCATAAACTCTAAGATTATACTTGACCAATGGAGAAATGAAGAGCTTTACTTTCGAGTATCATCTTCCATTCACCTTAAAACCATCCAGCTTCCCAAAAGAGACTCAAAAGGACATGCAGTGCATATTCTGTCAGAGCAAGTTCACAAATCATGAACTGCATTCCATGACTGGTATGCTATAAATAGGAAAGTAATTTTCAGAACTACAATCTGAAGCTTCATACTGTGTTGTGCAGCCACAAATTATCGTGCACCTCAGCTGGGTTCAAACAAGGCTTTATTCAAGAAAAATGTTTAAAACATATCGCCATGAGTTCAAACAAGTAGGCTGTAGCTGCAAGGAACCCCAGACGGTTTCGTACATCAGTACATCATCAAGGGGATCCTCCTGATGAAGTACTGATATATGAAACCGGTTGGTGTTCCTTACAGTTACAGCCTGCCTGTTTGAATTAATAGTGGTATGTTTTAAACATTTTTCTTGAAAAAATCCTTGTTTGAACCCAGCTGAGGTGTGTGGTAATTTGTGGCTGCACTTCAAATCCTTTTTCCTTGCACCCTCGTTCTGCAGTACAGCTGTATTGAGGCAAGCCAGCTTCAAACTGTGCATGTGAAAAGTGTCTTGCCAGTTTTTAGCTTCTAGTTTAAAACCGTAATTTGAATCTGAGGCACCCTTGGCTCACTGCAGATTAATTATCAACAAAGCACTCGTACAAATAATTCATGCCTAATTTGAGGAACAAAACTTTAAATGTACCCGCCAGGCACTGCTGCCCACCCATCTGGTTAGCTGAGGGAAAACTACTGAATGTGAAATAAGTTTTCCGTAGTGCTTTGCCTACATAGGGAAAGGGGAAATTGTTTAACCAGGAAAGGCGCACTAAGCTGGAGCTTGTTTCCAGGTGTGACCTGGAAGCACAAGGAAGTTAAGTGACTTGCTATGGGTTACACAGTATGCAAGTGAAAGCTGTGAGATTTAAACCCAGGTCTGGTTTGCTGGATATCACCAGATTTGCAGCTTAGAGCCTTAGACCACTGCACTATACTACCTCCAAGGTATAGCAAGGTATACAACTTGTATTCTGCATCATGTACAGTTTTGTTTTTGGGACAGGGGCCAGAAGAGTTCATTAACATGGAATACATTTGCCTGCATGTGTAGCTATTTAGCCAATCACTTCTTTGGAGATGGCTTAGGAAACAGCTGAGCAAAAGTCACGTAG
The DNA here is from genome assembly GCA_016271365.2 of Neoceratodus forsteri. Taxonomy (NCBI): domain Eukaryota; kingdom Metazoa; phylum Chordata; order Ceratodontiformes; family Ceratodontidae; genus Neoceratodus; species Neoceratodus forsteri. The sequence goes on from JADMNL010000024.1 coordinate 137,252,997, forward strand.
TTCAATTAGCTCAAAAGAGATTGCATTGGGACTTGATTGCTTACATTGCTGATGCCTCCTCACATTTATAACATATGTTTTACAGAGAGTACTGCGGTTCAAGAAACCAATCCAGGCTTAGTGTACATACTAGCAAGACACTGAAACTGGTTCCTTGAAGGGAACATAAACACTGTTAACCTTTTTTATACAATTGTAAATGTTAGCGTGTGTGAACTCTGTAAGCATTAATCCACTCAAATTTGGGCTCTACTAGGAATTAATGCCTGGTTGGGGGTGGGGTGGTTCGGGGCTCGCAGTTCAGGTCCCTCCAAACTGAATTAAACCAGGCATTAATTCCCTAGTAGAGCCTGACTTTGGAGTGGATTAATGCGCTGGTAACATGGCAAATGCAAGGTAGGTATTAATCCTGTTTAACTTACAATAAAAGAAACATGAGGGCAGGTAGTAATTTTGGTTACAAAATCCATTTTGGTTCACAAATCAAGAAACATATAGAAACATAGACTTTGACGGCAGATAAGGATCGTTTGGCCCACCTAGTCTGCCCATTTTCCTACCCACCTATTGGATAAGCTGCAGATCCTAGTTAACCAATGGCCTACTTCTTCCTACCCCCCACCAGAATTGCCTTATGTCTGTCTCATGCATTCTTGAAATCCCCCACTGTTTTTGACCCCACAGTCTCCTCAGGAAGACCGTTCCATGTGTCCACCACCCTCTCTGTGAAAAAATACTTCCTCAAATTGCCCCTGAGCCGTCCCCGCTCTATCATCAAATTGTGTCCCCTTGTTCTTGCGCATCTCTTTTTCTGAAAGATGCCACCCTCTTGGACTTTGTTGAGTCCCTTGAGGAAATAAAAAGTTTCTATCATGTCCCCCCTCTACCTCCTTTCCTCAAGGGTATACATATTAAGCTCCTTTAGTCTCTCTTCATATGGCGTCTGGTGCAGACCCTGCACCATTTTAGTTTCCCTCCTCTGGACTGCCTCCATCCAGTCTCTGTCCTTGTGGAGATGGGATCTCCAGAACTGCATGCAGTACTCAAGATGGGGTCTTACCAATTGTCTGTACAGGGGTATAACAACTTCTTGTTTTCTACTGGTGATGCCTCTCCCTATACATCTTAGTATCCCCTGCTTCACTTTCCTCCATTGAAATGCTGTGTGGATCTCAGAACGTGCACGTCGATGTTGCAGACCCGACATACATTTATATAGTGTTTGCTAATTTAACAGTGGTCCTAACTTTGCATTACTTTGTGCTACTTAGAAAAAAGTCAATATTTGATCATTTTTCTCCTCAGTTTTAATGCTTTGCCCTCCATTACTACCTTTAACTCATGTATTACACTACTGCATTGTGGGGGAAATGTAGATGTCAATATGTGAGTATACGTTCAGACTGTGCCCATTTTAGCAGTGTACTTCTTTTTTATCTTGAGAATTCACTTACAAGACTTCTTGTCATTATATGACATAATCCCACTGCGATTCTTGTCTTTCTCTGAATGATCTGAGTGCTCACTATAGTACTGGAATTCGGCATGGCGTCGGCCTCGTAGAACCTTGTTGCATACTACTAAATAGCCAGTAACAAACTGCACTTCAGTTTGAAGCACCACCTATGGGGAAGTGCTGAGTACCTTAGTAAGCGTGCTCCCGAGCAGACGATAGAAGCTGGACACGGCATTATAGAAACTGGAGCGGGCATTACTTGGGAATTAATGCTGTATCCAACTTGTTTCATGTGCTCGGTTTCAGCCAATCAATGTACTTGTTCTGGGGCTCCTTAATATTACCATGTTACAAAGTTAATTACTCCAGTGTATTGTTTTGTGTGCTTGTTTTAAAACTACCCTATTTCCCCGTTATTGAGGGTACCTTGTAAACGTTGCCTTTTTCCTGTCCAATATAAAATTTATTACTTATGAGTTTTGGAACTCAGTGACAGCAGCTAAACAGAAGCCTACAGGGAAGCATACCATGCAGTCCTTGTGCTCAGCTGATGTCACTGGGTCCTGGAACTGCTAAATAATTAAAACATAAATATATTGGGGGAGAAAAAGGCGCACTAACAAGGGACCTCGAGTAAGAAAAAAAGGACTATTTCAAAACGAAAGTATGGTGTGCATATATATGGACCACAAACAGACAGAAGATAAAGTAATAAGTGTCTTAGCTGGGATAAATGTGCTTCTGGGAGGCCTAGATTTCTAGCTGCCTTGGCGCAGCTGGTAGTGCAACAGAGCTGTATTCTGGGGGCCTGAGTTCAAATCCTAGCTATGGTTTCTTTCTTTCTTTCTTTCTTTCTTTCTTTCTTTCTTTCTTTCTTTTCTCTGTGTGTGTATTCCATGTTTATGCACATTGCACCTTTTGTGAATAAAAATGGAATTAAATTGTGCAGTACCAGGTTGTGCATTTGAGAAAGTGTAATGTGCTTCTGGGAGTCTTCAGTTTCCAGTTGCCTTGCTTGCCAAGAAAGAGGAGTGGTTAGACCACGGTGGGCTCAGGGAGGGTGAGGGTAGTGGAACAGAGGTGCATCCCTCCAGTTGTGCCTCTCCACAATTCATTTGCCACTCTGGCGAAGCATGGCTCCTCTATGGAGGCACCTGCAGTGGAGACCAAGGAGGATGCTGGGAACCTCCACAATGGAGACCCACAGGAGGGTGGCCCAGGACCCCACAGGGGAAGGAAACAACTCCTGGTGGGGGACTCAATTGTTAGGGGGTAGAACTGGGAGAGGAAGGGGAAAGGGAGGTAAGGTGCCTGCCCGGTGCCAAGGCTTGGAGGGACAGGAAACGAGTCCTCAGGATCATGGGAGCAGCAGCAGCAAGGGGGAGGGAGCTGGATGTTATTATCCACCTAGGGATGAATGACCTGGCTGAGAATGGGATCAGAGCAGTGCAACAGGAGTTTGTGGAGTTGGGGAGGGGCCTTAGACAAGTAGCACACACGGTAACTTTCTCGGAAGTGCTATCTGTCTATAACATGGATGAGGCTAGGGCACTCTGCACCATGGGATTGAATGGCTGGTTGAAAAGCTGGTGCAGAGCTCAGGGATTTGGCTTCAGTGGGGACTGGGACTCCACCTTGAGGGATGCAGGCCTATACAGGTGCGATGGTCTGCATCTATCCTGGAGGGGAACCAGGATCCTAGGTGATAGGTTTAAATGCTTCAATGGCAAGCATTTAAACTAGCCAAGGGGGGAGGTACTGAAAAGGAGAAGGGAAATCCTAGCCCCCCCCAAAAAAAAAATCAGGGTAATTAGTGAGGTAAACACCAAGTTAGAGCAGTCGATAGGGAGAAGGGCAGGGGTAAATGGAGAAAAAGACAAAGGCAGTAGAGACAGGGATGGGGCAAAAAGAAATAAAGTCATAAAAAAATGGAAGGTAATGAGTACCAAAGCCTGTAGTCTAGGTAAAAAGCTCCCTGAAATGGTGGCTTTGATGGAAGAGGGATGCCTGGATATTGTGGCAGTCACAGAAACATGGTACACAGAGAACCATGACTAGGATGTCAACATACCAGGGTACACAATCTACAGGAGGGACAGGGAGGGAAAAAGAGGAGGAGAAGTAGCTCTCTATGTAAGGGAAGGGATCAAAGCAACAGAGCTAAAGGGTAAACAGGGAGGACTAGGTGGGCCAAGTGATCCTTATCTGCTGTCAAATTGTATGTTTCTATGTTTCAAATTCTATGAGAGGAAGCGCTGTGGGTCACCCTGGAGACTGGAAATGGCTCCACAATCCGCACAGGGGCTGTACACAGACCCCCATCTCACCCAGATATTCAAGACTAAGAGAATTCTATGTACAATAAAAAGGAATTTTAAAAGCAGAGATGCTCAAGTAATAATGCCTCTCTACAGATCATGTGTAAGGCCATTACTTGACTATGGATCATCTCTATGGGGACCAATTAAGGGTGGTATAAAAGAGTCACTTGAGAAGATCCAAAGGCAGTTTCACTAAGCTGATCTATGACTGTAAAGATTTATCCTATGAGGATTGTCTAGCTAAGTTAAATCTAATGTCATTACAGAAGAGAGGAATAAGGGGCAATTTATTAACTCTGTTACAACATACTTCATTACAATCACTTAACCACGGAACTAAAATTTGAATTTATAAATCATGACAAGGGCACTGGGGTCATAGATTACAGATAAGACCTAGTAAATTTCAAAGTGAAAGGAGAAGAGCCTTTTTCACACAGAGGATCATTAATCCCTGGAATAACCTTCCTGAAGAAATAATAAATAGTAACGATAAGACACTTTTCAAATCCAGATTGGATAATTACATTATTGATGGCTATCCTATATTCTATTACAGCTAGTTACAGGAGTGTATATGGGCTCACCACTTTAGTTAGCTCCTATGCTCTTAGTATGAATCTTAGTGTGCTGGACAAAGTCCTGGAATCCAGTAGCCTGGACCGAGTAATGAATCACTTACTTGAGGACAAGTTTCTCACAAGCTCTCAGCATGACTTAATGAGAGGCAGATCATGCTAATGTTATCGGATCACATCCTTCACGTTGGTGACCGGAGGTGGAGGAGGGAGCAGGGCCATAGACATAGTCTATTTGGACTTCAGCAAGGTCTTTGACACTGTGGTGCATGGTAAGCTTCTTCTCAAAGTACACCAGTACAATATGCATGATGCAAACACAGGATGGATCGATAACTTGCTTGGGGGCAGGAAGCAGAGGGTTATGGTTGAAAGGCAGTACTTCAAGTGGAGAGGGTATTCAGCAGCGTCCCTTAGGGATCGGTGCTGGGGCCCACTGCTTTTAAATATTTTCATCAACAATCTAGAAGCTAGACTCTCCAGCAGACTGTTTAAGTTTGTTGATGACACAAAGCTGGCCATGGGAAGGACTACCTTGGGGATGTGGAAAAATTCAGGAGGATTTGAACAATCTGGCCAATTGGTCAGAATGCTGGAGTCTTAGATTCAGTTTCATCAAATGCAAGTTGATACACTTGGGGAGGAGATCAATGGGCTCCTCTTTCTGCACTGGAGGAGGAAAAGGACCTGGAGTTTATAATAGACAAGATCCTAAAGCATGACAGGGAGTGTGCTGCTGCTGCTGTCAAGAAGGCTGGAATAATGCTGGTGTGCATTTACAAGGGGGTGCCCAACAGAGCAAGGGAGGTAATCCCATGACTTTATAAGGCCCAGACCAGGCCCCACTTGGAGTCCTGTGTGCAGTTCTGGGCTCCCCATTACATGTGGGGCATAGTAGAGAGGATGCAATGCAGTATCACTGAAATTATCAGGGGCATGGAGGATAGAAGTTACGAGGAGAGACTGGTGGCCCTTAATGTGTTCTCTCAAGAGAAAAGAAGGCTGAGGGGTACATGACTTCAACTTTCCACATGCCGAAGGGTTTCCACATGATCAAACAATCGGAAATGTTTGCTCTGGTGTACCACAGCAGAATGCTAGGGCATGCCCTGATGTTTAAGGATGGTAAATTCAGAGGTAACTTTAGGAGGCACTTTTTCTGTCAGAGAATGGTGAACCCATGTAACAGCTTACCAGTGGAGACAATGGACATGCCAGTGGACATGAAGATAGTATAGGGCTTCAAGGTAAGTCTGGACAAATTTTTGCTTACCAAGGAAATCACAGGGTACTCTGGGTAGTGGAGTGGGTGGGAAATCTCTTTAGTATGTTTTCACAGCTTACTTGTAGGTCTTTGCTTATAAAGAAGGTGAGTGGACAGATGGATCTGGAGTCCCTTCTGACCTTGAATTATTACATTACTATTTTATTGTATGTTAGAGACATAATAGGCAAACAAATACATGGTGAATGAACACAGAAACATAGACAATGATGGCAGTAAAAGTCCAATGGTCCATCTGGTTTTCCCGTAGTTTCCTGTCAAATCCCAGGACCTATTGCCCATACAGGGTACTATCCCTCACTATCCACCCACCTGTTCTCCTCTCTACTACTGCCACCATGAGCAAGCATTATACCCTTCACCCTGTTCTTGCCATGCTTGAAATCATTTATGGTTTTGGCACCCACCACCTTGGCTGGGAGGCTGTTCCATGGTTCCACCACCCTTTCTGTAAAAGAAAACTTCATCATATCCCTCTTGAAACTACCTCCCATCAGTTTCCACTCATGCCCCCATGTATTTAAAATATTACCGATGCTAAATAGTTCCTTGCAATTCAGACTATTTATTTCTTTCAGGAACTTAAAGATCTTTATCATATCACCCCTCTCTCATATGGTCCCCACCAAGTACGTGTTTAGTGCCTTGAACCGATCCTTATAAGATCTGCCCTGCTGGCCCTGAACCATCCTGGTCACCTTTTGTTGCCCCATCTGACCTGTTCTTACTTTTCCTGAGGTAAGGACTACAGAACTGTTCACAGTACTCCAAGCGCAGCCTCACAAATGATCTATAAAGAGGTAATAATATCTCCTTTCTTTTACTGTCTATACTACTTTTGATACATCCCAGCATTCTATCCGCCTTACTGTATGCCTTGTTACATAGGCTTGATTTTTAAGGCATCTCTAATGATGACTCCTTGTGCCCTCTCCTTGGTCATAGTGCACAACTTTACCTCTCCCATCTAGTACTTCGTCCTGGGATTCTTGTTCCCTAGGCACATCACCTTCAACTTTTTGGAGTTGAATTTCAACTGCCAAACCATAGACCACCTCTTTAGTCTTAGCAGGTCAGTTTACAACTCTCTAATTCCCTCTTTACTATCTATCCTGAGGAATATATTGAAAAGGATAGGACCCAGGATGGATCCCTGTAGCACCCCACTTGTGACCTCCCTCTCCCTTCTGATTTGATGCCATTAATTGCAACACTTTGCTGCCTCTCCTTCAACCAATTTCTTACCCATCTTACTATGTCATTTGCTGCAGTTTTACTATAGCGAGGTGACATCAGCCTCGCCAACATCCCCAACAGCGACAGCCGCAATGCTGAGTGTCAGCATTGCACTGTCATGGATGTCTTGGTGCTTCTAGCTGTGCCCCTACACACCCCCGGTCTCTAAGGATACAACTCCGAGTCAGAGTTGTCTCGGAGGAAGGGGTGAAACACTGGGAGATGCAGTCCCGGTGCCAGCAGAGACCATCACAGTGACCCAAGGTATTTGCTGAAATCCTGTCGCTGTGATGGTCTTCGCTCTTGCAGTTTCGCTGTGTGGTTGGCATACCATTTGCTGCACCCAGATCCTCCATTTTCTTTAGCAACCTTGTATGAGACACCGAGTCAAAAGCCTTGTTGAAGTTGAAGTACAGTAAATCCATGGTATGGCCCCTATCCAATAACCTCATCACTGCGTTAAAGAAAACTATTTGGTTGGTCTGACAAGACCACCCTGCTATGAACCCATGCTGTTCACTGTCCTGGAGTCTGTTGCTCTCCAGGTAGTCTGTAAGGTTCTTTTTGACCAGTGACTCCATCAGTTCACCCACCACAGAGGTAAAACTGACAGGTCTGTAGTTTGCTTGCTACTTGTTCCTCCCCCTAATGAAGAGGAACTTTGCCCACTACCCTCCCGTCTTTCAGAACTACAGTATATCCATCTGTGATAAGCTATTGAATAGCCCTACCAGGGATTCAAACAGTTCTGCTCCCAGTTCCTTAAGTACCTTTGGATGCATCCCATCAGGCCCTGGGGCCTTATCTATGTTTAGGGCTATTAGCCATTTCCTTACCCTTTTTGCTGACAAATATTGGTTATCTCATCTCTGGGATCCCCTTTATGGTTGCCTTGATGCCACTCTTTGGCAGAGGTCTGCCGTCTTCCCTTGTGAAGAAAGAGCAAAAGTAATTATTAAGGACAGGTGCCTTTTGCACATCCTCCTCTGTTACCCAGCCTCCCTTAGATAGCCTAAAAATTCCTCCTCCTTTCTTTATTCCGTAATTTATCTGAAGAACTGCTTTTCCGCACCCTTGATCCTCTCTGCAATGTGCAGCCTAGTGTCTTCTTTTGCCTCCCTAACCGTCCTCTTCGCTTCCTTAGTTCTCTGCTGGTTTTCTTCCCATTCTTATTCCCCTGCGTTTCCTTGTTCCTGGTAGAGGCCTTTTTCATCCTCACTGCTTCCCTGATCCTTTTCAAGAACAATTTTTGGTCTCTTGTACCTGTTTCGTTTGGTTTCTGTTCTCATGCATAACTTAGATGCCTTCAGAATGGCCCCCTTAACTGTCCCCTATCTCTCCTCCACACCTCCAGTGCTGTCTGCACTGATTAATTTGTCCCAGACCTTCTCTCTCATTCTGCTGAAGTCCACCCCTTCTGAATCAGGGACCTCAGCCCTTGACCTGTGCTTTATGGTCTCAAGGGAAGCTTGTACCAAATAATGTTATGGTTGCTGGATCCTAGTGGCTCCCCTACCTGCATACTTCCTACCACCTCCAAGTTGATGAGCACTACACTTAGAATGGCAACCTGCCTGGTGGGTTCCTTAACCAGCTGTACCAGCAGACAGTCCTGGAATGAATTCAGCAGGGCATGGTGTCTTCCTTCATTGACTAAAGTGTGCTGATTTTATTACCCATACACCTGGCATTAAGGCATACCCCCCCTTCCATCTAACTCCTGATCCCCTTTTAATTTTTACTTGTCTTCCCCCGTTCTTCTCTAGTCTCCTTAGCGTCTTGTTTTTCATGTTGATTGTGGGCTTTGTGAGCACTCCTGCCTAACCCTTCATCCTTTCTTCTAGCCCAGTTTTAACCTCAACCTCATTTATACCCATTGTGCTGCTACAAGCTCCTAGATTAGGCAGAGTACGAGCTAGCTTCCCTTTCCTCTCTCCTATCACTGTGGTTCCTCTAGTTTCAGTTTCCCGTACAGTCAGTTTAACTGTCCAGTGAATACATCAAGCTTCTCCCCCAGGATGTTGGCCCCTTCTCTTATCAGATGAAGGCCATCACCCTTGAACAGTCTCCTGTCCCAGAAGTCCCTCCATCCCCCAGAAAGTGATACCCTATCTCCTGACACCATCCTTTTAACCACCCATTAAACTCCTTTATCTCATCCTCCTTACTCTCCCCCATTCTACACAGGGAGGACCTGGGAAGGGGCTAGGCAGGTTAAGTGTACTGTCAATCTGTCCCCCAGTTTTTATAAGTTCTGCTTCACCATCTTCGCAGGCTAGTTCCCCTGATCGCTGGTATACCCAAGTATACCAGCACCCCCAGCTTCTCCCCTTCACTTTCTGTCATCCTCCATATTCTGTCTATATCCCAGATGGCTGAAGCACCAGGAAGGAACCTGACCATCGCCCTACCATCTAACCCCCATACCACCATTGTCTCTAGCTCCCTGATTACTGAGCTCATGACCACTAAGATTCTCCTGACTTTCTCCTGCTTGTTCTCCCTGGGTGCAACCAAGTCATCATGTCCATTACCCCGGGCTGACTAACTCAATCCCCTACAGCAGAGTCAGGTATCTGAGTCTCCTCCAAGGGTGCAAATGGAGTTTCCCTCTGGATGGTGTGGGGCTGGTCATCCTCCTTGTTGCTGTCCCCTGCCTTCTTCACCCTACTCACAGCTCACCACCCCCCCCAGACCAGTGAGCCTCTGGGGGAGTGGGAGTGTGGTGCTTAGGCTCCAACTGTGCTGCCTAGTACCTTTTGGCTACAGCCAGGCTTGTTACTTCCTGTCCTGCTTTGCGACATGCACTGAGGGGTGTACCTCAGATAGGAGTTGCCTCCTTTTATTCAGGACTGCTGATCACAACGCCTTTGAGGTTTACCTGATCCCCCCCTTGGCAGAGTCTCCTGCAGACCTCCAGTCAGCCTACTTAAGTCCTGCAGGCACCCCCAGGTCACTCCTGCTCTGTCCCACTTACTCAATGTGACACAAGCGAGATGAAGACAGAGATTTAGTGTGCGAGGACACCACCAAAAAAACAAATAGACATGAATCACGATCCTGAATAACAGCATAGCTGAGAGCTGTCACAGCAGCCAAAGCTGCAGCTAAACCAGGGCAGCAAGGGAAATGTGTGTCAAAGGGAAGGTGGAGCATGTTCTTTAATGAGTGCTTGAAGGGGGTGGAGCGAATAGTTCACTACCCCACTAAACCACAGGCCTGACCTTTAAATTCTGCTGCTGATTCTAAAGGGTCATAAACAGCAGAGGACGTCCACAATTCAGGATGAAACTTTTGTGCTAAAACATGGAGTTCTGTAGTTGCACTGTGAGCTATGGAGGCCCCAGAAGCACATAGAAACATTGAATTTGTCAGCAGAATGGGATCAGTAGGCCCATTTAATCTGCCCTATTTTTTTTCAAATGAAAAAAAAATAATTTAACGTACAGTCCTGATATATAAAAATTAAAAACAGCTTAAAACAATGACAGTGTAAACCACCATTAAATGAAATAATTTAAAAGAAAAACACATCTTCCTCAAAAATATCTGTTTTTTAAAAAACATTTTCTTCAATATAAGTTATACTGTATATCTCAGCATATAAAATGTTTTGTTGTTACATTTTGTCTCTTCAGACCAAGGAAAATAGGTTGCTGCATACGGCTAGTTCCAACCAGATGAGAAGAGGAGCAGCTACTGGCACTGCTGAGTGATCTTGGAGCACCTCAAACTTATTTATTTATTTCAGATTCAGATTAATCACCTTTGAGCCAAAGCTCTTTTACAAGGGTTCCATGTCAAGTCACAAACAGAAACAAGTAATACAAACAGTATAAGCAAATACCACGGAGCAGAAAAAGAGACAATGGGTACAATGAAGTAGTGTTCATTGATTGGTAGCATCATTAAGCTAGCAGGATTATACAGTTCACAGAGGAATAAGCTTCTGTAACATACAATAAGTTGCTAAGTGCAGAGCAGTGGGGTGGCAGCAGCCAGGAGGCTTTGTCGGATGGGGTGGGGGAGTAGTGTAGGGTGAGGTAGTAGGAGATGGAGGGAGAAGGCTGAATAAAGTTAGAGTTCAAGGGGTGAGCAAAGTGTTTCAGTTAGGAAGGGCAATAACATAGTCTTGCTAGGGCAAGATGGCCACGAAGGTCCCTTTTGAATGGACCAAGCTTGGAGTGTTCTAAGAGGGAGGAGGGGAGGTCATTTAACCACACGGGCCTTCGGTACACCAGGATTCTTTGGGTGAATGAGGTACACTTGTAAGGTACCTGGAGAACACCCAAACTTATGCACCCAATACCCTTCCAAGAAAGACACCACACAGAAGGGAGAGTCCTTGCAGCCAGGGCAGCTTTGGGGAACCAACTTGTTACACAATAGCTGAGACAATAAACTCAACACAATGACATAAAACCTGTACACTCACACGTACATAGAATTTATGACTCTACTTTTAATTCAGACATGGTGTGTCATCCCCACCCCCTCGCAACAATAAAAACTCAAAACTCCAGAGTCCTGCCACTGCCTGGAACCTGAAAGGAAAAAAAAACTAAGGACACCATTAACTTGGCTTCAAACTCCAACCTTAGGAGCCACTACAAAAATTTTATTTTACGAGTTTCGTAAAGAAGAAACTGCTAGGCATACACTGAGTAACCACAGATCGATACTACAAAGGACATGAAAATGCAGCACAGTTAAGTTTAAGTCACAGAAACAGAGTAAAGGAAAGTTTAAAAATGGGTTGGGAAAATCCCTGCATATGAATAGCTAATGGGATTCTAACACCATGGGCTCGATTCTGAAAGGCTGACACAGTGTTTTGGCAAGACCTGCATCAAACCCTGCACTGATCCGAACACATTGACGCACCATGCACCCGATTCGCAAAGGACACGTGCATTTGTGATACTTTATCCCCTTTATGGTGGCTTGCACCAAATATATGATGAAAACCCCATGAAAAGGTCTGCAATGTTAGACCAGCAAAAGCTGGTCCAGCTTGTAGCATGTGGTGCATGGGATCAAGGATCCCAAAATTGGGATCCTTGATCCCGTGCACCACATGCCATGAGTTGATGCATTGAACACATGGTGCATGTGGCTTGCAGCATTCTCTGACCTGCAATCTTGACGGTCAGGGAATGCTGCAAGTCACATGCACCACGTGATCAGCTTGCAGCATTCAAACTCCTTTGAAAATCGAGCCCCATGTCAACACCACCCTTAAAAGAAGCCTCCAATACCAGCCTGTTTTGTTACCTAAAGTAGCAATGTGCTCCAAACACAATTTACATTTTTGCAGTAGTTTCCATTTTTCACTGCAATCTGTACCAGGCTGTCAGATATGAAATGTGTGAAAGAGAAACAACAAGCATGAGTGACATGAAGAAAAAGAGATGAAACTTGATGGTGTAGTGCTCACATGTGAAAGAGATACCAGTTAGCTTGCTGGTCACCAAGTCAACTGCACGCTTGTCTGCCTACCGCCATTCACATGGAGTACAACCTAACAAAGCCCATCCAACACAGTTCCACAGTGCCAGCTACGAAATGCTATGAGTAAGCAATCCCAGCAGCTGAAGGACTGTTTCAAAGAATTAAACAATTAAACCTATTTTGTTTCTGTGTAAAGGGTGCTAGTACCGGAGGCCCAAACCTGTAGTAAGGCTTGAGCCAAACAATCATGGGAAGCCTTCCTCAGTGATGCCAGTCTGACAAAAATCACAACCATGACGGGAGGAAAGACTCAACCCAAACTAATGTATGCAGTCTATATAATGATATTTATTAGTCTCAAGTCATCTAATATCGACTCTGCCAACATTTCATAGCTCCAGGCCACTTGCTTAGGGCTAGCGGTGGTCCTAGAGATACATACAAAACATTTTTTTAAAGATAACAATGTTATAATTCAAAATTAATCCAATTATTGAACTCCCCACAATAAATTCATTTTCTTCAATATATTCTTGACATACCTATTGTGTCATAATCTCAAATTATAACGCTAAATTATGTTGACATACACATTAGAGATGAAGAGCTTTGCTCTTTGTCTGATTCACTGTTACGGTTGTCACAGTCGCTAATTCTTTAGTTGAAGTGAATTACAATACCCTATAGGCTACTGATTTCCGCTGAAGTCCCTAATACTATTATTATGCACATGACAGTAGAGGAACATTTACTGTACTTCTATTAAACTGGTTTATATCGAAAAATTTATATCTGTCTCTTCATATCAAAAGTTAAAGTTGAAAATACTGGGGACTTATTTGGTTTTTAAAGCATAATATACACAGGAATTTAACTATTCGTCAAGCTCCTACCCATGCTAGATTCAAGAAACTACACTGTGATCATCTGCGGGCTACTAGTCCCTGCACCTGCTTTCATCCTCCATAGACTATTCTTCTCCTACTGTCTGCGACCCGAGGCAACAAATTCTCTGACACCTCACTCTCCGCCTCTCTCATAACTATTCTAATCCCTCAATCATCCCTTACCCTCTTCCTCCTTTTCCAACCACTCTCCCCTTCCCTCTCCTCCCAGCTTCTATTCTCCCTAAACCTAATGGTGACATAATGGCACTTATTGCATACTGCACAGGCTTTAGAATATCAGCTTTCTCTCACTTGCTTTTTGCATTTCTTGCTTTCTTTTGATTGTCAAAACTGTATTGACTGTATCATGCTGAAAATGTTTTCCAAATTTGTATTTGATTGTATGTGGTCCTCGTCCTCACTATGTTACATTATCTTATGTGCTGCATCACATGTATACTTATGTATGTCCTCTCATATCCTCCCGGGTCATGCCTGAAAATAGGTATTTCCTATGCCTAGTGCACCCACCCGGTTACCAAAAGCAAATACATAAATAAATGATATTGTTAATAGGACATTCACCTTCTTGACCTGTCATGAAAGTGAAAGAAATGCCTATCCCAATGTGTGTTGTTATAATACAGCAGTTCTCAGAGTCTTACTTATTAGCCCAGTTGCTCCCCCCAGGTATAGGAAGATCTAGTCCTACCTTAATCCTTTAAGGGCACACTGTCAGATCAGTTTTTTCAAACAATGTTAGACTCCTATAGAATATAGATATATAAAAATGATTGCCTCATGCTGCTATATGGCAATCCTCTCTATTTGTATCAAAACACTCCTTTAAATTAAATAATGTTCATTTTCCCTGCTAAATGCATTTCTAGTGTGTCATATAATCCTTTAGATTAAGTGATATACCTTTTCTCATCGAAATGCATTTCTTATATATCACGCCAGTGTCGAATTAATTTCTTAGAAACAATGTTTTTTAAACAAGGGTAGAACATGCATATAATATACTTTCTTTTTTTTTCTCAATAAAATTTTTTATTGAATCACATCTTACAATTTTACAGAAACAACCATCAATGACACAAACATATGCAATTTGACCAACAAAAACAAAAGGCAGGGGTCAGCACTTAGTAGCAACATGTAAAAACCTTTTATTGCACATAAATAAGATACACACATAAAAAAATCTGATCTCACCAAAGCAGGCATACATAAGCCAGTAGTCTCTGGGGTCTCATACTTTTACATACATTTTCCCGCTCCAAAAAAGACCGCCTCTCTGGTCGATACGTAAGCGCGCCCATTGTTCATTAAGCCATTGGTTTCGGCATCTCAGTTGCACCACGAGTGTTTATTTGGCGTTCATTTGATTTATTTTGCATTATTTAGAGCACTTTTTGTAGCCCTGTACTCGTATTTCTTTGCAGTTTTTGCGATTCGGGTCATGTTGTGGCTATTCTGTGGCTTTTTTGAGGTAACGCTCGCCAACACATTGTGGATTGTAAAAGTATGAGACCCCAGAGACTACTGGTTTATGTACGCCTGCTTTGTGTGAGATCAGTCTTTTTATGTGTGTGTATCTTATTTATGTGCGATAAAAGGGTTTTTTACATTTTGCTACTAAGTGCTGACCCCTGGGTTTTATTTTTGTTGTTCTAAGAATTTTCATCTCTGGGGTATTAGTGCACTCCCTTGTTTGAGCACCCCATGTCCAGTATAAAGTGTTTTTGGACTGATATTTTTTTGATATGCAATTTGACCTTACAAGTGACTAAACGTAATAAACTTATGTACAGTTCATATAGTTTGCTGATAATTATCTTTAAACAGGTAATTGATAAAATAGTTATGAAAGTACTATTCTCATAAAACTAGTTTCATATCCTTTTTTCCTTTCCACTATTAAGCTATTACATAATATGAGAGAGAAAAGAAGGGAGACAAAAGGAGAAAGTAGGAAAAGAAGAAGCCAATTAGCAGAAACCCACAACACACTTTCTACCACTGACAAGCCATAATGCAGTTTTGTAATGTAGTAGCGGCTCCCAGTACACCTTATTAACAAACATTATTAAATTCAGACTTGAGTTCTCCATGGCTTATATATACAATTTCATTTCAAATGCCGTGGAGACCTGCTGGTATCTCCTCTGTATTTAAATGTCTCATTTACTTAGCATTCCAAGTTGTTACTGTTTTATCAAGATAAAGTTAAGAGAAATATACTAACTTGCTAACATACTGACATATTAAAAATGCCAGCACAGTATGCCTAACAGTCTTTTGTGTCTGCTTGTTTGGTCAGCCCCCAACCTGGGAGCTGACCTTGCTGTCCCCCCCACCCCCTCTGGCTTCTCCATTCCCAGTCCGAGATATTCTCCCTGTACTGGACTTTGCCAGCACAACCCTATCCCTGTACCTGTCCCAACCTCTCTTGAACCCCTCTACAGTCTCTGCCTCAACTAGTCCCCTAGGCAGCACTTTCCATGGTTCCACCACCCTCTCAGTGAAGTAGCACCTCCTCCTTTCCTCCCTGAGTCTTCCCCCCTCTAGCTTCCACCCATGCCCCCTAATTGTCCCCCCTTTCCTTTGGAGCACCCCGACTGAGCCTCCCCTATTTAGCCCATTCATGTACTTGAAGAACTCTATCATGTCCCCCGTCCCTCCTCTCCTCCAAATTGTACATGTTGAGCTCCTCGAGCCTCTCCCCATAGGTCCTTTCCCCCAAGCCCCAGATCATTTTGGTTGCCCTCCTCTGCATTCTTTCCAGGACTGCAATGTCCCTTTTTAAGTGTGGCCTCCAAAACTGCACACAGTACTTGAGGTGTGGCCTAACCAAGCAGTTGTACAGAGGGATTATCACTTCCCTCCTTCTGGAGGTAATCCCCCTAGCGATGCATCGCAGCATTCTATTGGCTTTGGCTGCTGCCCTCCTACAAGTCTCAGAGTTGTTCATTTTGACATCCACCACCACCACCCCTAGGTCCCTCTCAGCCATCAAGACTTGAAGCATTACCCCCCCAGGGTATACTCTTGGCCCAGGTTTCTGGCATCCAGGGGCAGAACCCTGCATTTCCCTGCATTGAACCTCAGACTCCACTTCCTTGATCACCTCTCCAGAGCATTTAGGTCCTCCTGCAATGTCACCCTCCCCTCCTCCACATCCTCCACACCTCCCAACTTTGAGTCATCTGCAAAGAGACTCATTTCACTCTTGAAACCCTTCCTTATGTCAGAGACATAGACTTTAAACAGGAGGGGCCCTAGGACTGATCCCTGAGGGACCCCACTGATGACCCTCCTTGGGAGATGAGACTAACCCCCCAACCATGACCCTCTAGGTATGCTCTGAGAGCCAATTTCCTATCCATCTGATCATCCATTTCCCCACCCCCATTTCCCCCGGCTTATCCAACAGGCCCCCATGTGGAACTGAGTCAAACGCCTTGCTGAAGTCAAGAAAGAAGACATCCACCGGCATGCCCTGGTCCAGGGCACTTGTCACCTAATTGTAGAACTCTACAAGGTTTGTCTGACATGATTTTCCTGTGACAAAGCCATGCTGTCTATTGTCCAGGTACTCCCAGCTTCTCCAGTACCCCCAGCCTCTCCTTGATAATACCTTCCATCACGTTGTCCACCACTGATGTTAGGCTGACGGGCCTGTAGTTCCCTATCTTCTCTCTTGATCCTTCCTTGTGGGTAAGCACAATATGTGCCACCCTTCAGTCTTGGGGCACCCACCCCATCATCAGAGAGATGTTGAAAAGCAGATCAAGGGTTCCGCCAGGACATCTGCCAGCTCCCTCAGTACCCTGGAATGTAATTGATTCTGCCCTGGCACTTTCTCCATCCTAAGGGACCTGAGGGCTTCCCTCACTCTCTCTAACGGGATTTCCACCTCCACTTCCTCCCTTTTGGCACCCTGTTCTGCCTTCCCCCCTCTTGACAGTGATGTCACCCCCCCTTCCTAGGCCTGCTGGGGCTCCCGATCAGTAAGGGTCCCGGCCCCTTCTCAGTTTCATCATCTCCTCCCTTGGATGATGCAGCCCCTTCCCATAAAAACTGAGGCAAAGTACTTATTTGGTACCTCGGTCTGTTCCCCCTGGTTCTGTGCCCATCCTTCTCCTGTTCTAATCCTGCTAATCTACCCCTTCACCTTCCTTTTTTCCCCAATGTATCTAAAGAACCCCTTGTACCCACTCCTGATTTCCCTGGCCAGATTCTGCTCCTTCCTTGCCTTAGCCAACCACACCACCCTAGTGACTCTTCTGGCTGTCAACTCATACTCCCCTTGATCCCTTTCGCTCCTTGAGTGTTTGAAGAGCCTATAGGCAGCCTTCTTTTCCCTCACCACCTCCTGAACCTCCTGAGTCCACCAACAGGGTTTTCTGGCCTTACTGCATATGTGCCTCACTCTTGCACAAGTCTTAGTAGCCTCCTGCACCCCCTTCTAATGATTTCCCACTTACTGTCAGCATACACGTCTGGCCTTATCCCATCCAAATGATCCTTGAGGATCCTTTCCATCCCCTTGAAGTCCTCCCCCCGAAGTCAAGCACCACCATCTTTGTGTGGCCTTCCTCCCCCTCCCCAGGTCCAGGCAGAACCAGAACATGGCATGATCACTCCCTGCCAATGTATCCCTCACCTCCAGGCCCCTAATCTGGTCACTGTCTGCCAGGACTACATCCAGAGTCCGGGCCACCCTAGTCGGTTCACCCACCTGCTGGGTTAGGACTGAGTCCTGAAAGACATCCAGCAACCTCTGCTCCCTGGCCACTGAGTGCATCATAGTCCCGCAGTCCATCCCTGGCATGTTTAGATCACCCATCACCACCACCCTTCCCTTGCCCAATCTGCAGTATCTCATTACATTTGCACCAGACTCTCTTCCAGTTCCTCTGCCAGTGCAGGGGGTCTGTATACCACTCCAGTTTTAACTCTCTTGCCCCCTTTGTTTTCAGGGTGACCCAAATCACGTCCACAGTCCCCCTCCACCTCCTCCATCCCTCCTATACCAATGCTATTTTTGACTATCAGTGCTAACCCCCCCCGTCCTTCCTGAACATAGTGTAGCCCTCCAGGTTTAGGTCCCAGTCATGCCTAGGGGTGGCTCAGGTCTCAGTGACAGCTGCCACATCCACTGCCCCCTCAGCTAGCATCACTTGGAGCTCTGACATCTTATTTCCCAAGCTCCTGGCATTTAGCAGGACCACCCTCCACCCATTTCCTCCCCTCCCATTTCCCCCCTTGTGTTTCCATGTGACTGCAGTCTCCCCCTCCACACCCTACCTGTTGGCCTTTTTCCATATTCCTCCAACTCCCTAGGGGGGTGGAGACTGAGTCTCTCTTTTGTTGGAGCAATTGTTAAAAGATTAAACTTTTACCTGATGCCATGTGCAAGTTACGCGCATGGACTGAGACTACCTTGCCCTCCAGTAGTAGCTGGTGTCTTGTTAAGCTTCTGCCTTTATACTGTGGTTTGGTCACCTTGATGTGACATTAGTGTCTTTAAAGGCATAACTATGGAAACCGCAAACTGCTTGGTATGGGGGGGGCAGTAGGAACAGCATGTCTCTGGGAAAGAATGTTCTTTTCTTAAGAAGTCAGTTTTTTTCAACTTACTAACTAGGTTGTGCTTATGTTAGTAAAGTTTTCTACTATGAATTCTAATCAAAAACTGTTGGTACTGAGATGTGATTAATAAATGGGACTGAAATTCCAATGATGGGGATTCTGTATAATGTGCTGTGGGGTGGGGTGGCATTGACTTAGCACTAGTGACAGCCAAATTAACATACCTCCATAAACATGTGCCCCGAAATTAAACCCACAGGTCTATAAGTCACTATGACCAAAAGACCACAGAGGTGTAACATGGCACTAGATGGGCCCCCCCCCCCCGGGAACTAATGATCTATCTATCTATCTATCTATCTATCTATCTATCTATCTATCTATCTATCTATCCATCTATCCATCCATCCATCCATCTCTCTCTTTCTCTCTATCTAGCTCCCTATCCATTGAGGAAATCATTTATCCCTGTATACTGAAAAAAACTTTCCCAAATATATTTTGAAATTCTTAAATCTACCCGTTTTGTTAAAGCTATGTTATGAAGAAATGGAAGGCTGACAAGGGAGAATAAACAAAAATACAAAAGACCGACTTGAATTCTTACTCAAAGGTATCAGACTCGAAAAGTGGGAGGCGAGTAGCCATAGTTCCACAAAGCAAATCACTCCTGATCCTAGGCACTCCATTCAGTTTAATCTGTCCTTTGGTTTTCAAAGGGTCTATTACTAATAATGGAATGTCAATGGTACATACTGTCAAGTTCTATATTTGGGGTCTATAAGAGGTCCATTAGAAGATATGCCAACCTTCTATACCAGCCTTCTTCTTCATTCATGCCTCTCTCTCTGACATGGTTATTCGTAGCTTGAAAATCTATCACCATTCCCTTTTTGCAATACAAGCCTCCCACCTACCCAGTCAGAATAGCGCTATAAGAATAGCGCATGCTAAGACAGCGCAGCCTACACCATGCTACCATGGACAGCAACAGGGGAATTACAGCACCATACAGTAAGCGCTCCCCTGGCCACTGTCCATGGTGCTATAGCACAAGACTAGGGCAGAGGAATGGAGGTGGCTAGCTGAGCTGTTCCTGTGGTGTGGAGTGGCAATACCAGAGCAGCTTGGCCAGAAAGGTGGTGGAAACCAGGGTTCTAATCCTGGTATCCACAATTTTACTTCCCCCCCCATCGTAATCTAAATCCAACTCGGAGCTGACTATTTTAATTACAGGGGGTGCAGGGTGTGGAGCCCCCACAAAAATTAAATTTTCTAGTGGTAGTGATTGCGAACCGCACTTGTGATTGCTACCACTGATGGCTATTTTGTTGGCAGCATTGTCTACTGCCGCTTTTCTTGTCATTCCTGTATGGACGGTGCTGTTTTTGACAGTGTTGTCCATACAGGTGCTGACATGATCTAGTGCTGGTCCCCATACATGGCCCATTGTGGTTCTTTGCCAAGTTCAAGGGCACAACATTTTAGGGATGTGAAGATATGTCCTGCAGATGAAAAAATGTCTTGCTACTGAGGATTTCACATAATTTCTCCTAATGCTGCTTTTGTATTCTTGGATACACAGTTGAAGCTGTCTACTGATTTTTCCAATGTAAGTTTGTCACACGGACATGACAGTAGTTAGATCTCAAGCAAGCTGATACACATGATATGGTCCTTGATCTTATATTTCTCTACATTAGATGAGTTTATGAATTCGTTCCTATGAGAGGTGTGAGAGCACACCGAACAGTGGCCACATAGGAAGCTTCTAGGTTTTAATGGTCCCAAGAGCAGTTGGGGTTCTTCCTTTTCTGGTAAATGATGAATAGTATGTACCAAATGATCTTTGATGGTAGGGTTCTTTTTTGCTAGTCATCAGAGGTTTCTGGGAAAATCTGGTAAAATGACCACTACAGACTCCCAGTATGTGTTAGTGTTTATTGACTATGGATCTGATTTGGGGACTCAGGTCTGAAAATCGTGTTCTAAACACTATACTATTATCTTCCAGAGTGGTTTGTCTAATAGTGTTGTTTTAACTGTGACTCATGTCATTAAGCTTGTTCTTGGCAGATTTGATTGTATTCTATTGTAGTCCATTTCTATAAATCTCTCTGCCAGTGTCTTATTCTGCGTCCAATAGTTTGTTTCAAATGGCAATTTCTGTTGGATCTTAAAAATTGGGAATATGGTATACTCTCAATCAATGCTGGATTATGAAAGCTGCTTGCACATAATATTGTATTTCTATCTGTAGTTTTATAATACAACGATGTCTATAAGGTATCTCCTACTTTCTAGATCAAAAGGTCAAGAAATGGAATCTCCATTTTGCTTTTGCTAATGGTAAACCTCACATTTGATGTGCTTGTATTAAGATACTGGTGGAACTCTTTGAGTTCTACATCCATGCCCTGCCAGGGAGCTATGATGTCATCTATGTAGGATTTCCACACCTTAAGCTGCTTAAGGTGTGCATTTCTTTTCACATTATGTATAGGTTCTCAAAGTTTGCCATGAAAAGCTTGGCTTAGGAAGATGCCAAAGAGCTGCCCATTGCTGTTCTTCTAATCTGGCTAACAAATTTGTCCTCAAACATGAAACAGTTTCTACTAAGTACAATTTCTGTTAGTTGTATCAGAGAGTCATTCGGGGAAGATCCCCTATTGGTCTGTTCCTGAGTGCTTGCTGTAGATCCTCAATCCTCTGCTTATGTGGTATACAGGAATAGAGGCTCTCTACCTCAAAAGTCAAAAGAGTGATTTCATTAAGGCCGTGTTTTTCTTCACTTATCTCTTTAATCAACTCAAGCACATGTTTTGTATCTTTGACATAAGGTGGAATTTGTGAAACCAAAGGTTTTATGAAGTAGTCTATATATGTTGGCAATGACTCAGTACTAGAGTTATACCTGACACTATATGTCTGCCTGGTGGGGAACTTAGGCTCCTATGAATTTTAGGTATCATGTAAAAGGCAGGTATTCTGGGTGAATTATCATATATGCCTGCTTCCCATTCAGTTATCCAGCCTCTGCCCGGTCCTGCTTCTAGTAACTGTCTGATCTCAATCTGTATTTCTGATATAGAGTCCAAGTCTCTCTGCTCATAGCTATCTTTGTCTCTCTGGAGATGCAGAAACTCCTCTTTATATTCAACATAGTCCATAACTGCAATTCCACCTCCATTGTCTGCCAGTTTTATTGTAATGCTGCAGTCTTTTTCTAAATCCCTAAGTGCTCCTCTTTGTGCCCTTGTCAAATTCTGATTTCTGGGGTTATGATTATTTTTAGCTAGTTCCTGTACCTTTTAATCAACCAATTTGATATACAGTATCTGGTGATTACGTTTTTGTGGATTATAGATGGCTTTAACTCCTAGGTCATTTTTAAGGGAATTTTTCTTTCCCTTTCCCTGCTGTCTGAATCTGCAAATGGTGCCTCTAATCACAGTTTTCTACAGACTTTTTCACAGTCTATTTTGACTTCAAAGAAATTGGTTTCCATGCTGGGGGAAAAGATAGACCTTTCTGCAACATGTCTGTTAATGGTCTAGAGCTCAGATTAAATATTATCTCCTTATGGGTGATCTCTGCCTCTCTGTTGGTAACAGGCCTTCCCTGCCTCCTCTTCCTCCTCCTCCTCCTCTTCCTCTTTTGCCTCCTCTTCTTGAATCTGACTAACCTCTTTGGTTTCTCAAATTGTATCTGGGTGTCTGTTCATAAGAGCTGTTGTCCCTGCTTGGCCCCTCTCTCGGATCCGATTGCCTGTTGTCATACAGCTCCTCTAAAAAAAAGGGAGTGTTCCACTAGTGTTCCTGTTTCCTCTTCCATTGTCACTACATGTGGAGTAACTGTCTAAGGTATTACTTTCTATTCCATAATTGGTGTAATAATTACTGGGTCATGGTTTTTCCCATAGGGAAACTGGGTTGTAATTTTGCCGTTATAACCAGCTGGTTATAACTGTGAACACATGCCCAGTTTCCCTTTCTCTGCACATGTGATAGCTAGCCGTCTTCCCGAGGAAACACTACACCAGCCACCCCGACCGCCACACTCACTCTTGGCAGTAAGTAAACTTTTTTAAAAAAAGAAAAATGATTGTAACCCTGGATCCCCAGTTGTTTGAGTTCAAAGTGGCCTTACAGATTAAAAAAACAAACAAACAACAAAAAAAAAAAATGAAATGTCTCACCAGCCGCGGACTGCACGTAAGCCAGATGGGACTGTGGCTGAACAGGAATGCGGTTTTATTTTATATAATTACTGTGGCAAAAAAACGTGACCCAGCAATTATATAAAATAAAGGCTGGATAAGTGTGTGAAACTTGAATTTTACACACACCTGTGGCTTGAGATGCCTTAATAAACCCCTCAAGCTTTGCTCTCAGGGTTTATGTGGCATCCCACACCTTGAGGTGTATGTAAAATTCTCATTATAACCCCCTACCCAGCCATTATTCTCTATGTAGTTACCCCTCCTATATTGTTGTTTGTAAGTATATATCATATTATCACGTTAGGTCACTGAAACTTCTTGGTCTTTATATTTTTGTTGTTCAAATTCTTTGATCTCTTTCTCTATTCTCTCTATGATTAATAATGTATATTCAGTGATGTCTGTTTTCATTTTCAAATCTTCTTTCTGCTTATTCATAACCCCAGTTAAGTTCTACAAATATTCTGAGCCCCCGTGTAATCCTTTTACCCTTAACATATTATGCTAATACTAAGGCATGCCACTGTAACTTCTCTTTTTGTGTTACATGTTCTACTTTATTGACAAAGTGCTTTGTGTTCACAGTGTTGATCTGTTGTTTTTTCTTTAAGACTTGGTCCAGGAAACTGTTTGCTTGTTTCTCAGTGAATGCTGGGGCAAACAGGCCCTCCATAGGTAGCAGTCAACTCCCCAATCATTATTCTGAGGAGTTTGTCACTTTTGCTTTGTAGTCTAGGGCCCTCCCTTGAACCCCATTCTGATATGTTCAAATGACAGTCCTGATTATCTGGTGGCACCTCACCCCGATAGCCTTTCAGACAGTGCAATAACAGAGCATTGGTAGTCCAGCACCTCACAATATCCATTCTGACCATGTAATGACAGAGAATTTTTGGTTTGGTGGCCCCCACCATCCCAGTTGCTATTCTGTCAGTGTAATGACAGATCACTGATAGTTCAGTAGCCCACCCATCTCCAATCCTCATGTCATCTCCCCTCTGCACCACAATGATGGCTGACACTCACTAACCTCTCAGTGCCCAGCCAGCCACCATCTGCCCCACACAGCCACTGCACAATTGAGTAAGACTCATGCATGCAAAAACGTACCATGCATGCAAATGGCTTTTTTATTATAGGTACCATGCATGCAAATTTTTTTTTTAATTTGAAATGAATTTCAATTATACCAGGGATTGAGCCGTATAGAAGGCACTGTACCTCAGCATGCCACCAAACCTGGGGGAGGAAATATATCAGACACCACCCCCAATGGTTCATGAGGAAAGCTGGTATCTAGGATACCCCTTACGTTGGTGGCATGCCACCATATTGTGCAATAGATATGGCTTGATCCCCGGCATAACTGAAATGCATTCTAAGTCAGTGAGCATGCACAGTAGCAATTCTAATGTACTTACTAAATTGTGCTGGGGCTGTGTGCAGCAGACAGTTCTTGGTGATGGCAGTGAGTGGAGGGGGAGTGCCAGCCACTGTCATGGTGCTGCGGGAGGATAGTCATGGAGACTGTGGGTGGTGGGCAGGCCTGGACTACCACTGCTCTGTTTTACACTGTTGGAATGGAGAGCAGGGTGCTGGGGACACCGGACTACCAGTTATCAGTCATTATGCTGTCTGAACATCAACTGGAGGGTGGAGGAGCTATTAGACTAGCAAGGATGTGGTTTGCATGTGTCAGAACAGTGATCAGGTGAGGAGAGGTGCTAGACTACCAGGAATAATGTACCAAATGCTTGCATTGTGATGGGGAGTGCTATGCTGCAGCAGTAATGTCTGGTATGTGGAGGATTATACATCATGGCATTAATGGCTGTTTAATGCCTTTACAAACCTTTGAGTATGCCAGAGCACTTGTATACAAGGCACCATCATGCTCTCTGCATAGGCACCCTGGCATATATTGGTGCTGCTCACTAACAGGTGAGTACCTCGCTAACTGTGCCTTTCAATACAGCACATTTAGTGAGTCCACTGCTTTATGGGGTGCTAGCCACTATAGTGAAGCACTAACTCAGTTAGCACTCACTAAATCCCTCCCAATAGCTTGACCTGTTCCTTAGATTAGTTATAGTTCATATTTTAAAATGAAAACACAAGTTTTAGGAAAGGTGGAGACTCCGATGAAAAGGGTGAAAGTGTGATTACGTACCTGCTTTCTGCTTCTACGTATGATACGAGGTTATCTGTCTGTTGCTGAAATAATAGGTTACCTCGACTTTCTGGAAATAAAATTACAAGACAGTTTTTAGTGATGTGTGGGTTAGAAGTCACATATTTGATGATGCTCTGTTCTTTTTATGTTACTACAGCATGTTACTAAAAAATGCAAAAACTCATTTGTTCTTCTCTTATGTCATCAGAAACATGGGTTTGGCTTATCAACATGTTGGGAAACTGCAGGATATTGAATCTCCCACTGCTGCAGCCTTCCTCTGATCTCAGCTACAGGGGATTCTGGGATTTGTAATTACATAAAATGTCAGCTTGTAAGTCAGCAAAATCAATCTGATACAATGTACTGTACTACAGTAAACAGTAAGTATTAAAAATGTTTTGCATACAAAGTGCAAATTGGGACCATTCCCAAACTTCTGTGTGGATCTCTTAGTATTGACGGTTTCCCTTTAGAGTACTGAACTGTGACACAGGAAGTTCACTGCAGTTGGTGGCTCACTGTGTGACTTAAAAGAAACTTTCCAGCATTCTGCAATGCAATGACAATTGCCAGCAGCAGGACTCTCATACCATTCCACCCAAAAATGGGAATTTCAGGACATTCCATTTTTCTTTTATTACTAAACATATCAGAATAAAAATGATTTTTTATAACAATGTCTTCAGTGCAGTACTTAACAAACATCTGTTAATGCCGAATGTTCGCTGCTGGCATTGCTGTTGTACCTGGTCTTGTTTGTACACATTTTTGAGTTCATGCATGCATGTCAAACTCCTTGGGAGAGTAGGCTTTGAGGGGTGTGACACAGCCTGTCCAATGCAGAGTGCTCTGCAAGGGGCTCAACAGCATCACACCAATCCTCAGTCAGGCTGGTTCTGATGCTGTTTTGCCTTCAGTGGTCTGCACATGAAAAGAAAAAGCCGCAGCAATCAGCAGCTGGCTTTTCCCTTTCATCTGCAGGTCACTGCAGAGCAAACAGCTGTTTGCGTGAGGATTTTGGACCCTGACTTAATCCTTTGGAGCTTTGTTTCAACAGGGGGGGTGGGGATGTAGCTCAGTGGGTTGTAACTCAGCCAGGGCGTGCTGCAGCAGATCAGTGGAGGTAGCAGAAGCCAGCTGCTGTCTGCATTTCTTTGTTTTTGGGAGTTTTTTTGCAGGCTTTCCCAGCCGCTCTCAGGAGGTGGTGGCTAGTAAGGGTCAGGCGGGCTCTTTAAATGCTGTGGAAAAAGTAGTGCACAGTCTGTTGCTTGCACCTTCAATTTGGGAGTTGGGACTCATCAGGAGTGGAACTGGAGGAGCCAAGGAGTTGCTTGCTGCTGCCCGCTGAGGACGAGGAGTCTAGGAGAGCCTGCCTGCTACTGCCTACTATACCGCTGTCGGCTGTCCGCTAGCACCATGGCCATCCATCTGTGACGATCGGAGAAGAAGACAGAGAGATGAGAGCTGAGCCACCTGCCACATACCATCCATCGGAGAGAGGAGAGACAGGCTGCTACCAGTCCAGTGCCACCCGTGAGTCCCGTAAGTGAAGTTACTGACTGCGTCTTGTGTCTGCCGTCCAAGAGCTGATGTGGTTCTGGTGTGGTGGTGAGAAAAGGACCTGGTGGTCTCTGGCTGCTCAGTCTGGCTGGCATGCTAGTCTGCTGTGGTGGTCATTGTCTCTTGTCTGTGCCCAGCCCACTGCCAGTAGCCGCGGAGTGCACAAACAGGGCATTGCAGTTACAGGAGCCAGCAGCACCAGCTTCTAGCCTGAGCAGAGAACTGACCGAGTATTGAGTAAATTGCTGTCATGTCTGCACCAGTGTGCCTCTGCTCTGCGGTTAATTTAACAAAAAAAAAAAATTTATTTCCAACTGTGGTCTGGGTCTAGGGTCAATTATCCTATCGGGACTCGGAAACTGCAGTCGGAGAGTAAGAGTAATATTGCCCAACCCCATCTGCTGCCCTGATAGTTTGATACACCAGCAGTGCAGTCAGTAGTACTATATTGGCACCTGAAACGAGGAAAGGATCGGACAGAATGAACCGGCCACAGATCTTTATCTGCCTGAGGCTGTATCGGTTTCTGTTTTTCTGGGTTCGCTTTGCAGCTTACAAAGAAACATACTGTTCTATTTGCACTTTTCCTGCATATCAGGTTTTATGTGAATAAATGTCTTTACTGCTTGTCTGTCCGAATCCTAGCCATGAACAGTACATTTTAAAATGGCTCCACGGGGAGCCAAGCTATTGTTCCATTCAGCTAGATAGTGTACTTTTGCAAACTGCTCCTCCAGACAGAACACATGGGACCCGTTCAGTTACATTTCAAACAACTTCAATTTATTTAATTGGAGACTAAATCCATTGCTTATAGAAACAATGAGGCCTTTTATTGCTCCACTATCAGCCCAACAGGCAGCACCTTTCCCTCCATAGCCACTCTCCTCATGAGTGTGGAGGCAGTGTGGTCTAGTAGTTAGTGTATCAGCTTGGAAATTGGTAGGTCACTGGTTTAAACCTCAGCATAGTCAAATGCTCACTTTGTGACCTTGGGCAAGTTGTTTAATCTCCCATTGCTGCAGTTCACCCAGCTGTGGTAATGAGTTGCAGCAGGACCCCACTGGAAACAAGATATTGCATCTCAGTTGGCCTATCCTGGGTAAACAAATTGTGAAATTAAAATTAAGAAGTTTAAGGTCCCAAGTAATCACACAAAAGTTTGTAAGCCGTGCCCTACCTAGACAGACTGCAGCAGCAGCAGCAATGCCTCTCTGTTGCTACTAAATGTAAAAGAACTAAAACAGTTCCATAATACATAGATAGCAGAATGGCAGGTCTGTCACCAATAAAATAAATAAGCCATCATTTGCATTTTCTACATATATCCCACCCCCTTCCCGGTGTCTATGGGTATGCTTGTGATCATTGTCCATGGGGATGGAGCAGCCACAGTAGAAACTGGGAAGATGACTCACACTTTCTATGTCCACTGGAAAATGGGGTGATAGAAGAAAGCAGTCGGTTAATGTGGTAATAATCATGTTAAAAACTACGACTACCTTCCAAATGTGTGGGGTCCCATTTAACAATAGTCAAATGACAATTCCATGAGAACTGAGAACTGAAACGGGTGTGTCCTTGTTGCCTTTTTAAGATGTGGGAACAATTGCTACTCAGTGCTTTCTTGACTTTCTGATGTGATTTTAAATTGCTTTTTTGTGTTGCTTTGTTTTTTTTTGTTTGTTTTTTTCTTCTCACAAACCCCAGGACTAATGTTCATGGCAGGGGGCTGTTTGTGACTTTATTCAGAGCTGTCAGCCTAACAGAAATTGATATACACAGGACATTCTCCATCAAAAGTTTGTGTGGTGTGGTATGGCTAGTGGTGGGCGTGAATGGACCTCTGTGGGACTAGCTACCTTGATGTGGTACAGAGGCTTGTCGTAATGCAATATTATAACCAAAAGCCAGCCTGTTAGTCTGACACCTGTTGGCGGTGTGGCCGGGGCCAGTAGTGTGGGGGCATGTCTAGTGTGGTGGGAATAGACCTCTGTGGGACTGGCTACCTTGATGAGGAACATAGACTGGTCACAGTGCAACATTGTAACCAAAAGCCAGTCTGTTAATCTGACACCTGGTGGTGTGGCTAGTGGTGTGCTGATGTGTAACACAGAAAATGATGCTTGTGTTGGGTGAGAGGGCATGGATGGGGGGAGGGGTAGCTCACTCTAACTGGAGGGGTGGCAGTGAGTCTTCTTGGTGTGCAGATCTGAAATTCCTGGCTACTTAATGCAGTCACCATCATTTCGTTTCTTGGTCCCGAAAGGTGATTTTGTGGTCACTGCACAGAATCACCTTTCAGGACCAATTAGTGAAATGATAATGCCACTGTTCATGAGGTGGGGTCCCAAAAAGCCCTTTTTGCAAATCTAGTGAAAAAATCCCAAAAATGACTGCGTTATGAGCATGCGTTGTGCAGTTTCTATGCACGTTTGTAACATTATCAATTTTTAAGATTTTCACTCCAAATTTCCAAGATTGCCATTTTTCACACACACCCTTATGAACAGTACAGCTGTCAATTTTTGTGTCCTTCCCAAAATGTGTTTTTGCATCTGTGGTGCTGAATGGCACACTTGCTGTGCAAAATCACCTTTTGGGATTGAGTAACAAAATGATACTGGCACTGTTCATGAGGTGGTGTCCCAAAAAGCATATGTTTAAAATTTGGAGCAAAAATACCAACAAGTGCCTGGGCTGTTAGGGTTTCCAACCATAATGCCCACCCTTAAAATGCAAGACAGAGGAATATACAGAGAAAAATATGGGAAGCATGTACAAGAGCAACACCAACAGTGAACTCTCGGCATTGACAAATGCTTGTTAATATACAGTACATTTACCCAGGATAGAGCAGATGAGATGCAGTGTCTCATTTTCAGTGGTGTACTGCTTTTGCACATTGTTAGATTGTAATTACCCAGGATAGGGCAGCTGAGAGGCAATACCGACTTTTAAGTGAGCCCCCATATCTTGATCCCAAATGTCCAACAGTCTTTTTATTGCCTGACGTTATGATCAAGACAGTTGGAAAGTTTAAAATCTCATCCAAAATGTGTTTTCACTATGTAACTGTGGAAACAAGTTTCGGAGGGGATTTGAAAAATGACACTAGCAGTATTATGGAGCCGGGGTAATGCAATAGATATGTGGAACATTTGGGGCCAAAATCTGCAAAAATAAAATTATGAATAAACATTGGAACAATTTAACATTTCCTCATAAGTCAGTTGGTTTATTACATTTTTGCCCCAGATTTTTTTTTTTTTGCATTATTTGTTTTTCCGCCTCTTGTACCAGAGCCGATCACTCCTTTGGGCCCCTCAGAGGATCTTTCTAACCTGGCAGTCTCCTATCCCCACTGCCCCACATTTGCAGCCTACCCAGGTATCTCCAATGTATCTCTTCATCGGGCGGGTCCCTTACTTACGTGAGGGAGGAGCCTTCCGGCCATACTTCATGACCCTGGATGCTGCTGAGGCGGCAGATGGCGGTCCGGGAGCCCAGAGCTGGAGATCCGGGGAGGCCGTCACCCAATCCACCCTGGCACCATTGTTCCCATTTTCTTCCCTGAAGAGTGACGTGCCACTGATGTCATGGCAAGAGCCAGATGTTCATTGCTCCTAAGACATCGTGGATTGGGTGTCATGCTGTACCCCCAGCCTCTGCTACGGGTCAGCAGACATCGAACTGAATTCCCACCCTCCCCCTGGAGAAGGCGAGGTGGCAGTGGATGCTCCTTCCTTCTCTTCCATGCCAGCCCTCCAGCGACCTGAGTCCATTCCCGAACAAGGGTCGCCGGCGTCATAAATGGAAATCCAACCACTGCACTGACAGGTCGGCCTTGCCCCAGATTTTAAACATCATTTTTTTATGACCACTCCTGAGCATGACAGGTGTCATTTATAAAATAATGGCCAAAACGTCATTTTGTGCCACAAGTATGAAAACACATTTTGGGTAGGATTTGAGAAATGACAGCTGTCACGTTCATGAGGTGGTGTGAAAAAATGACTTTGTTAAAAATCTGGGGTAAAAATACTGAAAATTACCACAGTTATGAGTGTGCATTGGAAAATTTCAGTATACACTTATAACTTTGTCGATTTTAATAGTTTACCCCAAATTTTCAAATTAGCTTTCTTATGACCCCACATACCCTTCTTATGACCCAGCCCATCAACAAGGGTGGGAACATTTTTCAAATCCACCTGAAAGGTGACTTCGCACAAGTGTGAAAACACATTTTAGCCAGGATTTGAAAAATGACAGCTGTCACATTCATGAGGTGGTGTGAAAAAAATTGATGATGTTAAAAATCTGCAGTCAAAACATTGAAAATTACCACAGTTGCGAGCGTGCATTGAAAAATTTCAATGAACACTCATAACTTTGTTGTTTTCAAATATATTTTTACTCAAACTTCTTATGTTGCCTAGTCTACTTATAACTGTGCCTCATGAACAAGGGTGGAGAAAATATTCAAATCCTACTCAAAAGGTGATTTCGTGCCACAAGTGTGAAAACACATTTTGGCCAGGATTTGAAAAATGACAGCTGTCACATTCAAGACATTCTGTGAAGAAATGGCTTTGTTGAACATTTGGGGTAAAAATATTGAAAATTACCAAAGGTATGAGCCTGTATTCATGAATTGCAATGTAGGTTGATAACTTTGTTGTTTTTTTAATATTTTTACCCCAAATTTTTCAACATAGCTTTCTTGTGACCCTCTGCCCCAAAGGTGATTTCAAGCAGCAACTGTGAAATCACCCTTTGGGATAGATTTGCATAATTTCACTGCCATTTTTCTTGAGGTGGGGTCCCAAAAAACGTATGATGAAAATGTGGGGCAAAAATATTCAAAATTTTTTTATTTAGTTGTTTAACCAGGTATAGCACACTAAGCTGAAAGCTTTTTTACAGGAGCGACCTGGGAGCATAAGGAAGTTAAATGACTTGCTCAGGGTCACACAGTATGCAAGTGGAAGTTGTGGGATTCAAACCCAGGTCTGGTCTGCTGGATGTCACCAGGTTTGCAGCTCAGAGCCTTAGACCACTGCGCTATACTGCCTCCAAAAATGACCAAATTATGATGACACATTCAAAACCCATTGAAATACATTGAACTGCATACCTGATTTCCTCATTTTGCAGTCCAGCATTGAAGAGTGAAGACCTATCTACAGTCCAGAGAGGACTGGATCCCCAGTAGGTAAGTAATGGCTTGGGGGGGGTGGGTGCTAAGTGGGATGGTCAGGTGGGAGGACAGTAATGGCAATGGCAACAGACATTGATGGACAGTTTTCTTTTTTACAGATACTGTTTACATTAAAAAAAAACCTACAAGGGATGATTTTCCTTATTTCAGGTATGTACACTTGGATTGGGCACCCCAGTATTGGTGTTATGTTTGGCAGCACCAGCGGTGGGCTCCCCAGTCTTGCGTAATCAAAATGTGCAGGGTGTGGGGTATCAGCCAGCACAGTAGATTGGGCACCCCATGCTGGAATTCTAACATGGAAGGCATGAGAGAGATTGGTGGAAGTCATTATATTTGATGGCACCGGGAGTACGCTCCCAGGTCTGCACAATGAAAATAGGGGCGGTGGAGGTGGAGAGCTGCTTGAGTAACTTGGGGCTGTAGCCAGCATCAGGGATGATGTTGGGGTGGAAGGATTGCAGCAGACTGATCAAGACAGATCAGCTGTGCTTGCTGGGCAGTGTTGCGTAGATCAAAGGGAAGAGCTGCCCTATGATTGGTCCAGCTCTCTCCTTTAAACTACACAAAGTTTACTCCCAGCAAGCAAGAACAGTGTCATGATCAGCCTGGCTGATTGACTGGTGTGACACTTACAAACCCCTTGCAGACTGCCCTGCACTAGACCACAGTGACACACCTCTCAAAAGCGACTATATCATAACAAAATGTTTGCTGTGCCTGTGCATGGCAAACATAAAAGTGGAATGTCCTGGAATTCAAATATTTGAGTAACGTTGTGAAATTAAGCTCTGCTGATAGCAGCTGTACCTAATGAACTCGGAAAAGATGGAGGTGCTGGTTGTGGACCCAGCGCATCAGATGAGGGGACCGGGGGTTGGTTCATCCTCCAGGCTTTATCTTGGGGGTGTATCACTCCCAGCCTCTGAACAGGTGCATAGCCTGGGGGTAATTTTTGACAAAGGGCTGAACCTGAATTCACAGGTGTCTGCCGTTGTCAAGTCCTCATTCTACCATCTGAGGAATATCTCCAGGATTAGGCACCTTGTTCCATCCGGCAATCATCCTACGCTGGTCCATGCCTTTGTGTCCTCGTGCTTGGACTATTGCAATTCCCTTTACCTAGGGCTATCTGGGGTGGATATCCATGCCTGCAGCTAGTGCAGAACGCAATGGCCCAGCTTTTGACTGGTACCTCGGTCCAGTCATATTTACTAATGGTGCTCTTGTGGACTGCACTGGCTTACTCAATACAGTGAGCAATCACATTTAAAGTTGGTCTTCTGACTTTCAAAGCCCTACACGGACAGGGCCCAGACTACCTGAAAGAGCTCCTGGTTTCTTACTGCCCTGGACAATTGCTCTGCTCAGCTGATGAGGGGTTGCTAGAGATCCCGAGGGTGTGCTTGAAATCCTCTGGGGCCTGTGCATTTATGCATATGGACCCTATCCTCTGGAATTCTCTACCCCATCAATTAATTTTTTTTTTAATTTAATTTTTTTTTAATTTAGTTGTTTTACCAGGTATAGCAATACCAGGTACTCCAATTATAGGAGTGCGCGACTGTGGAGGGATTTAAAAAGGCCCTGAAAACATATCTATGGAGACAACCTTTTGGTGATTGATCTAATTGAATCAGCTGTTTTATATATTTTAAGATTGTAATGTTTGATGTGTTTTTAAATCCTGTAAGGTGCCTTGGTTTTTGAAAGGCACCATAGAAATAAAGTTTATTAATATTATTATTAATTACTATTATTATTATTACTAGCTGCACACTCGGGTAGACTTACTTAGACCAATTGGCGTGTTCTGCTGGCAGATTCGTATGTTCATATGTATGTTCGTATGTAAAATCGCAGTGACTCCGTTCATGAGCAGAGGTTCTAAAATGCCTATGTTGAAAATTTGGTGACAAATGTCCATAAAATAACTGTGTTACATGCGTGCATGATGCAGTTTCCACGCACTTTCGTAACTTCGCAAATTTGTAGTTATTTTCACTCCAGATTTTCAACATTGACATTTTTTCAGACCTCCTTATGAACAGTACAGCTGTCATTTTTCACATCCTGCCTGAAATTTGCATTTACACATTTGGTGCAGAATACCGTGCTTGCTGTGGAAAATCAATGTTCGGGACAGATTAAGAAAATCATAGTGACAGTGTTCATGAGCAGAGGTCACAAAATGCCTATGTTGAAAATTTGGTGAAATAATTCCACTAAATGGCTATGTTACGTGCATGTGTTGCGCAGTTTCCACGTATGCTTGGAAGTTTGAGCATTTTTAATACTTTCACTACAGATTTTCAACATTGCCATCTGTTTACACCTCCCTATGAATGGTACAGCTGTCATTCTTCACATCCTGCCCAATCTGTGTTTTCGTACATCTGGCGCACAATGGCACGGTCACTGTGGAAACTCAAATTTCGGGACACATTGACAAAATCACAGTGCCACTGTTAATGAGAAGAGGTCCCAAATGCTTTCATAAGGTGGGGGCCACAAAATGCCCATGTTGAAAATTTGTACTGCAAATACCAACACATGCCCGAGGCGTTACAGTTTCTAACCATAACATCCCACCCTGTACAGATTGACAGGCATCAGGAGTGTGCCTTTGGATTGCTGACTGTAATGCTCATGCCATTCCAACCCACCCCCACCCTGCAGCCACTGACAGACATCGAGCTGTGCCTTGGAGTCTTCGGCCCCATAGTTCACCCCATTCTATATTGCACCCATTTCAGTGTATGTCCTTATGGAGTGGGGTGATTGTAAAGCCGAACACCCTAAGGCACACCTCAACACTTGTCAGTGTCTGCAGGATAGGGTGAGGTGAAATGGCATGAACGTTATGGGCAATTACCAAAACACATGTCCCAATGCCTGTCCATCTCTGCAAGGTGGAGGTGGGGTTGGCGTGAAGTTTAATACTTCACTGCCATTCCTACTCTGCATCTGTCTAACTCCTACAGTGCCTATGCTAATTAATACCAGCAAGCAAACATTCGGCATTGACAAATGCTTGTTATAATGGGGACTGTGTTACTTTGTGTTGTAGTCAGGTTTCTGTTCATTTGTTTTGCAAACAGCAAAAGACTGAGTGACCTTAGTGGGGGTGGAGAGTTACTGTAGTTTATGTAGCTTGCTAGTTTGACTTTGCAGGACGGTAATAGTTATGTATATGTGACACGCCTGCTATGGTTCTTGCTGCTCGAGTTTTGCTAAGGTTTCATGTGAATTTTGTGTTCGAGGACAGTGTTACTTTGTGTTGTAGGCAGGTTTCTGTTACTGTACTTTCCTTTTGCAGGCAGTGAAAGACTCTATAACATTGGTGGATGGGGAGGCTAAGTTAGTTAGGTTTCTATAGTTTGACATTAGTTTGTCTTGGGAGAGAGTCAGAAATATGTGTGACATCACTGTAGTGGGTAATAGATTAATGTCAGCTAACACACCATAATTCACTGAAGTGGCATTGTTTCAGTGAATAATGGTGTGTTAATTAACAGAACTAACATGTCAATTATCTATTACCCACCACAGTAGTGTCATTTGAGTTGGTAACAGGGTTTCTCAGGAGCTGAAAATTAGTAGGTAATAGGGAGTATTTATTTTAATATATCTATAGCCTATGGAGAAGTTTGTGCTATAGAAATTTGGAAAGAAAATTTAATTAGTTTTCTAGTGGTGCATGGCATGAACTACTAGTACGCAAGGTTGCACAGATTGTATCCTCTATCCTCTTCTAAATTAAAGAATACATAAACTTGGTCTTTGTTATAAAACAATATAAATATCTACTCGTAGGGACATAGATAACAGCATTACCTAAACAATGCTGTCCTCTGTTCTGTATAGTGCTGCAGTTTTATGCCGGTGACAACTCACCTCTCTCTCTCTGGGCTGTGACAGCTTTCAGTATTCGCTGCCACTAGCTGGATTCGCCCAGCGCCGAACTCCCCCTTGCACAGAACTAGGAGGTCAAACATGCAATTGCACAGATCAAAGCCTGGTAGTGTGTCTCTCGGGTGCTGGATGCTAAACAGAGTTTTGCCTCAGCCAGAGGAAACCATAAATTACCTTAGAAATAATTGAAATCACAGCCACAACTGCTGAGTAAATAAATAGCTTTTTACTTGACAGAAGGTCAAAAGTAGCATTACAGGATATATATGTTTAACACAAGAGAATAATGGTGTTGCAGTAAAAGTAATCAAATGTTTTTAAATAACAGATGACAAAAGAAAAAGGCTATTACTGAGATATGGTATTATTATTCTTACCCGTCCCTATCCATCAAGAGAAACTGGACCATATGCTATCTGCCAGCTCCCACAGACATAGCTTGAAGGGTAGGCCCAAGCTTAGCCTCTCAGATGTAGCTTCCCCCAACAACTCCAAGAGCAACTCAACTCTGTCTTTCAACATCTTATATTCTTTCTTGAGAATAGGTGATTCCTATTCCCCCTTTGAATGCACCAACCATCTACCATGTATGTATTTAATTGCTTCAGTCAGACTGAACACCTATCAGTGTCCAATTATATTCATTTTTATGTTTGCTTGCATGCATGTGCAAGAAACATAGTGTCACCATATGAATTTTCGTAGGTGTGCCACCCCGCTTCCAATGCCCTGCTCCTTCTTGCAGGCGCAGCCTCACCACAAAAATAAATGTCCGAGCTGTCTATGACAGCAGTTCAGATGCAGTTGCGTACAATTGAAAGCCAAAGACTGCTACAATGAGCGGTGGTAACGTATAGGCAATTTGCATATTGCCGTCGGCAGGTAATTTACATACTGCCGTCGGGAGTATGCAAAGTGCCTACACTCAGCACTGCATGTGAACAGCTATCATAAACAGTTCCATTTTTTTCTACTCCCCCCCAACAAACACCCAAGTAGCATGCTGGGAGCCCACACCAGCATGCTTATGTGCTCCTTCCCCACACACTGTATGGCTGATGGGGGTGCCCAATCCCCCGTTGGTTCCACTGCCCCCTCCCAAACAGACTTCCAGGTGCCATGCTGGGAGCCCACCCCAGTGTGGCAAAAGTCCACATGGTCGATGGGGGTGCCCAATGCCCCATCGGCTCCACTGCGCTCCCCCCCAAAAAAACAGACTTCTAGGTGCCCCCAGCATGGCAAAAGTCTGTATGGCAGACAGGGGTGCCCAATCCCCCATCACCTCCACTGCCCCCCCCAAAAAAGCTTCCAGCTGCCATGCTTGGAGCCCTCCCTAGTGTGGCAAAAGTCCCACGTTGTCTTCCTGAAAAGAAAAAAAACACCTGCAAAAAAAAAAGGTCCCTAGTTGACTGTCTTGCCCTCCCCAACCTGCCCACCCTCTGCACCACCTCCCACACCTCCCCACACCTCCCTGACCCCTATACTTACCTCTGGAGCCCAGCACAACAATCTTCAGTGGACCAGGAACATGTCTGCACTCTTTAAAGCTGACTGCGAACTGAAGAAATGCCAGTAAGCTGTATAATGGAATAAATAGGGGGGGGGGTTCAACTTTGGTGCATATCTCGTCCATTTTTGGGAATTCTTACACCAAATTTTCAACATGGGGTTCTTGGGGTCCCACCTCATGAACTCAATCACTGTCATTTTGTTATTCGGTCCCGAAAGGTTATTTCATGGTCACTGCGCAGAACCACCTTTCAGGACTGAGTAATCAAGCGACAGTGTCACAATATGGTGGGTCCCCAAAAACCTATGTCTGAAAATTCAGTGAAATCCCAAAATGACTGTTTTACTGAGCGTAGCATTGTGCAGTTCTTATGCATGTTCGTAACTCTGCTAATTATTTATGTTTTCACTCCAGATTTTCAATGTTGCCATTTTATCACACCTCCTTATGAGCAGTACAGCTGTCATTTTTCACGTCTCACCCAAAATGTGCTTTCGCACATGTAGCGCATAATGGCACAGTCAGTGTGCAAAATTAGTGTTCAGGACAGATTAAGAAAATCACAGTGACACTGTTCATAAGCAGAGGTCTTAAAATGGCTATGTTGAAAATTTGGTGACAAAAGTCCATAAAATGACTGTGTTACGAGCTGCATTGCGCAGTTTCCACATACCCTCGTAAGTTCACGAATTTGTAATATTTTCAGTCCAGATTTTCAACACTGGCATTTTTCCACACCTACTTATGAGCAGTACAGCTGTTATTTTTCACACCCTGGCCGAAATGTGTTTTCACACTTCTGGTGCAGAATAGCGTGGTCGCTGTGGGAAATCAGTGTTTGGGACAGATTAAGAAAATCACAGTGACACTGTTCATGAGTGGAGGTCCCAAAATGCTTGTGTTGAAAATCTGCTGTAAAAAATCCCCAAATTAATTACATTATGGGTGTACGTTGCGCAGTTTCTATGCACGCTCGTGACTTCACCAGTTTTTGTATATTTTCACTCCAGATTTTCAACATTGCCATTTTTTACACCTCTTCATGAATGGTACACCTGTCATTTTTCACATCCTGTTCGAAATGTGTTTTCGCACCTGTGGCGCCAAATGGCGCAGTCGCTGTGCAAAATTACCTTTCACCTAACGAACTGATAGTGTAACTGTTCATGTGGTGAGGTCACAAAACGCACATGTGGAAAACTTGGAGTAAAAATACCAAGAAACGCCCAGGGCATTAGGGTTTTCGACCATAGCGCCCTATCCTGTAGGGACTGACAGGCGTCAGGGATGTGACTTGGGATCGTCGACAGTAAGGCTCATGCCATTCCACCCCCCCCACCCTGCAGCCAGTGACAGGCATCGACGTGCGCCTTGGACCCTTTTCCCCCAGAGTTCACCCCATTCTCCTACAATGTGCCCATTTCAGTGTATTTCCTTATGGAATGAGGCGAATGTAAAGCCCAAACACCCCAAGGCACACCTCGACACTTGTCAGTGTTTGAAGGGTAGGGTGAGGTGAAATGTCATGACCATTATGGGTGATGACCCAAAGGCACACCCCAATGCCTGTCCATCTCTGCAGAGTGAGGGTGGAGTTGGCGTCAGTTCAATACTTCAGTGCCATTCCTACACTGCATCTGTCTAACTCCTGCACTTCCACTGCTAATGCCAGCAAGCAAACATTTGGCATTGACAAATGCTTGTTAATCTTAAGTTTATATTTGAGTGATACAATCCCTTTAAACTGTGAGTCTGTGTGTACATGTCCACTCCCCTTCTTGGTCACCGTGTCTGAGATTTATTACTTGGCTCTTATCTAGATGCTGGTGACCAGTGGAATCCCAGCCTGTGTGTTTTTTTCCCAGACTGCTAAAAAATGCCATCCCCAAAAATCCAAGCCTTTAACTCCTTCCTTCCCATTTCTGTCACAACGCCATTTCATCAAGTTTAAAAAACAAAAACAAACTGATTTATTCTTTTAAAATCCATGCTTCTAGCTGGTTCTAAAATGGACGCTATGTCAGTGCGCAATAACATCATGAGATCACAGTGCTCCAACATTAGCACCGTACTCCAGTTGTACGCTATGAGCATATATCATATGACCTCTTTTTTGCATGCATTAATGCAAAACAAAAAAACTACACTTAACATGACTTGAGAGGAGTTTCTTTGAGCTGCTGGGATCCGGGGCCGCATTGGCGGTGGGAGCGAGAGCGGAGGACCACATCGGTGGTCACAGGAGTCCTGGGGGGCCGCAGGAAGCCGCATTGGTGGTAGAGGAGCTTCCGAGGGCCAACGCCACTCAGTTGCAAGGAGCGGTGGGGCCAATCAGCACCAAGTGCACAATTTTCAAGGAGCGACTGGGCTATAAAGGACATTAGCCCAGTCACAAGAGCTGCAGAGGAGTTTCTTTGAGCTGCTGGGATCCGGGGCCACATCAGCGGTGGGAGTGAGAGAGAGAGAAGGACCACATCGGTGGTCACAGGAGTCCCAGGGGGCTGCAGGAAGCTGCATCAGTGGCAGAGGAGCATTGGAGGGCCACCGCCGCTCAGTTGCAAGGAGCGGTGGGGCCAATCAGTGCCAAGGGCATGATTTTCAAGGAGCGACTGGGCTATAAAGGACATTAGCCCAGTCGCAAGAGCTGCAGAGGAGTTTCTTTGTCCCACACCACCCTCCCCAGCCCCAACCTCTATTAAATAGGTGGAGCCTTGGAGGGGGAAAGGCTGTGAGTGGGAAGCCTGGACTGCTGTGGGTGTCCTGGATTGCTGCTGCTGACTGGAGCTGGGAGGAGCAAGTAGAGTGGGTGAGGACTGAAAATATCATAGGAACAGTTGACTATATTTTTGCCTGACTATATGCTGCTGAAAGGCATGCAATGTGGGTCCTGATTCTGGGCTGTGCTGTTTTTACTGCTACTGAACTTGGGCACCATATAGTACATGCTAGTCACACATACGGAGGTGGGATTTGAGAGTCGTGAACTGGGAAACTGCTGACAGTACTGTGTATACTGTTTTATACTGCTGATTATATAGTACTGTTCTTTGATAGTGCTTCCTTATATGTGACCTGATAACTGCTGATTTATATAGTGCTGAGGGGTTTTGAAAACTGTTAAAGGGGATACCTGCGGTTGAACAGTTGCTCAAGTGAGGTGGGCAAAAACTACTGGGCTGCAAGTGGCTAGGCCTGCTCACACCAAAATGAGGGTGGATTTGGGGCCGACTAGTGTGGGCATCTTTGGCAGGGTGATTGGGTGCTCGGGGTGCGGGGCAGCGATAATCCTAAATTGGGCATGGAAGAGCGCAGAGTGCCCAGTGTGTTCCCAGCTGGCAGGACTTAGGGCGGAGGTAGAGGGGATCAGAAGAGAACTAGAAGACATGGAGGGGGGTTGGGAGGGGAAACAGTCCCATGGAGGGTGGAGAGGCCACTATGGCATACCCCAGGGTGCAGGTAGAAACAGGCCCCATGGTGACTACGGAGGGGGAGGGTGTATTACATGCAACTCATAAGGAGTAGGGCGTATCACAAGAAACAAACGGATAACACCCCACAGGAGGGGGGACGGCCAGAGGGAGATAAAGAGGGTGGGGGAGGCAGGTGACAACACACCGGGGGCAGGCATTACTCTTAGCAACAGATACTCCATGCTCTACCCAGGAGAGGAGGTAGTTGGGGGGGGAGTAGGAGAGCAGAGAACATTTGGTTGGGCTGCCAGGAGGGGGAGGAAGGAGTAGGAGGGGAAATGACACTGGAGAGGAGAAGGCAGGCAGTGAGAGGAGGACCAGTAAAATGGAGGCGGTGGGAAGCGGGGGAAGAGGAGAGGGAGCTGGGGCTGAGCAGTCACCCAGGCTGGGGAGCTCAGCCAAGGGAGGGTGGTTAAAGGCACTCTAGAGGGACAGGGAGGGGAGGGAGGAGGTATCTACCAAGACTGGGAAAGAGGAGGAGAGGAGGAAAGTTATGCCAGAAGGGAGAGGGAGATAAGATCTGAGGGGGAGGGAGGCAGGCTGGAGGAAGCTGGAGGGGAGTTGTGGGCTCTGGCC
Source organism: Neoceratodus forsteri (assembly GCA_016271365.2). Classification (NCBI taxonomy): domain Eukaryota; kingdom Metazoa; phylum Chordata; order Ceratodontiformes; family Ceratodontidae; genus Neoceratodus; species Neoceratodus forsteri. The sequence continues at coordinate 137,294,465 of JADMNL010000024.1, forward strand.
CAAAAAGGGAGTCCGGGGGGGGCCAGCTGTGCCTGCCAGGAGGTTGGGTGGGAGAAGAATAAACTGGAAGCCTCATGCAGAAGGAAGAGCATGGTAGGTCACATACAGACGAGTGAACCCTGGACAAATGGGGGTGCAAGGAGTAAGTTGGGGGCCGATGACAGAAGGAAGAGCCTGGAAGGGTCAAAAGGGCCAGTAAGGGGGGGGTAAAGGTGATCCTGCTAGGGGACTCCATGACAAGGGGCATCCAGTGGGAGGGAGTAGGGGAAGGTACAAGCAGCAAAGTAAGGGTTAAATGTATCCCAGGACTATCCGTTCACAAGGCCAAATTCCAGCTATATTCCTTAGCTTTGGAATGCGGGGGAACCCCTGATTTTCTGGTACACCTGGGCACAAATGATATGGAAGGAAACAGCGAACTGGAAATCTAGGAGAGGTTCCAGGAGCTAGCCAGGGTCTGCCATTCTATTGGGAGTTCAATCTCTTTCTCGTAAATCCTGCTTGTGCCTACGGCACCCAGGGAGGCCAAGCACAAACTAAAAAGTGTGAACCAGTGGCTCAGGGAGTGTTGCAGGGAGGAAGGGTTTGGACTGGTGGGGGATTGTGGGGACACATGGGAAGATAAGGGGTTCATTGACCTACGCAGCCAGTATAGTGTTATGCTTATGTAACTGTATTAGTTTGGTTGTGGCCGTTCGCACTCTATTCCAAGATTACCACCCCTGTAGGGAGTAGAGCAACAAGGAACTCTCAGAGAGGGTTCTGCCCTCTAGAGGAGCCACGGGACGGTTCCCGTGGCTAAAGGTACCTTAGGAATCCCCAAAAGAAATGTAGTATCATCCCCAAAAGGAGGCAACATGATGCGTATGAGCAAGCAGGAACAGTGACATAGGAGCAGTAACTGCAACATAGTAGTAGAGAAGAATAGTGATGGCTTGTATGAGAGAAGGGGATCCCCTAAGGAGAGAGGGAACGGCAGGACATCCTCCACCTCCATCCAACAATGAACCTACCTAAGGAAACTAGGGGAAACAACTATGTTAAGTAAGTGTTATGACCTGAGGCAACGGAGGACAGAAAAAAACCCTATGAGGAGGAAATCTCTTGGGATCCAAGGCCTAGGTCGCCTTCCCTGCAGGCTTGGGAAATTGTATTTAGTGACGTCTCTGCAGCTGCAATTTGGAAAACCCAATTAAAGGGAGGTGGAAATATTCCAATTTGGAGGAAGGCTCTCACTCAAACCCTCTAGCGGGAATGTCGTGGAAGGTTGAGAGAAAACTCTGCAACAATATGAGCATCCAAGGCACAGGAGGAGAGCAACAACTGCTGAGGCACTCACCTGGTCTACCCGCCCTAAATCAAACCAAGTGAACCAGAGGCAGTTGAGGGGAGAATGCGGTGAAGGTGCCTTGCTAGGGAAACCACTAAAGTCAATGGCCAATCGTTATAGTGGAACACTAGAGCCAAAGGAGATCATCATAACTACCCTTCACCACTAGTCTTAAATTCTACACCAGGAGCTGCTGTCACATAGCAGGCAGCTAAAGCCAAACCCGGGGAGAGGACATTCCCAGCTATGGGCCATGTGAGAAGGATCCCGCCTCAAGTTTGAGACGCTCAATGATGCGGACTAAATGCAGAGCAAGACCATCGGCTGCAGGAACCTGCGCCAGATTAGAATGGCTGGCATGATCCAGAATTGATTGAGAGCTGTAAACCTGGTGAGTTAAATGAGCACGGCGTGCTGAGATCGTAAGAAGCATTGAGTGCTGAGACCCTGCAAGGTCGAATGCAGATTGAGAGCAGTAGAATCCCAGGCAAAGCAGAGGGGATGGCACTAGGCATAAAGCAATGGTTTGTGCAAGCAAGGAGCAACGGTTGCGTAAGCAAATGGGGACCTGATAGGTCAGTAAGCAGAAGTAGTAATAGGTGGACCTGTATAACAGCTGTATAGCAAGTAAACAGCACTGAGTTAGGGGCAAGCCAGCCAGACATGAATAGCCAAATCAAGGTGACAAACTGAGGATTTTCGGCAGCGAAGACAGGATTTAGAACAAAATTAATTAACCACATTGGCCACGACCCCCCAAACACCTCCCAGTCCCAGCCGTAGGACAAACAAGGAAGCGATGAAAGGCAGAGAACCACATGCAGATATAAAAGCTAGTTTAATAGTCTCAGCAGGAGCTTCAGCTAACCTCAGAGTAAACAAGGTAGAATAGGAATGGGTGTAAACAGTGCAGCAGCAGGAAGCAAGTGGGCCTGTACAGCAGTAGTTAAATGAGTACAGTGTTAAAACACAGGCACTGGGTACAATAGTAATTAAAGTAAACAGTCAGTAGCAGTGGCTGAAGTTGTAGGTAACTGAAAGCAGTAGCATGAGCTCTGAGTAGGTTTGCAGTTGTAGTGCAGTAAATTGAGAGTTGCAACTGAAAGCAAGCAGAATGAGCTCTGTAGTAGCAGTGTGCCAGGAATTTTAAAAATAAAAGCCTCCCAAAAGAGGAAACCAAAACAGAGAAAGGCCCCCCCAAAAAAACAAGAAACAAAACACAGGGAAGCACACAGCTGGAGGAAAGATACAAACCAGAAGCAGGAAAACAAACACTGAAGTCCAGCAGAAACAGCAGGCTTTTTTTTGGGGGGTGGGGTAGGCAGCTAGGAGGACAAACCAACATAGCGTCCGGCTGCAAAGACAAAATGCTTCACAGTAAGGCTGAGAGGAACTGCTTATATAGCTCAGGAAGTGGGAGTGTCTGGCTGCTTGGTCACCGAACTACAGGCAAAGCCTTTCAATTATATGCTAGGGATAGGCTACATCTTAACCTAGAGGGGAAGGAGATCCTAAAGCTGAAACTCGCTGAATTCATACACGTGAAGTGGGGTTTAAACTTGTAAAGGAGGGAGGGACTAGTGCAGGACTGGAGACAGGAGGACTGACCGTAGTTCCTGGTCTACGGCGGCAAATAAGGGCAGGGGACTCCGATGGACACAATGCAAAAGCTGTGCAGGAAAGGTCAAATAGGGAGTGCGCAGGGCCAAATCAGCTGTGCAGGGGGGTGGGGTGGAGGACGATCCTGGTCAATGCCAGGAGTATGGGCAACAAAATGCCGAGCTACAGGAGATGCTGGCAGAAGGATCAGCGGATGTGGCAGCGATCACGGAAACATGGGCCACCCAGAAAAATGATTGGGACCTAAATTTGGAAGGCTATAAAATATTCAGGAGGGATAGAGAAGTGCGTAGAGGAGGAGAAGGCGTAGCACTGACAGTTATGGATGGAATAATGGTAAGTGGAGTGGAAGAGGCAAAGGGGAGAGTGGAAGCTATTTGGGTAACCGTAAAATCGAGGGGAGGAAAAAGATTAAAAGTAGGGGTGGTTTACAGACCACCCGGAATGGATGAGGATCTGGAGGGAAAATTGGTAGAGCAAATCAAGGCGCACTGTGACCGGGGAAAGGGTAGGGTGGTGGTCATGGGGGACCTGAATATGCCGGGGGCAGACTGGGACACCATGATATCAGTGGTGGCCAGGGAGCAGAGGCTGATGGATGTGTTTCAGGATGCCTTTCTGGTCCAACAGGTGGGCAAGCCTACTGGGGGGGGGGAGGATACTGGACGTTGTCCTTGTAGACAGCGACCAGATAAGGTATCTGGAGGTAAGTAGCCCGCTGGCAGGAGGGGACCATGACATGGTCTGGTTTATGCTGTGCCTAGAAGGGGAAGAAAACTGCTCAAACACAGTGGTAATGGATTTCAGGGGGGCGGATTTCGTGGGCATGGGCAGGATACTGAGGGGGCGCTTGAGCCAGATCAGGCCAGACATGGATGTAGATAGTTTGTGGGAGGCCATTAAAAAGGGGGTACAGGAGGCTACTAGCTTGTGTGCAAGGGTAAGGAGCAAAAAAAGCAGGGCCAGCAAGCCGTGCTGGTGGACCAGGGAGGTGCAAGAGGCTGTAAAAGGTAAGAAGGCTGCCTACGCACATTTTAAGTGTTCCAGGGGGGAGTGGGAGAGAAGGGAATATGAGCTGTTGGCTAGAAGGGTCACAAGGGTGGTGAGGGGATTGAAGGTTAGGATGGAGTCCAACCTGGCTAAGGATATACGAGGGGGGGAAGGGTTTTTATAGATACATAGGGGAAAAGAAGAAGGGGAGAGCACAGATCACCAGGATTAGGACTGGGGGTGAATGGGCTCAGGAGGTGGGGGAGCAGGCAGAGGTACTGAACAAGTATTTTGCCTCAGTTTTTAGGGAGGGAGACATGGACTACATTAAATCAGAAAGGGGGGGCAGCTGAGAGGATCAAAAGAGGCCGGGGCACCAGGCAGGCCAGGCCCAGAAGAGGACGGGGCTTTTTCTGAAGAGAGGGCTAGGGAGGGGGAAATCACAGAGGACAGTGTGAGGAAGGCCCTATGGGTGCTAAAAACTGACAAGGCACCAGGACCAGATGAGGTGCACCCAAGGGTACTGAAAGAGTTGGCGGACAAACTAGCAGATCCACTAGCTAGGCTGTTCAATGCTTCCCTCCAGACAGCAAGGGTGCCCCAGGATTGGAGGGTGGCTCACGTGGTGCCCATCCACAAAGGGGGGTCTAGGGAGGAGATGGGAAATTACAGGCCTGTCAGCTTAACGTCAGTGGTAGGTATACTAATGGAGGGCTTCATCAAAGGGATGCTCGGGAGGCAACTGGATAGGCTGGGACACATGGATGAAAAGCAGTATGGTTTCATCCCAGGGAGATCATGCCAGAACAACCTCATAGATTTCTATGACTGGGTGACAGGGACCCTGGACAGACAGAGTCCAGTGGATGTCTTATATCTGGATTTTAGTAAGGCGTTCAACTCGGTTCCCCACTTTGGGCTGTTGGCAAAGTTGGGGGTGGGAAGACAGTTGCTTAGATGGGTGGGAAACCAGCTTATGGATAGAACACAGAGGGTGGTGGTGAGAGGGACTGTCTCCTCCCCTAGGAATGTAGTCAGTGGGGTACCACAGGGGTCGGTATTGGAGCCACTCCTGTTTAACGCCTATGTCTCTGATATAGGGGCAGGAGTTAAGAGTAGGATGAGCCTCTTCGCGGATGACTCTAAACTGGAAGCATTGGCTGACAGAGAGGAAGAAAGGGTGGCAGTCCAATGGGACCTGGACACCCTGGAGGGCTGGGCAAGGAGGTGGGGGCTTAGGTTTAACCCAGAGAAATGTAGGGCGTTGCATCTGGGGGTTAGAAACCCAGGGCATGTTTATACCTTGGGAGGGGTCCCACTGCAAGCCACTTCGAGTGAAAGGGACCTCGGGGTGGTGGTAGACACCAAAATGAACAACAGTGAGAAGTGCAGAAGAATGGCAGCAAAGGCAAACGAGTTACTGGGCTGCATAGCCCGGGGAATAACGTCCAGGAGGAGTGAGGTTATCCTACCTCTGTACAATGCCTTGGTTAGGCTGCACCTTGAGTATTGCATGCAGTTCTGGAGGCCACATCTTAAGAAGGACATAGTACTGTTGGAGAAGGTACAGAAAGAGGAGGGCAACCAGGATGATCTGGGGCATGGGGGGATAGGACCTATGAGGACAGGCTGCAAGCCCTTGGGCTGTACTCACTGGAGGAGAGGAGAGATAGCGGGGACATGATTGAGGTTTTCAAATATGTGAAAGGGTTTAACAAGGGTGGGGCCAAAGAAATGTTCAGACTAAAGCAAAGGGGCAAAACCAGAGGGCATACTTGGAAACTGGAGGGAGGAACCTATAGGGGAGAATGTAGAAGGCATTACTTCACAGAGAGGGTGGTGAAGCCATGGAATGCATTGCCCGGGAGCCTGGTCGAGCAAGACACTGTGGAGGGCTTCAAGAGGGGGTGGGACAGATGCATGGGGGTACTGAAGCCAAGATTGATCCTCACGGTGACGGGGGGGGGAGCGCCCGCTAAGGGCTGGATACCGAGCAGACACGAAAAACCAACAGGCCTATTCTGCTGGCTTTTAGTATGTTAGTATGTAAGTTCTTTAGATTTTTAGTGGGTTATGGAAAATATTATGGATTTTATGTAGACTGCTCTGTACTGTTTTTGAATGTTTGTATTTTTACTGTAAGGGCACCCTGAGCCTATGGAGAAGGGTACCCCGTACAAATTAACTCTACGACTATTACTATTACGTATAGTTTTTTGTTGATTTATGCAAAACAGAGGTCATATGATGTCTATTTTTTTTTGCAGTTTAATTTTTTTATTGAATTATAGAGACAAACAAAAAGGATGAACAATCGACATTTCAAATAAGCGTACAATGGGTCATAATCAAGTTATTACATACAATTCATATTAGACTATACCTACAGTATGCTGGGAAGCCATTCATGATTACCTTAAAAGGTGTATTTGGGATTCTGGGGATTGGTGAACAGTGGGAGGAGGACCTCTACCATTTATGTTAAGGGTGAGGCGGAGTGTGGGATAAGGAAGGGGGTCAATACCATTTTACTCAGAGGGGGTTGAGGCTGGCGTGTCATACAACCTGGCGAGTTGCCTCAGAGGGGGTTTAAACCTGTCTTTACTTTGAGGGGCACCTGGCATGGTCATTGATCTACGGACATAATGCATAAAGGGGGCCCACCTGACTGAGTACACATCCTGGGTACCACTAGCTATATGTGTTAACCTGGAACAGTTTGCCAATTTTGCCATGGCTAGAAGCCAGTCCCGTGAGGAAGGGACCTCCTTAGTATGCCATTTACACCATAGTAGTATCTTGGCCTCCACAGACACCTGAATCAGCCAGACTGTTTGCTGGCCCAAGAGCCTGCAGTCAGTGGGGGGGGGGGGGGATCACCAGGATCCAAAGCATTGGGGTATTTGGGACCTGGTAACCTAATATGAGGGAGCAGCATGAAATCACTTCGTTCCAGAAGGGACGAATGGGGCCACAATTCCACAATACATGTAGTAGGTCTACTCCTTCAGCATCACACCTCCAACATACATCTTCATGTAATAAACCCATTGTTTTAAGCTGTGTAGGAGTACGGTACCAGAGATGTTGTATCTTATTTTGAATAAAGAAGCTCTGAGGATCCCCACATGCCTTTTTGGCTGAGACCCAGCAGTGTTGCCACTCCCCCTCTGTGATGGGGGAGCACAGCAGCCGTTCCCACTTCTCTTTAACTGGCAGAGAGGGGTCAGGCAATTCATCCCTCGTAAACTTATAGATCAGACCTGCAAGGCTCTTTGGTGCTCTCAACCATATATCTAAGGGGATTTTCTTGTCTATAACCTGCCCCATGGCTTGACATCTAACACATGAACATCCTCCCTTAACCCAGCCTGTGTAAATGTGCCTCATCTGTAGGTATTTCCAGAAGTCCTTCTTCTCTACCTTGTATTTATCCTGTAGGGAAGTAAAGCTATCTAGGGTGTATCCATCTTCCATTAGAATGTCTTTCAGTCTTCGGATCTGCTTCGCCCTCCATCCCTCCCATAGAAAGGGTTTATGAGCAAGAGTCCAGCTGGGATTGTTCCATAAACTGAGGTACTTCTCCAGATTCAAGCATGTTTTGGTGATAGTCCCGAAGTGATGCCAGGCCTCGTGAGCTGCTTTTACTGTCAGCCAGTGTCAGAATGTGGGTGGGAGAGGTCTGCCTAAGAACCCTGTGAAATCATTACCCTGAAGGGCAATTCTTTCAATTGCTTCCCATGCTGGTAAGTTAAATCTGTCCCCTGAAACAGCTTGCAAGTTCTTGCCACAGAGACCGTAGTGTTAGAAATGAGGAAGGCACCCCCGTTCCATGGGGCTCTAAGTTTAGCAAGGGTTTTGTTCTCCCACAGAAATGTGCCCACCAGGTTGTCCAGTTTTTGGAACCATTTCTTCAGGATTTCAATTGGTAGGTGGGATAGCATGTAGAAAACCCTTGGGGCAGGCATCATTTTGACTGTAGCAACCTTCCCTGGTAAAGTTAGGTTCAGTTGCTTCCATCTCTGGGACTCCTCTGGCAAGCTATAGATAAGTGGGGTGAGATTAACTTCTGACAGGGAGTGCACATTAGAACTGACCTTTATACCCAATAATTTAATACCCCCTTTGGCACATGCCAGGCCCATCTTAGAAATAGCTTCTGGGGTTAACTGTGCTTTTAAGGGAAGGACTTCTGTTTTACCTCTATTAACTCTTAAGCCAGAGATCTCTACAAATGACTGCAGGAGTTCTACAATATGTTGTGCACTAGCCTGGAAATCATCAGTTAACATGAGGCAGTCATCCACATACTGCATGGTATGGTAGTTGTCACCTACACTTATACTGCCAATTTTTGGGTGTTCCCTCACAGCACTGGCTAGGGCTTCTATGGTTAACACAAACAACGTTGGTGACAGGGGGCATCCCTGCCTGGTGCCCCTGTGGAGTTCGAATGGATCAGAGAGAATGTTTTTGGTCAGTATCCTGCAGTAAGGCAGTAAGGAAGGCTGGGGGGATACTGGGATGCATAGGGAGAGAATTCAATAATAGAAAACAGGAAGTTGTTATCCCTCTGTACAGACAGTTGGTGAGACCCCATCTGGAGTACTGTGTGCAGTTCTGGAGACTCCATCTCCGCAAAGACATAGACAGAGTGGAGGCTGTCCAGAGGAGGGCAACCAAAATGGTGCAGCGTCTGCACCAGAAGACATACGAAGAAAGACTAAAGGAGCTTAATATGTATACCCTTGAGGAAAGGAGGGAGAGAGGGGACATGATAGAAACTTTCAAGTACCTCAAGGGAATCAACAAAGTCCAAGAAGGTGGCATCTTTCAGAAAAAGAGATGTGCAAGAACAAGGGGGCACAATTTGAAGATAGAGGGGGGATGGCTCAGAGGTAATGTGAGGAAGTATTTTTTCACAGAGAGGGTTGTGGATGCATGGAACAGCCTCCCTTAGGAGGTTGTGGAGTCAAGAACAGTGGGGGAATTCAAGAATGCATGGGACAGACATAAGGCAGTCCTATTGGGGGTAGGAAGAAGTAAGCTGTTGGTTAACTAGGATCTGCAGCTTATCTGTTAGGTAGGAAAATAGGCAGACTAGGTGGGCCACGCGGTCCTTATCTGCCATCAAATTCTATGTTTCTATGGGTGTTTTGTATAGAGTTTTAATCCACCCCCTGAAAGTACTGCCAAAATTAGAGTGTTGAAGTATCGCATGTAGGAAGTCCCACTCCACTGAATCAAAAGCCTTCTCAAAGTCAGCCGAGATGGTTGCAGCAGGGGTGGGTACTTGTCCTGCTCTTTGTATAAGGGATACCAGGGATCTTAGATGGTCCGCACTAGCATGTCCCTTAACAAAGCCTACCTGCGAGGGGTGGATCAAAGAGGGGAGCACCTTTTCCAAGTGTGCTGCCAGTACTTTTGCAAGTATTTTAGTATCTGCATTAATTAAAGAGACGGGCCTGTAGCTTGCAGGTAAGGTGGGATCTTTTCCTTCTTTTGGGAGGACTGTAATAATCGCTTCTCTTAGGGTAGTAGGGAGTTCCTCCTTATGCAGTGCCTCTTGCAGCATGTCCCACATGGGTAAGGGTATGGTTTCTTGTATTATTTTATAAAAGTCAGCTGGGTAGCCATCCCCCCGGGGCTTTCTGTGGGGCCATACTATTAATTGCATCTCTGATTTCTTGCTCCCCTATCGGTCCCTCCAACTGTTCACTCTAGGTGTTTGTGAGCTTGGGGAGTTTAGCACCTGCCATGAAGGTATCACATTTAAACTTATCCCAGGTCACATGAGCACTGTGTAGGGATTCATAGAATTCCAACATAATTTTGTTTATTAATTCAGGTTTCTTCTGTTTCTCCCCCTTCTTGTTTTGAAATTGAGCTATATGTCTGTCAGCTTGTTATTTTTTCAGTCTGTTCGCCGACAGTTTGCCTGCCTTTTCCCCTCCTGCCCAGTATTTATGTTGCAATCTTAATATCTGAAGCTCGGCTTTTCGTGTGGCTACTGTATTCAATTTTATTCTTAGGGACATAAGGTCATATATTAAATCTGGGTTTTGCAGCCATTTGGGATCTTTTTTATACAGTGTTTCCTTTTCTCCCAGTTCCTTTTACAGCTTCCTACCCTCTTTTTTTCCCTCCGTTTCCTACGATGTGAGGCATAGCTTATAATCTGGCCTCTCACCGTGGCCTTAAATGCCTCCCAAAAGGCTGCAGCTGAGGCAGACCCTGGAGGGTTGTCCGAAAAGTAAGTGTTAACCTCCCCCTTTAGCCATTCCTTAAAATCTGTGCCCTGTAGCAGCAGGGGGTCAAGTCTCCAGCTCACTGACCTAGGGCTGGGAGGATTCAACATGAGGGATATTATCAATGGGGTGTGGTCAGACAGGAATAGAGGGCCTATTGTGACATCCAAAACCCTACTCGAGATGTTGGGGGAAGTGAACCAGTAGTCAAGCCTGCTGGCGACTTCTTTGATGCAAGAGAAGTATGTGTAGTCCCTCCCATCCAGGTTAGCTACCCTCCAGATGTCTTGCAACTTATGTGAGGTGAGCAGGTCCTTCAGAGCCCTGATGGATTGAGTGTGCTGGTCTGGCCTAGAATTGGACCTATCCAAGAGAAAGTCCATCTCTAAATTGCAGTAACCACCTAACATGATCTCTGCCTCCCCTGGCACCATATCCACTAGTTACATAGATACATAGACAGTGTCGGCAGATAAGGGCCTATGGCCCACCCAGTCTGCCCATTTAAGTTTGTAAGTTCAGTTTATGTTTTCCAGGAAGTCTGTTGCCCCTTACCCCTGACCTCCAGAATTCCTTTATGTCTATCCCATGCATTCTTAAATCTCATGATTGTTTCAGCCCCACCACTTCCTCTGGCAGGGTGTTCCACTTGTCCACCACCCGTTCTGTGAAGAAATTCTTCCTCACGTTTCCTCTGAATCGCCCTCCTCCAACTTCATCCCATGCCCTCTAGTCCTGGAACATCTTTTCGCTTAAAATAGTGCATTCCTGCACCCTGTTCCTCCCTGTAAGATACTTGTATGTCTCTCATCATATCCTCTCTCCCTCCTCTCCTCCAGGAGTACATGTTCAGTGCCTTCAACCTGTCCTCATAGGACTTGTGATGCAATCCATGCACCATCTTTGTTGCCTCCTCTGAACCTTCTCTACCCTGTCTATGTCCTTACGTAGGTAAGGTCTCCAGAACTGCACAGTGTACTCCAGGTGCGGCCTCACTAGTGTCTTGTATAGTGGAATTATGGCCTCCTTTTCCTGCTGGTGATGCCCTGCCTATGCATCCCAGCATCCTATTTGCTTTACCTGCTGCCCTGTCACACTGTTTCCCTGCCTTGAGGTCATCAGAGATGATAATAACAAGATTCCTTTCCTGCTTGGTGCATGCTATATCCTCACCCCCAACTGATATATTGTGCCAGGGTTTTGTGCCCCATATGCATTATCTTGCACTTCCTTGCATTGAATTTCAACTGCCAAACCCCTGACCATTCTTCAAGTTTCTGCAGGTCCCTTCTCATTCTGTCTACACCCTCTGGTGTGTCTACTCTGTTACAGAGCTTTGTGTCATCAGAGAACATTGAAATTCTGCCTTCTAGGTCCTGCGCAATGTCACTGATGAAGATATTGAATAGTACCGGTCCCAGCACTGATCCCTGTGGTACCCCATTGGTCACTCTTCCCTCTGTGGAGTGACAGCCATTTACCACCACCCTCTGTGTCCTGCTGCCCAGCCAGTTACCTACCCACCGCACTACTGTCCTGCCCACACCCATATTCCCTAGTTTGTGCATAGTCTTCTATGTGGCACAGTGTCAAAGGCCTTACTGAAGTCCAGATAGGCCATGTCCACTGCCCTCCCTGATCCACCTCCCTAGTCACCCAGTCAAAATTCAATGAGGTTGGTCTGACATGACCTTCCCTGGTGAAACCATGCTGCCTTGGGTCCTGTAGTCCATTGACAACCAGATGTTCCACCAATCTCTCCTTCAGTAGTGCTTCCATGATCTTCCCCACTACCGAGGTGAGGCTGACTGGTCTGTAGTTCCCCGCTTCCTCTTTGTTCCCACTTTTGTATAAGGGGACTACATCTGCTATCCTCCAGTCTTTGGGTACCTCCCCTGTTTCTAGTGATCGGCTAAACAGGATAGCAAGAGGTTCAGCCACCACCTCTCTTAGTTCTTTAAGGACCCTGGAGTGCACCCCATCTGGCCCCATTGCTTTATCAACTCTTATTACTTCCAGTTCCTTTAGTTCTTGTGAGAGTTTGTGGAAGAACTCCAGGGTATCTTCGTTCGGGGCATAGATATTTGCCAGCAGTATCTCCCCCTTAGGGGTATTAACCCTAGCTAGGACCCATCTCCCTTCTTTATCCGCTTTATGTTCCAGGAGCTTCCATCTTAGGTTTTTGTGACATAGTTTAGACACCCCTCCTTTGGTTTTATTTGCTATACTATGAACCTCCCAACCCACCCACTCCCTTACCAGTTTTTTGGCTTCAATGTGATTCAGTTTGGTTTCCTGCAGAAAGGCTACTTGGGATCTCAGGGTTTTTAATCTGGCAAGGATTTTTTTTCTTTTGATGGGTGAGTTCAGGCCCCTCACATTCCAGGAGGTGGTCGTTACAACGTCATTACCTGCCATAGAGTGTTCTTAAAGCTAAGCCATGAGCCTCATGCCAGATCCAATTTCGGTGTTGCCTTTGTGCAGGAAAGCTTCTACTTGGGTCCTCCTTATAAGGCAAGACCAATCCTTCCCCTAATTCCCAGCAAACATCCCCAGCAATCCCAATGTCCACACTACAGTCTGAAAGTAGGGCTTCTATAATTCTTTTCCCCTTAGATCTATCTATGCATGAAAGGCCCACCTGTAAGTCCTATTCTGTCAGTTAGTCTGAACGAATGGGCAGTTCCATTGGACATGGCTAGTGCCCGCTTGTGTAAAGGCCTTGCCTGTATATCCACTTTTGATGGTGGTGCCGTTAGACCTGGCTACCATATTGCTATTCTCCTGTACCTTACCACTGCCTAAGGGGTCTTCCCATAACAACCCAGCCACCAACATCTTAAATAACCCATGGTCAGGAGAGCCCCTCCTGGGTGAGGAGCATGACATCTTACTTCATACAATTGAAAGCCAAGCTGGCAGGTTGGCACCCTGTATTGTAACAATTATCATACTTCTTCGGGACCTAGTGTCCCCCTTTTTAACCATTAAAACTACTGACAAACATTCATTTAACTAAATTCCACATTATGCAAACCACTCTACCCATTGATGAATCAACAGTTAACAGGAAAATTCAACTAATCAACATTAGTCCCCCCCCCCCGTTTTATTCTTTTGTTTTGTGTTTTAATAAAAACGTTTTTTTGTGCCCGCCGAATTCTTAACCATGCTGAGTCTGGGTGTGCAGCGGAGCAAGCAGATTCTTCCAATTGGGTAGAAGGTAGTGACATGGGGGGTTGCTGTATCTTGATAAGCAGCGGTGCAGGTTTACAGGCTGGAATGGCCCCTTCAGGCATTCAAGGGTTTAATCTGTATCCTTCTAAAATTCCCCCTTGCAGGTTAGTGCTCCTTCCCCCTCCCAGTGCTATAGAGCCGCACCCTAGGTCAAAGCCTCATGGCATCTCCACCTCAAATTGAGGCTAGAGCTACACCCCATTGTGTTACTTATTTTGGGCAGAAAAGAGGTCTATGGGCAACCTCACACCAGAAGTGTTAGCCTGAGCTGGAGTTCCCGAGCCAATGTCTCTATACCCAGTGTGAAGGGCTTGGGTAAGTACTAGGGACGTTTGGGTTGGGAGAGTAGTGAGCAAATTTCGACTAACCTGCTTGGTCAAATCCTCTCACTCTTTGACCTACAGCCCTACTGCCCTCATAGTCGCTGCTCTTCGGGAGGGTTTCCACACACCTCAGCACTGCCCTACCTCAAGAGGGATGCAAACGATCATCCCAACTCTTAGCAGCGGCGTAGCCTGGGACCTGGGGAGGAAGCAGGGATGTAGCCAGAGGATAAGCTCACTTGTACACACCTGAATTTGTAGAGGGCCCCCTTAGCTGCACAGCATATGGCATTGGGCACAAACGAGAAATTACCTTTGTGAGGGCTGCCGGCCTATCCACTGCTTGCCCGACTGCATACCAGATCTAGGATGCAGCTGCCAAGCAGGGGACAGGTATATTATAAATCAGACAGCAGCCCTTCATGCATGTAAAGATTGTTAAGGCAGAAATGAACATAACCCTGTGGCATGCCATCCCTATTAACTACAGAGGAAGAGAAAAAGAGGAAAAGAGTTTCTGTCCACTCCCGAAATATGGCAGGCCACTCGGCAGTGTGACAGGGGCGAGTATTGTGGCAGGCAGTGTCGCATAGTCCCACAGTAAAGTCTCCACTCTGCTGGTACTACCTTATGCCATCCTGCCCTATATGGCAAATGACCAGTAGTCCTGGGGAGAGTTCCTGGTGTTGGGCTTTTCCTCAAGCCCTGATGCACAAATGCAGCTCATTTTGCATCAAAATGGAGTAACCACGACCTGCGTTTCTGCCATCGGTTCCCCGTCACAGTCCGCCCAGTCTTTGCAAAGGGGGGCCCAGTCAATTAGCAGGCTCTCACCAGACAGATCACCTTGTGCCAGGCTCATAGGGATTCCAGATAAATCGAGGGCTGTTGGGATGAGATCTCTCAGAGGTTATATTGGTTGGATACTTTGACTGGCATAGCTGCTGGGGAGTTTCTGCTGTCGTCTGACAAATTTTGCAGCCTCTGGTGTCTCCTGGACCAGTTCCTCCATGGCATTGGCTTTTTGCTTGGCGTGTTCCTATTGGGTTTCCTCACTCTGCCCCTCTGCACTTGTTGTCATTCTTCATCGGGTTCTTTTTCCTTCTGTGATGCGCCTCATGCCTCTTCCATGGGTGCTGGGGTAACCTCCATGTTCTGCCATGCAGTGCCTCATGGTGGTTGTGGGGGCTGCCTTGCCTCCTGTCCTTCTTGCTGGATGCTGTGCAGGAATTGTTCCACCTCACTGGGTGAATTGAACGTATGGCAGTTCCCATTATACTGAACCTTCAACATCGCAGGGTACCTTAGAGAAGCAGGAATGCTCATCTTGTATAGCTGCTGTTTAACTCCTGCGTATGCTCTTTTGTGCCTGGCAATGTCTGGGGAGTAGTTCTGGTACAGTTGGATTGAGCAGCCCTGCCAGGATACCTCCTTCATTTCCCTGGCAAGTCTAAGCTACCACTCTTTAACTGGGTACCAGAGGAACTTGCACAGGATGGGACGAGGGCGCTCTCCCGGCTTTGGCTTGGGGGCTAGTGTACGATGAGCCCGCTTGAGCTCAGGGGGTAGTTCATTGTTCGGTTTCAGCATTGCAGGCAGTGTATTCTCCATAAAGGATATCATGTCTCTACCCTCCATTCCTTCAGGAAATCCAATTATTCTTATATTCTTTTGTCGTGCCCTGTTCTCCATGTCATCCACTTTAGGGAGCAAATACTGTATCAGACCATGATGCTCCCTGATATAACACTCATGCTGGGACGGTTGCTCTGAATGCTGTTTCGTTGCTCTTTCGGAGCACTCCACCCTAGCCACAAGCATCCGCAGAGCTTCATTAATTTTTGTGGAGGTATGTTTTAGTTCTGCGGTGTCTTGCAGAACTTTACTGAGCATTTCAGTCATTTTAGCGATGTCCTGTGCCACGCAGGACTGGGGGCTGAACTCGGCCATATCGTTCCCTTCTGCCTTAATTCTTGTGCCCGTAGTGACAGCTTCAGAGTGGGTGAGGGTATTACTAGGTGGCGCTGCAGTAATGGACCGAAGCACGGGCACCACGTGAAGATGCCAGTCAGCCATACACAATGCTGGTTTGCGATACCCTGACCCTTTTACTGAGAAATGTCTTGTTTTACAGCACTGGAGTTCTGGTTACTGGCGTGGATGTTTTTTTTTAGTGATTTCCATGGCTGGAACGGTTGACTGGACATATAGGGGTTCACTAGGTCTCCTCTGCAGAAATTAACTGGCCGCCATGTTGGCTATTTAATACATGGTTAGGCCTTCTCCCCATAGGAACACTGCAGACTTACCACCCCATAAGTGAAAACAGTGAACACATTGTGACATCATCAATTAAAATACCCTAATAATTAGATTGACCCAAAGGTTTATGACTTTTAATTAGACTGGTTTAAAAAGGAACTACAGGCTTACTTTTAAAAAGATTATGTGCAGAGGCAGGAAGTAAGGGAAGCTGCTGACATGGTTCATTGACTTAAACAACATCTAAGGAGAGCTCCTGCAATCTTAGTGAAGTGGCTAGCTTGCAGTCCAACATTCCAAGTGCTACTGCTGACTGACCCAAATGAGAGCTGTAACTCTGCAACAGAGTGACATGCCTATGCATCTCTTAATGTAGCAGCCTATGTATGGAGGATTTCTGCTTATAATAGATTATGTATGCCATTATTTTTGCCAGGTTTAAGCCAAAGTCCCACAATTAAACTGAGCATAGACATGAAAATGTGGCTAAAATTTGACAGAAATAAATGAGAGCAAGATCTATAATAGTGGAAATTCTCCATACATAGACTGCTCCTTTAAGAGGGGCATAAATAAGGCACACTTTTGCAGGATTACCATTATCGTTGTTTGCAGTCTTGGCTCAGTTGGCAGCAGCAGTTAAAATGTCGACTGCAAGCTGGCTGCTAACATAGATTGCAGGAGCTCTGTTTTCAAAGAAATGTCAACAGTTTCCCTTGTCTCCTGTCTCTGAGATAATCTTTTTAAAGGTAAGCTCAATAGCTCTCCCTAAAGGTTTATGAATTTTAATTATACCCAATAACATATTTGTAGTACCCTGCCAAAGATTCGTTGTTTGACCTTTTGCAGTTCACTTGACCTCTGAGTGACGCAGTCCGCCCAGTTGAAAAAGTAGGTGAAAAGCATAACTCCAATTAAAATAAGATCTTGCATCTCATAGGGGATTTTGTAGGTTACAAGAACAACACTGTGAAATCATGATGGCACTCATTACACACAGTTCAAATTCCAGTGCCCCCACAAGCAAACTTCACAACGAAGCTGAGAAAACTTGCAATCAAAACCCTTGATTTAACTGACTCAGACCTGTAAGACCAGCTTAGGGCTCCTAGGTCATTTCCCCTGGGGTGTGATACAGACAAGGCACACTGATGAGTCCTGGGTAGGATGAAACATGTGTCTGTGTCTTCTGTTTGCAGCCTTTGCAGATTGTGTGAGAGATCCTTTGGCAGCATGCATTCTTGCTGAAGCAGAACCAACCTAAAATGTCATGGTGATTTGCATATACATCCCATGATGTTCTGAATTATAGGGGTATGTGTAATTTTGTATTTCTTTGAAACTTGGCTTTATTGCCAATGCCCTTTGGGGTAACCCTTGCCTCAGTGATTATTCCAACTGCGAAAAGAGGTACAAATAAAATCTCCCCATAACCCCAAAATGTTGCGTCACACCTCTTGCAGCTTTAAACTGATTATTACTGTACAAAACACTGTTAACACTGAAAAGAAACAGTGCCACCTGATAGCCCAGAGGGAAAACTTCATGCTTCCATGCAGATAAACCCAGGTTTGGTAGTGGATCCAGGAAGCTGATCAAATTCTATTTTTATTTATTTAGTTTTTGTTGACCGGGTAAGTGCACTAGACAAATCCTGCCTATTTTCAGGCACAACCCAGGGGAGGGGGATACAGATGAATGCCAACTGACCTTGAACCAGATTAAGCTGTTGGTGGTATTTTTAGTGAATGAGGGAAATTTGGCCAGGACACCGGGGAAGTTCCAATACTCTTTTCGATAAGTGCTATGGGATCTTTAACATCCACCTGAACTACCACCAATCCAGGCAGATGGGACCTCGGTTTAACGTCTCATCCGAAAGACAGCACCTCAGAAGTGCAGCACCCCTCTCATGCTGCACTACAGTGTCAGTATTGGGATATTAACCCAAGTGCCAGATGTGGGAACTGAACCCACAGCCCTCTGATCTCCCGGCCTCAGAGGAGAGTGTGTTACCTACTGAGCCACTGACACTGCAAATGGCTGTAGAGCTGCAGTAATGCTGCTGCTGGCAGCACTTCCAGCCAGGGGAGGGGAGCACAGTGGTTCTGGCACCATAGCGATCCCTGCAGTGGGCCAAGGGAACTTGTCACCCCACAGGACATCACTATGTGTGTTTTAGTAACATGCATGGGGACATAACCTATGACAACTGAAAAAAAACAGTGTGCGCCGGTGGCCATTAATAATGGCACCAGTGCCCTTGGGTCCCTCCCCATGTGGATCACTGCCAGAAAGACAATCTGAGGAGTGGCAGTTGGGACTGGGGTGCCTAAACAATAGCCTGAAGCAGGGGGAGATGCCCCAGGTGGTCAAAAACTATAAGAAAAAAAAAAACTAAAAAGAAACATCTAAACTCAATATAACTAATGTGGTTCACAACAAAATATATCATTTTGACAGAAAAATAAAGTCTCTAACCTGGCACAGTTGCTGCAAAACTCAGAAATTCAAAAACTCTTTGAGACAGCAGATTCACATAGAGGAGTAACATACTCAGTCTTGATTTGACTCATGCATACCCATCAGGCAAAAAAAATTGCATATCAAGTTACTATGCTGCTCAGAGTTAACAAGCAACACTCAGCAAACATGGAAACCAGAAACACAGTCTCTGTGTTTCTTGCCACCTCGCGTTTCCACGTCTCTGACCCCATGTCCTATGGCAGCCCCAGCTCCATCACTGACTTCGATGGACTTACTGGTTATTCACAACTTAGGCTGGACCACGTGTGGTGGGGAATGGCTTTCCATGTCAGCCATGCATGGGCCAGCAGCGGTGTTTGATCAGACCAGGGCTGTTTTTCTCTCCAAGGCATCCTCTTGCAGTGATTTGCATGCATGAATCTATTAGCACTTCCGCTACCACTGGGCCCCTGTCAGGTGGCAGACCAGCAGCAAGATGCCGTACCTCCTCCCCACCCTGGGGCAGGAAAGCTATCCCTGAAATGCTTGCTCCTCCCAATCCTGAGTCTTCCCCCAGCAGCCCAAGCTCATTCCTGAACCTAGGAGACTGGTGTCATGAGTAGTAGCCTTACCACTGTTCCAACATGCCAGTTCATTAACCAATCTGTACTCTACAAACACGAAACAAGAGACAATCAGTACTCCTAACAAACGCCTCATCAAGCTTTAACACATTCCCTACTGGAAAGTTTTTAAAAATTTGTAAAAAAAATAAAAATAAATAAAATCAAGCCATTTTCAACCAACCAAATGGAAAACATTTTGACAATAACTATGCAAATATAGAGGATAATATTTCTGCAATCTACAAACTAGAAATTTACACTATATAACATTGAAAAGGGTAGAGTCTCAGCATTCTAACAGCGTATAGTCTAAACTTCTAGCCTACACAGATGTACAGACATGATTCACCAAATCTGCTGAACATTTTCAAACTGTTTTAAATACATTTATGTGTTGTCTGTTGCCCCATCCTTCTGTCATGAGTCTCAGATGCTGCCTGCTTGGACTGGGCTGGAATGCCAGCACCAGAAGATGCAGTAAAAGATCAACAATAGCTGGTTAGTATATTTTAAGCAGGTTGATGTGTTTTAAACATGTCACTATTGCTGTTGAAGTGTAGGTAGTGGGATTCAAGTATGGGTCTCAAGGTTCAGAGCTCTGCCTTTTAACCACTTGGCCAAACTGCCTCCTTGTGATAATAAAACAAGGGGACATAATAGAGACCTTCACGTACTTCATGGGGCAAAGATGCAAGAGGGGAGTCTCTTTCGAATGAGAAAGAGCACCAGGACCAGAAGGCATGTGATAAAACTGGAGGGCATAAGTTTAAGAGGGCTGTTAAGAAATACTATTTCACTGAAAGAGTGGACTTCTGGAACAAATTGCCGGCAGAAGTGGTGGAGCCAAGAACAGTAGGGTGCTTCAAGCATGTGGTGCCTAGACACAGGGGAATATTAGTAAATAGGCAGAGAGGAGGACAGGTTACCAGGGACCAGTTAGGGTCTGTGGAGACAGATTAGGCAGTGACCATCTGGGCAGACTGGGTGAGCCAAACGGTCCTTTCCTGCTGACAAATTCTATGTTTCTATATAAGTGATGCAATATTGGATAACTCTGTTGCCTTTTCTTTTCAAAGATTTGCCCTGCCTTTTGTCAACCTACGCCTATCCAGTTGGTCCCCCCACCCCTGTCATTCACCATCTCTAAGACTTATCCCCATTACTTCCACTGCTTGTCCCTATGGTGGAGACATCAAGGTTGGCCTGACCCCTCTGGAGCAGCATCCAGTCACAGAGGGCACCATGTCAGTGGTGTGGGGCCTGCAGGGGGAATGGATCTTCATCCAGCTGTGGTCGGTGATTGTTCCACTATATTTTTCTCCCAACCCTAGGGATGCCACCAACAAGGATGTCAGGGCGCATGCCTGCATTGACACATGGAAATGTGGGCTACAGGCAATGCTCCCCCTCCCTGCTTAAGTGGCTCCAGCTTAATCTGGGAGGCAGTATAGCGCAGTGGTTTAAGGCTCTGAGCTGCAAACCTGGTGACATCCAGCAGACCAGATCTGGGTTTGAATCCCACACCTTCCACCTGCATACTGTGTGACCCTGAGCAAGTCACTTAACTTCCCTGTGCTCCCAGGTCGCTCCTGTAAATAAGATTTCAGCTTAGTGTGCTACTCCTGGTTAAACAACTAAAAAAAATATAAAATAAATAAATAACCACAGCTTGGTATAATCAAGGTGGCAGTTGTGGTGCAGGGCAAAATACCCTCCCTCCCTGTCATTCACTAGCACCCCAGACGTCTTTGTAAGCCGGGGTCACCAGCATCACGGACAGTGACCCTGCCACTGTTTTGATGCCTCAGGCACTCTTGCTTTCTGACTTGTGATGTGCCCATTAATTCGTCTGAATCCTTCTGCTACTTTATCACCTGATTGCTATCCTTTGGCACTAACTGCACTGCTGGTTACACACCTTGGCCATGGGGATCTCTTTAGCTAAGATCCCAGGGCCCTCCCTCAGATAGTGAGAATCTTCTCCCACTGGAGCTAGGGCTGAGGTTCCTGGTTTGTACTGGACTGCCCCATGCAATGCTGTTACTACGTTATTTTCTGTGCTGGCAATAAATAACAAGAACTGTCTGTTACCAGTATGGACCTTGCAGGGTATGCTTGCTGTGTGGGAAGTTCTGCTGTTAAATTAAGGAATACTAGCTGGCCCAGTGGCACTGAGGGTTGAGGTGCTGGACGCCACACCTCGCACCACGCCGGCGACCCGGGTTCGGGAACGAGCCCGGGCCATCGGGGGTCGGCAGGGGAGAGAGAGAGAGAGAGGACTGAGTGTCCAGAGGACTGCTCTCCTCTCTCTGGGGAAGGATCTGGGGCTGCTCGGCATCCTGGTGACCCCTGATGGAGATTGGGGTAATGCAGGTATGCCAGCCAGAAGAAAGGGCAGGAGTGCAGCAGACATCAGCAGGAAAGCAGTGCTCAGACGTCACTGCACGCTGCACTCCCGAGGGGAACTGAAAAGCATAAAATCCCCTGTCTCGCCTGTAGAGATGAAGGGGATACCAGGGACACAGCCCACATCCCGACTGCCGGCCGTATGTCTGGAGGGCTCCAAGGCCGACCTGACACGCAGGTAGGATCTCCCTAATTTCAGACAGGCTGTCGCGGGAGAATGGGCCCTCCCCTTGGGGGTGATCCAGGAGGTTAGGTCTGCCAGGGTGGTCGGGGGAGTCGGTCCACTAACTGGGGTTCAGGCAAGGGAACAGAGGCTGGGGTCGAGTGCATACCCCGGAGGGATGCCCAGGCGAGAAAGGAGCATAAATAAAGTAAAAAAAAAAAAAATTAAGGAATACTAAATGACAGAGTGTGTCATACTAGGATAGCGTTATGAATGCCTTGGGTGGTTCAGCATGAGGCCACAGGATGAGTGCATCCAACAACTAAGAAGTGATGTGATCTCAGTACGACACACACTGGAGTGTAGTATTCTGATTATAGAATGGCTCATTGTAAACATGATGAGAAAGAGAGGTCCTCCCCCTTTATTGCACTTTGACTACACAGCTATTCTTCCCTTTCCCTCCTATCTATTCCCATCCTACCCCCCACCTCTGCTTGCCGTCTCCCTCCCCGCACTTTTCTCCTCCCTCCTTTGTCCCTCTCTACTGGTATGAGACCTTCCTTCTTTCCCTGACTCAGGCACTATCCAGTTATCTGCCTATGTTGTTAGTTGTACAATTCTCCTTTTTAAACAGGTATCCTCATTTTATGTCACCATTACCTAGTGAAATGTTAGCCTTTATTTTGACTCTGCACCCTGTACATGCTTAGATTGTGTAACTATTGTTGGAATTTATTCCTAGAGACAGTTTTCAGTTGTCTCTTGCTGTATCTGTATCTGTAGAACATATCTGTATTCTTGTTTGTGTCATACTTGATGTGGAACCTATGAAAGAGCTTTCTGCTCAAAGGTGTGAATCAAAGTTTTCAATAAATAAATAAAAATAAAATGTTTAACTATGATTTTAGTGAGAAAAAAGACAGATAACATTACAGTACGTGAAGTAGTTCCTTTCAAAAATGCTTTTAAAATACATACTTAACTAATTTGTTAGTAACAAGTTAGAACACACGTAAAACATTTCAACACCGTTTCTGTTGAATAAATGCATAAGTTAAATAAGTTACCTGAATATATATTTTAAATAACACAAAGGAATTGATTTACTTTTAAAAGACTACTATTTTTTGCTGCTTAACAAGGTCAAATATTACAGATACTGCTGAACTGTGGAGTGGGGACAGTTCCTTTAACTTTTATAAATGTGTAACACACACGTAGAGTTTCCATCAATCGTTATCTTTGTGTTGTACTCTTCCCCCCTGCAGCAGTGATAGATGAGATTGTGGGTTGCTGGTCTTCAATATTATATTCCTGATTTGCTGTTTTGACAAATCTTCGGTTTGAGTTTTGACAGCTGGGTTTTTGTGTCACTTTGCAGAGCTACAGGATGCGACACAGAATTAAGGAGGTATCAGCTCTCATGTGGATAGCAGGAAGTGATGGGATTCAAGGTTGTAGCATGGTGTTGTTGTTGCTCCCAGACAGGATCGAGTTCCAGTTGATGCAATCAGTTAGAGCTGGTCCTCACTAATGTCCGAGTGAAGCCTCTGCTTTTTGGCCAGTGACTGCCATAAGTTGGTGAGTCTCAAGTCTGGCATTGCTCAGGATCTGAATTGCAGTGCCATGAAGACTGTGGTTAGTGCAAGTATGCAGCAGTGAAGCAGCTCTGCCGATTATTGGTAACATGTTGGCTAGGTAATTAATTCCAAGGGGTTCTAGGGTGTACCAAATATCATCCTCTGCCCAGGGTTTTGATGACGACTTCTACTGATGCATGTAGAGGCTGGGACAATTAGGTGGTAGTTTGCTCAAACACTTTTTTAATGCAGTGACTGGGCATATAGAGTGACCTGTGACTTCAAACATGCAGCCTCTATACTGGTCATAGTCTTTTTCCTGACCCTTTCTGTGATTTTTGATTGTTTTTCATTGAAGGATAGTGTGGCATGTTGGTGTTCACTGGTGTCCACTTTGAATTCAAAGGAATTTGGTTTGAGAGCCCTCTGTCCTTTGAAGTTGAGTCTAGCAAAATGTAGCTGCAGTTCTAGCCACACTCAGTGGATTAGGCCTTCAGCAGTGTCAGGGCATATGGTGTCAGATTGCCACAGGTGCCACACTTCATCAAAGGAATGTGCACAGTGGTGCTGGGTTTTGTTGTGGCCTTGACCCTGCAGATTTTGTTATGTTGGCTGTGAAAATGTTATTAACTGAGTTGACTGCAGAATCGAACTGTAAGTTTATATTTCTGCTCAGGGGAGGTTCATTTTGGTATCTGTTAATCCTGGCCCTCAATCTGACGTAACTATTAATTCCATAGGGCTGACAGGAGGTGCTTCCCATGGAGCCATAAAACATTCATGGTACAATATTCATTTCTTCAGCATTGCCTGTTTTTAAGACTATTTGGGTGTTAGTTTCACTGAGCCAGTCCAGAAAAACGTTCACAGCCCAACTGGTTTGTTGTTTTGTTGTTGGCTTGCTCCTGTCACATTCGAGACAATTGAGGTTGTCTGACAGAAGCTGCAAATGCGGTTGTTTTACTTTTCCCCCCCTTGACTTACAGTTTGTTCTGGAGAAGCCATCTGTCTAATTATGCTTTTTCTGATATTTAAATCCTGCTGACTGTTTTATTGTTTTTAAATTATACGTATTTATTAGTTTTACTGGTGTTTTATTGATATTTGTACAACGCTATGGCCAATTCGGAATAACGTTTCATGAATAAAGTTTGCTTGCCTGCTTGCCTGATTATTAGGAATGAACCAGGCAGTTAGGGATGACACGTTGAGTAAGGCAAAATTCACTTCTGTTACAGAATTCATGATTTGGCAGTGAGTGTTCAATCTGTCAGGCAAGGTGTAGTGATATGATTTTTTTTTTTTTAATGTTTTTACATGTTATAATGATGAGGCTTTCATGTTGCCTAGAGTAGATCCGTGATGTTGTGTTGGGATAACATCATGAACCTAGACACAGCTAGACCCATCGGAGCTCAAGGATTTCTCTTGCCATTGTATAATTAAATTTTTGTGGTTTTCAGTCATGCAGTTTTCAACACAATCAATCTGTACCATTGCCATGATGTGCAAGATTCCATCTGTTACACCTCCATCAAGTTGCAGGCAGTCCCTAATCTTTAAAGGGCCTTCAACCTTCTCAGCTCCCCCAACTGCCTTGTTCTTACATCCCCCTTCTCCCCACCCCTTACTCCCCCCACACTTGACAATGCCTCCCTGGCTACCACTCTTTCTACTAAAAGACCTAGCCTGGGATTTGTTCGTTGACCTCAAGTCAATTAAGAGTAATTCCACACTATCTTAGTGTAGCTGTTGCTATCCCTTGCACTTCCTGATTGCACTTTTGTAACAATCATACTGTTTGTTTTTTTATGGCTCTCGCGTTTGATTGTAATCCATTTTTTTTCCTGTTCTTTTTCTCTGTGTATTGTTCACTTGCCTTTGAATCTTTGTCTCTGTATTCTGTTATTTTGACTTGGAACTTTTGTAAACGAGCCCTTGGCTCAAAGGTATTTAATCCGGTTCTAACAAATAAATAAATAAATATAATATAATATACCACCTCCCAAGCACATACACAAGGAGTTTCAGAAAAGCTTGTGCTTACAGTCAGTGCTGGGAAAGTTACCTTTAAAAAGTAATAAGTTACAGTTAGTAGTTAGCTATACTTACGTATCACTTGTGTGTAAAAAGTAATACGTAATTACAATAGTAATGCATATTACTTTTTATTTTATGCTAGTTTTCATTACCCATCTTCTGCAGATACAAATGTGAGTCTTTATGTCAGTGACTACTTTATTTTTTCATGAGTACAAGTAGGAAGACCACTCTTGCTGTACTCAGTCCTGTTGAATGTAGTAAAATGATATAACTACAACTGATGTGGAAGAGAGAAAGAGAGACAGATAGAAACAGAAAGACAGAGAGAGGCATGGATAAACAAGCATTTGTCAATGTCTAATGTTTGCTTGCTGGCATTGGAATTGATAGTGTAGGAGTTAGAGAGATGCATAATAGGAGTGGCAGTGAAGTATTTTACTGAAGCCAACCCCACCACCACCCTGCGGAGACTGACAGGCATTGGGGTGTGCCTTTTGGTTGTTAGGCATAACGCCCACGCTGTTTCACCACACCATACCCTGCAGACACCGACAAGTGTTACGGTGTGCCTTGGGGTCTTTGGGCCTTATGCTCACCCCATTCCATAAGGAAATATGGTGAGATGAGTTCAGTATAGGAGAATGGGGTAAACTTTGGAGCCAAAGAGTCCAAGGCACACCTCGATTCCTTTCACTGGCTGCAGGGTGTGGGTGGGGGTGGAATGGCATGAGCATTACAGGTGACAATCCCAAGTCACACCCTTGACGCCTGTCAGTCTCTACAGGGTGGGGCATTATGGTCGGAAACCCTAATGCTCCAGGCGTTCGTTGGTATTTTCACTCCAAATTTTCAACATGGATTTTTTGTGACCCCCCACCTCATGAACAGTGGCAATATCAGTTCATTAACCAAAAGCTGATTTTGCGCAGCGACTACACCATTTGGCACCACAGATATGAAAACACATTTTGAATAGGATGTGAAAAATGACAGCTGTACTGTTCATGGGGAGGTGTAAGAAATGGCAATGTTGAAAATCTGGAGTGAAAATATAAAAACAACTGGTGAAGTCACGAGTGTGCATAGAAACTGCGCAACACACACCCGTAATGTAATTAGTTTGGGGATTTTGTACAGTAGATTGTCAACGCAGGCATTTTGGGACCTCCACTCATGAACAGTGTCACTGTGATTTTCTTAATCTGTTCCAAACACTGATTTCCCACAGCGACCACGCATTTCTATGCCAGAAGTGCGAAAACACATTTTGGCCAGGGTATGAAGAATGACAGCTGTACTGTTCATAAGGAGATGTGGAAAAATACCAGTGTTGCAAATCTGGACTGGAAATACTACAAATTTGTAACTTACAATGGTGCGTGGAAACTGTGCAATGCATGCTCGTAACACAGTCATTTTATGGATTTTGTCACCAAATTTTTAACATAGCCATTTTAAGACCTCTGCTCATGAACAGTGTCACTATGATTTTCTTAATCTGTCCCAAACATTGATTTTGCACACCAACTGCGCCATTGTGCGCTACATACACGAAAACACATTTTGGGCAAGATGTGAAAAATGACAGCTGTACTGCTCATAAGGAGGTGTAGTGAAACGGCAATGTTGAAAATCTGGAGTGAAATTATTAAAACATTTGCAAAGTTATGAGCGTGTGTAGGAACTGTGCAATGCACTCTCATAACAGTCATTTTTGGGAATTTTTTCACCAAATTTTCAACATGGAGTTTTGGGGATCTACTTCATGAACTAAGACACTGTCGTTTCGTTACTCTGTCCTGAAAGGTGGTTCCATGCAGTAACTGCGAAATCACCTTTCGGGACCGAATAACAAAATGACAGTGACTGAGTTCATGAGTGAGACTAATAACCCCATGTTGAAAATTTAATGGAAAATTCCAAAAATAACCGAGATATCACAAAGTTGAAAAAATAAAACATTTATGCCATTATACAGCTTACGGCATTTCTTCAGTTCGCGGTCGGCTTTGAAGAGTGCAGACGTGTTCCTGGTTCACCAAAGATCATTGCGCTGGGCTCCAGAGGTAAGTATGGGGTCAGGGGGGTGTGGGGAGGTGGGTGTGCAGAGGGTGGGTACAGGTTGAGGAGGGGGGCAAGACAGTCAAAGAGGGATCTTTTTTTTATCAGGTTTTTTTTTCTTATTCAGGAAGACAACACAGGACTTTTGCCACACTGGGGTGGGCTCCCAGTGTGGCAGCTGGAAGGTAATTTTTGGGGGGTGGCAGTGGAGCCAATGGGGGATTGGGCAGCCCCCGTTAGCCATACCGACTTTTGCACACCTAGAAGTCTGTTTCTTTTGGGGGGGTACAGTGGAGCCGACGGGCGATTAGGCACCCCCGTCACCCATAAGAACTTTTGCCACACTGGGGTGGGCTCCCAGCATGGCACCTAGAAGTCTGTTTGGGGGGCAGTGGATTCCGGCGAGTTAGGCACCCGTCGGTCCTTGGTGTCTGCGGGGTGGAGAAGTGCATGAGCATGCTGGGTGGGCTCCCAACATGCTACGTAAGTGTTTTTTTTGGGGGGGGACAACGAACTGTCTATGACAGTTCAGATGCAGTGAAGACATATGTGTAGGCAATTTGCATACTGCTGACATCAGTATGCAAATTGTCTACATGTTACCACCGCTGATTGTGGCGGTGTTTTGCTCAGAACTGTACGCCACTGCATCTGAACGGCTGTCATAGACAGCTTGGACATTCATTGGTACGGTGCAGCCGTGCCTGCAAAAGGGAGCAGGGCAATGGAAGCAGGGGAGACACACCTACAGAAACTCGTATAGTGGCACTATGTTTCTTGCACATGCGTGCAAGCAAACATAAAAAGTAAAACACATAGATTGAGCCACACTGATTTTGAAAGGGATGAGTTAGTGTTATTGTCATTTCAGTGTAAGCTGCCATGCTCACGTGATTCAACACAGCAGAGAATTGTCAGCATTAGGTAGAGTGCAAAGTTACTAATTAGCATCACAGAAGTTATTACCTGCTAGGTGTGTTTGTAGGGCTTCCATTTTGCACGTCGGCTATTTCATATCCATCAAGTTCCTCTGGGTGTCTGAAAGAGATAAATCAATCAGTAGCTGCCAAAGGAATGAGGCAGTGAACAAAGGAATGTACATTGTTAACCAGTGCTGTAATCCCCGAAGAGACTGCCTTTAGATTCCAATGGGACTACCGCACAATGGGGCTGAGGACACTTTTAATAGTTATTTATTTTATTTTATTTAAAGAAATTTTTTTACAGGATGGTCAGCAAAGCCTGGAGGTTTGCTTGCAATAACAGGCTGCCAAGAAATCTGACATTTACACTGACAATGGGAAACGGTTACAGATTACATAGTGCATGTTACATAAGAATAAAATTATGCAGGAGGCAGAGAGCTTTGTTTCCAAGTTTAGGCAAATATCGTATCAGTTTTAAAGTGCTTTGCAAACCATTCCTTGCAATGTGGCAAGGTTGGGAGCTGTTCTTTTCAGTTGGGGCTATGAGTATATCATAGCGAAGGCCCATGATATTATGTGGTTTGGTGGGTGCAGAATTAGTGTCCTGCTGTGGAATGTAAGTGTTGCCACAGAATTCTCCAGTTTTGGTAATTTTCAATGAAAAAGCAGCTTCCCACCATTCCCTACTCTACGTCCCCTCTGTTTATCTTAGACCCCATGTTCAGTATCAGATCTGATTTGTGACATCAAATGATATGTACCCAATAGCTGGACAGAGATCTGCCACAGTGTTAAATAACTGACACATAACACATACAGTAATGGATGGTGTGGTTTGTATAATAAGATTTTACACACACCCGAGTTGTGGGATGCTACATAAACCCCGAGGACGAAGCCCGAGGGGTTTCCCACAATGAAAGTGTGTGTAAAATTGAGTTTTACACACCACCCCATCTGTTATTTTTTATAATTGCTGGTCATCAATTTTTTCGTTTCTTGTTGCAGTGTTAGAAAAACACACACACTCACGCATGGTTCTGATTTGTCCCCTTCTATTGGTGCCTACCTCTGAAGTGTATCTGAATCATTCCCAGTGCCAGTTTTTCTCTGGTGCGGGCCTGTGGCTGAAAACTGTGCGGGGTGCAGTTTTTGAATGGTGGGATCAGCCAGATCGAACAGGGGAAGAGAAGAAATGTTTAAAAATTAAAAGACCCACGCTCTCAGTGTGGCGGCTCCTAGCTAAGCAGAACAGAGGAGCCACCATGTTTCTTTTACTGGAAAGCCCACCCAGAAGGAGTAAAGAGCCAATTAGGATGCGGCACTAGTCTGAGTGACGTGGCGCATGTTTACCATTATAACCCGCGGGGTATAATGGCAAATTATAACTGGGTCAGACAATAGAAAAAGTTGCTGACCAGTTATTATAACATAGTAATTTACGGTCAGAAGGGCTCTAGGTTCATTAGGTCCACCCCTCATCTCATAAGTAGGATAAGCCATTATGCTGTGCAATCATGTATTAATTTATAGGCCCCCCAAACATTCTACCAACCATGGTACTCCGGTGATTCCCATGGTAAGCAGAAATGGATCTGGGCTTACCTACAAGACGTGTACTGTTTTCATATCCACTGTCTCCACTTGTAGGCAGCTCCATAGGTTCATCACTGGGAGAAGAAGTGGCTCAAAATTGTACCCAAAAATGTAGTACCTCTTAGCTTTAGGGTGTCCCCCCCCCCCATCCTGATGGGGCACACCAGGTCAAAGGTCTTCATCTTGTCAATATCCTTGGGCATGCAGAGGGCTGACAGCAGGTCTCCCCCAGCCTCCTTTTCTCCAGGGTGAACATGCTAAAGGAGAACTCCAGTGTACTAAAGCTCCCCACCCACCAAAGCTTCACTCCCTGGTTAGGTTTTTCGCAAGAAGAAAAAAAAAAAAAGTGCCTCCACTTACTTTATTGTATTTTTGTAAAGTCCACCATCAGGCAACATGGCAGGCGCTGTGTGGGGCCATCTTATGTTGCAGCACAGCGACGCACTGCTCACTTGTATTGATAAGCATGCAAGCAAACAGGCGCAGTGCAGCACTGTAACATGAGATAGTACCACGTAGCACCACCATGTTACCTGATATGAATGTCTCGAAAATACAGTAAAATAAGTCCAGGCACTTAACTGATTTTTTTTATTGCAAAAAGCCTAACCGGAGAGTGAAGCTTTTTGGGGGTTGGGAGTTTCAGTATATTGCCCTTCTCCTTTAAGGGCCACAAACCTCTTCTCATAGCTTTTGTGCTCCATACCTCTGATCAATTTGGGAGCCCAATACTGCATCATTTTGAGTGCCATAATGCCGTTTTATATTGTGGAGCCCAGAACTGCATGCAGTACTTCAGGTAGGGCTTAACCAATGCCTTGTAAAGTGGCAAAATTACTCCCTTGCTCTGCTGATCACCCCTTTTTGATGCACCCCAGCATTCTTCCAGGCTTCTTGTCAGCAACCATACACTGCTTGTCATGCTTTAATTCCTTCTCTGTGATGAACCCCACGTCTTTTTCCTTCTTTCCTGTAACAAGAGCAGCCCCATATAGCGTGTAGGTTCTATCTTTTTTCCCCTCCCCAAAGGTTGCACCTTGCATTTGTGTAAATTGAATCTGAGACTCCAGGAATTTGACCAGTCACCTGTCTTATACAGTTCCCGGTGAAGCGTGCCCCCATCCTCCAGGTAGGTCCCCACCCTGTCAGGCTTGATTTCATCACTGAACTTAAGCAGCTAGCTCTACACCTCAGCTTCCAGATCACTAATGACATCATTGAATAGCAGTGAATCTAGCAATGATCCCTGATGGATGCAAGTACAGAATTAAAAGAGACTAGAATGGAAATCTGACCACCGTGTGCATGAACAGCCATGGGTTACGCTACCCAGGCATGCATGGTTCCAGGCTGTGTGAATCAATGGAAGCAGAAGTATGTCTGCCCTGGTATTTCGAGGTCCAGCACAGACGCACATCAGCCAGCTGAAGCAATAGGAGGCTTCCATTCTAGATTCTATTAATTCTATGGATGCAACTGAGTACCCCATGCCTGTCAACCATAACACTATGTTTCCTTCCCCAAGCTGGTAAGCAATTCACATTTTATATGCCTCATGGATGCTGCACTGGTGTACTTTGTCCAGAAGCTTGTCATGTGGCACTGTATCAGAACCCTTACAAAGAAGGTGAACACGTTGGTCTGGCACAATCTGTCCCTCATAAAGCCATGCTGAGAGGGGGGTGAGAACCTTGGCCCCAACCAAGTGGCCTATTAAGCTGACAATGATATACTGATTATTTTTATGGATACTTGGAAAGGAGACTCCTGGTGGTGTGGCAGGAAACAGAGAGAAGTAACTATTGTCACTCATATGCAAGCCAGTATGAGAAGCACATCCAGCAAAATACTTGTGCTTGAGGCCACGATTCACTTCCAAGACACAGAACTAAAGGGCAGTCCCAGAAAGCTGGTATGGGAAGAATATAACTGGGACATCAAGATAGATGTAACAGTCTATTCTGAAGAGATAGTCCTGACAGGGATGGGGTTTATTGATTGATTGATTTATTAAACTTCATAGTGCAGGACAGGCTCCGTGAGACAAATGTCTTGTTAACTTGATGACCCTGTATGAAAAAGTATCATATTTTGGGGGCGTGGCCTGACTGGTGACATTGCGGCAGCATAATCTCATAGCTCCACCCCTTACCAGGCACTATTCACAGGAATCTGATGTGATCCTTGCATCTAACTAGCCCTCTGGATGAGCACTTACTAACCTATTTCCCCTGACTGCCTAACATCCATCTTGACCTCCAAGTTTGGTTGTATTTGTCAGTTCTTCCCGGTCGGCCTGTTAACCAGCGACAGTCGCAGTGTGCCCACCAGACCCTGATGTGATTTACCAGTATTTCCTCCCTCCAGGAATGGTAGCGTCGGCTAATATTCCACTAGCAGCCAAAGTGTTTCATGTGGCTCAATCGGCTCCCTAGTTTTTTCCCCATACCATATTGGGAAGTTTTGCTTGAGGGACATGGCCGAGCCAACGCCAGAGTGACCTCTCTCCATCTCTAGGCCTGCAACGGACCCCCCCCATCACAACCTCAGGCAGGGGATCCACTGGCCTATATAACACAAATGCTGGAAACCCTGCTGCATAGGGTTGATGGAATCAGTAATGCCCTTATGGGGACAGTGGCGGATGTCCATAGGCTAGAAGACCAGGCTAACATGCTGAAGCAGTGCACAGAAAGGCTAGAGGACCAGCAAGAGCAAATATGGAGACGTATGCAGGAACACGAACATAAACTGTCTAAGTTGTGGAAGAGGACCGAGGATAAGGAGAACCGGGGACGCCGGAATAACATCCGGATCTTCGGCGTCCCTGAGGGTGCAGAGGGGCCCAAAACATGGAGAATTTTTATATGAGTAGCTGCCCAAACTGCTGGGAGATAGATGGAGAGGCCCAGTAGATGTGGAGAGAGCCCACTGGTTGACTCTCAAATCAGACCCCCGCACCTCTCCCCCTCGGCCCATCATCGCTTACTTACTGCGCTATTCTACTAAGGAGCAGCTTCTGAGAATAACAATGGACTTGGGGGACATTGTTTGGAAGGGGTCTCAGATCTTCTTTTTTTGTGACTATTACCACGAGGTAGTGATGAAAAGGAAAGCATTTGTGCCCATAAAAAAGTGCTACTTTCATATGCTTCAAGTATCAGATGAGAAGACTAACCTCCCTGTATGTGGCTAAGATAGAAGCTTTCAAGTACCTCAAGGGAATCAACAAAGTCCAAGAGGGTAGCATCTTTCAAAAAAAGAGGTGTGCAAGAACAAGGGCGCACAATTTGAAGATGGGGGGGGGCGGCTCAGAGGTAATTTAAGGAAGTATTTTTTCACAGAGAGGGTTGTGGATGCATGGAACGGCCTTCCAGAGGAGGTTGTGGAGTCAAAAACAGTGGTGGAATTCAAGCATGCATAGGACAGTCATAAGGCCATTCTAGGGGGTTGGGGTAGGAAGAAGTAGGCTGCTGGTCAACTAGGATCTGCAGCTTATCCAGTAGGTAGGGAAATGGGCAGATTGGGTGGGCCAAGCAGTCCTTATCTGCCATCAAATTCTATGTTTCTATGTTTCTAAGGAGGGAAGGGAAATCCTGGCACAGTCCCCAAGAGAAGTGGAAGGCTGGCTAGCGAGATTCTGGCCCGATGTAATTCTCCCAACTACATCTCCCAGATACCTCTGGGTACCGGGGAGGACCCAGCCGAGGAGGAACCAAAATGCTGAAGCTCAGCTTCCAGGGGACGCCTTTCGGGGATGGAAGGTGCAGCAGAATACATGACCCCCAGCTCTAGCTCGAGAAGTCACCTGAAATTTGTAGATCCTCAGCATGACAGGGACAACTCCCCCCAGGAAAGGCCAGTTTCACCCCCTCCGCCTTCTGAGCTAACACCCGCGGCCAGAGCACATAGATCTAGACCAAGATCCCGTAGTTGAGGGAGAATGGCAGTGAGTCACGTGGAAGCTTCCCCTCCAGCCAAGCTATTGAAAGGGGACTTGAGTTCAGAATAAGGTGACCCGCATCCACAGGAAACCCTAGAAGAAGGAATGGACACCAACCTCCCTCTCTGGACTGGGCAGTTGAAAGTGGCACAGTGGAAGGCACAACTGCTACCTCCCCTCTTCCAGTCAGACCAGGTCTCCTGACTTTTGCTGCAGCTGTCTCACAGGGGATCCCATAACGGCAGTCCCAGAGCATACCTCCCCCCACCGCCGCCTCGGATGGGTCTGAGGGATGACACAGATGGACTGTTTTCATGGCCCTGGTTGTAGCGACTTTTTTTAATTGCTTCTTGTGCATGCCTGAACTTTAATGCATTATTGCCTTGTAGGTCAATCAGGGTGGTCCAAGAAGTTCTCCCCTCGATTACAGGGTGGGCAGTTTTTCCCCTTGTCCACACATATGGGGATGTATGCTTGGTGGGGTCTAGATCCTTCCTTCTCTGTGCACCCTATACTGCTCTCTTCAATCTGTGGCCTAACCCCTTATGGAGAGCATTAGATGACGACCCTCTCAGCAACCTATCAGGTTAATCTCCTTGTCTATGGCCTGCTCACTCACGAAGACAGGCGCCATTTGGCACCATGACAGCCCTCTTTACCCCCCCATTCTACAGATGGAATACTCCAGCATAACTGTTGAACCTGTTTGACAGCCAGACCCACAGCACTACCAGAGGTAAGATCACACACACCCTCCATGGGTACCTCTAAGCTGGGCCGCCACAATGCTCTTTGCTGACCGGAGAAACGTCTGCTCTATCAGAATGCACAGCTGACCTGCTCCTGTTTCTTATGGCAGTCAGCCCCCTTCCCCCTCCTCCCTTACTCCCGACCCCTCTCTGCCTCCCCCCCCCCACTGCCCCTACCTGTCCCCTTTTTCCCCGATCCCTTAGGATCACAACCCAGGTACTCAGGACCTGGGCAGGGACGGACACACACATTGTTGGTGTCCTTCTCTCTACCCCTGTTGGGGGCTGTGAGTTAGCGTTGCTTGGGTATACCAACTGACTTGGTACAACCCCTAACGTGCTTATCTCCTCACTCTTAGTGGTTAACACAGAAACTACCTGCTGACATAAATCTGTTGCTGTTATTCCTTGTCAGTTACTACTTTGATTGGTTACTGTTCTTTAAACTGTTGCACCAACTTTGCTCTTTTTTTGTTTTTAGAAACTAGCTTATTCCATAATCAGCTTAGTAAGCACCTGATTGCATTGCTAAACCTTGCTACAGCTCCTTCCGGAATTCCCCTCCTGACAAGGGTGGATATCTCTCCTGGGTGGACACCTCTCAACTTGGGGTATTTATCGACTCGTCTATTAATTTAACCATCCACAGGAGGGTGATGTTCCCTATAGTTGTTGTCTGCACCATGGCTGGGACTAACCCTAAGGGCATGAGGTGGGTCTCCTGGAATGTTAAAGGCTTAAACCACCTGGTGAAGCGAACGAAGGTGGTACAGCACCTCCACTCCCCATGGGCCGATGTTGCTCTCATACAGGAGACCCACCGCACTGCCAAGACTGTACTGTGGCTGCAGAAGATGTGGGTGGGTAGAGTGCTGGCCAGTTCTGCCCTTAACAAGACCAAGGGATTGGCCATCCTCCTTCAAAAAGCCTGCCCCGGGTGGTAGAGGAAGTACAAACCAATAGCCAGGGACGCTGGGTGGTAGCTCGACTCTCATATGCTGGAGGCGGGATAGTGATTGCCAATATGTAAGGTGCCAATACTGATTCAGTGGACCCCTTGCTGGGTATAGGACAAGCCCTCACCATCATCACAGGATCACCCTAACCTACCTGTCATTATAGGGGGCGACTTCAATTTAGTCCTAGACATCTACTTGGGCTAAACGAAACCCACCCCCCAGACACACCCTAAGGTGAGAGCAGTGCCACAGGAGCTTATGGACGGATGGGGCCTCATAGCCCCTGGAGGCGCGATCACCCTAGCGTCAGGGACTACACTTTCTTTTCCCCTGCGCATGTCTCCTTCAGCTGACTCGACTGCTGGCTGGCTAACGGGAAGGCCTCTCGGGGAATCAGTGACACCAAAGTGGGTAACATACTCATCTCTGACCATGCCCCTATCCACTTTCCAGGGCCCTGAAAGCACCAGATGGTGCTGTAACCCCCTCTTATTCCAAGACAGGGAGTGTCAGGCAATGCTCAAAGAAGAAGCAAGGACTACTTTCACCACAATGCTGGGGGTAGTTAAGCAGGTACTGTCTGGGAAGCGTTTAAAGCAGTTTTGAGGGGCAGAATTATTTCCTATGTAGCCACAAAAAACAAAGCGAGGAAGGCTGAGATCACCCAGCACTTTCCTCCCTAGAGGCTAGGTTCAAAGTCCCCCCCCAGCCCAGGACAACAGGCCTCTAGTTGCCTCCATTACGGGGCTCAAATACAGGATCAGCAGCCTTCTTCAGAGGAAGGCCGGATGGCTCCTCCTTCGATCAAAGCACACCTTTTGGGAAGGATGTGAGAAGGGCAGTAAACTATTGACCTACCAGCTCCGCAGACAACAAGCTGCGTCATGCATTCAGGCCTTGAGGGAACCCTCAGGCTCAACTGTCTCAGACCTCCAGGGCATTAACCAAACCATGAGCCATTTCTACCAGGCTCTTTATCAATTTTGAGCATCATTGGCAGAGGCTGATCTGTCTTGGGTGCTCCGAGAGTTTTGCGCCTCAGCCAATATCCCAACACTCTCCCCAGAGTTGTTGGAGCTGCTGGAACAGCCTTTCACCATCCATGGGCTGCATGCAGCCCTCCTCCAAATGGCTAAGGGGAAAGCCCCAGGCCTCGATGGGATGTCTGTGGAGCTGTACCAATTAATGATCGAGGAAATTGCTTCCCCACTCCTTTCTGCTCTGCACGAATCGCATAGTTTAGGTACCCTCCCCCCTACCATGAGAGAGGCCTTGGTCATGCTGCCCCCAAAAAATCAAATGATCCCCTAGACTGTGCCAACTCCACCCAATTTCGCTGCTCTCTGTGGACACAAAAGTTGCAGCTAAAATCTTAGCCACATGGATGGTCTCGGTCCTCCCAACTATTATTCACCCCTCCCAAGTGGGTTATACAAAAGGAAAAGTGGGAGAAGACAACCTTAGACAAGTCCTGAATCATAAGTGGTTGGCCTTGCAGTCCCCTGATCCAGCAGCAACCCCAGCAGCTGACTTCTCCAAAGCCTTCAATCCCCTGGAATGGGGGTACCTGCACGAGGTACTGCAAATTTACAGCTTTGGTCCCTACTTTCGTGGCTGGGTCTCCACCTTATACCATGCGCCTCTCGCTAGAATTTTAACAAACAAAAATATTTCCCCCCTTTCCAGTTGCATCGGGGCACTTGCCAGGGATGTCCCCTTTCCCCTCTGCTTTTCCTTATAGCATTGGACACCCTGATTCACAAGCTTATCCACACCAAGGATGTGTCAGGCATTACAGTCCGAGATGAAACCTACCTTGTGAATGCTTATGCGGATGACCTCCTGCTTACCATTTCCCAGCCTACTATGTCTCTCCCAAAAGCCCTGAACATATCACAGGACTTTGTGGAACTTTCTGGCCCAACAGTTAACCAAAAAAAAAACATCCTGGCCCCACTTAATAATGCGTGCTCTAAAGATTGCCTGGTGGACACCGATATAACCTGGGCCCTGGAAAGTTTTTCATACCTGGGGGTGATTATCCCCAAAAAATGGCGAGACCTGGAAACTGTTAACTTTTCCCCCCTTGCTTACCTCTTTGGCGGCTGAAGTAGACAGATGGCGCAAGCTATACCTGTCGCTTCGTAGCAAAGTGGAAGCTGAGCGTATGTTCTTCCTTCTGAAAATGTCATGCCTATTCAATAATCTCCCCATCCGGTTATCTAGTAGGATATTCTGAACTATAGATAAGATGACATCTCTGTTACTTTGGGATGGGAAAGCCCCCAGATGGAGTAAGGTGAAAATGCGTGCCCACTGCACCTATGGAGGAATGCGCTACCAGCTGGCCTACCTGGCGGCCCAGGCATCAAAATGGCCCATTCCCTCCCCTTCCCCTCCCTCCCCGGGTAGAAATGGGGCAACGGCTTATTGCAGGCACACCACCCTTCCCAGGATCAAGTGCCCTACTCCGGTTATGATGGAGACCTTGCGGGCATGAAGGAAAAGTATGGCCCCCTCTCACGCATTGGGCAAGGCTAGCTGCCCCCCTGTGCATTATATTCCTTTATGGAACAACAAACTACTGCACATTGGCAGCAAACCTGTCCAGTGGATGAGCTGGGCCTCTAGGAGCATTAAGCTACTCCAGGACTTATGCATCTCAGGGTCTCTAGACCTGATGTCCTACGAACAAATACGGGCACACTATTCCCTTCCAGCCACTGATTTCTGGAAATACCTGCAAATTCGTAGCGCGATTACTGAGCTGCGGAATCAGGTGACGGATGACCCCCGCTGGATGTGGCTCAGCTTACTGCATAAGTCCACCTCCCAAAGAGGTATTGCAAGTGGTTTTTATAGAATCATGAGAGAGGCACAACCTGACCCACCAAGTCCTGCAGGAAGCACTGGGAGACCGAACTAGGAATCTCTCTCTCAGCCGATACTTGAAGCTGTGTCTACGACTTGCCCATGCAGCCTATAGGGATGCTAAGAGCCAAACTATCCAGCAGAAAATCCTTCTAAGATGGTATAGGACCCCTGAGACCCTCCAGCGGATGGGCCTTCTCAAACACTCCTCCTGCTGGAGATGCCACCAGCCAACCAACTGCCCACCTCCTACATGTTCTCTGGCTATGCCTGAAGATCACCCCCTTTTGGGACACTGTACTTGAGGACTGCTATAGAGTAGTAGGACACCCCATCTCACACTCAAACCTAACACTACTGCTTGGGGACCCTGCCCCATTGGACATGATACCCCCTCTCCAAAAATGGACCCTTGTGGCCATACTTGAAGCTAAACATGCAGTTCTGATGCACTGGAGAAAGCACAACCCCCCTCCTCTTTCAGCATGGCGATCAGCTCTGGCTCAAGCTGCCATTCTGGAGCAGCTTTCATACTCACACGTTGGCCAACTTCATAAATATCAAAAAAAGTGGGGCGCATGCTTGCAATCGCACTTGTGTACAGTCCTACCCCCAGCCAACCCACCAACTAGGGCATTCATCCAATACCACTCCATTGCCTATTCCTTACCCATCTGGAAATATCCGTAGCAACATTTTAGATAGAGTCTTTTATGGTAAATTGACACTCTGTATATCAACTCATTTTCTTCACTAGCTGTGTTCTTGCTGCTGTTTAACAAATAGAACATGCTTGACTACAACAACTGTTGCCTACCAAGGCCTCCTAGTTTCAATTATAGTGAGAATAGTGAGCTCTTGTTTTTCCTTGAGTCACCTTTCTGTGTATGTCCGCTTTACCTGCTTGTTGCTTGTTGGCAATGCAGAAGCTTGTAACTTGGAATAACAATAACGTTTGATATGATAACAAAAAAAAGTATCACATTTACACAACAAAGAAAAAACAGTTGCAAGTCAGCGTACAGGATAAAACAATCCTGTAAAACAGTTAAAACATTTGTAAATGGTAAACTGAGCTGAGACACAAAACCAGTGAGTGAGTTTCGGGTGATTACTAATATTAGGGTGTAAAGAATTCCACAATACTGGGGTGGCATAGGAAAAGGGCAGATTTCCAAATCAGTTTTAACCCTTAGGAAGGTGAATAGACAATAAGTTACATCCCTTAAAATATATTTATGGGAAACAGTTGATAATGTGTCAAACAATTAAGGGACACTGAGATTATTTACTACTTTATAAATGAATGTAAACCAGTTACACTCCCTCCTGGATTCAAAGGTTGCTCAATCGAGTTGAGCCAGCAGATTGCAGTGGTGGCTTTAATACTGTAGCTACAATTTAAAATATACCTCAAAATTCTATTATGTCTTGGAAAGAGATGATAAAACAATTTGAGATGTGTGGCGGTAAACTACTTTGCTATACTCTAGTGCAGGAAGCATGGCACAAGTTACAGCATGTTTCTTGTCTGACAAAGTGAGGCAGTTTTTGGCCCCACACAGTCAGGCCAAACATACCCAAACATTTTAGATGGTCACTTTTATGTGAGGCTTGCAAGAAAGAGGAAAAATCAAAAATAAAGCCAATATAGCTGAAAAGAGTAACAGACTTGAGTAGTAACACCAGAGTGAACAGCAAAAGAAAACAGGTGACAGAAATGACAATTTAGTGATTAAATCAAAAACCTTGGATAAATTGGAGGTATCACCAGAGGGCATGGTTTGAAGTTGGAAGTTGGAAGGTGGAAGGGTGAGGGGGGGAAAGAGGAGGAGGTTTTTCACTGAGAGGGTGGTGGACCCTTGGAATGCACTGCCTGGCGAGCTGGTTCAGAGATCCACAGTGGAGGGCTTCAAGAGAGGGTGGGACAGACACAGAAAGTGGATGTATCAGATGATGGCCTGTTCCAGGGGGGTGGGGATGGATGATAGGGGTTTCTGGAAAACATGGGGGGGAGGGCCTCAGCACCCAACTAGGGATCTGAGGTTTGAGCAGACTTGATAGATCGTAAGGCCTAATCTGCAGGCAATTAGTATGTTAGTATGTAAATTAAAAGGAAACGGTCATGCCTAAATGTTAGCATTTTCACAACTAGATAAAATATTTCCTCTTACAGGCTGTTAAGTTTGTTATATTTTATCTGGTTGATCCTTCCGTCCCTTCTGCTGGCATTGTTAATCAAGCGCCTCTAGCGGTGCATCCCACCAGCTCCCATGGCTGTCCTGCATCTGACATCCGAGCTGGGGAGCAGCTGCAGGAGCGTATATTGTATGTCCTTATAGATGGAGCCAATAATTGCTCCAGCTTGCAATTTACCAGTCTCTGTGCTACATCAAGACCAAGGGTAGCGTGGCAGCAGACTGTGAGTCTATACTTGGTCTCGGTATAGCACCAGGACTGGCAAATCACAAACCAGAGCTGTTAAGAGCTCCATTTATAAGTTCTAATAATACATGCTCCCCGTGGCTGCTCTCTAACTCTGGTGTCAGCCACGGGACAGCAGCGTGAGCTTGTGGGATGTGTCACTAGAGGCGCTTGATTCAAAATGCGAGTGGGATGGATGGCAGTATTAACCAGCTAAAATATAACTAACAGCCTGTAAGTAGAAACATTTTATTTAGTTGTGCAAATGCTTTTTGGAGGCTGCCCCACATTGAGCTGTGGAGCGTTTAGTCATGAATATTTTTGTTTAATGAAAATAGAACTCACACATGAATCATTACAGTATAAGGGGAGGAAGTTGCTGTGGAAGACAAGAACAACATTAGGCAGACAAACAGTGTCACAGCAGTGGATATGATGACAGTACAGGTCTTTAAGGTAATATGGGATAGATGGATTGTTTGCTTGCCAATGCAGTTACAGGACACCCTGGGTAGTAGAGTAAGTAGGGAACTCCTTTAAATCAGTATATATTTGCAAAGTATACTGTTTCAACCCGGGGTTTCAGTCTTGCCCATGATGGTGGTGTTGGGGGGGGGGGGGCATGATGGATTTTAATCTGACTTAGTCACACCCAAGGCAATTTTTTCTGCATTTAACCACCCCCACTGAACTGCATGACAGTGAATTTAACCATTTAATTTCCTCTTCTCCACCCCCCCCCCGAGATTCTAGGCACATTTGACTCCAAGGGCACTTCAGGTGCATTTTAATCTGTAAATATTAGCTTCAAGGGGGATGTCTGTGCATTGAATCATCCATGACAAATGGACTACAGGCACATTACACATGACTGCCACACCAACTGCATTGTAATCTATGCATGTTACCCTCAAGGGGACAGGCTGTACATTTAATTACTCACCACTGGACTACAGGTACATTTACTCTGCGGGCACTATTCATGCATTTTAATCTTGGCATGGTACCACAAGGGGAATGCCTCTGAATTTAATTACCTCAAGGGACTTCAGACACATTTTAACCCAAGGGCACTCAGGGTACATTTTAATCTGTATGCGTGACCCCCAAGAGGACTGTCTCTCCATTTTATTACCATCAAGGAACTCCACGCAAATTGTACCCCAGTGGCACTCCTACTGCATTTTATCACTGAGGGGACTGCCTCTGCATTTAAGTACCTCCCAAGGGACTATGGATACATTTTACTCCAAGGGCTCCTGTAGTGCAGTTTAATTTGTACATGTTACTCCCAAAGGGGTTGCCTATGTAAAGGCAAAAGGTCTCCAGACACATTTTACCTCAGGGCAACTGCTGGTGCATTGTAACCGGTACATGTTACCCAAATGGCCCATTCATTTCATTACCCCTAAAAGACCTGCAGGTACATTTTAATCAGGGAGACTCCTGGTGAATTTTAATCTGTAAATACTTTCAGGGGTCTGTCTCTGCATTTAGTTATGCCCAGACACATTTTATACTAAAGGCACTCCTGGTGTACATTACTTAAGCAATAATGCCCTCCAAGGTATGTGTTGTGCTGGGATAACATCACGCCTCAGGTGGTTGAACACAAGGCCGCAGGCTGAGTGCATCCAATACCTGAGGCATGATGTTATCCCAGCACAACACACACCCTGGAGGGCATTATTGCTATTATACAATGGCTTGTTGTAATGCAGAATAAAAAAAAAAGCATTTTAAAGAATGTTTTTGTTAGTGTGGAAGAATATATTTGTTTGTTAAGAGAAGATGAAAAAAAAAAACAAATCCAACAAATGCAATGCAACCAGTCATGAGGTTCACAGTGCTGAGACTAGAGCCGTGATGTTGGGCTGGGATAACATCACGGGGTCCAGTCCCAGACTGACCAATCAGAGACCAGGATTCTTTCTTGCCATTGTATAATCTGTAATTTTATCCCAAAGGGACTGTCTTTGCATGTTGTTAGTCCGTCTGTCCTGGGACTCTAAACACATTTTACCTCAAGAGCACTCCTGATGCATTTCAGCCTCTTTCTGCCCCCCCCCCCCGGGACTGTCTTTATATTTAATGCCTCCTCAAGGAATTATGCACAGTGATTGGTTCTACACTTTTTTGATAGTACTGAGTTATTATAGAGTGACCATTTTTTTTTTATGTAGTACCTTTTACACAGAATGTTTCTCAAAGTGCTTTACAAGGCAGTGAACGAGTTAGGTACTGGTAGTACTGGCACTGTGCCACATGCTGTTATTTACAATCACTATATATTTGATATCCACATACAGGCAAGGATGGCTGCATTGGGACCTTTTTTTATCAATAGGAAAAATGTGTTGTAGGAAAACAGGGGTTATCTTCTTCTACAAGAAGTGCTATGGGAGCTGTTACTTCCATTGGGACAGACAGCAAAAAAAAGGCTGAGTGGGCCTCAGTTCAATATAACATTTGTTTTTTTAGTTTATTTATTTAGTGATTCGGAAAAGACCTTTGAGCGCAAGCCCTTTTACGAAGGTTCCACGTCATAGATTGCAAAACAAAGTACAATAGGAGAAAGCAAAGGTACATCACAATGAATGATGCAGATTGGATTCAGAACTTACAGAATAACTCAAAACTGAAATACAAGTTAAAATAACAAGAAAAACACTTTATGGGGGGGGGGAATAAGCAGCCACAAAGTGCCTTGTCAGTAGTTCAGAGGGATGGGGATAGCTGGCAGTGGGGTGAAGAAAGGAGGTACGAGAGAGAGGTATGTACTACTGCGGTGGAGGTGAAGGGTGGGGGAAGATGGGCGATAAGGTATAGGAAGAAATGGTGGGGTGAGGGGAGGCTGAGCAGAGAAGACATGCTAGATTAAATGGTGAGGTGTGAGGGGGCATGGTCAAGCAGCCTGCATTAGTAGTTACTGTTAGGAAAACTCACGGGACTGTGAGTTGGGGGAGGGTTGGGTGGCAGGTGCTGAAGGAGCATAGCGCAAACTAATTGCTGAGGCAAGTCATGAGAAGGACAGTACTGTTCTACTGAGGCCTGCCTAGTTTCTGCTGGGGGGTAGAGATAGCAGATCTGGCTGGACTCAGGGGCAGGTGCACTTAGAGAGTGTTATTAGGTGCTGTTTGAGGTCAGTTTTGAATTGTGCCAGACAATTGGTGGCCAAGAGGTGCCCAGGGAGTTCATTCATCTACAGGGGAGACCGATAGGCAAATGCACGTTGCCCAAGTGAGGTGCAACAGAAGGGGATAACTAAGGCCCCTCTAGTCCTCCCTCTGGAGACCTGCAATGAGTTGGCCACCTTGATCAGACTGCCTACACAAGGTGGTGTTTTACCCAATACAGCCTTCTTTCCTAGGATGCAAGTCTAGAATCCCTGTTTTTTAATGGCAGCCAATTGGCATGTTAGTACAGAGTACAGGTATGAGTGCCAAGCTCAGGATCCAGGGTGAGTCTGCAGGCTTTGTTGAGTGCAGTCTGAACCCTCTTGAGTGCTGTATCCATTGCCACCCCATAAACCACTAGTCCATAGTCAATAGTAGATATAATGGAACTGTGGACTGAGAGGTGGAGGGCCCCCGGAGAGAGGTATTGCCTGTGCCTGTACAGGACACCGATCTTGGTACTGATTATCTTGACCATAGAGTCAATATGGTGTGCAAACATGAGGGTATCATCTATTATGACCCCCAGATACTTGAACAAGTGAACTTGTTCCAGCAGCTCACTGCATGAGTTGGAGATGATGAGGGGGTGGTGCTTTTTTTTGTTGTGGGGGCTGGACATAAGTATGGCCTTGGTCTTGTAGTTTAGTAGCAACTTATGACTACAGAACCAGTCCTCGAGTTTGGAGAAGGAGTTCTGCAGCTCAGATTGTAGGGCAGCCTGAGATGTGCTGCTGCTCAGGAGCTCAGCATCGTCTGCATATAGTATGAGTTTGGTGTTGCAGGCTGTGGGAAGGTCATTTAAGAAGAGGCTGAAGAGTAGAGGCCCCAGTATTGATCCCTGGGGTCCCCCTAATGATACCTCTCTTGTGCTGGATACTGTTTGCCCAATTTTGACACATTGATTTCTCCATATCAGG
The DNA here is from genome assembly GCA_016271365.2 of Neoceratodus forsteri. Lineage (NCBI taxonomy): Eukaryota > Metazoa > Chordata > Ceratodontiformes > Ceratodontidae > Neoceratodus > Neoceratodus forsteri. Next base: position 137,339,387 of record JADMNL010000024.1, read on the forward strand.
TAGTCTTGGAACCAACAAAGGGCATTGGGTACCACACCAATGTTTTGCAGTTGGGTCAATAACGAGGGGTGGTTGCCTGTATCGAAGACTTTGGTGAGATCAATAAAGACAGACCCAACCAGTTTGCCTTCATCCAGGGCCTTATGTGCATAGTTCATGTAGTCCAGCAGGAAGGCATCTTTAACAGAGCACCCCCCACCCCCACCACAGTACTGCACTGAAATGTCAGTAATAGATATGAGCCCAAAACCCAGTATGGGACTGGAATCCATGACCTTGTGGTCCAGAAGTGAAATTTCTACTAAACAGTCTATACTGACCATGTAGGGACATAGTACCTGATCCACAAAGATGACTCAGATATGCACCAAAGGCACATATCCAAGCTACAGAACTCCACGCTCACAGATTGCCTTGCTTCTGGCAGCATTCAGAACTCCTGACCTTCCTGCTCCATGTGTACAAAGAAGCATGAAGGAACTGAGGGGTTGGGGCCAGGGCGGGGCTGGAGAGTGGGCATTCACTTGGAAACACAGCCCAGCATTCAAGTTGGCCCCCTACTCTGTTTAGAGCAGGGGATTGTGGGTTATGCAACAGCAAAAAATACAGTGCACACAAGCATATATTCTATTGTGCAATTTATTGGAAACAGTTCACATTTAGGCAACAACAAGAAAAAGAGCTAATCATACCATGGAGGGCTGACGCCCCATTGATTCATGTTACCCTGATGTTTTTCCTAGGGGGAGGAGACAGTCTCTAGCCTGCTGAATTTATACTATTGCATTAAAAGTATAGTAACCCTTCTACCAAATGTAGCCCACTTTTAAAGCATAAAGTGCTTTGTGACATAAAATGTGATAGAGGTATAAATATGGTTTAAAAATCCATGCCAAGACATTATCAGAAGCACTTATTCCAAAAAGAGCACATTATAACATTTTTACTACAAATTTAGGAATACAGAGACAAACTAGGGTAGAATGGGAGGTGGGGGATGAGACTGGTGAAAGGGGAAGGGACCGATTTCATGTATCATCCAAAATTTATATCAGTTGAAGAGCTCCCATATCCCACCATAGTTTCATGGTACTGCCACTATAGTTAGGGTTAAGAAGGCACTTACATTCAAACCTCCAATTTTTGGCAGTTTATATCTTGGCCCGGCTGTCTCTTGACTTATGGGCATAAAATGTGAAAGATACTCATTCGAGGTTAGGATCTCAGGACTAGTACATTGTGGTGAAATTCTGTTCAGTTACAGTTGTGCTACTTAGTGTAAAAGACATTACATATGAAAAAGGTACTTTTGGTTGCTTATCAATAATTACAAAACTGCTAGGATTTGAAACACGAAATTCAGCAGCCTAAACACCTCCCCCCCTCCATTGAAAGCATCACAGCTGCTTAAAACATCCGAGTCATCCCTCTGTGGTGTTATTAGCTTTATTTGTAGCCTGACTGTAAACTTTTCACAATAAATTGCACAGCTGTACAGGCAACGTGATCCTGTGTACCATTTACTTTGCTGTTGTTCTCCCATTTCAGTTTGTGGGAGCATCTGGGAGCTGTGTGCTTCTTTCTTCCTTTTGAAGGATTGTGGGATATGACAGTTTTACAAGGACTACTGCATCCCTAAATGCAGAATCTTTAAAAACAAAATAATTAAAAAAATAAATAGATTGCACTATCATGGCCCTTCGTGCCAGCTCAAAGGACTGGGGTCATTTGGGGCTGGGCCAGAGTGGTCCATGGGGAGGTCAAGGGAGTTCCGGGAGAACAGTTGCTCACAGGAGAGAAAGTTGCTATGGCCACCCCTCCAGGGCTGCAGCTATGAATTTTAGGGCCCAGGACAAGTCACTTGAAATGGGCCCCTGTATTCCAAACCAGGTAATGCCAGCTCCTCAGGTGATCTCCTCCTGAGTTCGGGACCCCAGACAGCATCCCCACTTTTCCCCCCATTACTGTGGCCCTACCCCCCCTCCCTCAAGTAACACCCTCACCCTGCAAACTCCATCCCTGCTGTGGACAAAACTCCTATAAATTGCTCAGCCGTACACACTCGCCCTCATGTCTGCCTCTGACCCAAATGTCCACATACAGTAGCTGTGTGGCAGAGGGGGTCGGTTGTAGAGGTGGCGTGCAAGTCATTTTGCAGTTTCTGTGGAGTAGCCCGCGTGTGAGGAGGGACCATCCCCTTCTGTGGAAGCCCCTCTGTATCTGCAGAGGGCAGTTGTTTTGTTTTATGGATCTGGCCGTTAGACTCCTCCTCCTAAAGGAACTACTATATCTGATGATACAACAACAAACAATATTTATTTATTTATTTTTTGTTGACTGGGTAAGTGCACTAGACAAATCCTGCCTATTTTCAGGCACGACCCGGGGGAGGGGGATACAGATGAATGCCAACTGACCTTGAACCAGATTAAGCTGTTGGTGGCATTTTTAGTGAATGAAGGAAATTTGGCCAGGACACCAGGGAAATGTCCCTACTCTTTTCGATAAGTGCCATGGGATCTTTAACATCCACCTGAACTGCCACCAGTCCAGGCAGATGAGACCTTGGTTTAACATCTCATCCAAAAGACGGCACCTCAGAAGTGCAGCACCCCTCTCATGCTGCACTACAGTGTCAGTACTGGGATATTAACCCAAGTGCCAGATGTGGGAACTGAACCCACAGTCCCTGCCCACCATCTTTATTCACCTATACAGCCATAAAGCAGCTACTTAAAAGCTGTCAGAGCATTGTTAGTGTGGCAGAGCACCAGTGCATTTGTTTTGCCCCCTTCTCTCCAGTTGGCCTCCATCTGCTCAGCCTTACGCCAGCCCCATCACCCTGGTGTCCCCTGGGACTTACCTTGCCTTCTGTGTTCCTCCAGAGCTTTCCCTCTCTGATGAGAGTGTTGTTGAGGCACAGGTCAGGAAGCATAGGAAAACCAGGAGCAGTTACAAAATTCACAACTAGCGCTTTATTAATATCAATAACAGTAAACTAAAAAATAAAAATTGTTCAGTATAACTATTACAAAGGCAGTACAAACAAAGAAAACAAGATCCTTCATCTGAGGGGTTCTTTCCAGTTTCCAAGATGTCCCTCTAGCAAAAATATTGCAGCTCTTTTTAAAACAAGTCTTTGCCTGATAATTAACTTCTTCATCCTGAGCTCGTAAAGGAGATATTCTATTTCTCACAAAATGTATCAGAGTTCTTGTCAGTTGCTTTGCAGAGCAGGCTTGCAAAAAGAACAGTCCCCAAGCTGGCCTCCTGCTGACAGCTCTGCAAAAAAGTTTGCAAACAAGCCTCAGAGGAGCTGAAACTGCATCTCAGGTTAACTCCCTAAATTCCAAATAGCTTTTTGCAGTCATTTCAACAGTATAACTATATACAGTTTCAAACAAAGGGATCTCAGTATCACTTACAGTTTCACACAAAGATTTGCATATATTTTTATAACTGCAGATATGCAAGGGGGAAGAAAAGACAGAAACAGCAAGTGAAGGTAGAGCGATGGCAAGCAGACAATCATGAGACCATCAGAGTGACTAGTTCCTAGGTCTCATGAGAACATTTGGTTGTGCAACCAGACAGACAAGAGACAGACAAGGAGAGCATAGAACATATTCTTGCTTTAAACTCTTTCTGCATAACAAATGGGACAGTGAAATGGGACAGGGTCTAATTCAACTCCATCACAGGGAGCAGTGGGACCCTCCCCACCCCCATATCTCCATCCCACATGGATCCAGTTATGGGAGGTAGTGTCCAAGTAGTCAGGCACAGGGTCTCTGGGTAGGCTGGCTTCATCAAGCCACTCGGGGTGTTTTTTTCCTCATTTCTTACATTCTCCAGGACATTACTGTAAGGGTGCACAAAGCACACACACATGCAAGCATAGGTGGTGCAGTGCCCATTGACATCCTCCCACCCATGAGCCGCTCCAGCTGCACTGCCACCTGTGGTCTCCCAGGTGGCGGTATCGCAGCAGAGCTGGCTGCTCTCCCTCACTGGAGGAGAAAAGCATCTCTGGGATGCTTAATCCTCCCCCTCCGGCCAGTCCCTGATGACCTGCACTCATTCCCAAATGTGCGTCATTGGCGTCACGAGCGGTAGTGCTACCACTGCACCAATGGCTGGCTCACCAGTGCATTTCTGCACAAACTGACATGCCCTTTTTGTCACTTTAAGCTTACAAATGCTAACCTGTTGAACATTATGTCTGAATTATGTTGGTGGTTGCTTGCCAGTGTTTTCAGAATATGTGGATCAACAAGGTAATGCCTTTGGTTAGGGCAATGGAAAGATCTCATGCTGAAAGTCCTGCCCTTAGAGAGAGAGAGATTGACTTTTGAGCTCTGTGGGAGACCTGGGAGATTGGAGGCCACCTGGACAAGGAAGCCTAGCATGCTCTTAGAGGGCTCTCTTGAACATCTGCAGAAAGGGGTTAAGGGGATGGAGGGGGCAGATCACTGTAATGCCAAAGGCAATCAGAGCAAATACAAAGTCATAAGTAGTTATTAGGGGATGCTTTTAGCTTTATATGTTTAATGTCCAATGTTCATGTTCTCATAACTTATATGTTAATTCCTATTTTGGTCCTGATCTGGAACTATACAACCAAACATATGACTTACTGTATAAGGTACTGAATGGCACATAAGGTGCCTAGCCGTGTCCTGTATAATTGCACTGTATGACAAAAGGTGTGGAAACTCAATAAAGAGAGTTTTCAAAATAAAAGAGGATCTCAGGCCATCAGCACACAAATCACAGTTGGCATCCCAATTACACAACAGTCCAAACTAAAACTCAATTTCAAGCTGCTCTGTTCTACAAAAACTGGATATATGTATCAAAACGTGACCCTTGCCCCCTATATTTCAGTTTGTCCTGATGCTTTTCTGGAGTGGAGGTCATAATCGTCTGCTTGTGACATCACAAGCAGCTCCTTAGTAGCCAAGTTGGAGGCAGTATAGCGCAGTGGTTTAAGGCTCTCAGCTGCAAATCTGGAGACCTGGGTTTGAATCCCACAGACCCCACTTGCATACTGTGTGACCCTGAGCAGGTCACTTAACTTCCCTGTGCTCCCACGTCGGACCTGTAGACAAGCTTTCAGCTTAGTGTGTCACTCCTGGTTAAACAATTGAAGGAAACAAAAAACGGTGATGTCACAAGCAAGGATTATATCTTACTGTAACAGGATACTCGATTTATTTCAAAATTTTCACCAGGAAAGACATACTGAGCTGATAACAGCTTGTTTCCAGATGTGTTCTGAGAGAGTGTGTGTGTGTGGGGGGGGAGGGACATAATACAATAAGGTGCAAGACTATTAGTCATACAGATATGCATCAACAATAGGCAATACCAAGTAACACAGTGCAACACAAAGGTGCAAAGTACGATACCTTACAGATGCACACATTAATACTGAGTGCAGGTTAAAACAGTATGACCAGGTGATAAAGGCTGATAAAGTTGTACATGGACAGGTGCAGTGAACCCCAGTCAGAGTGTAGCTGTAGGAGAGCACTCAAAGGTCATACCAGGGCAGGAGCAAGTTGCGGGAGGGAGTGGAGGGCTGACAGTAAGGTCAGGTGTCAGGGGCAGTAGCAGGAGGGAGTTGTAAAGTCATGAAGAAGAGACAAAAAAAAATAAAGACAAAGAGAGAAGAAGCAGAAGGGGGAAGAGGCAGAGTGGATGGACAGCAGAAGCCTATATATTGGAGGCAGCATGGACTAGTGGCTACAGTACAGGCTTGGGAGTCAAGAGACCCATGTTCAAATCTGACTAGAGCAAGTTTCTCACTGTGTGACCCGAGCAAGTCAGTTAATGTCTTAGTGATTAAGTTCACCCAGCAGTAAAAATGGGTAAAAGCAGAACGCCACTGAAAATGCCACATTGTTTTGCTCACAGCTGGACTATCCTGGGTAAAAAAATGTGTAAAATAAAATTCTCAAATCAGTGTCCTTTATAACGGGACTGCAATCTTAAAAGGAAATCTAGAAATATTTTTTCCACCTTCGGTGCCCCCTGGCACCTCACGCTTTCAGGCCCTTCCACTATCAGATCCCACTGTATTCCTCTGGTGCCCAGGTCAGCTGTATCCTTCCTCAGGGGGACCCCTTCTAGTGGAGCCTAGGAGGAGGGTGAGTGCATGTCACTGGAGTAAAGGACTCGGTAGTGGATGAACCGCTGATGAGGATCTGGTGGTATGGGGGAGCCCACAGGGAGGCCATCACCTAAGGCTGCTGTGGTCTGGCATTTTTCCTTTGTTCTCCTACCTCCCCCTTGAAGAGTACACTATGTCTGCTCCCTTGGGGCAATCACCCACACCAGCAATGGTCCCACGCCACCTCCAGGTGCTACTCTCCGAGCAGTACATGTCTGTTCCCTCCCTCGTGAGGAGAGTGCCTACAATGATGCTTTTTTGCCCTGTAAGTAGAAGAAGCTTGGTGGTTCGATACAACTGGAGAGTATATCCAAAACCTTGGAAAGGTGCAAAAGCTTTATTAGCATGCCATAACATCCGTGAGTAGCACCCCAACCCTGATGGCAACATTTCACGTCACTGTGGTGCTTTTTTTCATTGTGACATGAAACATTGTCATCAGGGTGGGGGTGCTACTCATGGATGTTATGTCACACTAACATAACTTTTGAACCTTTCCAAGGTCGTGGATATGCTCTCTAGTTTTATTGGGCAGCCGAGTTTCTTCTACTTACAGGTACTACCTTGTTTACCTGGCTCTGATTGAGGACCTGAGCTGCCTTTCTCTCATCGTATGCATTGTTGCTTTTTTGCCCTTCCTGCTGACATCTGCTCCTGATGTCCTGGACTAGTCGGGGGGTGAACCTTGGTCGCCAGTGAGTCAGGGTGGCCCCCCACAGGTTGAAACCATAGAGCCTGCCCTGGAAATATTTTCTAATGACTGACCTCAGCGATGAGGGGTAGTTCTAAAACTAGACTCAAAAGACAACAAAAATACATTTAATTTTGCAGAATATTTTGTATAGTAAAGTTCCCAAAGTCAGTGTGCAACCTGGGGTTCAGCCATAGCATACAAGAACAAACAAAGGAGACTGCCCACTCCCCATATGGAAAGGAAATGTAAAACAAACTTTAATGATGGTTACAAACACCTAAGTGTTTATTGAAACTTCACAATATGCAATGCAAAAATCAGAAGTGAAACTGTGAACAAAGTATACTGGCTCACAACATAGGAATTTTAAATTCTTGATAATTAAGAATTTTTATGTCATGAAGAAAAACTTTTTAGGTCGTCTGAAAACTGCGAACAAAGAATTCTGGTTTTGGGACACAAAAATGTGGACTTAGCACTGGATATCAATTTTATGTCATGAACGAAGAATTTTTAGTTTGTCGGAACTTGCAACTGAAGAATACAGGCTTGTAGCATAAACATTTGGACTTTGTGCCCCATATCACCTGTTACTCATAAAACCACCTTTTTTAGCATTTGTTCACCAAATTTTCAACAATCTTATTTTTTTTAAGCCCCTTAGATGAACACAGTGGTTGAGAAGTGTCACTTCCACCTTAAAAAATGTGTTTTTATGTTGTAACACCATAAAAAGCATTTTAAAGGTCAGATTGCAGGTCCGTCACTTCTGTGGAGGTCGCAGAGGCTTAAAATATAAGTTTTGAGAATTTGGGACATAAATATTGAAAAATGGGATGTGCGTTGCAGTAGGGTTGTACTGGTAAGCACATAATGCTGGACTACTGGGCCCTAAGCAAATTCTGAAGTTGCACATAATTACATGATAAGGGATTTGCGTTGGGAATGAAATGTGCTATGCAAATTGTGTTCACACTGAATGGCCCATACTTGCATTCAGCTAATGTCTTTAAGGCTGTTGAATGGTATCTGAGTAGGACCCAAAAGGCCTACACAAATCGTACACCCACATATGGTATCTGAGTAGGGCCCAAAAGGCCCTATTCAAATTGTGCTCCCATGCCACACACGAGTGGGGCTGCACTTCTGAACCCAGAAGCTGGTTGTACTTTAGGTATCATGGATTTCTATTTTCATCTGCAAAAGTGAAGGCCCCACATGTCTTGCAGTGTGTGTGTGTGTGTGTATCTGTAGCTGCAAGGGCCACTGCATCTGCAGCCAGAAGTACTATTGTAATTTCAGTTTATTAATATTCTCGAAAAGAAAAGAACATTGTTGCAAAAAACTATGTTATGCACCAGTTATGGTTTAATTTAACACCACAGACGTATGGAAATGTGGCATTAGGGTTTCAAACCCTAAATCCCCACACCCCCAAACAGACAAAGGACAAGACCACACACACAACCACAGACAGCCATCATCAGGTAAGACAAACAACGAACAACTGTTTCCAGAGGATATAAATGCAGTAGGACTGAGGGTTGCTTTGAAAATATGCATACAGAATGCTACACAAGACAGACACTGATTGAATAATTAAAAGTGCAATCAGTAAATTAAAAAAGATATTTAAAAATGTTATTCTTTTCCCTGACCCTGTAGCATGGGTGGTAATGAACCATGCAAGCACAATAGGAGCCATGCAGAGTGTAGAAATCAGTTGTGCCACTTGGAGTTAAACAACAGCATACAAGAGCAAACAAAGGAGACTGTCCACTCCACCCGTGGGAAGAAAATCTGGATCATACTTTGATGATGGTTGCAAACAGCTAAGTGTTTACTGAAACTTCATAATGCACAATGCAAAAATCAAAAAGTATAAATATACCGGGTAACAACACAGGAAGCCAAGGTTCCAAGGGGCTCAACATCCCCAGTGCTTTGAGGTCGCACTGCCTCTTGGTCAGATGGTAACGTTGTGTGGTATTGTGAAGTCTAAATAAACATTTAGGTATTGGCAAATACCACCAAAGTATATTTGGGATTTTCTTGCCATAGGAGGAGTTCACAGACTGTATTGTTTGTTCTTGTATGGGTGGTAGTGCATTGCGTTACCGTGCAGGACACACAGGTTAATGTCATGATCTCAGCTTGCAGTCCTGGATCAGTGGAGTCTCAGGTGGTCAGTGGAGTAAATATGCTCAAAAATCCACTAGGTGGGAGCAGGCTTGCCCTCTCATCCAGCACCTCCTACAGTGGGTGCTCGAATGGTAGTGATGCTGCACTTGACCACAAGATGTCAGTCCCCCCCCATCCACAGGAGTTACGTCATAAGTGACCTTTAGTCAGGGCTGGTGGGAGGGTTCCTGCCCAGAATAGATGATTGCTGCAGCCTGCTGGTTCACCTCACAGCCTACAACTGCCCTCAGGACCCTCCCCCAGCCTCAGTCACTGGATATGTGTTCCAAATTGACAAGGAACCAAAGCTTCAGCCAAAAAGGAGTAGTGAGGTTCAGTGGATTCTGCAGTGGTGCCCAAGGGAATCAATGGCAGGGTCAAGATGGGAGTCTTGAGGCTGAAGGTAAGGCATAGGCACAGGAGAATGCAGAGGCTGCAAATGGAGGACAGTTAAAGAAAAAAAGGTTTAGCTTTTAAAATTTGAAATGGCTAGATTAAGAATATCACCTTTTTGCCTTTAGCTCCCACCGTTCTTCTTGGCCTTTGACAAAGTGACTACTACATATCCAAATAATTAGCTGATCAGCCCCTACCTCTATACTTTCACTAGAGTCTGATGGAATCCTTATTTAAGAGACCATAAACAAACTTACGGTTTGACTCTGTTGAAGAATCGTCGTCGGAGGAAGATGGCAAGAGTGGTGAGAACCATTACCGTAGTGCACATGGTGCCTCATCCATCACCAAAAGGAACTGGCTGAGAATTCTGGGTCCATGGCCAAGCAGCGATCCCGATAGATCCTAAACACAGCAGAGACAGGAAGGTAAGCAGCTCCCCACAGCAAGGACAGATACACATCAGTTGGCAGGCTTCTTGTGTAGTCACCTGCAGGCTTAGTAGTGCAGAATAAGAACAGATTAGGCTCAGAGGTAAATAAAGAAATGACTAAGTAGGACACCTGCCAAGGACCTTGGAATCTAGTCAAAGGGGGAAGGGAAAGCAGGCTAGCTGTCTATGTTTGTCATCTGATACATATACAGGTAACTGTCAGCTCACACTGTTTTTTACAGTAACACACATCATTTTTTTAGCAACGGGAATCCTCTTAACCTTTTCTAAGCATTCCTTTTACGGAATTTGCATATTACAGAAAAGCATATTATTCAGCAAGATGCACTGAACAGTAAACAGAAGGGTGTAAGAGGATATAGTTGCACAGACTCTAAAGAGTAATCAGCAAACGTGATGAGAAGAACAGATGATGTAGCTAAAGTAACATACCATGCAGGAAATGCCACTCACTACTGAGGTATATTTAAAACAGAAGTATTACCAGTGCATATCACTGTATAAAGTATTTAATAAGGAGGGGTTCTGATTTAGGATGATGGGAGGATGTGGCCAATCCTGGCCTTTACAGTATCAATGTGAAACTACCCCCAATTAGTGGCCTCAAAATCTCAGACAGCTTTTCACATTACAATCAAATTCCTCTGGTGATTTCAATGATAAATTCCCTTACACTTAGTGACTCTATGATAAAAGGAGACACTTGGATTTTAAAGAGGGGCTCCAGTTTAAAGAGGGGGTCCAGCCAATTGGCATCACTAGAACTGTTTCATTACTTTACCAAAATGTGAATTTCAATTAATTCCATTCCTTATTGCGAAGGATATTCACTGGAAAATGGGAGCTTTTGCCTTTTATACAGTAGTCCATTGACAGCTGTGTCTGTCTGGAGTTGAAGTCATAATGCCGTGTAGGGATGGGAGGACCAGTTCTGTTTCAGCTTGGAACCTCCCCAAATGGCCTGCCTCGACCTGACTCTAGAAATTAGAGCCATGTGACTCGACTCTGGGTTTCTTTTTTTTTTTACTTTCTCTTGGCCCCTGCCCCGGGGAATTAATTCGTTGGGCCTTTTCGGTCGGGGTCCTGACGTAGCATGGACCCTAGCATCATTCCATGTGGGACCAGGAGATTTTTTTTTGCCTTTGGTTTTTCTCCCGGTTCCCAAACCCCTGAGGATGCCAGCATGCAGGACTTTCATCCAGACAGACGGTGTGCTGATGCACGCCGTCGTCAAATGCGCTCCACGTCCTCCCCACCCCAACTCTGAAGAGTCGCCTGTGCACCAGATGCCCGTGCTTCCACAGGCATTGGTGCATCAGGTGCCATTAAGCACCCCAGGAATCCCACCCCAGGAGGAGAGCATCCATTGGGATGCTCGATCCTCCTTCCCCCAACCGATCCCAGGCAGCCCGAGTCCATTCCCAAACCCAGGTCATCGGCATAGCACAAGGTGTGGCATCCAGCGCCTCAACCCTCAGCAAGCCTGACTCAACTCTGATTTGACCCCATTCAGTCTATTGGCTAGGTTTGGATTTACTTTTCAAGTGGCCCAGTTTTGACCCAGTCCTGATAATTTAAGTGAGTTTGGAGCTTCTTCCCTATTAAAATTGAGTAATTAGTTAAAAAATATAAAAATAACTATTTTAAATATTAAATGACGTAAAGCAAGGGCTTATAAAGTGTTTTATAGGGTGTCCTGATACTGTCATTTGACCCAGTTTGGCTCTAGCTCTGACCCGGTTCTGGGCTAGTCTGGAAAATGTACCTGTTTTGGGAAACCAGAGTAAATCAGAACTTTTTGGAAAAGGATCAGGATCAGAACCAGGTCACAACTGACTCTCCCATCCCTAATGCCGTGCTTGTGATATCACTGTCACGCCCACAGCAACCAGCTGGGATGTCACGAGCTGGGCGTTATGATTTCAGCACCAGCCTCAGCCTCAGCTGTAAGCAAACTGTAAGTGTCTGATATCAAGTTTCCATGTTAAATTCCTTAATACAGGAAAAAGGAAAAGAATGGCTCCAAATTCAAACATTTTGAGAATGATTTGCGACTAATCTGTTTTTTTTTGCTAGTGATCAAAGTACTTCTTTAGAAAAGAAAATATTGGACGGTCTTGGACAATTGTAACCCAGGCCTCCGGGGAGGGGCCGGGTCCCACTACTGTCTGAAAGGATAATGTTTAGGCCAGAGACCCTGAGCCTGAAGGGAACTACACTGGAGGCACCAGTAGATCAACAGACACAGTAAGAACACTGTAGTCTACACAGATGGTATTTCTGTTTTTTTTTTTTTAACTCAGTTTTTTCACCCTTCTACATCTCTGACTCCCACTCTCTCCAGATGACCATGGTACAGGCTGACTCAGTGGAGTCAGGTGCAGAGCGATGTTTCCCTGAATTTTTCCAGTCTCATCAGGCAGCAACATGATGGACAAGACAGGGCCCTGATGTACCCTGGGTCCCTTTACCTCAGCAGTTGGGGCCATCACTTTTCCTGACTTCTTCCTGGTCATCAGCATATGTGGGGCTCAAGTATATATATACACACAGTGGCGTACAGTACATGAGCCTAACTGGCGATTGCACTAACCTGCCTGCTTTCACTGCGCTGCCACTCATGGTCATGTAGGTGCCAGCCTTGCAGCAGATGCAGGGACCATCTCTCCTTGGAGGTGGGCAGCATTCTCTGGGATGCTCAGTGCTCCATCCTGGCTGGACCCCGGTAACCCAGACTCACTTCTGAACCCAGGTCACCGGCACCATGAGTGGTAGTGCTGCTGCTACCGATGAGCTGGTACTTTTCTGAATTTTTATTTATTTTGTATTCAAGTGTTTGTGCTCCTCTTTGACCATCTCCCATCTTGTTTGCCCCTCCCAGCCCCATCACTCACCTTCTCCAGGTATTTAACCCACCCTCCTTCCCCATGACTTGCTGCCCATGACGGGCTTTCAGGGCTCTATCCTTGAGCCCCTCCAGGAGTCTCTACAGGGACCAAAATCTGGTGGAGGTGGGTGCCCTGGTTGATGGTGCTGGACCTGTGAGGGGGCAGAACTTATCTGGCTGTGGTAGGGTGTTTCTTTCATTTCAGATTTCCCTATCCCCAGGTGGCACATGCAGTGTTGGGTGTGTGTGCACATTCAATGAGCTCCAGCCAGGTTAGCAAGCTCCATGGCCCACTAACAGGAGCCGCTGTGACACCAGAACCTGTCACCTCCCATCCTCCAGCTGGGATACTCTGCCATTAGCAGTGTGTTCTCCCAGTCAGGCCACCCCAACAGCAACTCCCAAGCTCGCTCCCGAGGTTGGATAATCGGCATAGAAGTGTGATACACTTCTATTGGGCCATTAGGTGGCCCTGAGATGGTATTTCTTTAACAACAGAAACTTCCACATTACTTGCACCAAGGCATGTGCATAGACACACATACACACACACACACACACACACACACATATACACACACACCACCACCAGCAGTATATGATAACATGTAAACGTGTAGTTTATGAGGAATCTGGCTTCCATGTAACTCTTAACAGGGTTTTAGTTCAAGGCAATAATTAAAAGGTGAGCCAGATGGGGATGAGAAAATTCAGTTCTTGTGGCTTTGATAGTCACATACCTACCCCTAGAGTTAGGGCATTAGGTAGAATTCACTTCTCTGGGCCATCTGTTGATGAAGGGACCCACCCACAAAAGGAGTTGTTTGGTAAGTTCCTCCCTCCAATGGGTAACCAAAATATTCAGCAGCCCACACCTTCCTTAGTGTATCTGGGGCTCCATGGCAGACAACCCTTAAGCTTCTGTCTCTTTTTCCAGTTCTACCAGTCCAGAGGGTACCATTCAGATATTGGTCCATAGGTTGGAAGACTCTGGTAAGCCCAGCAGCTCCAGTCAGTGGAGAGGGTGCCATCTGATGCTAGGTAGATTGAAGGCTGCAGTCCTAAACTGTTGAGGTGTCCCAGTGAAAGCACTGACATTTTGTTATTGTTGCAACACACTGAACATTGAACACTTGAGTCATGGGTTACTGAGACATTATTAATTATGCTGTAGAGCCGTGACCAGAGACATTTAACTACATCTTTAGATGAACAATTAGGGCTTCTGTTTTGGCTGCAGTGGGCGGAGCCCTGCAGCTGTCTTGCTATCAGAGGAGAAAAGCAGCTGAGCTCACTCTGACCAAACAACAACAGTATTTTGGACTTGAAGTGCTATCCCTCTGCCAGTATAATGTCACTCCAGTATCTCCATTCAGAACACCACTTGTTTCAGCTTGTTTTCTCTCTGCTCCCCCTCCCATCTGCACCGTGTTATTGCTGTCACTGACTTCTGGTATAGCTAGCACATGGGGGTACAGTACTGGGACCGGTCCTCTTTAATGTCTTTATAAGTGACATTGTAGAGGGATTGGAAGGAAAAGTATGTCTCTTTGCAGACAACACAAAGACCTACAACAGGTTTTGATACACAAGGTGGGGTGGAAAGGATGAGAAGGGACTTGGCAAGGTTGGAGGAATGGTCAAATGTATGGTAGCTTAGATTCAACACAAAGAATTGCAAAGTAATGCACCTGGGAAACAAAAACCCAGGGGAAGAGTACACAATAGGGGGTGAGATACTAACAACAACAAAAATAGAAAGGGCCTTGGGGGTAGTTATATCAGACAACCTAAAGGTGGGAAAGCAATGTGAGAAGGCAGTAAGGAGGGCTGGGGGGATACTGGGATGCATAGAAAGAGGCATCACCAGTGAAAAACAGGAAGTTGTTATCCCTCTGTCCAGAGAGTTGGTGAGACCCCATCTGGAGTACTGCGTACAGTTCTGGAGACCCCATCTCTGCAAGGACATAGACAGGATGGAGGCTGTCCAAAGGAGGGCAACTAAAATGGTGCAGGGTCTGCACCAGAAGCCATACGAAGAGAGACTAAAGGAGCTTAATGTGTATACCCTCGAGGAAAGGAGGGAGAAGGGGGACATGATAGAAACTTTCAGGTACCTCAGGGGAATCAACAAAGGCCAAGAGGGTAGCAACATTCAGAAAAAGTGATGCGCAAAAACAAGGGGGCACAATCTGAAGATTGAGGGGGAACAGCTCAGAGGTAACGTGAGGAAGTATTTTTTCATGGAGAGGGTTGTAGATGCATGGAACAGCCTTCCTGTTGAGGTTGTGGGGTCAAAAACAGTGGGGGAATTCAAGAATGCATGGGACAGACGTAAGGCAATTCTAGAGGGGGTAGGAGGAAGTAGGCAGTCGGTTAACTAGGATCTGCAGTTTATCCATTAGGTAGAGAAATGGGCAGACTAGGTGGGCCAAGCGGTCCTTATGTGATGTCAAATTCTATGTTTCTATGAAACAGCTATGAGACGTATCCTTCAAGTACCAAAAAAAAAAGAAAAACTAAGCCCACTCCCTCTCCACCCCCCGAATGTGGTATTTCAGTTATGAGATCAACACATTCCTAAGAGCTACGGCTTGCATACCGTAGAAGCATGACGCATGAACACCCCCCCCCCCATCTTGAAAAGTATGGTTTCCCAGTGCACTATGAGGGGTCACTATGGCAATAAGCAACAACTCTCTCATATCCTGGACTGGGATGCACTGCACTTCAACTCAGATTTCATTTTATATTAAAAATGAATCAAACATGCTGGTCACTAACCTATTCAGCCAAGGCTATTAATCAATTGTATCCCTGGATTGCCCTGGAACAAAAGGCAGGGCTAGTTCTCTCTCTCCCCAGGACTGGAAATCTATTTGGGAAGGGGTAGATCACATGTTGACTTTCAATAACTGGAAGGAGTTTAGGTAGAAGTTAGTCAGTATTTTCTTACCCCATCTAAGATGAAACACCACTCTAGGGAAAACAAGGACTGTTGTTGGGAAGGATGTGGGGCAGAGGAAACCTCCAACCATAGTTTTTGAGACTGTGCCTGGATCCAGCTCTTCTAGAATATGATGGGACAAAAATATGGCCCAGTCACAGGAACACAGGGAACACCTTGGTTTGAACATTTAATTCTAGGTAAACTTCCCAAGGGTAAATGGTCTAGCCATCAGAAAGCCTTCCTAAGAATTCTCCTGGAGGTAGCAGGCAAGGCTATCTCTAAGAGATGGCTTTCTACATCCTGCCCCAGACTAGAGGACTGGGTATCTATAATTAAATCCATATATTGAATGGAAAAAAATCACAGCAGATCTCTGCCTTTAGATGCACAAAATGATGGGGGTGTGGCTGCCCTTTATCATGCATTTGATCAAAGAATTGGAAGACAGACCAGTCTTGTCACAACAAGCTACAGGGTACTGAATATTGTCAATGACATCACATAGGTTCCTGGACCTAATACCACACTTGCACTGAATCAACAGTTCCGCTTCGTCCTACCTGTTTATCTGTTTTGTTATGTTATGGGGCAAGCCTCAATTTTTTTCAAGTTTTATATACACTGGTTTTCTTTTCACAATGCTCCAGCTACAACAATGTGCTGCTTATACTACCATTATAGATTGTAGGTTGCACCGATCTCAAAATGATATACAGCATGAGAGACTTTACAGTACAACTGTACTATTTTCCATTCTATACCTATTGTCCTATAATGCTATTCACAGAACTTTAACAGCATCTCATTTTCCAGTATTGGAAGGACAGAACAACTGTTTCTGTATTTGTATAAACATGTAGTAAACAGGGCACTCAGCGTTTATGTCCTGCATTTATATAGAAGATAATGCCTGGGTTTTGGTTAATAATCAAGCTGTAATCTCCTCGAGTGGTTGCCAGGACAATGTAGTAAACCTCAATTGCACAGCTGGAGAGGTTTATTGTCGCACTGGCAACCACGAGAGGGGATTTCAGTGTGGTTATTTAACCAAAACCCAGGCATTATATTTTATAGTGTATGGGGCAAGAAACATTAGCAACTCACAGTTAAATGGAACATTTCCTTGCTTTTTCCTTTTTTTCACATAGCACCACTCTTGGTAGAGGTCAGCACTCATTGCCGCGGCCATGTTGTGAACCGCTAGTTGAAAGCTGCACGTGTGCAGATCCATTTCCGTCGTTATATGGTATCATTGTGATACCATAACACCACTGTAAACAGTTTGTTTTTGGTGTATGATAAGGGCCCCCATACATTATATCACTGTATTGTATGTCAACCGGATAATGAAATAAAGAAGTTTTAAAAAATATATAGTATCCTCGAACACTTAATGAAAAGTTTCAAACAAAAATACTACGTAAATACATAACAATAACTGGTCAGCAATTTTTCCTATAGACTAGACCAGTTGATATTTCCCGTAACAACCGGCTGGTTGTTATGACATTCGTGCGCCATGCCACTCAACTGATGCCGCTCCTGCATTGGATCAAGGAATGGATGTGGACGGGCTGTACAGTGTTTGAAAGATGGCGCCCCGTCTGTTGCTTCATGAGAACCTGCCACAAAAAGAACATGATCATCCCTTCTTTGTTTTTCAAAATGTATCTGGTTGATCCAGCCTTGTACCCCGCTAAATATCTGGTTGATCCTGCCATCTGACAGTTTTGGCACTGGAGTGTGCCCAGGGAGCATCGTCCTAGACATGATCTCGGGGTGACAAACTGTAAGTACATTTAAAAAAAAAAAGAGCATCAGGTGCCAAATTAAAAAAAAAGAAAAGGGAGAAGGCAGCAGCAGGAGGGAGTCACAGGCAGTGTGTGTGTGTGTGTGTGTGTGTGTGTGTGTGTATGTGTGTGTGAAAAATTGCTGCTCAGTATATTATAAAAAATAAGAAATGAGGAAGTGTGTGGCATACTCGAATATAATAACCGGCACATCCTTTTTCCAATAGGGAAACCGTGGCATAATTCACCGTTATAAAGGAGTGTTTATAACGGTGAACACATGCCTGGTTTCTCTAGCACTGTGCTAACGCCCTCTCCTCTGACGGTCTTCCTCATAGCCTCGTCTTTCCCCCCTCTGGACCACTACTCTAACTGTGGTAAGTGCTGGCAGGCAGAAATAAATCTAAATGAAGGAAATACCCCAAAATGTTGGCTCCACACAAAATGAAATAAAAAAATAAATAAATAAAAAGTGAGCGACCGACAGACATAGAGCGCGTGCTCACAGCTGAGCAGACCGCCATGGTCGCACAAGAATGTCTCTTTTCATTTTATATACTTGCTGTGGGGAAAAAGGACGTCCTGGTGTGGGGTCTAGGTGTGTGTAAACTCGAAGTTACACACACCCTCAGAGTTAGATGTTACGCATAAACCCCTCGAGCCACTCGGGGTTTATGTAGCATCAAACCCCTCGGGTGTGTAAATTCCGTTACACACCCAGACCCATACTTTATTCTCTATTTAATACTCACCCTTGGTGTGGGATGCTTTAATAAACCCCCTCAGGCTTTGCCCTCAGGGTTTATGTAGCATCCCACACCTCGGGTGTGCATTAAATTCTCGTAACACACACTCTCCTGTCATTTATTCTCTATATTACAATATTTTCCATCTTAAAAGGGTGGAGACAAGACCCAGTATCTTGCATCAGAGATGTATAGTAATTACCCAGCCTCCAAACAACAAATACGTGTATTGGCGTACCAGTTTACTAGCCAACTCAACAGCTAATTGAAAGGGTTAACGATGTGTAACAGGGATGAGGATAAAGTGTCGCTGAATTCCATAATTTTGGAGCACAGACTAGCACTAAAACATTTGCATGTTGTGTCTCTGCAGAATGAATTTCTAAATATTGAAATTTGTCTTAACATTTACTGTCCGAGAAACCACATATTGGGGAAATTCTTTAAAATATAACATGTCCTAAGCTTCATCTCCTTAATGAAGAGGCAAGGCATCTCAAAGCACAGGAGTGTTCATCTGTTGATGCACTACATGTTTCGTTGAATTATTTATATATGGTATTTACTATCTATGCAGTTTGTACTGTGTTTTTGGAGAGAATGTATCCCCAGAGGGCTGGCTCTATTTAAAATTACCGTAGGGCAAATGTTGGAAAATGGGATTTCAAGAGAATCTTGAAAGTCAGCAACACATGTGATGCTTTTCACACATGTTCACCTCAACATTCCATACAGCCTCCCCATACACTGTGCATAGCAATACAGCAAATTTACTTTACATCAAACATTTGCTAGAAAACAGATGCAAGCAAATGACTGTAAGCAAGACCACATTTAACACGCTA
Organism: Neoceratodus forsteri; assembly: GCA_016271365.2. Classification (NCBI taxonomy): domain Eukaryota; kingdom Metazoa; phylum Chordata; order Ceratodontiformes; family Ceratodontidae; genus Neoceratodus; species Neoceratodus forsteri. The sequence goes on from JADMNL010000024.1 coordinate 137,358,505, forward strand.
TAGTCTTCCTCTCTTGCCCTGTCTTTTTATTTCTCCAGTATCATATCTGACCAGTCAGTCATGTAAAGGCTTTTGTTCGGAGTTAATTTTTTCAATGGAATGCTCCTTGCATTCTTATTTGAAAAGGAAGTATCAACCAATATAGGGGGTATCTATGCCATATTATCTGCAGCAGAGCATCCTCCTCACGCATCAACTGTTTTACCAGTCGACATGGTAGGCACTAAAACAGTTGATGGTTTTAAGCATTGTTGGGACAGCATGAAGGGTATAACTGTCACGCTAGGTGACAAAATTGGGAGGGAAAATAGGGGGGAGGAAGGGGAGGGTTATGATCCTGTATGGACAGTAGGTCACAGTGTTAGATAGGCAATTTGGGCAGACTGGATGGACCATTCTGACAATTGCAGTTAGCTCCATCACTTGAACTGCCCCGGAGAGTGAAGGGTTAAAATTCTATGCCAGGCATAGAACGTTGGGCTTGAGCTCAGTTGAAGACTCTGTCTGTGACACTTTGAAACCCCACCATCAGATTCTTTACTCCGCCTCACTGAACAGTCACTCCGGAGATTTTCTCCTTCTGCTCGGTTCAAAGTCGGTTAAAGTTGTCGGTTTTAGTCTGCATTAAGTTCAGTTTATCAGTTCGAGACTCTGTCTGTGGTACCACAATTATGTAGGATAGTTATTGTGTGGAAATTGATAAGCTTTTTCTATCTGTTCGGCTGAACCAATCCTTTAGACAAAAATCTTGTGAAAAAGTTTAGTGTGTTGTTACCGGTCCAATCGGTTTTAAAAAAAACGTGCATTGAACGTTTTTTTCCAACACTCGTAACTCGGTGAGAAACCAATAGGGGAGTCTTGCCTGGCGGTTGCCTTATAAAGGGTACGTTTTGTTAGGTTGGCCATGTCTGAGAAACCCAAGGAAAAAAATGGGCCCACTGGGTTTCAACACTGCAGTGTGTGTGGGGAGGCCTTTGCTAAGGCCGATCCCCACACCACTTGTGTTTACAGTCTGGGGTTTGACCACCTTGATTCAGACTGCCAAATTTGCAAGAATTTCCCCTAGTCTACGTTGGATAAAAGGTAAGGTAGACTTAGGGATAAGGAGGCTGAGAAATCCGCTGACCCGGAAGGCCAGCCCGGTTCGGTTCCTACTGAACCAGAAGGAGTGCCCTCTGATCAGGGTGATACTTCTTCGGGCAAGAGGAGAGCCGATCCTGAGGGATCAGTTCCTACAAAGAGAAAGCGCAAGCATAAATTGGCCGGTTCGGATCCAGAACTTCATGTTCTGACTGCCGAAGAGATAGCCAGAGCGATTCAGACTGTTGAATCGCTTCGTCCGGTTCCGACCAATCCGGCGCCTTCTGGCAGGGGTTCGGTTCGGTCGGTTTCCCCGGTTCAGGATTATTCCCCTGAAGATTTTTATGAACCGGAGTTTGATGAGGAGGGGGATTTTGAAGAGGATAATTATGACGGTGAAAGTCTGGATGTGCCTGTGGAACTGGATATCTCCCCAGACAGACCTTCTGGTGTTTCCCCTCCTAGGCTTTCTGAGTCCCCTTCCCAGTTTCTGTTTTACAGAAAAGTGTCTCAAACCCTCCAGCTTCCTATTGAGGAGGCTGTGGAGGATCAGGAGGAGCCTGATTTTGTTGAGATGATGGACATCCCAGAGTCTAAGAGACTGTCTATTCCCCTTCATAAGTCCTTTGGGAAACAGACATAAAAAATTCTAAGGTCTCCTAACTCTGTACCTCCTGTTGACAAGAGAATGGACAAGAGGTACACCTTATCAGGCTCAGATACGGAGTTTATCAGCAATGCAGCCATGTTGGGGTAGTGCAGGCTGCAGCCTGTGACAAGGCAAAAATTCCCTTGACTTCACACCCCCCTGACAAAGACTCCAGGAAGATAGATGCCACGGCAAAGAAGCAGTACATGGCATCATCTTTGGAACTCAGGCAGGCTAACTATATGGCCTATATGGCCAGGTATCAGAAGTCCAGGTGGGACACTGTGCTGGCACTGGCTAAACAGGCTTCCCCCCAGCTAGCCAAGGAGCTGGAGGGGGTAGCTGCTGATGGGACTGAGGCATCAAAGGTGCAATTTCATGCTGCTGTGGACTCCAATGATGTGTCATCAAGAGGCATGGCTACATCTGTGGCTCTTTGGAGAATGGCTTGGCTCAGATGTACTAGCCTTTCACAGGATACCCAGGTTAAGGGCATGGATTTCCCTGTGGTGGGTAATTCTCTGTTTGAGGAGCAAACAGAGAATTACATGAAGAAAATGGATGAGTACAGGACCACTTACAGGAGTGCCCAGGCCAAGGAGAGGCAGGCAACTCCTCAAAGGCAGCAAGCTAGGGGCAGGGGCAAGCCTTTTCACAGGCCTTTCTATCAAGCACAGGCCTCTTCTTCCTTTTCTCAGAGGAGGTTCTTCAGAGGGAGAGGCAGAAGGGGGATGAGCAGGGCTGCATCCACCCCTCAGCCTAAGGCTCCTGCCAAGCAGACACCCTGATGTGTCAGCCCGGGTCAGCTCCCCTATTCTGGTAGGAGGCAGGCTGGCTTACTTTGTCCAGGACTGGATGTCTGTTACCTCAGACAAGTGGGTCCTGGAGGTTGTAAGCCGGGGCTGGCTCTCAGTTTCAAACATTTTCTGAAACTGAGACCCAGATCCTTTCCACCTGCAAATACATTAGAAACCCTTGCTCTAGAGGCAGAGGTTTCCTCTCTACTGGCCTTAAGAGTCATAGAGAGAGTTCCTACCCCATACAGGGTTAAAGGTCTGTATTCCAGTACTTCCTTACCCCAAAAAAGACAGGGGAGTGGCGACCCATCCTAGATCTAAGAAACCTAAATAAGCACCTGCTAAAGCCAAAATTCAAAATGGTGACTCTGGGAACAATTCTTTCCTCTCTGGGGCCAGGAGACTGGCTAGCCTCCCCGGACCTCAAGGATGCCTATTTTCACATTCCCATCAGATGCTCCCACAGAAAGTTCCTCAGGTTCGAATTGCCCTCAGGCCATTACCAGTTCAGGGCAATGTCCTTTGGCCTAACTTCAGCTCCAAGGGTGTTTACAAAGTACCTAGCAGTAGTGGTGGCCTTTTTAAGAAGGAAAAGGATTTCTATCTTTCCATACCTGGACGATTGACTCCTTGTGGGCCAGTCCCCAGACCAAGTCAAGTCAGATCTGCAGGTTACCCAGCAAGTTCTCACTTCCCTGGGGGTTTCTTCTCAATCTTCCCAAGTCAGTTCTCGAGCCAGTACAGCTCCTCACTTTTATAGGAGCACAGCTGGACATGCTCAAGGAAAGAGCTTTCCTTCCTTTGGAAAGGGTAAAAGTCATCTCTCAGCTGGCCTCTTCCTACCTCCCTCTGGTTTCTCGACCAACAAGGCATTTTCTTCAGCTTTTAGGCCACATGGCAGCTTCGACAGCAGTGGTCCAAGGGGCCAGGTTTCAGATGAGGGACATTCAGTTCCATCTGAGGACCTTTTGGTCCCAAAGGAAAGATCCTCTTACCAAGCTAGTTCCTGTTACTAAAACCTTTATTCAGGCTCTTCAGTGGTGGCAGGACCTGGACAATCTGAGGCAAGGTGTTCCATTTGTCACTCAGATTCACTCTGTGGTTCCTACCACAGATGTTTCCCTTTTGGGATGAGGAGCCCATCTGGGAGATCTCACGGCTCAGGGACTGTGGTCCCCTCAGGAATCCCTTCTTCATATCAACCTCTTGGAGCTCAGGGCAGTACTTCTTGCCCTACAAGCTTTCTCTCAGTCAGTACAGAATAAGGTGGTTCAGGTCAGGACGGACAACACTACCACCATGTGGTACATCAACAAGCAGGGAGGCACTCGGTCCACAGCCTTGTGCACAGAGGCCATGAAAATATGGTCTCTGGCTTATTCCCTACAGACCTCTCTGGTAGCAGTCCACCTCCCAGGAAAGGACAATATGATAGCAGATGCATTGAGCAGGACTTCCCAGGGCCATCACGAATGGTCTCTGGATCCCTTGGTCTTGAAAGTGATTTTCTCAAGGTGGGGCACTCCAGAGATAGATCTCTTTGCAGCCCCAGACAATCACCAACTTCCTCTGTTTTGTTGCAGACCCCCAGTCTTGGGCTCAGTCCCTCTGGATGCTCTGATTTTGAACTGGGAAGGGAAATTTCTTTATACCTTCCCTCTACTGTTCAAGGTTCTAGTCAGTGAGGTCACAGCCTTGCAAAGTGATTCTGATTGCTCCAGACTGGGCCAGGCAGCCTTGGTACCCTCTGTTGCTGTCCCTAGCAGTCCATCTTCCCCTGTCTCTTCCCAGGAATCACAACCTGTTAACCTTCTCTCAGGGGAGGATTTGGTACCCCAGTCTCCAGTCACTCAATCTCAAGGCATGGCTCTTGAAGAGTTAGAGTATGCAGACTTGCATCTGTCCCAAGGGGTTCTGGATATTCTCAAAGCTTCTCAAAAGCCTGCCACCAGAAGAATTTGCAACTCCAAATGGAAAAGGTTCAGTATTTGGTGTTCCAAGAAGCATATATCCCCAGACAATGCCGAGTTGTCTACAGTTCTGGATTATATGGTTCACCTTAATGGCCTAGGCCTCAAACCAGCTACTCTCAAAGTTCATTTGTCAGCTGTTTCTGCTTTCCTGTCAGTGGGGAAACCTTCCTTTCTGTCATCTCACCCTGTATTCTTTACATTTTTCAAAGGATTGCTTCATACCAATCCCCCTTTTAGGGGTCCTGCTCCTGCCTGGGATTTGAATATTTGCATTGCTCAGCTTATGCAACCCTTCCTTTGAGCCTATGTTCTTGGCAGAGCTCAAGTACTTGACTTGAAAAACTGTGTTTTTCGTTGCTGTTACTTCTGCCAGATGTATCAGTGAATTGCAAGCCCTGTCAGTTGAGCCTGACTTCATTTCATTCCATAGAGATAAGGTGGTCCTTAGAACCAATAGAAGGTTCTTACCCAAAGTGGTTTCTGATTTCCACTTAAACCAATCTATGTCTCTTCCTTTGTTCTTTACTGATCATACCTCCTCAGAAGAGCAGAGGTTACACAGTTTAGATGTTAAAAGGGCCCTTAGTTACTACATAGAGCGTACAAAGGGTCACAGGTTTGACTCCCTCCAGTTGTTCTCACTTATGGGGAAGTAGGTAAGGGCAAACCTGCCACCAAGAGAACCATTGCCAGGTGGATTGTGTCCTGTATCCAATTCTGCTATGACAAACTGGGAAAAACTTCACCCTCAGGTCCGAGGGTTCATTCCACTGGAGGTACAACTGCATCTCTGGCTGTGGCCAGGGATATTCCTTTGTAAGAAATTTGCCAAGCAGCCACCTGGAAAACAGTTCATACCTTCACCAAGCATTACTCTCTGGATATCCAGGCTAGGAGTGATGCTAGGTTTGGCACAGCAGTACTTCAGAGCCTATTCCCAAAGTAGGTTCTGTCCCTCCTCCTTGGAGGTACTGCTTGGTAGTCTGCAATTGTCAGAATACAGCAAGACTTCATGTTGTTTGAAGAAAAAATTACTCACCTTAGTAATTGTGTTTCTTCTAATGGAGTCTTGCTGTATTCTGACCTCCCTTCCTGCCTCCCTTCTCAGAAAATGTTTTGTGAAGTGGGTGGGCAGGTGCAGTGTTGCACCCCAGGGGTGTCTTCAGCCCACTACTTTCTGTTGTGCTGGGTGCCTTGTTTTTGATTATTTAAGAGTTTTTTTATTTCTTACTGCTTGGTTTTTAGTCTTTGGGTTTCCTGACTTGAGTCTTTTAGGAATCTAAAGTCTTTGTTGCCAGTTGGCTAGTAGGAATTTTACAATTTCCACATTATATAGTCAGTGAGTTATAGCTCATAAGAATCTGACGGTTTGGTTTCAAAGTGTCACAGACAGAGTTTTCAACTGAGCTCGAGCCCAACGTTCCATGCCTGGCATAGAATTTTAACGCTTCATTCTCCAGGGCAGTTCAAGTGCTGGAGCTAACTGCAATTGTCAGAATACAGCAAGATTCCATTAGAAGAAACACGATTACTAAGGTGAGTATTTTGTTTCTTCTATGCAACTAAAATGACTGGAGAGCAGGGCTAAATTTGTTAAAAAACCTTTATACATTCATTTGTTGCTCACTAAATAGGAGGAAGAGACTTTTTTACAAGATGATATCTTGGGGCTTGTCATTTTTATGTACCCCTGTGGGATAATAAGCATGGTGCTCTAGCCCAATAGGAGTTGTGATGGTTTATGCCTGCTGATAAATCCAGGCTACCACATCCACTAATTCCAAGTCTACTGATTGGTTGTTTTCGTCCCTCAAACTCAACCCCATCCATTCTGTGGCCATGTTCCCCAGCTCCTCCACTGCTCTGCTCCCACTATTTCTTATCCTATCTTTGCTTTCTTCAACCTTGCCTTCTGCACCAGTCAGGTACCCTGTGCTTTGAAACAGGCTAAAGTCCTGCCTCACCACAAAGATGTGGACCTCATCTCACTTGAAAGCCACCTCCTCATTTCCCTTTCTACTGCACCAGATATGGTACAAAAATAACTCAAGCTCTCAAATCTCCTTTTTTTCTTGACTCAGCCTCCTTCCATAGCCCTCTCCAGTCCAGCTTCCATAAATTCCACTCCATAGTTTTTTTCTGTCCTCAGGCTAACAGAATTCATTCTGAAGGGAATGGACCAGGATCTGATCAAATGTTTGTCAACCTTTTACAGGCTATCAACATACTTGTGCACACCATCCTCCTCAAAATGCACAGTAGGGATTGTGTCTCTGACCTCTCAGCCAAGTAGTTAAGCTCCTACCGAGGAAATATGTCTCAAGTAGTCTTTAAATGAGATGCCCAGTCACTCCCATCTCCTGTGTAAGTTGGGTATTTCACAAGGATCCTGGGATCTATCCAGGTCTTAATCTTTCTAAATGTAAACTCCCCCCACCGGCCCCCCTTGTCCAACTAGCAGGGCTGCTCCTCTCACACATGGCACCAATGAGAGGGATGGGGTAGTCACTATGAACAGTTCTGTTTACCCATACATGTACTTCATAGCCTGCCATCCTTAGGCAAACCAAGTGTGGCAACTACCTGGTTCTCACCTGGGGGGACCATTTAGCATGGCCATCAACCTGGGTCCCTGGGAGAAAACGTTTGCTCAGCATTATGCTAGGCTTGCACTTCTGGTTAGGGACACCCAAGTAAATCCAAACACTGGAAGCAATAACTGTACTTTCCAAACCAGGTTGGGATTCTAGAGTGTGACTTTTATTCACATACACAGAGAATAATGCAAAGCAAATATGGACCCCCACAAGGCTAGTCCCACTGGTAATGCAGATTACTGAGGTATGGAGCACACACACATTGAACCCTCAGGTTCTGAATGAATCTTGGCACACACAGCCCGAATTGGTACACTTCCCTTGACATGGCACCCTTGACCAGTACTAGGAGACCTTCCCATATTTCATGAGGAATTCTTGGTGGCTCCCTCGACCACCAGCGAGCACACTCTGGCTCACAGAAAATCCAAAATCCCACATTTGGGTATTTTCTTTAGGCACTGACCAAGTGCACTGAGAGAAAATAAAGGTGCACAAACTGGACCCGGAGAGGTAAACATGGTTACTCCAGATGGGGGGTCTCCCACCTTTTGCTTCCAAATTTATACCCGGCCATTCATCTGGTTAATAACACCTTTCTCTGAAACACTCTTGTAGATGCTATCTTGAAATGTCTTTCACATTTAACATTCTACTTCCCACACCTTGGCGGTGTCATGAAATTAAACGTTCTGTAATTGGCAATGTCTTTACACTAGACCCCCACTTTAGCAGATGCTTTTAAATCAGACACAAACTAAAAGTTCTGTACTTGGCAATTCTCCCTCCGGACTCCATAGTAGGCAGACACTTTTAACAGAAACAGTCTTGGTGACAGAGTCCCTTTGTCAGAGAAAACCCCCCCACAGGAATGCAGGTGCCCCAGGGCTTTTTCCACACAAAAGTCTTGGGTACTCACAGAGCAAACAAACCTCAGGCAGCTTCAACACAATCCAGGCTGAAACAGGGGATTGCCCCTGAATCCTGGAATTCTCCCCATACCTCTGGGGATGGGGCACTGGAAAACCCTCTAGGAATGGTCTCTGCCACTTCACTCGCAGGTCTTCTGTGTCTTTCTTCTAGGGTGAGAACACACTACCCAATCTCCAGAGGTAGATCTCTGTCAGAAGTAAGTCTGAGGAGCTGCCTTCTGTAGCACTCCTCACTCTCTCTCCACTCGCCAGACTACTGACTCTAACTCAGCATTCCACTGCTAATCCCTGCAGCTAGCATTCCATTGTGACTTATGCTGCTGTGACAGTTCTAAGCTGACATCATCACTCCAGCTCAGCTGAGACTGAAAACAGGGTGTGACAGTGTGAAATCCATTTAAGTGGCATCTCACAAGCTGCCTCACCCTGCCTGCCACTGATCCTAAGTGGGATTCTAGTAACCTGTGGGAACAAGGGGGTTACATAAATGGCCTCCTCAAGGCTTGTATCAACAAGGCTTGCATTTCTCTCCTTACTTGTACCAAGATTAGTGTCCGAATCCTGGTGTGTGATTATGACTGGGAATGTGATTTATAGTGCTACCTCCATGTCCCACTGAACCATACTGGATCCTCTCTTTCATTACTTGTACATTTTTGCCTTGAGTACCCTCTCATAGTCACAACTATTCTCTACATTCTGATTTTGCTTTCTACTCTCTAAAGGATACATGGTTCTTCTACTATTTCATTTTCTAATTCTGGTATGACTCCCTTCCCTGTTACTCCAACTCTCTCCTCACCTGCACTGGCCACTGCTTTTATTCCCTTGGACCCTCTAACTATCTTTCCATCTTCACCTCCCAACCTTAGAGCCTCAGTGAGGCAAGCCATCTTCTACAGACTTCTTAGTTTTTGCTCGAACATTCCCCTTACATTCTACTCTTCCAACACCACTCTTTTCCTAAAAGCAACAACTCCTTGAGCATATAGTGACACCTATTACTATCCCAAAGCCCTCACCTGCGACCCTCTCCTCCTCTTCAGCTCACACCCTTTCTCTTTTACAATATTTTGTCTTGATTGTGAATGTTTTTAACTTGATTTATGTGTATGATTTTAAGATATGGAATGTGCATTCCTATTTTATATTTATGTGATGTTATTGTAATCTATGTTTGTAATGTATTGTCTGTAAATGATTCCGGGCTGCACCTGTAAAAGGAATCAATTTCCAGTGTGATTACCCATTAAACAAATAAACAGCCTTTCTCCACGTCCCTACCTTCAATTCTCTTATCTTCTCTCCTCATCCTCCTCTCTGAGTCTCCCCCCTTCCTATTGATGTCTTAAATACTGCCAGTTATCATAAACAACTGCTTGCTAGTTTCTTATTACTCTGTTCAGTGTTTATATTGCATTTTATTCTTAATGTGTTGTTGAACCTTGTACATTTTACAGTTCTTGCTGTTTTTATAATTTTTTATGTACAGTTCCAGCATCAATTATGACTATAAGGGTGCCTGCTTAAGTTTTTGGGTGCAATAACTGCATTGCAAAGCTGAGCAGTTTTGGGACACAACGGACCTGGGAAGACAAACTTCTAACCACAAGCTGCGTTTGGACTGTACATATTAACATATTATAAATACTGTTAAAAACTTCTGATAAAAAGGAACTTGAATTCAAGATCAGAATATGTTACTTTGTAGAAAATAACAAAAACCCTTTGTTGGAAATGGACAATGCCCATTGAACATAGTGTAACCCCCCTACAAATGGAGGTTCCTAAAAGCTTCCCTGGAGCGTGGGTAAATGCTCCGTGCCTGGTTGGAGTTCGGCGTTAAAGCCGTTTAAATGGGTAGCCAGTGAGTGCTTTAAAAAGCCTCTGTAAGCTGTCTCTTTAAGGGCTGCCTGTTGCAGCTGTAAGTAATCGAAATGGAGGGGGGCTGCGGGGTTGTATGCCCGAGTCCCGCCTGGGACACTGAAAAAATTACTCCTTTCTGCCATCGCTAGTGGTGCAGAGGGAGTTCTGCTGGAAGCTGTAATTGTTTGCTGAACATAACGTAAAATAAAAATGATAATGCAGCTGCTCTAACCTGCCTTCTTTTGCAGCAAAGACTGTGTCGACTGACTCCTTCATTTTGCTCCAGAACTGCTAAATTGGACCAATCAGTGCCTTGGGACCTTACAGGGCTGACTGACCAATGGGGGAACTGCTTGTAATTTGGGGAAAGGCATTATGGACTATGGCGCTTATTCGCACCACTGAGAGCAGGAGAAGCTGACTGGCAAGTGCCGCCAGCCAATGGGAGTGGGTAGCGCCCGATCTGAAGGAAGAGCCCCTTGCTGCTGGGGTCAGATGCGTTGTGGCTTAGGAGAGGAGAGGAGAGGAGCTCTGTGCTTCTGCACTGTGTGAGTGTTCAGCGGGAAGCACGTGAAGGCCTAGGCGGCCGTTTTGCCCTTTCAAGCAATTCGACTAAACTGCCAAGGCGGTGTTGAGGAGGCTGGAAAGCAGCCCAGCTACCTACCAGGCTTTACCCGAGAGGACTGGAGAGAATTGCTAAATCTCGCTCGGTCCAACCCATGATATTGAAGCTGCCGTTTGCTGGTCTAAGTTTTCTGCAAGTTTCTAAAGGCTTGAAAGCAGCTGCCTGGTATGGTACCCCTCTGTTGTTGCCATATAAATGTGTGAGAAGGCTGGTGAAGTTCAGGCTCCATGCTGGCAGCATTGAAGGAATCGTTATTTGCTGGGGTTGTGAGTACTGAGTCAGGGTAGCTCCCTGCAGAGTGTGTACACAGTGGTTTCTAGTGCATTAGTATACTACTGACTGCCTAATTCATTTTCCTCATATTCTGACCTGTTCAGGATTGTAACATTTTATCTGTGCTAAGGGCTCCAACCAGCTGCCACGTTGGACTAGCTGTTAGGGCTTGGGTACCCAGGGACAGCAAATCTTAGGGTTAGGCCTGTGCACAGAGCCCTAGGTAGATAATCATAGTGATAAGCCAATCAACCTAATTTTCCCCTTTCCTTGTTATCCCCCCCTTTAATAAATCAGATGTGTGTGTTGCAACTACACCCTGGCTGGTTTGTGCATCCCTGTTGAATTGCTGTATAGTGACTGTGATACAACTGTATCTTATTTTACAGGGGGTCCCCGGAGTGAGCCGAGAGATACTACCCGGTGGGTAAGTGTATTGGTGAAAAGAATTGTTGGTACTCAGTGTGAGCCACTAGTAGGACAAAAGGGGGGTTGCAGTAACCCAGAGGGCTGTGACCGAGGCAATCTCGACCGTATTAACCCCAACCTCTGGGTGGAGGCACCCGCCAATGGATCTGGGCCCCTCACCCTGTCTCAGTGGAGGCAGGCAGGGGTAGTAGCCCTAAGGGTAGCGCCCCCTTGGGGTTACAATAGAACTTCAAAACTTTATTTATTTTTTTAATTCTTTTTACCCTCCCAATGCCCTGGACTACCGAGGCATCTCTCCAGTGGAGCCATGGGCTCTCGTGCCTCCACCCCCTGCCTGAACCCTTGCCCGACCAGGAAATTGGGTATGCTGGGTCTCCTCCTCTCCCTGGCCCATTAGAGAGAGGCAGAGGACCATGGAGAGCCGTATTGGGTTTGGGTTGGCATTAGGTGTGTGGGCATGGCCGCAGGACTCCACCTTCACCTCCCTGGAGCCAAGGTTGTTATTCCATTTTCTGTCCTGCCCCCTCAGAGTTCGGCTGCGCAAGGCAACGTAACGCCGCAACTCCACCCCAGCTTATGCAAGTGCTGCATTGGTGAGTGCCTCTGATCACCACCAGAGGTTGCTCAAGATCGACTTCTCCCCTGTAGCCCTCCCCAGGAAGAGAGAGCTGTCCTCTGGACACTCAATCTCGTCCCTCCCCTACCGACCCGAGCTCACTCCTGAACCCGGGTCACCAGCATGGTGTGAGGTGTAGCATCCAGCGCCTCAACCCTCAGCGCCACTGGGCCGGCTAAACTTCAAAATTTTATAACTGCACTAGAGATCCTCTTATTGTTATAAGAGTTCATGTAACATTTAGAGTCCTGATTGGCTAAAATTATGTTAGGATTTATAAATTTGTTTCATGTTCCCTTCCCCCAGGACATAGCTGGAACAAAGCAGTCTGTAGTTCCATGTGTAGTCACAAAGAAAAAACGTTCGAAACATCAAAAAACAACTGAAACTCTCAGACTCCACTGATTTCAAAACATACTGCTTTCTTTATTGCTTGCTTAGCACAGAGTCTGTGGTGTAATATAACGTTACTTCCACGTCACTACCGCCTCTGTGCTTCACTCGTTATAGTCTGCTTAGGAGGCATGGTTGTGGGGTTAGTAACCGTTGTTTAAATACCTCCAGTGATCAATAATCTTGTAACAAACATTTGAATCCAATACATCTCTGCACGCAACAATAAATAATATTGAAACTGATTTGATGCTTATCTCATACAAAAATCATAGCTTACTGATTATGTACAAATCCAGAACAAATGGTTTGATACTGTACCTTTTATTGGACCAACAAGGATGTTACAAAAAAGAACAAAGAGCTTTATCCTATCTTTGCTTTCTTCAACCTTTCCGTCTCAATAAATTAGATTCAGACTCTTGCATTCTGTTGAACCCCTCTTAAAATGTCATATTTTCACCTACATATTCGGGGGCAGAAAAAACTAAAAATTTACTTATAGAATCTTCATAACCCCTTACTTATCTTTCCAGTAAAATTTATTACTACAAAAATGACCCAGGGTTCCAACTTGAAACTATTGCATAATTTAATATAGACATACAGCATCAAAAAGACAATGGGCTGGATTTTCAAAGACCTGCTAGATCGCTACATGTTACAGTGGTCTAGGGGTTTTGCCGCATCCCGACTGCATCAGGGACACTGCATCACATTCAGAAAGAGCAGGATCCCTGTGGCAGAAATCTGGGATTTGCCGTACCCTCAGGCATGCGGCAAAGCAAGTGGCAAACATGCAGGTCATGCTGCAGGGATCCAGCTGCCCCCCATCAGCACAATGGAAGAGGTGCTGGGATGGTCGGGGTGGGGGGTACACATATGGCTGGCAATGGGTGTTCAGGGGTGGCATGAGCATGGGATGGTATTGTGGCATATGGGGAAGGGGTGGGTGAGCATGTCATTGTTGTTCCCCTTATGGCACAATGCTGACAGCAAGGGGTTGGAGATAGGGATATAGTGACACATCGTGCCAGGGCCACATGTGGGCATGGCCTTGGGGACTGCTGCAAGGGCCATGCCCACTTGGGGCCCTGGCACTGTGTGATGCTATACCCCCCACTCTCTATGCGGAGTCCATGCCAGTATTGTGCCAAATGTCACAGTACCATCCCATGCCCACGCCACCCCTGTACATGTCTGTTAGGGCCGCCTACCCACACATCACCCCAGCGTCTGCAGTGCCACAAGGGGGTTAGACCAGGTTTTCACTGGTCTCTCTCCAGCCCCTTGCTGTGGCCACAGTGGGGCTTCTTGAATCCCATACAAGGGGATGTTGCAGCTCTGCCATGGCGCAAGCCCCCTCATTTTGGCCGCAAGGGTGGTGCAGCACCACAAGGATGCAGTGGCTCCTGATTCAGATGCAGAACGCAGTTGTGAATCACGGATGCCACATCTTTTGAAGCAAGATGCAGGTTGCATCACAACTGTTTGATGCAAGCACCTTGCATCCATCATAGGGCTTTGAAAATCCCCCCCCCCAAATTGATTACCAAAACATTTGACACCAGGAAAAAAAGTGTTTTTACATTTCATACTTCTGTGTTGACATATTCAATTTTTGCCCTATATTTTTAATTTACTGCCAGAACCATACAGACTTGTTATAAACTTCCTTAACTACCCATTCTTTGAAAATGTACTTAAATCAAATCTAAGTCAAGCAGTGTATGCTGGATGCTAGAAGGGCTTTGTTACCCACGTAGCTGCATGTGCCCTTCTGGCCAAATGTATAAAATCAGTTACGCAATCAATAACTAACTACTCAAACAACAAACAAATGAATAAACAAACACACAAATAAACAAACAAATAAATAAATAAGTACATGTTCTTTTAAGAAGATCTGTGAATTGTTCTTGTGCTATACTGGGACAGGAATATCAGAAATTGGGGTGCACAACTTTACCAGCAGGAACTGGGATTATAGTGAGCAAACTAGTCAGAAACTTCCAGATTTGGTCTATCACCATTGAGAGTTTGTAAAAGGAGTATTTATTTATTTATGTTGACCCAGTAAGCCCACTGGGCCTAGAAGTCCCCTTTTCAGGGGTGACTGGGGGGAGGGGGGATACAGATGGTAAGCAACTGAAATTGAACCAGATTAAGCTGTTGGTGGTATTTTTTAGTGAGTGAGGGAAATTTGGCCAGGACACCAGGGAAATTCCCCTACTCTTTTTCAATAGGTGACATGGGATCTTTAGCATCCACCTGAACTACCACCAATCCAGGCAGATGGGACCTCGGTTTAACATCTCATCCGAAACACGGCACCTCAGAAGTGCAGCACCCCCCTCATGCTGCACTACAGTGTCAGTATTGGGATGTTAACCTAAGTGCCAGATGTGGGAACTGAACCCACAGCCCTCTGATCTCCTGGCCTCAGAAGCGAGTGTGCTACCTACTGAGCCACTGACAATCCCTAAGGGATAAGTATTACAGTGGACATTGTTGGTCACTGACTACCATTATTGTTTTCTACAAGGGACCAGCTAAAGTAAAATTTCATGGCAGCAGACAATAAGAATCTTAAAGGCAGAGGTGGAAACCAAATAGTTTTGACTGCTTTACCTATCCTTACCTGGGATTGCTAGTTAAGGCAGTAGCACTTAGCTGCTAGTGACCTCAGCTTCAACTCTAGTGGAAAAAGGTATCCCTCATGGAAGCAACTCATGGAGTTAGGCATGGTTCCGCAGAACTGGCAGTCTTTGCTCAGAAGAAGCCTTAGACTGAATGAACCTAGATGCCAAGCTATTGTCTCAGTCAGGAAGGGTGATCTTTTTGATCTTTACGGACATGCATTGGTGGAAGAGTAGAGAAAAATGTGCACAAATGTACCTCCACCCACCCTGTGCTGCCACTGACCCTGCAGATATGTTTGTAATTTTATTTATTGGATAACTAGGTAGGTAAACAGAGGATGTCCTTGATGCCCTTCTGTTTCAGTTGCCATCAACTCCTTTACGTTTCACAAGCTGCACATAAAGAGGGTTAACAAAGCCTGGTTTATTAAGTTTCAAAAGCACTGAGCTCACCTAAAGGCATCTAAGAAGCTGCCATAGGGAAGAGGGAAATTGTTTAACCGGGAAAGGCACAATAAGCCAGAACTTGTTTCCAGGTGCGACCTGGGGGCACAAGGAAGTTAAGTGACTTGCTCAGGGTCACACAGTATGCAAGTGAGGGCTGTGGGATTCAAACCCAAATTTCCACATTTACAACTCAATGCCCTAAACCACAACGCTATACTGCCATAAGGGACAGGATGCTTCTGATGATGTGGTCATAATGACTAGTGATTTTCTGATACCTACATCCCTTCTTTCTGTCCTGGTGAAGCCTCCTCAGCCTGTCTCACACACGGATGTGCTTACCCATGATGCTATGCACTGGGTTCGAGGCTTCAGAGAGTATATGTGAATGTGTGTGGTTTGGAAAGATACAGAGAAACCAACTAGACAAAAAGGAACAGAGGCAATCTCTTGCTTCAGTCTGAGCCCTCGGCCAATAGTTTACAGTCCCTGCTACATGCCTCATGCAAACCAACTTCCAAAACAATTATGTAGATGAAACTTTCACAAATAAAGCAGAATCCAGATAAAAAGTCCAGCATTTCATCAAAATCAAGTAAAAGAGAAAGTCTGTCTGTAAAAACAGATATAGATTTGTATCTAGTTCCCCTGCTGAGCACAAGAGAAGGAGAAAAGGAAAAGAAAATTGTGCAAATCACTGTACAAAAATACGTTTTTCTGAAGAACTAATTAATTTGTTACGGCTGCTGTACAGTTTTTTTTTTGTTTGTTATTTATGCAGCCTTTTAAGCTGCAACTAAGTTGGAGAGAGAAGGAGATCAACCCTCCATCTGCTCCATGAAATTCACAGGCAAAGTCAGCAATATTTGATCATCTCTGGAACAGCTTGAGCAGGTTGTTAGCTTGCTGCCACCCCCTGTGGTTAGTAATTAATATAATTTAAAAACAGATTAGAATTTAGACATAAATAACAGCCAGGGTGTAAGGCAGAGACTCGCAGCTCGCCTCCAGAGCAATAGCACAGCCAGGTGAACAGAAGCAGTAGCTCTGTGCTCAGTAACTAATTACTAGGAAATTCTCATTTGCTTAGTCCAGGACATATATTACACAATGTTAATAAAAACACATCTTATGTGTCCTTCAAAATGTTACATTAATTATTTCCCAATTTATGAATACTTTTTAATTAAATATTTAAACCTAGCAAAAATAAATTAAACTACTTTAATTAGCTTGCCAGTGTGCAGTTCAACCTCTAATGAAGACAGTGAGTGAACACTGCAAGGTTATGAAAAGCAAACTGACAGATTGCAGCAAGGAAAACCTGACTGTGCCTTTCTGAACTGGACAGCAGGTATGTCTGGTGGGCATGGCATGGTTTCTGCATCAGAGTTATAGACACATGCAGATAATTGAAGCCATGCAGTGGGTCGCTACAGCTGTCCATGTTTTAGGGTGTTTCTAATTGCTCTTATGGTGGCCGTTCTTTCTTTAAAAAAAATAAATAACTACATATGTACATACATGCATACACACATAGATAACTAAATAAATGAATAAACAAACAAACAAATAATGAATTTCATTCTTAAAGGACCAGTTCCTTTAATTGACAAAAGTCTTGTTTTGGCCAGGCCACCTCTGTAAAAGAGATTTTAATCTCAATGGGTTTAGTGGTTATTATTATTGTTATTGGTTTGTTATTAGCAAGTTTCTTTTTGGGATGATTAGAAATGTGTGTAAGGAAATCCATGTCTTTCCCCATAAGCATTTTTATAGCCTCACATTGTTGGCATGCAGTAGAAAAAAATAGTAGTCTCCAAGAGACACACAAGAAGCATGTTTCCTTTGTTTTAAACTAAGGTAATTACAGTATGTTAATTCTTTTAAAAGTCATAACCATCAGGCACAGAGCAATATGTTTCATTAGTAAAAGTAATTGTATAATTCTTCTTTTTTCATTATATTTCAATTTATAAGAGGCACTTACTCTGCATACATTACACAGGCACAGCTCGAGTCTCAGTTGAATTCTTTTGCCACATGGCGTGTGGTGGTAGATAATGCATGCAGTCAAAATAAGGGCTTTATAAATGTTGAAAGACACAAGATGCATATATTCTTCATGAGTGAGAAAACCCCTTGAGCTGTGTAAAATTTTGCTCATGCGTTTAAAGTAGCAGTGCATGTTAAGGTGAACATTTTTGATCTTTCCCTTTTTTATTCTATTTTAGAATACTCAGTTTCTCCTGACTTGTAAGATGCCCTTTTTGCCCTATACTGATTCTACTTGACATTTATTGATGTTTAAAATAATTACAAAAGGCACAACCCATTTATATTTCTAAGGTGCCCAATTCTGAAGCTCTGGGTGCCATGTACAGTACTGTAATACAGTGCAGTACACAGTAATGCAGTGAGCAAGATCAGCAGAAGTACAATTAAAGATGTCTAAAACAATTACATCAGCCATTCCCACAACTTAAATTTGAAAAACTGATTTTTAAACACATTTTGAATTGTCACGTGAGGTGCTGTAATGCACATGAGGTTGCAGAGCATTTTAATTTCAGGGTTCTGCCTCCCCAAAAGTCTGGTCTCCTGATGATTTCATACAAGACCTGGGGAGAGATGAAGACGTGCCTCAGTGGAATAGAGGAAGAGGGTGGGGGTATATGTAATCAGGAGGTCCTTGAGGTAGCCAGGACTCAAATATACAGGGTTTTATATGTTTAAAAGCATATCTTGAATGTGATGTACCACCAGACTGACAGCCAGTGCAGATCAAGAAGCACTGGTGTGATATGTTCACAATGAGGTGTCTCAGCAGTCAGCCAAGCTGTAGCGTTCTACACTAGCTGCAGGTGGCACAGCAACCCCACAGATAGAGGTATGTTGAGGGTTTGCAGTAATCCAATCTAGATGTGACAAAGGCAGATGTGACAGGTTAGCTGGTGCAAGATTAGGCTTTATCCATATGATGTTTCATACATGGGAAGAGCTGCTGTGGACTGCCACTGACACCTGATATGCTAGCATCGGCTTACAGTCCACAATGATCCCCCCCATATTTCTTACCTAATCCACTGCTTCTAGTGTGGTGCCTTTCAACAATGGTAAAATAAAAACCCCTACCATTTACCGTCTAACCTGCTTTGACTGGTAACAACTCTGTTTTTGATGAGTTGAGACTGAGCCAGCTGGTGGCCATCCATTCATGAATTTCATCAAGCCCACTGGTCTAACATGAAGACTGCATCCCCCCATTTGGTGCACAAGTCATGTACAGCTGGGTACCATTGGCCTAGAAATGAAAGACCAGGCTGTACCATGTAATGAGCTCCCTCTGGAGTTCCCTTCAATGCAGCTTGCAAAAAGTGAAAAATATGGGAGCCAGGATCAAACCCTGAAGCACTTCCGAGCAGAATGCAACATCCCCCAAGATGTAAATACCTAAAGTTACCTGCTGTGACCTGTTCATGTTGGAGGACTCAGACCACTGCAGCATCATCCCAATGAGTTCAGCATAGTGCTTCTGTCATACTAACAGCACTTCACGGTCCACTATGTCAAACGCCAAAGAGAGAGCCAGCAAAACCAGAATAGAGTGATGTCCACTATCTCTTGCCAGGAGGAGATAATTGAACACCTTAATGATGGCAATATCAGTACTGTGACAAGGCCTGAAACCAGGCTGCAGAGGCTTATAGATGTCACACTTTTCCAGGCGATTCTGCACTTGGACTGAAACTACCTTTTCAGTTATCTTACCCACAAAGTGGGTTTGAAACAGGCCTGTAATTTGACAAGATATCCAGGCCAAAGATGTTTTTGCAGGCGAGGCCTCATTACTACCCTCTTCGGTGTGTGGAAACAAAGACCCCCTTCTTCAGGGAACACCTGATGATCCTGACAAAAATCAGAAATTAAAAGGAGCCCTCCTGGCCGACCTAGTGGCGGGGATGGTTGAGGCATCCATGCCTCCCCTGCTGCCATGCCAGTGATTTGGGTTTGGAAACAGACTCAGGTCACTTGGGGAACTTTGCGTGAGAGGGAAGATCAAGCATCCATAGGACTGCTCTCTTCCCTCCAGGAGGGGAGAATTCTGTGCCTCACCATCTGACTGCCATCTGGAGGAATCCAGGTGGTAGTCCATGTGAGTCCTGTTGCCAGGGGAAGAGCCAGCATTCAGAGTGCTGGGGGCACCTCCGTGGAGGCAGAGTGTACATGTCACACTCATTGCCCATCGACTGAGCCCACGGGGAAGAATAATCAGGAGGAAAAATGGAGGATGGGCTTAATGAAGCCCTCTCCATTTGCCCTGATGGTCCACCCAGTGTCTCTGGCCCCAGAGGACATCTGGATATGTGTTCTGCATGGGGGCGGATGGCCCTCCCTTCTCGGCCCCGCTGCGGGGGGCAATCCACAGGGGATACAACCTCTGGGGACTGAAGGAGACTCAGGATTGCCATGGGTGATGGGACAGTGCTGATACAGCTGCCCAGCCTGCCACAGACAGACAAAATCTTCTATAGAAAAAAAAAGAGCCCTCCTTTTAAGGCGGCTATTTTCCAGGTTTTCATCATTATTCTTAGCTGTTTTTGAACATCGGTTGCTTTTTTTTTCTGTATTACATTATTCCCCTAGGTGCCAGCCCTGCTCAGCCTCAACCCACTTCCAACTGGCATGTACCTCTCCAAGGACCTACCTCACAACCCCCATGGATTGTCCCCCATGGCAGGGCCAGAAGAGGGGAGGCTGTCCTCCCCCTAGAGACCCTGTCCAGACAAGGTGGTCCTGGGTGGCAGCGAAGATCAGAGAGCAGGCTGAGTGTCATGCTGCAGACCCATTCTCTGGTTTTCTGGTCCCCTGGCTGGTGGTGCACTATGGTACTAGCATGCTACGGAGGGATGCACACATACCATGTGTCTGTTGTTTGCCATTCCCTTCTGTGTAAAGCAATATAATAGAAATGGGTCATATTGGGTCGAACAATAAAGAATCTTCTAGAAACTGTTTATTAAATTCAGAAATAAAGAGCTTTACTTGAAAGGCAGTACAACTGGAGTGAAAAGAAAATAAGTAATTAGCATGTAATAACCATCATAGTTATTAATAATTAGCATGTACTAATTATGATATCGTTTTTAATAATTACTTGGTTCATCTCTATATTTTTGAAAAGTTTGGGCGTTCAAATTCAAACCAGAAGGGGGTTTGTTCAACAATACCCCCCTTCCCGCCATCTGCAGGTGATCATGAGAATTCACACATGGTATATTTCCTTGTGCTAGCTCAAAAGACTCTGTAGTGGTATTTTTCCACAAAAGCAGAATTTTGAAACTTGGTTATTGTACATGCACACTCTCCAAACTATTCTCAGTAACACAGAAACTGGAAAAGGTCTTAACTTGTAGCAATGAGGAGAGCTTTCAGATTACTGGCCGATCACATTATTTTTACCAGTATTCTGTGCACACGCCACTCACTTGGATTTGGGTACACATTCAGCAGCAAAATTTAAATTCTCCCCTTTGTGATTGTACCCAACCATTTCCTGTACACTTTGTATCACTGTTGTACTTTGGTGAACTGTAACTCCCTTACACTGATGGTTTGCATCTCTTCTTGTAGATATATAAATCCTGTACAGCTGATTGTATGATCTTCTACCTTTCCGTACCATTTGGGAACTTTATCAGGCTACAATGTATCTTCACAACTCCCAAAGTCCAGCACCACTCACCACAAACCGAGACCACAACAGTCTGTGTTGATTAAAGCCATTTTATTGGAGGCAAAAAATAGAAGTGCTCTCACCCAAATGTAAAATACACAAGCTGGAGGGAAGAAGGCAGAAGTCCACAAAACTTCCATTGGTTTTGCTAAGGCGTCACGAGGAACACTTCCTGATGATGCCTTAGCAAAACTGGTCAAAGTTTTGTGGCGTTCTGCCTGCTTCCCTCCAGCTTGTGTATTTTACATTTGGGTGAGGGCACTTCTATTTTTTGCCTCCAATAAAATGGCTTTAATCAATACAGACTGTTGTGGTCTCGGTTTGTGGTGAGTGGTGCTGGACTTTGAGAGTTGTGATATTATATTTGTCTTATTAGCACACTCTGCTGCGGGGCTGCTATTTTTTGAGTGGTGGTACAAGGTATCTTCACCTATTAAAAAATAACCTGTGTTTTGACTGCTTAAAACTAGAAAAGATTCACTATGTACTTAAAGCTGAGAAATCCACCTGTACCTGCACTTAACCACAAACACCTCCATGTGGGGCACTTATTCCTCTCCTGCTTTATAGCAGGGGCTCTGACATCACGTCCCCAAAACTGCTAACAACATACACCTCTTCATATTCTTAAAGGCACATCACACTAAATAGGGGGTAGAGACACTCACAAGCTTGCACACACTAAAACAAGAACAAAAAACCAAAAAGCATCTGTAACTGGAAGGGACACAGACATGTGAGGAGTGGTGCAATGCACTGGCTGTGGAGCAGCAGTCTTCCGGGAGACATTCTGGAGACTGCGTTGCTGCCCTATTTGCAGGCACCTCACTGGTCTGAGAGAGAAGGTTGTTTATCTCCATGCTGACCTGGCAAGGATTCAGGAAACCTGTTCCCCCACCCAAGGACCACCCAGGCCACCGCCACTACCTCAGAGGTTGCCAAGAAAGAGGAGTGGTTGGACCACGGTGGGCTCAGGGAGGGTGAGGGTGGTGGAACAGAGGCGCATCCCTCCATTTGTGCCTCTCCACAATTCATTCGTCACTCTGACGAAGCATGGTTCCTCTATGGAGGCACCTGCAGTGGAGACCAACGAGGATGCTGGGAACCTCCACAATGGAGACCCACAGGAGGGTGGTCCAGGACCCCACAGGGGAAGGAAACAATTCCTGGTGGGGGACTCAATTGTTAGGGGGGTAGAACTGGGGAGGGAGGGGAAAGGGAGGTAAGGTGCCTGCCCAGCGCCAAGGCTTGGAGGGACAGGAAACGAATCCTCAGGATCGTGGGAGCAGCAGCAAGCGGGAAGGAGCTGGATGTCATTATCCACCTAGGGACGAATGACCTGGCTGAGAATGGGATCAGAGCAGTGCAACAGGAGTTTGTGGAGTTGGGGAGGGGCCTTAGACAAGCAGCACACAGGGTAACTTTTTCGGAAGTGCTACCTGTCTATGGCATGGATGAGGCTAGGGCACTCCGCACCATGGGATTCAATGACTGGTTGAAAAGCTGGTGCAGAGCTCAGGGATTTGACTTCACTGGGGACTGGGGCTCCACCTGGAGGGATGCAGGCCTATACAGGTGCGATGGTCTGCATCTATCCTGGAGAGGAACCAGGATCCTAGGTGATAGGTTTAAATGTTTCAATGGCAAGCATTTAAACTAGCCAAGGGGTGAGGCACTGAAGAGGAGAAGGGAATTCCTAGCCCCCCCCAAAATCAGCATAATTAGTGAGGTAAACACCAAGATAGAGCAGTTAACAGGGAGAAGGGCAGGGGTAAATGGAGAAAAAGACAAAGGCAGTAGGGACAGGGATGGGGCAAAAAGAAATAAAGCCATAAAAAAATGGAGGGTAATGAGTACCAATGCCCGTAGTCTAGGTAAAAAGCTCCCTGAAATGGTAGCCTTGATGGAAGAGGGATGCCTGGATATTGTGGCAGTCACAGAAACATGGTACACAGAGAACCATGACTGGAATGTCAACATACCAGGGTACACAATCTATAGGAGGGACTGGGAGGGAAGAAGAGGAGGAGGAGAAGGAGTAGCTCTCTATGTAAGGGAAGGGATCAAAGCAACAGAACTAAAGGGTAAACAGGGAGGAGCGGAGACACTGTGGGTCACCCTGGAGACTGGAAATGCCTCCACAATCTGCACAGGGGTTGTATACAGACCCCCATCTCAGGGGGAGGAAATGGACAAGGAAATGATAGAAGGCATCCTTGGGATGGCAGAGATAGGGGAGATATTGCTGATGGAGGACCTGAATATGCCAGATGTTGACTGGAGCACCTTTGCTGCAGCCACATCCAAGAGCAGGGCCATTCTCGATGCCCTACAGGGGGCATGCCTCAGACAGCTAGTTTTGGAACCCACTCAGGAGACAGCAATCTTAGACCTAGTACTCTCAAATGGGGATGGAGAGAGGATCTCTGATCTTGAAGTGGGTAGCCATCTGGGAACAAGCAACCACCAAACAGTGTGGTTCATGATAAACTTAGCTGTAGAGTCAAGCCACACAAAAGTGAAGGTACTGGACTTCAGGAGGGCTGATTTTGTCAAAATGGGAGAGTGCCTCAGAAAAGCACTAGCAAACAGGCAAGAAGGTGGGGTGGAGCAACAATGGGGAAACATCAAAATTGCCATCACGGAGGCAACAAGCCTTTGTGTGAAGCAAATAAACAAATCAAAACATAAGAAAAAAACACTATGGTTCTCAAAAGAAGTGGCAGAGAAGGTAAGGGAGAAAAAGATAGCATTCAGGAAGTATAAGTAAACACAGAAGGAGCAGGACAGAGAACTGTACCAGTTAAAGCAGAAGGAAGTGGGTAAGGCAGTCAGAATAGCAAAGGCCCAAACCGAGGAAAAGATAGCCAACTCAGTTAAGAAGGGGGATAAAACCTTTTATAGGTACATTAGGGAGCAAAGAAAGACTAAGGCAGGGATACTGAGGCTGAACAAAGAGGAAGGTGGTTGGGCAGAAAGCGACAGTGAAAAAGCAGAGATACTGAATGAATACTTCTGCTCAGTATTCACAATGGAAAAGCATGGGGAAATACCTAATCAGGTCAATAGAAGCACTCTGGATGGGGGTTGATATTAGTCCTTTCACAGAAGAAAGGGTTCTGAAAGAACTCTTAAAACTGAAGGTAGATAAAGCAATGGGGCCTGATGGGATTCACCCCAGAATTCCAAAAGAACTAAGGGAAGAACTAGTAACACCACTGACTACCCTATTTAATAAATCATGGGAGGATGGTGTGGTACCTGAGGACTGGAGGAGGGTGGATGTGATTCCCCTTCATAAAAGTGGGAGCAAGACAGAGGCAGGAAACTACAGACCTGTCAGTTTGACCTCAGTGGTAGGAAAAATGATGGAATCACTTCTGAAGGAAAGAATTGTTGAGTACCTAGAGGCCAGTGGGGCACAGGACCCAAGGCAGCATGGAGTCACAGTGGGAAGGTCATGTCAGACAAATCTAATTGATTTCTTTGACTGGGTGACCAAAGCAGTAGACCAGGGAGGGGCTGTGGACATGGTCTACCTAGACTTTAGCAAGGCATTTGACACAGTCCCACACAAAAGATTAATAAACAAATTAGCCAGCCTGGGAGTGGGTCCCAGGGTGGTAGCTTGGGTAAATCACTGGTTGGACAACAGGACACGGAGGGTAATAGTAAATGGAGTCCACAGTGAAGAAAGGAGGGTTACTAGTGGGGTACCACAGGGTTCAGTACTGGGGCTGGTCCTTTTTAATGTCTTTATAAGTGACATTGCAGAGGGACTGGAAGGGAAAGTATGTCTCTTTGCAGATGACACAAAGATCTGCAACAGGATTGATACACAAGGTGGGGTGGAAAGGATGAAAAGGGACTTGGCAAGGTTGGAGGAATGGTCAAATGTATGGCAGCTTAGATTCAATGCAAAGAAGTGCAAAGTAATACACCTGGGAAACAAAAACCCAGGGGAAGAGTACACAATGGGGGCTGAGACACTGACAACAACAAAAATGGAAAGGGACCTGGGGGTAGTCAGACGACCTAAAGGTAGGCCAGCAATGTGAGAAGGCAGTAAGGAGGGCTGGGGGGATACTGGGATGCATAGGGAGAGGCATCACCAGTAGAAAACAAGAAGTTGTTGGCCCTCTGTACAGACAGTTGGTAAGACCACATCTGGAGTACTGTGTACAGTCCTGGAGACCCCATCTCCACAAGGACATAGACAGGATGGAGGCTATCCAGAGGAGGGCAACCAAAATGATGCAGGGTCTGCATCAGAAGACATATGAAGAAAGACTAAAAGAACTAAATATGTATAGCCTCGAGGAAAGGAGGGAGAGGGGGGATATGATAGAAACTTTCAAATACCTCAAGGGAATCAACAAAGTCCAAGAGGGTAGCATCTTTCAGAAAAAGAGATGTGCAAAAACAAGGGGGCACAATTTGAAGATAGAGGAGGGATGGCTCAGAGGTAATGTGAGGAAGTATTTCTTCACAGAGAGGGTTGTGGATACATGGAACAGCCTTCCTGAGGAGGTCGTAGAGTCAAAAACAGTGGGGGAATTCAAGAATGCATGGGACAGACATAAGGCAATTCTAGTGGGGGGTAGGAGGAAATAGGCTGTTGGTTAACTAGGATCTGCAGCTTGTCCATTAGGTAGGGAAATGGGCAGACTAGGTGGGCCAAGCGGTCCTTATCTGCCATCAAATTTTATGTTTCTATGTTTCCCACCCCCTCTCATCTCCCTACAAGTTGCATTTTCTACCTTCCTTCCTTCCTTTCCCTCCTCCTCCTCCTCCCCTACCTATCGGACAACACTTCCATGAAGTAGCCTTCTGACATACAAGAATGTACAAATTTTGCTGTAAACCATTGAACTGTGTGTCCTTTTGTCCAAATACTACTATTGTAAACCATGCTTCACATGACTGCCAACTTGATCACTTCTTTGACCTCCTCCTGCTCCATTCATAATGAAGGCTTCATAGGTTTCATAAGTTCTGATATGAGCTTATTAGGCAAGAGCCCATGCAAAGCTTGCCCCGTACCAGAGGATATCCTAATATGCAGCCTTTTTTACAATAATCTTTCAGTCTGTTCTTAAACTCCGCCATACTGCTACTTCCTATTCCCCTTACTAGGTAAAATATTCCAACCCTCCCATGACTCTCTCACTAAACCATCCAGTCTTGCGCTTTGTTGTGCTGGTTTCCCCTTGAGCTGGAGTGTATGTGACCTAGTATTATAACTCTGTTGTCTAAAATAAAATCCTAGCCATTCCCGGAGATCATTACTTGTTAGTACTTTAAACAATAGACAAAGATCACCGCACATCCTCCTGTATTCCAGAGAATACAAACCCAGGGCCTCTAGCCTGTCAGTGTAGCTCCATGCACCATCTTGGTTGCTCTCCTCGGCACTCTCTCCAAAGTCTTGATTTCTTGTTTTGAATTGGGCGACCAAGGTTGACCCCATAGTTACAGCTCTGAATGCTGTGGGCCGATATGCCATCATCAACAGCAGGGCAGTAATAGATGAGCCTAATGGTAGTTTTTAGGTTTCTTTGGGGCAAAAGGCAGACCTACAGTAAATGCATGCACTCAAATACAGGGCGCTTACTGTAGCCCCATCCCTTAAAACTCCAAAACTACAGTATCATGTGCAGGGACAGATTCTGCTTAGGGGTGTGCAACATTTTAAAAACTTCACTTTGAACAAACTACTTCTGCTGCTGATGATGATGATTCTAAAATGCACAAAAATAAGATAAGCTTTGAAGGTACAGTTGCTTGGAAAAAGGAATTAGAAAAAGACTGTTTGCTTCTGGTGACGTCATCGCGTTATGCAGTAACACTGCTCTGTGGCTCCCGTGAACCCATCCATTAAAAAGTTATTTTAAACCACATTTTGCAGTGGTAAATCATTAAAAACAGCGTTGGAAGTGCTATGTGCAATGGCAAAACAAAATAAACCTAAATCGGTGACCGGTGGGAACCTCAAACAGCAGAAGTTAAATCTAGCTGCCTGGTCACAGGCCAAAAGCATGTCCGAGAAGCTTCCGGATATAGTAGGCCCAGACTCAGAAAGTGGTACTGATGAGGAGGAGGAGGAGAACTTTACGATCACCTCTCCACAACTATGTAGAGAGCTCAGACATCTAAGCCAAGCACTGGAGAAGATTCGGGCAGAGGTCAGGGAGAACTGAGGAAAAATCCAGCAGCAAGGCCAACAAATTCAATGTATGGAAGAACAGCTCACCTCATGCTTGGAAACAATTGATCTCCACAATGTAGCATTCTACAACTCCACGATAGATCACAGTTCCTGTTAAATAAAATTGAGGACCTTGAAAATAGGTCCCATCGAGTCAATATTAGAATCCATAGTTTACCAGAGCATACAGAAACCACTAACAATGCAGAATATGTAGAGGGCCTACTTAAAGAACTTTTAGACCTGGACAAAGAGGTCCCTCTGAACATAATAAGAGCTCACTGGGCCTTGATAGCCCTGCTGAAAGATCCAAGAGCTAGGCTGGGCTCCCTGATAATAGCTTTTCTGGACTATCGTATAAAGGAGATGCTATTGAGAAAGGCGTGGTCTATGAAAGAGATTGTTTTCAGGGACATTAAATTATTCTTAGAACCAAACTATGCACCGACGACAATGGCACACAGAAAACTCTGGTTTCTGGTAATATAAGCACTGAGTAGCAAGGGCCTAAAGGCCAAGGTAGACTTCCCAGCCTGCCTCTGGATTACTTCAGACAAGGGGACTAAGATATTCGACTCTGCTGTGGAGGCACAAAAGTTCCTTTCCTCACTGGACATCTCTGTAGATGAGCTGATCAACCCCACAATGGTGAAGGAGGTAGATAAGCGGCAGTGTCAACAACCTGGAAATCGAGTTGCCAAACCCAGGAAACTGAGTTTGTTTGCAGATGCCAGCCCTTGGTCACAGATGACAGCACATATAAGTACTGCAATGAAAGGCTAGAGAACAGGCTCCCCATCTGCAACAACCACTTGATAAAAATGTACCATGCGATATCATTTACATTGATTTTAGTAAGGCTTTTGACATCATGCCACATTGGGCACTAATTACCAAACTTCATAAGTTAAAAATAAATAGGTTTCTAGTTAATTGGATAATTAATGGCTTCATAACCGCTCTCAGCAAGTGACCATCAGTGGGAGCATTTCAGCAAGGGGTACAGTGACAAGTGGGGTACCACAGGGTTCAGTTTTGGGCCCATGCCTGTTTCAGGCATTTATTGCTGACCTTACCTCAGGTTGCTCATCATTCACTATTAAATACGCAGATGATGCAAAAATAGGTGGCCCATGTGCCTCTGACTACCAGGCCGATGCTATTCAGAAAGACCTTGATAACATTACAACATAGGTTAAGAACTGGGGCATGACCTTGAACATCTCCAAATGCAAAGTAATACATTTGGGTTTAAGTAATTTACAAACCCCTTATTATTTGGATGGCATACTACTCGATACAACATCAGATGAAAGGGATTTGGGTGTCAATATCGCAGATAATTCATCTTATAATAATCACGTACATAACATCATTAACAAATGCAATAAAGTGGCATGATCTATTCTACGTAATATTAGATCAAGGAAGCAGGAAGTACTGTTGCCTAAATATCGAGCATACGTTAGACCACACTTGGAATATGCTTCCCAGCTTTGGAATCCATATAAAAAATCTGAAGGCCTGCTATTGGAAAGAGTTCAGAGAAAATTTACTAAAAAAGTTTCTGGGCTATATGAAGTTCCTTACTAGATATTCTAAAACTCATGCCTTTATCCACACGTCGACTTCGTGGTGATCTTATGTTATTATATGATATTATTCAAGACCCTTATCTATTGTGTGAACTTGGTCTAGAATTTAAAAACTGTGGTCACAATATCAGGAGACATCCTTTACATTTAGTTAGAAAACCTTTTATGAAGTCAAGTCGTAAATATTTTTTCACTATTAAGAGTTGTTGGTCCATGGAACAGGCTACCGCTTAATGTCGTCATTAGTGAAACTAAAAGCATCTTCAAAAAAAGATTGGATGGCCTTATATGTAAAGGGTATGACCTTTCCTATTATATTTTGGATTAGTATAAGAGCTTCATGGGCTTCTGCCTTCTTGCTCTTGCAACTTACCTTAGTATGAACCTTAGTATGAACCACCGGAGACAACACTTCTGTCCAGGGAGAGCTCGGACTACCAGAAGAAGATGGAGAAACCAGCTTGCAGACCTGACTGTCTGTCTTTGATTGCACAGGTTTTTGACTCTTTTCTTATTCTCTGCATTGCAGGGACGTTGTGATGGGTGGTCTGGCTTGGGAGGCTCAAGGGAGGGGAAAATGGACTTGTAGCCAAGAGACTTCTTGAACATTTAAATGATATAGCCATTTGTATTGTTCCGTTAATTTTAAGGGTGTGAAAGGGAACAGTTGTGAGGTCCTTACCTGGGCTTGGCAAGCCAGGCCTCCTCCAATTAAGGGGATAACTGACAAAGGAAACACATACCAAATGGGGTCTCACGATATATGGCCCAAGACTGGGGCCTAGCTAGCACCACATGGCATGAAGTGCTGGGAGAAGAAGATGGGTGAGTCACACCCCCCCCAAGTTGTTAAATATTTGCAAAATGTGGGTATACAAGGAGAAAAGAAGGACCCAGGGAGGGGAACATAAGGATTTAAGCAAAGAACTGGCAAAATCAGCCGATATATGGGCTCTTTTTGGTAAGAAGATCTACGGAGGGGTGGAATTGGGTAGGTTCTACATGGCATTGGCGAAACCACATTTGCTGCATGGGTCCACAAGAGTAAGAGCAGTGCAGCTTGATACAGGGTCTAACCCTGTATATCCCATCACCGCTGGATACCTCAAGTGTGACGGGGCCATAGTGGTACCTTGGAAGGTCAAACAGTACGATTGCAGAAAAGTTGAGATTTTACTGGGTTATGCCCGATGTAAAGTTTGTTGTTACTGTTATATACTGTTTATATGTTATGATTGGTTTGATATTTTTTGCTGCACCCCTCCCCCCCACCATGCCCTAACCTGGCTGGGAACCCACCGATGGCCTAGCTGGAAAAGGGTTAGCAGGATGAGAGGTGGCATTAATGTCCAGGATGGATAGCCTGAATATCGTCACATATAATATACGTGGACTTAACCCTATAAAATGGGCCAGAATGCTGCAAGAGTTGGAAAGAAGGGGTGAACATATTATAATGCTACAGGAAATCCATATCACAGTCCCAGAACACCAAGAATTATTCCATAAATGAGTGGGTTCAGTTTATGCCTCTTCCTACCAAGCGCATCCACAATGGAGAGGTACAGCTGTCCTAATTCATAAGGACTGCCCGTTACAGGTGGAGGACGCAGAACTGGACCCAGAAAGGAGATATGTGAAACTCGCAGTCCAATATAGGGACATCCCCTGCATAATAATGTCTATTTAAGCCCCTAACGCAGATAAAGAAGCTTCCCATGTTATTAAAAAGGTTATGCTGGATGTTGCGAAACTCGATAGCCACCTCTACATCCTGGGAGGAGATTTTAATTCCATCTTATCCCCAATGTTAGACAGACATGGAAGGGTTGTGGGGTCCAAGATAGGAGTAGCAGGCTCCACCTTAAATAAACTCAGTCAAACACTGGGATTGTTAGATACTGGGAGATGGGTCACTACTCTGACAGACATAATTGTTATACTACGATAGACTTGTTGTTTATCCCGGAGGAGTGGGCACACACTGCATCGAGCTGCCAGATACTTCCATGCACGATCTCTGATCATGCCCTGGTAAAATTAACATTGGACTTGACCCCATGCAGTACAGAATTCACATTGGCGTTTAAATGTGGGTCTACTGAATAACCCGGATTTTAAAGATATGGTGGAGTCTACCATCCAGGATTACCTTGTAAACAACCCAAAGGGGGCCACATCCCATGTAATTCGGTGGGATGCCTTAAAGGCAGTCCTGAGGGGGATCGATCATAAAATTCGCAGCTGAACTGAAAAGGAGGGAGTTGGAGCTGAAATTAGAAGAACTAGAGTTCCAACACAAAATTACTTTAAAATCCAGAGATTAAGCGGGCACTAGAGGAGAAAAGGAACTTTCTAACAGCTCACATTATTGCCCAGATGGAGGGAAGTTATAGGAGGGTTGGACAACAGTACTATGAAAATGATAACAGGGCAGGGACATTGTTAGCAACCACTTTAAGAGCTCAGCAGGCAAGCAGACTAGTACTACAGCTGATAGATAATACACAGAGAAGTGGGAAAACTAGCCATTTTTTTTTCAGTTTTCTTTTTGCAGGTGTATCATGAGTCCATGCCATGGGCTGCAAACTGGGGAGAGGAACAATAATGTTACTCTTGTCCTCACAGGTGACAGTGGTGGCAGTAAGACTGTAAGAAAGACAATGGATATACTGTGTGGCCTCCATAGTGGCCAACTGAGGGAAAGTCCAGAACATTATTTTCCATGTACTGGCTTACTTTATTGTGAATGTAAAATTTTGTGTACTGTAAGAAAAATGGTTGTGTTTACTGTGACTTTTTGGAATTGCTTTGTGTAACTCTTCTCATTTCTGTGTATGCTTTTTACCCGGGTCGCACCTGGAAACGAGCTTCAGCTCAGTGTGTCTTTCCCGGTTATCAATTTTTAATAAATAAATAAATCATTTGTTTTTTGTTTTCACAAGTTACATCTGGGAGTGTACAACAGATATACTGTGTGGACGCCATGGTGGCAAAGTCAGGCTAAATGCTTTTTATTCTTCACAAGCAACACGTATGGAAAGAGTAGGATTGGACAGTGGATCTATAGTGCAGCCACAACAGTGACAAAGTCAGGCTAAATGAATTGGTTTCTTCACAGGAGACACATACAGCAAGACTTATAGCGGACATCGTAGAAACTATTCATGTGGTCTGTCACCCACAATGGCTGCTTTAGTAAGGGCTGCATAATTTTCCCTTGTCTTCACAGGTCTCCTTCTGTCCTGCTCTCTTCTCATCCTGGAACCAAGTCTTCTCCTCCTCAACCTCCTTAGTATGGGGCACTTTCATTCCATTTCAAGGCTGTGCCATCACCAATGTGATGGTAGGTATCCTTTCAAAAAGTTATTTTTTTCTTTTCATTTGTTAATTTTGGTTTCCTTTCACAGGTGTACTGCAACACATTATGGCGTGTATGTCAGTCTAAATAATTTCTATCTTGTATTCACTTCAGGTCTATTTACATTCTGCCATCAACATGGATTTCTTGTCCTCCTACAGCAAGCAACATAGAAACATAGACTTTGACAGCAGATAAGGACCACTTGCCCTACCTAGTCTGTTGATTTCCCTACCTACAGGATAAGCTGCAGATCCTAGTTAACCGACAGCCTATCTTCTAATCTCCATCAGATCACTGGTGTGGTCAACCTTGCTGACTAATGCACAGACCTCTTCCTCCAGCTTCTCCACTATTGTATGTGGTCTTATTAAAGTCAGTATGTCCTCTGTATTTAGAATATACAACAATTCTCCAACTGATGCTGCTGCCTCATTGTAAAATTTGTCATGCACCAGAAAAATACCTGAAACAGGAGAAATATGAGCTGACAACAGCTATACAGTGACATACGGATACGGATAACATTTAAGAAAAAAAATACTTATCCTCCATGGTAAGAAACACCCCTAAATTAAATAACTAGACCTGGGCAAACCCCATGCAGCAACAGGATTCAAATCACCCTAGTGATAAATATCTACAAAGAGAGAAACGTTAACAAAAGATGGTTAGAAATACAATGGTTTCAAATACCCTCCCATCACCCACAACAACAAAAAGACCACGAAAAATACATACCTTTGCTGGCAGGTCACTACAAAACAAATTGATACTCAATTTGAAGATCATCATCAGGATCCAGTTGTTATAGACTACAGCCCACATATTCAAAGGAGATGCATGGCCCAAAATGGAGATATGTGGCACATCTCAGAAAATGCACGGAAGCGTGATATTCAAAACGGAGAGATGCGTTCTGCATTTCCGAATGCATGATCATGCAGAAATAATGTATGCAGCTTAGAAAAAGGGAGTGGGCACCTGAATATGCCACACAAGTGCATATTCAGCCAAAATGTGTGGCACATGTGCCACACATCACAGAAATGTGCCACGCAAAGTTAGGTATGAAAAGGGATGGCCTAAATCGGCCAGTCACCCATAGGTAGGCCACAAAACTGCAGACAGACAACCCTGAGACAGCCCTTGGAGGTGCACCAGGCACCCACACACAGCAGTCATGCCAGGACAGTAGTACCCAAAGCCACAGCTGTGCTGTGCCTGCCTGCCAGGCAACTTCTGGGTGTCAGTCGGTGGCACCATCAGCACCGTCCAGTCAGCCACCTCCCTCCCTCACCACACCCAGGTTGGGGATGCCCAGCTGCCACATGCCACTCAGGCATCCCCCAGCACACCAGCATGGGTGGACAGCTACAATGCGACACATGTACCAGGTGCCATGGCCTGCACCCATGTGGCCATCAGAGTGCTACCAAGTGGAGGCATGCACCCATGGTGGCATCTGGGACAATGGTGAGCAGGATGCATGGTGGTAATGGTGGCAGCATGGCATGGGTCAGGGACAGATCAGTGGCACACACCCAGGGTGGCACACCATAGGTGCACACAGCATGCCCGTGTCAGACCCACACCACCAGTAACCACATACATGTCACTGATGCCATTCCTGCAGTGTGACAATGCCACAGGGGCCCTGGGTTTGGGTCACTGTGGTTTACTGGTGGTGGACAATGCACAACTGTGAGCAGTGTGGGGCAGGGGTGGCACTATCTGCGGCCTGGAGGTGACAGGGGCATGTTCCAAGGACACCGTACCCTACCAGTGCTGTAGCACTGCAAACCTCTCAGCTGTCACACAGGATCGGGTACAGCCCTCATCTCATCTTGCAGACACCCTCTGACCCACATAGAGTGGGTGACAGTACACTCTGATCACTGAAACTGTTATGCAGCATTGTATGATACTATGAGATGCTGGGGTATCAGCATACATTAGCAATATTAGTGCACTGATTTCCACAGTCTTCCAAGCTTGCAATGTCATGTGTGATGCTGTGCCACACATTCTGACCAGTTGTCACACACCATGGCACATATTTGGGTCCTAAAAGGTTGGGGGGGATATGTAGCACTGTACTCAGGCCACTGCAGTCCATCCACATGCAACCATGCATTCTCACCTGCCTGCTAGGCTGCAGTACCTCCAGATCATCATTGTGGAGTGATGGTGCCACCTTGCAATGCTTGATCTGCGCATGCCAATGGTATGCAAAAGGCTTGAATACATTCTAGCAATGAGATGCAAATGTGGGCGCTGTCTGTACAATGGGGCCATTTGCATATCCTGGCTGAATATTGCAGATCTGTGCACTGCGCAAGTGGTTTTGCATCACGAACTTCCTTATGCTCCGCACTGGGCTCTGGCACCTGTCACGCCACGCATCTCCCACTGCACGATTATGCATGTTTGCAATATTCAGCCACACATGTGTGATTGCATTTTATGGTGTACCTTCTGAATATACCATTTTTTTGTGCCAGCACAGCTGAGATGTGCAGAACAGGCACACGTGCGATGCAGCCTGCCACCTTTGAATATGGTGCCCTACATTTACAAAGTACAGAAGCAACAGCATATAAGATTTCTGGGAGCACATCTCATTTCTGGGTGTTCTAAAAACATTTCCAGCCATCAGAATTCACTTTTATTTTCTGGGCACTAAAGTGCATCTTGACTGTTGCTATGGAGACTCACACAGTACAGCACCAGCCAGCAGTAGCATATGAGATTTCTGGGAAAACATCTCATTTCAAGAGTGTCTGGGGCAGTCACACACTGTGAATTACCATATGGCAGCATTTAGCAGCCTGTCAAATTTTTTGGCACACTTGAGAAAAAGTCTGGGAGAAGAGAATTTATGTAAGTTGTGATCTGTGTACAGTTACCACTAAGTGAGTCACAGCAACAGTGTTGATGGCAGTAAAACACGCCATGCGGTATCACATAGCACAACCTGTAGCAGCCTGAATTATTTGTTGTGGTAGTTCAGAAAAATTCTGGGAGCTCAGAATTTGTGTGTACTGTGCTTTTCTCACAATTTCCCCTGAAGTGTTGTGTTTTTCTTATATTTTCCCCAAAGTGCATAACTAGAACTGGGGCGATTGGAGAGTGAATCATAGTGCTCAGCCTCATAGCAGAAAGCAGCAGCAAAAGATACTTATTCTGGTAGCTGAGAAAAACTCAGGGAGCACAGAATTTATATATATTGTGTTTTTCTCACAAATTCCCCTAAAGTGTTATGCTTTTCTAACAATTTCCTTAATGTGTGCAACGAGAACTGCATCAGGGGAATGAATCATGGCACGCCACCTTGTAGCAGAAACAGCAGCACAATATTTTTAGTTTGGTAGTTGAGAAACATTCTAAGAGAAGAAGAAGACTGCGACAGTGTAAGGAGTGTACAGTTGCTCAAGGAAGAGAACAATATAGAGAGGAAATCATTTTTTTTCCTTTTGTTAAGCAGAAGGAAGATAGCCGACAAGATTTCAAACAAATAGAAGGAGGCAGTATCAGAAATCAGGACAGAGATAAATTAAGATGTACAACATTTTTTGTTTTTTTTATTTTTTTAATTTTTTAACTTTTTCTTTTTTTCCTTTTTACAACTGGTGAAAATTGCAATAAAGGAGATGGTAAGACAGATAACATAGCTGGAGTCAAGGAGAAGAAAGACTGACAGAATCAGGCTATGATCTGGGAACAGAGAGTGCAATGCCACCAGGAAGTTCTGCAAGACCCTTGAAAATGCTGTGTTAGTTTTGCAGCAACACCTCAATACTTTCTTTTATGGCAACAAATTCTCAGAAGAGTTCCCCTATCTCCTCACGCTGCTGCACCACTTCTGCATGGAGGGATGCAGTAGGAGGATCTGGGGCCAGTCTCTTGGGTGATCCCCACAGCACCAAAGTCTGCCTCCAGCTCCAGCTCCTACTCCCCTCCACCTCCTCTGTGTCCTTGTCTGGGACCTGTCCATCGTGTGACAACCTGACACAGTGCCTCTTTTTCTGCTGACCACCACACGGCATGCAACGAGCAGTAGGGGTGCCTGCCACCTCCACCCTCTCAGCTGTCTCATTCTTTCACCGAGTCCTCAATGCTCCTTCCACTCCTGGAGATGCCTTGCCTTA
The DNA here is from genome assembly GCA_016271365.2 of Neoceratodus forsteri. Classification (NCBI taxonomy): domain Eukaryota; kingdom Metazoa; phylum Chordata; order Ceratodontiformes; family Ceratodontidae; genus Neoceratodus; species Neoceratodus forsteri. The sequence goes on from JADMNL010000024.1 coordinate 137,394,876, forward strand.
AGGTGGGTGTGATGGCCACCTGTGCTCAAATGGGTGCCCCATTTCCCACGCCAAACAACCACATCACACAATGCACATCTTGTTATGCTGTAGTCTGTTAGGTCAGTTACAGAAAAATCCCAAACAAGGGACTTTTGCTGCTGCTGAGTGGAGAAGCCAGATGGTGCAGGTTAGCATTCCCCCTCATGGGGCTCAGGTGGTGGCACAACCACGAGGAGGGCAAAGGGGCAGATGCAGATATAGGACCTACAGGAACAGGGCCAACTGGTGGTGGTAGTACCTCCACTGCATGCTGCTACTGGTATTGTGCTGTTGGGGGGGGGTTCCAGTGCAGGGTACTCTGCAAAACATTGCCTCCTCAGACAGATGAGATGGTGAGTTCTGTCTGTTGACTCCATCCCCTCTGCTTGTGGGGACTACTCCCAGTCCCAGTCCTCCCAGTATCCTCTTCTCCAGTCCCACTCATTTTAAGTAGGGAAAAAAGAGAGTAAAAAAACAAAGTAAAAAGAAGAAAAAATAGAACAAATAAAAGTGGAGACTATAAAGAAAAATACACCTAAAGAACAACTAAATTAATTCTCAGAAACTGCTCAGATGACAAAAAAAAAGCTTTAAATTTTGTTTTTTGTTGCTTTTACAGAGCATCTGAAAGCAGCAGTTCTGATCTCTTCCACCAATTCACTTTGACTACAAAACAAAACTAAGGTTCAGGCTGTACATAGACACGTAGCATGTGACCTGCAGACACTGTTTCCATGTGACCTACAGGCACTTGTTTACCAAAAATTTAGATTCGAGCAAAATTCACCTAACGTACCACACAGGCAAAGTAATAGGTAAAGTTGGCAAAGGTAATTTGCGAGTAAATGGGAAAATATTTGTGACGTGTTCAGTGACGACAAATTTACTGAATTCGCCTTAACTTCGCTGGTGAATTTAAACTTTGCAGTGTCTCTAATTCTGCTTCCATGGGGATTCCATGGAAATGTGTGAGCATCTGATGGATTACCGTGGAAGCAGAAACGAACAACTTTAACTCAGCTGTAGCACCACTATAACCCTTTTTTGATGTTATGCTATATGGAGCCTTTTCCCAGCAGAGCAAGGCTATTACATTGCTCCCTAGTAACTGCCATACCAGATAAATAGGGTGAAACAGCCCTTCAGGGAGATGTTGTGAGAGTCAACCTACAGGAGTGGAACACTCTTGTACACCTCATGCAAAAAAAAAATAATCTCCATCAGCTCATATTGTTCTAAGGAACTCTAGCTTTTCTGCAAATCACACAATGCAATACTTACCTTATTTTGTTATAGCATTCATAATGCGTGCCATACCCCCAAAGCACTTTATAGGTGCGTTCAGTGCAAAATCAGCATTGATCATGCAAATTTCATTAGTGCACTGAACAATATAAAATAAATTACAGGAAGGCTGGCAGCATAGCCTAGAGGTTAGTGTAATGAGCTGTCAACAAGCTTGGCACATCCATCAGGCCTGGGGTTGAATCCCACAACCTCACTGCATACCGTTTGACCCCAAGCAAGTTGCTTAACCGCTATTTGTTCCATAACGCACCAGGAAATGAGATTTGTCTCAAAGGGCCTTTTCTGGCCACAAAACGCAAAATAAAATTATACAATGGTGTGTGAAAATCCTGTAACCTCATTGGTCAAAACATGTCACATGACTGTGGGTAAATCCTGCATAACCCATGGCTGAGGAATGGCATTTATAAAAAACATAATTAAACCCATTTTAAATTTATTTTACACATGGGCCCATTGTATAATCACAATAAGGCACTCCAGGGTATGAGTTATTGGGTGAGTTACCCACTTCTAGTGTAGTTAAGTCACTTGGCTGTGCCTCCTGACACACCACATAAAGCGTGGGTAAATCCCAAATAACCCACACCCTGTTGTGCCTTATTGCTTAAATAACAAACTCAAATCAATAAACTTGATTAGTAGCAGAGTTGTGATAGTAGAGGTGGGCAAGTGGGTTCAGTGGAAGAGAAAATAGGAACCACAAAGAGGGAGAACAGAAAAGCAGGTACTTTATAAAGCCACTAAAATGGTCCCTGTAATATAAACAGCATGTTTTTTGCAGAAAAGTACTAAATATCCCCAGCTTGCATTAGCTAGCAAGTGTTTGAAGAAATTGCAAAGGAAATAAAATGTTATTATGTGATAGCATCTCCCAGAACAGCGGTGCCAGTACCCCAGAGGAAGGGGCGCGATTGCTGTTCGCAGAGGTCCTCTCCCCTCACTCTTCAGTACTGAAACTTCAGTTCTTGGAGATGCTATCACATAATAACTTGTTTTATCCCTGCTGATTTTTTTTTTCAAAGACTTACTGGCTGGGGAGAGCTGGTCTGTTTGGTAGCTTTTCTGTAAAGCTGGTGCTTTTTACATCAATGAAAATATTCTGAGCCAATTAGAATGTTTTATTTTAAATACATTGGAGTTCTGAGTCTGGCTCTAGATATTGCAGTGCTGGTATGTAGGAGGGTAGGAACCGAGAAAATGCTAGATGGAAAAAGGACCAAGGGTCCATAGAGTTCACCTCTGGTCATCGAAGTAGCCTGCAGCATTCAGTATGTTGTGATATTTCTGTAGCTAGTGTTAAAAAGGACTTGTTTCCTGTACAATTATTTATTTATTGAAATTGTTATACCAGATAAACTGTATACAGAGATTAACAAAAAATCTTGTTAACAGATGAGACGGGGGGGACAATCAGGCTATATACAGGATACATGAGTAAACATATCATACCAAATGATACAGATAACACGCAGCAAATTTAGTGGATACACAGACAATATTTTCAATGTAATGGTATTATGCATATACAGACAATATTTTCAATATAATGGTAATATGCATATAGAGACAATATTTTCAATGTAATGGTTTTATGCAAAGATTGACTTCCACGTGAATCCCTGCTGGCAGGATAGCCTAGAAGTTAGAGCAATGAGCTGCAAATAAGCTTGGTACATCCAGAAGATCTGGATTTGATTCCCACAACCTACAAATGCATGCTTTGTTGCCCTGAGCAAGTCACATCACCTCCCTGTGCTCTCAGGATGCACCTGGCAATGAGCTTCAGCTCAGCGTGTCTTTCCCAGCCAACAAATTGTAAAAATAAATAAAATCAACAGGGGAGTACAGGCTTAGGCAGGACAATAGCACAGCCTTCTACAGATTGAGTACAATCACAATAAGATGTATGAACAGACTTAAGCAACCCTTTAGTGGATAGAACACTGGTAGGTAAAGTATGTAGGACCCAGAGGTAAGTTATTCCAAAGCTAGGGTAGTCTATAATGGAAGGCACATTTCCCAGAGTTCCTATTAGGCCTGGGAATGAGGAATTTATACCTGACATGCGAACATTGGTTGTACCCTGAGTCAGAGATGTGGTAAGCAGCATAGTCAGGTAAGGGGGGCTTTTACTGAGCTAATATTTGACCCCAGACAGTCCAAGATGCTATAAGCACCTATAACTGATGACCGATGCTGCCAGTCAGATAAGGAACAGTGGTGCATATGACAAGAGCAGCAAAGGATAAGGAGATACAGAGAGTGTACAATGTATCTAGCCTAGAAAGGGGATGCTTAGGGGCAGGGGCATAGAAAACATCTCCATAAAGAAGGTAGTTTGCTCACAATTAGTTTCCTCATCCCTTGTGAGAGATAAGCTATTACCCTAAAAAGGGCTCCAAGTTTATTCCTTTCTTCTGTCTATTATCTCCCCTCCGCTTCCCCCCCCTCGCCTTCCCCCACCCACTTTTCTTTACCTCCCCTTCCCTTTCCTTCCTAGCCCAGTCCTTACCCACTCTTTCATATCCACTATCACCTCCTCTTCCCACCCATTCTGTCCCTCACCCCATGTACCTTGAGTGTCCCCAGAACTTGTCTCCCCATTTATCTTCTACCCGCTACTGTGCTCCCATTTCCTTCCTTGGTACCTCCCTTCCCTCCAATACAGTACATCTTTCCTATCTCTAACTTTCCCCACCACTCCTTGTTACTGGCTGGTTACCTCCTCCCCCACCTCTTGCTGACCGTCCCCCTCACCTCCGCCTACTCCTCCCTCAGACCTAGCCTGCCATGGTATAATCAATCTATGCTTTTAGGCAACTGTTTCTTCCATTTTCTGTCAACAAAGCTGTACTGGCTACATTATAATTCTGTATAAATTATGTCTGTGTGATCCATTAATTGTATATGTACTCTATGTTTTGCCATATTATCTGCCCAATTTTATTATGTCACCTTCTACTGAGAATGGATTCTTAAACTACTTGCCTTGCTAATTTTACCAGGTTTGTCCTACCTATGTAATCTGACATGGAACCTTTGTAAAGGAGCTGCTGGCTCAAAGACGTAAATCCAAAATCTAACAAATAAATAAATAAATTTGGAGACCAGGGACTGTACATGTAATGAGAAGGCCAGGGATTGATCAAGAATAACTTATTTATTTATCAGTTGCAACACTGGCAACTGGGAGAGGCACGTTGAGCCAAGACTTGTTTTCAGGTATGTCCCGGGAAAGGAGAACAGTGGAAACTGTAGTACAATACATAATAAACAGTAAACTGAGTAACATTTGATAAATAAGTTGGTACAGCATTAGTTAAATACAAAATCAGTAGGTACAAAAATAAAGTGTGGTCACAGCTCAAATGTAAACACCTATACAAGTGCAATGTAAAAGTGGCAGCAATACACGGTGAGCGCAGGACCTGTAGGGCAAGTTAATTGCCTGGACTCATAATGGAAGGAGAAACAGTGGTAGTGCGGAAGTGAAATCAGAAAGCAGGTAGTGGGGGACCTAGCCAACTGCCTTACCAAGGATGGTTGAGGCCTAAGCAGGTGAGGTATCAGGAGGAAGGGTAACAGTAACAGGTGGGATTGGAGTTTCAACTGGTGCCTGAAGGAGCCAGGGGATGAGGAGAGGCAGAGGGAGGAGGTAACTGGTTCCAGGATAAGGAAGTCTGTGGGAGAAGGCAGATTGCCTAGTGGGGGTGAGGGGGGTGAGGAGTGGTGAAAGTGCGATGGTCCCTGGAATGGAGGGAATGGGAAGCAGGGGGAATTGGGAGAGGTAAAAGGGAAAGGAACCAAACCATTTTTGGGATATGAAGGAGGTACAGTGAGCCTGGTGATGTGAGGGCAGAGGGAGGGTGGATAGGGAAGAATAAAGCCTATAAAGTGAGCAGTGGTGGGTACGGGGGGGGAGTTTGTACCAAAGTGGCAGAAGGAGTTACAGAGGGTGTCCCGTCTGGCAAGGGAAGTGGAAGGGGTGGTGCCATAGACCACATCTGAAGACAGGACCACCATTTGGTTACAAGCTTCCTTCAGACATGTAGAAATAAGCAGTCTTTGCTGCGGTAAAAGCACTGAGCTTGGGATGGAGTTTTGTATAGATAGCATCAATGTGGGCTGAGAAGTCAAGTTTACTGTCTAGCCACACACCAAGGTACTTCAGGGACTGAACTGCTTCAAGGAGGGTGCCATCTAGTGTGGTGAAAATGGAGGGGGTGGGCTGTGAGTCTGGCCAGTTTCTGGTTGGTAACAAAGCTCATGGACACCATTTTATTAGTATTGACTCTGAGTTGGTTGGATTGGAACCAATGCAGAATGTTGATAATGTCCTGCTGGAGCAGGTCTTCCACAGCTGTGATGGAGGGACCAGAGGTGAAAATGACAGTGTCATCTGCATGCATGTGAATGGATGCGAATGTGTGAGTTGGCCCAGGCAGATGGGAGGTCATTCAGGAAAATGGTGATGGGTTCCAAGACGGAGCTTTGTGGGACCCCATCCTGGATGGGTAGTGGAAGTGGCAGGATGCCTCCAGCATGTACTGATTGTTGATGGCCTGTGAGGTAGAAACAGAACCAATTAACAGAGGGAACTGAGAGGTCAGAAGAGCTTAGCTTGTCCAGAAGAAGTGGATGGGACACTGAATCGAAGGCTTTGGCCAGATCAATGAAAATCTTGCACATTATATGCCCCTGATCCAGCTCAGAGAAGATGGAATCAGTAATGTGTAGCAGGGAGGAGACAGTGGAATGGTGCTACTGGAAACCAGACTGGAAGGGCGAGAGGAAGCTGGAGGATGAAAGGAAGTTGAGGAGTCTGGAGTGGATTAGTTTCTCTTGCACCTTAGATAGGGAGGGGAGGAGGGAGATAGAACTGAAGTTGCCAGGGGAGGAGGGGTCACCATTTATGAAGTGGAATAACATTGGTCAGTTTCTAGGATTGAAGAACAGCACAGAGGGTGAAGGAAAGGTTGAGTAGGTGACTAAGGGGAGCTGCAGTAGAAAGAGCTGGGAGGTGGAGGAGCTTGGGGACCAGACTGGCAGTGCTGGACTTTGAAGGGTTGAGGGTGGAGAGGGCAAGCAGAGTTTTCTGGTTGGTGACAGGGAGAAGTGGAAAGCTGGTGAGTGGTGGAGGAGGGGGGAAGGGGGGACAGCAAGACAGGAGAGGAACCAGGAGGGGGAGAAGAAGGGAGGGCACAGGTTGTGAAGGAATCATTGAAGTGAGCAGCAACAGAGGTAGGATCAGACACAGGTAAACCATTAACCATGATTATATGGGGAGCGGACTAGTCAGGGGGCTCAAAGAGGGAGCTGACAACCTTCCAGAATTTAGCTGGGGAGTTAACGTTTTTCTGGAGGGTTTTTATTTATTTATTTATTTTTGACAGAGGAGAACTTTGCTTTCAGAGCAAGTAACAGCAGTCTAGAACTATAGCTTTTTTGCTGATAAATCACATCTATCTCAGCAGGATTCAGTGCCTGTTTGGATTAAGCAAACAGATACTTTATTAGAAGAAGGGGGTCTCATTTAAGTAAAAAATAAAAAAAAGAAGAAAGTCACTGTGTGTTTCTGTGAGGAAGGGGGCTGTATCAGCTTTATTCACTGAGTCAGGAGCAGAGAGTGAATCTAATTGGGGTGTAGCTTAGGAGTACAAAAGCAGGTGTCTCCAATTACAGCTTCCTGCTGTTTTTGACAAAGGGCAACTTTGATTTCAGAGCAAGTAACAGCAGTCTAGAAATACAGCTTTTTTACTGATAAATCACTTCTATCTCAGCAGGAGTCAGTGCCTGTTTGGATTAAGCAAACATATACTTTATTAGAAGAAGGGGGTCTCATTTAAGTAAAAAAAAAAAGAAGAAAGTCACTGTGTGTTTCTCTGAGGAAGGGGGCTGTATCAGCTTAATTTACTGAGTCAGAAGCAGAGGGTGAATCTAATTGGGGGTGTGGCTTAGGAGCTTAGGAGTACAAAAGCAGGTGTCTCCAATTACAGCTTCCTGCTGTTTTTGACAGAGGAGAACTTTGTTTTTAGAGCAAGTAACAGCAGTCTAGAACTACAACATTTTTACTAATTGCCCTCCTTCCTACCCCTCCACCCTAAGCCAGTTCTACTTGTATAGCCACTGGATCTGACTGACAACAGGAACTTCCTGTTTAGCAGTAGGAATGGAGGGATCACTGAGACACATTAGTTTCATCAACCTTGAAGGAACCTAAAAAAATAACTCTTCCCCCCGGCCCGGCTGCTGGAGGTCTGAATCCAAGCACAGAAGAAGGAGACTACTGAATACTACAGGAAGTTCCTGTCCCAGAACAAGAAGGGTGAGAGTTGTAAGGGCACTTAGGCAGTAGGAAAGTAAGTGTAAAAATACATAGAGGGAGGAGACAGTATGCATGCAAAGCAACAGGAAAGGGGACACAAAATAAGTCAAGATGGGAGTGGTGCAGTGCAATGGCTGTGGGGCAGCAGTGTTCCGGGAGACATTCAGGAGGCTGTGATGCTGCCCTGTTTGTAGGCACCTCTCTGGTCTGAGGGAGGAGGTTGCCCATCTCCAGGCTAACCTGGCTAGGATTCGTGAAACCTCTTCCCCCACCCAGGGACCACCAGGGCCACCGTCGCTACCTCAGAAGTTGCCAAGAAAGAGGAGTGGTTGGACCAAGGTGGGCTCAGGGAAGGAGACGGTGGTGGAACAGAGGTGCATCCCTCCAGTTGTACCTCTCCACAATTCATATGTTGTTCTGGCGAAGAGTGGTTCCTCTATGGAGGCACCTGCAGTGAAGACCAAGGAGGATGCTGGGAACCTCCACAAAGGAAACCCACAGAAGGGTGGCACGAGACCCCACAGGGGAAGGAAACAACTTCTGGTGGGGGACTTGATCATTGGGGGTAGAACTGGGGGAGGAAGGGGATAGTGAGGTAAGGTACCTGCCTGGCGCCACAGCTCAGAGGGACAGGAAGCAAATCTTCAGGATTGCGGGAGCAGCTGCACGAGGGAGGGAGCTGGATGTCATTGTCCACCTAGAGACAAATGACCTGGCTGTGAATGGGATCAGAGCAGTGCAAGAGGAGTTTGTAGAGTTGGGGAGGGGCCTTAGACAAGTAGCATGTACGGTAGCCTTCTTGGAGGTGCTCCCTGTCTATGGCAAGGATGATGCTAGGGTATTCTGCACCATGGGATTCAATGAATGGTTGAAAAACTGGTGTGGAGCTCAGGGTTTTGGCTTCACTGGGGACTGGGAAGCCACCTGGAGGGATGCAGGCCCATACTGGTGCAATGGTCTTCATCTATCCACTGGGGGAACCAGGATCCTAGGTGATAGGTTTAAATACTTCATTGACAAGCATTTAAACTAGCCAAGGGGGAGGCACTGAAAAGGAACAGGGAAATCCCAGCCTTCCCCCACAAAACACAGTAGTTAGAGAGGTAAACACCAAGGCAGAGAAGTCAGTAGGGAGCAGGACAGGAGTAAATGCAGAAAAAGACAGTAAGGACAGGGATGGGGCTACAAGGAGTAAGGCCATAAGAAAAATGGAAGGTGATGAGTACCAATGCCCGCAGTCTGTGTAACAAGCTCCCTGAACTAGTGGCCTTGATGGAAGAGGGATGCCTGGATATTGTGGCAGTCACCGAAACATGGGACACAGAAAACCATGACTGGGATGTCAGCATACCAGGATACACAATCTACAGGAGGGACAGGATGGGTAAAAGAGGAGGAGGAGGAGTAGCTCTCTATATAAGGGAAGGGATTAATGCAACAGAAATAAAGAGTAAACAGGAAGTTGATGAGTCACTATGGGTCACCCTGGAGACAGGAAATGGCACCACAATCTGCATGGGGATTGTGTACAGACCCCCATCTCAGGAGGAGGAAATGTAAAAGGAAATGATAGAAGGCATCCTTAAAATGGCAGAAAAAGGGGAGCTATTGTTGATGGGGAACCTGACTATGCCAGATGTTAACTGGAGTACTTTTGCTGCAGGCACATCTAAGAGCAGGGTCATTCTTGATGCCCTACAGGGGGCATGCCTCAGACATCTAGTGCTGGAACCCACTCAGGAGGGAGCAATCTTAGACCTGGTACTCTCAAATGGGGAAGGAGAAAGGATCTCAGATTTAGAAGTGGGTAGCCATCTAGGAACAACTGACCACCAAACAGTGTGGTTCACAATAAACAAAGCCATAGAGTCAAGCCATACAAAAACAAGAGTACTGGACTTTAGGAAGGCTGACTTTGGGAAAATGAGAGAGTGCCTGAGAAAAGCACCAGCAAACAGGCAAGAAGGAGGGGTGGAGGAACAATGGGGAATAATCAAAGCAGCCATCACAGAGGCAACAAGTCTTTATGTGAAGCAAATCAACAAAACAAAATGAAGGAAAAAAACACTATGGTTCTCAAAAGAGGTGGAAGGGAAGGTTAAGGAGAAAAGGATAGCATTCGGGAAATATAAGGAAACACAGAAGGAGCAGGACAGATAACTTTATCAGTTAAAGCAGAAAGAGGCAGGAAAGGCAGTCAGAATAGCAAAGGCACAAACTGAGGAAAAGATAGCCAACTCTGTTAAAGAGAAACAATGGAAAAGACAAAGCTTTCCTCAGACACTGCAGAAACTCTCAGTGCTTTCAGACAGTAACAACTTTATTTAATGATTTAGAACAGCTACCTACAACTTCCACTTCCTGTTGCTGGCAGCAGCCATTTCATGAGCAGCAGTGAGCTTCCTGAGCTCACTGTATGCTAATATGCCTGTTTGATCTTAGCTATTGGTTGACAGGACATATTAGCATAAAGTGAGCTCAGGAAGCTCTCTGCTACTCATGAAATGGTGGCTCCCAGCAATAGAAAGTGAAAGTTGAAGGCCACTGTTTAAATCACTAAAAAATCAATTAGAGTTATTTGTTAAAAAATGTTACCATCTAAAAGCACTAATCAGCCATTTTTGCAGTTCCTGGGTAAAGCTGTGCTTTTTCCACTGTTTACCTTTAAGAAGGGGGATAAAATATTTTATAGGTACATTAGGGAGCGAAGAAAGACCAAGGGAGGGATACAGAGACTTAATAAAGGGGGTTGAACGTGGGGAGAGGATGACAGTGAAAATGCAGGGATACTGAATGAATATTTCTGCTCAGTATTCACAACAGAAGAGGAGGGGGAGGTACCTAAACCAAACAAGAGAGAAGCTCTGAATAGGGGGGTTGATACCAGTCCATTCACAGAAGAGAGGGGGGACAAAGCAATGGGGCCTGATGGGATTCACCCAAGAATTCTAAAAGAACTAAGGGTAAAACTAGTAACACCACTGACTACTCTCTTTAACAAATCATGGGAGGATGGGGCGGTACCTGAGGACTGGAGGAGGGCAAATGTGATTCCACATCACAAAAGTGGGAGCAGGGCAGAGGCAGGAAACTACAGACCAGTTAGTTTGACCTCAGTGATAGGGAAAATGATGGAATCACTTCTGCAGGAAAGAATTGTTGAGTACCTAGAGGCCAGTGGGGCACAGGACCCAAGGCAGCATGGTTTCACAGCAGGAAGGTCATGTCAGATGAACCTAATAGATTTATTTGACTGGGTGACCAAAGCAGTAGACCAGGGAGGGGCTGTGGATATGGTCTAACTAGATTTTAGCAAGGCATTTGACACAGTCTCACACAAAAGATTAATATACAACTTAGCCAGCCTTGGAGTGGGTCCCAAGGTGGTAGCCTGGATAAAAAAACTGGCTGGACATCAGGATGCAAAGAGTAATAGTAAGAGTCCACAGTGAATAAAGGAGGGTAACTAGCGGGGTACTGCAGGGTTCGGTACTGGGATCAGTCCTCTTTAATGTCTTTATAAGTAACATTGGAGAGTACCTGGAAGGAAAAGTATGTCTCTCTGCAGATGACACAAAGATCTGCAACAGGGTTGATACACAAGGTGGGGTGGAAAGGATGAAAAGGGACTTGGCAAGGTTGGAGGAATGGTCAAATATATGGCAGCTCAGATTCAATGCAAAGAAGTGCAAGGTAATGCATCTGGGAAACAAAAACCCAGGGGAAGAGTACACAATGAGGGTGAGTTAATAACAACAAAAATCGAAAGAGACCTAGGAGTAATTATATCAGATGACCTAAAGGTGGGCAAGCAATGTGAGAAGGCAGTAAGGAGGGCTGGGGGGATACTGCCTCTGCCAGGAGTCCTCAGTGTGCCAGAACACAACCCCACCTCCCCCCTGGAGAAGGAGAGCAGTCCATAGGATGCTCAATCCTTCTCCCCCCGGCCAGCCCTTCGGTTCCTCGGGTCCATTCCCAAACCCAGAATACCGGCATCGCAGACAGAAATCTAACTGCTACACTGGCGGGCTGGCTATAACATGGCTATTCTGATAATTCCATTGCTCTTGTGCTATGATTGGATGCTCAGGACCCAGGGGGCAACTGTGCTTCCACAGGTAAGTACATATATGCAGCTATGGAAGAATGGGAGCACAGGGCCCGGCAAGCACATTAGGATATGATTACACTATCTCAAAAAGTAAGGAAATAAATTGCAAAAAACTTCATTAATACATCAGTTAGGGTTGAAGCAACAAAAGTATGGAAATGTGGTGTTAGGGTTTCCAACCTTAACACCCCCTACCCTGCACAGATGAAGAGGCATTGAAGGGCAGCACTGGGGTCATCAGCCCTAATGCTCACCCCATTCTCCTATGCTACACCCACCCAGCTTATTGTCCAATGGAATGGAAAGAGCATTAAAGCTGACAACCCCAATGCCAGCCCCTGATGCCTCTTCGTCCGTGCAGGGTTGGGGGGTGGGGTGTTAGGGTTTGAAACCCTAATGCCGCATTTCCCTACTTTTGTCACTTTAACCCTAACTGATGCATTAACAATGTTTTTTGCAATATATATATATATATATATTCATTCTAGTGGTGTGGTAGCACCCCTATAGCTAGGGTTGAGTAGCCTGTTTAATGTTAAACCTTACATTTTGCACATTAATATCTTTGACTGTCTTTGACAATATGAGCTGAAATTTTGCATGTGTTGTCTAGGAGGCAAGGTGTTGATGTGTGGAAATTTTTGTGATGGCAGCTTGTGCAGTTTCTGAGATCCGCATGTGTCATTTTTTGAGAAAAAAAATACAACTTTTTTTCCTATACTTAACATTGGGTTTTTTTGCACTCGACTACAGCCTACATGGAAAGGACGTTTTGACCCAGACTTGCAGAGGACATGTGTCATGTCCCAAGGCAGTATTTTTGACAGGTATGGGGAGAAAGTATCAAAGGGTTCCAGAGTTATTAGGCTTCAAATTGTAGTTTTTTCTGACTTGTGCATGCGCAGTACAGTTTTCCAGATAACGTTCTGTGGCGAAAGTAAAATTTGTTGCCGTCAATGCTGGTTTTTGGTTTTGCACCACTGAACTGTCATGGCACCAAACATTTTTTGTGCCATGCCGACTGCCATCCTGTGGATCTTTTCCATGAGCCAACAAATGTGAAAAACACATAAAAATGCTGGAATTTTTTAAAAACAAGCATCAGAACCTAGATAAATGTGGGCCCCTCTTGTTGCACCACTAATCCACAATAACCAGGCTGTTGCCACTGGGGAAGATATGGATGCTTTATTTAACTCTTAACTAATACAGCTCCTGGGTTTGCATATGTGGCTAACAGACCTGAAGTACAAAGAAATTAAAGCATACTTGATGAACGCAGAATACTTGAGAAATTAATAAAAGTGAATAAATATGTCACCAGCTGGAGAAAAATTAAACCCTGGCCTAACCCTAACCTATTAAAACACTATAATCAACTTATCTGTGATATTTATAATCATTCATATGACACAGGATGGAGATGTTCCAAATGACTGGAAGAATGTTGTTGACATTCCAATACATAAATAAGGGAGCAGGGAAGTAGTATCAGACTACAGACCAATTAGTCTGACCCATTTTTAGAAAAGGTTATGGAAACATTTATTAAGCAATACATAACAGACACAATCAGCTCTCAGGGTTTACCTGATACTACACATTATGGTTTCACAAAAAAAGGGATCTCACATGACTAACTTAACTGCATTTTGAACTGATCATTGAGTTACTGGGCATCAATATACCGAGTGACATTGTACATCTTGACTTCCACAAAGCATTTGATTAAAAAAAGTACCGCATGCCAAGTTAATTGAAAAACTTAAGTCACTGAATTTCAATAAAAGAATGGTTACATGGGTACAAAACTGGTTGAAGGGTAAGTACCAAAGGGTCAAAATAGAGGAATATAGTATATCTCTCTGATGAGGTCAAGGTTTTCATTGTGTGTCAGAGGGATTCATCCTGGGACCTGTTTAATCACATTATTCATAAATTATAAGCATATTGCATTACACAGCACAATTTCAAAGTTTGCTGGTGATATAAAACTAGGGGGACCAACCTTAACAGACTTGGATGCCGATAAGTTACAGGATAACCTGGATAGGATCTACACATGGGCTACAAGCTGAGGCATGTACTTCGGTGCTGACAAATGTGTGGTTATACATATGGGCAGACAAAGCCAAAGACACCACCACTACATAGGCAGTAAAAAACTAAAGAATGTAGAGGAGGAAAAGGATCTAAGAGTGTTAATCAGCCCACCCTGACCTTTTTAAATAATGTTAGAAATAATGCAGCAAAGGCTCTATGTATTTTAGGTAATATAAATAAAAACTTTGGTAGCAGGCACTAAGACATCATGTCACTTTGCAGATCCCTGGCCACGCCTTACATGGACTACTGTCCCCAGTTTTGGTTGCCATCACTTAAGAGGGGTATAGCATGTGCGTAAAAATTCCAGAAGAGCTAAACTAAATGTATATGTAGTTTAAGAACACTGGAGTATAAATCAAGATTGGAAGTGTTAGAGCTACATAGTATGGAAAGACAAGGTTAAAAAGTAATCTGATATTGTTATATAATATAATTAAGCAATAATGCATGACAGGGTGTGGTATATCATGGGATATCATCACACCTTGGGTGGTTGACCACGAGGCCGCAGGCCAAGTATGTCCAATGACCCGAGAAGTGATGATATACCACACCCTGGAGTGCATTATTGCTATTATGAACTGGGTACAAATTTTATCAGTGAACAAATAAAAAAATACAACTTTTAAAACCTGAAGGTGTGATGAATTTTATTGGAGCATTGGAGAACCTTTTGAGAAAATAGTTCCTGAAGGGCTCTGAACAGCAGGTGGCGCTGTTCTGGAGTAGGTGTAGTTGTAAACTAATGTTTTCCTCTGGCAGCACTGCACAGTGTGGTCAGGAGCCAGTTGTTTTATACTTGAGGTTTGCTTTGGAGATGAGACCGTAGCTACGAGCTGTCTGAAAACGCATAGGATTTATATTTTTTAACATGTCAGTGGAGCCACTAAAAAGGGTAGAGGTCACAGTTTGAAGGGAGCAGATTGTATAGGAGGGAAGTTTCCGGTCTTCTGACTAGATCGAGAAGAGACACCATTTTGGTTGATGCTAGCAGCTGATAAGTACAGATGAACTGTTAAAAAAGGATTTAAAATAGCCATTAGAAAGTTATACTTGTAAGCGTTACTGTGTGTGGTAAGCTGGCAGCCGAGTGCATGCCTCTGAAAAGAGAGAGAGATGAAAACAGCAATACCGCACACTTTGTTTAAAAGAAGCTTCAGTTTATAAATAAATAGCAGATTGGGTTGTGGCAGTAACTTAGGCTGCCAAAAATACATAGGTTGGTACCAGCAGGGTCACAGGGGTGTTTGTGGTGAATTGAAGAAACAACAAGTGGATGTATGAACAGGTGCTCTATGCCCCAGTTTGCATTCTGGACATGATGGACCTAGTGTTCCTTACAACATTAAACTACAATGTTACAGTGAGGGGTTGGACATGATGGACCTAGTGTCCCTTACAACATTAAAGTACAATGTTACAGTGAGGGGTTGGACATGATGGACCTAGTGTCCCTTACAACATTAAATTACTATGTTATAGTGAGGGGTTGGACATGATGGATCCAGAGTCCCATACAAGGTTTTCCAGGACCTCTGTATGCAGAGAGGGTCAACAAACTGTTTGAGGATTGTTGGGTCCTCAATATACAGACTTCTGCAGATACACAAAAGATGTTAATGAAATGATATAAATAAGGAGATAAATACTGTACATTGCACTATAAAGATACAGCTCTGGGGGTGCTGTGGAGCACACTCACTGACTAGACACTTTCAGTGGAGCTCTCTGTTTGACTGCTATTTAACTTGCCAAAATAGTGATTTATTGGAGTCAAAACTTGTTTTTTCAACCAGATTCCTATTTCTTATGTTCAGAAGATCATTTTGATATATTTTTTGCACTATGGGTTGTACTAACAAAGGACCCCACCCAGCACTAAATCTCAACCAGCGGAGATGCCACATGCTGAGTCTGCAGCAAAATCCTCATCAGAGCCTGTACCATCATGGCAGGCCCTACAAAGGTCTATTCAGGCCATTGATGCTAAACTGGAATCAATTTTGACTAGATTTGCAGACCAGGATGTCAAGACTGAAACAGCCACTAAATCAGTTATGACCGCTGAATCATTGGCGACAAAGGCATTGGCATCTTCAAGTTAACTAGTGCAAGAAAATGCCCTGCTCAGATACTGTCTCGAAGCCTTAGAAGACTTGCAGAGAGCCACCAACATTCACCTCATGGGACTGCCTGAAAATGTAGAAGGGGACAACTTGCTTTATTTTCTTTAGTCTTGGCTGCCAAAAGCCCTTGATTTAGAGGCAACCCTTCTACCCGAAAGTATTGTTAAAGCCTACCACATTTCTCAGAGGTCAGCTGTTGCCACCAGTAATTTGCCTCGGTCTATCCTAGTGTTGACTCTGAATCAGGCATTTTGGGATCAAATCCTTCAGGCGGTGAGGGACACTAGAAGAATGAACTTTCAGAGGGCCATGGTTTACATCTTAACAGGCTTTCATTCACCATGAGGGCGCAACACAAGACGTTTGATGGCATCAGGGCTAGGCTGCGTAAGTTGGGGGGGGAATCATTCCATCCTGATGCCTGCCCAACTGCAGATCCATTATGGAGGCTGCATGTACCAGTATACAGATCCCGAGGAGGCCATGAGAAGAGCCAAAGCTCTCTCAGGAGAATTTGAGCAGGCCCTACAATGGAAGTCCTCTGACTCAGATGAGGAAACATGAACATTGCCAGGTTACAGTTACAACAAACTTTTTACAGTAAAAGGAGGTGGTTGCATGGCATATATCTTGCTTGTTTTGATCATTTCTGGTAATGTTTACTCTTATACCAAAAATGGTCATTAGCAGGGAAGTTTAATTAAGGTGTACCTTCCTTATCCTATTTTTTCAACTTTAAAGTAAAGCAGCTTCAGATTCAAACATTTTTTGTTATAAACAAAGGTTAGAGAGCTGCATACAGGCCCAGGGTGTTGCCTTGGAAAGGCTGGTGCAAAGGTTTATCTAATTATTTTATTTCATAGAAGTCGGATCAGAGACTGTAAATCACTGACTGCTACCATTTTGTGGGTATTACATTTTTGGATGAGGGTCATATTAACACAGGCTGTTATTTACAAATGGTTGGTAAGAATTTTTTTATTGATTAGACCTCTCAAAAGTCTTGTGGGTGCAGCTTATCTTGGACTTTATTCTGAACTATAACATGATGGAATACCCCCTTATGTGTAAACAAGAATGCTTAGATGAATCCAACCTGTTACCTTGAATGTATATTGATGTGTACTATTCTTTTTTCTGGCATGAGTTGCTTATGTGTCATTGTGTTATAATGAAACAGTAAAATATAAGTATAAAAAAATAAATATACTGCTGTGAACCTTCCTCCTAGCTTGTCTCACGTGCTGTGAAGCTTCATGAAATAGAAATAAAAAATATAAATGTGGAGGTGAACATTGGACAGCATAATAAAATGAGAGAGGTGAGGAATTAAAAAATTTTTTTGTAAAAACACAATGCCTTTATGGGTCTGAACAGGAAAATGCACTAAAGAACAGGCAGCTAAAATAAAATGTTAACTTCTATGTATCTATGTAAAAGCACACAAGAAGGCTGAAGATAAACTACCAGGATAATCAAGGAGTAAGATTCAAATGTGTTGTGATGTAACCTGAGAGCGGGGGGGGGGGGATGGAAGCAATGAAATACAAAGCCACCTAGAAAAGGGAACACAACTTCATTAACTGTGTAATTAATATAAATATCTTGTTTTAAAGACACATTTTGCAAGAAATCAACACATATACCACAGAATCAGGTAAATATGCAGCAATAAAAGAATGATAAGCACATAATAGAAGCATTCTCTTTAAAGACAAGATCTTGTAATTCTGAATCCAGCTGAAGCACAGACTGGAATGCTGAACACTTGAATGCACGATGGAGTGCAGACAACTGCTGTGGAAAGAGAATCATCGTTTCATTGCTTATGGAAGTTAGCTGTTCCAAAGCTTTCAAACAACATGAAGTCTTGCTGTATTTTGACATATGCAGTGATCTCCAACCCTTGAACTTCCCCAGAGAACAAAGAGTTAACTTTCTATGCAGAGCATAGAATGCTGAGCTCGAGCTTGGTTAAGTCTCTGTCTGGAGCGTTTCAAACTCAAACCATCAGATTCTTTACTCCACCTCACTGAACGGTCACTCCGGAGATTACTTCTTTAGCTTGGTTCAAAAGTCAGTTAAAGTCTCAGTTTTCCTCGGTTTTTAAACCGAAAAAGTTATCAGAATTCTCGGTTCAGTCTCTGTCTATGGTGCCATGAGTACTAGATAGGAATTGTTCTGTTTCTGTGTGGAACTTGTAAAAGTGCAGGTCGGTTCGGCTGAACCAACCATTTGATAGTGAAATTTAGTGTTTTCCTTAGAGTGTGGTTATCGGTTCTTATCGGTTCTAAAAAAAAACGTGTTTAATATGTTTTTTCCAATACCCGTGACACGGTTAGGAACCAATAAGGGTGTCTTGCCTGGTGGTTGCCACAAAAAAGGGTAAGTTGGTTAGGCTGGCCATGTCTGAGAAACCCAAGGAAAAAGCTGGGCCCACTGGTTTCAGCAATGCAGTGAGTGTGGGGATGGGGATGTCTTTGCTAAGGCCGACCCCCACACCACCTGTGTTTATTGTCTGGGGTTTGACCACCTCGATTCAGACTGCCAAATCTGTAAAAAATTTCCAAAATCTACCCTTGAGAAGAGATTAGGTAGACTGAGGGAAAAGGAGGCCAAGAAGTCCGCTGACCTGGATGGCCAGCCCGGTTCGGTTACGACCAAATCAGAAAGAGTGCCCTCTGACCAGGGCGATACTTCTTCGGGCAAAAGGAGAGCCGATTCCGAGGGATTGGTTCTGACAAAAAGAAAGCACAAAGAAAAATCATCCGGTTCAGATCCAGAGGTTCATGTTCTGATCGCCGAAGAGATAGCCAGAGTGATTCAAATTGTGGAATCACTTCACCCGGTTCCTACCAATCCGGCACCTTCTGGTAGGGGTTTGGTTCAGTTGGTTTCCCCGGTTCAAGATTATACCCTTGAAGAGCTTTATGAACCAGAGTTTGAAGAGGAATGGGGAGTTTGAGGATGATGATGGTGAAAGTGAGGGTCTGGATATGCCTGTGGAACCGGACATCTCCCCAGACAGACACTCAGGTGTTTCCCCTCCTCGGCTTTCTGAGTCCCCTTCTCACTTTCTGTTTTACAGAAAGGCGGCTGAAACCCTCCAGCTTCATATGGAGGAGGCATTGGAGGATCAAGAGGAGCCTGATTATGTAGAGATGATGGACATCCCAGAGTCCAGGAGACTGTCTATTCCCCTCCACAAATCCTTTGGGAAGCAGAGACAAAAAATTCTAAAGTCTCCTAACACTATACCTCCTGTGGATAGAAGAATGGACAAGAGGTATACACTTTCAGGCTCAGACACGGAGTTCTTATATCAGCAATGCAGCCATGTTGGTGTAGTGCAGGCTGCTGCCTGTGGCAAGGCAAATATTCCCTTGGCTTCGTGCCCCCCAGACAAGGACTCGATGAAGATTGATGCCATGGCAAAGAAACAGTACATGGCATCTTCTCTGGGACTCAGGCAGGTGAATTATATGGCCCATACAGCCAGGTACCAGAAGTCCATGGGACACTGTACTGGCACTGGCTAAACAGGCCTCCTCCCAGCTAGCCAAGGAGCTGGAGCAGGTGGCTGCAGATGGGATTGAGGCATCGAAAGTACAGTTTCACGCTGCTGTGGGTTCAAATGATGTGTCATCAAGAGTCATGGCTGCATCTGTGGCTCTTCGGAGAATGGCTTGGCTCAGATGTACTAGCCTCTCACAGGATACTCAGGCTAAGGCCATGAATTTTCCTGTAGTGGGTAATTCTCTGTTTGGGGAGCAGAGAATTATATGAAGAAAATGGACACATACAGGACCACTTACAGGAGTGCTCAGTCCAAGGAATGGCAGGCAACTCCTCAAAGGCAGCAGTCTAAGGGCAGGCCTTTTCATAGGCCTTTTTACCAAGCACAGGCCTCTTCTCCTTTCCCACAGAGGGGGTTCTTCAGAGGGAGGGGCAGAAGGGGATAAGCAGGGCTGCATCCGCTCCTCAGCCTAAAGCCCCTGCCAAGCAGACACCCTGATGTGTCAGCCGGGGTTGACTCTCCTATTCCAGTAGGGGGCAGACTGGCTTACTTTGTCCAGGACTGGCGGTCTATTACATCAGAAAAGTGGGTCCTGGAAGTAGTAAGCCAGGGACTGGTTCTCAGCTTCAAAAAATTTCCGAAGATGAGAGCCAGATCTTTTCCACCTGCAGGTCTCTCAGAAACCTTGCCCTAGAGGCAGAGGTTTCATCTCTTCTGGCCTTAAGAGCCATAGAGAGAGTTCCTACCCTACACAGGGGCAAAGGACTGTACTCCAGTGCTTTCTTACCCCAAAAAAGACAGGGGAGTGGTAACCCATCCTAGACCTAAGATACCTGAACAAACATCTTTTAAAACCAAAGTTCAAGATGGTAACTCTGGGAATAATTCTTCCCTCTCTAAGGCCAGGGGACTGGCTAGCCTCCTGGACCTCAAAGATGCCTATTTTCACATTCCCATCAGGTGCTCCCACAGAAAGTACCTCAGGTTCGAGTTGACCCCAGGCCATTATCAGTTCAAGGCAATGCCCTTTGGTCTAACATCGGCCCCAAGAGTTTTCACAAAGTGCTTGGCAGTAGTCATTGCCTTTCTAAGAAGGCAAAATATTTCCATTTTTCCATATCTGGATGACTGGCTCAAGTAAAGTCAGCCCTGCAAGTGACCCAACAAGTGCTCACTTCTCTGGGATTTCTTCTCAACCTTCCCAAGTCAGTTCTTGAGCCAGTGTAGCTCCTTACCTTTATAGGGGCAGAGCTGGATACTGTCAAAGCAAGAGTTTTTCTTCCCCTGGAAAGGGCAAGAGTTCTTATAGAACTAGCTTCTTCCTTCAGCCTTCAAGTGTCTTGGCCAGCAAAGCATTTCCTCCAGCTCTTGGGCCACATGGCATCTTCTACAGCAGTGGTCCAAGGGGCAAGATTCCAGATGAGGGATATTCAGTTCTACCTGAGGGCCTTTTGGTCCCAAAGGAAGGATTCCCTTACCAAGCTGATTCCTGTGACTCGGACCCTGATCCAAGCCCTTCAATGGTGGCAGGATCAGGACAACTTAAGGCAAGGGGTCCCATTTGCCACTCAGTCTCATTGAGTGGTTCTTACCACGGATGCTTCTCTTCTGGGCTGGGGAGCCCATCTGGAGGCCCTCACGGCCCAGGGACTGTGGTCCCCTCATGAATCCTTTCTCCATATCAATCTCCTAGAACTCAGGGCAGTTTTTCTGGCCCTGAAAGCTTTCTCTCAGTCAGTACAGAACAAGGTGGTTCAAGTCAGAACAGACAACACCACCATCATGTGGTACATCAACAAGTAGGGAGGCACTCGGTCTATGGCCTTGTGCATAGAAGCCATGAAGTTGTGGCCCCTGGCTTATTCCCTGTAGGCTTCTCTGATAGCAGTTCACCTTCCAGGGAAGGACAATGTATTAGCAGATGCACTGAGCGGGATCTCCCAGGGCCATCACGAATGGTCCCTGGATCCTCAGGTGCTGAAAGTGATTTTTTCAAAGTGGGGCACTCCAGATATAGGTCTCTTTGCAGCCCCAGACAATCACCAACTTCCTCTCTTTTGTTGCAGACCCCCAGTCTTGGGCTCAGTCCCCCTGGATGCTCTGATTCTGAAATTGGGAATGGAAATTTCTGTATGCCTTCCCTTCCTTCCCACTCCTGTTCAAGGTTCTAGTCAAGATAAGGTCTCAACCTTGCAAAGTGATTCTAATTGCTCCAGATTGGGCCAGACAGCCTTGGTACACCCTGTTGTTGTCCCTAGCAGTCCATCTTCCCATGTCTCTTCCCAGGAATTATAACCTGTTAACATCCTCTCGGGGGAGGATTTGGTACCCCAACCTTCAGTCTCTCAATCTCAAGGCATGGCTCTTGAAGAGTTAGAGTTTGCAGACTTGCATCTTTCTCAGGGTGTTCTGGATATTCTCAAAGCTGCTTGAAAGCCC
This sequence comes from Neoceratodus forsteri, assembly GCA_016271365.2. Lineage (NCBI taxonomy): Eukaryota > Metazoa > Chordata > Ceratodontiformes > Ceratodontidae > Neoceratodus > Neoceratodus forsteri. Next base: position 137,416,832 of record JADMNL010000024.1, read on the forward strand.
TCCACCAGAAAGACTTATAACTCCAAATGGAAAAGATTCAGCATTTGGTGTTCCAAGAGGCATATTTCTCTAGACACTGCTGAATTGCTTACGGTTCTGGATTATATGGTCCATCTTAATAGCCTTGGCCTCAGACCAGCTACTCTGAAGGTACACTTGTCAGCGGTTTCTGCTTTCCTGTCAGTGGGAAAGTCTTCCTCACTATCATCTCATCCTGTATTCTGTACATTTTTTAAAGGATTGCTTCACACCAATCCTCCCTTTAGAGACCCTGCCCCTGCCTGGGATTTGAATGTTTGCATTGCTCAGCTTATGCAACCTCCTTTTGAGCCTATGTCCTCAGCAGAACTTAAGTACTTGACTTGGAAAACTGTGTTCTTGGTAGCCATTACCTCTGCCAGGTGTATCAGTGAATTGCAGGCCCTGTCAGTGGAACCTGATTTCATCTCTTTTCACAGGGATAAAGTGGTCCTTAGAACCAGTAGAAGGTTCTTGCCCAAAGTGGTTTCAGACTTCCATTTGAATCAGTCTATGTCTCTCACTATTTTTTTTCATTGATCATTCTTCCTCAGTTGAGAGGAGGCTACACAGTTTGGATGTTAAAAGAGCCCTTAGTTACTACATAGAGCGTACCAAGGGTCACAGGTTTGACTCCCTCCCAGTTGTTCCTCACTTATGGAGAAGTGGGAAAGGGCAAACCTGCCACTAAGAGAACTATTGCCAGGTGGATTGTATCTTGTATACAATTCTGCTATGAAAAACTGAGGAAAGATTCCTCCCTCAGGCCTGAGGGCTCAGTCCACCAGAGGTACAGCTGCTGCCAGGGATATTCCTCTCTTAGAGATTTGTCAAGCAGCCACCTGGAAAACAGTCCATACCTTTACCAAGCATTACTCTCTGGATATCCAGGCTAGGAGTGATGCTCGGTTTGGCACAGCAGTACTTCAGAGCCTATTCCCAAAGTAGGTTCTGTCCCTCCTCCATGGAGGTACTGCTTGGTAGTCTGTATATGTCAGAATACAGCAAGACTTCATGTTGTTTGAAGAAAAATTACTCACCTTAGTAATTGTGTTTCTTCTATTGGAATCTTGCTGTATTCTGACCTCCCTTCCTGCCTCCCCTCTCAGAACCTGTTTTTTGGGAAGTGGGTGGGCAGGTGCAGTGGTGCATCCCAGGGGTGCTCCTTGTTTACACCCTCTTCCTTTTGTTTGGGTGTTGTTTTATTACTGCTATTTGTATTAAATTGGGTTTATGGGTTTCCTGACTTAAGTCTTCCTTTGGGAACCCAAAACTTTTTACTGCCAGTTGGCCAGTAGGAATTTTACAATTTCCACATAGAATCTTTAGTTAGTGGGCTCATAAGAATCTGGCGGTTTAAGTTTGAAACACTCCAGACAGAGACTCCAACCGAGCTCGAGCTCAGCATTCTATACTCTGCATAGAAAGTTAACTCTTTGTTCTCCGGGACAGTTCAAGGGTTGGAGATCACTGTATATGTCAAAATACAGCAAGACTCCAATAGAAGAAACACAATTACTAAGGTGAGTAATTTTTTCATTTATCTTATATGCCCTTACAATGATGAACATGTTTCAATAGGAATTACAGCAATTACTGCCTTAAGCTCTTCTAACAGGCACAATTATTGAAGGGATTCTAGAAATAGTGATATCTACTGCAGGCAGGGGTGTAGACACACACCACTGTAATAAATGGATAGAACAGCGGAGTAATGCGAGTCATGTCCAAACCAAACCATTCAGTGGAAGACCACAGTCTTATAATCATGTGACATGCTTTCACAGTGCTTTCTCCTACTCATAGCAATATGCCAGCATGGTGAAATCACCATTCAGCTATAAAAAAATGTATACAAGAAGAAACAGAGTGGGTAGAGATATTCCTTTTTCTTACATACTGTTTCCAGACAGGGTTTGAAGGAACTCTCCTACAGCAATTTAAAAGGGAACCCAGGGAGACTGAATAACATTTGTTACAGACTCATGGAACAAATAGCATTCGCAGACCCCCTTTATCTCTATTATATTGAAGATTTATGCAGACACACAGACACACTGGGACATCCTATAGTTTCCGGCAATGACTCAGTCCTGGAACCACTGTACTGGGCAGGCCCGCATATGTGAATGACTTCATTCACATATCTAGAAGTTCTTTAATCCACAATGAATCCTATAGCCCATTGGTCCACATGGTGGACCAATGGGCACAGCCCATACTGTACCCGTCATTCAGCCGGTGGCCGAGCGGTATGCGGGCAGGTTGCAGCCACCACTGATGACGGGGAGTGGTGTGGGCAAGGGGTCCTGTGTGGGTGGGTGGGAGGGATGAGGGTGCCACTGGATCACCAGGGAATGATATTATGGCAACACACCATTATCAGGGTAATGGGAGGGAGGGAGGGATCCACTAGACTACTAGGGATGGTCTACCATACATTACTCAGGGCCTCTGGAGGGAGGGGGCCACTGGACCACCAGGGAATGGATATCCCTACAATTACTGGTGATCGGGTGGGAGGGGGGCCACTAGACCACCAGGGACTGTTATCTGCTACATTTACCGGGGTTCAGGAGGGATGGGGGTACTCTGGACTACCAGGGTGATGTGTGTGCCATAGCATGTACCATGATTGCGGCTACAGAGTGGGGGGATGCCCCAGGACCCCACTGTGCACAAGCCATGCTGTGCAGGGGGCCCCAAGCACAAGTCACCAGGCTGCCCTGTACAAGGCATGCAAATGGGCCCATAATGACGTGCAAATGGTCCCATCTGTGCCTTGCATATATTATGGCCTCATTTGCATGCCCCCTGCTGACTATTGCAGGTGATGTACCTAGCACAACTGCAGCTGCGCTGGTGCATCCCCGTGCTCCCTATCCACAGCTCGTGCAGGCGCAGTGCCACAGTGCCATGCGCAGGCCGTGCCAAATTCAATGGTGCTGCGCCATGGCGCATCACCATTGAATATCATCTGGTTCTGGCCCCCGGCGCATCCCAGTTGCGCTGCGCCCAGGCTTGTGCCACTGCCAGGCACAGTCTGACTATCCAGAGCCCCAGTCTGCAATGGCATTTCCCATAGAAGTGATTGAGATATTTCAGGCTGTGTATGTCTCCCTTAAGCTTATATCATGGTGAATCAGGCACTTTTATCTCCAATTCCATTAACTAGGGACACCAGGCAAGGCTGTCCTCTATCCCCTCTGCTCTTTGTGCTTTATATTGAACCTTTAGTTGCAGCTATTCATAAGGTGAAGGGGCGGAGGACATGCCACTGGGGGTGGGGCGCGCTCCAGTAAGTTAGTCTTATTTGTAGATGATGTTATTCTTATGTTAACTTACTTGGAAACTTCACTTACACAGACATGGAAAGTAATTAAAGAGTTTGGTGCCCTGTCTGGTTTTAAATTAAATGTTTTAGAAACTGAGCTGCTAGCATTTCATTTTGTCACATCCCTAAGGTTAAATTATTAAATTTCAAGGCCATCACTCAGCAAATAGCAACAAACCTTCCGGTTAGGGCTCGACTTCCCCTCTCTTTGTATTCAAAATTGAAACAATTCACCAAAATGTGTTGCCTAGACATGTATATTACTTTCAAACTTTACCCTTAATACCTACTAAATGTTATTTTCAATACTGTGGTCAAATTATTTCCAGGCTTCCATAGGGTGGGGGAAGACCGTGTATTAAATATTCTACATTACAGTTACCTAAAGAATGCGGTGGTCTCAATTTCACCTAATATATGGATATATGCTCTAGCAGCACAAATGTGTTTAGTTTGCCTCGTTTGTCTAGTTATCACCTTACTAGTATACTCAATGGAAAGCAATAGAATTCACTTTAAATGATTTGTGGGATATTGATAGGTATCTGTTTTCTCGTCCCTTCTCAACATTAGCCCTGTCTAACTTGACAATTTATAAGACAGTCACACTTAAACACTGGAGGCTCATTTGTGCTAAATTTCTCCATTGGGAAGCAATCATTTGTTTGAGAGCCTTAGCTTAGCTTGAAGGAGGCAATATAGCCCTGTGGTTTAGGGCACTGAGCTGCAAATCTGGAAACCTGGGTTTGAATCCAACAGTCCCTACCTGCATACTGTGTGACACTGAGCAAGTCACAACTTCCTTGTGCTCTCAGGTCGCACCTGGAAATAAGCTCCAGCTTAGTGTGCCTTTCCTGGTTAAACAATTTCCCCTTTCCCTTTTGACTCCACATTCTCACCAAACTATGTGGATATGATGCTCCATCAGTGGTGATCACCAGACTTAAAATATTGATATTAATTATTTACTCCCCAAGGTATTCATCCATTTTTATGTTTGCTTGCACGCATGTGCAAGAAACATAGTGCCATCATCCGAGTTTTCGGAGGTATGTCACCCCCTCTTCCAATTCAGTCAGTGTGTTGGCAGGCGCGGCCCCAGTCCGCCAATGCATGCTGGAGCTGTATATGACAGCTCCAAAATGCAGTGGCGTACAGTTGAAAGGGGGAGCTACGCTTCAGTGAGCAGCAATAAGATATCGCCTGCTCATGCGCAGCTCCCCCTACACACACACACACACACACACACACACACACACACAAACACAAACACACGCGCATACTGCATGCTGCCCCACGCACACTGCTATGGCGATGGGGTGCTCAGTCCCGTCGGCTTGTGCTGCGTCCCCAAAGCCTTCCACATGCCACTGGGTGCCCACCAGCATGGCAACTGATGACATGGCCATCAAGTCTAACTGTCGGCTCCACGCCCCCAGCCATCCTTGTGCCACGCTGGGAGCCCACACCACCATGGCAATGTCCCGCGTCGCCAATTTAAAAACAAACCTGTAAATTAAAAATGGTCCCACGCAGTCTCCAAGCCCCCACAACCCGCACTCCACCCATTGCGCACCTTTCCCATGCCCTCACCCCATACCATTTCTGAGTCCGCATCACGATCTTCGGTGGACCTGGAACACGTCTGCACTCTTCAAAGCCAACCGCGAACTGAGGAAATGCCGGTAAGCTGTATAATGGGATAGATAGGGGGGTTTCAACTTTGTTGCATATCTCAGGCATTTTTTGGAATTTTTGCATCAAATTTTCAACATGGGGTTTTTGGGACCCCTCCTCATGAATTCTTGCACTGTCATTGCATTACTCAGGCCTGAAGGGTGATTTCGCAGCCACTGTGCGAAATTACCTTTCCAGAATGATTAACAAAACGACACTGGCAGTGTTCATAAGGTGGGCTCTCAAGAAGCCTATTTTGAAAATTTGGTGGAAAAATTCCAAAAATTGACTGTTTTACGAGCGTACATTGTGCAGTTCCTACGCACGCTCGTAAGTTCGCGAATTTTCAATATTTTCACTCCAGATTTTCAACATTACCATTTTACCACACCTTCTTATAAGTTGTATAGCTGTCATTTTTCACATCTCACCCAAAACGTGTTTCCGCCCATGTAGCGCACAATGGCGCAGTCGGTGTGCGAAATCAATGTAAGGGACAAATTAAGAAAATCACAGTGGCACTGCTCATGAGCAGTCATCTTAAAATGGCTATGTGGAAAATTTGGTGAAAAAATTCCAAAAATGACTGTTTTACGAGCGAGTGTTGCGCAGTTCCTATGCATGCTCATAAGTTTGTGAATTTAATAGTTTCACTCCAGATTTTCAACATTGCCATTTTATTACACTTCCTTATGAACAGTACAGCTGCCATTTTTCATATGTTGCCCAAAATGTGTTTTCGTACATGTAGCGCACAATGGTGCTGTTGGTGTGCGAAAGCAATGTTTGGGACAGATTACGAAAATCACAGTTACACTGTTCATGAGCAGAGGTCTTAAAATGGCTATGTTGAAAATTTGGTGACAAAAGTCCATAAAATGACTGTGTTACGAGTGGGCATTGCGCAGTTTCCACGCACCCTTGTAAGTTCATGACTTTGTAATATTTTCAGTCCAGATTTTCACCAGTGGCATTTTTCCACACTTTCTTATGAACAGTACAGCTGTCATTTTTCACAACATGGCCGAAGTGTGTTTTCACACTTTCAGTGCAGAGATGCGTGGTCGCTGTGGGAAATCATTGTTCGGGACAGATAAAGAAAATCACAGTGACACTGTTCATGATCGGAGGCACCAAAATGCCTGAGTTGACAATCTGCTGTAAAAAATCCCCAACCTAATTATATTACGGGTGTGCGTTGCACTGTTTCTATGTACGCTCGTGACTTCACCAGTTTTTTTTAATATTTTTACTGCAGATTTGCAACACTGCAATTTTTTACACCTTCCCCATGAACAGTACAGCTGTAATTTTTTACATCCTGTTCGGAATGTTTTTGCACCTGTGGTGCTAAATGCCGTAGTCGCTGTGCATAAGCAGCTTTTGGCTAACAAACTGATATTGCCACTGTTCATGAGGTGGGGTCACAAAATAACATGTTGAAAATTTGGAGTGAAAATACCAATGAATGCCTGAGGTATTTGGGTTTCCAACCATAACGCCCAACCCTGTAGAGAATGACAGGCATCAGGGGTGTGACTTGGAATTCTTGCCTGTAATGCTCATACCATTCCACACCCTGCAGCCAGTGAGAGGCATCGAGGTATGCCTTGGACTCTTCAGCCCCAAAGTTCACCCCATTCTCCTATATTGTACCCATCTCACCATATTTCCTAACGGAATGGGGTGTGCATAAGGGCCAAAGACCCCAAGGAACACCGTGACACTTGTCAGTGTCTGCAGGGTAGGGTGTGGTGAAATGGTGTGGTCGTTATGCCTGATGACCCAAAGGCACACCCCAATGCCTGTCACACTCTGCAGGGTGGTGGTAGTGTTGGCTTCAGTTCAATACTTCACTGCCATTCCTATTACGAAGCTCTGTAACTTCTACACTACCACTGCCAATGCCAGCAAGCAAACATTCGGCATTGACAAATGCTTGTTAGATTTGCAGCAAAACATTTTTCTTCCAAGGAAAGCTCATTTTAGAGACCTGAAATAAAATGCTACAGTATATACTCTAGACATGCCAGTTTCAGTTAGGAAGCCAAGGAAGCCATTGGAAATCAGCTCAGGCTCAACTGGTATGTTACACCTTTTCTTGTTTTAAATAACAATCTTGAATCTAGAATCTTGAAATTGTTCTGGGTTGGGGCCAGGCTTTAGTTGTTTTGTATACTATTATTAAGGATTTTCAAAAGGGACTGCATTGGGACCTCCTGATTGGCACTCTTTACAAAGGCCTAGTGGAGCTCCTGCAGGACTCCACTGTAGAAATACTGCATAAGTGTAATGCAGCATTGAAAACAACTTATACTCTGGACACGTGGTTAAAGTATGCTACCCCTTCTTATCAGTTAACTTCCTCAGTGCAGTGGAGTGATTTCTCCTGGCAGTGTAGGACTAGGTATTTCCATACTCCTGCAACACAAGGCTCTTATATGGGCCTTCACATGGGCAGTTGTTGGAGAGACTGTGGGGACACTAAGGTAAACCACATTCATGTATTTCGGTGGTGCCCTTACCTTAATGGAATTTGGGGCAGGAATGGGGAATGTGTTAACTCAGATTTTTATGGATTAAGACCACCTCTCCCTATCTTTGGTGTTATTGTCTATTCCAAGGGAGGGGATTAGGGGAATGACCTTTAAGCTTCTGTTGATTTTAGTTTTGGTTGCTAAGAAAGTAATCATGCATCGGTGGTTAATAGACAAAATTCCTTCCAGGGCATGGCATGGTTTTCTGTGGTGAATGCAGTTTATAGAATGAAAGTGTTAACTTCTAATATTCGTGACCGCATAGAAAAGGGAAAAGCATTTTGGCACTGATGGGTATTGTCTCAATTGGATATTAACTCTGATTTTATTCCTTAACAGACAATTGTTATTGTACTGTATTGTACTGTTGCAACTATGTAATTGTTTTTTGTACTGGATGCAGTTGAAAAAGAGACTTTTACTCGGTTCCATGTGAGAACAGCGAAAACATAAGGGCGACAGTCAAAATGATGAAAAAAAAAACAGCGAATGCAGAAAAGGCAACCGGAAACTGTGGCAACTAACAAATTAGGCAATAATCTTGTTATACTGTATACTGCCAGATAGGGCTGCCTACACATGAAAAGTAAAATTATAGGCGAGCCCTCTTGAATACTCTGCACGATCACATCTCCCGTACTCGGATAACACCAGCCTCAGGTCCAGATATCTTCATCTCCCTGGTGCAGTTCCAGCACGGGGCACCATCTGTTCAAGTTGGACCTTCATCATTCTCTGCTCCTCCTTTAGGCAATCCAGAAGGTGCCATATGTTGGGGTGGTAGGCTTTTATAGACACGGGGCCTTCGCCCCCACACCCCCATGGGGGCTGCACCCCCCCCCGACTCCCCATTATTTCTAATTATCTAACTTTGAGGCACAATTTGATGGTAGGGGTAGGCTATAATTAGTGTTCACCATATTTTCACTCACCATATATGTTCTGTCACCCTTAAATACCTGTCACCCTTTACTAGCGGTCGCCATTCTAGGAGTCACCATTATTTAATTGCCCTTATTGTGTCGCCTTTATGCCTATGCCATTATCTCTTGCTACCATTTTACTCTCAGTCTTGTCTTCCAATAAATAAATAAATGAATGAATGAAAAAAAAAGATTCAAAACATCAATTGCAAAAGCTTTTTATAATTGCTGTGGTGGTTTGGGGTGAACCTTTTAACTCATGAGTTATCTGGTTTATCTCTTTTTATATATTTATGCAACGTAATGCATTATATATTGTTGCTGTATTGTACTGCATTGTGCTGTTGTGACTATGTAATTGTTTTTTGCACTGGACACAGCTGAAATAGAAAGTTTTACTCTCAGTCTTGCCTTCCAATAAATAAATGAACGAATAATAGCAAAGTTGATACACTGAGTGTTTTTATAGATTTTATTATGATGTATCATACTCATACTTTCTGGTTATGTTCCACTGTGAACATCAAGTCTTTTGGCTTTCTGAAGTATTTAGATTAATTGTATACAGGTATTTCTTATTATTGGCTTTATGATGTATTCGAATACCTCAAACCATGGGGTCTCTGTCAGTTTTCCATTCCTGAGGACACCTGGACTTTATGAGACTCCACATTCCTATCAGATTTGGACATTATTTTGTACTGAAGGTGGCAATGCATTGTAATGACTGCTGTACTGTGTGCTGTACTCTTTGTACTTTATAACATTTCTTTAATAAAAATTGATTAAAAAAAAAGGAAAATGGAAATGCTTGCAATATATTTTGCAGACTTGAAAAAAAATGGAATGACCTGATCTGTAATGGGCATTTTTTGCCCTAGTAAGTTACATGGAATGATTTGCTCTGCTCTTTATGGAGGGGGAATTTTGCAAAAATATTATTTAGTAAAGATAGCACAGGTGAGATGCAACATCCCTTTTTCAGTGAGATCTTGCATCTTCTCATTGGCACAGCTATGTGGACTGGAGCACTGTGAGGTTAAGTGACTTTCTTAACAACCCACAGTGAGTATTTAGTGTTAGTGGGGCTTGAACCAACGATCTCCTAGTTCCCAAGCTGGTCCTCTGATAGACCCCAGTGTCTCCATTTTACAGACTGTCATATATCTGTCTGTCTGTCTGTCTGTCTATCTATCTATCTATCTATCTATCTATCTGTCTATCGATAAATAGATATCCCTCCTCAAAATGGTTTCTTGTTACATTATTTTACACGTACACTGCCATATGTCATTATTAGTGTAATGGGTCAGTTCATGCTTTGTCTCATAAATCAAAGTCAGACCCATAGCTTGGCTTGGTTTGGTTCTAGGTCATAGATCATACATTCCTGAGTTTCCCAACTTTATTCATAACTAGTCAGCAGCAAGCCTTTTTGGGCTTCAATTAGAATGCATAGCAGTCTACTACCTCCCCAGGAGATCTCAAGGCCCCACATCAGAGTTTGTCCGCTAATCTCTTTCACTTTCTTTACAAAATCAGCTGTGCACACTTCATACTCTTTTTAATCCTTCTTTATCCCTTAATATCCAGGAAGCAGCATTTTAAGACAAGCAAACATGCCACTGTTGATTCCATTTTCCTTGTTAATGAGTCAAGTGCTGTACAAAGAGTTACAGCAGGCCTTGGGGAGCTACAGTGGGGACACCAGAATGCCAAACTAGCTTTTGAAGAAACCACTTCTGTGGCACATGGGAGCTAATGCCAGGCCATTCAAATGCCAGACTGGCTTCTAATTAGAACCCAAACTGCTTCTAAAAGGTTCTTGTTTTCCCAACCTATTTTCAAACCTACCCATTTGCATGTGTCTGCATATCAATTTTAGATGAATCACATACAAACTGCCAAAATGCATATTGAGCCACTCAACTTTCTCTTAAAGGGGAACATTCATGTATAGTGGCCAACACAGTCTGAAAGCCTGTTTTTTTTTAATGAGGCATTGGGCTTACCTGAAGCTGGAAGCAGCCCAGATATGTATAGCTGACTAAGTCTGTGATATATTGATACTACATGGCCATCATTTTATGGAATATTGTGATGTCATGGAAGAACAAACTGTATAACTACATGTAGTCAAGCACATCTTGCTCCTCGATGACATCATAAGGTTCCATAAAAAAGTGGCACTGTAGTATCACTATACAGCTGACCTAGCCGTATCTCTGTACTGCTTCCTGCTACAGGTAAGCCCAGTTTAAAAGCACTTTTTATGGGCTTTTATAATATGTGAATTACTGTACATGAATGTTCCCCTCTGAGGGTAGGCGCTTTTGTTTATTAATTTTACCAAGATTGGGTTCTTCCTTAAAACTGGCTAAGTCCATACCTTTCACAGGGTGGTGTGACCGCACCAGGGTCAGCAGTGCCCAGTCAAAAGGGAATACAGTTCACTGGAGGACCATCCATGTCATCACCAACCAGGACGTGCGGACAAGCTGAGGAAGCAGGGAGTTGGAAAACACTACAAATAAAGAAGAGCATTTTGAAGTGAAAACTTGTGTGGGTGAGTCCCGGTTCCTATTTCATGTAGCTGTTAATTACATAGCTTATGAGGAAGCTTGATGTACTGTTACAAAACATTGCAATTGCCGTCAGCCTTAGGCAGGTGCCCGTTCTCCAGTGAACTGTGTTCTGTCCATACCTAATTGCCGTGATTCACTAATGGGTGGAAGCACACGTAACCCATCCGTGCAGCACCACACCCTCAGACAGGTGTGTGCCAGCAGGTATTCACCATTGCTGGCCACCTGTCTGTGGCCCAGCACCCCCCTACCGGCGTACAGGTATGCAGGGGGCTGGATGGGTATGGGGCCGCGGACCTGGCAGGCATCCAATTGGATGCCCATCCTGGGTCCCAGAGTGGATCCCCCTTCCCACGTGGGTGGGGGATCCTGGGATGACATGCTCCGTCACGTGAAGCAAGAGTGGGTGTTTGCCCTAATGGCCCCTCCACCCCTGAGTGGCCTGGGCAGATGTGGCAGCTGTGTGCGGGGGGTTCCTGTAGCCAGTGCACCCCACTGATGACTTCTGGGGGCCACTTATTGCAGTATGCCAGGTCCCCTCCATGAACCTGTAGCTACCCTGAAATGGCACGCAGTGCCATTGTGCATTGGTGCCTCGGTGGGGCACATCCCCAACATGCCTCCAGCCCACCCCTAGCATAGGGTGCTAGCATGCCATACTGATTGCAATGGGGGGGGAGTCTGTTGCATGGCAGTCCTGTGTAGGGTTGCCTACACACCTCTGCTATGGGGCATGTAGGCAATCCACACATTTGTGAATAGCAGCCAATGTGAGTACAGCAATATTTTTTTATTTAAATGTCAGCGGATCAGTGAATTACGATTCACTGTCCTGACATCATGTGAATTATGACTTGAGAAGCAATTATAATTTAATATAAAAGAACGACAGATTACAAAAACATGAAAGTTATGGCTAAGGTTACACAGATAACTATCTGTTCAGTTTCAGGTAGTCTGGATAGTGGAAACCATCCATGGATACAGAGTGGATAGCACTGGATCTGAATCCATTACAGATCTGATACGTTAGTTCACTATCCAAGCCTTTGGATATCCTGATGGATCAGACCAGCAAAGCCCTAATTACGACAGTCCTGCATTTTAATTGTCTACAAATAATGAACAGGGTAGGCACACTGACTGAGCCAAGGCTCTTTCCAGGTACGATCCAGGGGAAGGGGATTGGGGGGTAGGAGTAAAACAAAAACTACAGGTATTAAATGGTAAAGTCAGTACATATTGGAACAGGACAACTCAAAATAAAATGATTGGATAGCAACCATACTGCACAATGTAAAAAACTGTAAAAAGGAAATTCAATAATATTAATAAAATAGAGAAAATACTAAAAGAGCAGTTGTACAGTAAGGACGGGTAAGGCAAAATGTATCAAGGACCGGAAAGTATAACAGCTACAGGGGAAGAAATGCTACTACTAGCGTGCCAGAAGTGGGCTCTGGTGGACAAAGGAAGTTCCATCAAGGCAGGGGGCAAGGGTGGTAGCACACTGAGGGGAAACAACACTAGGTAGGCCAGGCAGTCATTAAGGAACAAAAAGGGCATAAGATGGAAGACATGGGGGAGTGGAGGGAGTCCATGTTGAAGACAAAGGGAGGAGGCACAATGAGGTTTAGTTACAGGGGCAAGTATGGGTGGAGAAGCTACAAAGGACAACTTTGAAGAAAAGGGAGAAGAAGGATGTAGGAAGAGCCAGAGACAGGTAATTTCAGGAAGTAGAAGGTGGCAGGAGAGAAAAACGGATTTCCCAGCAGAGGTTTTGGACTGTTGGACAGCAAAGGAGCAGGAATCACATGAGTGGAGGGAGTAGCAGGAGGAGGAGAGGGTAGAAGAGAGAACAGAAGGGAAGAGAGGAAACAGGGAAAGAGATAAACCAGAAGTTAGAGAGATGAAGGGCACAGTGACATTTGTGCCAGGAATGAAGGTGTTAAGTTGAGGGCAGTATACAAAAAGAAGTGATTGGTGGGGAGGGCAGCTGAGGGCAAAACATCTGTCAGAGCCGTATGCAATAAGATCAAAATTAAAAAACACAGGACTACAGGAAACAAGGCTGTCAATTTCTTATTGGTGTTTTGATGCCATCATAAACAATGAGTGCAAAGCTGCTGGAATTATAGTCGTGTAAATGACAGTTGCACATCTGTTATTCTGCCTGTAAGAAGCCAACACAAGTGATATGAACTATGTAAGCACTTTCCTGCATGTTCCCAATCCCTGCCTGCTACCTGCTCCCCAACTCAGCTCTTGAGTTCTTTCTCAAACATTGGGATCTACCAGCCCTTTATATGTCAGAGCACATCAAGAACACATCCCTGGCATGAAGAGGAATCCTCTAACTCCACTTTCAAGTTAGAAGTCGTCCTGCACTCACAGAAAAAGGAAGCCATTTTATCACTTGTCTTCTTTATTTCTTCCTACTCTACATCCCATGCTGAAAAGAGAAATTACAGACTTATCTATAGCATGTAAATTCCTACTCTTGGATTTATATTATAACTTAGTTATCTATTTTTTTATATAGTTGCTGTTTTTGCCCTCCATGTTCCCAAGGTCCATTATCAAGGTCTTCTTTTTTTCTCCAATTGTTTAACCAGGAGAGACACACTAAGCTGAAAGCTTGTTTACAGGTGCAACCTGGGAGCACAGGGAAGTTATGTGACTTGCTCAGGGTCACACAGTATGAAAGTGGGAGCTGTGGAATTCAAACCCAGGTCTCCAGATTTGCAGCTCAGAGCCTTAAACCACTGCACTATACTGCCTCTCTTCAAACCAACAAGCACCAATTCCCTGATAGAAGAGCAGTGAAGGCCCCCCACCCCCACAAGACTGGTGCTTCCACTCTGGAGAACCATCTCTAAGGTAACCCTCCCTGAGACAGGCGCCATCAATGTGGATGCCATCTTTATCTTGGCAGGTCATCTCCTGATGTCTTGGGCTCATTGTGAGAACCTGGATTTATTGATAGCATGTACTGACTGTCCAGTCCGAGGTTCATTTATTGCAGTATTATCATCATCATCACCATCACAATCACATGATCATGAATGTTATTTAGGAAAATTATCTTCTAGGTGAGGCTACACAGGGCATTTTACAAAACATGAAACATTACACTATTATCAACTAAACGAAGCATTCCTGAAACTATGCTAGGCAAAGTTTTCATTAAAAAGCATCAAATGCTTGATAAAAAAGAAACATAGCATTCTGTAGTGAGAGTCCCTTCCTTATGTAGCCAAGAAGGTTAAGGCTATTCTAGACCCTCTGACCAATTTATGTGAGTGCTGTGTCTTCCTCTAGGTTTTCAGTCAGTAGTTGGAGTAGTAAAGCAGAGTCGAGCAGGATGGAGCATCTGGTGAGGAGAGGTTGATTGAAAGGTAGGAAGTACCAAAACTATTGAGGGCTTTGTAAACCAAAAGTAACTCCTTTTGGTATCCTCTTTAGGTTATAGTAAGAGGCCGTACTGCTGTATCTTATCTGCTGTTCCTGCTGTATCCGTATTATAATGTATGGAGAAGGAGAGTACTGTGGTTGCACAAGTTCTTATGCAACTTAATATCACCTCTCCTGCTTGTGTCATCATGCTGTTGCACTGTTTAGCCCATGGCACAATCTTTTTACAGGCTTCCAGAGTGTCACAGTACTCATGCTGTAGCATTATTCCAATTAAAAAATTCACAGCTGTTTGACAGAAAAGAGAACATTTAGTGAGAAAAGAACATTTGCAATCACAGTATTCTCAATATATTTTACCTAACAACAGATGGTGGGGAGTAGAGACCGGTGCATTCTTTCAAGTTCTTTTGCAATGGTTCCCAAGGTAATAGTTCATGCTTTGCTCTCAATGGTTACTATGGCAACCATGTCTCTTGAACCTGCAACATCAACATTCTGCACCCCCACCCTCTGTTGTCATCTAATTACTATACCACTGCTGCTCAGTTTACTTCAGCCATTCCCAAAACCCCAGGTTAGACTCAGTGGGCTCAATTCTCAGAACAGTTGGAATACTGCAAGCCACAGGTGCACCTAACACATGGCGCATTGGGCTTGTGGACTCCCTGTCCAGCAACTGGGATTCTCAGTCCCGCCCACCACATGCCAAGAGTTAGACCAGCTTTTTCTGGTCTAACTTTGTGCCGTTCCTGGGACCTTTTTACGGGGTTTGCACCAAATGTTTGGCACAAGCCGCCATAAAAAGGGTACAGTGTCATAAATGTGCACAACCTTCTAGAATGGGGTGCAAGGTGCGTTGATGCATTCAGCACAGCGCAGGGTTTGACGCAGGGCTGGTACAAGCCCTGCACCACCCTTAGAGAATTGAGCCCAGTGTTTCAAAATTACCTTATCTGGCACTGAGGATAATCAAAACCAGAAGAAATGATAATAGCAATAAAGAACAACAGGTATTTATTACACTCAGAGGAAGTGTACCAAAGAATATGTCTGTGAGAAGAGCAGCATGTAGAACCAACAAAGTGATGGTAAGAGAAGAAATATCCAAAAGTGTTTGGTTTCTGTATCTCCAACCCCCACCCCGAGACAGGAGAGTAGACCATTGGACTCTTTTCTCTCCAACAGATGTGACTAATTGTCATTTACTAGGCACTTATGAAAAAAGACCTGTGCCCATTAAGGCTTCCCAGTATAATAAACCCAGGCAAAGCATCATGGGTATGCAAATCATCATGTGAGGCAGGCTGAGAAGACATCACCAGAAAAGAATTTCCTTTCTGGACAGGCTTTCTCATTCAAACCAGTATAAACTGAAAACAACAGAACTGCAGACAAGCGTTTCTTCCAGTTGGGACTCCTCTGTACAGGGCAGTCATTATCTCAATTCAATACAACATGGATTACTGATAGAGGGCAGAAAAGAGGCCCCTAGACCACAGAGTAAAGGGGTTTCATTCTTCATACGACAATGTTGGTTGGTAGATGTTCATTTGAGAGTTTTGGGGCATTTATTTTACATTTTTATAGACAGTGTAGGGAAACCAGCTGTACTGAATATTACAACCTACTGCAGACTCAGACTCAGCCTGCAGTAGGCTGTAATATTTTAACCAGCTCAGCCACTGAGTCATTACTATCAAGTACTTGCCTGATTGGGGGAGGAGTTCAGGACACTCAGTACATTGCTGCTACGGTTCAATGCCTTATCAGTCAGACACCAAATGAGCCAGCAGCAAAAGGTCCCAGAAGTAAAAGGTAATGAAGCAAATGATGTTGGAAGATGGCTGAGTGGAATTGGGCGTGTGTGCAAACTCCTGTTTCTTTTTCTTCATACAAGTTTTTATCCCTCCATGTGGCTAGGACAGGCTAGGCTCCCACCTGTGGTGCCTCATTGACCCTCACCATCCTGCACCTCCCCAGGACTTACTTTGAGGACCAGAGTATCCCTGCAGATTCTCTTCCCCCCCATGGTGGGGTCAGGATGAGGAGGGGCCCTCCCCCCAAGCACACAAATCCAGCTTTCCAGTCTCCTGGGTCTTGGTGATGCGGTGAGTGGGGGATCGGCTGGCAGGAATTATACACACAGTCCTACCACCATTTTCGTCCTTTTTCCCATGTTGGGGTATGCTCATCAGTGTATGCATGTGGAGGCACATGCATGCTACAGAGCCTCACGATACCTCCCTGCTTCTGCTGTTCCCATCCTGCACTGCCCCAAGCCTCCACTTGGTGGCAGACATTCAACAGAGCATGCAGCCCCCCCCCAGGGCAGGAGAGCAGTCCATAGGATGTTCAGTTCTCTCCTCCCAGCTAACCCCCAACAACCTGTGGTCATTTTTGAACACAGGTCACCAGCATGCAGTGAGGTGTGGCATCCAGTGCCTCAACCCTCAGAGCCACCGAGCCAGCACTACTTACTATTTCTAACAGTATGGTTAACCAGGGAAGATGGGAGCACACACAGAGCAATACCACGGCTGCTTGATGTATGCCATATTGCCAGCAGAGAACAGGGAGGGGTGCATATGCAGTCACTGTGAAACAGTCACAGTTCTGGAGAGGTACTGTATGTTGCTTGTCTGGAATAGCAAATTGCTGTGCCATAGGAGTATAGGAAAGAATGATAACAGCAGAGTGCAGGACTTGGGCAGGGTGGGCAGACAAGTGTCCTGAACACTGTGAGGGAACACACCTTGTGCACTGCCAGTGTTGTGTACTGTGCTTCAATTTGCCTAAGGAGGACAAGGGAGGAAACATCTGCAGCCAATGTAGGAGGTACTCTGTTTAGCTTGCGTGTCAGGTGAATGCAGCACAAGGGCAAAGGAATGTGACCTGGCAGCTGTGGAGGATGGTGGAAAAGAGGCTAGGAACTTGGGCAACTGATGGTGGAGGGTAAATGACTGGAACAGCAGAATAGTGGGATACAGACTATTCCAGAGATAGTCCTGACAGGAAAGAGGATGGGGTGGCTCACTTCCTAAGGGAGGAAATCACTCTGATGGACAATGAGGGCATGGGGGGGTACTGTGTCACAGAGACTGTCTGGGTCAATATAGGGAAAGAGGGTGAAAGAGTAACCCTGGGGATGTGCTACAGCAGGTGTGACCAACCTGTAGCCCATGAGCCACATGTTGCTCTCGCAGCAGTTTGATGTGGCTCTCGAGGGGGTTGCCAACTACGTGTCAAGTACATGTCACAGTCTTTTAAATTTGAGAAAAGTCAAAGTACAGGAGCTGAAAAGTGCACTGAGTGCTCAATAAGCTACTATTGCTAAGCCTGCAAGCAAATCTAAAGCTCCAGAGCTGCTATGAAAAGTTATTTTAAAATTACAACTATTTTTTAAAAATACTGCAACTTAATAAAACATAATAAATTTGATTGACTATTGACTATGGCTATGTTATTATTCTAACACCTAAATATGGGTATGGTAAGGGCCACATGTTGGGGATGGTAAGGGCTGCATGTTGGGTATGGTAGGGGCTGCATGTTGGGGACGATAAGGGTCGCATGTTGGGGATGGTAGGGGCTGCATGTTGGGGATGGTAAGGGCCACATGTTGGGGATGGTAGGGGCTGCATGTTGGGTATGATAAGGGCCGCATGTTGGGGATGGTAGGGGCTGCATGTTGGGGATGGTAAGGGCCGCATGTTGGGGATGGTAGGGGCTGCATGTTGTTGTGGCTCAAGTTTTACTTAGAAATTTAAATGTGGCTCATGACCCCGAAAAGGTTGGACAACCCTGTGCTACAGGCTCCCAAGAGTGCAGCAAAACACAGTGCCCGGCTGATTGTGGAAATTATGAAAGTAGTCAGGTCAGATGCCATAGCAATCCTGGAGGACTTCAATCTCCCAGCTATAGACTGTCATATCAAGAGGGCTTATGGCAGGGCTGAAATAGAGTTCCTTTCCATCTTCCAGGACTGCTTCCTAGAGCAGCGTGCCAAACAAAGTGTTTTGTGCTGTGCATAGAAACATAGACTTTGATGGCAGATAAGGACCACTTGTCTCACCTAGTCTGCCCATTTCTCTACCTACAGGATAAGCTGCAGATCCTAGTTAACCAACAGCCTATTTCTTTCTACCCTCCACAAAAATTGCCTTATGTCTGTCCCAGTTTTAGACCCCAAAACCTCCTTAGGAAGGCTGTTCCATGCATCTACCACCCTCTCTGTGAAAAAATACTTCCTCACATTGCCCCTGAACTGCTCCCCTCTCTATCTTCAAATTGTGTCCCCTTGTTCTTGCACATCTCTTTTTCTGAAAGATGTTACTCTCTTGGACTTTATTGATTCCACTGAGGTACTTAAAAGTTTCTATCATGTCCCGCCTCTCCCTCCTTTCCTCAAGGGTATACATATTAAGCTCCTTTAGTCTCTCCTGGTATGGTTTTTCTTGCAGACCCTGCACCATTTTAATTGACCTCCTCTGGACTGCTTCTATCCTGTCTATGTCCTTGCAGAGATGGGGTCTCCAGAACTGCACGCAGTACTCCAGATGGGGTCTCACCAACTGTCTGTACAGAGGGATAACAACTACAGGAATTTTATTAAGTAGGTCAAATACCTTTTTCCACAATGGTATTATGTATTTGCATGCTGCTACCACATGTGTAAGAGTCCCTCTATATGTGCCACACCTATTACAAAATGGTGATGTCACTGAGTTAATTTTATTCAGGAAATATGGAGTAAAATATACTCTATGGAATATATTGAACTGGATTTGGTTCAGTCTATTACTGATTGCAAAATGTTTTTTTTTTTTTATTTCTGTCCATTTATCTTCAGACAAACTACAATATGACCTAGTTCTTTTTCCCCAACTATTTTTTAATTTGTCTAAATTCCCCTCTTCTATTTCCATTAATTTAGTATACATTTTAGATATATTTTTTTTCCTTTTTCATTATTAATTCCTGAATTGATGTTTTATTTGGCTAAGCAGATTCTTCCCCAATTCTTTAGTTAGGGCAGCTTTAACCCTTAAATAAAAAAGGTGGTCTGTTTCTCTCAGATCATATTCTCCCTGTAGTTCTTGGAAGGTGGAAAAACATTCTTCAGTATATAAATCTTCAATCTGAATTATTCCTTTTAAACCACATGGATTGTACAATCCTATAGATTTCAAAGCATTACTCCTACCTTCTATCTTTAATTTAATTGGAGTGTGTATGTTAATTCTTACTTTTTTTTGTAGTTTTATGGTAAGTCTGCCAAGCTCTTATTGTTGTTTGTGTACATGGATTGTCGAAAACCTTTGTTTCTTTCTCATTTCTATAATGATACAGTTGGCTGTATTTTTTATTATAAGATTTATTTTCTTTGTTTTGTATAAATTCTGCATCTGCCCACCATGGTGGGTCTTCTTCATAATATTCCATACTTTGATATATTATTGCTGTTTGATGATACTATTTGAAATTGGAAAGTTTTAAACTTCATGGCCGTAGCTAGCCTTCAGTTTCTCTAGGGATACTCTTGCTTTTCCTCCCTTGCATACAAACTTTCTGATTATTGTATCTAACTCCACAAAATTTTGCTTTTGTATAAGTAATGGCAAAGACAGATATATGTACAGTAACGTGGGTAAAACGTTCATTATAATACTTTGTATTCTTCCTAATAATACTAATGGTAAGTTTTCCCATTTGTGTAGATCTTCTTTAGAGCTATGTACTAATGGATTCCAATTTACCTCCATAAGTATATTTAAATTACTTATCAAAAATATCCCTCGATACTTTAGTTTATTAGTTACTCTAAACTTTGACGTTATTTCAGTAGTAGTACTTTTCTTTCGGTTGGTTGTTAAGTATTTCTGATTTTGACCAGTTGATTCTGTACCCTGAAATTTTACTGAAATCAAAAATGATTTTTATTATTTCGGATATAACTGTATCTGGGTTTGCAATGTACGATATAATATAATTGTCATATAATGATATTGTAATTCCATATGATCTAATTTTGATTCATTCTGTTTCTGTCTTTTCCCATATTAAATTTGCCAAAGGTTCTGTCCCCCCCCCAGTCACTTATAACAAGTTAGCACACACCCCATTAAAATATGGCACTGGTATCCGCATACTGGCATAGTATTTGCTTTTCAAAAGGTTGATACTACCCTTGGAGATAAGATGTTTACCTGGCTTATTTCTAGAGGAAGAGGGGTGGGGGTACAAGAACAAATCACATGAACCTTTTGTGAAATTACAACCCAGACCCAGGGTGAAGGCTGATAGGCAAATGTTAGATCTAACCTGCTGAGGGGGCCCCAGTAAATCCAACACCAGAAGTAAGAATTGGAATGTCCAGAACAGTAATTGGGATTGTGCAGTATGGCTTTATTTAATAGATGGAAAGCTAAAGCAAGTAGTGGACCCCCATTGGTTGGTCAAGGCAGGACAGGTACATTTCACAAACTCTCTTTGCATGCAGTACAGTTTGAGAACACACAAAAACTTCTTCCCATTTCCAAATGGTGTACACAGTGAACACCTGGCCATGCACCTGCACATTTTCCTCCCATGAGTGCACGTACTGTGAAACTAAGCTACACACTCATAACTCTTCTTCAAAAAAGTAGGTGCAATTAAGTGAAACTCAGCCATACACCTAAACCTGCAGCACTGGCCTTTGCTCAGGTAAAAACTGACACCCTTTATGAATCAGTTAGCCCTGCCTTGTAAGCATCCAGATGGTGTTCCTCCCACCCTTTGCCCCATCCAACAGTCTCTGCCATTCCTTCAGGGTTACACTATTGAAACCCCCATTTCCCACTGAAATGCTAGAGGTCCCACACTTTCCATTTCTGTCACTCACTGGGGTGATCACAATACAATTTCACTCTCCTGGGTGAACATGTTGCAGAAATTCATTCTCCTGGGTGAACTAGGGGCACTGACAGGTGTGTTCTAGCCTTACCCATGGGCACACACACCCCAGAAATGATTCCCTTAAATGTGTGGAGAACTTGTCTCCTAAAATAGTACTTATGAACTGTTTGTCCCTTCCACTGGGCATGGAACAACACAAGGCACCTCTTCTGGGTAGCATGTCAGAACAGTCTCTCAAGAGTTGTTTTCCAAGGCAGCTGAAACCCACAAAGGATCTTCAGGGGATTGCCCCTTGGACCCACTGAGAAAAGCAATTCCTTCCACTTCACTAGGAGTAGAAATCTGCTGCAGAACGGTCTCCACCACTTCACTGGAAGCTGGAAATGGTACTCCACACTAGGGTGAGAAGTTCTGGGCCCTCAACTTAGAGCCCACTGGCAGACCTTCTACCACTCTCACCTCCACTCAGCTAAAACTGCAACTACAGACTCAAACACTGACTCAACATTCTAAGCTCCCCAGAGCAGCTGTACACAGGAAAGGGTTATGCTGCTGCTAGAGTTCTGAATGACGTACTCATTCTTTTCTCAGGCTAGCTAAATAAACAATGATGTCATTGTATAAGAAGCCCCCAATGAGCTCCCTACCAGCTGCCTGCTACCTTTCTAACACTAATACTGATAGAATTCTAGTAACCCCAGGGGACTGGGTGGTTACAGTTCAATTACCAATGTGAATAAAAGTGGGGAGAGAGGATATCCCTGTCTTGTTCCTCTTTTTAAATGAAATCTCTATGATGTATCCTGGTTAGTGTGTACTGTGGCTTTTAGCTTATGATGTGTCATTTTGATCCAATTAATAAAATTATTTCCCATATGCACTTTTTCCAAGACATGCAACAGGTACTCCCATTCAACCCTGTCAAAAGCTTTTTCAGCATCTAGTGCCATTAATATCATGCCTGTACCATTGTTGAGTTGTATTACATTTATTGCATTCCTAATATTGTTGTAACTTCTATTTTTAATTAGTTCTGTTTGGTCTTTATGAATAACTTTTGGTAGTATTTGCTCTGAATGGGATGCTAGAATTGTTGTGAATATTTTATAATCAGAGTTTAAAAGTGAGATGGGACAATATGATATACATAACTTAGGGTCTTTACCCTCTATTTTAGTACTAAAATATTTGCTTCTTGAAAACTTTCTTGTAATGTTTTCTGATCTATAAATGAATTAAATAATTTCATCAATAAATGTATTTCCTGAATTTTCAATTGGAAGAATGTTTTAGCCTTACAAGGTGTCATAAAAGCAAATTACTGTTATGATTTACAAGAAGGTCAGCCTGATACTGCATGCTGCGTAAATCAAACTACTTTAACATCCTGCTCACTATTTTAAGCAAAGCCCACGTTAGAATCAGCCTCTGTTCTAGTTATAGATGCCATCTTAATGTGAGGCAAATTATGATTCAAGCCCGCCCCCCCGCGCCTTGCGCAACTCACCATATAAACTCCTGTTTTCTGTTTCTCCTGCAGCATATCACTAAAATACCACCAACAGCTTAATCTGGTTCGAGGTCAGTTGGCATTCATCTGTATCCCAGGTGCGTGCCTGAAAATAGGCAGGATTTGTCTAGTGCACTTACCCAGTCAACAAAAACTAAATAAATAAAAATTAAAGGCTCCCCTTGTGGGTGCTGATTTGAGAGGGTAGGACACCCTCCCCTGAGCTTACCTGGACCCCCACAGCAATCCAGGTAACTGAATGCTTCGAGCAACTTTGTAGCTGCAGCACTGCAGACACTCAGCCCTGCACATTGGACTCAGACTAAGAGGTCCCGCCACCCCCACCACTACCCTTGGTCGGTTTGGTATTATATAGAGCTAACCAGGTGACTTGAAACACCAATCAGGCCACTTTTTCATAGGCAGGTTATCATTGCCTGCCACTAGTGACCACTATTCCATCTGATCATACTTTCACTTAAAAAACTGCTCAAACCTCTAGTCCTACCTCTCCTCTCGCAACAAGCTGAAAAATTACCAGTCCTTGCCAAACTTTGTAAGTTACACAACTGCAGAATTAATATTTAACCACCCCCAAACTACTTGCTGCATTACTAAAACTCTCTCTCAGAAAATGATGTCCTGGCTTATTCTCCTCTTGGTGACTCTTCCTCTCTGCATGCCCCCTACCTGCCCTTTCCCCACAAAACCCCACACCACCCCTTCTCCTCTCCCCTTCCCTGCCCCCCAAACTCTTCCACTGTTCCCTACCCCTGTGATTACTCCTGCTTCAGCTACCATGTCCCACCCCCCACCTTCCGACCACTCCTGACCACCTGCTCCCAGAAACTGTAGCTAGCCCTTTCCTATATGGCCCAAAAATATTGTGCTTTGCCTGTTCTCATATTACCAAAAAGCGGCCCCACCTTGCAGGTCCATCGTTGTGTAATCACAAGAAGATCCTAAAAAGTGTCCTATCTAGAATCTCTATTATCCTCCTGCTACTTGTGGGAAATGTACATCCAAATCCAGGCCCCACTGTCTGCACCCCTCGCATACCAGTGCAATCCAAAGAACTCCGGCTGGCCACCATAAACATATGTAGTCTCCAAAAGAAACTTGGCCCACTCCAAGAATGGGTCTGCCTCCATAACCCTGATGCCCTAGCTGTAACGGAAACATAGCTATCACAGAAAACACCAAACTCGGCTGTTTACCTGCCGGGCTATACAGTGTTCAGCTCAGATAGACTAGGGTGGAGGGTGGGGTGTGTGCACTGTAACTTTGGGACTACCTGCAAGGCACTAAAATTGAAACAATGAACCTTGCAGAGGGTGCCCAGATCTTCACGCTTAAAGTGGCTGTTGGCAACTCAGGTAAATCTCTACCTAATGTCAGTCTACATACCACCTAGCCACCTGAAAGATGCATTTGCATCCATCTTAAATATCACTGCACAGCTCCCAAAAAACTCAGAAATCATTGCCCTCGGTGATTTTAACACTAACTGGCTTGCTGCCCAGATGTCCCATCTTAGGGATGCAGCTACAGCCCAGAATCTATCACAGATGGTACTTACCCCTACTAGGGTGAACCATAATAGTGGCACTAGTTCCCTCATTGACCTCAACTTCACAAATCATCCTGCGCGCATACAGGATGTTAAGGTCCTCCCAGACTCACTCAGTGATCATTCCCCAGTCACCTGCCACCAGACAAACAGCTGGAAGCCCCCCACCGAGGATCTCCAGACATTGGCAGCTAAAGAAAGGGTCCCTGGTGCATTTCTGCGACCACCTCCTTAACCTCGACAGGTCCTTGCTCGATCACCAGTCGTTGGTGAATGCCACACTATCCTTCTTCATAAGTGCCTTCCAAATAGCCTGTGATATCTTTACTCCCTTTGTAAAGTAGATAGAAAAAACTAAATCCTCCCCATGGGTAAATCGGTCCTTGCTCGACCTAATGAAGGCTCGTGATAATCTGTGGCACTGTGCCCTTGAGTCTGGTTGCCCTTCTGACCGAAAACTATATCATGCTGCCTGAAACTCATGCACCTGGGTTATCCGTCAGGCTAAGGTGGTTTATTATCAGGTCAACCTTATGGCCACCTGGGGAAATAGGAAAAGGTTCTGGGAAAATACAAAGGAACTTAGTGGCAAGTCTACCTCCCCTTCCCCCTCCATGCTAATTATTGATGGAGCTTCCACCCAAGACCTAGTAAGATAGCGAATACCTTTAATGCATCTTCTCTAACCTCAGTTCTATCCTCCCCCCTGACTTCTTCTCTGCATCTACTGGCCAAATTCCACCCCCCCATGCATTCCACCCTTTCACTTTAGAATGATCTCCCCTAGTGCTGCCCGAACATATCTTCCCATGTTCCTTGAAAAAACAAGGCACAGTGGTGTCTCCCTTGATGCAAAACTGCTCTCTTTAACACTTGATGCAGTTCTAACAAAAATAACAAAAATATTCAATATGTCCCTTTGCCTAGGGCAGTTCCCTTCACTGTGGAAAAGGGCAGTTATTACTCCGGTACATAAAAATGGTGACTGTACCTCTAGTAGTAACTGTAGGCCCATCTCCATACTTCCTCCCCTCTCAAAAGCATTGGAAAAAATAGCTCCAGATCAACTTACTGAATACCTAGACTCTCACCACCTACTGTGCCAGCAACAGCATGGTTTCAGGAAAGGGCACAGCACAACCACCACCCTCCTAGAGTTTACCTCCTTTATCCATAATACCCTTGACCTGGGAGCCTTGGCTGGATCTGTCTATATCGATCTTTCCAAGGCTTTTGATACAGTTAATCACTGTATGCTCATAAACTCCATCCTCTCTGTTGACGTATCCCATGAGGCCTCTGGCTGGCTCTCCAACTATCTCCACAGACGTACCCAGCAAATGAAGATAAATATCACACTATCTACAAGCCTTCCCATCCTGTCGGGTGTCCCTAAAGGGTCCATCCTTGGCCCGCTACTTTTCTCACTATATTTAAACTCCCTGCCTGCAGCCACCACTGGGCATCTTCTCCTTTATGCAGATGATGTTGTGATCTTTAGTCGACATCCAGACCCTATTCATCTGCAAAAATCCTTACAGGACTCCTTCTCAGAAACAGAATCTTGGTTTGCCTCCCACAAGCTTGTCCTCAACTCCAAAAATATGAAGGTCATGCTATTTCTCCCACCATCAACATAAACACAACGCGGTCATCCCATCTATACAAAATTCCCAGGCTACCATGTTGGAACCAGTAACCAGTTTTAAATATCTAGGGGTCACCCTTGACTCAGCCCTCACCTTCCGTGAGCATATAGCATTGGCATGCTCTGCAATTAACATCAGAATTGGTCTCCTGTATAGATTTAGACCCTGTCTCCCTCCTGACACCCTCCATTTAGCCATCTCTAGCTCCATCCTTTCCCTAGTAGACTATGGCATAGTTATCTATGGTGCTGCCTCAGACACTGCCCTGTCCAGCATTAAACACACCCTCAATAAGGCCTGCCAGCTGGCCACAGGCAGTGATCGGATCAGCTCACGCATACCTGTGACCTCTACCAGCGGTCATCATGGCTAAACTTCCAGGTGTGTCTTGTCTATCAGGCCTGCTTACTGACCAAAAAAATCCAACTGGGCCTAGCCCCCTGGCTGTCTCTCTCTCCTCCAGCCACATCTGCTGAGATGGACCACAAGACACTCTGATTTTTAAATCTGAACTGCGTGACCACCTTTTGACCCACTCAAACTGTGATTGCAGATAACTCCCCAACAAGTTTAAAAGCTCTCCTGCTGAAAATGCACTCTGATTCAAATGTATGAGTTAACCATTTACACCTCTGTTGTTGCTCTATGTAAGTATTGCATACTATTGTCTCTGTATTTAATCTCTGTATTTGTTATACCCTGTATCTGTCTTTATTCTCTGTATGATATGGAACCTTTGAAAATGAGACCCTGACTCAAAGGGCTGTAATTCCTAGACTTTAAATAATCTAGTATCCACTTCTTCACTGATGATACAGTGCTATACATTGACGGATCAAGCCATTTTGGACCTCCAGAACGATTTTGACAGCCTCCAAAAAAATCTACTCAACTCGAAACTCCTGCTCAATGCCAAAAACTAAGCCCATGATTTTCTCTCCACTGGCCCCTCATCTCAAAAAAAACAACCCAGATAAGGTTCCTCACATAAGCACCCTTTTGGGAGAAGCCCTGGAGTTCATGGAACAATTCAAATACCTGGGGGTCTGGATTGACTACAAATTGTCCTTCATTGATCACATTGAAGAATTCACTAAGAAACTGCATCAAAGGTGCGGTATTTTCTTCAGGATCAAGCACTCACTAACCCAGGAGGCAAAAATCTCCTAGTCCAAGTTACCTTCTTGCCTCTCCTAGACTATGCAGACTTGCTACAATATATGGCCATAATGCTATCACAGCTCTCTCCAAGCTTGATAACCTATACCACAGAACCCTTAGGTTCATTTCAGATGCTCCTTATGAAATGCACCACTGCATCCTCTATTCTTCTGTAGGCTGGAGCTTCCTTAGCTTCAGGTGCTATTCTATGGACATATAAAGCAATCACTCATAAATTACCTCAATACTTCACAAGCTGCCTAACTCCCTGTATCCCTAGTGCCTATTCTCTCAGAGGTCTTACCATCTTATCTCTGGCTATCCCTAAAGTTAAAATGCACTTTGGTAGAGCCTCAATAAGCATCACTCTTCCTACACTCTGGAATAAGATCCGAAAAACCTTATGGCTCGCTTCCCCTGTCACGTTCTCCCTCTTCAAATCCTTGTTCCTGAGGACCTTCTCCAAGGTCTGTCATTGCTTCAAGTCAAGGTCTTAACATCATGATTTGTTACTGCTTTAAATTCTGGACTTAAACCTCAACCATTGCCTGAGGCGTCATGTGAGTCCTCCCTTGTGTCATTGTCCAAATCAAGGTCCCAACATCACGATCTGTCTTTGGTTCAAATATTAGACTTAAGCCCCAACCATTGTCTGTGACATCTGTTGTGTTTCTCCCTTAGAACAGTTCTTCCTCCCTAGGCCATCATGTCCAACCCTCTCCTATCTCATCTGACCTTCCCTCCCCACTCCCTATTCCCCCTTCCCTTCCTACCCCACTTGCCAGGCTATGCCTACAGTACTTATCAAAGGACTCTTACATCTCAGTCGTCTTTGCACTTTGATGCTAGATGAACTGCCACTCCTGCTCACTGTGATTCCTCCAATGATGCTTACTGTATAAACTTTAGCTCATTACCTTATATCCATATATCTGTATCTATGCAATTGTGTTTAAATGGCACTACCTCCTGTTGAACCTATTGCTATGTTCTGGTGGAAGTATCTTGTTACATGTGATGGTTGTATGTTATTATTACTATGTAATTGTTATGTACGTTCACTCCACCTGTTATGTCCAAACCCTGTTGGCAATTGTTTTGCCCCAGGTTCATCTTGTAAATGAGCTTGTCTCAATGATGTTCCACCTGGCAAAATAAAGATTTTGATTGATTGATTGATTGAAAAAAAAATAAAAAACAGTATTCCTTTGTTAATACCTGATAGAACTCTACCAGAAAGCCATCTAGTCCCAGAGCTTTACCTTTCTTCATTTTCTTGTTATCTGAGCTTCGTCTTCTGTAAAAAAATTTTTTTAACCTTTCTCTATCTAGGTCTGTTATTTCCAGAATTTTTATATTTTGCAATGTCATACTATTAAGGTTTCTTACTTGTGATTAATAAAACTAAGAATATTTTCTAAATTCCTCACTGATATTATGAGGGTCTGTTATTACTCTATCCTCAGTTTCTATTTCATTTATTATTCTATCTGATTTTTCATTTTGTAGTAGGTATGCAAGAATTTTGCTTGTTTTATCTACCTTTGAATAATATTTTGCTCTTGTTTTCATTAGTAACCTTTCTGTTTTTTTATTCGGTATTGTGTTATACTGTAATTTCAAATCCATTAATACCTGTTTATCAGTCTCCAACCCTGTATGTATATGTTTTTGCTCTGCTCGCTTTATGTCCTTTTCTATCTTTTCCATTTTTCCATAATTTCTTTCCTGTTTTTACTTGAGTATTGAATTATACTACTCTTAAAACTTCCTTCCTAACCTCCCATACATTATTTACAAATGTATCTGAAACTTTATTAAATCTTTCACAGTCCTCCAATTCTTTTTAATGTATTGTACACAATCTTGTACCAATCTCAGATCCATATTCCAACTCCTTACTGTCTTGTTCCTATTAATCTTTATCTGGCAGTTTATTGGTGAGTGGTCTGTTACATTGAATCCTTCATATGGTATACAGTAGACTTTGTATTATTTAATCATCAAAATATTCACAATTTCCAGTCTATTCTTGAATAGGTAATGCCTGTTTGAATAAAATGAGTATTCACATAAGGTTTCAGTTTTATATCTCCAATAATCAATTAGTCCAAAGCTTTCCATATTATCCAGGATAACTTTAGCTGATTTTTGACAGGGTTGAGTGGGAGTCCCCCTTGTCTAACTTGATATTTAATATAGTATTATAGTTCCCTCCTACTATATAAGATTCTGGAAACTCTGCCAATTTTAAGAAAAAAATATTGAAAAACGTATAATCATCTTTGTTCAGACCATATATGGTTGCTATTGTATATCTGTTGCCTTCAATCAGTATGGTACATATTAAATATCTTTCCTGGTCATCTATTATGTTTTTTTCAATACTTACATTTTTGCTTTTAGATATTATTGCTGTTCCTTTAGACATTCCATTTGATTTGGATTGTATTCCCCTCCTACCCCAGTACTTACAACATTTCTCAAATTCTTTCTTTGTCAAGTGGGTTTCTTTCAATAACAAGCAATCTGTTTTATGTTTTTTAGCATGTTATTATGCTTTTCCTCTTAATGAAGTCATTTACTCAGTTCAAGTTCCAACACATTATATTTAAACTAATTTTATTTGTTTTTTTACTGTATCTCTTTTTTCGTTATTCTTTTTTTCTTGCCCATTTTCCACCTTTCAATATTTTTATGGTTTGCACATCTACCTTAAAATAATTCCTAACCTTAATCCCCCTTTCTTAGTGTTCCTTCTCCCCAACCCTTCTAATTTCTTTCTTACTTACCCTCTACCTAAATCCCTATCCTCCCATTTCCCTTTTCTTGAGTTGGTATCCTGACCGCTCAGTGAGTTCAATTACCATGCACACTTACCATGCAAGGAAAACCGTGAAAGGGAGTTCCACACAAAGGGGATTACAGTGCATGTCGGGACCATGAAGGGGGGGTCAGAATCATGTAAAGTGAAGATGTGCAGGTGTTGTGAATTACTCCCTGTGTTGTGATATGTGCAACCTTGAAGTTAGTTATCTTTAGTTGGGGGGGGTTGTATGATGAAGGCCCCCATTAACAACAAGTGAAAACAAGTGAATAATGTTAAAAACAAGTGAAGAATGCTAGCAATCAGAATACAACTTTTTCCATGGGGTGGCATATAATTTCCAGCTACAGGTACGATCCGTGAATTGTAGCTCAAATAAATGTGTGTGCTGAAGTCTATCTGTTGTTGTGCTGTCATTTTTGATAGGTCTGTAGTAGTATTTCTCACCTGCCATTCTACATTGTATGTGCTATTTACTTGCACCGAGTTTGCTTTTGAGATGTAATATCAGTGCGGTACTGCTATATGCTGAAATTCGAACACTGCTTTATACCCCACTGATATGACATTCACTAAATTTTCATAGATCCTCTTGAGTCTACCTCCCCATAGACTCTACTTCTCATCTTAAATATCAAGACAAGACCTGCTTCAGTCTGCTCAGCATTTCTCTCGTCCATATGTTACTTCTGTTTCTCTCATACTTCAAAATGTTCCCTTCCCCTTTCAGACACTATATCCAGAAAAAAAATGTTCTCCCCTCATTCCTCTTGTCTGCACAGCTCCATCCGATTCCTCCAGTTTGTCCTAACGTATTCTTCTGTTCTCATTAATCAGGTTTCAGTCCTAATGTCACATGTACATATTCTTGTGCTTCTTCTAGAGAGTTCACAGTATGCGCATTACCTCTATATATTATTTCCAAAGTTGCTGGAGTTGGGTGGGAAAATGGAATTTTCTTATCTTATAAAAAAAATGTATTTCTTTGTATGCATTGCTCTTCTTCTGCATCTCTGGTCCCAAATCTGAAAATATTAATATTTCTTTGTTGTCTATCATAACCGTTTTGCTCCTTCTTGAGGATTGTAGCATTAATTCTCTGTCTTGATACTTCAGGAATTTTACTAATGTGATTCTCGGATATTTGTAGTTTGGATTCTGTCTTGCTGGTGTCAGATGAGCTCTATGCAATTCAATCTTTTCTTCTGGGTATTTCCTCCCATTAAGCTCTGTCGGTCATTTCTCATAGAAATTTAACATATCATTCTTTTCTTTTTCCTTCTGGGATCCCTAATATTTTTAGGTTGTCTCTTCTTGCTCTCCATTCCAGATCAGTTATTATATCTTTCATCTCCTAAATTTCTTTCTAATAAACATTTACTTCTCCTTTAATTATTGGTACAGTGTCTTCCACATTTGATAGCCTTTCTTCTAGTTGTGTTACTCTACTAGTTATATCCTTGACTTCTCCTTTTAGTCCTTTGATTTCTTCACATACTCCTTCTAAGTTTGCTTCCACTCTATGAAACCCTGTTCTAATTTCTTTCAGTAAGTTTTCCCAAAATTCAGGATTCAATGCCTTTGAGCATTCTCCTCCAGTTTAACTATCTGAGATCTTCTGCATCACCTCTCTTGTTTCCTCCTCCCTTCCTCTGGGCTCTCTAATCCTTCATATTCCTCCATGTCTTCTCCAGTAATGTCTGGTGTCTCCTCTGGTAAGGTAAACCTGCTTTTATTAGCTTCTCCCTTCTTTTGATTGCCCCTTTCTCCTATATGAAAGGGAAAGAAAACATTGTTTAACCAGGAGTAGCACACTAAGCCGAAGTTTGTTTCCAGATGTGACCTGGGAGCACAAGGAAGTTAAGTGACTTGCTCAGGATCACACAGTATACACCTAGGTGACTGTGGGATTAAAACCCAGGTCTCCAAATCTGCAGCTCAGAGCCTTCACCCACTGCACTATACTGCCTCCTCTAAGGGAGACTTTTGCCCTGGACTCAAGAGAGACCACTTTTGCCAAGATTGGTAATTCAAGTGTGAACCTTTTCCAACTGAACACTGAGTTAGAACTAGTTAATTCAGTTACAAGGTGCTTTGTTTTGCACTTTTCCTTTTCTTCATGACTGCAAGCATTATGTATATATATTCTGTTTTATGTATTGTACTTATTTTCTATTTTTCATTTTAGTAAACTTTGATTTTCCTTAAACCTGCCTGAAACATATTCTCATTTTGAGTGTGAATGGTGGGACAGTATTGATAATTCTGATATAACTGTTAACTTGCTTAGTGTGTCACCATATAAAGCCACACTAACAAGGATCTGTGTAAAGATCCAGCAAGGTAAGAAAATACCAGCATCTCAACTGAGTCAGTAGGGGGTTATGAACCAGGTTGGTTGTATGCAGCTGGGTCAAGAATTGCACTGCTTTCCCTGAAGAGAGTGTGATAGTTGGACCTGTTACCTGGGTGTGCTAGCTAAAAAAAAGGTTCATAATTGAGCCCAGAACTCAAGACTGGTAGTTTGCTCAGACCCAAAACAAACAGAAGGGTTTCCTCATTTGTCCCTTGTTCATGAATCACACTTCAAGGTTGGGCACTATGGGAGCAGAGGGCCTGACCCCCGAAGTGGATTTGTGACAGATTTGGTAGAATTAGAGTATTTATTTACCGTTCCATCTTTCTTTCCACTCACATCCCCTCTCATTCCCCTTATCTGGTCCATCTTGGTTTGGTTCTTCACTTTGTCCTGGTTTATACTGAATCTAGCTGGCACAGCCTGAAGCTCTTTCTGTTTTCCATTTTGCAGCATATCTTTCCTTTTTATAGTGCCATCTGCAGATCTTTATTGATTTTATCTCACAGCCTGTAAGTTACTGGTATTTCCTATGTTCTCTGCCTCACTTATAGAATCCATATATTTTCCTGTTGCCAGCATCTTGGCTGTTTGTTCAGAAATAGGGGTTTTATTCTGAGGTGATATCTGGGAGTTACCTTCTTGTGTGAAATCTTTTATAGATTCATGCCAGTCTGTGACATCTATATCTTTTTGTTCCATTGCCCATCGTGCTTTGGCATCATCTTTTTTAACACTTTTTTGTTTAAGCTTTTGTAAATTTTTATTTTCCATTTGTGAAGTTGTACTGCTATCTTCCATCCTTTCTGTAGAACTAGGTGCACTTCTTGCTTTTCTTGCCAGATTGTCTTCCAGCAGTTTTTCTATACTGTTTTTGCTTTCTTCTTTACTAGT
Source organism: Neoceratodus forsteri (assembly GCA_016271365.2). Taxonomy (NCBI): domain Eukaryota; kingdom Metazoa; phylum Chordata; order Ceratodontiformes; family Ceratodontidae; genus Neoceratodus; species Neoceratodus forsteri. The sequence goes on from JADMNL010000024.1 coordinate 137,450,187, forward strand.
CCTCTGTTCTGGCTTCATGAGATAAGATCTTATTTCTTTTACATTTTTAGGTTTAGTTCCAATTTTTGCTCTACTCTAAAACAGTATCCTTCTGTTAGTTTATCTGTCAAAAGGGGAAAAGTTGAGGGCTATATATAAATAACGCTAGAGGAAAAAAAAATTTTTTACTTGGCCCCTTTTTTCTTATACTCTATCTCAGAGTCTCAGTATCACCAATGGGCCCTATGTACCATGTCAACATGCCATGGAAATTGGACACATAGGCATACATATGAGGGAATGCCATGCAGTGGGGGTCCTGTGGATCCCTGGCTGCATTTATCAAATGTGCGCTGGCCAGGTGTGCACCCTATTCCCTAGCTGCTTGGGCAGCTATGCACCAGGGCAGTCCAGGGGGAGAACTTCATGTCATTCACATAGGCACACTGTGCTGTGCACAGGGAGATGCAGGAGGGGGACCCTGCCACAACCTCAGTATGTGCTGAACTCCACAGACACAGAACCCCACTCAGTCCTGGCATCAGGGTGTAAACCCCCCCACAACAGAATCCCTGCCCTGGTCCTGTATGGCAGCACACCCCCCTCCAACACAACCAAGTCCTGGCCCTGGTCCAGTAAGAGAGAACATCACCTCAAGCATACATCAGTGCCCCAGCCCCAGTCTGGTATGAGAGATGACCCTTCCCCCACACATATCAGTGCCCCGGCTTCGGTCCACATGTCAGTGACCACCCAACCAGAGCCCTGTCCTGGTGGATCCTAACCAGTACTTCACATTCTGACCACCCTCTGTCCCATGATCCCAGTCCCCCTGCATCCTCATTGGTCATCAGTGGCCCCCTAGCCCCCCACTGCACCAACACCACTTCCTGTCCCCATATGTTCAAGTCAGTGCCGCGGTGATGGATGGTGAGTGGCACATCCCTCCACACACCACCTTAGCCACCTGTCACCTGACTGATGCTGTGAGCATGCTGCCTATTTATAGAAGCAGCCCTATAAATAGGTAGTGTGCTCACAGCATCAGTTGGATGGTGGGTGGCTGAGGTAGTGCGCAGAGAGCTGTGCTGCTCACCATCCATCACTGCAGCACCAACTTGCAGGTACAGGGGATGGAGGGTGGTGTGGTTGGTGCTGTGGGGGGGCACTGACCACCAATGGGGGGCAGGGGAGCCAGGATCATGGGTCAGAGTTGGTCTGAATGTGAAGTACTGGGCAGGGTCTGCCAGGATGGGGCTTTGATTGGAGGGGGTCAGTGACATGCAGACCAGGGCTGGGGCACTGATGTGTGTGTGGGAGGTGATCTCTCATACTGGACCAGGGCTAGAACTTGGTTGTGTGTGTTGGGGGTGGGCTGCCATATGGGACTGGTGCAGGAGCTCTTATGTGGGGGGGAATCTGTGCACCAGGTGAGGTGTAGTACTATGGGGTGGGTAATGGGAAGGGAGATCACCAAACAACGGGGACCTACTGCAGGTTGCCTGGGTGCCTGAGTGTGCTATGCATACATCTGGACCCATGCCTTTCTGCACTCCCCTGCTCTTGCAGAGTAGGGGATCCACTCTGGGATCCAGGACGGGGATCTGATTGGCTGCCCGCCTGGGTCTGCTACTCCGCCCCCATTCACCCTCAGCAATCTTGCACACTGGGGGGAGGGGCAGACAGGTGACCAACGATAGTGCATACCTGCCTGTGCACACATGGGCAGGGTACACGCCTGTGATGCATACTTTCCGCCCTTTCATGCATAGGCACCAGCATAAGTAAAAATCAGAAGCACATGAAAAGGGGGATCCAAAAAGATTATCTCTGTAAATATTTAGTCCGTCCTGCCTTTCTCCCTTATTCAGTCAATCAATCAATCAATCAAAATCTTTATTTATCCAGGTGAACATCATTGAGCGAGGTTTATTTGCAAAATGGACCTGGGTACAACAAGGTCATGCACAAGAAGGGAAAAAACATACATAGGTGTATATATATATATATGTATATATGATCACAATGCACTAACAATACATAAGGAATATGGTGCAACAGATAATAGTCATACACAAGAGAACATGTCATAGGAGAATCATATACAAATTTCAATACCCATATATAGCTATATTAATGGAGCATGACCCGAGAGAGCCAATTTCTAAATACTGCACGAGAACAAGTATATCAGAGGGCAGGAAAGGGAAGAATAAGTGGGTGGAGGGTAGTAATGCAGTTTGAATGAATAAGTTAGAGTTGTAGGGGCCTGAACCAGGAACCAGGATCAGGCAGTATAAAGCTGGAAGGGTGAAAGGATAATGGCATAGGTACAGAGGAAGGCATCCAGAGTGAGGGATACTAGGGGTAAACTAAGGGATATAGAGTGATAGGAGTAGGGACAGGTGGGTGACAAAGGGGGAGCTAAAGAAGAGGGACATGCAACTCAATCTGCTATCTGAAATAGGGAACATCCACCACAATGGGGGAAGAGGGGAAAATACACAGGAGAGCTGTGAGGACTGGACAGGGAAGCTAGAAAGCAGGAACAAAATTCACATGAAGGATGAGTTTACAGATGTAAATAAGAAGAGAGTAAGGAGAAAGGAAACCTACAACACAGAGTAGGCAGACAACTGCAAGATTAGAATAAAGGGAAACAGTTGCAAGACTCCTTAATGAGAAAAGAGTAAAGGGTCTTGAAAGTAGTAACACTGACAGGAGTACTCCGCTTCAATGCTTTCTGAAGATTGTTCCATAGGGAGGGCAGCCCAAAGCTTATGGCCGCTCCACCAAAACGTGATTTGACTTCGGGGACTGTCAAGGAGATGGATGTAAAGCTCCTCAGGGCATACTTGCCTAGCTGGTTTAAGGGGACGCAGTCTGCAATGTATTTGGGGAGCTTATCGGAGATCACGCTAAGGGTCCATAAAGCAGCATTCCTATTCCGTCTATACTGGAGGAAAGTTCAGCCCACGGCTGCATATAGTGAGCAGTGGTGCGTAGTGAAAGGAAGCCCCATAATAAATCTCAGGGCTCTGTAATACAGCGTGTCCAGTTTTGAGAGGTAAGAGGCAGGACAATGACTGTACAAGAAATCTGCATAGTCAATCAAGGAGAGAAACGTTGTTTGGACCAAGCGTAGTTTAGCACCCCTTGTTAGATAGTGACTGATCCTGAAAAAAAAAGCTTAACCTTTGTCGTAGTTTTTTAGTAAATCCTCTATGTGCTCTATAAAGGAGTGCCTATGATCCAGCCAAACTCCCAAGTATTTGAATTTTGAAACAAATCCAATTTTTCTCTGAGAATTGTAGAAATTTGCAGCACTAGTCCTACGTCGACCAGGTTAGCTACATGTACCAGAGGAGAGAAAAGCATCACCTTGGTTTTCTTAGCGTTGAACAAAAGCTTTTTATTTAGGAGCTGTTTTTGTAATAAATTAAATTCAGCTTGCAGGTCTTTACATGCAGCTTTTGGGGTGGAGCGGCTCAAATAGAGTACTGTATCATCTGCAAACAGATGAATGTTGGCCCTAGTTACACAGACATCACTGTTATTGAGATATATAGCAAACAAAATGGGACCTAATATAGATCCTTGAGGAACACCTCTTAGAAGTGGTTTGAGGGTTGAGAAGTCACCTTCAGCCTTTACTTGTTGAAGATGGTCAGAGAGGTAGTTGTTAAACCACCACAAGGATAGTGTATCCAACTCTGTTGCTTGCAAGGAAGAGTGTAGCAGACTACGGTCGACAGTGTTGAAAATTTTGCTTAAGTCTAAAAATACAGCACAAACATAGTTGCTATTGTCCAATTCTCTTTGCCAATTGTTGGTCACATTTGCAAGAGCTGTAATAGTGCTATGTTTCACTCTGAAGCCTGATTGGACAGGATTTAGGAGATTCATAGATTCTAGGTATAGTCTCAGCTGATTACTTACAATTTTTTCCAACAGTTTAGACAGGATGGGAAGAATAGAAATTGGCCTATAGTTGTTAAGATTACAGGGGTTTCCTGACTTAAACAGAGGAATGACATGTGCCATTTTTGAGCTGGAAGGGATGATCCCTTGGGACAAGGATAGGTTAAATAAGTGAGTAACAGGCATAGCTATCACATGCTGTGCCATTGTGGTAGCCCTCTTTCTCCCCCCTGGTTATTACATGCCCAACTCGAGGTGTAAACTTAGCCCATCTATCTCTTCTCTATTTTTATTTTAAAGTCTATTGCACAACAGCACTTTTTCCAAACCTATGCTTTCTTCTCCTTATTCCCTGTACTTGTTTATGTTCTGTCCCTGTGGTGTCTTACGTTGCATTCAGATTGGCCAACTGCTGCTACGTACTCCATTTGTTTTCCGTCTATTTTCATACTCTAATTCTCATGCACTACAGCACCCCTCTCTTTCCTTAAAACATTTTAGGTTATTTTTTTGAGAAATGGCATGGGTAGAAGAGCCATTTTTCTGACATCCTGATAGCGAGTGAAGCTGTATACCGCTTGCACCTTTATGCAGGATGTGCGGTATCTGAAAAATGGCTTACACAGTGTTTGGTCCTGTAGCAATGACAGGAACGAGTGTACAGGACAAAAATAAAAGGGTTAGACCTTTGTGGTTGGCTGGGAATGGCACAAGTGACCCGAACTAGATGATATATGTGGAGGATTAGCTAAACGTTGCAAGAAAAAAAGATTGTACAAAATGCCAGTTGGACCCGTATGGTTTTCTCAGTTGGCTTGTGTGTCCAGGCATTGTATCTCCTTAAATTAAGATAACTTCATAAAGATATAGTCCTGAAACTGATAGCTTTAAAAACAATTTAAATAGCACTGTATTCTAGAATTACAAGGCAAATACAATGTATGCAAAATGTATACAACCTGTGAATGTTGTAACAGACTTCTAGGTCCAATCACAGTAATGTTCCTTGCATGGTGCCCTCTCCTATAGGGAGTCAGCGGCACCTTCATGCATTCTTTCATAGGGTGACATGGTGTGTTTTTTCATTAGTTGGGGAGGAGTTTGTCTATAATCTAGCCCACTTTTATGTTATCTAGATAATATTATATTTAGGAATGTTATTTTGTCTGTGCTGATTTAATAATCATGGATTATTCAGTCTATATTAAGCTTTAATTAGTCCTCACATAATGAATGGTATTATAAATAAACATTTTATTAATGCTTTGTATTAATAAGAGGGTGTGGACTCACATAGTAGGAGGAGCTTCTCCCTTTAAATGAAGCTAACCTCAGACATGAAGTCAGATGCTGTCAAGGAGAGTTCCTGTGAGGACTTCCTGGTCTCTGTTATACTATGATTGCACAAGATCATGTTCCACTGCTAGACCCTTGGCAGGGAAGTTGTACTGTTTTGAAGTTTGGTTTTGTTTTGTTTATTTTCGGAAGTTCGCTGCTGTAAGCTGTTATTCCTTTTATTTATTTTTATTTTTAATAAAAGTCATACCTTTTAGGTATGTTGTACCAAATTTATTGATTTCTGTGTGACCTGATTTGTTCAACCCATGACAGCCATTTTCAGAAAATATGTATCTAGAGAGTCAGCACCAGCACTTTTCTTTGTATCCAACTTCAGTAGCAAATCTTCTACTTCTTTGAGAGCGGTAGGATGCAGGGAGAATCTTGAATCAATGACAAAAGGTTCCACATCTTGAGCGCCAAGCTGTAGGCTTGCAGTAGTGTTATTAAATGCTAGACCTGCAGTCACAAAGTGGTTGTTGATGGAATCCAATACCTCCAGCCTGTCACTAATAATATCGGCGCCAGAGGTGACCTTGTCTGGTAGAGAGTTTCCAGGTATGTAACCAGACAGATCCTTAAATGTTTTCCAGAATTTAGTTGGATTCTTGGTGGCAGCATCAAATTCAGTGCGATAATAGGTCGCTTTTGCATCTCTAATCATTTTGGTGCATAGATTCCTAGCCCTTTTAAACTGGCACCAGTCTGAAGAGGTCTGAGTTTTGCGTGCTTTTTCCCATAACTTGTCCCTCTCTAATAGTGCAGATGTAAGTTCCAAAGTGAACCATCGACAAGTTTTTTTTGTTATACAGACTTTTATTATGGGGCATATTTGTTTAAGGGCATATTTGTTTAAGATTATTTCATTGAAAATGTCGTAAGCCGATTGCACAGTTTTTGCCAGATAGAAATCTTGCCAGCGCAGGGAATATTTCAGTTCATTGATGTAGGCAAGTAAGTCAGAATTCCACCTAGTTCTCTTGGCTGAGAACTTTGGGGAGGATGCTGGTTTATTGATTGACCTCATACCGGCGATGAAGCAGTGATTACCGATGTCAGCAAGTAAGAAGAAATGTGGTTTACTTATTAAAATAACATCCAGCAGTGAGCTATTGCCAGGGTTCTTTTTGTTGACATGTGTTGGTTCGTTGATAAGTTGCATTAGCCCATGTGTATCACAAAAGGAACAAAGAGGTGTTGAGGCATTAGATAGCCAATCAAGGCTGAGGTCTCCAAGGATGATTGATTCTAGCATCCCTTGCCCAAGGACGGTGCTAAGATGCGTTAGGAGCTGTAGACTGGCTGAAGGGGGTCTATAGCACCCTATTATACGCAATGACATATTGGGTGAGATCACAACCTCAAGAGATACACATTCAAATTCATTCATGACTGTTGTAGAGTCAAGACAAGATGATGTAAATGTATCCTTGATGTAAATGGCTACCCCTCCTCCTCTAGAATGCCTATCTGCTCTAAATAGTAGATAGTTTGGAATATTAATCTCTCTGTCAGGAGTAGCAGGTTGTGGAGATCACTGAGATATCTGGTGCAGTGTGGCAGACCCATGAATGGATCATGGATATCTTTTTTAATAGGCTGCATATGTTAACATGAAGGAAACTCATGCCTTTGAGGTTAGCAAGATCTGCAGGCGACGTGATGGCATATGGTGGCCCAGGATTGAGCTCTACGTTGCCTGAGCATAATAATAGGAGAAGCAGAATCTTTAGATTAAGAGTTCTGGCATTTTTACTTCTGCACATTTTAGTATCTAGGGTAGGCAGGTCCCCCCTTGTAATGCTCTTCTGATTGAGTATAGTGAAGACTAAGACCTTGACTGCAATGTGCAGTGCAGATTCAGCCTTAGGGGAGACGGGTGCCATGCATTGCAGAGGTAAATCGGTTCTAGTTCCACCAGGAAGGATACAGCAAGAGTAGTACTGAAGAGGTGGGAGGTTGTATATACATAGATAGCCAAGGGGTGAGTTGTTGATCATGTGGCAAAATAGTAATGCATCATAGTCTCCACAAACATTATCTTGTGAGCCTTGATCAATGCCGCATGGCACAAAAAGGAGGAAGGGCCATAGCAAAAGACTCTGAGTACTCCACATGATGGATCCCAATGAGGGACACAGATGCTAGATTTAACAGAAGGAAGATTTACCTCTGACGGAAGCAGAGAGCATAGATACTAGATTTATCAGAAGGGAGATTTACCTCCAAAGGATGCAGGGACTGAAATATAGAAATTAAGAATATTATCTAGTGATAATGTTATCTGTGGATGTAGGCAACACAAGGCAGAGCGGTAAGGCTGAATACCAGTGCAGAGTGAGGAGTTTAACGATGATCCAAGTTGCTAGGCTCAGGAATTCTGCCTGCCCTGAGGCTCACCTTTAGAAAATATGAGGAGAGAGAAGAGAAGAGAAGCACGCCTTAAAAAAGATATGAAGAGTAGGAGGAGAGGAATGAAACAGAGCCGTTGTATCATAGGAGGGTGAGACCTGGATGGGCGTGATGTTGTAGGGGCGTGGAGGAGTGTAATAAAGATTGAAAGGGGAAGGGTGGGTGGGCGTAAAGTTGCTGCTTATTCATAGCCAGCTCCATTTACTTTAAGTACAAAGTTCTCTGCCAGTACTGCTTAAACAGCCAATAATTCAGCAAGTCAAAATTTAAAGTCATTTGAAGGGAAAGATTGTTTTATGTAGGGTTAAATAAAATCTGTTTTTATTTTTGGGGGATTTCCCATTTTTTCCCCCAGGGCAAATCCCCTGGTTACTTTTCTAGTTCATGGAATCCCACCTCCAGTATCCATATCTTTTCAAGCTTGTGTCTGAGGTTAAGGGGAGAAGCTTCAGACCTTTTAAACAGCCTCTGCCTGCGATATGCCAATAAAGTCAAACTCTGCCTAGACAATGGCTTAATTCTCAATCTAGTTTCAGATAATTTTGAGAGTAGCTATCAGCAATTTTTCATTTGTAGAAAACAGAACAGATCTTCTATGTCAGAGCCTGCCTGGAACACTGCTGCTGTGTTTAAATTTTCTACTCCTTTATTATTGTGGCTTCAGTCTCCGAACCATCAAGATTTATAGATGTTAAAATTCACAGCAAACTTGGAAAACTCTAATTGCTTGTGTGCTTCAATTATATTATTCTCCACCCCTACTACACTTAACTTAACCAGGAAGAGTGCCTGTTCTTTTAGCTTTTTTACTAGCTAGGTATTCCCTTGTCCTCCCCTTACCCTTTTCGTAACTGCTTTTTTTTATCAGAAGGGAGAACTAAAACTACCAAAATTTTCCGTGTTTTTCCCAGAGTAAATCTTTTTATCCCTTCACTGGTACCTGGAAGTCCAGCTTTGTTGTCTGTTTTTCCCAAATTTGTCCCTAACGATACTGATAGGAAAGCCAGTTTTGTTAAAGATTCCCTATTCAGGTATTTTTTTAGATAAAATCAAAATTTGCTCTGGCTGGGCTTCAGTCGGCAATAAACTCAGAGGCAGGTGTCAGCGGCATTCACAAAAGTGGAACAGAACAGGTTTTAATATGTGTCAGAGCCTACCCAGAGCTTCAGTTCTACAGTTAAAGTTCCCGCCTCAGCAAGTACAGCTCTGTTTCCCAAAGTGTCAAAGAAAGTTGCAGCTATGGACAAGAATAGGGAGTAGAAAAATGTGTACTTATCTTCTAGTGTCCTTATTTCAGCATGAGTTTCATACTCATTCCAATCTTGGAAGCAGCGCTATTCAATTCTATTTCTCCAGTGTCCTTGGGCTTGACAATGCTATGTCATGCAGCCTCACTCTCAGGTGCTATCTTTGATCTTCCCCCCCCCTTGAGTGGAAACATTTTAAATAAATAAAACAAGGGACTAGGTTTGAGGCCACCCATGACCTTGATCGCAGCAATGGGGATGGGGTAATCTCCAACGTGAACTTTAAAGAACTTGTGGGAGGCAATGACCACAACTGGGTTAACCCCTCTGTGGTGACAAGGAAGACTAGCATTGCCTCAGCTACCAGGATTTGGAACTTCAGAAAGTCAGACTTTGTAAGTTAATACTGCCATGGATACCCCTCCCACAGTTGTAAGAGTGGCCTAACATATGAGAACCATGAACCAAAGGTAATCAACTCTGAAACCCTTAAAATGTGAGATTGCAGTTCTGAAACCCTTAAAATGTGAGATTGCAGTTCTGAAACCCTTAGAATGTGAGACCACTATTACAACCAGAAGAGTGGTTTCTACAACTATATTAATATCTTATTGACTGAGGTAGATCATTAATTTCCTAAGATTTAAACAAAACTCCTCCAAACACGTCCTTTTCCAAGGCAACTGTGAGTGAGGCACTGTTTACAGAATGAGAGTGTCTTACACGCAAGAGAAAAGAACACAGAACCGTAAAAACATGGAGATGGACTGATCACCGGCTTGGGGTCAGGAAGTAGAGGGGTGTGGTGGGCAGGCACTACTCTGAGTAGAGAATGGTACTCAGTGGTGTTCCTCAGGGATCAGTGGTGTGGACACTGTTGTTCTTATCAATTATCTGGAAGTGTGGGTCTCTAACGAGCTGTTTAGGTTTACTGGTATCACTATGCTGGCCAGGGCGATTGACTCAATTCAGGGTTGGGAGAAACGTCAGGAGGACCTGTACAAGCTGGATGATTGATGGGACTCCATGAGTCAGATATAATGTATCCAAATGAAATGTGCAACACTTAAGGAAGAAAAATTGAGGTACAGCCTACAAACTGTGTGGGTCTCCTCCTGCTGTCATGGAGGAGAAAAAGCACCTGGGGTCATAATAGACATGGGGATGATGCATTAGAAGCAACAAGCAGGCAACTGCAAAGAGGCCAACAGAATGCTGGGGTGCATCAAAAGGGCCATGGATGTCATCTTGCCTCTTGAAAAGGGCCTAACTGGGGCCCTACGTGGAGTACTGCATGCAAATCTGGGCTATGATGAAGGACACAGAGGCCATCGAGAGGGTGCAACACAAGGCCACCAAAATGATCAGGGGTATGGCAAACAAAGTTATGAGGAAAGGCTTGTGTCACTAAACATGTTCATGATGAAAAAAAGAAGTCTGAGAAGGGATATGATCTCAGCTTTCTGCATACTCAATGGTATTGACAAGATCAAACAGAGATGTTTGATCTGGTGTCCTCCAGCAGGACATGGAGATGTCCTTAAGGCTTAAGCTCAGAAGTGGTAAATTCAGGAGTAATGACAAAAATCCCTTCTTTTCCCAGTGGGTAGTGAACCTATAAAACAGCCTACCAGTTAAGATAGTGGAAATGGAGACGGCACAGGCCTTCAAGGTAAGCCTGGACAAAGTTTTGCTTACCACAGGAATCACTGGATACCCTGGGTAGTAAAGTGGGTATGGAACATCATTAAGTTATTACATATTTACACAACATATGCATTTATATCTGCTAATGAAGCAGGAGTGGACATGGTGGACATACCAGCAGAGTCCGTTTCAACCTCAAATTACTGTTACTATGTTAGAGGAGTTCCATTAAAACGTCAAAACAGCATGGCAAACCATGGGAGGAAACAATTGTAAAGAAAGAAGCTCTCAACCTAATAAATTCTCTTACTTTTTCCAACAATTGTAATTCTTTATTCTTCTTCCTATTTTATTTGTATGCTCCCTTTAAATATCAAACTGTTAATGTTTTGAGATAATCCTGTTTCTTCTTCGGAGCAAAGAAGGGCTGAATAAAAAATACAAAAAGTGTAAATTTATTTAAATAACATAAAATATTTAGTTACCATAATTCAAAAATCTAAATAAAATGAATAATAAGATATGATATAAGCAGGGGGAGCAAGCCTGCTAAATTCCTGTAGAATAATTTTATATTTATGTACATTTTACTTTTATTTCGTGCTTAGTAATTTTTATCTGTTTAAAAATGGGTGGGGATGACAGAAAATTGAACTGTTAGCAAATTAAACATAAAGTTCTTTAACTATTTAACAAATAACGTCTTTCTAAAATTATAGGTCTCCATGCACTATGCCAATGTGCCACATAAACTGGGCACGTTGGAATAGCTACATTGGAATGCCATGGAGCAGGGTCCCACAGATCCCATGTGGCATTCACCAAGGGTGCACAGGGCAGGTATGCAACCAATCCCCCTGGCCACATGGACAACAATGTGACAGGGTGAGCAGGAGTTGCCTGGGGTCATGCATGCACTCTGCACCATTCACAACAGTGCAGAGTGCTGTGTGTGGGGTGCACACCTTATACTGGGTAACACTCTGCCGTAAGGTATACGTGCCCCCCAGGAAGCCGCCACTGGGCTGTGGTGAGAAAGATGGGGAACAGCAGACCTCTTCAAAATGCCACCCCAGCCCATGGGGACCTCAGGGAGGGCTGGAGGCAGCCAACTGGGCACCTGCTGCCCTTTTACAGCCAGCGCACAGCGTGTCAACTTCTACCATCTGCGCGCTGTGGGTACAAGAGATCCACTAGCAAACTGGGTCTTGGAATCCCATTAGATGTGCATCCAGTCCATGGAACAGTCCTCCATGCACCTGCATGCCAGGGGGGCGTGGCCACAGCCAGGTGTCTGCTGTTAGTGAATGCCGGTATGGGTTCACCTGTCCGCAGTTGCATAGTTATGCAGTAGGGCTACATGCCTCTGGTGCATACCCTCTGCACAATAGTGCATAACACCCATAGTTTTTTTTAATTTGTACTAACTCACTTGATGTGTTTTTAGTGAAATCTTAACTCTCTACATTCATGGACTTTGTTCCATTCATATGCTTTCTGTATTCTCTCTCTGTCAACATAAGAATGTATTCATTTAGAATCCTTAAATGGTAATTGTTGGTACGATCATTTGAGAATTAAGCTGTGTTATGTAAAACTTACCCCCTCCTTGTTGTTATTCATTTATATGGAGCAGGTAAATAAGATATATCTGCAGGCTTTGAATGAGCCAAGAATAAAGCATTCTCCATCGCCATTGCCAGCAACGTCAACTCTGCCACTAGTTTGAACTTCCTTTCTCTATGGAAGCGGAAGGGGCCAGGCCGCAGGCAATCACACTACTGGGTAGTGTGATTATGTCATTGAATAACATAGCCCTGCAGCCTGGTCGCTATGGAAATCACACTTACTCCCCAAAGGGAGATCACCGCAAGGTGAACGAGTGGTCCCCCTTCCATGTTATTTGTATCAAACTATCTTCTAAGTATGTGTTTTTAAAGCATTGGTAATTAGCCACAATCTATTCTTTTTAAACCATACATTACAAAAGGTAAAATTTTGTACTGAATTAGGGAAAGGGAATTCGAGATTGTAATTTATCTTAGCTTATTCTGGCAAAGCTATTCTAAGTTCTTATTAGCCAGCAGTTAATCATTTTTAGTACACACGAATCCCAAACCGATTATGGCAGAGAACAACAAAATATTTTTATTTTTTTAGGCTTTTGGCCAACTGTATTCAACACTTCTTTCTGCAGTGGCAAATCAGCATGCTTTAAGATCACACAAAAAAAAACATGGCAGGAGCAAGAATTTTGAATCAGATGATACCAAGGACTAAACATGATACTATATGAAGAGATTTGGATTTTGCATTACTGCTAACAAAGTTACAGAGTGAGAAAAATGAAAGGTAGTTCTGCCGAGTGTTTGTGGTAAGAACTCACTACCAGAGTAAATCTTCTATGACTGGCCAAAGCTTTAAGTTCAGTGCATGAGCTTGGGTGCAGGGACAGTCTGACTCCATCGTAGTAGGGAACAGTCAGCACTACGAGCCTCACATCCAAGTGTGGGGATGGTCCCAATTTGCGCTTTGTGTGCAAAAACATTTTTTTATTGACTGCTTACTACAGTACAGTAGATTGTATCAGACTGCAGTTGCTAGAAACTATTTGAGTCCCACTTTAGAATATGGAACTGTAGTTTGGGGGGTCAGCATCTGTTGGGATTATAAACAAATGAGAAATTCTTTATAATGTAATCTGTCTCTTTGCCACTGACAGTCCACATAGAGAACATTGCTGTAAACTGTATGAAAAAATTAAATGGTTACCACTAACAGAAAGATATTTCTCAGTTAATGCAACTTATGTATAAAAATATAAAACTGAGTGACAGAAATCCACTATCAGACTTGTTAATCGCCAACAGAGCAAACAGAAACCTGAGATCAGCTGAACAGGCCTGGCTGGAACTGCCATTATGCAAAACATAAGTCGAAAAGCATTTTCTTATTATGCAGTGAAAAAATGGAAAGAGTTGCCGGACAAGATCAGAATAGTTTCATCCACCCAAGTTTTTAGCCAAAACTGTTAGATCATTTGTCATTCACATCCCTATGCTGATGTATGTAGTCTTTCATGAAAAACATATTGTCTGTACAGTTCTACGTAAGTGTAATTGTTTGTCTAGTGCTGACAAATATATAGTTTTATATCAGAGATTTATTTAACTCCAAAAATTGATCAGTGTTTTGCTCATAAAAGTGCTAAAACATTGTGAAAATGCATAACACTTGCCTCACTGTGTTTAACAAACATAACACTTCTAGAAAACCTATATAAATACTCTCTGTACAGTTAGCATTGTTCCAAGAAAAAAATTGATAATCAATTATTTAAAACCCTGTATATGCCTGCTTTTCAACTCGAATCTTGTGCAACATTGATCAAATTTATAATTGTGAATGTATATGCATTTTGTAAATCATTTATAGAGAAGCTGTGTTTTCTAAAAACACCCAGGTCATGCCCGTAAACAGATTTCTTGTCTAGTGTACTTAGCTGGTTAAGAAATAAAACTGATTGATTGATTTTGCAGACTTACAAGCTGATATTTTCTACAACTAGAAACCCAAGAATTCTCTGCAGCTGACATTAGAGGAGGGCTGCATCAGTGGGAGATTCAACAGCCTGCACTGCATGTTTTAAGCCTGTGGAGCACACCCTCACGCTGTTCAGTTTATGACATCACAAGCATGGGTGCGTGTTGGCCAGTTCAGGAAGTGGTAGCGTTTTGTCTGTTGACTCCACAGAGCCATAAATGATCTATTTTTTTTTTCAAATAGAAGCAGCAGTTCATTAAAAAGTATGTTTAAGTCATCTTGGGGCCAGGTAAGGGTTCTTGTATGTTTGGGATGGTCCTTACTCGGAAGCTGCTCTTTAAACATAATGTAAAAGAAAAAGGTTGAAGGTAGCTATTATTCTTCTCTCAGTAAGAGACAATCAGACAATGTTCATATATCCTGAAATTTATTGCATAACCCAAAATGTTTCACCCTCCAATAGGACTTTTCTAAGGTTTTTTTTCACGTGTTCTAAATAAAACAAAAACATGTATTTACTATATCTTCCTTGGTGTACATATTAAATTTGCTGTTTAACATTGCTTAAAAAAATAATGAAAATAAAATGTACAAGGCGTTTCCCCATATACTGTATTCATATACAGTATATTTCACCTGGTACAGTCACTTTAGTTTCTGCTGCTGTTTTTTTTTTTAGTTTTTAAATATTTAACTTGGTTCTGAATGACCAATAGAAATCTCTTTTTAGTTATTTTAACATTAACTCTTCTGTTATACTGTATACTTTTCACCACCACCATTTCTGCATTTTGATTTGTTCAAGTGGTAAGCTTTCACCATTGTGACTTCAATATTTGTGGTACCTGTTTGCCCAGAGTCAATAATATTGATTTGGATTAAGTTTCCACTTCAGTTGCTTTTGGACCATAATAGTCCTATTAAACTGAAACAAATCAAAGAGGTCAAATTTAGACCCTGAAAAACAACTGAAGTACTGCTGTAACTGAATGTGCATGAACTCATATGTTAAGTTACCTTTCTATGTATTTTCTTGTTCAGAATTCTCTATGGTATCTGTGCAGAGATAATGCCTTTCTACTCCCACCTTCCTCTTGAGTCCACAGTCCCTCCAATGTCAGCATGTTGTGTGAAGCCACACCAACATATGCGCATGCGTGCACATGTGCACATCTGGTTGCTGAGCAACCAGCAATGCTGTCAACTTTCAAGCTTTGCCGCTCAGCATGAAAGTGGACTGCAGGCTCTTAAGCACAAGTGGATTACTCAGAGCCAATGTTCTTGCCTGTATTTCATTGCCTATATAACTTTATACATTTATACATGTTAAGCACGATTCTGAGATGACAGAAATATCAAACATGCTATTTACAATATAAAGTGGATTCCCACTTCAGCTATTTGAAAGGGGCTATACCAGGAGAGGAAAACACTCCCTGAAGTAGTTTCTGGGGAAAGGGGTTTTTACTTATACCCATCACCCTGCTCCTCATCTCTCTTCCTCCAGCTACCCCCTCTTAAGCCCCCTCATTTCACACACCTTCTCCGTGACTACACCCCACCTCACCACACCACTCTCACTTGTTACCCCCCACATCACCCACCTCCCTCTCACCCCAGGTTGCACTCCACCCATCTTGCGACCTCATGTGGCTGCCTTTCCTCCTTGCCACCCCCACTCTCCGCACCCTACTTACCCCAACCTTTCTCCTTCAGCACAGCAAAACAGGGACCACCTCAACTGCCCAGAAGAAAGCCCTACTCCACCTACTGCTCAGAACACTTTCCCTCCTCTTCCTAATTTCAGGGTATATCCACCCCAACCCTGGCCATACCTCCACATCCATTCAGCCACAGGCAATTACATCAGGACTGTGCATTGCATCCATCAATACCTGCAGTCTCCCTAAAAAATGTAATGACCTACAGGTTTGGCTGGCCCAATACCAACCTGATATCCTTGCACTAGTGGAAACCTGGCTATCCAAATCTACCCCTGACTCCTTCATCTCTCTTCCTGGCTACACAATGCACTGCATTGACAGAACTGGCAAACTTAGGGGTTTCTGTGCTATCTACTTAAGGGACTACTTCCAGGCACATGCCCTTCCCCCCACAGCTAGCAAATGGAGCCCAAGCCCTATCTCTTAATATCTCCCTGGTTCCTGCCAGGGCCCCCCCTTATTCTTACAGTAGTTTACATCCCACCCCGGGGACAGAAACCAGCTCTTCAGTTACTCATTGACTACCACTCCAAATTCCCTCCTAAAACTGAACTAGTCACACTAGGAGACCTCAACATTAACTGGCTTTCCCCCTCTACTTCTTACTACAAAGATGCACTGGCTGTCCTGGACATCTCCCAACTTGTCTCATGTCCTACTCACCGCAATCAACATAGTGGCACTGCCACCTTGCTAGATCTAGTCCTGCAAAACTGTCCCCATAAAATGACTGATATTGCCATCCTTCCCAACTTACTTAGCGACCACTCTCCCACCCTATTTGCCTGGTCCTGCCTAGTACAAAAACCACACCCCAAGACAATTCTAACCAGAATGCTCAAGCCCGGCAAGTTAAGGGAACTAAAATCCTATCTTGCTCACTGTAACTGGTCCCCTCTGAATCACTATCAGGACCTCGATGCTGCTCTAGACTACTTCAAAAGCACCTCTAATGTGCCCATAATAGGTTTGCCCCCTCACTAAGAAAGTGATTAAAGGTCATGATACCCCATGAATCAACTCACCCCTTCTTGATCTCATGCATTAATGGGACAACTTATGGAAAAAAGCCCTCAACTCAGGTAGCCCACTAGACAGACAACTATACCAGGCCACATGTAATAGCTGCACTTGGGCCATCCAGAAAACTAAAGCCGAACATTTCAAAGCCACTCTGACCACATCATGGGGCACCGATCGCAAATTTTGGGACAACTTGAAATCCTTACATGGCAAGACCACCTCCCCCCCCCAGACCAACTGAACATTAATGGGTCCATCTCTAATAACCCTCAGCTGGTTGCTGAAGCACTTAACACCTCTTTCTCAGACCTCATCTCTATTCTCCCCCCAATTTGTTCACCCCTACCACCTCTCTTTCCCTACCCCTCTGCCTCACCCCCCCCTTTCCATTTCCACACTCTCTGTCTGTGGGAATCCAAACCCTGCCTCCTCAAAGCCCATAGTGGCTCTTGCCACAATAGTGACATGCTTGATCTCTGGATACTGGGTCTGACTCTCAACGTAGTCATCTCCCCCCTTACCACCCTACTAAACCTCTCTCTCTCTCTCTGCCTGGGTAGGTTCCCCACCATGTGTAAAACAGCACATATAACCCCTATCCACAAATCGGATGATCACCTTGTCCCTAACAACTACCACCAGATATCAATCCTTCCCCCACTCTCCAAGGCCCTAGAATGCATTGTGGCAGACCAACTCACTGAATACCTCTCTAAATATAACTTGTTATCTGCTGAGCAACACAGCTTCAGGCAAGGCCACAGCACCTCCTCTGCCCTCCTGGAGTTTTCCAGTTTCATACAATCTGCTCTGGACAATGGCAGGCTGGCTGGTGCGGTGTTTCTTGACCTGTCCATGGCATTCGACACAGTGAACCACTCACTCCTTCTCTCCACCCTCTCACAACTACGCCTGTCCCTAGAAGCTATAGCCTGGTTTACTGACTACCTATTGAATCGCTCTCAGAAAGTTAAAATCTGTACCACCCTCTCAAAACCCCTCCCAGTGCTCTCAGGTGTCCCCCAAGGGTCCATACTTGGATCACTCCTTTTCAGTCTCTACCTTAACTCTCTACCCAAGGCTTGCTCTGGAAATATCCTCCTATATGCAGACGACACTGTCCTATATGCATCCCACGCTAATTCTGCCCTCTTAGAGCTTTCTCTCCAAATCACCTTTTCCGAGGCTGAGTCCTGGTTCACTAAGCATAAACTTGTACTGAACCAGAAAAAGTCCGAGGTCATGCTCTTTGTCCACCATCAAAACAAACTCAGACACTCCCTTCTTCACATCAGT
Source organism: Neoceratodus forsteri (assembly GCA_016271365.2). Classification (NCBI taxonomy): domain Eukaryota; kingdom Metazoa; phylum Chordata; order Ceratodontiformes; family Ceratodontidae; genus Neoceratodus; species Neoceratodus forsteri. The sequence continues at coordinate 137,468,317 of JADMNL010000024.1, forward strand.
ACTTCCCTCTCACTTCTCCTTGAGCAAGTTCACACCTTCAAATACCTAGACATTACTTTCGACCCTGCCCTCACCTTCCATGACCACATCCACCTCCTCTGTACCTCTGTCAACACCTGCATTGGCCTTCTATACCGTCATAGAAACTGCCTCCCCTCCAGAAGCCCTCCAACTCGCCATCACCTCCTCAGTGCTATCAGTCTTAGACTATGGGATCCTTATTTATGGGGCTGTTGATAACACTGCCCTTCAAAGAGTAAAAGTATCCCTGAGCAAAGCTTGCCACCTAGCCCTGGGATGCCCAAATGCCACCTACACCTGCTCCCTATACAGCCAAACCAACTGGCTGGATTTCAATGGCAGGCTTCAATACCAAACATGGCTCCTAGCCAGAAATATATCCTCTGGGCTTGCTGCCCCCATCCTCTCCCCCCTCCTGGACCGCCAGGAGCTCTCTCAAACCTACCCTCCTTGTGCCACGGCAAAAAACTCTTTCGGCCAATGCACTTTTTCCTACCAAGCATCTTCCTGGTTAAACTCCCTTCTCTCTCACATTACCCATGAAATGAAGCTTGGCCAGTTTAAATCCCTGGTCCACTCTCACCTCCTCTCCTCATGCTCCTGTAACTGCCCCTAACACCCACTCAACCTGACAATGGACTCTGTCCTGCCTGCACTGCTTTTTTCCCCCATCTAGTATCACCCACACCAACCTTTCACCTCTCTGTGACAATGGACTCCAACCTGCTTTCTCCCACCTCTCTGTTCCCCCCCACTTAAAATCCCCTTCTCATACTCTAGACACTATATTGATGTCTGGCTAGCAACCTCCACAGCCATTGTCACTCCCCCCTGCCCTATTTCTTAATGCATGCTCACTGAGTTACCAAAGTTTTTGTATTTTGTACTTAACTACTTTTTTCTTCCCCCATATGTACTAATTCTTTAACTCCTGTATTTAGTCCATATATACTGTATATAATCCACCCAAAATGTATATACTCCTTGTTGTCTTTTTTTGTTGTTTCGATTTCACTTTGTATTTCACTGCATGTTATGTCTATGTGCTATGTCATGATGTGGAGCCTTTAAAAAGGAGTCTCTGACTCAAAGGATTGTAATTCCGATTTTCCTCAAATAAATAAATAAATAAACATACACTCTCCACTAACTGTTATCTTACAGAACTCAGCATATGTCCATACAAGGTAATCCTTCCCTGCATACAATACTGCATTGTACGGCCTTGTACCACCTTTCCTTTATGAAACTGCAGGTCTTACACATAGCTCTTGGTATCTCTAGTTTTCTATGTATTCCGCAGTTTTGTAAAGTGAGGCCTTTTCCCAAAACATTAGCAAATACCTTCCTTACCATAGTAACAGACTGTGCATGGTGTGCTTAACCAACAAGTCTATTTCTACAAAGGAGTGCAGCAGCAAGGACAAGGAAGAAAACATTAGTACTGAAAATATTCTCATTAACCCTTTACCTTCTCCTGCCAGCACTTTACAATGTTTTCGTTATACAAAATTGCCATATTCCTACATAGTAACTGCAACATCCACAACAATCCAATCACATAAGATTATCGATAAAAAAAAGTGCGGTCTGAAGATACTAGTGGTACTTCCATTAAGGAACAAATGCACCCATTTCGAGTGATTAAATTGCCCTCCAGATCTGCATCAGATGAACAACTTATATAACTGTTTAAATCGCAAACTAAACCTTTCTTACACCATTTTGCTGCTAAACAAAATACTGACTCCTGGTCAATGACAAGAGGTAGTTACCAAAATAAATAAATAAATAAATAAGTACCAGCACTGCTCAAAATATATGATCATACAGTACAGCTCCTTGGACTGTGGCACTGTCATACGTTTGGATAGACTACTCCCCCTTGCTTAGTTTCCTCTTAATCAGTTCCTAAAAGAATAGGTTGACTGACCATTTTTAATCATTTTTTGAAATTCAGCTTTATTCAAGCAAAAAGATGAAAAACCTTACATACACACAGTGCTTGGCAAATCAGTGACACATGTAATACACAAAGGTAGATTCAAAAGCAACAGGTATGCAAGTGTGAGCAGTGTCTGCTTCCTGTAACTTAAACTCCCAATCCATTGACCATTTTTAATCTTAAGTAATGATGTTTCATTTGAACTACTGTAAGCTTTTGCTGTGTTATACCGTTTGTGTTCTGAAGGGGATAGGGGGTCAGATTATCTGTTGTAAGGGATGCTTGCTAAGTGATTGTGGTCCTGGGGGGCCATAATGGTGTCGCTTTTTGCACCCCATTTTGTGCCTCCACTCTTCGCAATGTAGAACTGGGCCCCAGGGATTCAATTGCTCTCTTGGAGACTCTAAAAAAGAATTCCTAATCAAATGGTGCAGAATCTTCATGCAATCAATAAGGGACTCTCAACGTTGCAAGGTTACTGCATCAAAGATCAGTCATACAGAAGTTCTTCTGAAAGAGGAGGTAGTTGCATTCTTTAAGTGCTCTTCAGATTAAACATGTTCTGCCATTTGCAGGGCAGAGCACAATTGCATGGGGTACAATATTAGTGAATAAATATTTTCACTATGTGAAACAGTGCCAGGCTGTATGTGTTTATACTATCAAGTCTGGTGTTAGACACTTGCAGTCCCTGAGCACCTTACAAGAAGGCATTTGTTATTCCTTTACATTTAAAGAACAAGACAGGAAACAGAACTAGCTGCGACCTTCTGGCAACCCACAGTTAGGAAGTCCTAATATTATTGTCATTTGCAAATAACCCTGACTGAACTGATCTATTGTCAGTTCTGTTGGCTCCATGGTTTATATTAGTCTTTGTCATACTTCCCCTGATTACAAAAAGGAAAAATGCTGCACCAGCTTACATGTTACAAATACGAATGTGTGAAATTATGTTTCCTTTATTCCTTTTTTTTACGTAGAAAATATTTAATTGATAATTGCTGTCAACACAGGGGTTACCAGGACCTACAAAATGCTTGAAATACTGTCATGTGTTAAACTGGGGCTATTCAATATAGCCTGAAAACAAAAATAAAAAAACTGGCACATACCATACTACAAACATACACATTGGTACATACTGTACTACATACATACATGCACATTGGTACATACTGCATTACATACATTGGTACATGCTGTATTACATACATACATACACATTGGTACATATTGCATTATATGCATACATACACATTGGTACATACTGCATTATGTACATACATACACATTGGTACATACTGCATTATATACATACATACACATTGGTACATGCTGTATTGCATACATACATACACATTGGTACATACTGCATTACATACATATATACATACACATTGGTACATACTATATTACATACATACACATTGCTACATACTGCATTATATACATACATACACATTGGTACATACTGCATTATATACATACTGCATTACATACACATTGGTAGATGCTATATTACATACATACATACACATTGGTACATACTGCATTACATACATACATACGCATTGGTACATAGTGCATAACATACAGACATACACATTGGTACATATGGTATTACGTACATACATATACATTGGTACATACTGCATTTTATACATACATGCTCATTGGTACATACTGCAACACATGCAAACATACACATTGGTACATACTGCATTATATACATACATACACATTGGTACATACTGCATTACATACATACATACATATTGGTACATGCTGCATTACATACACATTGCCACATGCTGCATTATATACATACATACACATTGGTACATACTGCATTACATACAAACATACACATTGGTACATACTGCATTACACACATACATACACATTGGTGCATACTGCATTACATACATACATATACATTGGCACATACTGCATTACATACATACATACACATTGGTACATACTGCATTACACACAAACATACACATTGGTACATACTGCATTATATACAGACATACACATTGGTACATACTGCATTACATACATACATACACATTGGTGCATACTGTATTACATACATACATACACATTGGTACATACTGCATTACATACATACACATTGGTACATACTGCACTACATACATACATACACATTGGTGCATACTGCATTACATACATACATACACATTGGTACATACTGCATTACATACATACATACACATTGGTACACGCTGTACTATGTGCGTACATATTGATACATACTGTACTACTTGTGTACTCATTAGTACACACAGTACTATACATGCATGCATTATTACATACTGCACTGCATGTTTAACATTGGTACATAGTGTACTAAATATGTACATATTGGTACATATCATACTACATGTGTAAACATTGGTACATACTGTACTACATGCATTCATAGTGGTACATACTATATTATATGCGTACACATTGGTACACACTTTACTACATGCATATATATTATTGCATTCAGCACTACATGTTTAATATTGGTATATACTGTATTACATGTGTATACATTGGTACATATCGTGCTAGACACACACACATTGGTACATACTGTACTACATATGTATACATTACTACATACTGTACTACACACATACATATTGTTATGTACAGTGCAACAGGTTATACATACAAACACACACACACACACACATATTCTTTACCACACACACACACATTGGTACATACTGCATGCTTGCACATTGATATATACTGTACTACCCTCATACACATTGGTACATACTGTACTACACACATACACATTGGTACATACTGCACTACTTGTATATGTATTGTTACGCGCTTTACTACACACATTCTCATTGGTGTATACTGTACTACCCATGTACACATTGGTGCATACTGAACTACATACATATTGGTACCGTATATATGGTTCTACACACATACATATTGGTACACACTGTACCACACACATATACACATTGGAATATACTGTACTTTACTTCACATATACACATTGGCATGTACTACACCAAACACATTGGTGCATACTTTACCATGCAAGTACACATTGATGCATACTGCACCATACATGTACTCATTATTATGCACTGTACTATACACATACACATAGGCACTTACTGTATTTCATGCATATACATTGGTACAAACTGGTACATACTGTACTTCATATATACATACCCACTGGTGTGTACAGTACCACACATATACACATTGGTGTGTGCTGTACCATGCACATACCCATTGGTACATTCTGTACTACACACATACACATGAACTGTAGCATACATGTACATATAGGTATGTACTGTACTGCATACATATACATTGGTAAACACTGTACTACACACATGCACACTGTCATGTACTGCACCAAATGCATACACACACTGGTGCATACTGTACCACAAACCAGTCCACTGGTACTTACTGTACATCACACATACATATTGGTACATACTGTACTTCACATATACACATTGGCACATACTGCACAAAACACATACACACTGGTGCATACTGTACTACACACATACTTCTTGGTACATACTGTACTTCATGCATACACATGGTTGCTTGCTGTATTATACACATAAACAATATTATATAATGATAAGAAAGAATGCTGATCTCTAATTGGTCAATCTGGGGCTGGACCCATGATGTTATCCCAGCATAACATCATGGATCTAGTCCCAGCACACATAAGACTAAATGACATAAAATATATCACTGACCATTGATGCAGCCACCCAGTCACTGTCACACACTGAGACTGATTACGGTACAGTTAACCAGCAGTCACTGCAGTGGTGCTTTTCAAACAGGCAGCACACCTCTCTTCACCGGCTGCAGTTACAACTTATGCTGTAACACAAGGAATGCCTCACATAGTCCATAAAGCTATCAAGAATTGAACCCCTCTCCTGAAGAAAATGCACAGAGCGAGTATTTTTTTCTCACCATTTAAACAAACCACCCAGGAAGTGCCACACTGGGATGCTTCTCCAGATGGTGAAGCATGCACCCGCACATCCTCCACTCCCCAACCTGCCTCAAGTCACCCATACCAGCCCAGCACTTGCATTGCTCTGCTGAGTTTTCTCCTGGTACAAAAGAGAAATACTAGAAAGTGTACCAAGAGAACATAAAAAAACAACAAATTGTATTAAAACCTGCTCAGCTACTCGGATGTTAGTGCATACACAAGTATACAATGCTGCCCAGCTTGGCAGTGAAGTGCACAATGCTGAACTAAAAACAGCCATCTAGAATTCTTTTATTTTTAAAACATACCAGTGTAGCTTACCAGAAGGGAAGGGTAGAAAGGCCAATAAAACACAGATATATAGACGGATCAACAATGGAAGGTAGCATAGGGGGATGGGACACAAACACAGAGGTACAAACAGCACACAGTTAGGATGACACCTGCCATAGAAGCACAAAATGAACTTATTTTTCTTTAAATACTCATCCACACTAGTAAATCAGTAAAAAAATAAAATTTACACCATATTGCTTGTATTTTTTTATTCTAAACATAACAAGCCATTGTATAATAAGAATCATACACTCCAGGGTGTGTGTCGTTCTGGGATAACATCACTTCTGGGGTGTTGGATGCACTCGGCCTACAGTCTCTTGCCCAACCACCCCAGGCGTGACATTATCCCAGCACAACACACACCCTGTCATGCATTATTCCTTTAGTAAGTACTACACCAGACACATACACATTATTGTGTGAAGCACCACACATATACACATTGGTACATACTGTACTGCACACATACTTATTGGTAAATACTTTACTAATCACAAACACATTATCATCCGGGAAGGGGCACTTTATAAATAAAGCATCCATCTATCTATCTATCTATCTATCTATCTATCTATCTATCTATCTAGTACATATTGTACTTCAGTGTACACACACAGGTACATTCTGTACCACACACATGCACATTGGTACATACTGTACCACATGCTTATACATTGGTACATACTGTACTACCCACATACACATTGAAAATGGGAACAAAGTAGTTAATTGTTTGGATTTACTAAAACTATTTTTCTGGTCTTCTACATCTCACCAGGAGTTTTCCTGGGCTTGCTAAGAACAAAGAGAAAAACACTGGGATTCTACGTTGCTAGCAGACCATCCCTCGAGACAGTGTAGTAGGTAATACAGTACATCTCAGGAGACCAAAGGGGATGAATATCCACACACACAGATTTTGGACAGGATGTGACCATTCAAATACAAACTGGTTGTTAAATGGATGTTACTGGACATCTATAGGTTTCTCATCTGATTGGAGGCAAGAGAACTCAAACTTGTACAGAAGTTAAAATAGTTTGTAAATTCAAAGGAATTACCTAATCACAGAGTTTCAGATGTGGGCTATAAATTTAGAGCATACCTCTCAAGTGGGGCTTTTGCCTGATACCATCCATGAAGACAAGCAGAGCCTGCCTTCAGCTAAGGTTTATGTATAGGGACAGAGAGCTTAGATTTCAGTTTCACTGTCAGCTTAGAAAGGCAAGTAACTTTTTATGTTAGATTAAAGCAGTCTGTAGTGTTTTCTTTGCCGAATCCTATTATTTAAAACCATGTGTTTCTTCTTCCTGTAAATGTGTTTTCTTCTCATTTGTACAATTGATATCCTGGAGTTGCACCTTGCCTCCTAAAGTAAAATCTTTTCTTTACCTAACAGTCGTGATTGTGTCTTAGTTGCAAGGTAGTGATTTATTTTATCTCGCTAAGGGAAAACTCTGTTGGCATCTGTCATCAGAAGAGCATACTACCCAAGTTAACCTGTGGTGACCTTCCTAGCCTTGTGCAGGGAGAAGTAAAGTCCTGGACAACCAGGCTGGTGGCAGCTGAGAAACAAGGAAACAGATGACTCTCTAATGGCAGTTACAGCCAAAACAGAGGGTTGTCACATTTGATGGGCAGCATTTCAGATCACAGTGAACTTCTGAGCACACTGAGAGACAGAGCTGACCAGTAGAAAACTCTATCTTAGCAGTCATGAAAAAGTGTATACAAAAGAGGGCACTTTTACATTTTTTTTTTGTTTCTAGTCAGCACAGTTTAGTGTAGGTTGAGAGAATGAGTTCTACAGGGTATGACTCACTTACTGTGCAACAGCTTTGTGACAAGTGCCAAGAAAAGGGGGTCCAGCTTGAGGGTCTAAAACAAAAAAAGAAGGAAGACCTTATAGCTGCCCTGGTGGCTCATGACCAGAAGCAGAAGGTCCCTGGGGGTGAGTCAGAAGATAGAGTAGCAAACTCCCCAAATCAGCTTGATGCCCTGCAACTACAACTGTTGCTGCAAGACAAGGAATTTGAGTCAAAAAGGCTGGAAGCAGAGATGAAAAGGCTGGAAGTGGAGATGACAAGGCTGGATGCAGAGGAAATAAGAAAGATTCACCACCAGGAACTGGAACTAGAAGCAGAAAAATGGGAGGACAGAGAAAAAGAATGACAGCATGAGAAGAACATGATGACAGTGTACCAACAAAAGGCAGGTGATGGTGGAGTGAGTTTCCTTCAAAAAGTCAAAATTAATTCTAAATTGTTTCTGCAATACAAAGAGGGAGATGATCTTGATCTATTTTTAAGGTAGTTTGAGTGGGTGTGTGGGCAGTTGTAATTAGATAAGGTTTCCTGGGCAACTCATTGCACACCCTTACTTACAGGATGTGCTTTGCAGGCATTTGCCAAAATGAGTAATGAAGACTGTATTGATTATGATAAGGTTAAAGTGGCGTTATTAAAATGCTTTAAATTAACTCCTAAAGCTTACAGAAGGAAATTTGGGGAGTTAAAGAAAAGCACAGACAACAATTATGTCAAATTGCAGGTTCATCTGTGTGCTTACCTTGACAGGTGGGTGGATGGGGCAAAAGCAGACACTGTGGAGCTAATCAAAGATTTGTTGGCGAGGGAACAATTTCTTAAAATTGCACCTGAGGACCTGCGGGTATGGCTGCTAGACAGGGCATGCGACTCCTTGAAGGAGGTAGCAGCAAGTACTGACCTGTACCTGCTCAGCAGACCATATGCACAGCGTAAGTCTCATGGGGGGCAGCACATGGGTTTAAGGGGTCCCAAAGAGGGAAGCCTAAGGTAAACTGGCCTGTTCCTGAGCCCAAAGCAGAACTCTCTGGTTTTAAAGGGAACCAAGAGCCAGGAGCCAAGAAATGCCATATTTGCAACCAAGTGGAGAATTTGAGATATAACTGCTCTCAGAAAATAGGTTAAGGGGCAAAAGACTGGGGGAGGGGTGAACAAAATAGCACCCAACAGTGGGCAGGTTGTGTGCAGACTGAAGTACCACTTGTCTCCCCTGAGCATATGCAGCCTTTTGTACTTAACGGGGCAGTAACGCAGGGTTTGAGGGATACGGGCACTTCCATCTTCCTGGTGAGGCAGGATCTAATTAAAGCAGTACAGATTCTGCCAGGACATTACTCCACAATTTGGGGAGTCAGAAGTCCAGTGGTCTAAATACTGATGGCCTGGGTCTTCCTGAGCTGGGAGGGTGGACACGGAGAAAAGGAGGTGGGAGTCATACCTGATCTCCCTATGAGTGTGATCTCGGGAAATCATTTTGACCACAAGAAATCTCTGGTGTATGTTACTACTCACAGCCAAGCAAAAGGGCAGACATCTGAGGAGGTGGCTAGTATGGGTGAAGGGCTGGCTAGGAGTAGCAGCCATGAGCACCAGTCAGAAGCAAAGGAGATCACAGGACTTCCTTCTGAAGGGGAGATGGGATGGGTCAGACGAGAGGAACTGGGTGTGGCACAGCTGGCTGATCCTACCCACAGAAACTGAGAGAAACAGCTGACAGGGCTGAAGGCTCTCAGGGGAGTATATATTCAGTCTACTGGGAGAAGGGGCTGTTGTACTGGGAGTGTACACAAGAGGGGGAGCTAAATGGAGAGGTACTTCAGCAGCTGGAAGTCCCTAGGGTTTACCGCCAGCAGCTCTTGGCCCTGGCATCCTTTTTTCAGGCCACTTGGGTATGAGGTGCATGAAAAAGTGGCTGATCAACAATTTTTTCTGGCCTGGTATTGGCAAGGATGTGGTAAATTACTGTCAGATGTGTCTATAGTGCCAGAGGGTAGGGAAAATAGGGGACAGGGACAAGGCCAAGGCAGCTTTGGTGCCTCTGCTCATTATTGATGAACCCTTCAAGAGGGTAGCCATGGATATAGTGTGACCACTTCGCACCTCAAGTAGCACTGGCAAGTGGTATTTTCTGGTGGTAGTGGATTATGCCACAAGATACCCAGAGGCAGTGCCCTTATTGACCATTGAGGGGGGAAAGGTAGCTGATGCACCGTTGGAGATATTTAGCTGGGTGGGCTTTCCCCAGGAGATACTGTCTGACCAAAGCAACAACTTCATGTCTGAGCTAATGAGTAGTTTGTTGGAGAAGTGTGGGGTGAAGCAGCTCAGAACCTCCCCATACCACCCCCAGACTAATGGTCTGGTTGAGCGATTTAATTTGTCTCTTAAAACCATGCTGAGGACATTTGCTGACTAGTTCAAGAGGGATTGCACCAAACATTTAACCCACCTCCTGTTTGCTTACAGGGAAGGCTCACAGGAGTCCACAGGGCTCTTGCCCTTCGAGCTCCTGTTTGGCCATAGGGTGAGGGGGCCCCTAGATTTAGTTTGTGAGGAATGAGAGGGTGACTGTGCTTCCCAAGGGGAGTCTGTTGTGGAGTACATCCCTAAACTTTAGGATGCAGCTTATGGAGCTAATGGGGCTTGCTCAGGAGCATTTAGCCACTGTGCAACAGTGGCAGAAAGTCTGGTATGATTGTGGGACCCAAGCCCGAGGATACGAAGTGGGACAGTGAGTAATGGTACTCATCGTATCTGTCAAAATAAACTGCAGGCAGCATGGGAGAGGCCATTCTCCATTGTCAAAAAGGTGAGTGATGGTAACTACCTGATAGAGCTACCTGGTAGGAGGTGCAAGCAAAATATGTATCATGTTAACATGATGAAGCCCTACTACAATAGGGAGGAACTGATCCTCATGGTGTGCAGTGCACCAGAAGGGGAAACCGAGGCTGATCCACTGGTGGATGTCCTCAGGGAGGCCCTGTTAGAATCCTCCATGGACAACCTTGCCCTCTCTGACCAGCTAACACCAGTCCAGGTGCAAGAGATTCAGGGTGTGTTGAGAGAGTTTGGGGACATGTTCACCGGGAAACCAGGGTTTGCCATGCTGGCTGAGCACCACGTGGATACTGGGGCCCAGGTGCCACTACGACAGTCTCCTTACAGGGTACCAGAGCAGGTCAAACAGACCATAAAAGAGGAGCTTCATGAGATGCTGGAACTTGGAGAGATCCAGGAGTCCAGTAGCCCCTGGGCCTCACCTGTGGTCTTGATCCCTATAAATGCTGGTACCATACAGTTCTGTGTTGACTACCAGAAGCTCAACAGCTGCATGGAGTCAGATACCTATCCCATGCCCAGAACAGATGAGACCCTGGAGCAACTGGGGGGAGCCATGTACCTGGCCACAATAGACTTAACAAAGGGCTACTAGCAGGTATCTCTAACCCCTGCAGCTAGGGAGAGATCAGCTTTTGTCACCCCATTTGGCTTATATGAATTCAAGGTACCTGTAATGCCCTTTGGGATGAAGAATGCACTTGCAACCTTTCAACAGCTTGTGGATTGCATTCTGTCTGGGGTAGGTGATTTTGCACTGGCCTATATGGATGACTTAGTCATATACAGTCAGACCTGGGAGGAGCCCATCCAGCATGCGGGGGAGGTGTTCTGCAGGCTGAAGGCCACAGGGCTGACAGTCAAGACAGAAAAGTGCCAGATAGGTATGGCAGAAGTGTCCTACCTCAGGCACCAGGTGGGCAGTGGATGCATCTTCCCAGAGCCTACCAAGGTTGATGACATCCTGGCCTGGCCAACTCCTACCACTAAGAGACAGGTAAGGGCATTTCTTGGGACTGCGGGGTACTACAGGAGGTTTTTACCTCATTACAGTGATATGGCCACACCCCTAGCAGACCAAACAAAAAAGAGAAAACCAGAGAAAGTCAAGTGGCCAGCAGACTGTCAGTCTGCTTTTCAGGAACTAATGAAGGCTTTAAGTGGGCCAGCTATGCTGGCTAGCCCAAATTACAGTCTGAAGTTTATTGTCCATGTGGATGCCTCAGACCATGGACTGGGAGCTGTGCTGAGCCAGGTTATGTTGCAGGGAGAGTAGCACCCTGTAGTGTATCTGAGCCAGAGGCTGCTACTCAGGGAGGATGCCTAAGCCACAATTGAGAAGGATTGCTTGAGGATAGTATGGGCCCTTCAGAAACTGCAGCCTTACCTGTATGGGTGAGAATTTACTGTGGTCACAGACCATAACCCCCTGATCTGGCTTCATAGGTCAAGCAGACAAAATGGAAAGCTACTGCGCTGGAGCTTGGTACTGCAGGCCTATAACATGATCATTCCTCACCACAGTGATAAACAAAATGCCAATACAGATGGGCTGTCTAGGCAGGTCTAACAGCAGGACTGAACACTTTGGGCACTTCCAAAAGCTGCATGAATTGCTATGTCTCTTGGGGTCTCCCAAAGGACATGCCTTCATCATTTGTGGGGGAGTGACAGAAATGGGAACAAAGTAGTTAATTGTTTGGATTTAAAACTATTTTTCTGGTCTTCTGCATCACACCAGTTTTCATGGGCTTGCTAACAACAGAGGGTAAAACGCTGGGATTCTACGTCACTAGCAGACCATCCCTTGGGACAGTGTAGTGGGTAATACATCTCAGGAGACCAAAGGGGGGGGTGGACATCCACACACACAGATTTTGGACAGGATTTGACCATTCAAATACAAACTGGTTGTTAAATGATTCTTATTGGACATCTACAGGTTTTTAATCTGATTGGAGACAAGAGAACGCAGACTTATACAGAAGTTAAAATGGTTGGTTAATTCAAAGGAATTACCTAATCACAGATTTTCAGATGTGGGCTATAAATTTAGAGCATTCCTTGGGAGCAGGGCTTTTACCTGATACCATTCATGAAGATAAGCAGAGCCTGCTTTCAGCTAAGGTTTGTGTAGGGGGACAGAGAGCTTAGATTTCAGTTTCTCTGTCAGCTTAGAAAGGCAAGTACCTTTTTATGTTAGATTAAAGCAGTCTGTAGTGTTTTCTTTGATGGATCCTGTTATTTAAAAACATTTATTTATTCTTCCTGTAAAAGTGTTTTCCTCCCATTTGTACTATTGATATCCTGGAGTTGCACCTTGACTCCTAAAATAAGATATTGTATTTATCTAACAGTTGTGACTGTGTCTTAATTGCAAGGTAGTGATTTATTTTCTCTGGCTAAAGGAAAACTCTTTTGGCAACCATCATCAGAAGAGCATAGAAACATAGAATTTGACGGCAGATAAGGACCGCTTGGCCCACCCAGTCTGCCCATTTCCCTACCTACTGGATAAGCTGCAGATCCTAGTTAACCAGCAGCCTACTTCTTCTTACCCCCACCCCCAAGAATTGCCTTATGACTGTCCCATGCATGCTTGAATTCCACCACTGATTTTGACTCCACAACCTCCTCCGGAAGGCCGTTCCATGCATCCACAACCCTCTCTGTGAAAAAATACTTCCTTAAATTACCTCTGAGCTGCCCCCCATCTTCAAATTGTGCCCTCTTGTTCTTGCACACCTCTTTTTTTGAAAGATGCTACCCTCTTGGACTTTGTTGATTCCCTTGAGGTACTTGAAAGTTTCTATCATGTCCCCCCTCTCCCTCCTTTCCTCGAGGCTATACATATTAAGCTCCTTAAGTCTCTCTTTATATGTCTTCCGGTGCAGACCCTGCATCATTTTAATTGCCCTCCTCTGGACAGCTTCCATCCTGTCTATGTCTTTGCAGAGATTGGGTCTCCAGAACTGCACACAGTACTCCAGATGGGGTCTCACCAGCTGTCTGTACAGAGACATAATAACTTCCTGTTTTCTACTGGTGATGCCTCTCCTTATGCATCCCAGTATCCCCCCAGCCCTCCTTGCTGCCCTCTCACATTGCTTGCCCACCTTTAGGTCGTCTGATATGACTACCCCCAGGTCCCTTTCCATTTTGTTGTTGTTAGTATCTCACCCCCATTGTGTACTCTTCCCTGGGTTTTGTTTCCCAGGTGCATTACCTTGCACTTCTTAGCATTGAATCTAAGCTGCCATACATTTGACCATTCCTCTAACCTTGCCAAGTCCCTTCTCATCCTTTCCACCCCACCCTGTGCATCAACTCTGTTGCAGATCTTAGTGTCATCTGCAAAGAGACATACTTTTCCTTTCAGTCCTTCTGCAATGTCACTTATAAAGACATTGAAGAGGACCGGTCCTAATACTGAACCCTGCGGTACCCCACTAGTAACCCTCCTTTCTTCTGAGTGGACTCCATTTACTATTACTATCTGTGTCCTATTCTCCAGCCAATTCTTTACCCAAGCTGTCATCTTGGGACCCACTCCCAGGCTGGCTAACTTGTATATTAATCTTTTGTGTGGGACTGTGTCAAATGCCTTGCTAAAGTCTAGGTAGGCCATGTCCACAGCCCCTCCCTGATCTACTACTTTGGTCACCCAGTCAAAGAAATCTATCAGATTTGTCTGGCATGACCTTCCGCTGTAGAATCCAAGCTGCCTATGGTCCTGTGCCCTCTGGCCTCTAGATACTTGACAATTCTTTCCTTCAAGTGATTCCATCATTTCCCTATCACTGAGGTTAAACTAACAGGTCTGTAGTTTCCTGCTTCTGCCTTGCTCCCACTTTTGTGAAGGGAATCACATCTGCTCTCCTCCAGTCCTCGGGTACCACCCCATCCTCCATGATTTTTGTTAAAAGGGTAGTCAGTGGTGTCACTAGGTCTACCCTTAGCTCTTTAGAATTCTGGGATGAATCCCATCAGGCCCCATTGCTTTGTCCACCTTCAGTTTTAAGAGTTCTTTCAGAACCCTTTCTTCTGTAAATGGGCTGGTATCAACTTCTGTATCCAGAGTGTTACTACTGTTTGTTTTATGTACCTCCCCTCTTCATTTGTAAATACTGAGCAAAATATTTGTTTAGTATCTCTGCCTTTTCACAGTCTCCCTCTGCCCACCCTCCCTCCCTTTATTAAGCCTCACTATCCCTCCATTGGTCTTCCTTTGCTCCTGATGTACCTATAAAGGTTTTATCCCCTTCTTAACTCAGTTGGCTATCTTTTCCTCGGTTTGGGCCTTTGCTGTTCTGACTGCCTTCCCAGCCTCCTTTGCTTTAACTGATACAGTACTCTGTCCTGCTCCTTCTCGATTCCTTGTACTTCCTGAATGCTTTCTTTTCTCTTGAACCTTCACTGCCACTTCCTTTGAGAACCATAGTGGTTTCTTACATCGTCTTGTTTTGTTTATTGCTTCACACAAAGGCTCGTTACCTCTGTGATGGCAGTTTTATTATTCCCATTGTTCTTCCACCCCACCTTCCTGCCCATTTGCTAGTGCATACCTTAGGCACTCACCCATTTTGGCAAAGTCAGCCCTCCTAAAGTCCAGTACTTTTGTCTTTGTATGGCTTGACTCTATTGCTGTGTTTATTGTGAACCATACTGTTCGATGGTCGCTAGTTCCCAGATGGCTACCACTTCTACATCTGTGATCCTCTCTCCACCTCCATTTGAGAGAATCAAGTCTAATATTGCTCCCTCTCAGTGGGCTCCAGTACTAGTTGTCTAAGGTATGCCCCCTGTAGGGCATCTAGAATAACTGCACTCTTCGAAGTGGCAGCTGCAACTGCACTCCAGTTAACATCTAGCATATTCAGATCACCCATCAGCAATATCTCCCTTTTTCTGCCATTCTAAGTATACTTTCTATCACTTCCTGTCCATTTCCTCCCCTGAGAAGAGGTCTGTGCTCTAACCCTAATACGTATTGTGGTGCCATTGCCTGTCTCCAAATTTACCCACAGTGCTTCTTCTCCTCCTGTTTACCCTTTTGTTCTGTTGCTTTTATTCCTTCCCTTATGTAAAACTCCTCCTCCTCTTTTACCCTCCCTGTCCCTCCTGTAGACAGTGTATCCTGGTATGTTTATGTCCCAGTCATGGTTTTGTGTGTACCATGTTTCTGTGACTGCCATGATATCCAGATGTTCCTCCTCCATCAAGGCCACTAATTCAGGAAGCTTGTTACCAGACTATGGGCATTGGTACTCATTGCTCTCCATTTTTTGATGGCTTTACCTTCTGTTGCAGCATCCCCCACTGACCGTTCTACCTCGGTCTTTTTCTCATTAGTACCCTGTTTTGTAGGAGAGGCTGGGATTTTCCTGCTGCTTGTCAGTCCTCCCCTTTGACTAGTTTAAAAGCTTGCCAATGAAGCATTTAAACCGATTGCTCAAAAGACTTGTTCTCTTCCTGGACAGATGCAGACCATCCTGCCAGTATAGGCTGTTGTCCCTCGGGTGGAACCCCAGTCCCCAATGAAGCCAAACCCTGTGCTCCGCACCATTTTTCAACCATTCATTAAACTGCATGGTGCCAGTACCCCGCCTCCCCCATGCCTTCGACAGGCAGCCTCTGAGAAGGATACTGTGTGCTACTTGTCTTAGGTCCCTCCCCAACTCTGCAATGTCCTCCTGCACTGCTCTAATCTCATGATGAGCCAAGCCATTTGTCCCTAGGTGGACAATTACGTCCAGCTCAGAATCCCTTGCAGCTGTTCTCATGATCCTGAGGATGCGCTTCCTGTCCCTCCAAGCCATGGCACCAAGCAGGCACCTTACTTCAGTTTTCCCAGCTCCCCCCAGTTCTATACCCCTAATAATTGAGTCCCCCACCAGGAGCTGCTTCCTTTCCCTGTGGTGTCCTCTGCCTCCTTCCTGTGGGCCTCCCTTGTGACAGTTGTCATCAGTCTTACCACTAAAGTTAACCTGTGGTGACCTTCCTAGCTTTGTGCAGGGAGAAGTGAAGTCCTGGGCAACCAGGCTGGTGACAGCTGAGAAACAAGGAAACAAACAACTCTCTAAAGGTAGTTACAGCCAAAACAGAGGGTTGACACACTGTATTATGCACATAAACATTGGTACTACTGTACTTCACATTTACAGATTGGCACTTACTGTACTACACATATACACATTGGCATGTACTGCACTAAACACAAACACAGTGGTGCTTACTGCACCACATATGTACCTACTGGTACGTACTGTACTACACACATTAGTATGTACTATATCACATGCATACGCATTGGAACTTACTGTACTTCACACATACACATTGGTACATGCTGTACTACACATACCTGTATATACATTGGCATGTACTGCACCAAACACATACACATTGATGTGTATTGCTCTACTCACATATCCATTGATACATACTAAACACATTTCACAGAAGCGGTGCCTGGTGTGACAAAGCATAGCAGCTGTGCAGATACAGTAAGTTGCAGGTTTTATGACTAAAATTCTAAAAACAGCACTTCTTTTAGTGGGGACTTTTTACCCACACTGGCCTGTTGTGCATGGGGACTTAATCCATGCTCTGCATAATGTGGAATTCTGCTGCAGGAGTTAGTGTGGAATGACCATTCTGCCAGTGGAATTTCTGTTAGAATTCTGCTGGTCATTTGGTGGAATTCTGCCTGCTGTGATCCATGGAATTATATTCTATGGAACAACATTTTCCCCACAGAAAATCATTCTGTGAGCATTTCCATAGACTATATCAAGATTTGCGGAATTTAATTCTGCAGAAATGTAATAGAAAACCTATTCCGCGTAGCTGTGCTGCAGAATTCCACTATTCCACTCTGGTGAAATTCCGTGAAATCCTACTCCACTTGCATTTGAAAATTGTGCACACTGCAGTACTGTAATGACCACTGAGGTCAGACTTAGCAAGTACTTTGAAGAAACAGCAATAACAGATTATCTCACTGTGTTTTGGGGAGGGAGGGAGGAGGAAGGAACTTGATAAGCCAATGGACTTTCTTTCCTCCCTAAAGCTTTATGTTTGTACGTATGTATGCATTTAGCCTCCCCTTATAGTAGCAGTGCAAAAAATGTGCAAAAAAAATTGACACTACCTTTTTTCACTATAGTAGATTCTAGGCATGTTCCAGTTTTATTTGGTAGTAAAGTTTTCTAGTTCCACCAAAATTTTAATATTTTATAAATGTTTTAATTTAGTGTTTTTCTCAAGAAAAAAGATGGCTGTTACATTTTGCTTAGAAATAACATTATAAAAACTGGTAAGGGATAGAACTGAGAAGCTATACAAAATGTAGGGTACACAGCATAGTATGTACCTTGAAAGATGGATTTTACAGACATGCTAAAATTTTTAGGAACTGTAGCTGAACATAGCTGTTTTGGAGAAATATTTGTTTTGCAGTGCTGCTTTAAGAAAAACAGTTCTAGGGTCTGTGATGAAAATGTTCCATAAGCATTAGATTAGCATATATGAAAATATATGCAAATTACCAGGTTCAAAAAGGGGTTAGTGGCCTCATGCACAGTCACAAATGTGTGCTGCAAAGAGATTGCAAGGACCATTTTGAATACACTTCAACTTTGCTGTCCTTTGTGCTATACATTAAAGGGCTACAAGACTTCCTCTGCACCAGTTCAATGGGCATTTAGTCAGCACAGGGAAAGGGTCTAGGCCAGCATATGTAAATAAAGTGCTGGACTTTGTGCATTCTTTATAATTTCTTTGATTGGGTGACCAAGGAGGAGCAGTGGATGTGGCCTACCTGGACTTCAGTAAGGATTCTGACACCGTTCCACATAGGAGACTATTAAGATAGCTAAGCAGCTTGGGGATGGGTAACAAGGTGGTAAACTGGGTATGAAATTGGTTAGGGGATAAGAGGCAGAGGGCAGTGGTTAATGATGTTTGTTCTGAGGAATGGAGGGTGACCAGTGGGGGAACCTTAGGGTTCAGTGCTAGGACTGGTCCTCCTTCCTATCTTTATAAGTGACATAGCAGAGGGCCTGGAAGGGAAGGCCTGCCTCTTTGTGGATGACACCAATATTTGCAACAAAGTGGACATTTCAGGGGAGGTGGAGAGGATGTGCAGTGATCAGAAAAAAACTAGAGGAATGGTCAACCCCTATGGCAGCTATGTTTAAATGGGAAAAAAAAATCAAAATAATGCACTTGGGGCACAGAAATCCTGGGGAAAAGTACAAAATGGGTAAAGTGGTACTGGCAATGGCAAAGCAGGAATGAGACTTAGGGTAACCATAACAGATAACCTGAAGGTGCCCATATAGTGCGACAAGACAGTCAGGAAGGCTAGTAGGATGCTGGGGTGCACTGGTAGGTGTATCACCAGTAGAAAAAGGGAGGTGATGTTGCTCCTGTTTAGATCATTATTGCTGAAAACTCATGTGGAGTATTGTGTCCAGTTCTGGAGACTACATCTTCAGAAGGACATAGACAGAGTGGAGGTGGTCCGTAGGAGGGCAATAAAAATGATATGGGGTCTGCATCAAAAGCCCTATGAGGAGAAGCTAAGGGACCTCAACATGAGGGGAGATATGACAGAAACCTTTAAATACCTCACAGGGGTTAGTAAGATATAAGAGGGGAGCATTTTTCAGAAACAAAGGTGCTCTAGAATGAGGGGACATGCTGTGAAGCTAGAAGGGGACAGATTCAGGAGAGATGTAAGGAAGTACTTCTTCACAGAAAGAGTGATGGACACCTGGAACAGCCTTACAGAGGAGGTGGTGGGGGCAAAAACTGTGGTGGGGTTGAAAAATGCCTGGGATAGGCACAAGGGAGTCATAGAGGTATGGGGGGAGATAAAGAGTTGTAGATTGAACAGAGTCTGCGGCAAGTATGAATGTAGTAAAAATGGGCAGACTGAGTGGACCAGGAGGCCCTTATCTGCTGTCGGAGTCTCTGTTTCTATGTTTTATTCCCTTTCTGGTCCCCATAGCTGCTCACTAAAAATTGTGGTATCACTGCAGAACTGCTAGACAGTAGTTCCACAGTGATACCAGAGGTGTGCAGCATCAGATTTAGACTCCACCATGGGAAAGTGCAATGGAGATGTGGGGCCGAGACTGGTAAATGACCAATTTCTGTATGTTAGCATGGGGCAAAGTGGGGCTAAGTTAAGGCCCTCCACTGACTGTCCATGTGCCAAACAACAAAATGGAACATCATGGGCACTTGATCACCAGGGATGACAGCGATGGATGGAAAATGACTACAGTAAAAGTGCCCAGAAGCAGGCAAAATGGTATGAGTTTGGGAGGGGGGAGAGTTGGGAGGACGTCAGTGGTAGAACCTTGCCACGGACACCTGGGCATGGTATTGTGCCATGCACCTGGTGCGCTGCCATGTCTTAATGTCTGTGGGTGCCTCAGTGTCAGTATTTGCAGTCACAAACCCTGTTTGCAACCACAAGCGCCTGGTGGTACTCATTTGCATTACAACTTAGCCTGGGGGGAAGACTCCTTTCCTCACGGTTAAGTCTGGCCTTTCTATATAGCAGTTTTTAGCAGTGGCAGTATGTGGAGACTCTGTGCACCCACGAAGACCTACCACCCTGACTGCAGCAGTGTATCGGGTCCCTAAAAAAAGTAAATGTCTAGGTTCTAAATTAGAACTGGAAGAGGTTTCATCTATCCCTAATATTAGTCTTCCGTATTACTCTGGATGGCTACAAACATAACAGACTTATAATCTACCATTGGTTATGAAGTTTTATTTCACTGTCTTGCCCTTAGTAAGTCTGTGTTTAAAGGGAAAGCTCTGGCACTTCCCCTAAGATCACAGCTGGATTTGCTTTATCTACTCAGGTTTGAATGTCTGTTAAACACAATATTTAATTCTATGCCTGTTTCATAACAAAACACATCCAGTGATTTAATTTTTGTTCAGAAATGGCTTTTTGACTAAACAGGATCAGTAGTGACCAGGTCTTACCTGCATGTCAGTAGTAAGAGAAATGACATTAAAGTAATGGGAAGAAAAGACAACTTATGTAAAAAGATTATTCCTGAAAAATAAGGACACAACTCAATTCCAGGATTCAGATTCCTGAGTAGATTATACCTTAGGCCCTTGAAAGAGAGTATCTTGATAGATTGACCTACATTACATTGTCAAATGACAACATTACATACTGTGTTATAAATGTGCCTGTGAAGAGTCTTTCTCTTTTAAAATGCTGTTTTGTTTATAAAATGGGGACAGTATTTTTGGTTTCACCTTTGCCTTTCCAGACACTGACAACAAGAACTCCTTAGATATTTAATATTGTTCTGTCTCAGCACCCCAGTTGATAATAAGGCTGACATTGTAGGCAAAGCACTTCAATGGGGAAACTTGTTTTTTTTGTTACAATTTAGTTACCTTAACTATCTCAGATAAGATGGAACATCTCATTTGCAGTGGGGTCATGCTTCTATCCACTGGTACAGCCAAGTGTATAGAAGCATTGAAAATGTTATTTGACCTGCTGAAGGTCATACCATACCCTGATGCAATGACTATGGCAGACTGGAAACTAAATATCCTGGTTCCCCTGCCTTTGCTCTAAGCATTAGATCACACTGCCCCTGTTGATCTAGTTCTGCCCTTTGTAAAAAAAATGAAATTTCTGTCTTAAAAAAGCCACATACTATTTTCTATACAGTATTCCTGCTTCTTAAATGATGATGATGTACAAATTCAGAGAATATTTGCCTTTACTGTCTTCATTTTAGGAGCTAAACCTGGCTACGAGAAAATATCCAAAGCAATGATCAACAAATATTGATGAATTAATAAAGAAAATTGGTTGCCTTGCACAATTTGAAAAGATTAAGTAGAAGATGTTTTTTTTTTTTTTTTTAAATGGTACAAATGGATGGACTTTCTTTTTCCCTTTGAATAATAGTATTTGCAAAAAACTATGTGAATGCATCTATTAGGGATAAAGCATGCAAAGTAAGGAAATTAAACATATGGGTTAAAAGTCCACGTAACCAGTAGTGAATTTTGGGTGTGGTGCTCCTCAGGGGTTTGACTGATCATGTGATGCAGTGTTGGTGCCACACTTACATCAACACCTTCTATGCAATAATTGCTGCGTCATTTGCTTTGTATAACCAGACAATGCCAAAATTAAGATAATGCCAGTTGTACATAAGAGAAAGAGCAAGGTGCCTTGGAACCTCATATTCCAGTTGCCTTGGTGGTGCGGCTAGTAGTGTAACTGGAATTGTATGCTGGGTAGCCTGGATTCAAGTCCCAGCTAGGGTACTTATTTATTTCTCTCTTATGTTACTCTGAGTTCCATTAATATGCACACCACATCCTTGTGACTGAAATGTAAATATATGTGCAACAACAGGCTGTGCATTAGAGAAAGAGCAAGGTGCCTCAGGACACCTCAGGTACCACTTGTCTTGGTGGCACAGCTGGTAGTACAACCAGAATGGTATTCTGGGTGGCCTAGGTTTAAGTACCAACTAAGGCACTTATTTTTTTCTCTCTTCTTTTTGTATGAGTTCCATAAAGATGCACACTGCACTCTTGTGATTGGAAAAATTATGCCAGCACTGCACTGCATGATCGTTCCAACCCCAAGGAACACCACATCACAGATTTATCAAGGTTTCAGAGACTTCTACCCTAATGTTTCATTTCCCTACTTTGTGCGTTGTAACCCTAATAGATGTATTAATGTAACTGTGTGCAATTAATTTGCGTACCCTTTAAAAGAGATACATAACAAAAAACTCTGTATAACAATACCTACATATGTTAACATTTGCCTGCAGACTTGAACATTCAAGGCGTTATGCTCTGGCTAGGTCTGATATATTGTACTGTCTACTGTTGCACTCTTGAAAACTCAATAAACTTTTAATTAAAAAAAAGGATATATAACAACTCACACCTTTTGTTATGCCATTCTTACACCCCTTGATGAACCCTATATAGTGATGCCGACTATACTGGACATGTAGTGTGACCACTCTCAAAGCAGCTGCATCATCATGCACATCGTACCAGACCTGTGGCATACTTAGCGAGTGGGCCTGTAGGTTACGTGTCAAACCATTGCATTACCACACACATTGCCCCAGACCTGTAGCCTGCTTTGTACTTGGCCCTGCAAAGTCATCTGCATTTTCCCTCGTTGAGACTGTGTCAAGAAAGTGGAAGTTATAGCTCACAAAAATGGATTTACGAGTCATGAAAACAAGTTTTCAAGTCACAAAAGCAGGCTGTTTTTGTGACAATGAACCTAATTATATTTAATAATTAAAAATGTATTGTTTTTTTCCAATAACCATCACTTAAAGAATCAGCCTTACGCAGTACTCTACTGACCATACAAGTTTCAGAGTACAGATCTAAATGGGTTTTGTGTTTTTCATCCATAAAGTTTTCTCTTAGTTTACTCACTTTCATGACTGCTAACATGAAAATGGATTTGGCAGTCACAAAAACATCTGTTCCCACCTTCCTACTTCTTTTTGTTTGTTCCTTTCTTTCTTTGGCTGTACAACCATATCTAAATAATGAGGTAGCCCAATGAATGAAGCCAGTGTTTACATGTGTAGATTCTGTCAGGATTGACAAGGGGCTGCAGTGAAAAAGTCAGCAGTAGTGTGACGGCAGCCCCATTGCCAATAGTGTCTGTTGCTATGCTCTTGTATTGAGAGGTACTTGAGAGGGAGGGGAGGATGTGGGGATAAATTAGCTGGAATAGAGATTCAAAGGAGCTGAATCATTGTTTTTTAAAGTACCCCTAGATACTGGACAGTTCTAAATATTAGAACAGAAAACCTCTTCAAAGACAGAGATGCCCATTAGTAATTAGAAAGTGATTTGCATATAATTCATTTGTAAATGTATGTTAAGTGTTTGTAAAGAGATTAAAAAACAAGAACCTTGAAGAATCTTGTTGGATTCACATTATAAGTGGTTCATAATTAGTTCCTATGAATATGCAAACATATGGATTTATGGTACCAATAGGGGCTCTGTGGTCCACAGGACGCATACATCTGCCAGCTCAGCAGGTGCATCCAAAGATTCTACAGTATATCCAGTCATGAAGTTGTCAGGACTGATCTTAAATGTTAGCTCTGAACCAGTCTGGGGCAGATTCTGGTAAGTCATTTCACAGCCTGGCTAACCTTTGAGAAAAGTAGTGTTTTGTCTGGTCCCTCTTGAACTTACCAGGCTTGAGTTTATCAGTCTGCATGCTTGAATATTGGTCCTGAATGAGTTTGAACAAATCCCCTTACTCAAATTTGACTATACCATTCATGCTTTTATAAACTGTTGCCCCTTAGCCATCTCCTTCCAAGTGAGAGCACGTCTCGCTCCTTTAATCTATCCTCGGTCCATTCCCTCTGCAACTCAAAGCATCTCCATTGCTCTTCTGTGTACCTTTTCGAACTCTTGTATATCCTGGACATAGTGCAGTTACCAGAATTAGATGAAGTACTCCAGCTGAGGCCTGGCTGAGGTTTAAAACAGAACCAGAAAATGTACGTCCATCACTAATTAAATGAACTCATTTTGTCCCTTATATGTGCAGTCAAAATAGATCAGACAAATGTCTGCAGAACTGACAGCTAGCAAATTAATCAATTATTCAAGTCTAGAAACAAAAATACTTTAAAAGTAATAGACTAAATTGGAAACCGGAAGGGACTCTTAAGAAGCTACAATTTTGGGGGGCCGGGAGAAACACTAAGCCAAGGCTTGTTTCCAGGGGTATCCTAGCAGCACAGGGAACGTAAGTGACTTGCTGATGGTCGCACAGTATACAAGTGGTGGCTGTGAGATTCAAAGCTACATGTGGCTACCCAGGTTTGCAGCTCGGTGCTCTTAACCACTATGCTATACTGCTTACAATGATGAAAGAAAGAGGAGCAGATAGAACTGGTGGTCAGAGGCAGGACTGATTTCAAGAACTGTACTGTAGCTATCGTAGAAGTTCATTAGTTTTATTACTCATAGGCTATTGTCTACTATGACCATAAGATATAAGGTTGGTTTTGAGCCCCACACCAGCTACATGGAATAATACCCAGTACTGATGCTATAGTGTGGTATAAGGGGTCCGTGGGATGCACTGCTGAGGTGCTGTCATTCAGAAGAGATGTTAAACAGAGGTTCCTTCTGCCATCTCTGGTCACTGCCCAGGGGGAAATTCTAATGGCACTTATCAAAAAAGAGTAGAGGATTTCCCCTGGAGTTATGCTCAGTATTCCCTCCATCAAAAAAACTGGTCCATTATACCCAACCCCCAAGACACTCCTAGAAATAAACTATCACAGCTCAGCGTGCCTTTCCTGGTTAAAAAATATGAACATGAATACACATTGGGAAGTGTGCATCCTTTTTCAGATGTTCAAAAGTCATATTCCTGTGATGTCATGTTTTATGAAAATAGTGAACAGAACTGCAAATTAAAAGGTTAAAGTGAAAAAAAACCTGTGCACAAGTTACCCCCCCCCCCAATTCTCAAGACAGTAACAGATCTTGAATCCTTGGAGGGTTCAATGAAATGCAGACATTGTGTGAGACAGGTAGGGAAAAGGTTTACAAAATATTTAAGCTTTGGGCTGTTTGAGGAACTTGTATTTCATTAAAAGATGGAAGATCATTCATACAAGAACTCCCCATTTTAAACTCTGAAATACAAAGGCCTACATTTTAGTAGTGTTCCACTGTATAAACTCACCAATACATGTATCTATATGAAAGGCATTATGCTGGGGACCCATTCACTGCCTCTGCTTATTTCTGATTAGTTTGTAAACTGTCAATTGTATGGAATTGGGTGGCTTTGAGCAACACTAGTATATCTTTATCATGTTTGCCAAGATGCACTAGTCTAGAATGGTAAGAAGTATTACTTTTATGAAGATGGAAACCCAGTGCCCAAGTTTATTTTTAGAATCCCCAAAACTAATAAAGACTAAAAAGGTGTATGCCTCTAACTATCCATATAAACAATGTGATTAATGTAGAGAAAGTACAAATGAAAAATGGTTACAATTAATCAATAAGGCATGACAGAGGGTTTGCTGTTTTGAGATAACTGCATGGCTTGGGTTGGTTAAAGAATGAGACCGGAAGCCAAGTGCTTCCACCACGCGAGAAGTGCTGTTATCCAGGCACAATGCACCCCCTGGAGTGCCTTACTGTGATTATGAAATGGGTCACATACTGTACATACATAAATAAGATAATTTTTTAAGGTTTTATTTTTATTAGGATTTATTAAAAAAAAAAGTTAAAAGGCTAAAAAAGAAGGTGCTGTTGGATGCGTTCGCTGACCAGACACATTTTTGGGCTGCTCTGCACCTCAAGGAGCATTAAAACTATAATAACTTTATACACTAATCTGTTTCTTCAAAATCGATGATGGCTCTGGGTTGTTCATGATTTGTTGCTCAGTTTGATACTACATTTGACTATGGGGCACTCTCAGACAACTGTAGGGAGCAGTTTCAAAACTCAGCCAGCTACTGAAAGATAGGTGACAAACCAATGCCATGCCATTGGAAAGATCTAATCCCCTCTGGAAAACATTGCAGGCATCAATGCAGGTGATTGATTGATTTAAAGGTGCACTCTAACCTCCAACGCTTTACTGAACAAGATGCTAAAATAGACATTGCCTCTAAAGCTATGGCATTCACCGAAACATTGCCAACCAAGGCCCTTACCGCAACGACAAAGCTTGTTCAGGAAAGCATAAGCTATGCTATAGATTGGAGGCCCCTGAAAATGCTAATAGAGCCTCCAGTATTAGAACTGCTGGACTTACAGAAGGTTGCAAAGGGGACGATCACTTGGGCTTCCTACAGGCTTGGTTACCTGGGGACCTGCAGCTTAATCCAAACTCTTTCATTAATAGCTTCTGCAGAGCCCGCAGGATTTCCCCCAGAATGGCTGGACTGCAAAGAGACTTACTGTGGATGGTGCTATTGGTGATGGCTAGCACCATGTCTCGGGATCAATCTCTATGAGCTACTCGCTCTGCTGACTCACTCAGTTATAATAGAGGAATCATCCATCTTTTTTGGATTTATCCTATGCCCTCAGAGCCCGCAGAAAAAATGTTTGATGCCATTCAGGTGAGATTTCAGTGCCTGGGAGTCACCCATTCTTTATTGATGACAGCTCATCTACATATTCAGTATGGAGGGCACACTTTACAATACTCAGATCCCGTGGAAGTGGGCAAGAAAGTGAAAACCATTGCCCATGAATTCAAAGCCACCAGACCCCAGCCCTCTTTGGATCTGAAGGACAATACATGAACTATATGCCATCCACAAGTACTTCACCTAATCCAAACCACTCTCTGCAGTGGGCTCCCAAAATAATAATGTTCTCTTGCTTGCTATTATTTCCTTTACTGCCTTACTACATCAGATTGTTTAAAGGTTAAATCTCTCCCCAGCTGTTCACTGGGTGTTTTTGTGTTCTTTTTTATCAACTGTAGTTACTGGCTACATTACTGTTGTTGCCCAGGGCCTGTTGCTCTGGTTTTCATAGATCATCTCATTACTAGTCTATAGTTCCATGTGGTGCAAGACTTTTTCCACAAATGCTACCCATGCTATGGACCACCCCTGTAGGAGCTGGGGTCATATCAGCACTGAGTGCTGAATTTACTGAATGTTTGGGTTACCCATTTTTAATTTGACCACCAAAAGTCCTGTGAGGTACAGCACAATGTTGAACATGTTCCTAGTTCTCACAATTTTTTTTGGTATTTCCTCCATATCCACAAGAAAGACTATGTGGACTATAATTGTTCTGTTTACATTGGATGTATCTGTACACAATGTGATGTCACAAGAGTTTACTACTTGCAGTTGCTTCTTCTTTTTTATAAAGCAGTAAATACAAAGTTTTAAAAAAGATTAAAAAAAGCAGCTGACTTGAAAATAATCCCTTTCAGCAGTTGTACTTTATAGACTGGGCAGTAGGTGGTGCCCGCACTACATGGTTTCTGAGTAAGGGCAGTGCACAAGGACGGCAGTGTGAGTGCCTTAATCATTTGTTTTAATTTCAGATTGCCAAGAACCAGTAGCCTTTTCCTGGGGAGCAGCTTTAGTTTACTCAGCAAAGTGGGTAGTTGAAGGAGCACAGGTAGCACTTAACATGTTAGGTGCTGGCTGAGGCAGACAA
The DNA here is from genome assembly GCA_016271365.2 of Neoceratodus forsteri. NCBI lineage: Eukaryota > Metazoa > Chordata > Ceratodontiformes > Ceratodontidae > Neoceratodus > Neoceratodus forsteri. The sequence goes on from JADMNL010000024.1 coordinate 137,496,566, forward strand.
GGGTTAGCATGGTGGGCAGGTGGGTGGGAGTGAGTATAGTTAACATGGCAGGAGGGAGTGGGGATGATGATGATTATTGGCAGCAGACCTGCATTTGTTATTCTCTGGCGCCCTCCCCCTTCCTGCCCACAGTCCCAATATTAATAAAGCAGATGAGAGAACAGGGAGAAGTCATTGATCACGTACATGCTGTGATCCTTGCAAGGAGCATGAGGAGAACCTTTCGCCATTCTGCTTGAAAATGGCAAAATTGTTGAGAAGTGCCAGTAGTGGGCAGTGTTGTGAGCCCTGTGGAGCTTTAGCTATAATGACTTTGAGCTGTCATCAGCACAGTTACACGGGGTACAATTCAGCCATGGCTGGCAGCCAGGAGACTGAAGCTGGAAGTGGAAGAATGGAGCATATAGCAGTGAGCCTGTGAGGCAATGCGACTACGAAAAATGCAGTCTAATATAAAACAAATTAACATGGGCAGTAATGTGGTGCTAGCTGTTGAGGGCAGGGCAGGAACTGAGGGTAAAAGTGTGCCATGATTTGTGTAAACAATGACAGGGCAAAGGTAGCCATGTTTGCTAAGGGTATTCCAGTTCTGCACAGTCGTGTAATGATACCCCAATGGCTGAACAGGGTGAAGAGATCATGGATCTTTTTCCAGTGCTGTTGTGCTGGGACATCTGCACGGGGCTCTGAGGTCCTCTGCCAATTGAGTTTTAGGATTTTTCAGCCCCATTTCATAATTTTCAATAACAGAATACTGTGACTTCCCTGCTTATACAGTATATTGCCCTTTCTGTATGGTTCTAGTGGATTTGAAGCAAGAGTAAAATCAGTGGCCCTATTCAGGTAGTAATACAAATACACTTAACTTTGTATGGGATGTTGCTGATGCATAGCAGTTGTCACATTTGCCCACGTAGGGTTACAACTTGGCAGGCCTCTTATACATTGCTTTGTGAAATGTGGTAATAACAAGTCTTATAATAAATGTAAACTGTCATTTGTAACTGGAATATAAACACACACACTAATAAAATCTTCAGAGTTGGAATACAATAAGTGGCATGCAAGACTTTTGGGCAGCTGCCTGAAGACCCAAATCCCATTTTAGTGAAGGAATGCTGTCAGTTTCCATCTTTGACAACAAGAGGTCTGAATAGAACACTCCCTTTACAGTATGCATGTTAATTAAGCAGGTGGATTAGGGGTTTAGGGGAAGAACTTAAAGAGAAGTTGGGGGACAACTCAAAGGGTCTGGCTTGGGGGAAGAACTCAAAGAGAAGTTGTTAAGGGGGACTATTCAGAGGTTAGAGAGGTCACTAGTGGAATACCACAGGGGTCAGCTCTGGAGGCTGTGCTTTTCAATATATTCATCTAGGAGACACAGGTGGGAATCCAGAATAAATTAGGTGTCTTTTCAGATGATACCAAAATTGGATGCAGTGTGGATACAGTGGAGGGAATATAGGTGCTTTTACACACAGGTTTTTAAAATGAAATGAGCGTTACCTGTGGTGCTGTTGTGCTCTGTTGCGTTTTTAGGATCCCTTTACACTCCGCAAGTTTTCCGGCAGCTCCCACCTCCATTTGTGTTTCAGCACCCCCACAGAGCTTGCTGCTCTATTGCTGTTTGTGGACCACTTTGGAATGGCTGTTTTACACAGCCCGGCGAAAGCGGAACAAAAGCGGTGCAAACATGAAGCAGGGTGCGGTTTGAATGATTCGCCTATGGAATGAAACAGATGCACTTTATACACAAGGGATGCAACGGAATACTGTTTCCATAACAGTTATTCCATTACATAAACCTGTGTGTAAAAGCACCTTATGAGGAATAAAAATGAGATTGGACAGACTGGAAAAGTGGCCAAAGATATACTGTAGCAACTCAGATTTATTTATTTATTTTTTATTTATTTTATTCAATAATCGGAATTAAACCTTTGAGCTAAAAGCTCATTTACAAAGGTTCCTCGTCAGTCTATAATGTAGCACAGGAACACATAACAACAGTTTCAAAGGAAGGGGAACTGATGTAGCTAAACAAGCTTTGTCTATTAGCCAGGGTAATACAGACTCTCACATTTCCATAAGCAAAATAAATAGGTTGCAGCTACCAACTTTGCCTAAGTTACATAGGTAGTACAGACAAAATCATGCCCACTGTCCTGAAGCGGTAGCAGGGAGTATACCATTGGCAGAACACAGTCAGCAAACAGTTTCATTTATAGCAGTAGTTAGGAACAGCAGTAGTAGAACCGGGATGCCAGAGGCACCGGTAGACCTTACTGAGGGGTAGTGAAAGCAGCCAGTCAGTGGACTCAGGGGACAGGAAAGTGTGGAAGCAGTTACCACACTGAAGGAAGTAGGAGTCAGTCAGTTTGCTTAGGACAAGACAGGTGGAAGTTGTGGGGAGGAGGTTGGTGGAGATAGGCGCGGGTGAATTGATAGCTGAGGGGGAGCAGAACTGACAATTGCAAAGTGGGAGACAGTCAACAGGTCGGTGGTAGTATGTGTCAGTCAGCAGGGTTTAGACAAGTCAGCTAGGTATAGTACTGAAAGATTTGTGCTGGTGTAAGGGGAGGAAAGGTCTGAAGTCAGACAGAGATTGTAGCAGAGGAAGTTGCTGTCAGATCAGGCAGTTGCAGTGTACAGGTGGGGGGAAGCAGCCATCAAGTTGGACAGTTGCAGTGTTCAGGTGGGGTAACAGAGTTCAGCAGTGCTGCTTTGAACAGGCCAATGTGTGCAAGACTTGTGATGGCATAAGGGAGCTCATTTAGCCAGGTAGGGGGCCCTTACTGTGAAGGCTTACCTGTCAAGAGTTGTCCTCCTGAATGGCAACACCAGGGCCTGCCTGGAGACACTTATGGTGGAATGAAGCGAGGGGGTAGGCTGAAATAGGGCATGCAGTGAGGAGGGTACTAGCCCAATCAGGGCTTTCTTCCCTAGTAAGCAAGTCTGGAATTTGATCTGGTCACAGTGCAGTAGCCACTTTGTCCAATAGTATAGAGTGCAGGTGTGCGAAAGATGATCAGTATCAAGCACAAACCTACATGCCTTGTTGAGCATTATCTGGACATGGTGTAGGGTTGTATCTGAGGCCGCACCATAGACAATAATCCCGTAGTCGAGTATTGGGAGGATTGTGCCATTAACAGCCAATGACCTGACTATGCCACAAAGTGTAAGGTCATGCATATTGCCAAAAGAAATCCACAAACACTGGCAAAAGCAATCTAAAAACAGAGTACTGGTTGGGAGAGTGAGGGTGGAGCAGATATTTAAGGAATTGAACCTGTGGGTTATTATTAGTGAAAGTCCCATACCCAATGCTAGAAGATTGCAGAGAATACAATTATTTGGGAATTTCTACAAATTCAGACAGTTTTAATTTAAATTCAAGTTGCATTATTTTACAAACAGAAATCTTCAACAAGATTCAGAATATGTTTATATGTACAGTTCCCTGTATCTCCAATGGTTATAAGAGTTTCTTCTCAAGTACTTTTGTGCCAGAACAGCTCAACTTTTCTTTGCAGCTCTTTCACCACCAGAAAATTAGGAACACGCTCTTATAAACACAAACAAAACCCAGTAATTGTACATACATGGGATAGACATAAAGGAATTCTGGAGGTCAGGGGTAAGGGGCAACAGACTTCCTGGAAAACATAAACTGAACTTACAAACTTAAATGGGCAGACTGGGTGGGCCATAGGCCCTTATCTGCCGACACTGTCTATGTATCTATGTATACAGAGATTACTGGATGGACAACTATGCACAACCAGTGTGTTCTGAAACAGAGTGTTCTGATTCATGCTGACATTGAAAGCAAAGTTCACGAGGTCTTTGGGAAACAGAACTCCAAGGTGACAGAACACACTGGTTGTGCATACAGTTGCACATCCAGTATTTTCTTATAGTGTATGGTGCCCCATAAATTCCTTTTCATTACTAAGTCACACAATTAGCTTTGTTATTTACAAGAGAAATGTGTGCTCTGCTTTGTCGCACTCTGTGATTCAGGGCTGGTTGCTAGGGTCAGTGGTGTGGTTGTTAGGGATGAGATGTCCCTACATCTGCGGCGTGGTCTTCTATTGGTTGTTAATCATGTTTGGGAGGGATTTAAAAAATACATGGCAGTGCTTAGTGAGAAGCCATGTACTGAGGAACTGTGCTGAATTCTGTGAATAATTTAAAATATCTGTTTGATCCTGCATTTTTTTAAATACCTGGTTGATCCTGCATCTACACGGATTTATGTGAGTGATTGTGCAATGTGGCACTTTATCTGTTTGATCCAGCATTCGCCAGTTTGTGTTTTCTTACTGCTGTGTGGCTCATGCCCTTTCCAAATCAGTTAGAATGCTGTTGTACCATAGAAGGGCACAGTTGCATGCCATGACTTTTGAACTGTGGTAATGCAGTGTTTCAGCTGAGCTGGAAATCGAGGTAGAACAAGCCCTCACCATGCACTATGTGAACATATATGACAAATTTCTTGAATGCTCAAATAATGATCTTGGAGTCTTAGGGCCAGATATTCAAAACTTTGCGCCGGGCAAAAAACGTTTGCGCAGGTTTAGCGCGGGATTAGTGCAGGTCTGCTATATTCAAAAGGCCAAATAGCGCGGGCAAATTGCATTAGCGCTGGGCAAGATTATAATGTATGCAAGGGGAAAACTGACATGAATACAGGGGCAATGCTAAATTCAGCGACTAGCGCCATGCTAAGTGGTTTTGCGCAATTTAGCATGACACTTAGCGCGGTGCAAATTACCGCCCAGGAAAAGCTTGTCTTAACCCTGGGCAATCAGCTTTGCGACACTTTCGGCGGCGGTGTTAGCGCAGGTTTAGCCGGTTTTGCATGACCCTAACAAATAAATATGACACATAGATAAAGCCAAACATAGAGGAAGCATGCTGCTAACTAATGGCATCACAATGATGCCATCATCTACTCCACCAGTCCCAGCCATGCCAGGCAGTAAGTGGTGACCCTGCCACCAGTGGACAACATGGCAGTGTGTACATACAGCACACACCTGTGGACCACACATCAGTGGACACAAACAGATGCCAGCACACACATGCAGTACTGTGGGCATGGAGGATGTTGAGGGGAGCGTGTATGGGTGGCGAGGCTGTGCCACAGACCAGGTGAGGCCACAAGGCTGGGACACATCATGCAGTGCACATGGGCCAGTATTTGGAATACCCCCAACACTAGTGTGCCTTTCGGATAATATATGCCCCCCCCGGCCACATACCACACAGCTGTACAACTGCCACGGCACACAAAGCCAGAAATGTACATGTCACTGTGAGCATCCCGTGCCACAGGTGCAGCATCTGTGGGTCACACAACAGCATAACAGTAATGTTCACTGTCAGTAAACACCTGCAGGTTGGGCCTCTCACTGTGTATATTGCAGTCATCATCACTGCCCTACACACCATAGGCATTGTTGTGTCCACACACTACTGGCCCCCTTGCTACTGTAGTGTCTGCTGTGCACTGTAGCATGACCTACAATGTGACAGTTGCATGCAGCACCACCACCATCTGTGCCTATGCTGTGTTGTCCCAGTACAGCTGCAGGCAGCAGCGCATGTGGAAGTAGTGTTCAAAACTGTATAATATTCCCCAAGCTGTTTGCGCAGCGCTAACACGTTTGCGCAGGTTTAGCGCAGGGCTAAACAGTTAGCCCGGTGCAAACTGCATGCAAAGCAGGGCATAATGAGATGCTAATCTGGATGTTTGCCCACAGACTACCTAAGTAGGCTCATTTGATATCACTTTTAGATATAGCGAAGTTTAGCGCCGGGCAAGCGTGTTTGCACGGGCTACGATTTAACCCTCGCGCTAAACCTGCGCAAGCGATATTAGCTCTCGCTAACAGTTCGGGAATATTTTCAGTTTTGCACACTGTACTTTCACATATGCTGCCTGCTGCTGACGTCCACGCGCTTGCTGGCACATATTGGCCACATAGTTCATCTCTACCTACCTTCACATCGCTGTGCACTGTGTTGCTGTTGTGGTTTGCACTTCCTGGTTGCCATATTCAGAGCTGTCTTATTCCAGGGCTATGTTTGCCCTGCACTCCCAGCCCAGTTTGCCCAGCCTCATTCCCATGCTATATTCAGAAGCGGTTTGCCCAGGGCTATTCCTTTTGAATATGGTTTGTTTTGTGCTCCGGGCTAAGTTTGCCTGCCGGGCAGTGCTAATTTAGCCCCGGGGCAAAGTTTTGAATATCTGGTCCTTAGAGTTGAAAATTAAACTTCTTTTAAAGTTTGGAGTGAAAACCAGCTATGATAAAAAAGCATTTTCCTACCTACTCCCTATTTCTAGTATGCTCTACCAAACTCTCTTGCTGAGATTAAATTGTGCATTATTCTCTAAAGGATGCATGTAATTGCTTTTAAGTTATGGAACTACTTCAATTTGTGCAATGGTGCTTTGTGCATGTTGTTGTTGTGGATGCTGCCTGCTCCCATGACACTCCTGAAACTAGGGTAGCAGCAGGAAAAGCAGGGGATGTATAAACTCAGTTCAGGACTGAAACCAAATGCCTAACTCAGTTTTAGAAATGAACTGACAAAAAATAATGCTCTGTTAAACAACGTAACTCCTTAACTCTAAATGCACAAAACAACTGTCAAAATGTAACATTTTGTAGGTAAACATGCGTCAACCCCTGCAGAGAAAGTCCTTCTTACAGAGGAGCACATATGGTCTGCTCGGCAGCAAATGGAACTGGATTAACGCCACATGGTCTTTTTCCAAAAAGTGAATCTTTAGTAAAATTATGTCATTCACCAAACCTGCCATCAATTTATTTTCAAATAGGTAAGTTCTTTAAAAGTATATCACACATCAGATCACAAACAAGTACGTCTCCAAAGACTTCAGGCAGTATGCAGCATCAGAGATGGATTTGCTTTGCGGATGTGATGTTAATTTGTAGTTTCATTCACACAAAGGCTATCTTATACACGCATTCTTCAAAACTTTTTAGCCAAGTGGCTGACTGCAAACAAATGCTAAACCATTTCTCATTACATCTCAGTCTGTCTCATACTCCTTGTTGCAGCTACGCCAGGTCACATCTTAACATTTCAATGTCACATGTGACGTCTTCATCAGCTTATCAAAAAGATTTTTAAGAACTTATATGTAAGATGTCCTTTGTGTGAATTAAACTGCAAATCAACTTCACATCCACAAAGCAAAGCCATTTCTGATGCAGCATACTGCCTGAAGTCTTTGGAGACGTATGTTGTTTGTGATGTGTGGTATGTTTTTAAAGAACTCTATTTGGAAATAAATTGATACCAGCTTTGGTGAATGAAATAATTTTGCTTAAGATTTATTTTTGGAAAAAGGCCATGTGGTGCTGCCCCAATTCAGTTTGCCGCTGAACAGACTATATGTGTTCCTTTACTTGAAAGCCTGGGGTATTTGTGCACATCTAATTGTGACAGAGCTGCTCACCTGTTTGTGTTTTATAGCCTTTCCTACACCAAATGGGAGCAGTCATCACTGGCCCCCAGACTTACCCCTCTAATTGGGACAGGACAGAACATTCCCAGCCAGAGACAAAACAGGGACCTCAGATGTCCTGGTGCCACATGGGAGGGGGAGAGTATAATCAAGTCGTCTGCTTCAGTACCACTGTTGTTTTCATCTCATTATTTATTTATTTGTATTTATTGAAATGTTTCACCAGAAAGGCACACTGAGCAACAAGTTGCTCATCTCCCAGTGCGACCTGGGGGTAGGGGAACATAGGGAATGTGGACAGAAATATAGTACAATAAATAATGTATCAAAAAATGATAAAATTAAATATTTACATACAATACATACACTACAAGCAAGTAGACAGTAGACAGAGTAATAAAATAGTGGAATGCTAACAGTTTTGGTCTAAGGAGCCAGATGAAGAAACAACAGAAAATAATTACAGTAATTCAACCTTTGCTAAAGAGTGCAAAAACTACGTAACTCCTTGCTGATTAGGAATGACTGAATAGGTTAACTTGTTATAAAGCTAGGTCAAGTACAAAGGAATAACTCACCGACAGTACCATGTTCTAGGTATGCACACAGCGCAGGTGGTCTAGATGAAAAATGGATTTGGGCAACCATGAAACAGGACTAGGTAATGAAAAGGGGGGGTGGAGAGGAAAAAGGGGTGGGAGTAAATAGGAGAGGTGGGGGTTGGGGGATGGAGACAAGGCAATGTTGACCTATCAGGTTACGAGTAGGCAACCAGGGGACGAGTAGGGCTAGAAAGAGCATAGAGGGTGAAGTGGGATGAGGGAGGGGTGAGGGGTGGAATTAGGGGGAGGGGGACTATCCAGTTCAATCCCCATCATTATGTACCACTTCATACTACTGGGGCATGGCCTGTTTAAACTGAGAATCAAATGTTATGTTTACGAAGAATGAGGAAACTTTCATCATAACCTGCCTACTAACCACACCCACTCCTCCAACACAGAATAAATTGAATGAATAAAAATGTGGTTATTGCACCTTTCATTCACACTGTATTTCAGAGCATTCTGCAAAGCAATGAGTTAGATACTGGTAGTACAGGGACTCTGTGGTATACATGCAGTTGCCATACAGCTCACTTATACCGCATACATAGCCATATTGCATTAAATACTGTGTTATTGAGAGAGGGAATTTTGGCCAGGACACTAGGGATAACTCCTCAACTCTGAAAGTGTTGTGCAATCTTTATCTCCCATCTGGATAGCTACTAGAGATGAATAGAAAAGACCATGGTTAAGGAATGGAGAAAGGACTCTCTTAATTGCATGACTGAGCAGCGTTCACACAACACTCTCTGGACACCAGGGTTGTGTTGTAAAAATGGTTATATATGAGGTGGGGAAGATAGCTTCACTCATGTTGAATAAGGTTGTTAATGTTTGTTGGGGGGAATCACGGATCTGCACTAGTGCCTCTACACTCCAGTTAAAGGGGACTTGGCTCCCATTATATCTCAGGACTGGGACAAGACATCTCTGTTGGAAACTAGCATGTTTGTTCAGCAACAGCCAATCATCTCCACTTCTGGAGTTGCTTCTCCTAGTCGTACTGTATGTGACCAAGTATGAGCCCAGCTGCAGGGCCTTTGTCATAGATGAGCAGTTCAATGCCGCCCCTCCCCCCGTCAAACATTAGCAGCCTTATTCAACATAAGTGAAACTCTTTTCCCCACCTCATATAGGATCTCTTTTACAATATAACCCATATCAAGTAGTATGACACATAGAGCCAAATATTTTAGGACTCCATACAGAACAAGAATTGTACATACAATTGAAAGGATGGCAGTATCACAGCATGAGAAAGCAGCTTACTAATAATCTATTTTCCGCATTCATAGAAAGCTTGAGCCTACTTAAGCACATGGCTTTCTGAGATTTGTGAGAACTTCCTTACTGTGTTTTGAGATGTAGTTATGAAATATGCAAAAATCATAGTGTATTGTATTATACTCTAATATGCATCTATGTAACAATGTATCATGTAATAATAGTCATATAATTGTAACTTTATTATTTTATGTATGTTTTGCTTCTACAAAACACCTTACTGTACACTTATTAAAGAGCAAGGTAAATGAACTTCAGGTGTTTATATATATACATATATATATATATATATATATATACACATATACACATATGGTTTGCCTTGATGAATGATGGAAACTTGGAAGTAAGGCCATTTGTAAGTTATAAAATACTTATTCATTGGTACAATATGTTGTGGTAGTTTTCCATTGCATATTTCTTTTATTTCAGATATAAAGGAAGATTTAGGAAACATTTCTCAACACATATAGGAGGTTTTCATTTTTCAGTCTTGTGCCCACATGAATGGAAGAGGGGTAATATGCATCGAATATATATACTTCTTTAACCAGTCCCATTTCAAAACTCTTGCAGCCACAGTTAATACCATTTACCTTAAAATGCAATTCTGAAATCCCCTGGCTTCTTACCCTCGGTGCATCCTCGCCTGCGGATCATCAGAAGCATCTGCAGCTCTCTTTAAGTGGTTCCCCCCCGTAATAAAAAGTGAGATCATATTTCCACGTTGATAAAGAGGGTGGTCTTAAAAATGATTTGAATATTTAAGTTCTCGGCAGTTTCACACTGAAACTGCGAGCAGACAGCCAGGCGGACAGGCAGTGGGAAGTCATACGAGAGAAGTGGAGCATCATAATGAGATCTGGCATATAATTAAAATCCCCATAGTTTTTTTCCCCCCTAGTTTACATAGGTTTTTACGGTTTCTCACTCTGCCTGCTGTTCATGGAGCAAGTTAAGCAGGGAGAAATGCAGATGGAGAAACGGGAGCGAGGAGACCAGCTGTTAGACAGCGAGAAGATGATGATCCGAGAGTCTTGGGCTAGAGTCTTTGCGAACTGCGAGGACGTGGGAGTGTCGATACTGATCAGGTATCTACCGCATCTGTCTGTCTGTCTGTCTCTCTCTCTAAAAGCAATATGACTTTGTGGGGGCGACGTTATACTATGCTCATAGAGGTGAAAAGATCGTTCACATTAGTCAAGGGCTGCGAGCAGCTTGATTTATTTATTCAAGTTAAAACATTACTTTGGTTATGGAGGAAGGCTGATTTAAGAGTTTGCGAGAGATGTCTGATCAGATTATGCAAATAGGTGGGTGGAGGCTGGTTGTGTAGGAGAAATATAATTCTGAAATGTACAGGACATATAGCTGCAGGTAAAGTCAAATCCATCCTCCCATACTAGTCTTGAAGCATTCTGAAAAAAACTTGAGAAGCAGAGAGCAGAGCCCTACCTAATTTTATTCCATAACAGCCCCCATCAAATTATTATACACATAACCCTATAAAAAATATTTTCTTTTCTACTGGGATACTTTAAACATCAAAATAAATACATGTGTACTCTGAAAAACTCAGTTCTAGTTACACGTAGCATTCCTTGAAATTTCTTTACCAAAAATAACCTCAAACCTATTATTTTACTGTACAGATAGATGATAGAAATCAGTGGTGTGTGTTGCTGGGAGGATCATTCAAATAACCTGATAATGTAACAAGACAAAACTATTGAATTGGTTGTCAGAAGGAAATGTATCCATGCTTGCCTGTTTCTGTTTGTAGCTACTTCATGACTTTATATGAAACATTTAATCAAATTGTTTAATACTTACTGTCTTTTAATCCCCTGCCCTCAACTTAATAGGGTCTCCCATTAGCACTGATGGACTGTGCTGTCCTCACAGATGTTGGACAGTGCTGCCCCGACAATATCAATCATGGCTACTGTGCTGCTGCTAATGGTGGAGGTGGTGATGATGGTGGCATAGGTGCCGGAACCGGAGGGGCGAAAGAGGTGGTAGCCACTCCACTTTTCATTTCTGTATGGCAAAAACTAGTATATAAAAAGTGCCCTTTGTACCCTCATAAGTGCCCTTTTGATTCTCAGTCCCCCTCAGCTTTTATCATCTTCTTGCACCCTTGGATGGTGGTGCTGGTGGAGATGCTATTTTTTTTTCAATGTATTTACCCAGTATTTATTAAAAATATCTACCACTAAAAGCTTCCCCTGATTCAATATGTTTGTTTGCATCTCTATCTCCAGCTCCCCTTCCCTGATGAGCCCTCCATTTCTGGTCAACAGGAACTAAATTAATACATTACCCACCTGAGACACAACATTTTTATTTTTTTTTCTTTGTGATGAGGTCCAGCTTTTCTCCACTTTCACAGCTGGCTCGAGGTCACACACTGAGCCATTGACTGCAATGGGATTTGAAGCTGTGACCTCCGTTTCACAGATCAGTGCTCTAACAACCAGACCACATTGCTGGTGACTCAGGGGTCTAAGGTTCATAATGTGGTCTTTGCTATAGTATTAGGGATTGCATAATGGTTGCTCCCTCCCCCCACACTCACACATTCAGTGATTACAAGGCTGCTTGGAACCCTCCACTTTTCCTTACCCCAGAGGTAACCTCTGTAAAGAATGGCATCTTTCTATTTACACTTCTGCAGTCCTGTCGGATGACTAACAGTGTTATTGTAACCAGCAAAGTAGAAGTGTGTGATGTGGTATGGAAATAAGGAGGGACAGAAAAGGTACAAGGTTTCTGTATTTCAGACCTGGAGACTTTGCTCCAGTGTTGATATGGGGCAGTACATACTGTAGTGAAAATACCATTTTTTCAATATTTACCCAGTGTGCCCCCATTAGACACAACATCACCTTTTCAGTGGGTTCCTGCTTTTATTCAATTTTGCAGCTGGAAGGAGTGAAACATTGGGATGCTCCAGGTCACACAGTGAGCCACTAGCAAGTGTAAGATTTGCCTCTGGCATCTCCTGTTACATGCTGTATAGCCTAATGTTATCACCACTACTCCACACTGCCTTCCCTACCTTACCTAATGAAGTTATCATTGTTCCATGGCAATGCTGTGATGCCAGTTAGTTGCATCCTGCTGTACTTTGCTACACAAATGCATGGCAGTTTTTAAGGCACTAAACTCAGAAAAACACCTGCCCATGGCGTCAAAAGGTCCGAGGTGAGTGATAACTACCAGTGTTGCATACATCAGCTTAGTGAAGAAGTAATTTGTTTCAATCAGAACCCATATGTAAGTGTCAATGTTAACTAAGATTATCCTTGTGTTATTTTCCTCAGGATACAACAATATATGATAGAATATGAAGTGGAAGCAGTTTACCATGTACTCTAAACATCATGGAGAAAAAAATGTTATAATATATCCATGCAGCAGTGTAATAATGATAAATGTTGTAGTACTATAATAATCATGTTGTGATTTATGAGTAGCATAGTAAAACACTCCACTTCAGATGATCCAGAGTACAGAAAATGCACAGGAAGAGAAAATAATTGAGTGCACATACTCCCTAATTTTCACAACTTTTAAGCATCGGTGTGTTTCTGTGCCAATGTTTATCTTAAAACTCACGTACAGTGAGGCATGAGACCAAATGGAACATTCCCATCATGTAATACAATCTGAACAGTATTTATAGCTAGTGGTGAAAGTTCAGCAGAAATAAATCTACTTAAGCAAATTAATACCTCCTTCTCCGCCAAAACCGATAAAGAATATCTGACTGTAAGTTGCAAATTTTAAGTTCAGGATAACATTTCATTCCAACATGTTATTTGTCTTAATGTGAATGTGTCACCAAAATTAATATTAGTGCCTCCCTATTTTCTTCTTGTTTCTACATTTGTTCCCCCCACATAGCCCACTTGAGAGGTAACATTTTAACCAATGAGGAATGATAATGTGCGCATTATTGTGAGGTAATAGCACACCTCGAGAAGTAGGGCAGAAGACAAAGCCAAGTGCTTTACACAATGGAGCAGTGCCATCATTCCATAGTTATGCACATCCTGGAGTGCCTTATTATGATTATAAAATTGTTCCACTAATTTTTATTTTAAAGGTTCAGAACATTAAACATTTGTGACTTGTTATATTTTAGCGGAATAATGCATGGTCATGGGATCATCTCTGACCAATCATATATCTTGGTTTCTCTCACCCATGCTATAATTCATTTTCAGTGGGGTCCAACAGTTATCCAGTTTGACAGCTAAGAAGACTGAAGCACAGGGAGTTCAAGTGACCTGTTCAGGGTCATGCTGTGAGCCAGTGGGTGTGGTGGGATTCCTGAGGATGTATTCTTGTTTTGCAGTTCCCTGCTCGAATTGTTAGGCCACCCTTCCTCTTTTTAAATTTGGAACATGCAATGAACAGAAGAAACAGCAGTCAACACCAAAGATAATAATGTTGTTCTCTTCTCAATGAGGTAGTAGTGCTGGTGTGGTCTGTATGGGGGGGGGGGCGAACCAACAGATGTTAAAATTCTCAAAGAAAGCATTCTGTGTTAATTATCATGCATAAATATTGAAAACTTGTCAAATTTGCTTTTAAGCAGTTGACCAGAAATAGTTTAGACTCTGTCCACAATGTGACTTTTAACCCTTTTTTAACTCTGTTAAAATGGGTTTGCTTACAGGTTATATCATGGCAAAACCATGTTCTGAAACTGTATTCTAACTGGTTTCCTTTACCAGCAACTATGCTATATTTTGTATGCTTTACCTATGGTTTGGTGGGGCATGGGTGAAATTCACCACATCCCCCCCAACACCCACACCCAGTATGTAAGCTGTTCATTTTCTTTGCTGCAGCCATGTGGCTGCCAGCTCTCCTGACCTGCCCATCATCCTGCTACCTGTCCTAACTGTATGGCTGCAGCTTGGACATTCCCTGCTTCTTGCCATGGTCTGCTGGGCTCTTCTGCCTCCTTCCTTCCTTCCTGCCCTACCAATCTCTCTTTCCTGTGGCAGCATCCAGATGCTTCTGCTACTGCAGTTGTAGCATCTATTTCCTCTTGACTTTCCTCCTCTACTGTCTCCTAGAAGTTTCTGGCATATCCCTCTGTGCCTCTGGCTGGCTGCCCCTGCTGCCTATACCATATGTCTCTGTGTGCAGTTTGGTTCCTTCTTCCTATTCTTCTCATTAGGAGTGCTTTTGCCTCTTCCTCTTGAATGTCTTCCCTGTATTGCATGCCTTCTTTTCCCAATTGGATTTCTCTTGCATCGTCCTCCCCATGCCACTTCCTGGCCTCTGTGTTATCCAGCTTCTACCATATTGTGTGTGATTCTGCTCGCCTATCCTGCCCCACTCCCTACTTTTGCTTCCCCTCCTGCCCCCACTCCTTGTCCTTCCTTCTTCTGTGATCCTTGCCTGCTTCCTGGGCAGCTCTGTCTCCCAGCCTTCTGCTTCCCAGCTTCCCTTTGGATCCCTGGTTCATCCTTCTGCCTTATTTTTGCCTACCACCTGGCTGGCCCTTCCTCAGACTCAATGTGCTGTGCTGTCTACCCTGCCTCCTGCCCACCCCACCTTCTGCCTCTTTCTGCTTTCTGGCTGCTATCTGGGCTGGACACACTGCATGGACATGCACTTCCCCTTGCATGTTTGGCCTTTCTGTTGGCATTTGGCCTCAGCCTACTGCTTCACTTCTTTTCTTATGCTCACCAGCCTTCCCAGGTGATCATCCAAAACATCTCCTTGGGGCTCAGTGCTCACATTATGCCACACATTCAAGGTGAGGCCCTCCTATCTGCTATCTACCTGAGCATTGCCCCCCCATGTAATACTTATTCTACTACCTGCCTAGGTAATTACTCTCCCCCTCAACTTACCTACCCAAGCTTTGACCTCCTTCTCATTCCCTCAACTCCTGGGTAAATGGAAAGGGGAAATTGTTTAACCAGGAAAGGCACACTAAGCTGGAGCTTGTTTCCAGGTGTGACCTGGGAGCACAAGGAAGTTAAGTGACTTGCTCAGGGTCACACAGTATGCAAGTGGAAGCTGTGGGATTCAAACCCAGGTCTGGTCTGCTGGATGTCACCAGATTTGCAGGTCAGAGCCTTAGACCACTGCAATATACTGCCTCCTAAATGACCAACTCAACCTCCAACCCAATCCCATTGTCTACTGTCTGTTCTTGACCCTCATGGGTTTCTCTCTTACTTCTCAAAAGCCCATCAGTCTAGACCTTTCCCCTCAAGGTCTAGACTCCACCATCACCCCATCCATGATACGGGGGGGGGCGAGAGCACATAGAAAAGGAAACCAGGGTGGGTGAAAGATGCTGGAGAGGGAGAACAAGAGCAGAGGGAGGGCAGACTGTAAAACATGGAAGGTCATGCTAATGAATGCCTGTAGCCTAGGAAATAAGGTTCCAAACCTGGAGGCCTTCTTGGCAGATGCAGACCTTGATATAGCAGCAATAACAGAGACATGGTCCTCTGCTAATCATGGCTGGGAAGTCAATGTACCAGGCTATACACTGTCCAGGAGGGACAGGAAGGGCAAAAAGAGTGGGGGAGTGGCCCTGTACATCAGAGATGGTATAAAGGCAGCAGAAGTTCAGGGAAGACAGGGGGATACCAAGGTAATGTGGGTCACCCTGAAGCCAGGGAATGGAACAGCAATGTGCACAGGTGTGATCTACAGACCTCCAGCCCAGAGGGAGCAATTAGACAGGGAACTAGTGGAGAACATACATGACATGGCAGCTAAAGGTGAAATCCTGCTACTGTGAGATTTCAATATGCCAGATGTGGATTGGACCACCCAGGTGACTGCTTCAGCCAGAAGCGCAGCCATCCTGGAATCCCTGCAGGAGGGGTTAGACTCAGGCAGCTGGTGCATGAGCCAACCAGGGATGTCAGTTCTGGACCTGGTATGGAACAATGGGAACAGAGTCAAAGAAATACAGGTGGATGGGCAGCTGGGGTCCATTGACCACCACACGGTGTGGTTCAGCATGGTGACATGGACTCAATTAAGCCACACAAGGGCAAGAATATTAGATTTCAGGAGGGTGGATTTCACTGAAATGGGTAGATGTATACAAGTAGTCCTGGGGAAGGGAGCAGTAATAGAGGTGGTGGAAGAACAATGGGAGAAACTGAAAGGAGCCATAGTGGATATAACAAACCAATGCGTTAGGATAGTGTCCAAAGGCAAAAGAAGAAGGAAACCACTATGGTTCTCCAAAGAGGCAGGAGACAAAGTCAGGGCTAAAAAGCTGAGTTTCAAGAAATATAAGGGGAGCCAAAGGGAGGAGGACAGGGAGGTGTTGTACCTTGAATGTTTAAGGGAAGCAGGGACGGCTGTTAGGAGGGTGAAGGTGCAGACAGCAGAGGGCCTAGCATGGTCTATAAACAAAGGGAATAAGGCATTTTAAAGGGACATCAGTGAAAGAAGACAATCCGGTGGGGGGGGATAGTGAGGCTCAAAGGGAAGAAGGGAGAGTGTAAGAAGGGAGATCTGGACAAGGCAGAAATACTGAAAAAATACTTCTGCTCAGTATTCACTAAGGAGGGGGAAGGTCAAGGACCACAGTTGGGTTGCAGAGGCAATGGGGGGGAGAGTGTACACCAGTCCATTCACAGTGGAGAGAGTTCTGGAAGAACTCACAAAGCTGAAGGTGGATAATGCCATGGGACCAGACGACATCCATCCGAGGATATTAAATGAGCTGCGAAGGGAACTAGCAGTGCCTCTGGCAGCTCTGTTCACAGAGTCACTCAACATGGGTGTCATTCCACAGGACTGGAGGAGGGCACATGTAGTCCCACTGCACAAAAGCAGCAGTAGGGGGGAGGCGGGGAACTACAGGCCAGTCAGCCTCACCTCAGTGGTGGGAAAGATCATGGAGACACTGCTGAAAGAAAGGATAGTGGCACATCTGGAATCCGACAGTGCTCAGGATCTGAAGCAACATGGATTCACAGCAGAAAGGTCATGTTAAATGAATCTAATAGATTTTTTTGATCGGGTGACTAGGGAAATAAATCAGGGAAGGGTGGTAGATGTCACCTACCTAAATTTCAGTAAAGCCTTCGACATCATCCCACAAAGAAGGCTGATTAACAAGATGGGTAGTCTGGGCATGGGAGACAAGGTGGTGAACTGGGTTAGGAACTGGTTAACAGACAGGAGACAGAGGGTGGTGATAAATGGGGTACAATCTGGGGAGAAGAGGTGACCAGTGGGGTGCCACAGGGATAAGTACTTGGACCAGTCCTGTTTAATGTCTTCATTAGCGACATTGCAGAGGGGCTAGAAGGAAAGGTCTGCCTGTTTGCAGATGGCACTAAGATCTGCAAAAGGGTGGATACTCCAGAAGGGGTGCAGAAAATGAAGCAGGACCTGGAGAAGCTTGAAAGATGGTCGGAGATGTGGCAATTGAGGTTCAATGCAAAGAAGTGCAAAATAATGCACCTGGGTAGGGGGAACACTGGGGAGAGCCACAGGTTGGGGGGCTGACTGTCCCCAAAGAGGAAAGGGACCTAGGGGTTATCATCTCTGATGACCGTAAAGCATCAAAGCAGTGCACAAAAGTGGCAGGGAGGGCCAGTGGCATGTCGGGGTGCATAGGCAGGGGTATCACTAGCAGGAGGTAGGAAGTGGTGATGCCATTGTATAAAACATTGGTAAGGCCTCAACTGAAGTACTGCATGCAGTTCTAGAGGCCACACCTATGCAAGGACATAGATAAGGTGGAGACTATCCAGAGAAGGACAACAAAGATGGTGCAGGGCTTTCACCACAGAACATATGAGGAGAGACTAAGGGACCTCAATAAGTACTCACTGGAGAAGAGGAGACTGACAGTGAGAGACATGATTGAAGCTGTCAAGTACCTCAAGGGCTTAAACAAGGTGCAAGTGGGGGATCTTTTCCGATGTAGAAAAAGTACTAGAACAAGGGGGCACAATATGAAATTGGAAGGGGGTAGATTAAGAGGTAATGTGAGGAAGTTTTTCTACACAGAAAGGGTAATCGATGCTTGGAATAATCTGCCACAGGAGGTAGTGGGGGCAAGCACAGTGGAAGGGTTTAAGCATGCCTGGGACAGACACAAGGGAAGCTTGAGAGGGGAGGAGTGATGCAAAGCCATTGATCACATAGGATCAGTGGCCACATACAATGTATAGGGCCTATGGGTAGACTGGATGGGCCTAGTGGTCCTTATCTGCCAACAATTTCTATGTTTCTATCCAGCCTTGCCTCTTAAGAGCTTGTCTCTGTCTGTACCATAAGCCTTGTTCTCAGAGGAGAGTACTGTATCTAGGCAGTCAAGTCTGAAGCATCTGACAGCAAGTCTTCCTTCTCCTTTACATTCTTCAGTAATCCTGTCATTTTTTTAGCAGTGATCTAAGCCCCTTAGCACTTTCTCAGGGGTGGAGTCCTTCCTCTTAGTGCTGCCTTAGTCGAAGGGTCTCCCTTGCAACACCTTCAGGAAGGTGGAACTCTTCAGATAGAAGGAGTATCCTCTAACTGAGGAAGCATATCTGAGGTCCACTCCCAAAAATAAGTAACTCTTAGCCTGGAGGAATAGCAACCTAGACCTTATCCGCCCAAAGGTTTTCTCCACCAAGGTTGTCCCCTTTCTTCTGTGCTGAGGTTCATATGTTTATTACTTTACTTTTCCACTGAGAGCTGGTGCTGGCTGGTGGATTGTCTCACTATTCTCATTGTTATCTACTCTTTATACAATACATTCTTCCTCACTTTGTGTCTCTTCTCCTTACAGGAAGTAAGTGGTTTGTTCACCACTCACTGTGCATTTAGCTTTTTCCCTAAGGTATCTTCGGTCTAACAGGACTTTGCTTCTGTGGCACCTTTAAGGGTGGGACTCTCCTCAAGAGGGTTCCTGTGTTTTCACAGCACCCTGAAAGGGTGGTAGTCCTCATAGCAGAAATAGAGACAGCATACACCCAAAGTTCCACAATGTTGGACAAGAATTCTACATACTACCTGCCTTTCTGACTTCCCTAGTACATGCCAGTCCCTTAGTTTCACTACTACCTGCCCTCTGTTTATCCAAAACCTCCCCTTCTCCTATCAACAATCTGCTACCCTTCCAATAATCACTTCAGCAATAATCCCATTCCTTTTATTCTCTATTACTTTCCTGTGTTCTGTAAGCATCCTTAAATACAGTAGGAGCTCACTGACGTATTGAATTATTGGGCTCTGCACATGGTTTGGTTGGGCAGTGGCCAGCACTCACCATCCTCTCTCATCAAGCTATATTAAAAACATACATGCCTAAGTGCTCTTTGGACAGTTACTTCCATTGCTATTATCCACCTCCCTTCTTCTCTGGCAGCATTTCTTCCTTCCTGGGTTGGGTCTTCTTCCCTAAGATACCTTTGGTCTAAAGTGACCTCTTCCTTGCAGCACCTCTTCAAGAGGATTCCTGTGTCCTCCTCATCCCCTAAGGGTCATCTGCTCTCTTTCCAATAATTGTTTCTACTTTCAATTTGTTCTTCCCATTCCATATAAATCCTTCCCTGTATTCTTTTAGCATCACTGAAAGGTTGGGAGAGGCCCATGCAAGTCAAATAAGTGAATTGTGAATGGTACCACTCTGAAACACTCTGGAGAAGCACAAATTATCGCTCATAATTGGCAACAAATTTATATCAATTTTCCTTTTGAATTGCTGTGATGAGTATCCAACATTGCACAGTGGCATCTGCAGTGCCTTACGCTGGTGAAGCAATAGTGCTTGAAAACCCAAACGGGATAGCACTATGTCAGAGCATAGTGCGAACTTTCCAAACACCATGTTTGAACCCATTTTTATTTATATTATAAAAAAACATTTTCATAGTCTGTATTAGTCCTTAAAAGTGTGTTTTACAATGTGTATTTGATGCTTTCTTTTTTAACTAAGCTTGCTGTAACAGATGTGCAGGGAGGTTGCTTTAATTCAAATTCAAATCAGTATTGCAGGTTTTGGACAGAATACTATGCTGATCTAGGTCAGGTTGTCTTGAAGAGGTATGAAGCAGTACATCTGATGTCACTAATTAGATTGCTGATAGGAGTGTGCGAAATGACAGCATTAATTAGGGCAAACTAAGCTGGACTACTGTGTTCTGATATGGAAGCATGCGGCATTGTGGATGCTTAGTAACACGTATACATCTGCAAACAATTGCAATTTCTTGTTTTTCTTCTTCCAAAGAGAATCACCATTATACTAAGGATCCCAGATAGACTGGAACTTCCATATAAGATACAGTGTAGCTCTCGAGAGCCAAGCATTTATAGGGAGGTAGTTTAATGAAGAGGAAGAGACCTGTAATCCATAAAGTTGTTCCTCCCACCTGCTCAATGGGATTAGCCAGTTATATGGCTAGCTCCTCACTGTCTTCTAGTCTTGCCTTAAAAATTGCTATACTACTCAAATCTACTTGTTGATAGTCTTTGTAAAGCTACACTACTCACTGAGCTAGACTGGTGACTGGACAAGTAACACACAGTAAATAAAGAGGCCACTATGGTTTCTGCAGTACCACAAGAGTCAAGAAGCAACAGGCGCACTGCTAACAGGCACAATAGTTGTGTTCATGAATCACATGGTAGAATTTTGCAAATGGCATATTACTCTTCATGAAGTCATTACCTGGTTATTTGGGCTGCAGAAGATGACATCATAGACACTGTGACACAGGAGCCTGCAGTAGTGCAAGCACTGTGTGATTCAGAATGGGCCAAGAGCACACATTATCTGCCATTAAAATCATAATCTCTCAATATGCAGTAGTCAAGTCTATTTCCTGGACACCCAGGGTTGTAGTATCTTGTGTGGTCTCTTCAGTTCTTTACTTAGAATCCAAAACAACACAAGTTCAAGCCCTGTTAAAGCCAAATTGTCACTGTATGGTCTTGGGCAGGTCACTTAACCTCCCACTTCTCCAGACCATACAGTTGTGGAAATGGGTAAAGGCAGGACTCACTGTTAACAATATGTTGCACCACTGCAGGGCTATTCTGGGTAAATCATTTCTAAATAAAAACAAGTAAATATACCTTTGCATCCCTTTCCTGCTCCTCATGGACTGCAGCCGGTATGTTGGCAGCCTTACAATTGTCATTGTGTGGCAGTATTGCATCCTGGTGCAGTCCTGTGCTATTTAAAGCATGCTTGAGAACCCCTTATCTAGCACAGTGAGAGCAGTGGGCAATTTGCTTCCTGAATGCTATGCTACAGTGTTCTGGGGGTGTGACTGGTATGTTAATCATACACTGTCTGCATCCCATATGAATTGCACCATGCGTGCATGTTTTGCTACTGTGCCCGCATTGCCCACTGAGTTTTTGTTTTCTGTGGCAGTGGTGTCCTGCCCTGCTAACCTTCAGCTGATGTACCCCTGCAGTTTGCATGTGTTAGTTTCACAGCATTGGGATGGAGTTCTGTTGGGTCCCTGCTAATTGATGTTGTTGGGGCTGTTTCCTGAATCAGGAGGCATGAAATAGTGCATAGTACCTGAAATAGTGTTCATTACTGCATGGCATTTCCTTCATAAATCTAAAACGCATTATGTGAAGTAATGTTTCCTTATCTTTCCTAACTATCCCTAAATACCTTTCCTGACTATCACTAAATACCTTTCATGACTATCCCTAAATAGCATTACCTTCTATCCCTACAAAACATTTCTCACTATTGTAAATATCATTACTCAAAATTCCTAAATAACATTGCTCATTATTCCCAAATACCCTTCTTGACTATCCTCAAATATTTTCCTATCATTAAGTATAGAGTATTTTCTGACCATCCCTAACATACTGTAAGTGGGAGCTGAGGCACCTCAGCCTTGTATCAGGGGAAGCGTTATAACAAAGAACTCAATAATGAAGAATCCAGCATTCCACACTCAAACCTTATGAATTCTATATTCTGAATGCTGGACTAGAGAAGGTAGAACTGTTACTCTAGGTATGGTTTCCTGTGAGAGCCGAGCCATAAGCAGCAGAAAAAAACAGAAGAATACACAATCTGAGGTGTAATTAGCAGTGCTGGGTTATTGAGATGCATGTTACATGCACCCTGGCTTGCATTTCCTAATTTTCAAATATATCATCAGCAGTACAGTCTTTTCCTGATAGATGTTATGCCCCGAAGTACGCACATTAAGCATACATTTCGTATGTAGAAGGCATTACCGTTAGATACCTGACTATGTCAACAATTACAGGTAAGTGTTTTTAGGCAAAAACACTCAGGACCTGGAAGTCAGAGGGATTTCAGACTGATACCCTTACGGTTTTGCCGTTGACTTTTGTTGCTCTAGATTGCATTGCAAGCACTGCAGCCTCCCATTCTGCTGGAATGCAACCAGAATTTATAACCTGCTGATATCTGAGAGGTGTTCTTACTGGCACTAGACGTGCTTTTCTCTGCAAATACACTGTGTGACAGCACCTGGAGACAAATGCAACTAAATTTAGGTACAGTAGCTAGACATGGACATGCAAGGTGTAAATCCCATTAACAGTCAAACCCTTAAAGGAGAGCTGTGCTGAACCTGTAAGACATGTTCATCTGTAAAAGCTGATTTTTAAATGCAGGTTTCATCTCTGTTATTGTTCCATCTATACAGGCTTTGTAGTGATACCAGTGGGTATTTATGATCTATACATTGTTAGACAATTTTAGAACTGTATGATATAGTTTATGTCCTTGCAAAGCTCTTACATTGTTGTCATAATGCATTAGTGTTTTACTATAGACCTCTGTGGCTAGCGAGACATGAACTACAGTACTCTCTCACTATAATGTTCCCCCAAGTGAACACTCAGCTTTTATGAACACTACTGTTGGCATCCAAAAATCCCAGTCAGCTACACAAACTCTTTATCTTGTATCACTTTTGTTTCTCCTTTCCCTATTTATCCTTGCCAATACCATACTTACTGAGTCATCCCCCTCATGCCCCTCTCATATCCCAATGCCTTTTCATTCACATAATGTAACTGCCGAAATGACTGATGGGTCCAACTTCTGAGTTTGTTGCTTGCAAAAGGCATGGCTCCGAGTAGGGCTGTAGTGAAACCGTGAAGTAAATCTGGCAGCAGTTTATGCATACAGTAATTTAAGAAAACCTGCTGTTAGCAAGCATACTGTAGAGAGACACTGTACAGATCTTTCAGGAGCTTGAGTCACATTCCAACGGCTGGACCCATTTGGACTGCAATTTTGGTTTCGGTCAGTCGGGGGGGGCACGGTGATACAATTCCTCAAGGTAAATCTGGATCTGGCAGCAGTAATAGTTTGTAATTGAAATAGGAGCACCCAGTCAGCAGCATACCTAGATATAGTATCGTATACTGGTCTTTCCAGAAGCTTGATTCCTGCACTGAAGTTCAGGTACAGTAGCAGTTTATAATTTAAATTGATCCATTCAACACCAATGGTTCAGCTGATTTGGGCTATGCTTTTAAAGGGTGTGAATTATTCCTGTCACCTTAGCAATGCTACAGTAGGTAGTGAAACAGCTTATTTTAACTTTTATGGCAACTGTATAGGAAAATGAAGTGTAGCAAAAAGCCCAGTTTGGTGAGAGCTTTCCAGTGTCCCTCGATGTTAAGCATGCTATAATGAACAGTAATGATGCCCCCCCAAAAAAAACATTGTTCATTATAGCGAGGAACTACTGTACATCATGCAGGTCTAAAATGGTACTTTATCTTAATACCAGGGTATTCACCAGAAACACCCACTGATAAAGGCACATATCAGGCTATCCAGTTGCTGGTATTACATTGCACTTTGCAGTGAAAACTGGCAGCTCATGTGATGCATTCTACTGTTGGATTACAAAAATATGTGATCCATTTGTTTTCTAAAACCCTCTCCACCCATCTCAGCCCTGTCATCCTCTCCTCCCATGTTCCCTTAGCAAGACGTTCATCTTCAACAAGTTAGTTCCACAAGTCAGTAATAACTGTTATAAGGTGCAATAAAGTGTGCCTCTGAGCCTGTCCTAACAGTCTCACCACCAGTCTCAAATGCCGGGAATCTTTCTCGCACAGGATATCACAAAACACTATTGAGAGAGATTGCCGGCATGTCAGTCTGGCAGTGAGACTGTTATGAAAGGATCTGTGATGCACTGTATTGGAGCTTTTAACAGCTATTACTAACTTGTGAACTAATTTGTTGCAGTTGAGTGTCTAAGGGGATATGGGTGGGGAAGGTGGTGGGGCTGAGATGGATGGAGGGAGGGTTTTAAGGGAGTTTCAAACAAAGGGGACATGGGCAGGAGGGTAGTAAGGTGGTGATGGGTTGGGTAGAGCTTTAGGGGTATTTCTGACTAAGGGATATGGGTGGGGATGGTGGTGGGGCTGAAAGTGTTGGGGGGGTTTAGGAGTGTTTCTGACTATGGGGATATTGGTTGGGAGGGCGGTGGGGTGGAGATGGCTTGGGGGGAGTTTTACCATACTAAGAATTGGGGGCCATCATCAGCAGTTGGCTCACCAGATTTGTTGGAGTGTGGGGTACAGCTAAGTGCTCTCCATCTCCCTGAATGAAAAGCAAGTGTGTGTGTGTGTGTGTCTTCGGAGGGAAGGTATTGAAACAGATGAAGCAAATGTAAAGTTGATTTTAATACTGGATTTTATGTGCATTAAAATATTTAAAAAAATATGTAAAATTTACATTTCTAATTTCCTAATCAGTTAGAGGCAAATGAAACACATTTTCACAACTGGCTAGCATTTTCACTTGCAAAACTGCTATTAAATTTCCAAGCTTATTTAATATCCTGCATATAGACAGAACAATAAAACAATTGGAACTAGTATTTAAGAAAAAAACTGCTTCTACTGGGGAAAATGACTTGCACTTTCAGCGCATTTCTTTTTTTTAAGGTACGGAACATTAAGAATAATTCTCTAGTAATATTATCTGCTGCAGTGGGATTTTCAGTGTTGACATTATGAACTCCTTCTCCAAGGGGGTTTGAAAATACTGTATTATTAAAATAATAATAGAGTTTGTTGCCTTAGCCTGGGTAATGATCTATACCTAGCAATATGATTGGCTGATGAAGCTGAGTAGGCTTGAAATAGCAATTTATTCTTTCAGGAAGAGAGTCGGGCTCAGATTTGTTAAATGGCTGCAAGGTGCAGGGATTCAGCTGCATGTTACAACTCCACTGAAGCTGTAGTTTCTACTGGAATCTGAACAGACATACAGTATTGGAAAACAAATAAGTGGAAGAACATAGGAAATTCTAGACAAAATAAGACCAAGAGTCCATTGAGTTCATCTCCTTCCATGCAGACCGCTGCAGCATTCAATAATATGGTAAATAACCATAGAAATTATATAATAACTGGTCATGTTCTTTTAGCATGCAAAAAGCTGGTTGTTATCCCCCATTATAAAATGGTCTGAAAAAAGGGCAGCATTCTCCAAACCTCATTGGTTAAAAGTCATCATGTGGCCATTGATTAATCCCCAATGAACCCATAGTTAACATACTGCACTACACATGAGCCTGACATGGAAAGACATGAAATCCCTCTGAGTGATGTTTCTGATGTTGCATAGTCCTCTGAATGGATCAGGAGCTGGGAGTGAGTGGGGGGGGTTGTAGCGGCTGCAAGTCCTCGGTACAACAAAAGAGGAGCCAAGACAGATGAGGTAGTGGCAGCAGTGGCAGCTCAGCTTACAGAAAACAGAGAGAGAGAGAGAGAGAGAGAGAGAGTGAGAGAGAGCTACTGTTGGCTCAGCACCTAAAGAGTGACTATATATATATATATATATATATAAACATAGAATTTGATGGCAGATAAGGGCTGCTTGGCCCACCCAGTCTGCCCATTTCCCTACCTAATGGATAAGCTGCAGATCCTAGTTAACCAGCAGCCTACTTCTTTCTACCCCCACCCCTAGAATTGCCTTAGGACTGTCCCATGCATGCTTGAATTCAGCCACTGTTTTTGACTCCACAACCTCCTCTGAAGGTCATTCCATGCATCCACAACCCTCTCTGTGAAAAAATACTTCCTTACATTACCTCTGAGCTGCCCCCATCTTCAAATTCTGCCCCTTGTTCTTACACACCTCTTTTTTGAAAGATGCTACCCTCTTGGACCTTGTTGATTTCCTTGAGGTACTTGAAAGTTTCTATCATGTCCCCCCTTTCCTCGAGGCTATACATATTAAGCTCCTTTAGTCTCTCTTCATATGTCTTCTGGTGCAGACCCTGCACCATTTTAGTTGCCCTCCTCTGGGCAGCTTCCATCTTGTCTATGTCCTTGCGGAGATTGGGTCTCCAGAACTGCACACAGTACTCCAGATGGGGTCTCACCAGCTGTCTGTACAGAGGGATAATAACTTCCTGTTTTCTACTGGTGATGCCTCTCCCTATGCATCCCAGTATCCCCAGTCCTCCTTACTGCCCTCTCACATTGCTTGCCCACCTTTAAGTCATCTGATATGACTACCCCCAGGTCCCTTTCCATTTTTGTTGTTGTTAGTATCTCACTCCCCATTGTGTACTCTTCCCCTGGGTTTTTTTCCCCATGTGCATTACCTTGCACTTCTTAGCATTGAATCTAAGCTGCCATACATTTGACCATTCCTCTAACCTTGCCAAGTCCCTTCTCATCCTTTCCACTCCACCTTGTGCATCAACTCTGTTGCAGATATGTGTGTCATCTGCAAAGAGACATACTTTTCCTTCCAGTCCCTCTGCAATGTCACTTATAAAGACACTGAAGAGGACCGGTCCTAATACTGAACCCTTCGGCACCCCACTAGTAACCCTCCTTTCTTCAGAGTGGACTCCATTTACTATTACTCTCTGTGTCCTATTCTCCAGCCAATTCTTTACCCATATATAGTGTATATATATATATATATATATATATATATATATATATATTTAGAGAGAGAGAAGATAGTGGAGGCTGGAATATCAAGGTGGTACAGCACAGTGGGGAAAGACAATGGAGGATGTCTACCAAATAAAACAAATCTCCCTAAAAGCTTATGGGGAAGGGGATCCTAGCAAATAAAAAGCAAATATCACTTATTACTTGATGTCTTGACTTTTGCAGCTTGTGTTTCAGTTTAACAAAAAAAAAGTACTACACTTTGCAGTTTGCAGTTCAATGATACCTGATGTCATAAAATGTTAAAATCACCATAAAATCTGTTAAAAATAATTTTCTTAGAAATATACTTCATAGATCAGTTTCCAACATTATTTCTGCAATAACTGTACTTTTATAACAAATGAAATGTTCATGTATTGTCCCGGACTACTTTTCCATGAGGCAGGATAACACTAAATTTCTCCTGTTTTAACCTAATAAAATCACATTTTCACTTATTTTATTTTTAAAACAAATAACCCATTTTATAAGTGAGTTAACCCACTCCAGGGCATGGGTTTACTGAGAATTAATCCATGCCTAGGTATTTGAAGGCACTCAGCCTGCAGCATCATGCAACATCCCCCAGCTATTGATTAAGTAAGCAATAATACCCGACAGGGTGGCCGGTTTTAGGATATAACGGACTGCCCAGAGGCATAATGAGGCTCAATGCCATAGGCGAAGGGCCTTATGGCCCCTGGAAGGTCCGCTATATCCCATAATGCCCACCTTGGAGGGTATTATTGTGCCTAGAAAATGAGTAATTTGTGCTAGTTTTATAAAATTATTCATAAATGACAAATAATTATTTAAAAAAGTACTAGAAATGAAGAGAGAAGTAGTATTTGGTAAAGTAATCCCTGTACTATAGCTGCCAGTAGAGGGTGCTGTTTATTTTTTCAAATTGAATAAGCTTTATTTGAGTTTTTTGTGTTTATCTGCTTGTTTTAACACAGGGGTTGTGGCTGGGTGATACCATGGTGAAGACAGTGTGGTCAGGAGACTGAAGCAGTTTATATGAGTGCAGTTCATTCATATGCACACCACAAAATGAAGCCATTTTTTTAACTGATTGCAGTCACAGTAGTATAGGTAAGGTGTCTAGAATGAAGTAGTTGGAACAGCAGACATTGGTCTTCAGGGGAATAGCTACTGTCATGAAGGTACTGCTAACAAGGGGAGAAAAGCATTCTATGTGAGTGTGATGGTGATAGACACAGTTTTTTAACAGCTCCAGGTTGTTATGTATGATCGGGACAAAACAGCATCTGGCAGCAGGCGCCTGGTTTCTATGGTAGTGCTGCAACAAACCATCGCATGTACCTGGTGATTCTGTTTAAAACAAAAACATATTATTTGTATTTGCTGTCTTACAGTCACTATATTTTTTGTGTGGGTGGTAGGGAAATTTACAGCTGAGGGTTGTCATGGTCTGTGTGTGGTAGGGCTGATTCGATCTTACCTCTTGGTAAGCAAGTGGGGGAAAAATGCCGGCTAGCCATTCTGAAAATTCAGGGTGACCAATGATACCCTAAGTAATATGGCACCCTGAACTGGCACTCATTTTTTAACGGGTGTTATTGAAAAATAAATGCATGCCTGACCATGGCTTTCAGCCAATCAGGATGCTTTATTTTTTAAGCCCATTTTCTAATTCTCAGTCAATCCATGCCCTGCTGCGGGATAATCCTTATTTATAGCTAGCCAGTAATAATGGCCATTGCACATCCGTGTGCTTGTTATGTTGTCTGGAGACAACACATTTATTCTTCCTCCACACAGCCTGAAGTGACTCACAGATTTTGGTTGGGGAGAAAACGATCTTCTATGTCCCAGATATCATGGTCAGAAATGTATCTATATAACTTTGTAAACTGTCCTGATGTGGCAATGAATCCACATTTCTTTGGCTGCCTCACTCTGACTTTGTTGCCAGAGAGTGGTATTCTCTGAATTGGTTTTGGTCTTTGACCTCTTTGGCATGCAGCTCCTGGTCCGGTGAGAGAGCATGGGGCAGTGAAGGAAAGCTATGCTGCTATGATCCTTTTTCTTATGAAATTATTTTGGCATTACTGGATTAATTTATGGATATACATATTCAATTGGGGGGGCTCATTTTTTTAATTCTGAATTTTGGGACTAGCAGTTATACAAGACATGGGATGGTGTGGGTAATTTATTTTAAACATACCATTGGTGTGTGATGCTTTAATGAACCTCTCAAGCATTGCTGTCAGGGTATGTAGCATTACACAGTTTGGGTATACAGTATAAGCCACTTAATTGGGGTGCACTTAAAGGGGATGTTCACTTTAACGGGACAATCTGCTGGGCACTGATTAAGTGTCTGTACTTTTCAATGCATCGGTACACCTTTAAAGGGGAATAAGAATCAATTTAATAGGGATGATTATGTCCCAGCACCCTCTGCCTTCCCCCCATTAGTGGTTTCTCTAAAACAGACTGGAAGGGAAAGTATGTCTCTTTGCAGATGACACAAAGATCTGCAACAGGGTTGATACATAAGGTGGGGTGGAAAGGATGAAAAGGGACTTGGCAAGGTTGGAGGAATGGTCAAATGTATGGCAGCTTAGATTCAATGCAAAGAAAGTGCAAAGTAAGGCACCTGGGAAACAAAAACCCAGGGGAAGAGTACACAATGGGGGTGAGATACTGACAACAAAAATGGAAAGGGACCTGGGGGTAGTCATATCAGATGACCTAAAGGTGGGCCAGCAATGTGAGAAGGCAGTAAGGAGGGCTGGGGGGATACTGGGATGCACAGGAAGAGGCATCACCAGTAGAAAACAGGAAGTTGTTGGCCCTCTGTACAGACAGTTGGTAAGACCACATTTGGAGTACTGTGTGCAGTTCTGGAGACCCTGTCTCATCAAAGACATAGACAGGGTGGACGCTGTCCAGAGGAGGGCAACCAAAATGATGCAGGGTCTGCAACAGAAGACATATGCAGAAAGACTAAAGGAACTAAAGATGTATAGCCTCAAGGAAAGGAGGCAGAGGGGGGACATGATAGAAACTTTCAAATACCTCAAGGGAATCAACAAAGTCTAAGAGGGTAGCTTCTTTCAGAAAAAGAGATGTGCAAAAACAAGGGGGCACAATTTGAAGATAAAGGGGGGACGGCTCAGAGGTAATGTGAGGAAGTATTTCTTCACAGAGAGGGTTGTGGATACATGGAACAGCCTACCTGAGGAGGTTGTAGAGTCAAAAACAGTGGGAGAATTCAAGAATGCATGGGGCAGACATAAGGCAATTCTAGTGGGCATACCTCTCAACTGTCCCTGATTTTGCCTCAAAATTTTCCTCTGTCCCTCGTAAAATTTGAATTTTTGTGACAGAACACTGGGGATTAAATCACAAAATAATGTCAAACATTAAAGTTATAGACTTGTTCTTCTTCAGAAAATGCAACTTAACACACATCCCTTTATTCTATCATCTTTCTGAGTGAATAGTACCAATTTGTAAGATGTGTCCCTGATTTTGGATCTTTGTCCCTGATTTTTTTAAGCTTTGTCCCTGATTCATGAGGCAAGAGGTTGAGAGGTATGCTAGTGGGGGGTAGGAGGAAGTAGGCTGTTGGTTAACTAGGATCTGCAGCTTATCCGTTAGGTAGGGAAATGGGCAGATTAGGTGGGCCAAGTGGTCCTTATCTGCCATCAAATTCTATGTTTCTATGTAACAATTAACACCTGTTTATTACTGAATGCACGGACCTTAAAAGAAAGCACTTACTGTTAACTTCATTATGATGCGTCTCTTGCTCACACCTGTCCTGATGGAGGGTGAATGTGTTGATCTTCCCCTGCAGACAAAATCAAGGTTATTAAAACTTTACAGGAACCGGGAGTGTCTATGGCCAAGGTAGCTAAGCTCCTTAACATCTCTAAGAGCCAAGTTGGCCAAATTAGCCAGAAAAAAAGAGAACTTGTCACAGATTGGCAGTCCAACCAAAACCAAAACTGCAAAAGGAAGCAGGAGGGTAAGGACATGCAGGTAGAGGACGCCCTACATATGTGGTTCTCTAATGAGGTTGGTAAAGGCGCCCGTATTTCTGGACCTGTTTTTAAAAAGAAAGTGACTGAGCTAGCCACCCATCAACAACATGATGATTTTGCAGCAACTAATGGGTAGTTATCTTGCTGGAGGAGTAGCAGGAACATAGTGTGTGAAAAAGAACAAAATGAATGAATGGACGTTGATGAACAGTCAGCATCCAAATGAATAACAACTGTTTTCCGTCTCTCATCTCTGATTATGCCCCAGACGACATTTTTAATGCTGATGAGATGGGAGTTTTTTTTACCAGGACAGGGGCCACACTCAGAGGGATTTGGACTTGGTGGGGAGGGGAAGAAGACCAAAGACAGGATGTCACTAATGTGTTGTGCCAACATGCTTGACACTGAAAAACTTCCTTTGCTGCACATTGGAAAGAGCAAGTGACCTCAATGCCTTCCTAAAGACCTGTCATCCCTCCCAGTGCAGTACGTTAGCTCAGCTAATGCCTGGATGACAGCTGCCATCCTTTTGGACTGGTTAGAGTCCTGGAAAAGCAAATTCAGGTGATGTAGAAGAAAGGTCATCCTATCTGTGGACAACTGCAGTGCCCACCCTGCTCACCTTGTTGGGCGTTTTAGCAACATAACCATGCACTTCGTCCCACCCAACACAACCAGTTTAATTCAACCCCTAGACATGGGAGTTATCTGCAACTTGAAGGGGCACTACTGCTTTCTTTTTTCAGAGCAAATTGTGGGCATCATCGACAGTGGCATCACTGCCTAAGCATCTGAGATTGGCAGATGAGTTAACTTACTGGATGCAAACTTTATGCTGCATAAGACGTGGGCTACTGTAAAGGCCACCACAATTGTTAATTGTTTTAAAAAGGCAGGCTTTACTTTTGAACCCCCTGATGTAGCTGGTGACCTGGAGAGAGCTGAAGATGGTGCTACTGCATTAGGAATCACAGACCCCGTAGAAGATGTACAACGACCACAGAATCTCACGGAGGAAGAGTTCATCTATTTTGGGGACATCAACAAAGTGATGGAAGGGGAGTTAACAGTGGAGACCCTCTGCAATGCACTGAAGCCTGTGGAGAACATTGAAGATGAGGAGGAATCAAGGGGTTGTGATCTCATGTCCAACCCCATTTCTAACAAAAAGGCACAGTTACATATCGGTCTGCTCAGAGATTGATGTCTTCAGCATGGACGAATTCTGGAGTGGGAGCAGCTCTTTAACCTTGAAGGACAGATTATATGGGAGATGGCATTGGAGGCTAAGCAAAAGAAGTTCATGGACTTCTTCAATGGACCATGCAATCAGACACAGTGAGACCCTTAGACATAGGACAGATAAGTGTGATGCTTTTAAAGGCATTTCTGGTTTTAAAGTTTTATTTTCTGTCTAAAGCAAAAAAAGTTGCAGTTTTAACTTGAGACAAACAGCACTAATTCACAAAAGAGCTGAAATCACTAAGTGCTGTGTTTGTTTAAGTTGCTTTATGTTGTACTGTCATGTCAATTGTATACAGGCTATGTTTTTGCTGTTTTCTATGCCCTTCTCTTAAATGAGATGATCACTTAAAGGCGACAAAGTGACTTCCATGGAGCCATCAGCTTTAAGCGGCTTCAACTGTATAAAAATTCCCATTACGTGCGCCACACCATGCAATATTCTATATTTAATGGGAAGTGATCTTAGTAAAGTTTTTGGGTTTTGGCACTATCAAGAGGAAAACCACCAGCAATGGAGACCTGTGAGAACCCAGGACCAAATGATATGCATGCTGCATTATAATGACTGGTAGTTGTGGTGAAAATCATGTTTTCAGACAACTTGCTGGAATCACTTCCCACATGTGGTCATATTTGTAGGAAGTGTTTTGCTCATGTCTGTCATTCCCTAATTCCTGCAACTGTGACAAAAACTGGTCACATGCATGGAACATCAAAAGAAATGTGCTGTCAGCCAGATCGTCTCTCCAATCCCTTTGTAAGATGTAGTTTGCATACCAGGGGAAAGATTTCACATGGGCTTGAAGAGTGCAAGTCTTCTTCTCTTTCTTAGTTGCTTACAGAATGTTCCTATTTTTTTTTTGTAGACTCTGTTTATACCTGACTTCGGGGCATCTCTTAGGAATCCACACGCTGCTCTGGGATCCTAACCGCCCGCCTGAACCACCGTTAGCCGAGCTACTATGTCGGGATCAGGACTACAGTCTCTCCAGACCCTCTAGGGAGACTCCAGAGTCTCCAAATTCATGTTGGGTAGTGTGGCCAGCTCTGGACATGTGGATCCAGGCCCCTAGTGGTTCCATCGCCTCCCTGGAGTCAGGGGATTTTCTAATTTTTCCCTCGACCCACCCCTCCGGAGCTCGGAGATGCAATGACATCTGAGATGTTCACTGCAGCTCCATCCCGCTCAATGTGGTGCCTGACATGTGCACGTCCTCAGGTTTCCACTGGGGGCTTCTGTTGCACCGTGCAGTCCCTGGATCCCCTCCCCAGAGAGAGGAGAGCAGTCTGCAGATGCTCAATCCTCTCTCTCTCTCTCTCTCCGGTCAAACCCCGTCAGCCTGGGCTTGTTCCCGAACCCAGGTTGCCAGCGTGGCGTGAGGTGTGGCATCCAGCACCTCAACCCTCAGCACCACTGGGCTGACTGAACATTCCTATTTTAGTACACATTGCCACAGTTTGGTGCTAGTAGCTATGTATGGGAAAATTCTACTATTTGCGCCTGTTTCCAGCACCTGTTATAAAATATTTCCTGCAAGAGTCCATAAATAGAGGGTAAGTGCTACAGACTGATGCTTTTAAAAACTGGCACCTGGTTGGGGCTGCAGAACTGGGTTCAAGTCTCAGCTGAGGCACTTACTTCTTTTTCCCCTCTGTTTGTATGTGTTCCATAATTATGCACACTGCACCCATGTGATTGAAAATGTAGTAATTATTTGTGTAGCACCAGGCTGTGCATTGGAGAAAGAGTAATGCATGCTCCGGGATGGCCCAAGTTGCAGTTGCCTTGGTGGCACAGTTGGTTAGCGTGACTGGAACAGTATTCCAGGTGGCCTTGGTTCAAGTCCTAGCTGAGGCACTTACTTCTTTCGTTACTCTGTTTGCATGTGCTCCTACATCTGTAATACTGCCTATGTACCCACCATTTGTTTTATTCTATTCTCAGATATTTTCAGATATTCAGATATAATTTTCAGATACTGTATGTTATTCTCTGCATCCCCCACCCGGTTGCACCCAGAAAGAAACCTCAGCTCAGTGTGCCTTTTCTGGTTACCAATTTTTAAATAAAAAAAAATTAATTTGCAGGATATACAATACCAGAGAAAGGAAGTGTGTCCAGAAACATCAGGTCCAACCATGTGAGCCTGTAAATCAGTGGTTACAGCACTGGGACAGTATTCCAGAGCCCTGGGTTCAATTCCTAGTAGCTCACATTATTTCTTTCTCACTACAATTTGTGATCTACATTGCTTAGCAGTGGCTAATACTGCACCAGAAACATTTAATTGTCATCTTCACTATTCCTAGATGCAGGATATGCAATACCAGAGAAAGGAAGCATGTCCAGGAACCTTACCTCCAGCCATGTGAGCCTTTAGCTCAGTAGTTAGAGCACCAAGATGGTATTCTGGGGGGCCTGGGTTCAATTGCTAGTAGGGCACATTATTTCTTTCTCATTACAATTTCAAACATGTTATGGAAAACTGATATGAATAAGACATTCTAACCTGTAGTGCCGGATAGGGGCCATGAGTTAGACCTACACACTATAAAATGGTGTTCAAGAACTTTTGCTAAAATGAGTGCTCTTGTTATTTTAACCAGATGTTTTAGATTTCTGTGCAGCCATGAAAACATTTTGGGTGTTGAAGTAATATTTTATTGAGCATTTTGTGGACTTATCTTGGGTTCCAGAACCTCAAAATAATGACTGTGCACACTCCACCTGTGGCATTGTACTCCACATATTCTTCCTTAGTTACCAAACCTATTGTAAGTCAACAGAAAATTGATTAATATCTAAAGATCCCTTCTGCTATGCAATCTGCAGTGGCATGAGTGAAAAGCAAAAGACAAACACTTGTCCGCAATCATTGCCTTACTAATTAAATATTTGTACACTACCCAAAAAAGATTAATGAAGTATGTCCAAATGAAATTCTGCATTTCTTGGGCAGGATGGGGCCTGTCCTCTGACCCGAGATGTTGTTATCCATCCTCCAGCTATAGCAGGACTAGATACAGAAGTGAGATGCTGGTTACAAGCAATCTGTTTTCAGAAGCCCAGAGCAACAGCAGCGTATCTCAGGTGACCAGAACTGACAGTCAGACTAGTGCCTTCCCCAGAAATCTGCCTCCGTCATGAAATAATTAGCTAATCAACTTGCTAGATCATTGCTCAGTAAACACTTGGAGATATAGTGAAAGACTCTATTGAAATAGCACAAGCTAGAAAAAATCCTTCCTTTGTGAGACTGTTGGAGGGCAGCTGCCAAGGAGTCCAGTTGTTTGCCAGAAAAACTAAATTTGGTCTTAAAATGTAGCATGTGGGCTGCAAAATTTACTGATATAATTATATATATATAACCGGTTCATGCGATTGTCCAGGCTGTGGTAGGTGCTGATGTGCAATATGGCTACCACTACACAGTCAGTCACTTCACTACCAGTTTAGCACTACTTGTAAAGGGCTTTGGGATACATTGTGTATGAAAAAGTGCTATATAAATGCTGTTTCTTCTTCTTCTTACTGACATAATTATCTTGTAACTTGCTTACAGTTGTCTGCAAGTTCCTTTGTTACGCTACTATAACCGAATGTTTTTGCCATCGTTATGGTTGGGGTCATGACTAAAAATGGTCTGTGGGACCAGTGAACCTTCTCAGTAAACAAATAAATAAACATATAAATATATAAGTTGATTCATGTCATTAGAAAACCCTAACTGAGCACAGAGTGACCTCAAGTCAGGGATAATCTTATGAAACAGCTCAAATACAGAGAATAATGAAACCAGGCCCAACTCATTTTTGTTCTAGATAGACCATTTCTTTTAGAATCAGAGAATGTTTTATAAATGTCTTTATACAAGCAAGACTATTGGTATATGCATTCCAGTGTCCAACTGCTATATGAATTTGTTTTTAAAAAAAAAACATTACATACAAAATTGTTCTTATTAGTAGGATTTCCTTTACCTGAGGAACTATGCTCTTACAGCAGGGTACAATAACGCTGAGGTAAATGGAGAAAATATGGGGTGGGGGTGGGGTGAAAAATGTTTACCCAAGAGAGGTACAGTAGGAGTCTTTGTTTTTCTGGACTCAAATAGAACAAATTATGGTGATCACTAGTGCTACAATATGTAAATGCAGCACCAGGAAGAGAGACATAACATTCTGTGTCTCACACCCTTCCTTTCAAATAGAACAACACAGAGATATGAGGTGCATTTACGCTGATGCTGTATTGTGGCAGCAGATCAGCTCCCATGTGTAAAGTGCAGCACAGCGCTCCCGTCATTTCCAGTGTGTCCACACATAGGAGCAGTAAAGCGATGCATGCAGCTTGACTTTCTCCTCAATGTCATTATTTTTTTTTTGTTTTAATATTGAAATGTTTTTAAATAAAAAAAAAGTCCATTGAACTCCCCGGGCTGACTACCACTCTCCAACCTCTTATCTGGGTCTTTGTGCTTAGAAAAACTAACATTTCTCCCATTCGCTACTTCTGTGCACTCCCACGCTCCTTCCCAAACCCAATGCAACCCCTGTTTAAAAAAAAAAAGTCCTCGTATTCTTTTCCTCTGCACGTACCTTTCCAACAACCCATGACCCAGTATCCCACAGTCAGCTGCATCACTACAGGTGGGGGGAATCTACACAAAGATGTACAATGTTGCCACTGTTTCCACTTCACACCACTGCAGCAAAAAAAGCATTCACTTGAAGTGCTCATGAAGTGCTCTTCGCCTTGTCCACACTAATCTACTAGGAGTGGATCAGCGACTCTGCATTGCTTGCAGCAGGGTAGAGAGGTTAGTATAAGTGTACATTTTGTTCCAAACATTAACCAGTCATGTAGGTGCTCTGGGCTTCTTGTAGGTGTTAGCACTTCTATGTGGTTTCTTAAAAGTTGTACAAGAACAAAAAAGTAAACCTATCCATTAAACTATATACATCAAACCCTGCAAAAATCTCTCAAGGTTCTTCAAGGGAGTTCTGATAAAATATACACAATCATAAAGTTATTCTCA
The DNA here is from genome assembly GCA_016271365.2 of Neoceratodus forsteri. Lineage (NCBI taxonomy): Eukaryota > Metazoa > Chordata > Ceratodontiformes > Ceratodontidae > Neoceratodus > Neoceratodus forsteri. The sequence goes on from JADMNL010000024.1 coordinate 137,534,214, forward strand.
TGGTTATAAAAAATATGGTTCTAACAAGTATGCCCTTATAATGAAGTCTTATCAGTGGGCTTCACAATACTAGTACATTAGCACTATAATGTTAGTAATGAAATGTGTTGGATCACACAAGCTTTCTGATTAATTGGTACCGGCCACATGGCCTTGCATTTTCACATTACTGTAAATTTCAGAGCATACTTTATTATTTCTTCTTTGTTTAAGTATTGAAACCATTTTATAAGAGCAATAATCCACTCCAGGGCATGAGGTTGTGCAGAATTAATGCATTTCCCTGGTGGTTTAAATCAGGATGCTGACACACCTGGGATGTGCATTAATTTACTGTGACTGTCTCTGTTATAATTATTAATACATACTGCATTTTTGCTTAGCAAAGCAATATGCAGAAGAATGATTTAGGTAGAAACCAGGCTCACGGTGCCCTAAATCAGTTTTGCCCTTCCCTCGGCTGACTCCTGATGTCCAGGGCTAGCTTTTGAACCCAGTCATTAGCATTACAAATGCTAGTGCTAGCACTGCTCCAATGGGCTGGCTTGGACAATAGCAATTTTATCCAATATACATTAAACTAGAGCTGGCAAAAACTGCAAATTCAGAATTCGAAGAAATCTCATGAAATTTCACAAATCTCATGAAATATTCCACATTTCTGACTTTGGCAAAATCCGAATCTTCCAAATGTGTTTTGTGAATTATCACCTCATTTCACATAATTTTCTAGCTGAATTGTAGAGCAATACACATGAACTACAGAATGACATTTCTGCAGAATTTCATTCCGCAGTTTATGACATTTGTATTTTATTTTTCATTTTAAAATTTGTTAACCAGCAAACCCCAAGGGCATAAAATGTCCATTTTCATGGGGGACCCAGACAAATAACAGATGACAAATTGCATACATAAAATTCTCAAAACATGTGCATACAAGAAACCGTAAACATAGACTATCCAACAATATTAACAGTTAATGCAGTGACACTTAGACTTCTCAGTGCAATACAGTTTCAAATTCTATTTGAAAATGTAATAAGATCCAGAATGGTGTAGTGTAGATGTGAATGAGTTCCAGTCCTTTAGCACTTTGTAACCAAATGAGCAATGAGCAAAGGATGATTTCTATAAAGGTAACCTGAGACAATATCTAGATACAAAGCAAGCTGTATATCTAGAGCTTCCTACTTGAATTAGGTCCTTTAAGGGATAATTGTACATTACTATGCCGAAATCTCCAAAAAGAGACTAACCTAAAATAAAAACAATTATATTTAAATGTGTACCCATTAAGTGATGAGAATGGTGAACAATGATGTGTTAATGTAGAACAGGCTACTACATAGTGACACACATTGTGATAAACAATTCTAACTCTATTTAAGGAAGTCTCCACTGCTGCTGAATAAACTGGTAGTCCATAATCAATAAATGATAAAATTAATGATTGTACCAGCACCATTTTATAATTAAATGAAAGACAGATCCATTTTCTATAAAGCAAACTCAAACATTAACAGTCTTCACCAAAGAATCAATATGAAAATTGTAAGACAACAAGCTATCCAAATGAGTATCTAAATACTTGAAACAACCCACTTTCTCTATTTACACATTATTTATATCCATAATTACCAAATGATTAGGAATAACAGCCAACTTACTCCTGTTTCCAAAAAACATAACATTAGTCTTAGACACATTTAACAACAAAAATCCATTAGTCAACCACATATTTATCAATTAAAACTCACACTGTAAATCCAGAATTAATTTTTCACAATTACACCCACTACTAAACAAAACAATATCATTTGAATAAAATAAATTTTTTTAATAAATGAAGTAAACATGGATGTCATTAACAAAAATATCAAATAACAGGGGTCCCAAAATGGACCCTTGTAGAACCCATGTATCAATTCATACTGGGGAGACATAACTCTGTCAAGTATCACTGTTTAGTTTCTACCGTCCAAATAACTCTCAAACCAAGAAGTAACTCCTTCAGTTAAAATGTACTGTATGTCCCTGAGTTTGGAGAACAGGTGACTATGGTACACCAAAACAAAAGCTTTAGATAAACCTAAAGAAACAGCAGCAGTTGTCTCATACCTGTCCAAGGCTTCATGGAGAAAGGCAGTCCATTCCACCAAAGCAGTTAAAGTACTATATTCTTTCTTAAACCCGTATTGTACTGGAGACAGTATACCATGCAGCTCTAACTAGCACATAATTTGATCAGAGACCACCTTCTCCAAGACCTTGGACAAAGGGGACAGCAAAGAGACAGGTCTATAATTGTTAACTAAAGATCTATTGCCACCCTTATAAAGTGGCGCCACAGACATCTGCCTCCACAACTCAGGGATCACCACAAATTTCAAAGAAAAATTAAACAATTTCGAAGGTCCAACCCTCAAATCCCTTATACAAGAAATAATTTTAACTCAGCCAATCCTCCCCATTTCTGGTCCTAGTATTTGTTTGTTGTAAATATCCATACAAGTCATCTTAAGTCAAGTAAAAAAAATCCAGTTATATCCTTACATACTGAGTAAGTTTTGGTTATAGAATTACACTAAGTTGCAGTATTAGCTATGTTACAAAAACATTATTTAATTCCATAGCTCTCTCTAAGGGTGTTTTAATCTCACCATTAGTGTTAGTCGAGGAATTAGTTTTGGTAATCTTCATTTTCCCCATTGGCTCGTTCAATATCTTCCAGTTTTCCTTCATTCCATTTCTCATATCAGATTGTTTATTTAAATAAAATTCAGACTTGAATTTCCAAACCAATGTTTTACATACATTTTCAGCCTTTTGTATTCATTTAAATTGCACAATGATTTATCTGATTTATATTATTTCCAAGTTTTCGCTCTTTCATGCATTAAATATATTACATGTGGTGTTATCCAGATCTGATTTCCATTCGTAACTCTAAGTTTCTGCATTGGGTCAACCTTATCACAAATAACCGTAAATTAAGTTGAAATTAAATTTAACACTGTATCAATATCAGGAATAGATGACAAAAATGAGCAATCAATACTAGCAATCATATCTCTAAACTCAAAAAGATTACAGTTTCTAAGATTCCTGGGATGAATGAAAATTGGGAGTACATGTGGCTTCTGAGATGAGCTTATAAAAAGTACAGGATTATGATCACTCAAAGCATACACTAATACACTGACTCAACTATTCTATCTGGCCTGGATGATAAAATCCAGTCCAGTAAGGTTTATGTCCCTGTTGCATAGTTTGCACGTGCTGAATCATTAATAACTTGAGTTAATCCTAAACCCTCAGTTCTGTCTCTGAATTTAAAATGTGTTTTGTCATTCCAATTGATGTTAGTATCTCCTAACAAGATAATTTCTTTAGTTTTATTTTTGGACCCATGGTACTCTGCTAACAAGGACATCCCACTATCTGAGAAACCAAGAAGGACATACAAAAAGTTCCAATAAATACCTGCTTAACCCAACCAAAATAATTTTAACAGACAAGAAAAGCACAAGTTGACTCTACATAATCATAATCATGAACAATAGTTGTAAGTCTTGTGCTAACATTAATTAGCCCCTCCCCAATTTTTCTCTAATCTATCCTTTCTAAATAAATTATAATTTTGCAACATAACATCATTATCTGAATGGTTATTGGAAAGCCAAGTCTCTGAACTGTTACAACATTAACCCTTGGGCTGCCAGCAAAATTAAAACATACTGGAATTCTGGACTTATAGTCTGTGCACACCAAGGGTTAAAACTATTTAGTTTAACCCAAACAGTAAATTCATGACATTTTGGTACCAGGCTTTGAATACTGACATGTACAATGTTAAAGAACAACTCTGCACCAGCTTGTGCTTTCATAAATAAGATGTTTCTGCTGTTACACTTACTAGAAAATATATTGTTTTTATTTTCAATGTTCCTTTCCAAGATTTATAACACATCTTGGTAATTCATCTAAAAAGTCTGTATAGAAAACTTTTGAAAACATTTGCCTTACCTCTGTTAACCTCATGGTGCCTTTGTTTATGACATCATAGGGCTCACCATGACAATGGGCTGTGATGTCACAAGCAGCAATTGTGTGGTTATAAGAGACGATTCAAATACATTTTGAAAGATTCAGTAAAAAAAACTGCTGCATTATCTACAATATTTAGTAGCCCAACAGCAGGGGAAGTAAAAAAATAAAACAACAAATAATTAGAAAACAAAAAAATTAAAACTAAATTGGTGTAAATCTAGTGCTTTTAAGCTTTTTATTAGAATAGAGAGTTGCTTTTTAAGCTTTCCCTTAGTCCCATTCAATTATGTCCCATTGCCATTAACTTGTAAGGTCCTGAATTCATCTGAACATTGTGAGACATCACAAGCAGCCATGAAAATGTGCTGTTTTTTAGTGTTCAGACAGATCCAATCACCATTTGAACCACTAAAACACCGCACTAAATGTATCCTGCCCTCACAAAGTCTATACATCTCTTTTATAATACATTTAAGACTATTGTTTCAACACCATACTCTTTAGACACACAGACGTTAATTACACAGAGATACCCAGATTGAACTGTACAGATCTCATAGCTCATACTAACATTTTTTACCTTCTCCATTACATTTTCAACTACCCCCATACAAAACCCAAACATATTAAAAATTGTACCCACAACGTTTTAATCAATGGAACTGGAAAGAGGACTTTAAAAACCAAAAAACAGAAATGCAATGGGAAACATTGGCTGAAAAGATAGCATACTGTACCAAGACATTCATACAGAGAAAATAAAGTATAATGCAAAAGGCAGGATACCAGTTTGGTGTAATAATACTATCAAAAAATAAATCATTCAAAAAAAAAAAGGCATGGGAAAACCTCAAACGTAATCCATCTGAAGCAAATTCAAGGAGGTACAGCTTTTTAAGCAAACAATGCAAAAAATAATAAAAAAGGCAAAAGAGGCAGATGAATATAGACTTACATCCAACACAAGAAATAACAAGAAATAATTTTACAGCTATATAAATAACACAAAAAACGTCAATCAGGGTTGGGCCGATTGTGACACAGGACAAAGTCATCACAGAAGGCCAAGAAATAGCCTCGGAGCTTAACAAACACTTTGCAAGCATTTAACAGCCAAAGTTACCCCAGTCCAGATATTTATACAACAGAAACAGATGAGGTAGAACCAGTTACTGAACAGCAGGCAAAAACATTACTACTCAATTTAAACCCTAACAAATCACCAGGACCAGATGGTTTTCGCCCCACCCTGTTAAAAGAACTAGAAGACAATCTGACTGGACCACTGACATCTTTACAAGAGGGGACAGTACCAAGGGCATGGAAGGATGCAAACATAACACCTATTCACAAAAAAAAGACTAAAGGCATACGAAAAAATTATAGACCAATTAGTATCACCTCAGTTGTCAGCAAAATGTTGGAGGGAATAGTGAAAGAGATAATAAATGAACACCTAAAAAAATATCGGTAAATTGGATGCCACCCAGCATGGCTTTAGAGACGGATGGTCATGTTTAACCAACCTATTAACTTTTTTCAATCCAGTTAATAGTGCAATGGATGCAGGATTACCTCTGGACGTTTTTTACATGGACTTTTCAAAGGCTTTCAACACCATGCCCCATGAACCTCTTATACAAAGGTTACAGGAATATCAGTTAAATACCAATCTAATCAAATGGGTATCTTCTTGGTTGAAGGGTAGGAGGCAGAGAGTGACTGTAGCAGGTCATCTATTTTCTTGGCATGAAATTACTAGCAGAGTACACTATTTAGTTTATATATTGCACCAATACAAACTACACAAAATACTTGGTGTAGCAAGTTCGCAGATGATATGAAGACAGGAGCAATAGTAAACAACAAAATATCTATTGACAACTTCCAAAGAGAATTAGATCAGGTGGGAGCATGGGTGGAACAAAACAATCTACAACTTAACCTAGAGAAATGCAAGATAATGCATGTAGAAAAAGGGAACAGATTTGCAAATCACACATTATATGGGATCAGCATACCTGTTACAAACCAGGAATGCAATCTAAGCATAATAACTACAAATAGTCTGTTCCCATCAGAACACTGCAAGAAAGCTGCAAATGTAGAAAATAAAATACTAGTCTGCATTTTCAGAAATATAAAAAGTAGGGAGAGACAGGTAATACTCCCTCTGTATACATCTTTGGTGAGGCCACAACTTGAGTATTGTTTGCAGTTTTGGGCACCAGCACAAAAGAAAGATTTTTTTAATTTTTATTTAGTTTTTTGTTGACCGGGTAAGTGCACTAGACAAATCCTGCCTATTTTCAGGCACAAACCGGAGAGATGAAGGTGGGATACAGATGAATGCCAACTGACCTTGAACCAGATTAAGCTGTTGGTGGTATTTTTAGTGAATGACGGAAATTGGGCCAGGGCACCGGGGAAATTCCCCTACTTCCTGTTTCCTGTGAGCAGGGGGGACCCATTTTCTGGTGGGACCAAGATGGCGGAGGAGGAGGACAGTGGAGGAGGACATGCTGTGGCTGAGTTAGCAAGGCTCAGCGGGGAACATGGTATGGCTTTCCGGATGGCTGCAGAGAGCAGTGGAAGTAGGACGGATGTTGCTCAATTCCTAAATCATCCGTGCGGGGACAGTGGTACGGCTGGGATGCACCTTGATGGTGGCCAGCATAGCGTACCGGAATCCCTGCAGCCTGAAGTATTAGTGCACGATGCGGAAGTCATTGGGAGTGTGGAATTGGAGCAAAACCGTGAGTTTCTGATGGAGCCTGGGATCTCGGGAGAAATGATGGGCCAAAACGTTGCAGTTTTATGTGGAGCTCCAGCTCTTTAAGCAAGGGTCTGAGGAGCTTAATGTATTGTTGGAAAAAAAACGGCAGCTGATAAAAGAAGCTTTGGCTGAGTTCAATGAATTAAAACAACAAGCTGAGGAGGATCAAAAAAGAAAAAGGCCCATTTTGGACTCTCCTTCGGGCCTACCAGGTACTGTGCCTAAGGTTCTAAAAGGCCCCAGTTTTTTAGATCAATCGATGGATGAAACCCCACCTCAGGATGCTAATCTGGTGGTTAATGAATCCTGGTCCCCTCAGCAAGCTCTCCAGGAGGCAGGTTGGATACAATCAGATGAGGGAGGCTGGATAGCCGACCCAATAATCCCTCTGCGGAACAAGCGTAGCAGATGGGGAAAAGGCCAAATCTGCATCAAGGGATGCTGTATCTAGCTATAGGCCAGACTGTTTTGAAACTTCCCTGTAATAACTGTACACTCTTCTTTATGTGTCTCCTCAAACCAGTATTTCTAATTTACTATCAAATGGTTCTTTGCTATCAGAGCCCACGTTAGGACAAACTGTCACTCCTGAAGCTTTAAGTTATGCAAATGTTTTGGGTTCTGAGTTAAATCCAGTACAGGATCAGCCTGTTATCTCACAACCCCCTGTTACATTTGCTAGTTTATTTAAAAAACCAGTTACTTTGGCAAAACGTAGGAATGCAGTGCGTTTAAGGTTCCTAGGTCCTATGGATGGTATGCCAGATCGTTTTATGTAGGAAGGTTTTGATTAAGCAAATGCTGGGTTTTCTCCAGGGAGGTGTATGCCTATACACACCCAGGGGATAACAATTATGACATTAGTTTTCAGTACACCAGATTTGCTAAATAAATTTTGGATGAGATATGCTCTTTTTAAAACTAACCCAGCGTGGTTATATTTTCAGCTATACCTCTCACCAAACAATCCTTTAAATGTACTTTTTCGGAATGAGGAGTAAATGTAGAAGATATAACGTACTGGGTGGAAAAAATGTACTGTTCAGGGAATCCTGAACCTATATTGGATGATGAAGGTTTCTGGAATGGAGGGTGGAGATATAAGGTTAATCTATTTCAAAGCGATGAAGGTCTACAGCATTTACCTAGTTGTTTCTATTTGGGTCGGGATAGGGTTTTATTTTTATCCAGGCCAACCAAGACATTGTTATAAGTGTGGCTCTCCTAGGCACCTGAGTAGGATGTGTGAAGTGGTAAAATGTGCTCAATGTGGAGAACAAGGACACGTCCTTACTGACTGTCATCACCCCAGTAAGTGTTCACTGTGTGAAGATGCACATTCTTTGTTGATTGCCCTAGCTGCATAAAATAAATCTGGAGACTATAGTATTCAAGATTTTTACATCAATCTGAGTTAAAAGCTGCCCTTAGGAATAAAACCCTACCACACCCTCTGGGAGACCTCAACCACATATTTCTGGTAATCATGGTTGTGCATTGATTCAAAAGAACCTCAGTCGCAGATACACCCTGATGTTTCTGAGCCTCTGTCAGTGACACAAAATCCTGTCTCTCAAGTGGAGGTTTCTAGCGGCAGTTTGATTTCAATGCCTCCACGCTCCCGCCCAAGAGGCCTTTACTCTGGTATCTTCCAGAAGGCGTAGTCTTCGATCTGGCAATATTAGCATGGTGATTCCTGAACCCCTATGACGGCTACACATAATCCTTTTATTGTATTACAAGATGACACAGGGATCGAGTCTGACTCAGTTTCTGTAAATTCCTCACAACATGATGGTACGCCTGATATAGACCAAAATTTGGCAAAACTGATTTAGGAAAAAGAAAAAATAGATTGGGAATGAGGAAAGGAACAAGAAAAATAATATGCTAAAATCGTTTCAAAAATATGGCTGGTCGTTTCCCTCTCTTGATGGTAGCAGTTTATAATCTTTCGGTACTTCTTTAAATGTGAATAGTATGTTATCCGAGAGGAAGCAGGTGTTGATTTTATCACTTTTTGAAAAAGGATTATGATGTGTTTTTTGCAGGATACTAGGTTACATACCAAACTCGATATTGAATTAGCAACTGCTGGCTGGAGATGGGGGGTTACCTATTGGTCTATGGGTGAAGACCCCTGTAGTGGTGTAGGTATAGCCCTAAATAGTCCCACTGCAAAGGTGATACAACTAGTTGATCTTGTCCCTGGTCGTGTATTGTTGTTGGATGTAGTGATTAACGGTTTACAGTGTCGGTTAATCAATGTTTATGCACCTCAAACAAAATTTGCACGTATTGAAATATTTCGCTTATTTCAACCTTATTTATTTACTTCAAAGTATGTTTTTTTGGGGGGTGACTTCAATTGTAGTAGATACAATACAGATAGGGGATGCCGAACCACCAAAATGTTTTGTGATGCTACTTGTCTTAATAATTTACTTGTTCAAACAGGCCTTAGTGATGTTATAGCCTTCAGGGAATCCGAAAAACATTTTTTCAAGGCAATAAGGCCACAAGGATAGATTTTTGGTTTCTTTCTGATTCCCTACAGGTGATTGATACTAGAACATTGGCTGTTACTTCCTCTGACCATGTAATTATAGTAGCTACGGTGGCAAGTCATATGCCTATGCATCGGGGTCCAGGGTACTGGAGAATGAACTTGGCTCAATTACTTCTTCCTACAATTGAAGATGGCTTTCTAGCTCTTTTAAAGGCCAGAAATCTGTGTTATGTCTCTATGATACTTATATGAGAATGGTGGATGGATACAAAAACTGAAATTAAACGTTTTTTTCAATCAATAGGAGATTATATGGTAAATACAAAACTGATACTTACTTAAATTATAGAAAGGAATTTTGGATTTACACTTTCGTGGTCAATGGTGAGGTTTCAGTCCTCCCCAGTTATCTGAAATAAGAAAAGATGAATAATTTTCAATATGATGGGAAAATCTTTAGAAAATGAGCATGTTTTGGTACCCAAGGCACAAAGGCCTTTCTGAATTCATTTCAATTTAGTGCTTCCCAAAGACATCAGAAACATATGACAGGTCTTAATGATCAGGCGAGGATTTGGTGCACATACCAGAGAGGTTATGCGGATTGTTGATTTACATGTACAGAAACTTTTGGTATTACTGAAACATTGAGTCACACACATGAGAACTGGTTGGGAGGATGTAATTTACCCCAAATTTCAGATTCAGGGTCAGTTAACTTAGTAGCACATATTACAACACAAGAGGTTGCTGCAGTGTTGGCACAAGTAAAAGCTGGTACAGCCCGGGGAATGATGGTATTCCGTATGAAATTTATAAAATAATTTTCAACAATTGTTGGAAGAATTTACAGGTGTTTTGAATGAAATACTATCCTCGGGATATTACAAAAAGTATGAATGAGGGCTTGTAGTTTTATGTATAAAAAAGGAGATAGAGGGATTTGTTAAACTGGAGACCTATAACCCTATTAAATACAGATTTTAAACTATTTACCAAAATATTAAACAACAGATTGTTACTTAATGCACATTCCCTTTACATCCGGCACAAACATGTTCCATTCAAATAGGAACATTGCCGATAGTCTAATACTTTTAGGAACTTTTTCAAAGGGATCTACAAGAACTTACAGGTTTGATTTTGAGTTTAGACCAGGCAAAAGCCTTTGATAATGTAAGACATGGTTATTTATGGGACTGTTTAGTTGGGTATGGTGTACCCGATACCTTTATAGAATGGATAAAAACCTGTTATGCCAATGCTACTGCTCAAGCTTTTTGTAATGGGTGGGTAGGGACTATATATCCCATATTACGGGGTGTGCATCAAGGATGTCCTCTTAGTGCCCTTTTGTATTTATTTACTATAGATCCCTTAATTAGGCGGGTGTATGGTCATGACAGTATCTGAGGACTCTCCTTTTCAAGTACTGATCCTGAAGTTAAATGTATTGCCTATCACGGATGATTTATGTTTTTCGATTGGGGATCTTCCTCTGCAAGGGTTTTCAAAACGTTTTACAGGGTTTTTGTTATATACCGTGCACAAATTAACTATGAGAAATGTAATTGTATAACACTGGGGATAGAGTATTTTCATCTTACACAGGTTATAGGCATTCCGGTAATTAAGGATACTTGTAAAATTTTGGGTCTTTTATTCGGAGCAGGAGATTTAGCATATCTAAATTGGAAATTTAAACTAAAGGAAGCGCAAACTAAGGTAGATGTCTGGAATACATGGAGACTGCCTAAACTGAAACGGATTCAACTGGTTAAAACATTCTTATTACCCATATTTTTATATTTAAGTGCAGTTTTTAGTCTTCCTTTAGCTTTGGAGACACAGTTATATGGATGCTTTTTTGCTTGTATATGGGGCAGTAGATTGAACCCCATAAAGAGAGCCTTGTTGTTTAGGGAGAAAAAACATGGGGGCCTAAAAATGTTACATCCTGTAGTTTTTTTCTTTACTATGTTTCTCTATACAAATTTAAAACCTCTGTTTATAGATAGAGACACACAATGGAAACCATGGCTTCAGGATACTCTGGAGATTTATGTCTTTTCTGGCCTGAATATGAGGTATTCCGAGACAACGTTCCATAAACCATCTCCACAATCTCTTAAAATATGTTTTGGGAAAATTAAATTATGGGGTATTTCAAGGCATACCTTTTGCATTTTACTAGAAAGGAATTATACGCATATATTTTACAAAAGTATTTTCAAGATTGAGCTCCATTTGATTATTTTCCATCTCCTATAAAACTTGCAATTGGCAATATGTTAACCTCCCCAGATTCCACCTCATATGTGGGATGTGTTATAGTTATCCTATATGGTAAATTAAATGTCGAGCAAATCTAAAACATAAGCAAATTACAGATCGGTATTGCCCTAAGAATACGTGTTTTGAATTAGTGGAACAATGGAACACTTATTTTTGGAATGTCCTTTTATAAAAGGATTTTGGAGTCTTGTTTACGAAAATGGCCTACCTTTCCTTTATACCCTATGACGTTAGATATGTTGTGTATAGGGATTCTGCCAGTAACCACTGTGCAATATGATAAAGTGACTTTGTTTGATTTTGCTTTGTTTTAAATACTATATATGGCATGTGAGATGCCGTTTCACCATTCAACAACAATATTTTTCACAAGAAGCATTATTTGGTATGGTTGCTAATGCAATATTGAGATTGAAAAGGCAGGATTATGAAATTTTCTTCATTTATATGTCACTCTAGATGGGATTCTGTAGATTGGCTATAACTTCATTAGGTTAATTTAGAATAATTATTTTGGATGTATTGAATTAATGTTTTCTATTTGCTTTTCTTCTCTTCTTTTTTCCTTTTCGTTTCATGTATAATCTTTGTTTTCTATTATGATAACAATATGCTGTATCATTTTCTTTAATGTGACTTAACATTGATTGAATTTATTGTTTGGTTTGCTGTCTATGATAACAAAAGTTCCCTACTCATTTTGTAAGTGGGGGTGGGGGTGAGGACTGTTTGCAGTTTCCTTTTACATTGTTTGGATGATATATCTTTGTAATAGATTATCTTCTATATGATTTATATATTATTTTGTGTGATTTAACACTGTATGTTTTCAATTTTGGTTTACTGAAATAATAAAATTCCCCTACTCTTTTATTAGGGTGGGGGGTTATTTTTCAGTATGTCTAATAAGTTTTGAGTCTATTGCAATGTTAGTTTTGTATTTATGTATGATGGCATATGTATTTTGTTTCAAGTAATTTGCTTTTGCTTTTGTGTATTATTTGACTGTATTTTACTTTCCAACTTTAATAAAAAATTCCCTACTCTTTTCGATAAGTGCCATGGGATCTTTAACATCCACCTGAACTACCACCAATCCAGGCAGATGGGACCTCGGTTTAACATCTCATCTGAAAGACGGATATATTAGAATATTAGAATACTAGAGAGGACTCAAAGAAAGGCCACCTAAAGGATCAACCAGATAAGTGGCATGGCATATGGTGACAGATTAAAGGATCTAAATCTCTACTCCCTACAGTATAGGAGACTAAGGGGGGACCTATGCCTTACACATAGAGTGTTTAACAATGGGGACATCTGGAAATATGTAGGGCTATCAAAACATAACATTGGCAGAGGAAGTAGATTCCACCCACTCCAGCTAAAAGGAGGACACTATATGTCAAATTGTAGGACAAACTGGTTTAAACAAAGAGTGATCAGTGTCTGGAATAGGCTGCCAAAGGAGGTTGTGCTAAGTAAGATGTTAGACACATTTAAGGCTGCATTAGACAAACATGTGGAAAATAACAAAGTCTCCTATTGGGATTGATTAGATGAGTCATTATGGCTTAGCAGATTCATACTTGCACCTACCTATGAACCTATGTCACAATGGAGAGAAGAAATAAAGATCCATTATTATAGACTTCGATCGACATTAAGTAGACCAGTGGAGTTTGCCACACACCACTTAGTACTACCCTTAGGTCACAAATTAACTACCAAGGAAAAGAGTATTTATATCATGGGGTACAGAAATTCAATTACAGCCTTAGTTCCTTGGCTCTGCCACAGCTAGCTATGTAAGAACTTGCATAACACCATTCAAAAAGACTCAGCAATATAGATAACTGGTGAAGAATGCCATCCTGCACCCAATTACCAGTGTACTAGAATCACAAACTGTCAACCACTACCATAAGATGACTGACTGTGGAGTTTACATGCAAATATCTTGCCCTCTTAGCTCTGCCATAGCCAAGCATGGGATAAAGGAAGACCCCCCACTTTTACGATGGTTGATAAAAAAATGCACAGTCTGACACAGAGAGAAATGCACTATGAACCTAGTATTATTTTCAATGTATAGTTACAGTAATATAAATAGAATATGACCTGCGGGTATGATGGTCAAATGTTTTCTTTTGTAGGTACATGCTGGACAAAGTTTGGTAGGTGATGATCATTTGAGAATGGAGAAAACTGAGATCAGGGCAATCATCAAGTACTTCCATATCAAAGGGAAGATTCCAATGCAAATCCATGAGGATATGGTCAACACACATGGGACAGAAGCCGCTTCATATTCAACTGTGAAGAAGCGAGCTGCTGAATTTAAGTGTAGCAGAAGAAGTCTTGAAGATGATCCCAGGTCAGGGTGCCAAAGGAAGTGACCACTGAGGAGAACATCAATAAAATCCATGAAATGGTGAAGAACAAAAGACGAGTAACTATACAGCAAGTAGCCAGCACCTTGGGCATCAGTTTTGGGGCGGTACAGTCAATCCCGACTGAAAATCTGGGTATGAGCAAAGTGTTGGCAAGATGGATGCCAAGAATGTTGACACTTGATCAGAGACAAGCTAGAAGGGACATTTCAAATTAACTTCTTGCAAAATACAAGAGGGATCTAACAAACTTTACCAGTAATCTTGTAACAATGGATGAAACATAGGTTCACCATTTTGATCCAGAGCCTAAACAGCAAAGCAAACAATGGAAACATGTACCTCCAATGCCAATGAAGTTCAAGCAGGCTGCCTCAAGTGACAAAATCATGGCCTCGGTCTTGTGGGGCTGTGAAAGTGTGATCATGTTTGATTATCTTGACAAAGGAAAGACAATAACTAATAAGTACTATGCTGAACAACTGCACAAGCTGAGAGAAACCACCAAAGCCAAACAACATGGAAAATTGAGGTAAAGCATTCTGCTCCTGCAAAACAAAGCTTCACCTCACACAGCACAGGCTGCAGTGGCTGCTGCAACAGAATGTGGGTATGAACTGCTTTCTCGCCCATCCTACTCACTGGATCTTGCTCCTTCAGACTTCTACCTGTTCCCAAAACTGAAGGCTGAACTCCATGGAAAGAGATTTGCTGATGACGAAGAGGTGATAGCTGCTGTGGAGGGTTTTTTGGGGAGGCCAACACATATAATTCTACCATGAGGGGATAACAATGCTAGAGAAGGATGCTGGACTAAGTGTTTTGAACTGAAGGGAGACTATGCTGAAAAATATAATAATGCTAGGTTCAAAGTGCATTTCTTTCTGTTTCGGGCCACAAACCTTTTGATCAACCCTCGTACCGACAGACATTATTGACTAGATTTAAAATACTAATTCTAGAATAACTGATACAAGTAAAATATAATTTATAAACATTCAATTCTAATATTCAATGAACAAAATAGGTAATAATACACAATAAATTGCACTTAAAAATCACAATAATAATTTTAAACTTATACAAAAACCAAAACTGTGTAAAAGTCTTGATAATCACTTATAATTTCTAGAATTCAATGTGGCTGTAGTATTTTCACTTGCATTAAAGCAAACATTAAGAGGAAAGCAACCCCAAAAAATTCACTGTGAATTACTAATAACTAATAAAAAAAACATTCAGATCACATTAATTACATCAATCCACAATACATGTAATCATTCCACTTCAGTGATTTGTTCGGCAGAATTTCTTTCCACATTTTATTATAGTAAATTACAATTCATACATCATTCCACAAAAGTTGCCAAAGTGCATTCCAAAATTTCAGTGAAGCAAAATTCTGACTTCTAGGGTAATGTCACTGGTGGAATTCTATCTTCAAACAGCATTAAATCAGACAGAACAATTTATTTAAAAAAGCCATGAAGTGCCATGGAAAGGAGGTGTGTTTTCAAAGCCCCTTTAAGAATTGCAACAAAGGAGATTTATCATAACTTGTTTGGCAAAGAGTTCCACATATGTAGGGTCACCAAGAGTGAGGAAGAACCTAATATTGGCAGAAAAAGTGCCATGTTGTCCAGACAGATTTTGCATAACATTTAAATGTTCAAACTCATTATTAAGAACAGTAGACCCCAAAACATATGTAGATTGTTACATAAAAAGTTCAGCAAAACACTACCCTCTTCCCTTCCCACAATTTGCATTGTCTGATAATGTAAAAATTAAATCCCCAAAAGTTTGACCATGTGAATACCTGAGCAAACATTGAAAGAAAACACAATGAGCACTGCAAACTCTGACATGAGTCTTAAACTGTTAAGTCTTTCAGATACCAAATTGTTCAGGAGCCCGACGACATATCCAGTTCCTCTTCTGCAGGTGGCCTCATGTCTCACTTGATCTTTTAGTGCAGTTTCCTGGCTTCACGCAGATCACTGAACAGATTAACCTGGCCATTCCACACCACGCAGAGCCTGGCTGATAGGAGCAGTTGGTGCTGAATTTTAAGAGTTCTCAATGAGCTGTGCACACTATATAAGGATTTCCTAGGGAGGTGTGTACTGTACCACAGGTCAGGGAAGAGGGATATCTCCACATCCCCATATCGCAGATCACTCAGTCTTCTTGCCTCACCAGAACTCTGTCTCAGTCTCCTACCCCCATGCAGATGATGTTGAAGGTGTGGGGAATTGAGAAGTTGGCTGTGATCTTCTGGAAGGTAAGTCTATAAGCTTTCTCAATAGAAAAGGCTGGTCTGATTCTGAGACTACAAAAATATTTGGCAGTAACAGTTGTACAAAACCCAATGCATCTTCTTCTTTGGCAATCTTCTTCTTCACTCCCATCTTCTTCTTCACTCCCAGTAATGGATCTCACACCGCTTGCACAGCTCCCAGCACTTGCTCGCAGGGTTCTCTTGCCAAATGCCACCGGTCTTCTTGAAGACATAATGGATTGTGTGAGTAGAAACTCCTAAATTAGTGACTGTACTGCTTGCAGTTCTTTAAAAAAATCTTTACTAGACTGACAGGTCTTGGACTGTGTCATGTTTTAATATCTGAGTTCAGTGTTCCATGTTTGCTCATTAGACTATCAGAGCTAAAAAGTTGCTGCATGTTCAATATTTACAACCTGTCTTGGTGAAGACCTACTGTATGTTTAGCAGGAGGCTCCTTGTCTTATATTTGAGGGATATTCTGTGGCATATGCCCATATGGTAACATGGTGTAAGATTACAAACTTGTAAATATTAAACCCTATTATGGTCCTAGACAATATGCCTATTAGGCTGCTATGCTAATGTTCTCTCTCTCTTTGTGTGTGTATATATATATATATATATATATACACACACTATACATATATCTATACATATATATATATATATATATATATATATATATATATATATATATTCTTTGCAAAAAAAACATTATTAATGCATCAGTTAGGGTTCCAGTGACAAAAAAGTTAGAAATGTGGTGTTAGGGTTTCTAGCCTAACATCCCACCCAACCTTCATGCAGCAGTAGGGTGTACCTTGGGGTTATCAGCCTAACGCTCACCCCATTCCATGAGATGGTACAGTATAAAATATTAGGGTGAGTGTTAGGGCTGACAACAAGATTCCTATGCCAGTTGCCACATGCATGTGGTGGGGGTGGAGTGTTAGGGTTGCAAACCCTAACACCACATTTACAAACTTTTGTCCCTGGAACCCTAACTGATACATTAATGAAGTTTTTTTGCCAAGAATTTCCTTACTTTTTGAGATAGTATAATTGTAGCCTTATTTGCTTGTGCTGTGATCCCATAGTGTACAGTGCCAAAAAACACCTCAGATTGCAATGTCAATCTATGGAAAACACAGTAAAATGTGAAACCTGTGTAACTAGACACCAAATTAATGTATTCTCACATAAACGCACATCAGTGGCACAAGGCCTTTGTACCCTGAAAATTTCAGTGCAAAATTGAAAACCATTTCTGCACAGTGTAGTGACAAAGAAACAGCTACAGTATCTGAACCTCACATTACAATGTTATCCTGTGGGAAATTAACCAAAATTTAAAACCACAGAGCTCCACAACAAAGTAAAATATTTTCACCAAATCAGCAAAAGGCACATCTGTGGGGCAAGTCCTTTGTACCCTGAAAATTGCAGACCAAAATCAACAACTGTTTGTGAACTTTGGCGTGACAAAGAAACAGCTGTCTTAAAATTCCTTTTTCGCAAACTGTTAAAAAGAATCCCTTTTCTGCTGTTCCTTTTTCACAATTTGTGGAAAAAGAAAATCCTTCTTCGCAAATTGCAAAAAAGGATCCTGTTTCATAACATGTTTCCTCACGGTTTGTGAAAAAGGATTTCCGCATGTTAAAAAAACACATTTTTAAGTGACTTATCAAAAAAACTAACCCCAGAATCAGATTGTACAGGTCCTGATTAGGGAAAGACAACTGTTGTTGTCTACTAAACCCATATATTTTTTAAGTTATTTAGTTTTGTTCTCACTGCTAACTGAAAACAAGATGGCAGAGACACGAAAAAAGTTTCTGCATTTACGGCAAAAGATTCCACATTTGCGAAAAAGGATTCTGTATTTCCAATAAAGAATCCTTTTTCTGGTCCCATAGGAAATAATTGGAAACTTTAAAATGTAATAACTTTGAAACAAATTAATATTTTTTTCACCAAACCTTCAGAAGGCATATCTGTGACCCAAGACCTCTATACAATAAAAATTTCAGATCTAAATTCTACACAATTTTTGCACAGCAGAGTGACAAAGAATTTCACCAAAAATGGTAATTTTCACATTTTTTGACAATGTGTATCTCTGCACCCACACATTTGACCGGAACTAAACTTGCCACATCAAGAGATCTTTGGCCCTGATGACGCATGCAAAATTTCATGTGAATCACTTGAACAGTTGCAAATGTATTAAAGTACAAAATTTTGAGTTTAACATTGAAGTGAAGACTGAACCCTAACTATAGGGGTGCAACTGTGCTCCTATAATATATATAATTCCCTTAATATGTTCCAAATGGAAAGATGTTATTTCTCTCTTTCGTAAGAATTACTATATACAGTGTTATTTATTGTACTCTGGTATGTTTATTTGTATTCATCATTATTTAAGTGATGCTTTGCATACAAGATGATAAATAAAAAGTAAAAAAGAAATAAAATTTGTGAGGCTGCCACAGAAAAAAGTCCTATCTTCAGAGGACTTCAGGCAAGCCCATGAAACCACCAGCAGATTTTCCCCTGATGATCAGAGTGGCTGAGCTGGAGTGTAAGGGAGCAGGAGGTCTTTTATGTAGTTGGGAACCAACCCATGTAGGGTCTCAAAAACCATCAAGCAAATCCTGAAACAGATGCAGCATGTGACTGGTAGCCAGTACAGTTCATTTCGCACCGGTGTGATATGATCAAAAATGCTTGTACGAGATATCAGCCATGCTGTAGCACTGTGCATCCGCTGGAGAGAACATATCAAACCACCAGAAAGCTAGCAATAAAGAGCATTACAGTAGTCTAAATGGGATGTAATAAATGCATGAACTGCTGTCACCAGGTCATCATTATAGAGGAGAAAGGGCTTCACCAGGGCAATATTCCATTATCAAAAAAACAACACTACAGACAACATTCGACTGCACACAGTACTCCAGGTGGGGCATGACCAGGGCTTTGTAAAGTGACAAACTGCTTGCCCCGTTCTGCTGATCAGCCTCATTTTCATGGACCCCATCATCCTGCTGGCCCTCTTGACAGCAGCTGCATACTGCTTATCATGCTTCGGCACACAGTCTATTATGATGCACAGTTTTTTTTTTCCCTGTACTCCAACAAGAGGAGACCCCTACAATGTGTAGGTTCTGTGTGTTTTCCCCAAAGTGCAGCACTTTGCATTCAGCTACATTAAATTGGAGCCTCAAGGGATCTGACCAATCACCCAGTTTGTTCAGGTCCTCCTGAAATTTGGCTCGTTCCTCCAGGGAGTCCACCACTTTGGCCATCATAGTGTCATCAGAGAACTTAAAGTGATATTCCAGCTTTCTGTAACACACAGATAGTAGGCATCAGCATGACA
Organism: Neoceratodus forsteri; assembly: GCA_016271365.2. NCBI lineage: Eukaryota > Metazoa > Chordata > Ceratodontiformes > Ceratodontidae > Neoceratodus > Neoceratodus forsteri. Next base: position 137,553,909 of record JADMNL010000024.1, read on the forward strand.
CCAATCACAGGAAGAATTTCAATACATTCCATTTTATAGGACAAAAGACATTTGCAGAAAAACATGCTGTTTGCTCGTTAGACTTTATCTGTCCCTGCTGATTTTCCAACCTTGACATCATTATCCTCTGCTGTGACATCACAACCTGTTGCCACATAAATTATTCTAATGTCACAAGAAGAGGATTGTTACTTCAGGGCAAGTCAAGCAAAAGGAACAGATATTCATGTATAATTGGGCTGTCACTGCCGCCTTTGACTCAGTCACACTCGTTCGTGTCTGACCCTTATCTACTCACTGGATACCTCCCTGGTTTGATGGGGAACTTAGGGAGTTAAAGATTAAGGGTCAGAGGTTAGAGAGATGTTGGAGGAGATCTGGCCTGATGGAGGACAAATGGGCCCTGAGGTCACATTATCGTGGCTATCAGGGGCAATCTCCAGAAAGAAGGCAGACTTTTTGTCCAGGGAGATTGCTGTGGTAAAGAACAGACCAGCTCAGCTCTTCTGCATGGCAGACGGGCTATTACATCCTGCCTGTCTCTGAGTCGGGGGAGCAGGTTCAAACACAAGGTGTGAAGAGTTTGCTCTGTTCTTTGCTGACAAATTGTCCTCTATCAGAGCAGAGCTGTCCTTCGGCATCGCTCAAAGGGATTGTGGGGTTCATTCTGAGGCATGTTGGAACACTACTCCTGTATGGGCTGAGTTTGATCCAGTTGGAGTGGAGGAGGTGGTGGAGATTGTCGCGAGGCTGCAACCAACACAGTGTCATCTGGACCCAGGTACAACCCAACTTTTGGTCAGATGTTTGGAACTTATTGAATCTGTGGTGGCTGAGATTATCCAGAGTTCCTTAAGTAGTGGGACCTTTCCATTGGCCTTGAAAGAGGCCTTGGTCAGACCCCTACTGAAGAAACCCTCATTGGACCCAGAGTGTCTCAGCAACTACAGACTGGTCTCTAACCTCCCATTTAAGGGAAGGTTATAGAAAAAGTGGTGGTCATCCAGCTTGAGGTGCATCTTGCCTCCTCCTCCTCCTGCTCCACTTATGAGTCCTTCCAGACTGGGTTTAGATCTAGGCACAGTACGGAGACTGCCCTGGTGAAGGCCCTTAATCTCCTAATGGTGAGAGACAGGAGAGGGCATATCATCATGGTCCTCCTGGATCTTTCAGCAGTGTTCGACACCATGGACCATGAGGTGCTGCTTGATCAACTGTGGTACTGGCGTGGCCTGTCCAATAATGTCATCAACTGGTTCAGGTCATTCTTGGCAGGAAGAGTGCAGAGGGTGACGGGGTTAGCCTCATCTAACCTGAAGCCTCTGCTTTGTGGAGTTCCACAGGGATCAGTCTTGTCACCCTTGTTGTTCACGGTGTACATGCTGCCATTGGGAGACATTATGAGGCAGTATGGGCTGGGTTTTCATTGCTATGCTGATGATACCCAGCTATACCTGTCCTGTGCACCTGGAAACCAGATGGTGGCCTCCATATTTAACAACTGCCTGGAGGAGATCCAGATTTGGATGACTCATAACTGGCTATGACTCAACCCCAACAAGACTGAGGTGCTAATGGTGGATCCAGGTCATCATTGTTGGGGGGGTTGGGAGATCCCTCTGTTCTAGTACTAGGGGGGATCCCACTGACCTCCTTCACATGGGTGAAGGATCTGGGCATGATCCTCGATGACAGCTTGACACTTGTCTCCCTCCTTTCATGCCTCTCCCATTCTTAGTCTGACTTTCCAATCTTTGGATTTTTGTTTCTTCCATATGTATGAGAAGGACACTTTATCACTCTTCTTCACTATCCTCAACTCAGTTTTCAACTTTCATACTCATCATCCTGGTTACAGTTTTAATCTGCGTCTCTATAAGATAGTGTCATGTCTTTATCCTCTAGACACTACATATAAAGATGGCCTTCAAACTCTGGTAGCAGGCACTCTGTTTAAAGCTGCCACTTACAGAAATGTGATTTAAAGTGGAAACAAATATTTTTATGGGAACACAATTATAGAATCTGAAGAGAGGCACTGGCTCTCAGTTTCATAACATGAAAGATAAATGAGGAAAAGAGTAGTTGCCACTCACCAAGTAATAATAAATACAATAACAGAATTTTTATTTGTATACAGTCAACTGGCCACATATTACAATAGATCTTCATCAGTGTTTTGTGGCTTTTAAATCTGCACCACTTTTTCAGGGTAGGCGGTACTTTGTTTCTCACAATTCACTTTCTGTTACAGTCCGATACCCGTTCTAAGCAGCCTTCATGGTTGGGCTAGTATAATATCTTCTTTTAAGTTTTTGACCTGCTCTGTCTCAATGTTTTTTTCTGTACCCCAGCGTGGCAGTTTGAAGATGTAGAATCTGCATTTATATGGTGCTATTCATATACATTGTATCCCAAAGTGCTTTACAAGCAATGCTAGACTGGTAGTGAAGTGACTGAATGTGTAGTGGCAGCCTTTTTGCACATCAACACCCACACACAGTCTTGGTCAATCACATGAACCAGTTTTATGGGAAGGGGAAATTTGGCCAGGACAATAGGAAAAGTCCCCTACTGCTGCAAAAAAGTGACCTTGGTTCTTTTACTTCCACCTGGATGCCACCAGTGATGGGTGGAAGGGACCTCAGTTTAACATCTCATCCAAAGGATGGCACAGCCCAACAGTACAGCACCCCCCTAATACTGCACTCAGGTACCAGCATTTTAGGTATGAGCCCAATCCCAGTGTGGGACTAGAACCCACAATTTTCTGACCCAAAAGAGATATAATACCAATTGAGCCACACTGACACCTGTTGTAGTAGGATGTCATTAGGAGCTGTGTGTATGTCAGCATTGTAAGCACAGACAAAGCCACAGAGTGAACAGTTGCAAACAAAAAGGAGCACACAATAGTGTACAAGAACAACCATATGATCCCAGTGAAACTGACAGCAAAAATGCAACAGATAGTGATCTATGAAGAAAAAAGAACCACCCACTCTGAAGACGTGATGTAATAACATTTATAAAACATTGGTGGAAATCTTTTGTAATTTGTGAACAGTTAATTGTATACAAGTCAAAAATCCTGCTATAAATTATCTGGTGAGTGAGTGGCTACACATTTCCTTAGTTAACAAAAAGATTTGTTAAAAACATATATGTAATATTTTATTGAGTCACTCTTCAGAGGATCTGCTTTGTGCATGTGACTCTGCTCAATCATTCACTGTTGGTGCAGTAAGCTGGGTTTGATCCTAACTCTCTCCATAAGAGCAAAAGGTTTTTAGCTCCTGGGAAACTTCAGACAGCTCGCATCATAAAAAAACTCGAGACTTCAGCATCACTATCAGTTTGTTGGTTCCAAAGGCACCCCATATTGACAAAGTATGAACAATGACTAAAATTCTGCCAAGACAAGGGATTATGCCAGGTCAGCAATATGGTGCACAGGTAGATGAGCAAGATGGCATAAGCTATCTGCCAAACCTAACTATACTTTTTAATAAACTGAAGATATGCACTTCTGAGCAGTTGTGGAAATGTGTGGAAACCCACAGAAATCCATTATGAGAGTGAAATTTAAAGTCTGGCTCAGTGATAGGGAAAAAGTGAAGTGGACTTGCTAATGTGCAAGCTGTACCCCCAAGGTAAGCACGTGTCATTTAAAGTGGAAAAATGTGACGTTGTAAGGTGTGTGGAAATATGTTCCTAGACCCGTACCTGAAGTGGCATGCCTTACACTAGAGGTGTTGAGTTCCCCAGTTATTTCTATTTCCACAACTGCCTCTAACAGTATCAGTCCTCAATATCCCACCAGTACTAAATTCAGCATAAAAAAATAAAAATAAAACAAGACGCTATTGTTGATAAATTTTTTGTCTCTGCTGAAATCATCTTAACAATTGAAGCACTCAATATGATTTAGTCAAATATAAATACAGATAACCCCAGATCTTTCTGTAAGAAATGTTTTGCATTTGAAGACTTTTATTTGCATTCGCTTGTACCAGCTCTGGATATTCACTTGGGATTTTTTCTTTTATGAAAACCTTCTGCTAAGCTTTCACTTGAGAGAGAGTGTTTTATTTTTTCACTTCTGTCTAGTTTCGTTTACAACTGATGAACGCTGTGCTTTTGACAGGTGAGAGGTTGACAGCGCTATAAACCAAAGCCTTATGTTTATTCACCAGTCATGTATGGTGTGTGTAGTATAGCACAGGCTTTCCCTACAAATGCTTAGCTGTCTCAACCATTAACTAAAAAGGCAATGTTCTCTCTTTTTAGTGCGGTACAGGATAGCAGGCAATGCTTGGGCCTAGACTGACAACTGCATTAATTCTGCCCAGCACTGACATCCATGCAAAGCTTATGATGGTGGTAAGTACCACAGAAATATAAAATGTGACAGCAGGAAAAAGGCTGACCAGCCCATCCAGTATACCCTGTCAGGAGGCAGTATATCGCAGTGGTTTAAGGCTCTGAGCTGCAAACCTGGAGACCGGGGTTTGAATTCCACAGTCCCCACTTGCATACTGTGTGACCCTGAGCAAGTCACTTAACTTCCTTGTGCTCCCAGGTCACACCTGGAAACAAGCTTCGGCTTAGTGTGCCTTTCCTGGTTAAACAATTTCCCCTTTCCCTTTCCCTACCCAACTCTATTATGATCCCATGATGGATGCTGCTGGCCAGCAGTGACTGAGCTGGGTTGGCCAAACTCATTTCACTTGCGATCTGATTTGAGCCCTGTACATAGTGAATGTCAAGCACACCTTTTCTTCTTACAGGGGATGGGAAACTGCATTGTTCTGTATATAGATTACCCACTGTGCCCTAATAGATGCTCCAAGATGTGGCATCATTCTGGCATTTTGTGAGGCAGCTCAGGTGTTACAAACTGGAGCCATCACATAATTACAGAACTCTATTTTTACCACTCAGTTCGGCTCACAGAAGGCCATAAAGAGATACTAAAGGTCACGTGCAGGATAAATAAATATTTTTTATTGGTGAATATTTCACTCAGTAGTGTAACTCCACTACAGCCAATGTTTCATGTTTTAAATAATGCTTTTTCAAGGCCCTGAAAACATGAAATGCTGGCTGTAGTGGGGTTACACTGCTGGGTGAAATATTTACCAGTAAAAACAATTTATTTATCCTGCAACTGATCTTCAGTATCTCTTTATGTCCTTCTGTGAGCCAAACTGAGTGGGAAAAACATGTGGCATCATTCATTGCGATACGATGTGGCATCTGATGATGACATTGCTACTTGCCTAGGCTGCTACTTTGATGAAAATTGTGGCACTGTTCTGTTTGATCACTTACCTTGTTTACATGTGCAAATCCAGCATGGTTGAAGCACCTCAAGGACAGGTATCAATGATGAATTTGGAGGTTACAGCATCATGTAAACCAAAGCAGTGCATTAACTTAGTTCATTTTCAGACTGGGTTGAAATTATGTGGTGCATGGGAATCGATGTCTTTTGAACCCAGTTAAGCTCACCGTGTAATCAGAAGCCACAGACTGACCAATCCTGGATGCATGCACATCTGCACACATGATTTGTGTGTGTAATGTGCATGCATGGGATCCTACAGTGGTTGTTCATGCAGGTACAAGCAGCTTCAGGTATGCAAGAGACGTGCATGTAAACTGAATCATGCTGGTACTGGGATCAGCTGTCCATGTATACAGGATAGCATTACAACTGGAACAGCAGGAATCATTCTTCATTCCTCTGTCAGACTCTGCATGTAAACAAGGTGAATGTAGCAGCCCATGCAGGTAGCAGTATCAAGGCCAGGAGCCTCTGACAGATTGCAGCTGATGATCACTCGATGGGTACCTACTTCACCCGATGGGTACCTATAGTATAATGGTGCAATAGGGGCTACATATAGAGCAGGTTTTAAAGACCAGGAATAAAGAAAACAAAATGTGATCCATATTAAGAAAGCACAGGTGGCAAGCAAACATGAAGTGAGAGTGTTGCATGTCTTCCCTTCCCTTTAAATTTCTACTTATCCCCCATGAGTGATTCCATCATTTCTTCTGCAAACTGACCCGTACCAGCAGCTCAACACACGCTTACCCGTGACTTGTAGCAGGAGTGCCAACAAATAGTGTGAGCCTCAAAACAGCAGAACCCAGTCTAGGTAAGGACTGGATTCCTGCAGAGGCATAATTATCACCTCAACAGTGCTAAGGCAGCTTGGAATGTTCCTTATTTTAAGCTCTCCCCCTCATGGGGGGGGGATTTCTCTGAAAAAAGGGTCCTCCATATCTCCAGCTCACAAATAATGTTCTTTGTAACATGGTGAGAACAATGTGAGCCATCTGGCTGAGAGACTAGTACAGATGTGTACTTAGGAGACCACATTTACACTCCTGTACTTCTTTAGCCTGTGCACCAGTTCAGCTGTATTATCAATATGCGTCTCACACTGTATGGAGATGGCATCTGAGCTGCAAGGCTGGGGCACACAGTAATGATGGAGGCCAGATACAACAGGTAGTTGCAGGTGGGGCTGGGAGTATGATTGAGTTGATCCTGGGAAAAGAGTCAGCGCAAGACTGCGATGCCCTGCTGGTTTTGCCAGCAGCACATTACCATCTGCAGTAGCTAGAGTCAAAAGGGTGCCAGTGTTCTGCATCTCTCCAGGGGAGTTGGGAGGAGAGTGAGTGGAACAAGGCTATTTAGAGTGGAAACTGTTCTACAGGAACTTTTAAAGAAACATTTTATTTTGTTCTCCCTAAAAACAGATTTAAACAGTATTTTCCAAGTTAAAACCATAAATTACTCTTTTATTTTAACATTTTTAGGTAGGAAAGGTGCAATGAGACACTTCAGGGACGTGTAACTATGGAGAATAATTGCACTTTGCTCTCAGGAGTTTAAAGGCCCTTGGCACAAGTGACTTGTGTCTAACTGAGCCGTGCAGTTATTTCCCTATAACTACACACCCTGACATGTCTTATTGCCTACTGATTTGCCAACATTCCAAAAATGCCATGATCTGGAGAACTAATCAAGCTGACCTGAGCTACTGTGCATAGCACTGGGCTTACAAGACCCCTGGTTTTATAGACAGTCTATCGCACTAGCAGATGTGTGAGGAGCACCAAGACTTTGGCTAATACATGTTTATTCTATACTTTATATGGTCTCTAGAGCCTTTCCTTTTCCACATGGATGGCAGCCTTTTAGGCTTTTAAAAAACAGCTTGGAGTTCATTGTTTTTCCTTGGTGCTTCTATGAAAGCATACATTTTCTGTGTGTCACTCTTGGGCAGGAAATCAAAACTTGCTCTTAAATAGATCTTTGTATTTTGAAGTAAATTTCATAGTGGCCTGAAGATTTTAAGTTTTCCTAGCAAAAAGGAATACTATTTCCCATCCGTAATATTTATGAAACACAATCAGCAATCAAGTCTAAATAAAGGAACTCAATATATCAGAGATACCTTAACATTTCTAAAAGGAAATGGCACATTGGCACTTTAGTATTTCACACATTCCAAACTATTTTAGGAGAACAACATGCTAAAGCTTTGACAAATATAGTTTCTGCAAAGAAATACAATATCATTGCTTCATATATACAAGAGTAAGAACATTTGGAAAGATACAAGAATGAAAGATGCCGGCTAGATGGGTAGACCAGATGTAAAACAGAACTGAAACATGCAAAAGGAGCATTGTCTGTGGTTCCCAGTTGGTTGCAGTTAAGACCTTTATACAGTAATTGAGTCATTCTATACTTTCCTGACACAGAAAGGGCTCACAAAATTACCTACCCCCGGCTCTCCCCTTCCAACATGGCAACGTCTCAAAAAAGGCAGTGCAGGGGCTATCAACAAGCAGATACAAGCCAACTTCCCCGACCACTCTCAGCCAGCAAAAAGAAAATGGAGAACACAGCTTAGCAGCTCATCTATTGAGGCCTAATTGACAACCAGCTGGAGAGTGGCACACTTGGCTGTGCAGGTGGCAGAGCCAGGCTCATTCAAAACAAAATACTGCACCGATGCTACAGAACCCCTGCATCCTGCATGCACTTTATCTCATTGCTTCAGAATGTTGTTGGGGATGAAATGCCCCATGAGGCAACTTCACGCACATATTGCAGTATTGCAAAGAGAGCCAGGCCTACTGGAGAGGTGTGAGGACCGCATGTGCAAGAATCCTTCAAATCAATCTCCTTGACTCCCTGGCCTGTGTCTCAAGGGAATCCCCCCTCAAATCCACACATTTCCAACACATAACTAGGGTGGCTGAAGCCAGAAGATGCCCCCTGAGGAACTTGTGAACAATCAAAGTTCCAGAACTTATGGAATGGCTTAACTCCACAGGGAAATTAACAAATTTTGAGAGACTCTCCTACCTCCCACGTGAAACCCTGGAGAAATACAGTAAGAGGTGGGCCTCCTTTTTGTCACCTCCATTTACCACACCCCAGCAATATGGACTAGTGATGGTCCATGCCACACTTTTTGCCCATCTCCTCACAGTGGAGGTCTGGAGGGATTGTATGCAGGTCGAGAATAGATGTCTCTCTCTGTACCAACATAGACCTAGTGGTAATGTATGACCATTCACTCTACCATGATGCACGTTCCCTCCAGAAGCATATGATTTGCTAGGCATATAGTGTGCATTAACTGTGCTGATCAATCCTTTTAGACATTCACTTTTTGCAATGCAAGTGCCACTGTTTTTAAAAGTTTTAGTTATAGTATCTGTGGTGAGATAAGGCTATATTTTATTATTTTGGGTAATGTTTTATATATCTTTATGTATGTAATGCATTTGAGATGCCCATGGTGGCCAGTGTAAGTGCAAGGCATCATGAGTACAGAAAAAAAAGCCATAAGCCCTAGACTAGGATTGGAATTCCTGTTTCTGAGCAGAAAAGCTGTTTGTTGCTAGCCAGGAACTGGAGTTAATTAAATTATCTAAAATGAGACAAAAGAATGATTAAGCTTAGCAGTGAGGCCAGGTATGCCAATTTGTTTGTGAAAGGGCAGGACCTCAGGAAAGAGACAGCCTGTCTGGGCTCCTATTGTATCTGCAGGGCTACAATGAGCTAAGCTAGTTACAACTGAATAGGGCTACCATTTATGTAAATAGCTGTATTTAAGTGTTGAGTAACAACAGCCACTTCCCAGCAGGAAGATTTGGGATGTTCCCCAGAAAATCTAGTCTGAGCAGGCTAACCTCATTTTTTATATGTTCAGAAACTGCATATCTATGTTACTGTAATGACATACTAAACTTTGGTTGGGTAACCATAGAAACTGAAATGCTAGCCAGTCGCAGGCCAGCCACTATCGACTGGATCTGCCCTCCTGAACCGCTTTAAAACCAGGATGCAGAGGGGTATCTCAGCCTTTTTGCTGCCTTCTGTTTTCTTGCTTGAAGCAGTTGGGACCCTGCTGTCTTGAGCAGAGACAATTTTATCCTGGATCACTGAGAGCCAAGACTTCATCTACTACACTTTTTAAGGACACCTCTGCACTTCAAATTTCCAACTAAGGACTCAAGGTAGACTTTTAACCTCAGAATTTAAAGTGTAGGTTTTTTATGTATACTTTCCTTTAATTTTCAATATCCTGTAACCACTCTCCAAATTATTTTGTCTTTTTGTTATTTATTGTTTTCTTATTAATTTAATTAGTAAAGCCTTTGGCTTATTTTAAAAAATTTCTGCCTATGTCTTTTGTGTGTGTGGCTGCCTGGGTTAAAGTTGTTCAAACAATAACATGCCTGTGGGACTGTTTTAAGGGCCAAAACACTACCAAAAATGAAGTTCGCTAGGGACTTTGAAACAAAAGAAGGGGAGGAAATATGAAAGGTCTCAAGAGCAGACTGTGGAGTTTTGAACCGAGTGCTGCATTTCTGGGGAAAGACACAGTAACAGGGTATATAGGGCCCCCATTAGCCTGTACACACCTGTGGCTTTCTGGTGCATGGTGCAGTGGCTGAGAGAGTTCTACCCCTGTATTTATATCCCTGCTCATGAAGAAAGGATATCTCTGACCCCATTCCCCCTCCCCATCACGAGAGGGATTTCCACTGTGATGCAGAGATTCCTGCCCCACAGGAGTGGATGTATGACAGATTTCTTCACAGATTAGTTGTTTTAATTAACCACAAACAAAGCAACGCACCCCTCTGGTGTCTCTCAGATGGCAGCTTGTTCAGTTTGAAGGTAGTTCTTGGTGGCACTGCCAAGGTCATGGAAAGCTGGAGGGGCAACGTTGGAGGGTGAGCATGGCCAGATGTTGGTCTTCAAATCAGAAATCTGTGCTCAGGCCAAAGTAGACTGCTTTCCTTTGTGAAGAGAGGAACTCTACAAGTGCCTTGTGAATTATATGGTACAATAGTCCTCTACAGCATGTCTACTCAACTGTCCTTTTTTAATTTTAAGAAAGGAAACAGTACTCCTACATTAGGGGCCCAACAACTTAGGAAAGACTTCTATATATAGCACTTATTTTTATTAAAAAAATAAATAAACTTCAACTGTTAGAGAGGGACTGTAACAGTTACTGCAGTCTTCCAGTAGGAGTAACCTCTGAATTGCCTTCCACCTGTCTTTTACAGCCCGTACTGGACCTTAAAAGTAGGCATACTAACTCTGACTGGCAGTTAGACCTCATGCCAATTCCTTTTCTCAACCAGGTATGTAAACTTTGTTATGATTTATGTTACAATTTTTGAGGTAAGCTTTCACTTTTGTTGCAGCTGGCCATCTTGCCCAATATGTAGCTGAAAGCAAATCTTTGTCTCATCCTATTTTCTTACAATAATTAGAAAATAATGTGTTTATTCTCAGACAGAACAACCACTAAAATCTTCTGGTCATGTCCAAAAATAATTAAAATAAATATTTTACAATGCTTGAAATGGTATTTCCGGAGGTATAACTTTAGAATTGTTATGCTTTGAAACATGTTTTTTTTAAATGACGCACATGAGTAGAGCATAGCAATACAGTTCTCAGGTGTTGATAGGTCTAGACATGTTGATATAACATGTTGTTATAAATAACAGCATTTAAAACATTTTTTTTAACAATTTTGTCTTTAATATATCAATATATGGAAGATGTGCATTGCAACATCATATACTGATATAGCTACTTAGCTGACTCAAATCATTCATTAAAAATGTTGGGCCCTATGCATGAAGGTGCGGAGTGGGTACACGCTGCATAACCCTGTCGTGTAGCCCACACTGCACCCACCCAAGCTCACTGTACCCCCTGCACAGCATTCTCCATTGCACCTATGCCCCCCCATGCACCAGATCCATGGCGAAGTGCAGACCAACGTGCAGGGGTGGATTGGGGAGGTGTAGGGGGCATGCCAGCACTCCACAGGATGCATGACCACATGGTGTGCCAGGCACAGGTGTCAGCATCTCCACCAAGTTGGGGAAGCTGTAAAGGTGGTGAGCCAGTTATGTGGCCACCAAGGAGTTACAGCCATGGGCTGTGGCAGTGAAGCATGGTATGTGCACCCCACCAAAGAAGACCCAGCATGTGGGGCACACTAGGAGGCCAGTGGGTGGTTGACCAGGTACCAACTCCCAAACTGTATGTAGAACTTTACATGCCAGCATCAATCTGAGCTCCCACAGATGCAAGTGATCCACTGTGGGATCTGGGTCAAGCAGCTGATTGGCCACCTACCCAAATCTGCAGGTCCACACCCAACTGCCCCCATGGGCCTGCACACCAGGGGTTGGGGCCATGTGCAGGAGTTGTGTGGTGGCCACTGTTCATGCATGTGGCCACCCGCGGATCTCCTGTGGGTGCATAGCTGTGCGGGTGAGGTATGCTCCTCGGGTGTGTATTACCCATCCCTTTGTGTATTGTGGCCATTATATTTCTAGCCCTAACATTTCCAAAGTTATACTAATTTAAAGAAATTATCTTTTGAAAGGTCTAACTTTGGAACCGTTAGGGCTATAAACCTAATTTTTTAAATGAAAGCTTGTAATCAGGTCATTAAGACTCAATTATATTAATACAGATTACTATTTTAAACTGCTTTTTGATTATATCAGCCATACATGTATTTAAGTTGTGACACAGCCATAAAATGACAAACACATTATATCAATGCTTTATTGTATCAATACATGAGATAATGTGACAAAAAATTTTTTTTTTTTTAATTTTTCTAAAGTTTGGTAATACTATATATTATTTAGTTAGTAAAGTTTGGTAATACTATATATTATTTAGTTAGAAACTGTAGTTTGGAACTTGATTTTCATTCATCTTATTCCCTTAATCAAATTGTGGACATTTCCTTCTCGCAGTCTCTATTCTTCTTGCTTTTGCAGGCTTTGTTTGTGAAAAAATCAAAAAGTAAAGTAGGAAATGGGTGCAGCTCTTCTTTTCTGGAAAATCACTGGTATCTGCCAAAGTCATAGCCTTCCACAATTTGTTAACCCTTAGGCTGCCAACAGAATTAGAACATATAGGAATTCTGGACTGATATATATCAGTCTGAGGCCCTGCAAGGGGTTAAATATAATAATAGTAATAATGCTTCAAATGTATTTTAACCATATTTATTAAGCCTTACTTTGAAAATCTCACATTCTAATTTTACGTTCAAAATAAATTTTACATAATATTAGAGAGGAATGTCAAACAAAGTGCACAAACTTAATAAAAACATTCTTTTTATATAACATCAGAGAGGAATGTGAAACAAAGTGCACAAACTGAATAAAAAACTCAATTATCTTTATTTTTTAAATTTACTTTTCTTATGATAATTAAGGCTGTAGTATTTTCACAGTAAAAAATGCAATTTTTCACGGCTCCTGCACGGCTGAAAATAGGTTTTTCATGGAAAATACAAGCGCAAAGTTTTCAATTAAAAAGCAGGAATTTACTAAGCTTTAATTTGTGAAAAACCTTGTTTTTAAAATCAGCATTTATTAATAGAGATCAGCATGCAATACAATTTCAATTTGTCCAGTTTCATGCTCCGTGTTGTGTCTGTCAGCATAACATCGTATCGAGAGAAAGATCCCTCGACACTCACACAGTATGTACTGGGATGCTCAAGCAAGCAGATAGCAATGCTGGAAGGGTTAGGAAACCTGTCTTTACAGTCCAGCCAGTACTTTACTATATGTTTTTCATGGCATCTTACTGTGCACTGTGTTTCTTTTATATAGGGTCTAAGCTCCGCTCACTCTTGAACATTGGAATGCTGCTGCAGATTTCCTCTCCTGACACTACGAGTATTGACAGCCTAGTTGGACTGAATATATGTACAGCAGCAAAGAATTTAGACTTAACTCCCAGGAAAGTAACACAAAGGGAGGTGCTGAACTTTTGAGAACAGTGCAGTCCAATAATAAAGGTTCTAATTTGGTCTGAAAGTCCCCATGCTTAAAAAAAAAAAATACTCGAAATCTTAAAATCATGTCATGTTCAGTGTTTTTGTAGAATTCATGGCAACCTACAATTTTTATGGAACTCGTGAATTCCATGCATGCCATGAATGAATTAATTACAGCCTTAATGATAATATATAGTGCTGAACATTTTTATGCACTTTTAAAAGCAATGTGTACCACAAAATTTGATTTCTACATAGATACAATAAATACAGTGTGCTCAGTTCTCAGTCATTATGTGTGGAGGTGCAAAACAGGGAGAAAACAGCCCCCTTGTTGAGGTCTGAACTTTGTGGTTATACACAGAGGTCTGTTATAATCATTTGGGTAGGATTTCCTCATGCAAATGAAGTGTAATATAAGTGAGGGTCAGCAGAAGTTAATGTATGCAAACAGGATTAGTGCATGCTAACACATGAAATATGATACCTATGTACATCTGCGCATGGCACAGTGATAACTGCATGGCACTATGGTGTGGAAAGAAGTTATGGAAACAGGTGTTAACCACCTTAATCATTTCTCCACCCACCCAACCAATTTCTTTTGGCCCACTTTTGGGCCATGACATCTCTCTCTCTCTTTCTTTATTATGGCTCTCTCCTGGAAATCCTGTTGATCCGGTTCTCTCTCTGAAACCAAAGCTAAATACTGTGGCTGGTATCCAGGGAACCCCCCCATCCTAGTTCCATTCCCCTGAGAGCTGTTTCTGGTGTTTAAATGATCTCTGTCCCCCTCCGGTTCCATAGTTCTTGGACATATTTTAGTGATATACCTGGACACTCCCCTTCAACAATTCTAAAGGAAGTAAATGTCACTAAAGTTTCAACTGTTTTTTAGAATTTGCATGGTTATCCTTGCTCTCTCAAACACAAATTCCCAAAGTGATAATGCATGGGAGGAGTTTATGATCCCCATTAGGATAGCTTGGGAGGATGAAATGCTGCAAGCCAGGGTTTGGTGCAAAAGTGCAATGCAAACACTTTTATACCATTCTCTTGAGGCTAACTTGAGTCCAGTGTCTTTTTGAAATCCTAAAACAATTTGAGAGAATGTATGGCATTTTAAAGAGCTCCTGATACCTCAAAGAAAAGTTTGAAAAACATTGTAATTAGATGCAGTTCAGCTTTGGTTCCATATATATTTTCTATAGATTTCTCCTACCTGTTATTTATTAGTGAGGAAATCTGCATGAATACATTATCTTTATCCCTTAGAGTTCATCAACCTCTATAGCTTGCTCCCCACTTCAGGTCATAATTCTCTGTTGTGACGTCACAATCTGTTGCCATGGGAGTAACTGTGATGTCACAAGTAGTGCATTATGACCTCAGGTAGGAAGAAATCAACAGGAATGGATGAACTCTTCAGGAGAAAAGATCTTGTTTTTATGCAAATGATCTCAGTAATAAATAATGGTGAGGAGAAATACAGAACTAATATGAAATACAAGCTGAACTGTGTCTAATAATTATGATTTATTAAAGTTCACCTGAAGGCGTCGGCTGTTCTTTAAGAAAAATCAATTTGCACAAATACAGGAAACTGAATAAAAGCACCATTCAAGAACAACTCTAATGCATAGCAATGCATACTGATGAATGGAAATATAAAGTACAAAAAAAAGTTAGTGATGCTTGGATTGTGCTTTTGACAACCCTAATGAGATCCAATTGATAGTCCATTTATATGACTCTGGATCCGATATCCTTACCGACCCCATTCAAATTTCAGTTCCCAGGTCAGATATAGGGACCTAAGGTCTGACACTGGGATCCAAGGTCAAATAGTGGGATCTGAAGTTGGATGTCTGCATCGGATCCTTTGGATTCCAACTAGGCACATCAGATATTTGGCATCCAGTTGGGTCCTAGGTGATAGGATTCAGTAATCTGATAAAAATGGATTCAATGTCATTTGGTATCTGAGAAAATGGGTAGTATCTGATGGTACCAAATTCTATCCGTTGCTATCTGAGCAACACTAGAACATTTTACTATTAATGTTTTCCACAATGGCTTATGGGCATCCCTTTGCCTGACAAATAACATATGGTCCCAAAATGTAATGCATTTTTAGAGAGAACAACTAATTAGCCATAAAAGAGATGGGGGCCCATCTATTGGGACTGGGGTGAGAAGGGGACCCAAAGTGGACTTGGACAGGGTTCAGAATGGAAATAATGGGATGTAGTGATGAGATACACAACCATTAAAGGTACTAAATGCAAAGTCTGATCCACCAGTGTGATAAGTGCCTGAAAAGCTGTCTATGAGGGATATTTCCAATAAAGGTTACTTTGAATGAAGACTAACATCACTTAGGGGACAGGGGCCCTAAATCAGTAAACTTTAAATCAAATTGAAAACTGTTTGCATTCACTGCAGTGGCTTTTAGGATCCCCACTGACAATCAAATAACATTTTCAAAAATATATACTTTGATAAAAAGGGAAGTTGACAGGCTTTAAAAATGGAAGAGTTAAGGGGTTTCACATTTAGAATCTGTGAGGCAAAGGAATGCAAAAGGTACTAGGATAGGCACATATTAGGTGTCAAATCACACTGGTGAAGCTGGCCCGTTGGCGCGGAGGGTTGAGGTGCTGGATACCACACCTTGCATCACACTGGTGACCTGGGTTTGGGGACGAGCCAGGGCCACCAGGAGTCAGCGGGAGAGGGAAGGGATTAAGCATCTGGAGGACAGCTGTCCTTTTCCTGGGGAGGGTTTGGGGTTGCACCACTCTGTAGCATACCTGGTGACAGTTGGGTGCAACACAGACTCTGTGGCACACGCATAGCAGAAGAGGGGCTTGGTGGGTGGCAGCACATAGTGCCTAGCCGCCATTGCATGGCCAAGCCTATCAGGTACTAAACACAGAAAAAACCTCTGGCACTCTGGTGAGATGATGGAGGCCCCGGTGACATGCACACATCCCTGTGCAGGCCCCATCACATCCAGAACTCCCCACGGCTGACCCAATGACAAAGGTAGGTCCCTCTAATTCCAGACAGTGCTGCCAAGGGAGGGTGGGTTGATCCAGGGGGCTGGACCTACCGAGTCATTCGGGAGGGAGCCTGGGAATAGCGGGGGTTCAGGCAAGGAGTGACAGGCACAGCCAAGAGGGCATTCCCAAAGGATGCCTGGAGCCCAGAGTGAGAAATAGAGTTACAAAAAATCATACTGGTGAGATACAGAGTCTTCACGTCAACAAACACCAGGTCCCACCCACCAGTGTTATACATCCTACAAATCTACAATAAGTAATAGCTTTGCTTCCAGTGGAAGTTATTTTAAGCATAGATAGAATCAGCTATGGACCATGGGCCATAAATCCAAACATAAAACCAAACTTCAGCATTTACTGCAATGGATTGTAGGAACATTTACAAAATAAATATTTTCCTCATATGTAATGCACTGTTAGAAAGGAAACTAATTGGATTTAAAAATATAGAGTTTTGTAATCTATCATTTATGGTTTGGGAGATAAGAGGGCCCAAAGTAGAATTTGACAGAATCCAGAATGGAAATGACAGGGCATAGTGGTGTGATATGTGGCTTTAACAGTGCTAAACACCAGGTTCAATCCACCAATTCCATACATAATCAAAAGGCTATCATTTGGGGCTATTTTCAGTGGGAATCAGTTTGACAAAAGGATTAAGCCCCTGTGGGCCAACAGATGGTCCCAAGCTAAATTTTTCAAATTTGCCTACCCTCACTACATAATTTTTATGTAAGTTTCATGTCCTCTCAAAATGCCAAACTTGCACATCTGAATAATGTGTGCAACTAATTAAAAGTATAAGCTCCACAGAGTAAAATGATATAGTATGTAATGTGTCCAACCTCATGATAACATGGTGCGGTAGATGCCAGAATGTGGAGTGTGAATCTGTCTCAGTACAATTATTTTAAAGTACGTAGGCAGATTGGGACTAGTAAAAACATCCACCAGACCTCAAAAACTTAAATTTGGCAAAACAGTTTTCAACTGAGTTGGGCAATTTTATAAGAAATTTAGCTACTATGGCCATTAGATATTTAAGACAGAGAGTTTTCGTCTACATGCAAGTATGGGTATATGAATATTGTATGTATTTTAAATGTATCATAGATTTTTAAGTAGAATTGTATAAGTAGCATATTCTGTGTGTTTATATTTACAGTATGTATTGGAACTCTGGGTATTCAAGGACATTTTCCAATCAAGTACTCTGCCCTAACAATCTGATGTTAACTTATAAAAAGTCATTATGCTTTCAATACTACTACTACTAGGCACATTCTATTGGGAAATACTTACATTTTCAAAATGGCGTAATTTCTTTTTCTTTTTAAAATTTTTTTGAATTTCAGTTCTATTTCAGACAATTTAGCAACTATTTATCTCATTTTCACTCACATGAATTATCATCATATACTTGTAACTGATTTACAAACATCATGTCTACGTGCACTAGCCCAAAAGCTTTCATTCTTTTGAAAATTCTGGAAGATAATAAATATGTAAATTAAGCAAAAAGACGTGAGTGGTCCTTCTTTATAGCAAACACCTCCGGAGACAGCCACTTTGTTCACTATAGTTTGGGTTCACTATAGTGAAGTGTTAACATAGAAACACAGAAAAGTAGAATTTACCAGCAGATAAGGACCACTTGGTCCACCCAATCTGCTCATTTATCCCTACCTACAGTATACCCGGAGACCCTACTTGACCTCTGGTTCTTTCTCCCACCCCTCATTCTTTTCTCCTAAGATTCTCTTATACCTATGCCAAGCTTTACTAACCCTCCCACTATTTTTGCCCTAATCACTTCTGCTGGTAAACTTACAGGAATACACAACCCTTTCTGGAAGAAGAACTTTCTTACATCTTACCTGAATTTGCCCATTCCAGTTTCATATCATGCCCCCTTGTTCTTGAGCTTTTTTTCTTCTGCAATATATTCCCATTCTGTACCATATTTGCCCCATTAAGTATTTATATATCTCTGTCATGTCCCTCCTCTCTCTTCTCTCCTCTCTCCTCCAGGGTGTACATATTGAGTTCCTTCAGCCTCTCATCATTTTTTTTGTTGAAGACCTCTCACCATTTTAGTTGCTCTCCACTGGACCACCTCCACTCTGTCTATGTCTTTTTGTAGATGTGGTCTCCAGAACTGTACACAGTATTCTAGACGTGGTCTCTCTAGTGTCCTCTACAGAGGCAACAACACCTCCCTACTTCAGTTGGTGATATCTCTCATTATGCAACTCAGCATCCCACTAGACTTCCCAACTGTCTTGTCACACTGCATGGCTACCTTTAGATTATTTAAGATAATTACTCTGAGATCTTGCTGCTGCTTGGTTGTTGTCAATATTATTCCTCCCATTTTGTATTCAGCCTCTGGATTTCTATTCCCCAAATTCATTATTTTATATTTCTTCATATTAAACCACAGTTGCCATACCATAGACCACTCCTCGAGTTTTCTCAACTCTCTGTGCATTCTTTCCACCACCCCCACAATATTCACCCTGTTACAGATCTTGGTATTATCTGCAAAGAGGCAGACCTTCCCCTCCAGTTCCTCTGCAATATCACTTATAACTACATTGAAGATGACCAGCCCCAGCACTGATCCCTGTGTCAACTTATAAAACTATCTCTATATATATATTATTAATATGCCTGCTTAGAAAATAATAGGAGCCATCACAAGTGTTCACTATAAAATATATTTGTTATATCAGATTTACTATAGTGAGGGATCACTGCAGTTCTTTAATTGTGATTTTAAAGTGCTATATAGCCTCTCACTACAGAAAAAAATAACCTTTCATACTGTCCATAAGTAAAATCCACATGGAATGTGTAGCTGCTGGTATATATGAATTCAAAATTGTGCTTGATTTCACTAGCAGACTGTTCACCCTCACCCTAACACACACACACACACACACACTAGAAGGCCTCCTATAGAACCTCATCTTAATTTGCTGTGTGCCAGGGTAAGCAGCAGAAATTCCCTTAGCAAGCTGGCAAGGATGGGGATGGAGGATTTTTAATGGTCACCAAAAAAACACCAGAATTTAAAACTTAATTTTTTACATTGATGTATGTGTGTAAGTAGGGGACCAAGTGAGAAAATATAATTTTATTATTTTTTAATAGAAATTAGTATAATTTTTTAGGGCTGACTTAAAGGATTTCAGTGAGCAAAGGTAGCAGCAATGTAGGGTGCTGTCCCGGGCATTTCTTGTAACAATAAACATTTCCAGTCTGCATTAGAAACTGGATTTTCTGCCTTATGTTCATGAGTGCTGAGTCTTTCTTGTTTATTTTGAGTATGAGTTGGCAGCCCTTCTCAGCACCACTTTGCCATTCTTGTGCACACCACTGTCCTACACAAATAAAATATATATATATATATATATATATATATATATATATATATATACACACACAGTATATATATGTGTGTGTGTATATATACATTCATGGCAAAGAAATCCATTTAATGCATCAGTTAGGGTTGTTCCACAGTGACAAAAGCAAGGAAATTCAGTGTCAGGGTTACCACCCTTACCCCCATGCCCACCCTGCCCCCATCAACAGGCATCGGCGTGGTATTTCGGTCATTGGCCCAAACTCTCACCCAATTCCATGTGTAAGGAAGCTGAGGTGGTGCAGTATAGGAGAATGAGGTGAGAGTTAGGCCCGATGACCCCAATGCACACCCCAATGCCTGTTGGTGGGGGCAGGGTTGATGTGGGGGCAGGGGTGGTAACCCTAACACCACATTTCCTCACTTTTGTCACTGTGGAACAACCCTAACTGATACATTAAATGGATTTTTTTGCCATGAATTTCCCTTTTTTCTGAGAATGTGCAATATAAATAGTGAATGGAATGTGGTGGTGGGAGTGTGGGGCCCCCACCATTCTGCCCATGTCTGCGTCACAGCCATAATAATCAAACCCAAAAGCCAAGCCAACTGCACTTCACCCAACAGTTTGCACATTAAATATATCAAAGACGCACAGCTTACTGTATCGTCACATTTTATTAAAGTGCATAAAACTTTTTCACCCGCAGCAAAAGTAGAGTGCAAAGGTGGCGACTACTCACTTAATTAAAACAAAAAAACTGAAGACACCATCATGGTGTTGTAACCATAGCAGGACTTTGACTAGGCCGGCTGAGCAGACAGCCCACATGCGTAAAGACGCACAGGATCAGCTGATGTTTCAGCTTATGCCTTCCTCAGAGCCCCTCATTTGTTTTGTTTACACATTATGCATTACAGCCATGACAGTAATGGCAATGCTAACAGTCATGGTAACAATAAGTGAAATGCAAATGCTAATGGTAACTGTTACAGCAACATGAATATTAATGCAAATGCAAGTGGTAACTGTTATGGTAACGCAAATGGAAATGCAAATGCAAGTGGTAATGCAACTGTTATCGCAAACGCAAACAGTAATGGTAACAGTGACACAAATGAAAATGTGAAACCCAACAGTAATGGTAATGGTAATGTAACCGCAAACGCTAACAGTCATAGTAACAGTGATGCAAATGTAAATAGAAACACAAATGGTAACAGAAACGCAAGTGCAAACCATAACACAAATGGTGAGGGAAATGCAAATTGAAACAGTAACAGCAAGTTGATGTAAGGCAACAGTAGTGAAAAGTCTGTATCTTGCTTCGCTTCTGAGATAATGGCACAAAGGCGACGTGATCCAACAGTAGCGAAAAGTCTGTATCTCACTTCATTTCCGAGATAACAGCACAAAGGTGATCAGAGCCAACAGTAGCAAAAAGTCTGTATCTCGCTTTGTTTCCGAGATAATGGTACAAAGGATGATGTGAACCAAACCACTGAAAGACACTTATGTACCACTGGGGCTACCTACGCAATAAATTTAAAGCCACTAGCACCATGCATAATGCTATGCGAAAAATGTTACCTGCGTCATGCAGTATCTCTGCAGCAAATTATTTTCCCAACATGTAAACAGCATAATTCACATCTCCAGAACATCCACTCAACACGCTCTAAATCTCATGTTAAAATCCCAAACTGTTAAAGAGATATTCAATTTTAAAGTGTGTGCACCTTTAAGAAGTCTTCCACCACGAAATGGCAGTACTCGTGGCTGAAAATGCTCTGAAATGGTGGACCTGCTGACTGAAAAATCTTTAACTGTGAGGGGTGCCAACTTCAAATGGCAATAACTCTGGAAAGGAACAACATGTTTTCACCAAACGAAAACTGGCATGTTCCTTGAACAAAGGGCTTTGTACATGCTAAGTTTCAGACCAATAGACCATAGAGTGGCTGCACTATGCGTCATGCAAGCAAGTGCAAATAAATAGCAAAAACTGTATTTTTTGCACTTCACTGTGCAAAAAAGTATGTACCAGTGAAACAGAAATTAGTAAATAAATAGATGTACCATTCCACTCCATATATACTAAATCTTATCCAAATCTCTTCAACAGTTGCAGAACAGCACGAGCGTAAAATTGTGTATGAGTGCTGAAAAATACATTTTTGGCACTTCATTGTGCAAAAAACTTATGCAGATGTCAAATGAAAATTGGTAAATGCACTGAAGTACCATAGTAGAACAAGTATTGCAAATGTCACACAAATCCGTTCAACAGTTGTAAAGTTATAATCACACAAAGAATGTGAAGTTTAAGAGCAAACACAAACAGTAACGCCAACTGCGACGCAAATGGAAACAATAATGCAAATGGTAAGAGAAATGCAAGCAGAAACTTAAATGCAAATGGTAACGAAAAAGCAAACGTTAATGATAACAGAAGCGTAAACTCAAATGGTAATGCAAGCAGAAACTCAAAGGCTAACAGTAATGGTGACACAAGTGTCAACAGTAAGACAAATGTTAACGGTGACGTAAACGCAAGTGCAAAAGCAAACGGAAACAGTAATGGTACCATAAATGAAAACGCTAATGGTAATGTTAACAGTGATGCAAATGAAAATGCAAACACAAACGGTTATGTAAACGCAAGTACAAACGCAAACGTAAATGGTAATGTAAACAGAAACACTAACGATAACAGTAATGGTGATGCAAACGTTAGCACAAATGGAAATGGCAACAGAAACGCAAGTACAAATGCAAACAATAATGGTAATGCTAATGGTAATGGTGACGCTGAAGGAAACAGTAACGCAAATGGAAACAGAAACGCAAGTGCAAGTGCAAACGTCTACGGTAACAGTGACGGAAATGCAAATGCAAATGGTAATGTTAACATAAACACAAACACTAATGGTAACGCTAACAATGGTGCAAACAGAAACACAAACACAAACGGTTATGTAAAAGCAAGCGCAAACGGAAACGGTAACGGTCACGTAAACAAAAATGCTAACGATGACAGTAACGGTGATGCAAATGCAAACACAAACAGTAATGGTAACGCTAACAGTGACACAAAAGGAAATGGTAATGCAAACAGTAACGTAACTGAAAGCACAAACACAAACGCTAATGGTAACAGTAACGGAAACAAAAATGCAAATGGTAACACAAACGCTTACAGTTACGCAAATGCAAGCGCAAATGCAAATGGTAATGGTAACATAAACGCAAACAGTAATGAACAGGGTAATGCAAAAGGGAACAGTAATGCAAACACAAGCACAAACGCAAACGGTAACACACGTTGATGCAAATGTTAACAATAACGCAAATGGTAATGGAAGCACAAGCAAAAATGCAAATGGTAACAGTAACGCAAACACACATGCTTTTTGTCCCAAAAAGGTGCATTCAGAAGCACAGTGAATAGAATGAATATGGCCATAATAATGGCCCTCAGACCAGAAAATGATCACTTGGAATACTAAATTGCTTATATCTCAGGAACCGTACGACGTAGAAAAAAGATTAAAATCTCGTATTATTTATGACTTTCCAGGCTAGTTTTGACTTAGCCCCCTAACAGAAGACTAAGCAGCTTTCTGATGAAAAGTCCATATCTCGAACCATTTTCGAGATACGGGCCCTGAAAGGCACGGCGGATGCTGTAATGTTATCCTATGAGAAAAATCATCAACTTCGGAGTGCCATAACTTTGCAGCCCAGTAATAATTTTGTCACCAAACCACCAAAAGGCACATCTGTGGGATCTTAGCTTTCTTCCCTCCAAACTTCAGCCCAAAAGACCAAACTGTTCATATAATATATACATATATATATATATATACACACACACACATATGGCCAGTATCCTCCGGGATAACCTTTGCCCCAATGCATTTCCTCTGGGGTTCTTTCATTGGTTTCTAGTCTCTCTACTTTGGGCTGCCTATGACCAAAACCAGTAAGAACCCCTATAGGGTGACTGGCTATCTCTCCCTGGGCTGAGGTACAGATATTGCACACTGATGAGTTCAAAAGAGAACAAAACACATGTATGTGTCTGCTGTTCTCAGCCTTTGCTGATTGTATTGTGAGGCCTTCTGGCACCATGCAATTCTGCTTAATGTTAAGCCAGTCCAAATTAATTCATGGTCATTTGCATATGTTTCCCATGATGCTTTGCATTATTGGGGTATGTGCAATTTGTTTTCTTTATAGCTGTATCTATCTATATATATTTACATGTGTATATATATATATATATATATATATATATATATATATTCAATCATGTGTTGCAGCATGTGTAAGTTGCTGCAAATAACACCAATGATTTGGGGAGTAGGGGATGGAGCAGAGACTGAGTCAAGTGACGTCAGGCTCACCAGGAGAAGTCCTTGCTTCATCCAAAGTGACTCCTGGATACACAGATTAGGATAATGAATGTATGTATGTATGTTTTTTTCCTTCTTTCTTTCTCTTCTCTCAATCAATCAAATCTTTATTTAACCAGGTGAGCACCATTGAGCAAAACTCATTTTCAAGATGGACCTGGGTAGACATCACAAACAGTGTACAATACAATTTAAAAAGAAGAGTTCACAGTAATTACAAAATTCACAGTATATATAAGAAAAATAGAAATCTAAAAAACGGTACCTTAGGATATATACAAAGTGAGTACAAGACATTTCACAGGGTGAAGACAATGTATACACAATGACCAGTACAAGGATAATATAAGTACATATACAGTCAAATTGCAGTAGATGTCAATGCTACAATACATCATGTGAGGATAAGTTCAGAAGGGGTGCGGAAGTACAGGGGTGGTGGTGGGGGTAACAGGCAGGGCCAGGCAATGGGGGGAAGGGGAGGGAGAAGGAATGGTTTAATGGGCAGTCAAAAGAGTGAAGAGAGGGGAATAAAGGGGCACAAGATACAAATGTAAGGGATACAAGGCCCGATAAAACCATAAGTGCTACTCCTGCCTCAAGGTTGGAGCGTTAGACAATCCAGCAGGATAGAGGAAGTTGAAAATGTGAGAATATCAGGTACGGTATCCAAGAATGGGAGTATGGAGGAGTTGAAAGGGTGAGGTTAGGATGGGAACCAATGAGCAATATGGAATAGGAGAAGCCAGACAGGATAGGGGTTAGGAGGTCCACTGCCTAAAAGTAGAGGAGATTAAGGATGAGGGAAGCAGTTACAGGATTCCTTATAGGAGCGTACATATAATGTTTTGAAGACAGCCAGGTTAATAGGCGTGATAAATTTCAATGACATGTGCAGCTTATTCCATTAAATGGGCAGCACAAAACTTATGGAAGCCCTACCAAAATGTAATTTTACCTTAGGTACTTTCAGCGAAATATAGGAACCACTCCTCAATGCATAGTTGCCCACCGTGTTTAATGGAAGGCAGTCTGAAATGTAGTGGGGTATTTTTTTGATGATAGCTCTGTAAGTCCAAACTGCAGTATTTCTTTGACATCTATATGGGAGAGATGATCATCTCAAGGCCGCATATAAGGAACAGTGCTGTATGAAGAAAGGGAGACCAGTAATAAACCTAATGGCTCTATGATAGAGCATATCAAGCTTAGTTAACCTTGCAGCAGTGCCCTGATTATAGAGGAAGTCCGCATAATCTAGCAGGGAAAGCAAGGTAGTTTGGACCAATCTCAGCTGAGCTTCTTTAGTAAGAAAATGGTTGAGCCTAAAAAATAGACCAAGTCTGTAAGTTTTTTTAACAGACCCTCAATATTTTTTATTTTAGTCTTTGGTAACCGGGTTAGGCCTACCAGGCACAAGTGCCTGTTTTCAGGGGCAACCTGGGAGCACTGGGCGGTTAAGTGACTTGTTCAGAGTCATACAGTATGCAAGTGGAGGTTGTGAGAATCAAACTCAGGTCTGGTCTGCTGGATTTACCAAGCTTGTTCACACCTTGTTCCTCTAACCTCTAGGCTATACTGCCAGCCCAATGGTCAGTGAAAGAGAGTCTATGGTCAATCCACACACCCGAGTATTTGAACTTCATTACATATTCTAATGATTCTCCAAGTAAAGTAGTTATCTGCAGAATAGTTCCAGAGGTAGCCAGGTTTATTGCATGAATAAAGGACGAGAACAGCATTGCTTTCATTTTCTTGGCATTCAAGAGTAGCTTTTGGTTCAGAAGCTGAAGCTGCAGCTGATTGAAATCAGATTGGAGGTCACAACATGCGGCTTCAGGTGTTGGTCTGCTTATGCAGAGCACCGTGTCATCTGCAAATAGGTATATATTGGTCTCTTTTACAGACATGCCAATGCTATTAATGTAAATTGCAAACAACAAAGGATCCAGGATGGAGCCCTGCAGTACTCCTCATAGAAGAGATTTAAGAGGTGAAACTTCACTTTCTGCCTTCACCTGCTGTAACTGGCCTGTGAGATAATCAGTGAACTATCTCAAAGCATGTTTGTCCAGGCCAATGTTCCAGAGGGAGGAGAGGAGTATGTTATGGTCAATGGTATCAAAGGCCTTGCTTAGGTCCAGAAATACTGCGCAAACAAATTTCCTATCATCCAGTTCAAGCTGCCAGTCATTAGTTACCTTAGCAAGAGCAGAGATAGTACTGTGTTGAGCTTTAAAGCCCAGTTGCAAGGGGTTTAGTCACCCCATGGACTCTAAGTAGTTCCTGAGCTGAGTACTCACAATTTTTTCAGTAATTTGGACAGTATTGGGAGGAGAGTAATTGGCCTGTAACTGTTTAAATCACAGGGATCACTGGATTTGAACAGGGGGATAACATGAGCTGTTTTCCAGATAGGTGGGAGGACACCCAGGGAAAGAGATAGGTTGAAGAGATGCATGACTGTCACAGCTAAGGCTTGGTACCCAATCTTTATGAAATATGGGTCTAAGAAATCAGCTCCAGCACTTGTTTTGGTATCAAGCTGTAATAGGAGGTCTTTAACCTTTTTCAGGGATGCAGGCTGAAGAGTGAAAGATGAGTTGGGGACAAGGATCTCATGATCTTGAGTGCCAAGTTGTGAGGGTAAGGCGCAAGCAGAAGAGTTGTCAAAGGCAAGCCCTGTAGTCGCAAAGTGGTCATTGAGAGCATCAAGGATAGCTGGTCTATCAGAGATAGAGTAACTGCCAGAGGTAAGTTTTATGGATAGGGAGTTTCCAGAGGTGTGACCTAATAAATCTTTTATGGTCATCCAAAATTTGGATGGGCTCCTAGAAGCAGAGTCAAGCTCAGAGCAGTAATAGGTAGTCTTAGCCTCTTTAATCATCTTAGTGCAGGTGTTCCATGCCTTCCTAAACAGACACCAGTCCTTTGTAAGCTTAGTTTTGCATACAGTTTTCCAAAGCATGTCTCTTTTTAACATCATGGCCTTCAGCTCTGGTGTAAACCACCGGCAGGATTTAGACCTCACACGGGCTTTCACCAGTGGTGCATGCTTATTTAGTGCCTCTGACACTATTTCGTAAAAAATTTCATATGTCCTGTTTACATTATTTGCTAGGTAAAAGGCCTGTCAACGCAGTGAGTCTCAATTCAGCAATGTAGTCAGCAGGGGCGAAATTGCGTCTGCATCTCTTAAAGGTAAACTTGGATGCAGAGGGAGGCTTGGAGTTAGTTCTTACACAGGCGATAAAGCAGTGATCACTGATATCAGAGAAAAAAGTAGCAGCATGTGAGAATAGATGGGGTTTACTTACTAAAATTACATCTAGCAAAACACTGTCATTCGGGTTCTTTTTATTAGGCCGTGTTGCTTCGTTGATAAGTTGTGACAATCCAAGTGAATCACAAAACGATTTGAGAGGTGTTGCCATGTTGGAGAACCAGTCTAAGTTTAGGTTCCCTAATACGATAGCTTCTGAGGATCCATGTCCTAGGATAATACTTAAATGCTTTAGGAGCTGTAGTCCAGCCGAGGGTAGTCTATAGCAACCTACCATGTAGAGTGAAACAGAGAAAGAGATCTCAACTTTGAGGGACAGACATTCAAATTCATTTGGGACAGAGGCTGAGTCTATGATTGAGGCTATAAATTGGTCCTTGACATAAATAGCCACACCACCACCTGTCTATCTGTTCTGAATATGGAGTGGTTAGGAATGTTTACTTCGCTGTCAGAAGTACCTGCACTGAGCCAAGACTCAGAGACTACCAGGACATCAGGTGTGATGTGACATGTCCATGCCTGAACAGATGCAAGCTTTTTCAACAGGCTACATGCATTAACATGCATAAAGCTCACGCCTTTGAGACTAGGCAAATCAGACGGAGATGCGATGGTTGCTGGTGGTCCTGGGTGAAGTTCAACATTGCCTGAGCACAATAAAAGGATGAGCAGAAGTTTCCTGATGGCACGTAAAGACAATTTATATTCACTTTTCTTTCTCTTTCAGTCTTTCTTTATCTTTCTTTCTTTTTTCTTTCTCTTTCTTTCTTGGGCCAGGGATACTATGTGGAATTCTATTTGAACTGCTATATCCCTGTCAAGTCATCTAAAGTCTTAAATGACAAAAGTCATTGTTTTAATTTTTGTTCGCCATAGACCATGACACATTGATGCCACTTGGCTCAGCCACTACTACCTCCTGCTCCCCAAGTCTATAGCACTATCTGTAGCCACTTGCACATCTTGTACCTATATTCAGGATGCAATATTTAAAATACTAGATATGGAAAAAAATACATGACATATTTATGACACATATTATCAATTGATAATACTTTTTCAATATAAAAAATAGAGTTGATGCACATATATATATAAAACTCACCCCAGCAGGCAGGTAGAAACATAGAATTTGATGGCAGTTAAGGACCACTTGGCCACCCAGTCTGCCCATATTTCCCTACCTATTGTATTATCGCAGACCTACTTGATCTCCGTCTTATCCCTCCCTTGTCTTATCACTAAGGTTCCCTTATGCCTAGCCCATGTTTTTTTGAACCCCATTACAGTTTTTGCCCACACCACCTCTGCTGGAAGGCTGTTGCAGGCATCCAACACCCTCTACATGAAGAAGTACTTCTTCATGTCTCCCCTGAGTCTATCCCCCTCCAGTTTCCTAGCATGATCCCTTGTCCTTGAACATCTTTTTCTGAAAAATGCTTCCCTCTTGAACCTTATTTATACCTGTGAGGTATGTGAAAGTTACTATCATATCCCCCCCTCTCCCCTCCATTCCTCCAGTGTATACATATTAAGGTCCTTCAGTCTTTTCTCATAAGACTTTTGATGCAGACATGCATCATGTTGGATGCCCTCCTCTGGATCAGATATATACTACGTTATCTGGAAACTCGGTATCCTGACACTCAAGATACCAAGCCCAGATAACTGAAATGCACAATCCTGATGGCACCACTGCCCCGAACTAATGTCGGGCAACATGGCAACAAATGCCATTTCTTTTAATGCAGGGGGCTGTGCCCCCCACACCTCCCATAACTAAAATAACTCTGAGTGGGAGCAGACCATGGAGTTACAAACTAACAGTTATGGGGGGGGCAAAAGTATGTAGCCAGACCAGAACCCAGGTCCTACAGTGCATGCTGGCTGAGTTGTCTGTGCTCCAGCCCTCCACACCATGGGGGCAGTTCAGCCAGCTTCCAGATCTGATGGTGTTTTCAGGGGTAAGGTAGCAAGTCATCACATCTGCTACCTTACCCTGTCCCATAACACCATTGGGCATGCCTCCATTGGCACAATCGCTATCAGGACACTGCACCTGTCAGGCAATAGTGCCCGGGCAGGTGCATGTCAGGATAGTGAGCCATGGGACCGCATATGGGTACCTCTGGATCACCTCCACTCTTTCTATGTCATTCTGGAAATGAGGTCTCCAAAACTAGACACAGTGCTTCAGGTGAGGTCTCACCAGTGATCTCTACAGGGGTAATACCACCTCCCTCTTTCTGTTGGTGATCCCCCTTCCTATGCAACCCAGCATCCCACTAGCTCTCCCAATTGCCTTGTCACACTGTGTTGTCACCTTTAGGTCATCAGATATGATAACTCCCAGGTCTCTTTCCTGTTTGGTGGTCATCAATGCCTCTCTTCCCATTTTTTGTACTCCTCCCCTGAGTTTCTGTGCCCCAAGTGCATGACTTTGCATTTTTTGCATTGAAGCCAAGTTGCCATACCCTTGCCACTCTTCTAACTTTTTCAGATCCCCTCTCATTTTTAACATCCCCTCTGCAGTGTCTACCCTGTTACATATTTTAGTGTCATCCACAAACAGACTTGTTGTGGTTAATGTTTTCTCAAGTCAAGTCTCCTCAAATGGAGGGCTGAGTATAGGATGTTTTGTGTTCCAACAGATGTGTGTAATGCTTATTACACAGACAGCACAAGAAAGTAGTCTTTTTTTTTCTTTTTTATGTTCTTTTTTCTTTTCCTATTTCTCTTCTATATATGCTTCATTTGAAAGTTAGCTGGGGCATGTAGACCTCTCTGTGGAAGGGAGAGCAGGATAGGCATTGTTCGGTGCTGATTAATGGCTCTGGGAGTACTCACTTGAAATGTGAATGGAATGGAGCCCAGCCATCTGTGAGAAGGCCAGTCCACAACTGCCACCCACTGAGACTACAGCTAGTCTTCACAGTAGTGAGCAGTTAAATGATGGGTGGTTCATTAGTGGCAAGGGTCCTAATTAACATGGATAGCTGCAGAATCAAGCTGGTCCAAACTGGTAAGGATCAGGCTTCGACTGGCTGGGGAAATCTGTTGGGCTGGGGGAAGGGGGACTATGGTTCCTGGGTCTGAGACATGGTGCCCCATTGGGGCTAGTCTTTAGTTGCCTGCAGCCGAGAGAAATCAACATGAAGCACAATGATTGGCTGGTAGTGGAGGTTCCCCCTCAAGGAGTTCATCCCTATAGCTCCACCATTTATCTTGCTCCCAAAACAAAAAAAGATTAGAGGCACCAGTCATTTCTCAACACTTGGCAGAAATTGAGGAACATGCGCTCCCCTAGCCTAGGAGTCCATTCATGGCTATAAAATTGCTGTGCCCAGATTGTTATTTGGGGACTGTGAGCTGGTGTCCATCATAGCAACCATATGCCCTTTTAAATTTCTGCCTGCTTTGTTTGCTATGGGGGTGAAACTAATTAGAAACTAGAAACCCAGGAGTGAGTACATAAACCAGGAAGAAGGTAAGGTACAGGGTGCTAGCAGTGACCATGTGACAGATCCTCCTATGGTAAGAGCAGGTTCACAGAGACACCTGACATAAAGGTTGTGCAAGGTAGTATTGAATGTCCAGAGACAAAATGTTCCCTGTGTGCAGAAAGATCAGGAGTTTTCTTACATCCAAGTATTTCTTTTGGAGAGGGATGTATCCACTGCAGTTTCCATTACCATGATGTAGAGATAATCTCTACTTACTTGTCAGTGTTCAAGTCCTACCTTGGACTACTGATTTCATCACTGGAACTGCAGCTTTTGCCCTTATGGAGTAGTGATTTCCATTTCCTGATCCAGACAAATGCTACCAGCCTAGGCAAACTTACCATAGAACATGCTCTATAATGGAGAGAGTGTACCTAGCGCAACATGTAGTTGTCTACATTTACCATCAGAGGTGTGATGATATTAAAGGGCTGTGCACTCAACTGTAAATACACCTATTTTAATTTATCTGCAACTTGAAGTCTTTGTGTCTTGCTTGTGTCTGTCTAACACAATGAATAGTGAAGCCAAGGAACAAGGGATGCATTGACAAGTAAAAGATAACTTGGGGATTTGTTGTGAATTATAAAATGGGTACGAGAAACTGAGACATGTGTCTGGTCTGATGTACTCATATGACCATGCATTACTCCAGCACAAGAGCACAGGTTTGCAATACTTAATGTTCTGAACCTCATTACTTGGTTAAAAAAAATCAGTTGCACCATTTTATAATCACAATGAGGCACTCCAGAGAGTGTGTGTAATTGTGGATTATAAAAAGGGTCTGAGAAATAGAGCTTTCTGATTGGTTGTAAACATTCTATCAGTCCTATGTTAATCTTTGATTAACATGCATGCACAGCCTAATCATATGCTGAACAAGGTTTAACACTATTTAAAAAACATTTTTATTATAATAGCAATAAGGCACTCTCAGGGATAATGTTAATGGTCAGTTAATCACCCTCGGGGGCATGTAGCACTCGGCTATGCCTCGTGCCACATTACACCCCTAGAAGGTGATTAACAGACCATTAACATAACCTCTGGTCATGCCTTATTGCTTAAATAGTGGCACTTCTCGGGTGTGTAATACATTCAGTGTTGCCTTGTGCCTCACCTCCTGAGACATGCCTTATTGCTTAAACTATATTTTGAGCTAATCACCATAGGCATGTGAGGTGCCCTGTCTGTAGGGAAGTAGCTGTAAATGCATAGATTAATGGAGATTAAACCATTTCTGTTTGATTTCATTGCTCTGTTTTGAGTGCAGCAGAGTCCATTGTGATGTCATCAGGTATTGTTCAAGCTGCTCTTCTATTGGTTAAGAGCTCCTTTGTGGCCCATGTAAAGTGGAAATAAATGGATCAGATAAAGGGCTCAATTTTCAAAGAGCCCTTAGAGCGATGCAAGTTGCGTCACTCCTGGGCTGCGGTGAACTTTGGGTGCACCATGGACCCAATGCCCAATTTTACAAAAATCATGGTCCCAGCAGTAAACACCCCAGGTTTGCCACAAGCTGACAGCAGTGCCAAACAGTTGGCACACCTGCGAAAATTACTGCAGTGAATCTGCCCCCCCATACAACACAAGAGGGGCCAGGATGGTGGGAGGTGAAGAAACTGCTTGCCAGGAGAGGGTCAGAGGCATAAGGGGCATGGGAGGTGGCAGTTGGGGGTGTCGGGGAGACCAGTGGTTATGAATGGGACTGTTGTTGCACCCGTCAGGGTGCATTTACACTATAGTGGTACTGTCACTCATTATGACTAATATTGTACTGTAAATACATATAGAACTCCCCCTTTCCCTGATGTTCCCCATTATATATCCATACATCTATCCCTGGTGGTCTAGTGTACCCCCCCTCCCTATCCCTGATCTCCCCTATTAATTAATATATGCATTCTTCCCTGGTGGCCTAGCAGACTTCCCTCCCTATCCCCGGTCACCCCCATATATATTTATATAACTATATAACTGCACACAGCCTTGGACAATTGCATGAATGTTTTTTTTGGGGGGGGGAGGGGAATGTTGGCCATAACACCAGGGAAAATCCTCAAGTCACATGAAAAGTGACTTCAGTTCTTTTACTTCCAGCTGATCACCCACCACAACACTATAAGAGGAGGGCAGAAGGACCAAACTTGGCTTAACATCTCCTCAGAAGGATAGCACACCCCAACAGTACAGCATCCCCCTAGTACTGCACTCAGATGCAAGGGTTTATTGATAAGCCAAGAATCCACAACCATAGAACCATGCTGACACTAAAAACCTTGAAAAATAGTACGGTGTATATCAAATACATAATAGGTTGTAGTGGAATAACACATTTATTTCCACATGAGTGTAACTAACTTGTGACTTTGACACTCAAGAGTTGTGGATATTAACTCTCATTAGTGGAGATGAATGTGTTATTCCACTGGTAACTCAGTATGTATTCCCTATATAATGTATGGTAGAATGCTGTTAACCTTAGGAAATCATCACTTCCTAAGGTTGTTAACCTATCGATGTGACGTAGAAATGTTGTTAACCTATCGATGCTCGTCACGCCGATGGAATTAACTGTCAGCGATTGGTCTCGTACGTGTGTATCTTTTTTACACACGGAACCAACGGATGAATGCAGCGGTTAGGGAAGGACTGAACGGTCACGGCAGTGACTATATTTCAAAAAGTAAGTAGCCATTTTCCTTTTTACGTGGGACCATACACTATAAAAAATAATGTATGGTCCCTCTATAGGCAACTGGTCACTGTTAAACGTCTCGAGGTTGCCATGGCAAGGTAAACCTCTCGAGCTTTACACGGTCACCCCAGGCAACCTCTCGACAGTTAACAGACCAGTTACCAATAGAGGACCATACATTATCCTCTATGTACACCATATATTTTCCCACTCTTGCATGTATTTCAGTACACCAAAAAGAGACCGTTTTTGGTATATCTAAATTATAATTTTGGCCAAATGTGGAAAATATAGCTATTATCTCTATGCAGTAGTTAAACTGGAAATGTTCAGGAGGTAGAACTATAATTTCTAAATTTGTAGGAGGTGGAATCATCATTCTTAGGAGGTGGAACTCTCCAATAGTATTCAATGAAGAAAGGAGTCAGAAGAGATGGAATTGAGTTCCTGTCAGTTCCTGCCCAATTTAACCTCTCTCTGTATGAGAGAATGGGAGAGTGGCATGGCTATGACCAAGGACATTTTGGGGAACAGAGTATTCTATGCAGCTAGATCTTCTTTGCAGTCCACTGTGATCTGGACACTTTAATTCTTAGTATGTTTGAATTCAGCTCTGAATAGTGTAATTCTGATTTGAACTCTGAACTCTTGTACAAGCAGCATGCCTCCACACTGGGACGTGGCTCACTGCACTGGGTGTAATGATTTTAATTTACCCCAGTAATAGAGCATGGATTTTGAGTACTGTGGTTGATAGATATTATTGTTTTGCACTCCAGCACAGGTAAGGATACAGCCCACGGCCAGGCGCGAGGCACCTCAGTGAGAGTGACGTGAAATGTCACAGATGTCAAAACTGCTCCCTTCCAGAAATTTTTCAAATCTTTATGCATACAGAAGAATATTTTGTTAATATAAGTAAAATAAGCAAATTAGAAATCAAATGCTCTCTGGATGTTATAGAGC
This sequence comes from Neoceratodus forsteri, assembly GCA_016271365.2. Taxonomy (NCBI): domain Eukaryota; kingdom Metazoa; phylum Chordata; order Ceratodontiformes; family Ceratodontidae; genus Neoceratodus; species Neoceratodus forsteri. The sequence continues at coordinate 137,588,601 of JADMNL010000024.1, forward strand.
CTCAACAAGCCAAATAGTTAAACTCAGTCTGTTACAGGTGGAATGCAGTTTTAATCCCTGGCACTGCTGGTAGAAATGATTGGTCCCATACATTTCATAACTTATTGTAGTTTAAAGAGTCATTTCCAACGAAAAAAATTAGATTTCATCTTTCTAATATCAAGCTAACAGTACACTGTAGCAATATTGTTCTCTTTGTAATTACTGTGCTGGTAACTATTACGGTATTCGATAAATGAAGCAGTGTGGTCCAGAAGTGAAGACACTGGCTTGGGAACTAGGAAACTGCAGGTTCAAACTCTGCTAAAGCCAGATACTCTATGTGTGACATTGGGGTAGTCATTTAATCTTTCAGTGTTCCATTCCACCTACCTGTGGAAAGGAGTAGATGCTGGTTCTCACTAGAAAAAATATTTTACATATCAGCTGTGCTACCCTCATTAAACAAATTGCAAAATAAATCATCCCCTTGGATGTATGATTGGCTCTTTTGGATGTTTCAGTAAGAGAAAGTACACAGCAGTATGAATTAAGAAGCATTTACTCTGAGAACCATATCTGAAGAGCAGTGTTTCCCTGTGGAAAATAAAGCCAACAAGGCTAAGAAAAAGGCCAGCAAATACCTCATCTTAATAAAACTAAGTTGCATACTTCTGTGACACTGCTATACTAACACACATCACACAGTTTACCTTTTCTCTTCTCCTCCTCTCCCATCCCCCATCTTGTCTACCCTCGTCCTTTCCCTTGGCAGGTTTTTTGTGAATTTCCCATCAGCAAAGCAGTACTTCAGCCAATTCAGACACTTAGAAGACCCCTTGGAGATGGAGAGGAGTATTCAGCTGAGAAAACATGCCCGGAGGATCATGAATGCTATCAACACTGTGGTGGAAAACCTCGGAGATCCAGAAAAGGTTTCCACTGTCGTGGCCCTGGTGGGGAAGGCACATGCTCTCAAGCACAAGGTTGAGCCCATGTATTTCAAGGTTAGGGACTATATTCTTATAAGACTGAATTTATGCCCTTCATAGGGAAATAAAATATTTAAAGACTGTTCCTTGAGTTGGTCTAGTGATGCAGCCTGTCACCACATCACTTTGCCACTTAGGAGACCAGGGCAAATGAATGAAGCCCATTAGTCCAAGCACACTGTATGGATGATGTGTTTGGTATCCAGGGGATAGCATGGGCTGCCTTGTGTTCACACACCCCATGATGGTCATTTAGAGTTGCCTTGGCAGTGATGTTACCTGTAAAGGCTGCCATTAGAAAGGGACTCAGGCCAAAATTTCTGGCATCAATAAATTCAGAATTTGGATCAGCATATCCTCAATCAGCCTCATGCCAAAAATCAGATCTATAAGTTACTTCATTTAAAAGTTGCAAGTTAGTTTGTAACCCATAATTCACTGCCTGTTCAAAAAATCCAGTTTCAGAGAAAAGATACTGATGATGTCATAACCTGAACTTGTAACCTATGTTACTTAAAACTACAGGTGTAGTAAACATCTGAAAAAGGAAAACTGACACTGGGTGGGTCAGCACATGCACTTCCATAATGTGTAGATGCAAGGTACAGTACTTCAGAATGTGACAGGGTATTGAAATGTAGCAGCAAACATGGTTTTAGAATGACAAAGTTGCATGCAATTTTTAGAATACCACAAGTATGAGATGTTGCAAATGTGGGATGCAGCAATGACACAATCTCTGAAAGTAGATGGGACACATAATTTTGGAATGTGGCAGTGATGCACAATTTTGGAATGTGGCAGTGGCGCATAGTTTTGGAATGTTGTGGTGGTGCACAGTTTTGGAATGTGGTAGCGATGTGCAGTTTCAGAATGTGGCGGTGGTGCACAGTTTCAGAATGTGGTGATGATGCACAGTTTTGGAATGTGGTAGTGATGCGCAGTTTCAGAATGTGGTGGTGGTGCACAGTTTCAGAATGTGGTGATGATGCACAGTTTTGGAATGTGGCAGTGATGCACCATTTTGGAATGTAGTGATGGTGCACAGGTTCAGAATGTGGCAGTGGCACACATGTTCGGAATGTGGTGGTGATGCATAGTTTTGCAATGTGGCAGTGGCACACAATTTTGGAATGTGGCGGTGGTGCACGGTTTCAGAATGTGGCGGTGGTGCGCAGTTTCAGAATATAGCGTTGCACAGGTTCGAAATGTGGTGGTAATGCATCATTTGGGAATGTGGCAGTGACAGTTTTGGAATTTGGCATTGAAACAAGACCTCAGAATGTGGCAGGAATGTGCATATTTAGAATTTGGTGGGGATGCACCATTTCAGAATGTGGCAGAGATGCATAATTTTAGAATGTGGCTGGGTTGCACAGTATTGGAATGTGGGTGGATGTGATGTACAATTTTGAAATATAGTGCTTGAGTACAGTTCTGCAATGTGGCAGGGACAAGCAATTTCAGAAGAATATGGTGTGTCATGTCACATTCTAACAGCATGCATCCTCACTATATTCTGAAATTGCTAGTCCCCACCAAATTCCTCCGTGTGTCCCTGTCACATTTTGAGACTGAGTATCCCACCACATTTTGCGATGGCTCGTCCTTGCCACATTCTGAGACTGCATGTCCCTCCAACATTTTAAAATTGTGCACCACCTTGACATTCTTTATCTTGGTTCAGTGTTGCATTCCAAAACCAGCTCCTGATGTGTTCTAAATGCATCTGAACATTTTTGAAATGCAAGCACTGCAGCAAACCCTATGTCAGATTTTTTTTTAAATGATTACTATAGCTACAGTTTCTTAAACTTTGGAGAAACAGGTCCTGTAAGTTGCTGACAGGGAGAACTAGATGGAGATCAGGATATGACATCATCAGTGGCTCTTCACTGAAACTTGCTATTTTGAACATGTAGTGAGAGCAGGGTTACAAAATAGCTCATAACTTTAAAATGAAGTAACAAAGAAACCTAATTTTTGGTATGAGATTTATTGGGGGTATGCTTATTCTAATTCTGCAATGTAGCACTTTTGGCCTGAGTCCCTCTTTAAATATAGACTAGTGTATGGGTAACCATACAGAAGGCTGTATTTGCATTGGGGGGTTGAGATGACAGCATATTGACCTCAGGAGTGAAGCTTGAGAGGTCCATGCTGTCATTTCAACCTCGGGATGCAAACACATGCCAAGTTGTGCTTGGGTGTCCATATCCTATATTATATAGTGCATGGTTCAAAACAGTGCTGCAGCTACAGCTTAAAGGGGAACATAAAAAGTACTGTTTGCATTTCTTAATATAACTGTAAATTTGGGCATGTGTGAAGTCTATTTAATCACCCCAGTGTATGTTTGTGTGTTTGTTTTGTAACAGTCCTGTTATTTTTCTGATTTAGGGCTCCATATTAATGCAGCCATTTTCTTGCCCAATACAGTATTCAGTATTTTAATTACTTAGTCACTCCAGAACCCAATGACATCAGTTGAGCTAAAGACTACAATAAAGCAGAACACAGTGACATCAGCTGAGCTGATTTTCAGTATATTATTGAAACACGTTTTTTTTAGTTGTGACTCAGCCAAACAAATGGCAAATACATAGTGCTGATGCTATTTTTTTGGTAATGATAGTCTGTATCGATACTATTTTATTGTATCAATACATAAAATTACATGACTGTTAAATAGATTTAGCTACATTTTCCAATGTAGCCATCACTTACCCAATCACGTTCCTTAGGTCGGTGAAAGTAAATCCTTGGTATTTGTAGCATTAAATTCGGTGCCTGTATTTAAGTGGAAGGAATCGTAATTTGGCCCTTGTTGGTTGAGTGGTGGCATTTTGCAATCTCCAACTGGCCATAATTATGCATAACATAGTAATGAAAATCATCTCCCCACTGATTTAAATGGGGCTTGTAGACTTGCCCACCATGCTCTCCTTTGCTTCATGTCATTGCATAGGATGACCAGAGGCATCAGGAAGTGAAAGGTATTGGCTGGCCACCTTGTTGGTGCCAAACTATGATCCCTTCCGCTTAAATACAGGCACTGAATTTAATGTTACAAATACCAAGGATTTACTTTCACTGACCCTAGGTACCAGACTGTGTAAGTGATGTCTATATCTTGCAAAATCTGGTTAAATCAATTTAAAATAATATTTTAATAAAAAATAGTTTTCAACTTTTTCTGAATTTTGGTACTGTATACAATATTTAATTAGTAACTGTGTAGTTTTCAACTTAATTTTCATTCATCTTATGACTTTAATTGCATGGCAAATATTTCAGTCTCCCCCACACTGTACCAAATCTTTCTTGCTTTTGCAGGTTTCACAAAATTATGGCTGTCAAAAAGTGCACTTTGTTTTTGTTTGTATGTGATGTGGATCCAAATTACAGATACTGTCCCCACAATGTGCTTCTTTTGCCAGGGAACAAAGTATTTTTATAACTTTTAGCAACATCGCATGCATACAAAAGTAGCATGTGATTTGACAGCCATATTTTATTTGCATTTTATTAAAAAAAAACTCAGTGCCATGTGTTTAGAATATGAGGACACTGTAAGAATCATATCATTTCTTAACTGTCCTGCTGAAAATCCATGTTTACTACAAAATTGCTAGCACGAACTGTGAGGAGCAGAAGTTGACTTGTAGCTTGGTTCCCAGTTTTGAGAAATATGATTAGTTTCATTTCCACAGCCAAGTTAACCTCATGCACCCCTTTACCATCTGCATATTTAAATTACACTGGAAACTAAGAAAGCAGGTACAATTGGGGAAAGTGCAAATTAGATTTGCAATGAGGGCAGGATAAATCAGGGGACTGAGCAGATTGGATGTACTATCACTGCCTTTTTATATGGAGCAACGGAGCCAATGAACACAGCCAAAAAAAGAAATGATGCCAGCTTTGTGTTCACCTTTCAGGAATACATAGCTGGTCTGCTAAACCTTTTTGATTTACCTAATGGCAAGAAACCAGGGAGATGTTCATTCACATTTTCAAATTGTGCACTCCCAGTGACAGTCATATAGCTATTTTTTTCAATGCACTGTTCATGTGGTGGAGTGCCTCAGATGTCCCTGTCTTGCTGAGAGCTCAGTGTACATGTTCACAGACAAACTGTTCCCTCCTGAACAAAAATGTCATTTGTCATGACCTCTATGAAGTCATTGTTCCACTTGAACATGGACTCAGGCTGAAAATGAGCATTGAGGAACTCAACTTTGAAATTTCAGAAAACAGCTATAAAAAGATACAGGGCAAATCCTAACAATTTAAACAGACATGGTTTAATAGAGGCTTAAGAGTTTAACCAAATAGTTTGCTGCACTCTGTAATACACTGGAACAGTAAAAACCTATTTGCCACTGATCTTTGAAAATGTCAGCTGCAACAGCTCTCAGTTCAAAATACAGATTGTCTAGTAAATAAAACTGTACCTCTATCAGAAACACAGCTAAAAATCTCAGCCAGATCAGAAACACTTGTAAAATGCTGACAAAACATGTTCCCACCAGTACAGTGAGCAACTCCTACAAATATCATTGTGCCAAAGTTGAGTATTGGCTATCCCAATGGAACCACATATGGGAACCCAATGGGGGAAGTATCCTCCATGCACCAAACTGCTGTCAGATGGTCCAGCTGATGGCAATGAGAACCGATCTTCATTTGTGCCTAAAAAGGATGTCAGGAAATACCTTCTTTGGAAAGAGCAGTGGAAGACTGGAACAAACTTCCAGAAGAGGTCATTTGTGCTGAGACAGGAGGAAATTCAAAGGGGGTTGGAACTGGTGCATGGGAGAAGTGCATATGAGGGCTGCTGGGAAGGGAAGAAATGTGGACTGGCAGGGGCATAGTCCCATAACTAGGCAGGCTTGGACCGACTGGATGGTCTGATAGCCTTTTATCTGCCAACATTTTCAACGTGTGTTACAGCTGTCTGAAGGGTCTAACAGAGAGTATTGTAAATTTATGTCAGTTTGAGGCAGTCAAGAGGGTGCACCTCAGGGCCACTAAAATCATCAGTGGTATTGAGGGTAAAGGCTATGAGGGAAACTGGAGACCCATAATATGTTTACCATGGAAAAAAGGAGGCTAATGGAGAACATGATCTCAGTATTCTGCATATTGAAGGGTATCAACTAGGTCAACCAGACAGAAAGGTTTGATTTGGTGTACTTCAGCGCAGGATGTGGGGGATACACCCTGAAGCTCAAAGCTGGTAAATTTAGAGGTAACATTAGGAGGCACTCCTTCTCCCAGTGGATGGTGAACCTATGGAACAGCCTACCACCAAAGGCAGGGTACATAAGGACAGTACAGGCCTTCAGGGTTCTGCTTACCAAGGGAATTAAAGACACCCTGGGTAGTAGGATGGATGGATGATTACTTTTTATAAATTAATACATGTTTGAACAGGATGCATGTTGCCTCTACTTATAAAACCAGAGGGGGATGTCAAACATGATGGACCAAGAGTCCTTTCTAACCTTAAATTACTACAGTATGTTAATATGTATACTTATGTCAGTGCTAGATCTGGTAGAATACTTTGTTGAAAAATTCCAATTTTAACTTGTTTTACTGTGTTGACTGTAACACTAAAAATATAGGAGTTTAAACATTGCCTTTATTGATCCAGTTGGTGTTAGGGTGAGCATCTTTCTTAGGTCACAATTAAAAGGGGGAGGGGGGCTGAATATACTGATCACTAATGCCAGAAGCCTAAATATTATAAAAAAAAATGAGCTAGAAACCATGTTAAAAGAAAAACATATAGACATCACCACAATCACCGAGACCTGCTGGAATAGCAACAACTTATAGAGTAGAAACATAAAGGGATATAAACTACTACACAAAGATAGAGCAAACAAAAGGGGAGAAGGTGAGGCATTTTACATCAAAGATAGTATTAACTGCAATGAAATAACCCCAAACTATCAATCTGAACCAGCAGTAGAACATCTATGGGTAGAGATAATTAGAATGGATGGGACAAAATTGACAATAGGAATCTGCTACAGACCCCCTGACACAATAGGCCATGAGCACAAAGCCCTGCTAGATAATATAGCAGCCATAGCTCATCGAAGATTTGTCATATTATTGGGAGACCTGACTCTACCAGGCATTAATTGGGACTCCTCAACTGCCTCCAACCAAATGGAGCATGCATTCCTAGACACACTATCTGCTAATGGTATGACACAGCTAGTAAGGGAACCCTCCAGAGGTAACACCATTTTAGATGTAATTATAATTAACATGGAGGATCACGTATGGGATGTCAGAACTGAGGGACCATTATTCAATAGTGATCACGAGGTTGTCACATTTCATTTGATTACACACATTACAGCTATAAAAGGTACACAACAGTAAAAAATTATGCAAAAGCAGATTTTAAGTCCATTTCAGGAAAAACTAACAACATGGGACTGAGAGAAATCACCTAATAAAGATGATGTGAACCTTTTCTGGACCGAAATAAAAAACCTGTTTCTACAGCTGGAAAAATGCTTTATCCCCAATGATAAAATCTACCACAAAAAGGGGAAGAGACCTCAGTGGTTTTCAAACAGGTCAAAGAAATCCATACAGAAAAAAAGGGCTGCTTATAAAGCTATGAAAAAGGATGACAATGAGTGCAATAATGCTCAATACAAGTCTGCCCTGACAATGAGTAAAAAACTGATTAAAAAAGGAAAAAAGAGGACAGAGTTTAAAATGGCCCACACAAAAGATAATGGGAAGGCCTTCTTTGCCTGTGTAAACAACAAGAACGTAGATAGAACTATAGGGCCCATAAAGAATGAAGGAATGGAGGTCTCAGAACCAAAACAAATGGTGAACATACTTAACAATAATTTTCCCTCAGTTTATAACAATGACTGCGTAAATAACACTATATCCCCCGTCATAAATCAGACTAATGCTAACCATATCACAGTTCTGAGAGAGGAAGTAATCATGCAGCTAGATAAGATTAACATCAACAAATCAGCAGGACCAGATGAACTTCAGCCCAGACTAGTCAAGGAATTATGGGAATGGATAGCTGCCTACCGGGTCATAATGTCATACGCTTAATAGCGTACAACATTATGTCGAACCCAGAATAGCGCAGTATGCAAGCGCTAATGGTGCAATACCGCGTATACTGCTGTACATGGTATTTCACCATTAGCACTTTCCCAGGCAGAGGATAACACCTCTGCTGGGACTGGGTTCTGCTGAGCAGTTGCTGTGGCTCACAGGACTGAGTCACAGCAGCAGGAACCCAGGTGCTGCGTCTGGAACTAGGTTTGATTCCCGGAACCAGAAACTTTTATTAGTTTTTTACTTGTGCGCTCCCCGAATTTACCCCCCCCCCGGAGTTGAGAATCCTTAATGGGGGGTTTTGGGGGGCATATAAAAGACATATGCCACATGGCAGAAATTGCGCTGTATTGGCAGTGCGATTTTACCATGTGGCATAATGTCTTGCAAAATTATGACCCCATGCCGGATAATTGCACCCCTGGTTGCACTGTTTAATAGATCAATACAGACTGGTATTATCTCAGAGGATTGGAAGAGGGCAATGATAGTACCCATTTACAAAAAAGGGAATAGATCCAGCCCATCTAATTACAGACCAATCAGTCTTACAGTACATGCTTACTATGCAAAATTATGGAGACCATAATTAAAAATAAACTGGAAGTAGACTTAAAAAACAAGAATATTGTAGACATCAACCAACATGACAAGAATAGATCCTGTACAACTAATCAGTTAGTATTTTATGAAAAAGTAAGTAAGGCACTCTCAAGAAACCAATCAGTGGACGTTATCTTTTTGGATTTTGAGAAAGCATTCAATAAAGTGCCACTTTCAATACTAATAGATATACTATATGCACCTAACATAGACCAAGCATTAGTTTATTGGATAGCCAACTGACTAGATAACAGAAATGAGGCAGTCCGAATCAGAGGTAGTCATACAGAGATAAGGGAAGTGACAAGTGGGGTCCCACAGGGCTCAGTGTTGGGGTCAGTTCTGTTCAGCATATTTATCTCAGACCTTGATAAAGGTATCACAAACTGAGCAGCTAAATTTGACAACGACTCAAAATTAGGAGCTGTAGTGCAAAACACAAACCGAATAAATAACTTAAGAAAAGACTTACTAACTATAGAAAAATGGGCAAAAAACAACATGAGCTTCAGCTCCAACAAGTGTATAACATTGCATATGGGAACAAACAACAGCTATGCAAGTTACAGTCTTATGGAGAAAACACTGAAAACAGTAGACAAAGAAATGACTTGGGGGTCTTAATTAACAAGGCTCTTCATTTTGGGGACCACTGTGCAAAAGTAATAAGGAAAACAAACTCAGTTCTGTGAAGTATCAAGAATGCTTTTGTATCTAGAGATAGGAACTGCATAGCAGCACTTTACACAGCATACATAAGGCCTCACTTGGACTACTGTTCTGTAGTCTGGAGCCCCCATTTAAAAATAGATATTTCCAACATAGAAAGGATACAGCATAGGGCAACCAAGATGGTGGCTGGATTGAGGGATAAAACATATGAAAGTAGGGTTAGAGAGCTGGGTCTGTACACACTCGAGATGAGGAGGAGAGAAGACATGCTTCAAATGTTCAAAATTGTTAGAGACCAAGAACTGATGGGTAGCCTGGGGATGAATCTGTACCAAAATAAAGACTATCTAAGATGCCATAACCAGCAAGTTCATATCTACCACTGTACTAACAATACCAGGAGAGGTTTTTTTTTCCTTCAGAGCAGTACAGTGTTGGAACTCTTGTCTTGATAGAACTGGTATCAGCACCCACGTTAGAGATATTTAAAACTAGGCTGGATATATAGCTTAAGGGTAAAGGGTAATGAAGCCCTGCCTAGGCGGGAGACAGGCCCAATGGGCCAACACCTTCTACTGTCTCAACAGCCCAGTATAGAACCCAATATAAAATATAAAGAAATGGTAATAAGAAGTACAAGAAAAGATATGGAGGTATCACCAAATGAGGAAATGTGATGGAGGCCTCAAGTCATTTCTGAAGAGAATAGCAATAATCCTATCATTGTGAAGATCCCAAAAGGAACACAGACACAGATGAGACTGCTGGAGATTTCTTGAGAAAACAAAAAGCAGCAGTTAGGGAAAGGAAGAAAGGAGATACTCTTTAAGGGAAATCAGATAACACAAAAGAGGACCTCAAAAGGGAAATAAGCATTAATGACTGGGGCTGGGTATCATTGAAATAAGAGACACTGAAATTATGTTAATGGGCTGCTACCACTGGAATACTTGTCATTGGAAACAAAATCTTCAACTCTACCTATAGAATTGGAGAGTGCTTTCTAACAAAGGGCAGGTGCTGCGTTTACCCTAACTAACCCTTAATCTGTTGCCAGACTGTCCATTGGAGGTAGCAGCTCATCTTCTCCTGACCAAAAGAGCAGAGCAGATAAAAAGACTGCTATGGTGGAGGGATGTTCTCAGGAGAAAGTAGAGTAGATGCCCTCTAAGAAGAGATGAGCAGAAAGCCAGGCAACCCACCTTTCTCCACCATATTCTGACAAGATGAATCACTTGTGGGAAAATAGGGGAGGCCTGTGGTAACTTCCTTGGCCAAGCCACCAGGAGAGGCAGGAAGAGAGATTCCATACTAAAAACAAAGTCTAGTCAGAGCCATAATTGCTGCTACTGCATCAGCCTGGTAAGGGATATATAATTAATGCATGGTTTGGATTATAATTTACATGTTGTATTACCATGATGAAGTTGAAGTTCAAGTTTATTTTTAAACAGGATAAAGCACTAGGCAAAGTCTATTTTCAGGGCTGTCCTATGTGTATGCATAATATACATCAAGTTACATATAATAACAAATACAGTGCATAGACATTAAAATCAACAACAATGACACAGAAAAGGATTCCATTCCACAAGGGTTATTTTAAAGCTGTGATAAGTAGCCATATTTCGCAGTTTGGGGGGGGGGGGTTCCAAGTTCTGTAGTAGTGGCGATATAATCAAAGTACATTTATCCATATTTTGATTTAGTCCTGGTGATTTTTTGTGATATAATTTGTGACATAATGATTGGTTAGCATTTTAAAACACACATAACCATATTGTAATTATGCATTACAATTAGCTGTATATAATCAGGACCTGTCAATTAAGAGCGCAATTCATGTCCAAAAGGTACAGTCAGCACTCATGTGTTGCAGGTTTGTGTTGTCCTGTTATAGTAGTATCAGGAAAATGTAATTCACATTTTTGGGTAATAGCTTTTATTAGACTAACAGAAGAATATTTACAGACACTTTCAAGACATCTATTGTCTTTTATTAATGTGTAGAGACAACTAATCAGCATTTCAGAATATATACAAGAGTTTGTTGATCACAGTTTGTTTATTAAAAGGAGAGAGTATAGGAAGTAAAGACATTTAATGCAGTGGAAGTAATTGCCAAGAGATAGTCCTAATGCCTCTCAAAAGTAGAGATAGGTGAAGTTGGCAAACTTCACTCTGCAAATTAATTTGTGAATTTTGTGCAGTTCATAATGAGCAGTTCATGAAATACACACAGTTTGCGGAGTGCAGATCAACCCGTGAAGTGCGAAGTTACACCATGAACTGTGAAATTTCACTGGTGAAATTCTGCACTTCGTGGCAAACTTCCACACTTTGTGGCAAAAACTTCACAATCCGGGTGAAGTCAAAGTTTCTCAGGTCTGGGAATACTTCATGAAGCTCCACAAAGTGTGAATTTTTGCCACTTCATGCAAACTTTGCTGGCAAAGTTAAACTTCACCACAGCTCTACTCAAGGGATAGGAAATCAGGCATGCAAATGGTAGATTACATCAAAGTGTTACTGTTACAATATGAACATTTGCTGAAGAAGTGTTATCTATTAAGTATGCAAGACGTGAGGTTTGTATAGAAAAAGTTATTTGAACTGCTTCTGAATCAAAGGCTCTTGTAGTCAGAAATGGAGAGGGAGTTGGCCCCAGTGGTGCAGAGGGTTGAGGCGCTGGACGCCACACCTTGAACCACGCCGGTGACCTGGGTTCGGGAACGGACTCGGGCATTGGGGGTCAGCAGGGGAAGGGGTAGGATTGAGCATCCATAGGACTGCTCTCTTCCCCTGGGGTGGGTTGGGGATGCATGGTCGCTCTGCAGCGGCCCCCAGTGGAGACTGGGAGCACAGCAGAGGGATCACATCAAGGGGAACACCAGAAAAATAGAAAACACCACTCTGGGGACTGGCTGGATAATGACTGCCAGCCTCGGACACCTCTGAAGACTCCCAGAAAGCCACAGAAAGCCTCAGCAGTGCCCGGGACCAAGGAAAAATAGTATGCCGGTCTGATCCCTGCTGGTGTCTTCCCCCTTGGAAGACAGGGACCCACCCGGTATAGGGTTACAGTGGGCTATCCCGAGGATGGCTGCAGATCTGAGGTAAGGTGGCTTGGGGGGAGATAGTAGGAGGATGTCTGAGGATCATAGCAGCCTGAAGGAGAGGCAGCTCCAGAGCACAATGGGGGGATAAACAGAATATACAAAAAAAAATGGAGAGGGAATTTAAACTTTTAAACGGTACAGCCCAGAGTGACAGTGGACACCATCACAAATCAGATCGAGATCTGATAAGATGTAATGAGGCCTAGAATTTTGTTCCACCCACATTTGTCTGTTCCAGCAGCCTCAGGAATTTAGTTTCCCAGAGACGTCATTCCTGAGAGTCTTTGAAGTTACACCTCCGACAGGTCTTAAAAAGATCCTTCAAGAAACAGTTGTTCTGTGAAAACAGCCCCCCCCCCCCGGTGTCTGGCTTTCTGGGTGCCAATGTTAAATCTGTGTCCATTCATGCATTTTCAGAGTGGTTCTTTTCCCCCCACATACTATCCATGTGGATATTATTAGCATCTTATTCATTAAATCACGTTGCTACTGTTACATGAAAAAGATCCTTCTCTCTTGCATTCCTGCTTGGTAAATGGGGAGTAGATAGAGTCACATGTTTCGACCATATTGCATGTTTTTCATTTGGACTTGGTTTCATAGGTTTTGTAGGTATCAGACTGGGGTGTGTGTTGAGGAGGGTGAATATTCCTCACCCGTGTTCTCACATTTGCCTGTCTGATATTATCAGTGATTCACTAAATATTGTGGACAGTCTGTCATCATTGTATAGAACTGGCTGTAGTTCTCTGATGAGCGTCTGTAGTGGTCTGAAAGGTGGAGTGCATAACACTGCCCACAGAATGCAAGTTGATTATTTTTTTATGTTTGCTTGTGCGCATGCGCAAGAAGCATTATGTGACAGTTTAGGAGAGAAGCGGGTTCGGGAGGCGCGGCAGTGTGGCAGCCAACAGAAGCATTGCAATTGGGGGCTTGGCCATGGTGCACCAATGGAGGCACAGTGTGCTGATGACACTAACTGCCAGAAGTGGCACCAACTTGTAACATTTTCACTGCAGCAATCATGGGCTGCCTCATCATTGCAGCATCAACGATTTGCTGCAATGAGGGAGCGACCCGTCATTGCTGGGCGGAACGTTGCTAGTGTAATATTGTTTGTGAACATGGCAGCACCTTGCTGCCATGTTCACAAACAATATCAAACCAGCCCCAGTGCTGAGGAGCTTCCTAATCCCCCTTGGCAGCATGTGCCCCTTCCCACAGAAGTATGTTTTTGCCGATGGGGGGCCCAATCCCTGTCAGCATCCATCCCCGATGCTATCTGACTTGCCAAAGGGGGAGCCAGCTCCCAGTTGGCATCAGCTCCCCCAAAGAATAATGGGAGAGTCCAAGGTGGTGCCCAATCCCCCTCGACTCTTGTGCCCCCCTTTTGTGCCAATGGGGGTACCCAATCCCCTGTCGGCTATACCCCCCAAAAAAATATTCAGGTAGCACACTGGGAACCCACCCCAGCATGCCCAATGCCCCTGCAAAGAAAAAAACATACCACGATTCTTTTTTGTAAAACCTGTAAAAAAAAAAAGGGTCCCTCACGGTCTCCCTGGCCCCCCCCACAACCCGCGCCCACCCATTGTGACCCTGCCTCCCTAGACACCCCCCTCACCCCATACTTACCTCCGGAGCCAGGCGCGATGATCTTCGGTGGACCGGGAACACGTCTGCACTCTTCAAAGCCGACCGCGAACTGAAGAAATGCCGGTAAGCTGTAGAATGGCATAAATAGGGTTTTTTAAACTTTTTTGTATATCTCAGGCATTTTTTAGAATGTTGGCACCAAATTTTCAACATGGGGTTTTTGGGACCCCTCCTCATGAATTCAGTCAGTGGCATGGCATTAATCAGTCCCGAAAGGTGATTTCGTGGTCACTGCACAGAATCACCTTTTGGGACTGATTAACGAAATGACACTGCCAGTGTTCATGAGGTGGGCTCTCAAAAAGTGTATGTTGCAAATTTGGTGGAAAAAATCAAAAAAATGACTGTTTTACAAGCGTGTGTTGTGCAGTTGCTACCCACGCTCATAACTTCATGAATCTGCAATATTTTCAGTCCAGATTTTCAACATTGCCATTTTTCTGCACCTCCTTATGAACAGTACAGCTGTCATTTTTCATATCCTGAGCGAAATGTGTTTTCACACTTGCAGTGCAGAATAGCGTGGACGCTGTGGGAAATCTATGTTTGGGACACATTATGAAAATGACAGTGACACTGTTCTTTAGCAGAGGTCCTAAAATACCTATGTTGAAAATTTGATGACAAAATAAAATGCGTGCGTTGCACAGTTTCCACACATTCTCATAACTTCGCACATTTGCAATATTTTCACTCCAGATTTTCAGCATTGCCATTTTTCCACACCTCCTTATGAATAGTGCAGCTGTCATTTTTCACATCCTGGCCAAAATGTGTTTTTACACTTCCGGCACAGAATAGCCGGTCGCTGTGGGAAATCAGTGTTTGGGATGCATGAAGAAAATCACAGTGACGTTGTTCATTAGCAGAGGTCCTAAAATGCCTATGTTGAAAATTTGGTGACAAAAGTCTATAAAATGACTGTGTTACAAGTGTGCAGTGTGCAGTGTCCACGCATGCTCATAACTTCGCACATTTACAATATTTTCACTCAAGAATTTCAACATTGCCATTTTTCCACACCTCCTTATGAACAGTACAGCTGTCATTTTTCACATCCTGGCCAAAATGTGTGTTTGCACTTCCAGTGCAGAATAGCACAGTCGCTGTGGGAAATCAGTGTTCGGGACACATTACGAAACTCACAGTGACACTGTTCATTAGCAGAGGCCCTAAAATGCCTATGTTGAAAATTTGGTGATGAAAGTCCATTAAATGACTGTGTTACAAGCATGCATTGCACAGTTTCCACGCATGATCAATCATAACTTCACACATTTGTAATATGTTCACTCCAGATTTTCAACATTGCCATTTTTCCAGCCCTCCTTATGAACAGTACAGCTGTCATTTTTCACATCCTGGCCAAAATGTGTTTGTGCACTTGCAGTGCAGAGTAGCATGGTCGCTGTGGGAAATCAGTGTTGGGGCCACCTTAAGAAATCACAGTGACACTGTTCATTAGCAGAGGCCCTAAAATGCCTATGTTGAAAATTTGGTGATGAAGCTCCATAAAATGACTGTGTTACAAGCATGCATTGCACAGTTTCCAGTCACGCTCATAACTTCACACATTTGTAATATGTTCCCTCCAGCTTTTCAACATTGCCATTTTTCCGCATGTCCTTATGAACAGTATAGCTGTCATTTTTCACATCCTAACCTAAATGTGTTTTTGCACTTCTGATGCGGAATACCATGGTTGCTGTGGGAAATCAGTGTTCAGGACACATCAAGAAAATCACAGTGCCACTGTTCATGAGCAGAGGTCCTACAATGCCTATGTTGAAAATTTGGTGACGAACGTCCATAAAATGACTGTGTAATACTCATGCGTTGTGCAGTTTCCACATACCGTATGCTCGGATGTGCGAGCATTTTTTATATTCCCAGTACAGCTGTTCAAAATTTCCACCTCCCTGTGGATGGTACAGCTAGCATTCTTTACATTCTGCCCGATCTGTATTTTCATTCATGTGGCACAGAATGGCACTGTCGCTGTTGGAAATCAATGTTCAGGATACACTGACATAATCACACTGCCACTCTTCATAGGTAGGGTCACAAAAAGGCCATGTTGAAAATTTGTAGTATAAATATCAACAAACGCCTGAGGCGTTAGGGTTTCTAACCATAACATCCTACCCTGTACAGACTGACAGGCATCAGGGTGTGCCTTTGGATTGCCGACTGTACTGCTCATGCCATCCCACCCCCACCTCCAGTCACTGACAGGCATTGAGGCATACCTTGGACTCTTCAGCCCGAGACTTCACCCCATTCTCCTATGTTGCACCATTTCAGTGTTTGTCCTTATTGCAGTGACTGTAAAGTCAAACACCCTAAGGCACACCTCAACATGTGTCGCTGTCTGCAGAATAGTGTAACGTGACATGGCATGCCCATCATGGCTGATGACCCAAACACTTGCCCCAATGCCTGTCCATCTCTACAGGATGGAGGTGGGGTTGGTGTGAACTTCAGTACTTCACTGCCATTCCTATTCTGCATCTGTCTAACTCCTGCATTTCCAATGCTAATACCAGCAAGCAAACATTCGGCATTGACAAATGCTTGTTCTTTTTATATGCCAGTAGCTGTCCTTGTGGTATTTGTCTAGTATGTGCCTATTATCAATTATGTGTAGGGGAAGTTTTTGCTGACGAAGGCTCTTCTTACTTTTTCTAAATCGTTGTCCCTGTCACACTCATATATGCATATATGTTGGTATCAAAGGGCTTAGCTGTAGAAAGTTGCTTTTTTGTTTGCTTTGGGTGTGCTCTTCAATGATGTACATAGTTAAAACAACCTGTGGGTTTTCTGTAAATTTATTTTTATTTGGCCCTGTTGCAGTTCAGTTGTCATGTCTATGATGTATATTTTTCTGGTGAGTACTCCATTTTCAGATTTATTGAACTCGTATATTTAAATTGTTGTGGTGCAACCTGTTTTATGCAATTGCAATAAACTATATTTGGGAAAACAGTCTTTCAGTCTGCTGTGCCATAATCTTTTTTCATGCAAACAGATTCTCACCAGTTTGATCTCTTTCAGGGGTACAACCTCAATTGCCACTCTAGGCAAAAATTATTCAGTTGAGCTTTAAATGCCAAACACTTATGCCCCATATTCAAGTAATTATTACTGTACTGACAGCATCCACGCTAAGTGCGCCTTTTGCACTGGACTGTCAGTTAGCGGGCTTGGCAACATATTCAAAGGCACAGGTAAAGCAATGCTAAAATATTAGCATGTGAGCATTAACGATTACCCGGCATTATGCAAATCAGGGGTACATGCATGCACATACAAGTGCTACAGCAAGCACTTGTATGGTCAATTGGTTTTGGAAGTGTTAACAGGCTGCTGGTACAGCTATCAAAACCCTACTTTTACAAAGGCTCACAGTGGTGTGCTAACACCATCCCCCTCCCACTGGCATTACTGCTGCTGTGGTTGTGATGAAATAAACCCATGCCAGCATATCAAGAACATGAATCACTGGTGGTCTAGCAGACCTCTTCCCCTCTCACCTGATCCCAGTTCCGGTAGTAATGTAAATACATATAATTACTGGTAGCCTAGTGGACAACTCTCCTTACCCAAGTCCAGTGCCAGCAATAACAATAACAATCCCTTGCAGTCTAGTGCCCCCATCACCATCATCAGCTGGTGTCCCATGCCCCCTTTATCCCAAACCACCACTGACCTGGTTCCAGTGACAGCAACTGGCACAGACCCATGACTCACCTCTGGGGCCAGACACCATAAGTGGGATGGGACACCCTAACTGCTTTTGCTCCTTGACAGTCTATAGTAAGATTAGGTGCAGTCCTTTCTTTGACCAGCAGGGGACTGTGCTTAGTGCTGGGCACACTTGTTAGTGCCTTAGTTAGGGCTGTGTTCTAGAAGGATACATTCAAACAATCTTGGGGCACACACACTGTGCTCAAAATTTGTTTGAATATAGAACTATTATGGCCTTATACTAAATTTTTGCTGAGGACAGAGACTTTGTGTGGTACAAACTCCAACCTTTGAATATGGAGTCCTAGTACTGTAATTTACTACCCGGCTCCCCTCTCATACTGAGGACCATCAATTCTTTACCCTGTCTGTTTAGTAATCATGAGCAGCAGCTGGTATTCAGTTTCTCCTAGCCTGAAAGGATAGAAAACATATAAAAATGAGCCCAGAAGAGTTCATTTTCAAGATGCTGCTTTCTGCAGTGGATCTGAACCTCCCACCCCAACCTGATCACATTACTGTATAACCCTATTGATATTAGACAAAAAAAATAGTTTGTCTTACTCTTTTAGGAAAAGTGTGAGGCAAACTGTTTTTCTGATGTATCTTCTTTGATTTCTACGCTAGAATTTGGAAAAATATTTTTACTTTTCCAGTCTCTCGCTACTGTTCCTACAGATAGCTTAATGGATGTTGCAACGCTATGCAGCCATAAAAAGAACATGAAAGATCCCACCCTCACAAATACTTACCTTCCTATTGATGAGGGTCTTTCTCCTTAAATTTAGCTTTTGCTAGAATTCTCTGGTTCTCTTTCTTGGGCCCTGGTGACATGCTTCGCACTCTAGAATTAAAGAAGACCTTCTCTGTCTCAGGCACATGACCACAGAATTTACATAGCGCATAAGTCAGTGTTTTCACTGCCTCCCCCCCAACATGTTTGTAAACTAATACTGTATCCCCCAGTAAACAACACTAGGGAGCAAGTGTCTCATATGTAAATGATGCAGACAGTGTCATATCAGCTACAATCAAGGGGTCCTCAGCTGCTTCAATCAGTGAGACTCCTAATGATATCTGATTTCATTTATGTTTATTTTTGGTGGTCCCCGCAACAATTTAATAAGTTCTAAAGGCAACATAAATCTTCCTTACCCTTTGTAATATAATTAGAAATGTGGGTATATGAGCAGTCTGTACACTCCCTACTATTGACCTACTGTTTGTTGTGTTTTTTTTTTTTAATTCATCTTTTATTTTCTATTTTTAGGGTCCTCTTTTAATGCTACCTTCTCCTGTCTGCCATTCATTTTTGATTTTTCCAGAACCTGGTGAAATCACTTGAGTGGAAACCTGGAGTGAAACATTGATAGTTGTTTTCCATGCAGCCAAAGCTATCAGGTTCCAGTGCCAGTCAGAAATTAAAAAAAAAAAAATATCAAGTGGGAAAAGACAACATCAGCAAGTTGCCCTAAGACTTACTCATAATGAACACAAGAAGCAGTGCAGTATGGAAATAACAAGGACTACAATCATATCCAGATTTTATAGGTTTATGCCTCCTTTATTTACATTATGTACACACACACACACACACACACTATGATTGCATTTTGTTGTAAAAGTCATGGCCTCGCCTCCTTGTAACTTGATAATATCCACTTGTGTTCATGCACTGATTTCAAACAGAAGTGGAAAGAAATGGAAAAGGATGTTGTTAGGTTGAAGGCAGAGGAGTCAGAAGTTTCCCAACAAACAGCAAAGTACTGCCGCATCATTTTCATGCATCAAAGTAAAAAAAAATATTTTAAAATGTATTAACCGAAACAAGTTGAATGGTTCTATCTCAAACCATGTAAATTGGCAATAGTTTGCTAGGCATTTTACCCATTTCACAAACGTTTTCAAGTGTGAAGGTTTCTGAGTTCATGCTCTGTGATTTTGTAAAGGTGCTCAGCACTTAGCTCTTACCGTGTCTCTGTATACTTTATAGCTGCAGTTAGAAGAGTGTGGACATGAATGATTCCGAAGAGCATAATGGATGCTGTAGTGTAATATAACACCTGCTCAGTTGTGCTTGCAACCTTGACAACATAATGCAAAAGAATTGGAAGCAATTGAACTTTTCTGGTATAGATTTTTTTTTTTTTGCAATTGACCCTTTATATCAAGGAAACAGCCTTCTTATTGTGCCACTCTGGTGCATCTCAAACTATGATGCCAACATGTGTAAGATCACCTTGCTTACTCTAAAAAGATCTTTGAAATTTTATATTTAAAAAGCCCCATGTCCTTCACCCAAATAGAGTCCAGTCCCATGAAGGCTGCTGGTGTCTTCGAACTGTGTTCCTTTATTCGGCACTTACTGGCAGAGTGTCCTTATACTGGAAAAAAATGAATTGTCTCACTCCATGAAGTAGGTAGCAGTTTCTACTATTAATGTGCCGATTGCTAATGCATAGAATGAGAGCTGAAACTGCATTACAAATGTGTAGACAAGCTCCCCGCTTTTTATACTGGAAATAGATATCCGTACATTCATAGTGCACCAAGTTAAAAGGGCCTGAGGATGAGGTGACCACTAGCTCTAATACCCCACTCAAGCAAAGCAGAGAGTGCCCATGGGTGGAAGAAACATTTTCATCATTAGACTTGATATTTGTCTGTCCTCTTAATTGATTTTAGCTCCCTGGTGTTCAAGAAAATATTTAAATTTACAGAATAGTCAAAGGTAGAATTTGTCTGTTTATTAAGCACAAGGACTGGGGAGATTTTTTTTATTTTATTATTTAGTGTTGGCTTACTGGGTAGGGTACACTAGGTAAGTAAATGCCTAGTTACACGTATGACCCGGGAAGATACAACAGTGTAAACAATAATCACAAGGAAATACATAGCCAGCCTCCAGAATAATCTTGACTCACCTGCCAAATTTTAGAAGGCAATCCACACCCTTTTTGACCCACCCACCCTCATGGTTAATGTTTCACCTGTGTCTGATCCTTCAACTATTCCTGCAAACTTCATTGAGTTTTTCACCACATGTGCTCTCCCCCGCTAAAGGCTCCTCCTGTTCCCTGTTCCTCTACCCACCAATTCACCCCGCAGTTCCACTTCCCCCATCACCACTCATGAAACTCTGCTTACCCTCTCCTCACTCAGCCAGTCTAAGTCCAGTTCTGATGGTCTTGATCCTAAATTCTTCTATCTCTCATCTCCAGCAACTGTACTTCCATTCACTCACCTGCTCAACCTCTCTTTGTCCCTCTGCACCATTCCTCAGTCCTGGAAAATTGCCAAAGTTCCTCCACTTCACAAAGGGGGTGACCCCATCCATCCCTGGCAACTACTGGCCTATTTCCCTCTTCCCCTCCCTTGCTAAACCACAAGAAAAGTTAGCCTACATTAGACTTCTTGAGTACCTCACCTCTTCCAATTTCCTTTTACCCTTTTAGTCTGGTTTTTGAAAGCATCACTCCACTGTCTCCTCTCTGTTATGTGGCACTGATGCCATCCTTTCAGGGATGGATCACAGGCATATCATGGAGGCCATTTTCATTGATCTGGCCAAATTGTTCAACTCGGTGTCTCACCACTCCACCTGGATAAACTGAGTTCAGCCAGCCTCTTGGCTCCTGCTATTCATTGTTTCCATTCCTGTCTAATGGTCCGCCTACAGTTGGTACAGGTTGGAGGCATGTTATCACCTCCTCTTCCCGTCTAGGCTGGGGTCCCACTGGGTTCAATCTTAGGCTCCATCCTATTCTCAATTTTTCTGAACAACTGCCCCTCCACCTGTGTCAACTGGCATGTACTCATGTGTGTAGATGATACAGTCATCTTCACCTCTGGTCCCTCTTCTGCTCCGGTGGATGAACTTACTCAGTAGGGTTTCCACAATGTCCTGTGCTGGTTCTTTTCCAACAATCTCAAGGTTAACACCAAAACAAAATGGTGTCCATGACCTTTGCTACCAGCCAAAATTGGCCAGACTCTCAAGACTTCTGGTCTTTACCACTGGATGGCTCCCCTCGTGAGGTGGTGCAATCTTTCAAGTACCCTGGCATATGGCTTGACAGCAAGCTTGACTTCTCTGCCTGCACTGATGCTCTCCATGTGAAATTCTGCCCTAAGCTAGTTGCCCAGTACCGTAACAAAGACTGCCTACCCCAACTGGTCTTCTGTGAGCTGGTCACCAAAATAGTTCTTCTGGTCTTTGACTAGGAAGACATGGTCTACAGTACAACCCCCTCCACTTCCCAAACCAGACTGGACACTCTCTATGATGCCTTTTGTCACTTTGCGACAAACTCTACTCAAGGTATACACCACTGCTCCCTCTATTCCTCCTTCTCCTTCCTCCCCCCTAACTTCATGTCAACAGTCACCCTGCACTTCCTTCATCTCCAAGTACTGGTTTGGTTTCCTTCCTTCTTACTTCTCCTCTCTCCTACACCTTGCTCCATGCTCCCACTGTGATCTCTAGTACACTGCATTGCTTGCCTCTGTACTGCTTTGTTGTCAGATTCCCAGTTTTCCACCTGTACATGTATTTGCACAACGTACTTGCACTTTAATTTGTTCCAGTTTGTACCTAAGAAGTATTAACTTTTGTCCTGTGTCTGCATTTTGTGTCTGTATCATGTAATGTACTGTGTTATGTTTCTCCACACCTCCTGTAACCATTCCCCCGGCTCACACCCAGAAATTAGCTTTGGCTCAGTGTGCCTCTCCCTGTTGCCAATTTTCAAATAAATAACAAAATAAATACAGTACAGTACAGAAAAATAGCCTAGGTCAGGCAAACAACATGAAACAGGTGCAATAAACAGTTCACAAGGTTTACATACATGGGTTTGAGAGTAAAACTACACAAGTGATAATGCACATACATGCAATGAAATGAGTATAAATATACAATAATATACTGTAGCAAGCAGGTTAGTGGAGCTCACACACCCTGAAGTACTAGTAAATTTACAGTAGAAAACAGTTCTCTGCTCTGCAGAGGAGGGTCAGCACAGTACGGAGTTAAGGAAACCAGGCAGGTCTAACCTTATTTATGACATTAATTTATTCCAGGAAAAATAGAGATAAGTACTGAATAAGTGCAAAATAAGCAGTTTCGTAACAAGAGCAGGTTCATCCTACACAATACATATAAATGGCAGCTTCAGTTTATGAGGGAGGACAATAAGCTCTTGATAAGAGTTTCAGGAAATACACTCTGCATTAGCATTGTCAGTATCACAAGCACTGGTAGTATCCAAAACTTACAATGCCAAAAACAAAACAAAAAATCTGCCCTCGTACCTGCGGACATGCTGGCCTGTGCAATGGTGAATCTGCCTACATGCTTAGGTACTGACATCCTTAGATGTCACCGTCAGCGTGTGAAGGTGCCTGTGCACACAGTACTTTTGAAGCCATCTCTTAAAGAGACAGTGTCATAATTGCAGTGTAATAACATTTAATTGGCTGGTGCAAAAGTGCTAAAGGAGGCAATAAAGAAGTAAAGTGCCACCAATTCCTACACAAAGTACAAACAATACCAATCACAGGCAAGGAAGGGGGGGTGGGGGGCAAAAACAAGAAGGAGAGGAAGAGGAAAAGGGGGGGTGACCACAACAAGGCACACAGAAGTAAAATATACAGAGGAGCAACAGGTCACACTGTGGGACAATTCGATAGACTGTGAAGGAAAAAGTCACGCAGTAAGCCTAAATGACTGTGGAACCAGAAGTTACGCTGCCAACATTCAGAGAAATGGGTGCAGAGGGGGGTCATCATTAAGGCCAAAAGGTGCCAAAGTATTAAAAGTTCTGAAATTCAAAAAGCTTCCTTCTGATGTAGCTTCTTGATAAGATCTCTTCCACATTTTACTTATTTATTTAATATAAACCCCCCCACGGTCAGGGGCTTACCTGCTTCTGCTGCCCCATTTCAGCTCCAGATGCTGCTGCCATCTCTCTCGCTCCCCTGGCCTGATCCTGGACTGCCCAAGGGCCGGGGAGCACTGCAGAATGTTTCGGCACCTCCTGCGCCCATTTTCAGAAAGGCTGCTGCTGCAGGGTGTTGATTGCTTCCCAAGGTCCTCCATGCTGCAATTGGAGCCAGGGAGCATTAAAAAAGTTACTCTGGCACCTCCGCCTTTCCTCAGCAGCCCAAGCGCCGCACAGTTTACTTGCTCCATCGCCCCAGAACTGCCACCAGAGAGGCAGAGAGCTCCAGGACAGGCCACTTGTGTGGCCAAGCACCGTGAAAGGTGCCTGCAAGATGCAGCAGAAGAGCCACGGGGATGACTTTCTCCCCCCAGCCCTACCGGACTGCAAAAAGGGTCTGGGGAGAACACAGAAAAATTAAAAATACACTTTAAAATGCCCTCCCTGACCCTGCAAGTTCCACCAGTGGGTTGGGGAGTAACTGGGAGTGCATAGAAAGGCCAGAAACTTCGGGACTACAAGTCCCATGTGGTATAGCAACTAGAAATGGCCATATCTGTGATCAGTTCCACCAGAGTAGCCTGTAAAAAGGAGCCAGCTCCTGCCCAAGAAATGTACCCCCGGCCCTATCAACCCCCAGAAGGGACCAGGAGAGTGCTATTCATGCAGTCAGATGCTGCCAAATGTTGCTACCTATATTTATTTCATTTTGGAAAAGTGACTGAGCCACATAGTACTGTTTATGGTGGCCATCTTTCCAGAGGCTGCTAGACAACAGTGAAGCATCTGAATGGTAGCTGCAGTACATCCAATCAGGACAGAGGGCTCGAGCCTAGAGTGAACCAATCAGTGTCCGAGTTTCAAACCTGAGGATTCTGAAGTTCACATTTTGTCTGTGTGACTCTGAATGAGGTTTTGAAGTAGAAGAAGGGTTTCTTGTCAGCTCCTGCTGCTGGCAACCTGAAAAGCCTGCAACTGTGTGCCTTCTGCACAAGCAAAGAGTCAAAGTGAGACTTGCCAGAGACTGGATGTGAGAAGGTGTATATTTTTATCTGATTCTGCTGTGGCCAGATAGAAGATCCTGTTGTTGGTGCCTTTGGAGCAGGTCCAGAACTGGTGACTGAATATCCTCGTGGACTCCACATAACAGGGATCTGCCTCAGTCTAACGAACTGTGATATTGGGTGTCACAAATACCCAAGGCCAGCTAAAGAAATTGTTGTCTGCTGTGAAGAGTGAGGTAACCCAGCGCTACTACCTCATGTCACTACCAGTTCAGAGACTTAGTCTTCTGTCAGGACCTTTGCTTTGAGGTTCTGCCTGCTTGCCTGATCTGCTGCTGCCTACCTTCAGTCAAGGTGGGTGAAGACAAGTCCCTTTGTGGGGTGAAGACTGCCTACCTACAGTCGATGTGGGTGAAGACAAGTCCCTTCGTGGGGTGAAAACTGCCTACCTACAGTCAAGGTGAGTGAAGACAAGTCCCTCTGTGGGGTGAAGACTGCCCACATACAGTCAACGTGGGTGAAAACAAGTCCCTCTGAGGGGTGAATAGGATCATCCCCTGCATTCCCAGCCATTCCTGGTGGTTCTTTCAAGTTGCTTGAAAAGGGGAGACGTCCTCCAACATCCTGCATCAGTGACATCTAAGGTCGTGAGTACTGGGTTTTACCCACACAACTACTTTCCTAACTGTTCAGCTAGCTAGCATTTAACTTTACATCTGGGCTTCCTGCGTGACTTTAGCAACGCCCTTAGCAATCAGTACAGCCAGGGATAAACTGTTTCACCTTACCCCCTGGTGTAGTTTGCACTTTGCTGTGCAGCCACTCAACATTTCATCTGTGCTGCACCCAGCTTTTCCTCATCACAGGCCTGCAGCTACCCAGTGTGTGCACAACTTTCTTGAGAGCTCTCACAAGGACTGTGGGGTTAACTGGTGCACCAGTGGGGGGAGCAGGGCAGGAACGGGTAATCATAAATTGCATTGCGCCATTTCAAATAGTGTGGATGTTTGATGTCACTTACTGATTTTAGAGTTTAATATATTGGTGAATGTGTTTATTTCACTTTGTTTCCACTGCTCCCTACCTCTTTATCCATCCCAAAATAACCCCCGTTGTTTATTTTTGAAAACAGTTTCAGCCATTGCATTATTGTGTAGTGTGATATTTCATGCTTAGAGTTACAAGTGGGGAAGGGACTGTCTATTGTTTTACCTGTTTCCAAGGTAGGGGGCTGAACATCATTTCCTGTGGGGGAAGCACCCTGGCAGTACGCTGCTGGAAGGATCCCCATAGGTAGAGGCATCACGCCAATCACACAGCCAATTTTACCCACGAACCTGGGTGATGACCTATATTCCCTGAGGCAGCACCACCTGTGAGTGAGTGTGCAGGTAGAAGGGAAAGGGTGAGTTACATTAAAATTTGGTAACTGGGAAAAGCACACAGAGCCAAGGATCATTTCCAGGTGCAACCCAGGAACAGGGTATACAGAACAACAAAGGGTTACAAAAAGTACAAAATGCAGAATGAAAAACAAATATACAAAAATAATTTATTTTTAAGTTAGGTTACAAGTGATTTATACAATGGCAAAATGAGAACCGACTCACATATCGGAGCAATTGCAGAGGTAGCAATTGTAAATTGTGATAGAAAGCAGAGGTGAGTACAGGGGTTTTTAGTCATGAAATTAAGCTGAGGACAGCAGCAGCAGTAACTGGGGATGATCCACATATCCCAAGGTCCACCCTTTCAATACCAACAAAACACAGGGTGGCCACTGATCGATGTCCTGACTCCTGGTAGTGAAGTACAATTTCAAATTCCGTATTGCCTGTGCGATTAGCTGTTTTGTGTTCTCCTATACACATCTTGAGTGCTCTGTCAGTGTGGCCCACATAGCCAAGGGCAGGTCAAGAAGTTAACAAGTCCAGCGCTACTGCAATTAATGAACTGGAGAATTTCAAATTTGCATCCACAATGTACATAGTTAAACGTTTTTTGTGTGTTCACCGTATTAGTGCTGTGGACACAGTGGCCACATTTGTAGTTCCCTGTGAGTGTTTAGGGTAGCCAGTCTGATATAGTCTCTTTCAAAAGAAATGTGGCATGGACCAACATGTCACAGAGGCTCCTGCCACTGCAGTAAGTAATACATGTTTTTTTTCTGTCCATCTTAGCCAGTTTTGAATCTATTTTGAGGCTGTCCCCGAGGTTTTAATTATGTGGCCCATTTTGTATGCTAGAAGGTTAAACTCAAAAGTGGGAGGAGCTACTTCTCTAACATGCCTGTGCTGTCCTTCTATGACCTCAGCTCTGTCAATGTGTTTGGTGTGGTCAAAGACATCCAAAATATGTACAGTATGATATCCTCCTTCACTAAATCTGTATACCATGTCTCTATTTTCCCTATAAATATCTTCCATCCTACAAGTCCTTCTTTTTGTTTTGTCTTTATTTATGTTCTTTTCTCACCTGGGCTTCCTTCCAGGTTATGCACACGACCCCAGCCTCTACTCCCTTGCCTGAACCCCAGTTAGTGGAGGGACTCTCTCAACCACTCTTGCAGACCTAACCCCCTCCATCAGGGGTCACCAGGATGCCGAGCAACCCCAGGTCCCTCCCCAGAGAGAGGAGAGCAGTCCTCTGGATGCCCAATCCTCTCTCTCCCCTGCCGACCCCTGATGGACTGGGCTCATTCCCAAACCCGGGTCATTGGTGTGGCACGAAGTGTGGCATCCAGCACCTCAACCCTCAGTGCCACTGGGCTGGCTACTTTTGCTCTCCTGTTTGACGCAGAGGTTTGTTGCCTTTACTATGTTCCCTCTTATCTTCACCCACTGTTCTTCCATCTTACCCAGGCCATCCCCCTCCACCAAGTCATCCCTGAAGCATTCACTCATCTTTATAAAATCTGCCCTCCTGAAGTCCAGGATCCTCACCCTTGTGTGGTTCGATTCCACAGCCATCCTTATATTGAACCACACCGTATGGTGATCACTGGTCCCAAAGTGCCCTCCCACTTTGACTTCTGCAACACTGTCCCTGTTAGTGAGTACTAGGTACAGTACTGCCCCCTCATGAGTGGGTTCACTGACTAGTTGCCTGAGGAATGTCCCCTGCAGAGAGTCCAGGATGTTCCTGCTTCTAGCTGAAGCCACTGCTGGGAGCGTCTGATCTACATCTGTCAGAAAGTCTTAAGGCTCATTATATCAAATGATCTCAAAACCACAGCATGCTGTAACAGAGCTGTGAGTAAGGCAAATAGGATGTTGGGATGCATGGCAATTAATTAAGCAGCAGAAGCACAGAGGTAATCCTGCCACTTTACAGATCATTAGTAGGCCATACCTGGAGTATGTCACACGATTCTGGAGTCCTTACCTGAGAAAGGACTGTGATAAGACTGAGGCAGTACAGTGTAGAGCAACCAAAATTATTCATGGCCTAGGGGACATGATGTATGAGAAAGTTAGACTTGAACATTCCTAAGAAAAGAAGGGAGAGAGGTGACAGGAAAATGCAAGGATCTTCACAGAGTAAATAAGGTAGACCAGAAGGTCATTTTTTTAAGTGAAAAAATAGGTACTAGAGAAAACTCACTCAAACTGAAAGGGAGAATGTTGAAAAAAGATGTGCGCAATCAGTTTTTCACTCAAAGGTTAGTAGATAAATGGAACAAACTACCTGAGGGCATGATAAGTGGCAACTCAGTTTGTAGCTTTAAATCTGGTTGAGACAGGTATATGGTCCTAGTTAGAGGGGATTGTTAGAGGCAGCAGAGGGGGAAGGCCATTAGGACAACATTAGAGTAGTTAAGTATGATAGACAGACTAGATGGGCTGTTAAGTCTTTATTTGCAGTCAATTACTATGTATCCATGTATGTACAGTATGTATCATATCACCTACATATAGAATTGTATCATAGGAAGAAGAAATATATGCCAGGTCATTTATGATCATTTGGAAAAGGAGGGGGCCTAGTATGCAGCCTTGGGGCACCATATATCATGTGTAGGAGTCCGGCACTGTAGCTAAACAGTTCAACATACTGGGCTGTGTTATCCAGGTAGGAAGAGAACAGGTTAGTAATACCCAGGTTGAGACCAAAAAAGTTAACATTGATGTGAGTACAGATTGCATTTACATATTGAAAACCTTTTTGAAGATTAAGGATTGTGGCAATGACAGAGTTTGCTGTGTCCAGGTTTTTGTATGCTGACTCTGTGCACTACAAGAGGGCAGCTGTTTCATTCTAGATGGATGGAAGCCAAAATGTCTGCTATTTAGCAGGTTGTGCTGATTAAGAAATTTCAGGTCCTGGTGATACACCCCTCTGTCAAGGACTTTAAAGACAAAGTAAATGTGAAGAAAAATGTTCACAATACGGGTTGCATGTAACTTATGATCTAAATGATAATGCTATACTTCCTAGACAGTGCACTACAGTAATGCATCCATTGCATTACCATGGTACCCCATAGTGCTCCATAGTATGCAAAGACCAGTTAGTGGTATTTCATGGCACTGTGATGGTATTGTTACAGTGGGTGTGGGATCATCGAACCACTGTTCTCCAGAACCAAACCACACCTTATAGGTTGCACTGATACAGCGGTATTAAAATTCCAGGCCAGCACACTGCATTTGATAATGAGTGCATGCTGTTGAGGTCAGCTTGATGATTGATTTGGAAAGCTCTAACAATCTTTCAAATAATGCCGAAACTACAACAAAGCCACATGTAATCCTGAAATCAAACATCTTTTTAAAGAAAGGAACTGAAGACATTTATTACTGTATACTACATATTTTTTACAAAAACGTGTCAGAATTTTGATCTGCTAGTTGGGAGACCTGGCGTCTGAATTATAGAAGTAATGTACTCAGGCTAGGGAGAATTGGAAATGGTCAACGGATGCATTATTGAATCAAACCTGTCCCAGGCCCACTAAGGTAGCATTGTCATGGAATGTGAACGTAAACAGTTGTCTATTCTACTGGCTAGAGGATGAATCTCAATGCTATGGGTGTGTCAAACCAGTTCTAAAAAATAAATCCTTGAACTTGATTGGTTCAAAACATTTAGAACCTAAAAGAACCACTCCTTAAGGTAAAAAAAAAAAAAGTTTGAGTGGCTTGACATACAACTTAGTCTGCCAAATGGAGAGAAATATTGTGAATAATACCTAGTTTTCAAGAACCCATAAACTGAAAAAAAAAATTGGGTATTGTAGGTATTTTCCTCTAGACTGTAATAGTTAGTCCTCACCCATATTGTCCTCTCTTTTTGTTTCAATCTAGATTCTTAATGGAGTTATCCTAGAAGTGTTTCCAGAAGAATACCCTGATGACTTCACTCCAGAGGTCCAAAGAGCTTGGACTAAGCTGATGGGCCTCTTCTACTGTCATGTGATGGCTTCGTACAAAGAAGTGGGTTGGGTACAGTATCCAAACTCAACAATGTAAGGAGAAAACAGGAAAGACAAGGGTTATAGTTCTTCAATGATGCGTTGTAGTAGTATATGAAAACCCAAGCAAACTTGCAGATTTGGCTTTGCACAACAATTGGAGCTCTATTTATAAAATGAAGGGAGGGTGATTGCTCAATAAATGACACTGATATAACCTGGGAATGAGAAAACGGCCAAAAAGCCCAACTCAGGTGGTTCATCTAAAAGCTATTCTATCAGTGCTGGGTTTTTAAAGAGCAATATTTACACTTCCTCTCTCTGAGGTTAAACATAATATTGACCTAGCACCATGAGTCATTGACATTGATATAAATACAGCCAAGTGTGACCCCTCGACTACCTTCTCATAAATTACATTGCCTTGGCTCCCATTGATCTCTGACAAATACAACCAAAACTAACCAGTTTAAGAGTTTGCCAGTTTTATTTTACCTGTTTTAGGAGCAATTAAAAAAGAATACAGGTGCAGAGTTGACTTCAGGTACAGACCATCTCTAATGTCATTTGTGTTAGATAGGGTAACATATTTTGGGGCCCTATTATATTTCTAATATTTAATATGTGCAATATAGAAAATACTACTCAAAAAGACCCCTTACTGTTATCCTTGTGGGTCACCTAATGTGCTGAGTTGGGATGAGGTTAAAAAATCTGAAGCTTTCAAATTATTCAGGGAGTTTGGGGAACCCCTACCCTAAAATCCTTTACAAAACATATTTGGCACGGGGTTCCATGTGATACACTTTTTACTGGAAATGATCATGTCAGTGAGTTCAAGATGCTGAACATTATATCATTTCTTTTTCTACTGTGAGAATTTTTGGAACAACAAAACCTGTGTTGTTGGTTTTCATACTATAGAATATTTATTTCACAGCTTATATTTTTTAATAAATATGAACTGAACAGACATTGGTTTGGTTCAAGTGATACTGTTTAGTCCCTTCATTTGTCACCATCACTAGAGATGCCAGGTGACCTCTCTTCAGTGCTTGAAGGAACCATTTCACAGTACTATAGGGGTAGAAAATGCTGCTTGACCAAGGTTAATTTGTCATTTTATGGAGGGTTGTTTCTTTTGTTATAACAGGCCTAAGATTTTGTGGCAATTGTCCAAGAAGTAGGAATAGATCCTGATATGAGATGGCCATCTGGTTCTGATTTCTACTTTTCCAAATAAAAAAAAAAAATCCAAGATGGAACCAAATGCATCAGGTTTGGTCCTCTTTCTCTTTTTTAATCCTAAGTATGGCAAGAACTTCCTTGTAGCATTTCAATTTTGATAATATAATTTCCATCTGAAAAACTATCAGAAGACTTTTTCTTGCAGTATTTCTGCATATACGAGTGTATGTAGATACATATTTGTGCACTCATGTGAGTGATGTGTGTGAATGTGTCTGAGCTTGTAGCTGCTTGCTATAGCAGTGACAATTGAGCAAGCCAGCCTGTTTTGAAACTAACCATTGAACTACCTAATAAACTATCAAGACTATCATTCAGTATGCAAGTCACCAAAAAAAATGAGCCAGTGAGAAGGTGAGAGAAGAATGGTATGAACATATTTCACTAGTTGTTCTGTGAGGTTATAACTAGAGTTGGGTGCATAGTAGATTATCGGAATCTGCTTGATATGGGAGGGACAGAGTGACTGCTGTTTCCCATTAAATTGTGAGGTTAGACAACTACTATCTGGTTCAAATAGTAATCACCCAGTTAATTATCAACTCCATTTAGACAGAAATTCCATGGAATAGTCAAAATGATTCCTTCCATTGAGAAAATGGATATTAGCATACTAGACCCCCCCCCACCTCAGATAGTATTTAGATTTTTCTCATTGAACTAAGACACAATCTAGGGATACCCAGTGGGCCTTGAGCATTATATCATCTCTAGTTGTAAATATGCAGTTAAAAATATAAATAACTAAAATGTGCTCTCTCTTCTGCCTTCCAGTTGATAAAACAAATTTTGAGCCATTCTTACAGCAAATCTCTGTGCTGGAGTAGCTTGCAAATTTAATCCACATCGCCAGGCAACTCGATAGCCCAGTTAATAGTGCTACATGCTTGCATGTGGGTGACCCAAGTCTGAGAATGAGCCTAGGAAACCAGCTGGGAAGTGCTGCTGCACAGCACCATTTCCAGCATGGGGAGGGAAGACATCAAGTTCCACCTTCTAATGAGCCATGTGGTGGGGCAAGCAGCCTGCCTCCTCTGTAGGGTTGTTAGATGCATACATGGTTTGATGGGATAGCATCAGACATGAGGGGAGATGGATGAGGGATAAAATGGGAGAAATGCTTCCTGAAGGATGGCACAATCAGCTAGCCACAGGCCCCACACCACTGACGGGGCCCTGGCTCCACTTCTGAATTTGTGTACCAAGAGAGGGGAAGGGGGAGGATGGCCCTCCCCTCTCTGGCCCCACCATGGGGGAGGGCAATGCATGGAACAACAAACAAAGTCAAGGTAAGTCCCAGGGATGGTGGTTGACAGGGCTAGGCTTGCCGAGGGTCAAAATGAGCCAGGCAGGAAGGAGTATAAACACCTCCATGGAAAAATAAATCCACTTTACCCTTTTACCCAACTTCATTTTTTAACAATCCTGTCTTCAATTTGTATTGTTTCCTCCTGGAATTTTACCTTGCATCCCTGTGAATTAGTGCATTCTTTCTGTTATTCAAAACACCCAAGTATATATTTTTTTTAGATTAGCATATTCATGATGTTTGCATATCAATTTAAAAGAGTTGTTTTACTCCCTATATATCTAGTACATTTGTGGCAGTGGTTAAAAATACACACACACACACACACCATAGAGTTCAACATATAGCGAGAGGCTAGACTGCGGACTCCAATGGCTCAGCTGAAGCTACGGGTCTGCCATATTATTTATTTTTATTTATTTATTTTATTTAGTTTTTGTTGACCGGGTAAGTGCATTAGACAAATCCTGCCTATTTTCAGGCACGACCGGGGGGATGGGGGGGGAAGGGATACAGATGAATGCCAACTGACCTTGAACCAGATTAAGCTGTTAAGCTATTACAGGAGGACTGTGGTGCCAGCAGATAGCAGGAACCTTTCTTGAAACTTGGATAGTGGCACCAGCACACTGTTCTGACAGAAATCTGCTGATCCGGTTGGGTAAGAAGCACCACTGACAGCGGGGAAATGATGAAGCAGACGCACATTGTGGTGACAAAAACAAGGCATGCTCATTTTTCTTTACTTGTATAAGCAGTGCGTTACTAGATTGCTGTCAGAACAGTGTGCTGGTGCCGCTATCAAAGTTTCAAAAAGGATTCCTGCTATCTGCTGGCAGCCAAGTCCTCCCATAATATGGCGGAGGCACAGCTTCAGCTGAGCCATTAGAGTCTACACTCTTATCTCTCTCTCTGTATATGAACTCTATGACACACACACACACACACACAGGCAAGGCAAGAAACATTTGTTTATACTGTGTCCAATCCCTAAGGCACTAGGTGCTGCACAATCAGTGCAATTATATGAAAACACAATCAAACATAAATAAATGCATAAATAAATAAGAGATTACAAACAGAAAAACAGTAGTAGGATAGAGATCATAAACCCTATATTATGTCAATAACTACTATACAGGATTGAATCCTTTATCTCATAACAGCATCACAATCGTAATGAAGCTTGTTCAAAAAGATAAAACTGAAGCCCTTTCTTAAATGCCTGCACCAAGAGAGCATCACAAGCTAGTAGGTAAAACATTCCAGACAGATGGAGCTGCAATGAAAAAAGACCTGTCTCTCGACTACACAGATCAAGGTACAGATGTAAACTATTTCACAACAATGCCAGCTCCAGCCACAATAAAATTAGCCAGCTCTGTGGTACTGAAGCTCTCCTTTCTCAAATCCTTCCTCTGTCTGTGGGTGCTTAAAGACAGACTCTGATCACCAGTAAAATAAAAAAAAAATTGCCATCAGAATCCCACAATTACTGTACCCAACATTCCAAAATAAAACTGAATTTAAAGCAGAAGTATTTGACAGTGACCATATAGTTTTTATCAGCAATAATGTTTGTCTAGCATAAATATCAGTATACTCCATTTTCTTCTCATTTTCTTTCTTTCCTGAACCAAGATACAGGCTTTAGAAGTTTTTAAACATTTCCACTCCCATGTCATGCCCACCATGAAAAAATGTAATATCTTGATACAGTGTTTTGCTGTTTACCATTAGAAATATGTGGTAACAGCATCCTAATAACCCACATTATGAATCTAGCACATACATTCAACAGGTAACCTCAACAGAAGATTTTTTTAAATTGTGAGTGGCAGCCATCTTTAATGGTATGAGTCATTAATTACAAAATAAGCTGTAAAAGCTATTTTGATAGTATCTAAAAAAAATAAACTGAGCATGAATCTAAGAATGTCAAAAATACATGTTTGACAAAAAAACTATTTGATGACATTTCTGGCTGAAGAACAAATACTGCTGCTTTAAATCTATTATTTTCTTCATTAATAAGGATATATGTAATAAAACATTACCCTTGTCCTTTATAGTTCAGATTGTCCCGATGTTATTCAGGAGCTGAGGTCATCATAATCCTCTGCTTGTGACATACTAATCTGTTGCTATGGAACTGACTGTGAAGTCATAAACTGGTGATTATGACCTCAGCTCCCAAACAGCATCAATGCACAATTCACCGTAAAGGACAAAGTTTATACGTTTCATTCACATACCTTTGTTTTTAAAGGACAGAGTAGCTTGTAATTCAGTTTTGCTTTGATGAGTCAAACTTGTATTTGGTTCTGTTCTATTTTCTTATAATGCTGAAACCTCTTAACTGCAATAAACATATAAAAGAGAACAGTACAAAATAAACAAGAATATCATACCTAAGTGAAAGTCTGAATGGCATGTCTGAGAATGTAATCTTTAGAGCTTATATACTCTACTGCAAGCTTGAAGGTGCAAGGAGTTGTTTCTTAATTTTTCCACCCCTGCAGTGCTGTTTCATGGTTTCTCCATCTGTGTCCCGGTCTTTGATTGGATAACCCAAATTACATGCAGAACATGTAAATGAGATGCCACAGTCTATCTTCCTCCCAACTTCTGGCCTGTAATAACTACAGTAATAATTAAAGACCTGGAGTTTGGAGACCTCCTGTGCATCCTGTCTCAAAGTGCCTGTATGAGCCATCTCATGGTGGACTATAAGCATATCTGTTCAGGTTATATGCACTAATTTCCTGTGGAACAGACTCATACTATTTCATTTTGAACACAATGGCAAAAGAGTAAAGTCAGTATAATCAGTGACTTGTGGTTAGTCAACAGGCCTTAGAATCAGCCTTCTTAGATACCTGTTGGGTTTTCAGTACCTCCACTAAGATCAGTGGGGATAGAGGAGAAATGCCTCAATGCCAGTGTTCTACTTTACAATATGTTGAAGGCCAAGAACGTATAGTATATTGGCATTAACTAACTAGATAATAATTCATTTTTATAAGAAGAGTCTATGGTTTTTACAATCTGTTTTTATACCATTATTCCATCTGAGGAGATACAAACTGCGACGTATTCCATTTTTATTCTACTGCTTTAGGTTACATATTATTTAAAATACAATATATTAGCATTTACTAATTAGGAATGACTTTATTTTTTAAATAAAGATTCCAAGGTTTCTACAGTTTCTCTTTTATACCATATGAGAAGATACTGAACGACTGCCAAGTATCACATTTTTCTTTTAATATTTTAGTTTATATACAGTATTACACAAAAGTCCCTTATCTTTTATAATAATTCTGCTTATTGGAACACTACATAGGTTGTCAAATACACATTTTTTCTAAAAGGGTAGAAGATCACAATGGTCTCCTTTTCTGTCTAATAATGTTTTGAGAAATATATTTAAGAAACTTAATGTAGAGTATAAGGGATATGTGATGGGCATCTATGAGATATGGTTTTTATCTTCCTGACTGGTTAATGATTTCTTGACCCTCATGAGTGATGAGACCATGAGTGAGGGGGATAAGAGATCACTGACCATGAATGCAGATAAAACCATATCTCATAGACTCAATTCACATGGGTGGTTTATACAATAAGTATCAGCACTACGAGACAAGATTGTGAAAAAGTACATTTTTTCCCATTTATTTTTAGCAGCCTGTGAGCATGCAGTCTTGATTTAGGATGTTGCTTTGAATGAACTGCAGCTGCTGCAAGGATTGTTAAAGGGCTTACGTGCGCTGGCACATCATTTAGAACAGCACAAAACACAGCAGTCAGCCAGTGATAAATAGAATAACAGGCCCCACTGGCAAGATCAAATTAGCAGCAAACCCTACCAGCAAGATAAAACAATCATCTTGCTAGCTAGGATTTGTTGTTTATAGTAATGTTTTTACTTAGAATAAAAGTACTAATGTATATTGTATAAGCTCCCATATGCTCCAATGAGAAAAAAAAACATACTGTATATTTTAACTTAAAGAACTGATTTAAGTGGAATTGTAATCTGATGGGTTGGTAATAAGTTACTTTACAGATCAAATGAAAAGTTTTTTTTAATAATGTGTAATTACGTCTTCTGAGAGGGGATCTCTTTATGCTTGTCAGATTTCTTGGGAAAGTTGTTTCCTTTTTTTTTTTTATTTAAAAAAGCATGAAAAAAACACAAGTCACCCAGCAACCTGACTTAGAACACATACCAATGTGAGCCCATATGGGACAGGTTACAGATGTAACAGTGCTGCTGTTCTTAAAGTGGTGGGTGTAAATAGAAAATATATATTTAATCATTTTCAGTACTTAAAACAAATACAAATATGCTATTACAACATGTAAGAACACAAACGGGGTACTGTTTTACCATGTAGGATGCAAATACAGTATAATGAACAAGTGTTCTCAAATACATGCTGAAAATAATGGACTGGTCTTTGCTCTGGAATTATCTATACAGAGAAGAGTGACTATGCTAATGTTTATTTCCTTTGTAGATCATTCCAGAAGACGACATAATGATCCAACAACCAATTCCAACTTTCTTTTTTATTTTCACTGTGCACTTAAGATAACCCTTTGGTTCTGTACTATTACAGTTATCAAACAGTCCTCTAAACTGTGTAGGTTAGCCTGAAACTAATAAAGCTTTGCAGGGAGTGCGTTGAGGGATCATGAGTTTCTAATGGAAGACAGAGAATCAGAAAAGTAACACATTATAAATAAAATAATAGATGTGGAGTCATGCACAATAAGGTTGTGTTCCCATTGAGAGGCTTCTTATGCTACCATAGACCATGTATGATATCACAAGGATCCCCAGGTTAGGTAGGCAGCTTTGTTGTGCATGCTTTTTGTTATTCTTTTTATAAAGTAGGGATAGTCACTTTCACAGAGGATAAATTTACAGGGATTATTAAGTATAAATTAATCAGAAGTGAATTCAACAGTGATTGTTTTACTGTGTATGATGCCTCTAGTAGAATATTAATTATTAATGGCAAGATGCTATTGTACCGTTGATCTGACATCAGAACAATGTTACACGTACTGTATACTGATGTCAGAAGAGTTATACAACATTGTTTTGATGTCACTGATTCCATATGAGAAAATGCAACTACGCATACACTGTAAAACGTGGCTGCCATTTTCAAGATGCTTTGAAGGTTACAAAAACGTTAACAAATTGGGCAAGACAGTCCATTGGAGATTCCTTTAAATATATGCACATAGCATGTCATTGAAGTCAGCTGGAGGAATTTGCAAACAGGGATCTCTACTATTGTAATGCCATCATTCAGAAAGACAGTTGACTCACAGTACCTTCTCTCCCATTATGATGTCATAATTCTTAAACACAGCTGAAGAAGTAAAATCTCCATATTTTCATAGCAGTGATATGCTGTAACCAAAGCATGTGGAACAAGCACTTCTTGTTGTTTCTACTTTGTTAGAGTAAGAGTATTTACAAACACACCCAAGTCTGTAGTCATTTCTACATGCTTGTCACAAATTTAAGACCAAAATCAGCAAGTGTAGGATATAATATGTTGTGTAACAGGTGACAGTATATCAATGGTAGTGTAACTCTAAAATTAGAACATGCACTGTTACAATATCCTTTTCATGAGACTATTTATGTTCCAGACAAGAGAGAGTAATGCCCTCCAAGTATCAGACTCAAAACTCATTTTTATTATCACCACAGCACACCTATTAGGAGAGCAAGATCCACCACCAAATTTGAAGAGAACGTTACCAAAACTTTGCTTTTTCAGTCTTATAAGAATATGAATATGAACCTGTCCCTGCACCCAATCTGAACACTGAAGTAGTTGTTAAGATTACCTGACTACATCATTGTTGGGGTCATGGCATCACAGTTTAATCATTAACTATGTAAATTTGTGATTCATAAATGAAATTGCATTTATGGGATGGCTAGAATTCTTATCAAAAATAGGCACAGAATCTACAGCAGTCCAAAAATCTCCAGAAAACCTGAAAATAATGTTGTAGGTTGGACTATTAAATTATATACTGTTCTACCTAACACTAGGGCAAGGAAGCCTTGGGCAATCCTGTTTCCCTTGAGCAGACTTGTAAACTGTAATGTGAGAAGTCTGCTTTTGTAAAACCAAACTGTGGGAGCAGTAGAAAATGAGGAGGATCACTAATTCAAAGGCTATGCCTGCACTTCAGTGGATGGGAGCAACCAGTGTGCCTGCCTAAGCTATTTAAGCCGGCTTCCTGCAGCCTCAGTCAGAAGCATTGTTCTCTGCTGCAGCCTGAGGCTCTGCCACCACCCCCCCATTCTCCCAGTGTTTGTCTCCAGCTTTCCCACTTTGTGCTTTCTTGACTTTCTGTTTGGTTCTGCCACCACAGACTTTCTAGGTCAGTGTTTTGCTTTCTGCCCTCCTGGCTGCAGTTTGTGCTTCTCTCTGTCAACCATTCCTGCTGCACTCCTGTTCTCATGTGCCTTGTGTTCCTTTTTGTTTTGGTTCTTGTGTGCTTCTAGTTTTTACAATGTCCTGCCTTTGTCATATTTGTTTTGATTTGTGCTATTTCAGGCTCCCATTTTTGCTGATTCTTCCATACCATTTGCAATGTCTCACTTCAACTGCAATCCTTAAATGTTTACACCTGATTCCTAGCAAGGCAGCCACTCCTGTTTGAGTTCTGGTGGTTTAATTGGTTCAATTCAACAGCATGCTGTTTCCTTATTTTCAGTTTTCATATGCTCAGTTTTTCCCCTAGCAGTTTCATTTGTTGTTCCCTATTGCCTCAGCCTACCTGGCCTGCAATGCTTCAGCAAATAACCATGGCCTCCCTTATGGAATTGGTTGGCATGCATTCACCATTCAGTCCAAGCCAGGGGTGTAGCCAGGGATTTCAGATCTGCACACCAAGTGGACTCAGTGCTAACCCCTCCCCCCCACCGTTAGGGTGAGCTACCCCTCCCCCAGGTGTAGCCAGACAGTATACAAATATACACCAGGAGCGTGTTTGTTGCCTCATTTGGCACAATAAATACAAATTTTGTATCGCGTGACAGTGGTTGTTGCCATGCATGGGTAAATACAAATGCCATGCATTGTTCCCTAAGACACCCACATACCAGCCCAGAGCCTGTACAGTTGTATTGTCCTTGGGATGCAAAGAGAGTATTAGTGACCAGTCCTTCTAGTTTTGACCTCTATGACTAAAATTACAGAAAGGTTCAGTATTTTCTTTGTCAGTTTACATGGAAAAAGGAAGCAGTTCAGAGCCTATTTGCTACCCCCCTTAAATGAAATTGCACACCATGGAGTGCTTGGAGTATGCCTGCCTACACCCATGGTCCAAGCATGTATCTTTCAGTCTTATACAGTGTCCTAATTGTTATTTGATATCTCTTGTCAGTTGTTCAGCCTTGCCTACATTTTGTTTCTACCTTGTGCTTATGGCCGCATGGCTTTGCCATTGGCCTCCCACAACTCCTGTGCTTGGATGCATGCCAGCTGCAACCATAGCATGGCTTCCAGGGCTCTTTGCCCTTTATGCTAACAGACTCACTCTGCTCCCTTGAAGTCCACATCTTGAGGGTGGGTCCCTTAACTTTGGCAGGGTCCTTCTCTTTCTGCCATTTGGGCAAGAATGTCCTACGCTATGGGGGAAATGTTGCCATGCAGAGCGACTCAGTGGCATCTCTTGATTTTTAGACTTCAGCTGCCACAGGGTGGGGCCTCTAAGTCCACGGGGGCTCCTTTAGCTGTGCAGAACATGTTGGCAGCACCTTTGAAAGCTATTCCCCCCATGGCCACCTATGGTTCACCTGGTCTCCACCTACTTTCCTTCCTCTGCTCCTCAAGTGTGAAGATCATATAATTATACAAGTCCTGGCCCCTCAAGTACCCAGCTCCTATGCCTTACCCCTCAAGGGATTTGCTTCCCCTGTAGGCCTCCCCTCAGTGGAGGTGAACTGTGTGCCTTTTAGCAGTTGTTGCTTTCCTCCTCCTGCCTTAGGGGGTGGGCCTCATTTGTGGGGAGCCTCCTTTAGCTGCAGAGATCAGCTCATAGCATCCCCGTTGTGTTCCTGTTAGAAAGAAAGAGTGAGAGCCCTTTCTCTAAAATTTTCCCCTTGAACTGGGTCTCTTAATTACTGTAGCTAAGCCATCACTAATTTTAACCCAAGTCGGGAGGGAAGGTGACCAAGGCCTTGGATCCCAGAGGTTTTCTCCTCATAGTTTTTTTTTCCCCTCTTCTCCTTGCCAAAGGTCATCAAAATTAGGTAGCCTCCACAGAAGGCGGTCCATAGCGTAGTACATTTATATTAGTATAGTGTTTATCTTAGTAGGTTACTGCTGTGAGTTGGTGTAGGATAGCAGCCCTCTTTCCATCCTGCTATTCCCGCTCTCCTTACAGAAGTCATGCCTCTGTCTGCTATCAGTTACCGATTACTGTCAGTCATTGCTCAGTTCAGTCTCTGTCTGTTATCACTCATCGCTAGTTACAGTCAGTGTGTCCTCACTCAGGCTCTGTGTTCAGCACCTGCTGCGCAGTACTTTGGGCTTCTTCCAAAGGTACTTATTGCCTAAAGGAGTTATGTTCCCATGGCACCTCGAGGGGTTCCTTTGCCTTCACAGTACCCTGACAGTGTAGTAGTTCACCATGGGACAGAGAGTGTGAATAGCCAAAGTATCAAAGTATGACAGACAAGAACACATTCATTCAAATACCTTCAGACTATCAACAAAGTTGCACAAGCACAACTCCTCAGTAAGTTGTGTACTTCCATTGAATTCAAAGGCTATGCTTGCAGTTCAATGGGTGGGAGCAACTAGCCACATCCCCTGCCTCAGCTATTTAAGCCACTTTCTTCCAGCCTCACTCAGAAACACTGTTTCTTTGCCCCATCATCCTCCCGTCCTCCTCTAATGGTGCACCTCTGTCCTTGGGGCTCCTTCCCATGGTACCTTTAGCCTAAAGGAATTATTTTCCTGCAGTACTTCCAGGGGTGGAATCTTCCTCAAGATGATTCCTTTGACTGACAGGGTGGTAGTTCCCCATGAGACAGAGAGTGTGAACGGCCAAAGTATCCATGTATGACAGTTAACAACACATTCATTCAGGTACTTTCAGACTATCAAGAATGTTACACAAGCAAAACTCCTCACTAGGTTGCATATGTCTATTGACCCAAAAAGGTTATAGAGAGTGTCATTTATGCCAAATAATATCATACAGTACATGGCCACCACAACACAAAGTCTGCAGTAGCATTTTCTGCTGGTGCATACTAGGTCAAACATCTCTGTTTGACCTTGTTGTTAACCTTTATTATGCAGGAGACTAAGATCATAAGGGCCTCCAGACTCTCATGATACAGTAACTTTTGTCTTCCGTGCCCCTGTTCATTTTGGTCACACTTCATTACACCCCCTCAACTATATCAATGTCACTTTATGTATTGAAAAGCCCAGAACCACACACAGTACTCCAGATGGGGTATAAAATGTTCTTTTTCTGTTTTTTTTTTCACTTCTGAGATGTACAGTATTTATAAAAAATAAATAAGTAATGCAGAAGTGTGACAGTAAACTGGGTTTTTGTCACTGATGCCTCTGCTGTGAAATCTCAAGCCAAAACATTCTGTTGGAAACCGCGTATTATCATTATACTCTCAGAGCAGATTTCCTCCTATTAAAACAGTGACATTGAATGCCTTGGCCCATAAAAAGGAATCTTGGCACTTTAAATTTATATCTTATGTTTTTTTTTAAAACAATGTTTTATAAAAACCTAGGGTAAAAATAATCAGATGCCTGATGGCCCAGTGGAAGTGCCATGCACTCCTGGGCTGATGATCTGGGTTCGGCGGCAAACTCAGGAGTCACGTCGGGCATGGTGGCATCCTAGTTCTGCCTCTGTAGTGACCACTGTGGTGACTGAGGGAGCTAACCTCCCCACAGAGTGTTGTTACATGTGTGTGAGGGTTTGTGCATGGGACACACAGTCTG
The DNA here is from genome assembly GCA_016271365.2 of Neoceratodus forsteri. Classification (NCBI taxonomy): domain Eukaryota; kingdom Metazoa; phylum Chordata; order Ceratodontiformes; family Ceratodontidae; genus Neoceratodus; species Neoceratodus forsteri. Next base: position 137,631,441 of record JADMNL010000024.1, read on the forward strand.
TGGGAGGGAGAAAACAAAGAAAAACCCATGTCTCCCTGCTGCCAATCATGACAGCCCCTGGCACTCTCGGGTCCTGCACCTTGCAGATCCCCACTGGCTGGATGATGGGGGGAGCAGGAGGAGGGACTGGGAGTGGTCAGAAAAGGGGTCTGAAGTAAGATGAAGTTGGCAGCAGGGGAGTAAAAAGGTTTATAGCAAAAAGAAAAGTAATAATTAGAGATGAAGGACTGAAATGACATCATCAAAGTAATGTAGGCTCAAGAGATCTAGAGTGGACCAGTGAGTAAAAGAACATGTGGCCACAACCTCCATGGCAAGTCTGAGGAACATTTTGTATTATTTAAACACAGTTTCTATTACTAGTACATGCAGCCCATTAAACCACCTATAGGTTAAATTTCCAATAATCTTGAAGCAATACGGCACAACATTAAATGTTGTAATGGGATAATGTCAAACCTCAGGTGAATCCTGTAGAATATAAGAAAAAGTGTTCTCTGTTTTTCCCATCCATAATTTATCTCTGGTATCACTCCAGCAACTCCCGTCTGGCAGGGCCTACTCCCCATCACCTGCCCCACGTGGGACTCACCTCCAACTTCTTTAAGTGTAATGGGTGGGTGGCTGCCTCAGTGGGTGATGTGGAGCCTGCAGAGTGCTACTGTCATCCTGCCACTGGAGGTGTTCTCCACAGCTTTTCCTCCTCAGATCAGCATGCTTGCCATGGCGTGCATGCATGGTGTGAAGACTTAGTACATCTCTGTACCTGCACCTTGCCAAGTAGGTGGGTGACTGTTGCCGCATCCCCTAGCCTTCACTAGGTGGTGACCAAGCAGCAGTATATGCTGTCCCCCCTTCAAGAATGATGTGCAATCCTGCTTGCCTCAGTCATCCTCTAAGTGACCTTAGTTTGCTTTTGAACCTAGGTCACTGCAATGGTAGGTGGTGAGGTACCCCCTTTCTCAGCTCACCTCACCACTGGGCTGGCCCAAGAAAAAGTGTTCGCCGTAGGTTTTTCTTTAGATAAGTTTCAGATTGTGATATTGTAGTGAAATAACATCACGGTTGGAACTACTTTAGATCAGCCAGCTTTTAGGATTTTTATTAGCTGATATATAATAGGGCCCCGATATTCAGAATTGCGCCTGGTGATGGTGCATGTAGTGGCGCAGCACAACTGTGTTGCGTTGGTGCAACCCAAGGAAACATTCAAAGGAGATGAGCAATGGCACATCTCCTCAGAATATAACAGGTAATGTGCATTGCGCAAATACCATATGCTGGTGCATCCCCCCAAGACATGGCTGAATATCAGGAATGGGAACTGCGCCAGCGCAACAGAGTTATGCTGTGCGCAAATTCCTGATATTCAGCTGGCAGTCTGCAAATGGGGCCATAATGTATGCAAGGTGCAAATGGGTCCATTTGCATGAGTTGTGCAGGGCTGGCCAGTGAAATGCTCATGGCACACTGCACAGCATGTGATGCTGCCAGAGGGGGATCTAGCGGTACCCCCCACCCTCCCCATAGCCACGATCACTATGAATAAAGGTTTAAAATATTCCTGGCAGTCTAGTGGTACTCCCCTCCCTCCCTGTAGCTGCGATCGCTACAAAGAAATGTTTTAAATAGCCCTGGATGTCTAGCAGTACCCCCTCTCTCCCATAGCCATGATCGCTATAAAGAAATGTTTAAAATATCCCTTGAAGTCTAGTGGCACCCCCCATACCACCTGTAATGCTGATCACCAGTAAAATCCTAAGGAATAATATCCACGTGGTCCAGTGGCACCCCCTCCCCGCCCACAAGACCCTGCCCATCCCCCCGTTCATTGGCAGGCAGCAACAAACCCACCGTCCTTACTGCCTGGCTGCCCTCCGAATGACAGCTTACAGTATCAGTTGTAAGCCCATTGGTCCATGGTGTGGACCAATGGGCTTCTGCTACTATCTGTAATAGTCATTCACAAATATGTGAATGAATAACTTCATTTACAACTATAATGGCATGCACTGCTAGCCCATTGGACCACAGGGCGGACCAACGGATTTACAGCTGATACTGTAAGCTGTCATTCGGTGGGCAGCCAGGCGGTATGCGGGCGGGTTTGTTGCTGCCCACCGATGATGGGGAGCTGGGTGAGCATGTGGTCGTGTGTGGTGGGGGGGCCATTGGACTTCCAGGGATATTATTCTGTAGGGTTTACCAGTGATCAGTGTTACAGAAGGGGTGGGGGTACCACTAGACTGCCAGGGCTATTTTAAACTTTTATTTACAGTATAGTGATCACGGCTATGGGGAGGGAGGGGGGGTACCACTATATTGCCTGGGCTATTTAAAACATTTATTTATAGTGATCACAGCTAGGGGAGGGAAGGGGGTACCACTAGACCACTAGTGGGTGCTTGTAGATGGTGTTCTGCGGGGGAAGCCACCCACTGCTGATGGCTGCTGAGTTGTGCCTGGCACTACACTGGCCCACCTGTGGGTGGCTAACATTTGAGCCTTCTTTTTAAGGCTCCACTTTGAGCATCGGTATGCAGCACATCCCAGGCTTGTGCAGGCACATGCGCTTCACATCCTGGGCCGAATATCGGAATGTGACGCATATGCATGGGCATGCCCTCAGGGGATGCGCCGCATACATTGTCTTCGCGCCGCGGTGCATCAGGACTTGTGCTGCGCAAGTCCCTCTGTTGAATATTGCACCGGGGCACATTTCTGGAGTTGCGCTAGTGCAACTCCTTTGAATATCTCGACCCATAGGTACAAGACTCAGATCAAAATATTATCCATTTTTCCAGAAATGTAGGTACATATTTTACATTAGATCAGGGCTAAACTTCAACATTTGTTTACACCTACATTCTTTAAGTATGACAAGACCAGAAAACAGTCATCAATAAAACAGGTCCATCTAACCCAAGCGCTAGGACACACCTGGAAACTAGCTATCATAGCTTAGTGGGTCTTTCCTGGTCAAAAATTACAAACAAACAAATAAATGTAATTACAGACAGAGGCTCACAACCAATTGCACCACTCCTTTATTCTCCGCATGACACACTCTTATTCTATGAAGAGCATCGTCTCTCGTGCAGCTGTCCTGGATAAGATCATGTTCAGAGAATTAAATTTTTTTTTTTTTTTATAAATTATTGGTCACTTTCAGTTTGCGGGTCTCATACCCTATGAATGCATATCAGACCACTCTTAAAACCATAAGTGTGGTCTCTGCTGTGGTATTAACATACAAATGGGCCTGTCTGAAGTTTGCCTACACACATTTTTGTTTTATTGTCACTGTTTTGCTCTTTGAGACTGCTTCACTTGCAATGACCAGGCTGTTCATCAATGGCCGAATGCTCTTGGTTCCAAATTACAGATATCTCATTAAAAAACCTAAAGCTCAGCAGCCGCAATCATGATTTTTCGTAACTGATTATCTGCCACTTGAGATCTACCGGAGGAGATTTAGAACATGTGCTTGACACCCCAGGAAAATCATGACCTGTTTTAGAAAAAAAATAAATCATTTGAACTGGCTTCATGGGTCAGTATATTGTGTATCTGAGATAAGTATAAATGCCAGAAGTAAAAGAGTTTTTATTTTTCCTGATGGATAATAATTCAGACATGTAGCCTTCCTCACAATGCAATACTCCAGCTGAATTACAGGAACTCTCAAGCACACTCAGAAATGTCTTCAAGTGCACTTCTGTGCATGAAAACTAATGATTATATTCAAAAGCAACTAAAAAAATGTAAAGCTGCAGTGCATGTTACTGTGAATATCTTTGTTATCTCCCCTTATCTCCTGCCTTGTAAGACAACCTTTTTCCCCCTTTAGAGTCTGCTTTAGCACTTGTTTTTACATTTGACAAAATAAAAAGAGTGCTTTTTTTTTTCATTTGGCTATGTGTCGCTTCTTTTTCATCAGCATTCAGCACTCTTTCTGAACACTCATTATCTAGTAATGTCAGGGAGCAGTATCTGTTGCATGGTAGTTCATTTTAGTCACAAGGACAGTAATGTTAAACAACGGGGGCCAGATATTCAAAACTTAGTCTCAGTGCTAAGAAGTGTTTGCCCATGTTAGCTGGGTTTTGTGCCCGATTTTGGTTGGGGTTTAAATTCAGACACCCCCACAGCATGGGCAAAATCCGTTCATGCCTGAGCGCTATGTTCCCACTACACCCATGCAAGTGAAGGGTTCATCCCTTACATACGAGCGCAGTGAGATATTGAGAGGTTTGCACAGGCAGTAACTGCCATCTTAATGGGTGCATATTACATCTTTGCAAACCCTGACTTAATAGGGCGTGAGGCCCTGGTGGTGGGAAAAGAGACTGCAGTCACCTGCCCAAGTCCATTGAAGCAATGATGCCTCTGGCATCTAGTGGTACCCCCACCCTCCGATCCCTGTCCTTACAATATAATATGTATTCCCTGGTGTCTGGTGGCACCTCCCCTGCACTCTGATCACCATCTCTGTACATCTACAGGTATTTCCTGGTGTGTGGTGCCACCACCCTGCCCTTCAATCCCCGCCTCTGTACAGGTATAAGCATTCCATGGTGTCTAGTGGCACTCTCTGCACTCTGATCCCTGTCCCTGTAACATAAAAGCATTCCCTAATCTCTAGTGATACCCCCTACCCTCCAGTACCTTGTCTTCATACTCTGTTCTGTAGTCCCTAGTGTCTAATGGGTCCCCACCCTCCAATCACCAACCATCATCTCAAGCGGCCTGTCCCTGGAATATAGCAGCCTCCTCCCACACTGCTGGTACTGAGCAAACCACCCTGCCATGCACCCTTACCACTGTCACTGGTGCTGTGCAGATCCTATTCGGTGTCCAGCAAAGCCCTCCTCTCACCACCTCAGGCAAACACTATATGCACTGACATGGAGTGCGCATCCTGGTGTACTGTAAAGGTAGCGCACATACTATGTATTGTTCTAGTAGACAGCACATGTTCTACCTTTACAGTACACAGGATGTTCTCTCCCTGTTGGTCCATATAGTAGCCAGTCAAGGTGGTGAGAGGAGGGCTATGCCAATCACCCGTGTGGGAGCTGCGTGGCACTAGTGACAGTGGCACATGGGGTGGCAGGGTGGTTTGCTCAGTGCAGAGGTGTGGGGGAGATGCTAGATACCAGGAACAGCTTGCTTGACATGCTGACACAGTGGTGGGTGATTGGAGGGTGAGGTATGCCACTAGGGACTACAGAACAGAATATGGAAATGGGGATTGGAGGGTGGGGGATGCCACTAGACATGAGGTATTACAGAACTAAGTATGGGGACAGGGGTCAGAGAGCAGGGGATGCCACTAGACACCAAGGAATACTTAAACATGTACAAGGATGGGGACTGGAGAGTGGGGTGTGCCACTAGACAACAGGCAATGCTTATACCTGTATGGAGACAGGGGTTGGAGGGCAGGGGTGCCACTAGACACCAAGAAATACTTAAACATGTACAAGAACAGGGATCAGAGAGTAGGGATGCCACTAGACACAAGGCTGTGCTTATATTTGTATGGAGACAGGGATCCGAGGGTGGTGGGTGCCACTAGACACCAGGGAATGCTTGTTTGTGTATGGGGGCGTGGATCAGAGGGCAAGAGGTACCACTAGATACCAGGGAATGTTTATACCTGTATGGGGATGGTGATCAGAGAGAAGTGGATGCTACTAGATGCCAAGGAAAAGCTACACATTTATGGGGATGAGCGAGCACGGGGGGCGGGTCAGTCACCACTATGCCAGACATGGTGGTCAGGCACAGGACAAGAGCAAACCTGCTGCTGTTTCTCATACAAAAGAGACCATAATGGGCATGCATATGGCCCCTTAGTGCCTCATTTACATGGTGTCTGCTGAATATTGCGCCGGGGGCTCCCAGCTCTAACAGTTTGGGGTGCAGTTCCATGCACTTCAGTATGGGCTGTGTACTGTCCAGATCCATGTCAGGGTAGTGCTACTTGATTTTGCGCTGCCCTGACAAAACCCTATCATCAGTTGGATAGCGCTGTTGCACAATCCCGCTAAATATAGTATCCTTGAGATCATGGGCGAGGGTAAGCGGACCACAAACCTTTGTGGTACACTTTTACACATTATTCAATATCTGGCCTCTAGTGTTCAAAAATAGCTGAGAATAAGAAATGCTCAGAATTGGCCAATTCCGATCTGACTGGACTGTTTACGAATTTCTGATTCCAAATCCAGTCTCGATCTGATTCTGAGAAAGACCTCAAAATTGGACTGAGAATCAGATTCATAATCCTAAATTTCGATGTAAAACCATATTTTAGCTTTAAATTTCAGAACTGGGATTTTAGGATTTCAATTCCAAAAATCCTAATTCCAAAAATTGGATCAGAATCAAATGAATTTGATTCTGTAACTTGGAGTTTGAGCAACCCTACTGAGAATACTGATGACCCTTGGGAAAACCACAATGAAAGTATGCTTCTTTTATTATTTCAACTGTTTGCAAAAAGTTCTAGAGCAGACTCAGAGTGGGGCAAAACAATTATCTTTCAATACAGGATATAATGGCAATCTACAATGAACTAAAAATTTACAGGTCAAAATGTTGTAAGTCACCAGGGCCTCTGCGGGATGTCCCTTGTGGTATAAGGGACTTTGTACCTGCAGTTTGGGCGAGAGGATGGTAAAGCAAAGCTGCGCAGTTCTGTCCAACCAAACCTCGGGAGAAGAGTCTCTTATACCATAAGAGACATCCGTGGCTCTATTAGCTTATTATAAAGCACTCGAGTTTAATTCGAGTGATCAATAAGTTAAGTCTTGCTTTTTTTTTAATTTTATTGTGCTGTCCTTCCCCCCAGTGAGGAAATAGAGTGCTCCCTCCTAGCACTCCAGCATGACAGCACACTGTGCACCAGATAAGAGGTACAATAGTTCTGTGTTCTGATTGGCTGAAATCCCCTTGGTGACATATAATCATCGTTAGCATGCACTGCTGCTTTACAGGGGAACTGCATTTAACACAACAGACTTTCTGCAGAAGCTGTCTTTTATATGTTGGTTTACATTCTGATATTACTTCTATCTTTACTGGACGTAAATAATTCACTGGGTGTTTCTGACTTATAGTCACCACCAGTGTATACGGTGAATCAGGTATGACCGCAAAGTTTATTAAAAGACAAATAAAGATGGAACAATAACAGAATTGGACCCAATATTTAAACAGCACATTCTACAGCAAAAAATTACTTATGGGTTCAGCACAGGTCTCCTTTAAAGAAAGCAAAACTAGGTCAGCCCAGTGACGAGGTGGCCCTACTACCTGCTAGACCAGAGCTTATCATGTGTGGGTACCCTCACAGGAGCAGGCAGGAGAGTCATGCAGGTGAGTTGCTTGACTTTCAGTGAGGACTGGCATAAGCCATCCAGAATTCACACACCCTCTGCTGGTAGACCATGTAGCAGCAGCATCGGTATCAGCAAAGAAGGAAGCTGCACATCCATCCTCCTGGCCAGAGGTCAATGTGACCTGAAATGGCTGGGCAGGAGATGGGGGCAGGGGGACTGAGGTTAAAGGCTTTTCGCCCTTAAAAAATTGACCTTCAGTAAGAATCATGCATCAAACTTGGGGGGTAAGCCAGACACTTTACAAAGATGTATGTTTTTGCTGTAAATGCAATCCAGCTACTTCCCTTGGAGCTTTCAAAGGGATGATAGTTTGGATACTTAAGCAATAAGGCACGACACAGTGTGTGTTATCACGTAATAACATCATTCCTGGGGTGGTTGAAGCACGAGGCAAAGCCGAGTGCTTCCACCACCCCGGGAGTGACGTTATTACATAATAACACACACCTTGGAGTGCCTTATTGCAATTATACAATGGCTCGATGTTATACAAAATAAAAAAAAAATGTTTTTAGTAGATTTTTTGTGTTTCTGAAGAGACAACAGTGATCAAATGATCCAATAAATCAATACAGTGATGTTATTGTGTAATAACATCACTGTCTCAGGCACCCACTGACCAATCAGAATATAGAAAATGTCCTTGCCATTGTATAATAATTGTTGTCTGTTTGGTGGCCCAGGAAATGCCATGGTAGCCCACATCTATTATGAATCCCTATCCCTGCAGTACTATACAATTACACCCTTTTTTCAAAAGGAAAACTCATTCACTACTGTCTATTTGAAATGCTGTTGTATTACTGTCAAGGGTTTGTTGTTATCACTAATGTATTTTGTGTCACTGTAGGTGTAAATTTTCCCAGCTGTTCCGCACTATCTTTGTTCTATGTAAAAAAAAAAGGCAACTATATAATCAATGTTACCTATAGGTGTTATCTGTTAACTTCTGTTTATTTTTTTACATACAGTACCATTGTATACAAAACTTAACGTATATTGATGTAATTTTTTGTAGATTTTTAGGATGTTTGCACAATATTACAAAGTTGTGTCCTTGAACTGAATGGAATCTTCAATAAATAAACAGGCACATCAGATACAATTTGTTCTAATTTTTTTTCTTTAAATAATCTCTGTGCATGTCCGCCACCAGCTTTCGGCACTGATATTGACAGTGGTCAGTTGCACACCAGGCTACAACATTGCCATGAACGTTCCAATATTAGATCATTGCCTGATCTGTATCAGCAACAGGAAATATGAAGCATGCAGTTGAAGGCACTAGCCCTGTTTACATTTGCCACCTTGGGTGGTTGGGAAGCCAAACTATTTTACAGCAGCAGGTTTAAACTGTGCACGCTGCAAATTATATTGAGTCCTCCGCTCCTCTCCTTGACTGTGGGGTTGCAATGCTTCAGCAGAAGTTCTAACTACTAATGTAAATGCACTGGCATTTCCTCCATGATCCTAGAATACAGCCAGTGTAAATGTGGCAAGATGGTCATTTTTCCCTGTACAACCAGTGCACTTCTATGGGAACAATTTTCTGTGGATTGCTCCATTTCCCTGTAAAATGCAGGAATCCCTGTAGATCTGGAAGCCCTGGGCTCATGATCCTTCAGAATCTCTACTAGAAAAAATGTTTTGCCAATGCAAATGCACCTGACTTGGAGGTGTCACGTGACCTTCATGCATGCTTCATTAAAATTTGGAAACAAACACGTTGCAGTTCTGAAACCCTCCTTTAGGCTGATGTGTGACGTAATTCATATCCACCAAGTAAACCTTTGGTATTTTTCATATGTAAGGCTGATGATCACAATTGAGAGTTAGTTGAACAGCAAAACACTGGAATGTTTCATCAGTGAGCTGTTGGTACACACTGGTAAAGACAGGAGAAGGCTCGCAACAGTGGCACTCAAAAATAGAAAAAATAGTAAAATAAAATCTTAGGAGCCTCTGGGTTTGTTACACAAATTGAGTCACAGCACTGTTACCCCCTGCAGCAAGAACTGGAATGAATTGGGGAGCTTGCTCTTTCATACGAGGTCAGCTGTGCGCACAAGACTCTGCGCTGGCCGTGCACAGTGTTGTTTGGGTGTGTGAGAGTCCAGAATAACCCAGGCAAAAAATGGCAGCCACCAGCATTCAGATATAGCACACCCTGCCAAGCTCTGCATGCTGGATTGCACACCAGGGGGAGAGATGCCATACTGAAGGCCCCACCAGTGGGGGGGGGGGAGCCATGGGAACTCTCAAAGCAGGTTGGGGGGGGGTTATTGGGGTTGAGAGTTCGCTGACAAGGAGCACAATGGGAACAACCAGCCTGGAGACTGAAGAGCAGCAATTGAAGAAAAAAAAAACAACAACGTATTTTCAAGGTAAAATAAGACCCTCCCCCATGAAGGTGAGTAGCTCTTTACTATCATCACCCCCCTTTCTTAGTTTGCCTATAGTCTGGTTGTCTGCTATGTCCACTGATAACTGACAGGTGGACTTATTTAACCTACTAGCTTGTGCATACAGTACAAGCAGGTGACTGACTAACTGACCAATGCTCTTCTTTTTCACTTTCTTTTGTAGGGCACTTTTTCTTTTTCTCTTAGTATTCTTTCCTTGAGTCACTGTCCATCTCTGCTCCCCTCCTTTTTCTCTTGTTTTTTTATTTATTCTTTATGCTTCCATTCTGGCTCAGCCCTCCTTCCTCGGGATGGGTCCATCCCCTTCCCCCGACATTCCTGGCACTCGCCTCTCCAATTTCTAGCCACATTGGCTTACTCTTCCCCCCCCATGGCAGGGCCTAACCAAACCAGGCTCAAACTTCCTACCTCTTCCCAGATGGTTCACCCATGCCGCAGTGACAAGCATTTTGCTGACACTGATAATAGTAACAGGCAAATGCCGCCTGGCATTGCAAAGCCAGCCATTTTATCTCCCAGGAGGCACAGTGCCAAAGCGTCCTCCCAGAAAATGGCCCACTTTTGCAGAGGGCTTTGCCCCCCCCACCCCTAAACTAAATATAACCTCCTCCGGGTGGGCATGCCCCGTGGGGGTAAGAATCTGTGTGGGGGCAAAGGGCGACAGGAGTGAGGGGTGATCTAAAATCAAGATCCCCATTTTCACTGTTACCCTTGTCATGGTGCCAAAATCGCCATGACCAAAATCACTCAGCAACTTGGTGGGATACACTCCCAGATATGGCGGCAGGAAAGAGAGGGGTGTGAGGAGCGGCCATTTGCAGGAGACAGGGCCCGAGCACTCCTGAGGTCATCCTGCTTGAGCCAGGGCTTTTTCCTTTTTTTTGGTACTCCCCCATCCCCTCAGGATGTCAGCACTACATGCTCCAAGGGTGGAACACAGCTGAGGTCCCCCCTACCACTGTACTGCCACGTATGGTAACACAGATGGACGTGTTGTAGCAGAGGGAACTACTCTCCAACCCTGGAGGAAGAACACATTCTCTGGGATCCTCAGTCTTCCTCCCTGGGCCAGCCCCTGATGACCAAGTTCCGCTTCTGAACCCTGCTCACAGGTCACAAGCAGCAGCTGTGCCGCTGCAGGGATGGGCCAGCCTACTTTGTCCTCTTGATTTAATTACCTTTAATACTCATGAAAGGTGCTGGGCTGACAGCAGTGGAGATGAAAGTCTTCTGTTTATCCATAATTACACTTGGCTGATACAGTTAGTGGAATCTCACTGCAACCTTCCCCAGACAATGTGCCTCAACCAGTGTTGGTTATAGATACCAAAAAATATTAGCCATTTGTCTAACCCACTTTACCTTTAAGCAACCGCCTCTTTCGTTTAAGTCATTTAGCCATTTTTTTTTCAATTCGATACCTGCTAACATGGCTGTTTGTGTAAGGGTACACATGGGTTCTTGGATTCAGATTTAGATTCTGTTGTGAATGTGAGGCCCCAATGACAAGATCTATACACACTGGTCCCTCTCCCTGAGTTACTGCTAAAGGAAAGAAATTTGTTTTATACATAGCATTTCATACAAATGGGATACCAAAGCACTTTATAATCCCAGAGAGGGTGGGGAGAGAGAATGTTTCTACCATTTCAATGTACAAGGTGATTCAAACAGAGCTGGGAAAGTATAGTCTAATCACGGGGATGTAAAGGGACTTGCTCTAGGTCACAGAGAGACTGATTGGCAGTTATGGGATTAAACATGGGTCTAAAGTTTCATGGTTGCATTTTAACCACTAGGTCAAACAGCCTCTTTCTGCTGTGCCGTGCTGCTGCCTCATCCCCAGAAATTTGGTTTTATATGGCACCTTGCAAACACAGTGTATCCCAATGTACTTTACAATACAGGAAAGGGAGGGAAGACAACATGTGGCCATTTCAGGTGTGTAAGGTGCGTCAAACAGCACAGAATCTGAGAGCCAGTTAAAGGCACAGAAGGAGGTTAAGTGAGTGGCTGGGGTCAAACACTGAGTAAGTGGTGGCTTGTTGTGGGATTTACACCTGGGTTTCCGGGATCATAGTTTGAATTCTGACTAGGTCAGACTACTGCCTCAGCAATACCTCTCACCAGCCCCTCATTTTACCACACAGAAGCGCTCAGTCCGCATATACATCCTGCAATTAAAGGTGCTGCCCACCCACAGAGAAGGTGCTGTCAGACTCGGTAACCTCAAAGTTTAAAGTAATGCTCTATGATAGTGCTTTTCAAATGGAGAGACCACCTCCTGGGGGGGGGGGGGAGCCTAATCTGTTCTAAGGAGAGGCTCAGTAAAGCCTGACAATGTATTGTATCAAAGTACTTTGAGCAACAGTGCACATTACAGAGAAAATCGTGAACCAATAATTTTTTTGATTCCATTTTAGATCACCCTTTTACTCTTGCTTGCAAGATGCCCTGCATTCCATTATTGAGTTTTCTTGAGCATTTATTTTAAGATTTGAAATGATTAAAAGGATCACTCTTTTTAGCATTGACAGCCCCAGATTTTCATTAGTTTTTTCAATTATCTTTTCTTTTAATGTTTATTCCCCCTCTGACCACAGCTGCCCCCAACCACTTGCTCATAGTGACATCACAACCCAACCCACAGCTTCTATGTCATTTATTTATGTATTTATTTAGTTTTTGATGATCGTGTAAGTACACTAGACAAATCCTGCCTATTTTCATGCACGACCCAAGGGAGGGCGATACAGATGAATGTCAACTGACCTTGAACCAGATTAAGCTGTTGGTGGTATTTTTAGTGAATGAGGGAAATTTGGCCAGAACACCAGGGACATTCCCCTACTCTTTTCATTAAGTGCCATGGGATCTTTAACATCCACCTGAACTACCACCAATCCAGGCAGATGGGACCTCAGTTTAACATCTTATCCGAAAAATGGCGCCTCAGAAGTGCAGCACCCCTCTCATGCTGCACTACAGTGTCAGTACTAGGATATTAACCCAAGTGCCAGATGTGGGAACTGACCCCACAGCCCTCTGATCTCCCATCCTCAGAGGCAAGTGTACTACCTACTGAGCCACTGACACTTACCCTAACTTACCTTATCTTATTCAGACTTGCCCTCCAAGATGGGGCAGTGGGGAGCTGGCCAGGCCCCCCCCCCCGAGTGATCCTGTTCCGAGAGGGAGGTGAGCAGTTGGGACATTGAGGCCCAAGAATGCTAGCAGTGTCATCCTTCTCCATTTTGTAAGTGTTTTCCTCCATCCCTCCGTCCACTCCCCTGAAATGCTGGGGTGAGGAATAAATGACGTGCACATACAGAGGCATGATGATGTTCCATCCGAGTCAGTCAGTTCCTCCCTATCCATTCAACTGTATCCGACATTATCTACATGACCACCTGCCATCACCCAGGTGGCCATGGCACAGTGGTATCTGCAGCCAGCCTTCCCAGGGAGGAAAGCATTGCTTGGGATTCTCCATCTTCCTCCTCTGGCCAACCTTCTAATGGTTCAGATTAATTCCTGTGGAACCTAGGTCACTGGCATCACAAATGCTAGAGCTACCACTGCGCTGATGGGCTGGCCCTTATTTTCAGCTATTTTTTAACACCCATTATCCTATAAGGTCAGGAAGCAGAATCTGTTTCATACTTGTTTACCATAGTCACTAGAAAAGAGATGTTAAATGACGAGAGTTCAGAAACAGCTGAGAGTAAGGATTAAAACCTAGGAGTAGCCATATTAAACAGAGCACTCTATTTTATTATTTAATTCTCAAAAGGCATTAAAGCAGACAACACAGAGGTAAAGCAAGCATCTTACAAGACAAGAGAAAAGAATAATCTAAAATAGAATAAAAAAGGAGAAGTTTCAAAGGTTTCACCATAGCATGCACTGCCGCTACTCAATTTTAGGGCTGTAGTGGGCATAGCCCTGCAGACCTCTTGCTACAGAAAAAGGACTCGGTGCATTCCTTCCAACCTAACAACATGTTGGACATAGAGCACAGTTGCCTCCTTACCCATGGTGTCCTTGGACCACTCTTCTTCTTGTATCCAGGGGCAGTGCGCTATTTTTGTAGCAGCATCCTGATCACAACTCTAGGGGACTGGGCACCCCCAGTGTCACTGTTATGTTTTTTTTTGGGGAGGTGGGGTGATGGGTGCTAGGGGAGGTTCAGGTGGGGTGGATATCTATAATTTAAAACATAAAGAGTGGTCACAGCACACTCTGCTTGTCAACATGGCCGCCACAGTCTACTGTGCATTTAGGTTACTAGCGATGCGCAGGTGGATTGTGGTGGCCATGTTGGGTATGGCAGTGTGCCGTGGACTGACAATTTTTTTGTCTTTTAAATTACAGATATCCCCACCCAAACCTCCTTTCAGCAATCACCCCTGAAGCATAACAGGATACTGAGGGTGCCCAATCCCCCAGTGTCATGATCATGTTTTGTACTCCATATATATATTTTATATATAGTTACTGCAAAAAGCTCTGTTACTGCATCAGTTATGGTTAACAAAACAGCAACAAAAGTTTGGAAATGTGCTGTTAGGGTTCAAAACCCTAACTCCACATTCCCCCCTCTACCACCACCACCACACACACATGCATGATACATGCAAGATTGTAAGACACTATACCACTCCGTCACATCTGTAACCACAATAATCACAGCACTGTACTTATTTTTCGTAACACTATGTAATGAAAAACCAAATATAGGATCATCGACTCTATACTGCCAGCACAGTATGATGACACATTATTGCCGGCATATGTTCTTCATACAATGAGACTAAGTACACATTTTCAGAATATTGACTTTTATGTATCACTATTCAACAATTGGGTTGTTGCAGGTATCGCTGCTACCACATGGGCATGTGGTAGCAGGAAAGATAGAAATGATACATAGTACTTTGAAGATACTGCTCAGGTATGAAACTGGCACCATCACATAATGTTATACCATTGGGTTACCTGGAAATTCTCATTAGCAGCATGTTACTGTTAGCTCTGGATGTTGCAACTGTTGATTTCACATGTAACTTATAAACATAGAAACATAGACTTTGACGGCAGATAAGGACCGCTAGGCCCATCTAGTCTGCCCATTTCCCTACCTACAGGATAGGCCGCAGATCCTAGTTAACCAACAGCCTATTTCTTCCTACCCCCCACAAGAATTGCCTTATGTCTGTCCCATGCATTCTTGAATTCTCCCACAGTTTTAGACCCCACAACCTCCTCAGGAAGGATGTTCCATGCATCCACTACCCTCTCTGTGAAATAATACTTCCTCACATTGCCCCTAAACCGCCCTCCTTCTATCTTTAAATTGTGTCACCTTGTTCTTGCAAGTCTCCTTTCCTGAAAGATGCTACCCTCTTGGACTTTGCTGATTCCACTGAGGTACTTAAAAGTTTCTATCATGTCCCACCTCTCCCTTCTTTCCTCAAGGGTATACATATTAAGCTCCTTTAGTCTCTCTCCTATATGGCTTCTCTTGCAGACCCTGCACCATTTTAGTTGCCCTCCTCTGGACTGCCTCTATCCTGTCTATGTCCTTGCAGAGATGGGGTCTCCAGAACTGGACACAGTATCCAGATGGGGTCTTACCAACTGTCTGTACAGAGGATAACAACTTCCTGTTTTCTGCTGCTGATGCCTCTCCTGTGCATCCCAGTATACCCCAGCCCTCCCTATTGCCTTCTCACATTGCTTGCTAACCTTAAGGTCATCTGATATGATTACCCCAGGTCCCTTTCCATTTTGTTGTTACTACCTCCCCACCCATTGTGTATTCTTCCCTGGGTTCTTGTTTCCAGGTGCATTATTTTGCACTTCTTTGCATTGAATCTTAGCTGCCATACTTCTGACCATTCCTCCAACCTTGCCAAGTCCCTTTTCATCCTTTCCACGCCTCCTTGTGATCAACCATGTTGCAGATCTTTGTGTCATCTGCAAAAGGCATACTTTTCCTTCCAGTCCCTCTGCAATGTCACTGATGAAGACATTAAAAGGACTGGACCCAATACTAAACTCCCATGGTACCCCACTAGTAACCCCCTTTCTTCAGAGTGGACTCCATTTACAATTACCTTCTGTGTCCTGTTGTCCAGCCAATGTTTTACCTAGGCTACCACCCTGGGACCCACTCCCAGGCTGGTTAATTTGACTATTAATCTTTTGTGTGGGACTGTGTCAAATGCCTTGCTAAAGTCTAGGTAGGCCATGTCCACAGCCCCTCCTGGTCTACTACTTTGGTCACCCCAGTCAAAAGAAATCTATTAGATCTGTCTGACATGACCTTCCTGCTGTGAACCCATGCTGCCTTGGGTCCCAGTCCCCACTGGCCTCTAGGTACTCAACTATTCTTTCCTTCAGAAGTGACTCCATCACTTTCCCTACCACAGAGGTCAGACTGACAGGTCTGTAGTTTCCTGCCTCTGTCTTGGTCCCACTTTTGTGAAGGGGAATCACATCTGCCTTCCTCCAGTCCTCGGGTACCACACCATCCTCCCATGATTAAAAAGAGTAGCCAGTGGTTTCACTAGTTCCTCCCTTAATTCTTTTAGAATTCTGGGGTGAATGCCATCAGGACCCATTGCTTTGTCCACCTTCAGTTTTAGGAGTTCTTGCAGAACCCTTTCTTCTGTGAAAGGACTGGGATCGACCCCCCTATCAAGAGTGCTTCTGTTAATTGGATTAGGCACTTCCCCCTCCTGTTTTGTGAATACTGAGCAGAAATACTAGTTCAGTATTCTTGCTTTTTCACTGTCCATCTCTGCCCACCCACCGTTCATTCTATTCAGCCTCACTATCTCTCCCTTTGTCTTTCTATGCTCGCTGATGTACCTATAAAAGGCTTTATCCCCCTTCTTAACTGAGTTGGCTATCTTTTCCTCAGTTTGGACCTTTGCTATTCTGACCTCCCCCCCTGCTTCCTTCTGCCTTAACTGGTACAGCTCTCTGTCCTGCTCCTTCTGTGTTTCCCTATACTTCCAGAATGCTATCTTTTTCTTCCTGACTTTCACAGCCACCTCTTTTGAGAACCATAGTGGCTTTTTATTTCATTTTGATTTGTTTATTTGCTTCACACAAAGGCTCGTTGCCTCCGTGATGGCAGTTTTGATAATTCCCCATTGTTGCTCCACACCTCCTTCTAGCCTGTTTGCTAGAGCTTTTCTGAGGCAGTCTCCCATCTTGCCAAAGTCAGCCCTCCTAAAGTCCAGTACCCTCACTTTTGTATGGCTTGACTCTTTAGCTGAGTTTAATGTGAACCACACTGTTTGATGGTCACTTGTCCCCAGATGGCAACCCACTTCTAGATCTGAGATCCTCTCACTGCCCCCGTTTGAGAGTATGAGGTCTAAGATTGCTCCCTCATGAGTGGGTTCCGAAACTAGCTGTCTAATTTCTGCCACCTGTAGGGCATCAAGAATGGCCCCTGCTTTGGATGTATTGCAGCAAATGTGCTCCAGTTAACATCTGGCATATTCAGGTCTCCCATCAACAGTATCTCCTTTCTCTGCCATTCTAAGAATGCCTTCTATCATATCCTTGTCAATTCCTTCCCCTGACATGGGGTCTGTACACACCCCTGTGTGGATTGTGGTGCCCTTCCAGTCTCCAAGGTGACCCACAGTGCCTCCTCTCCTCCCTGTTTACTCTTTTGTTCAGTTGCTTTTATCCCTTACTTTATATGAGAGCTACTCCTCCCTCTCTCCCTGCCTGTCTCTCCTGTAGGTTATGTACCCTGGTATGTTAACATCCCAGTCATGGTTCTCTGTGTACCATGTTTCTGTGACTGCTACGATATCTCAGGCATCCCTCTTCCATCAAGGCCACCAGCTCAGGGAGCTTGTTGCCCAGACTATGAGGCATTGGTACTCATTACCCTCCATTTCTAATGGCCTTCCCTTTTGCCCCATCCTGTCCTTCTTGCTTTTGTCACCATCTCCATTTACCCTGCCTTCTCCTATTGACACCTCTATGTTGGTGTTTGCTGCACTTACTACCGTGATTATTTGGGGGCTAGGATTTTCCTGCTCCTTTCCAGTGCCTCCCCTTGGCTAGTTTAAAAGCTTGCACAATGAAGCATTTAAACCTATCACCTAGGATCCTGGTTCCCTCCCGGACAGATGCAGCCCATCATGCCAGTATAGGCTTGCATCACTCCAGGTATCCCCAGTCCCCAATGAAGCTCATCCCTGAGCTCCACACCAGTTTTTCAACCACTGATTGAATCCCATGGTGCGGAACACCCAGCCTTCCTATGCCATAGATGGTAGCACCTCCGAGAAGGTTACTGCATGCTACTTGACTAAGGCCCCTCCCCAATTCCACAAACTCTTCCTGCACTTCTCTAATCCCTTTCTTAGCCAGGTCATTTGTCCCTAGGTGGACAATGACATCCAGCTCTCTCCCCAGGGCAGCTGTTCCAGCAATCCCAAGGATTCGCTCCCTGTCCCTCCAAGCCATGGCGTCAGGCAGACACCTTACCTCCCTCTCCCCTTCCTCCCCTAGTTCTACCTTCCTAACAATGGAGTCCCCACCAGGAGTTGTTTTCTTCGCCTGCAGGATCCCCTGCCACCCTCCTGTGGGTCTCCTTTGTGGAGGTTCCCAGCATCCTCCTTGGTCTCCACTGTGGGTGCCTCCATAGAGGAACCACACTTTGCCAGAATGGCATAGGAACTGTGGAGAGGTACAACTGGAGGGATGTGCCTCTGTTCCACCACCTCACCCTCCCTGAGCCCACTGTGGTTCAACCGCCCCTTTCTTGGCAACCTCTGAGGCAACGCATTGGCACTGGTGGTCCCTGGATGGAAGAGGAGGTCCCACAAATCCTGGCCAACTCAGCCTGGAGATGAGCAACCTCCTCCCTCAGCCCAGAGAGGTGCCTACAGATGGGACAACACTGCATCCTCCAGAACATCTCCCGGAAGACTGCTGCTCCACAGCCACTGTACTGTACCACTCCAATCATGTCTTATTTCTGGCCCTTAACTGTTTGCAATCCTTACACTAATAATTACTTTTATTATTACCACCATTTGTTATTAGGACTGACTCACTCTATCAGGAAAAAAATGCAAACATCCAGAGACTGTTGGTAGGCTTATACTAACTCTCATTTCCAAAAAACTATCTGTGGATAACATACTGTGTGTTACATCACTTCTTCACTACTGAAATATTGGCATCTCCTTAAATCTTGTTATTGCTGTTTGTAACACAAAAATGCTTACTGTGGGGCATCACCCATAGTTGCCCAGCAAGCATGTCTACCCCCAAGGCACTATGATGGCAGCAGAACTCATACAGTTGGTGACCCATGATGATGGATGTCTTATGTACATTTAGAGAGTTGCATTACTTCTATTACCTGATGCTGGTTGGTCTTTGGACTGGTTGTGTTGTTTTGGCCCTTCCACTGGCAAGGCATATGTGTGTGTGTGTGGGGGAGAGTGGGTGATGGGGATATGGAGTTGGGTTTTGAACCCTAACAGCACATTTCCAAACTTTTGTCGCTGTACTATTTACCCTAACTGATGCATTAATGGACTTTTTTTGCAATGAATTTCCCTTCTTTTTGAGAAAGCATATCAATGAACTCCTTAAAGGGAACAAAAAAAACTACCCCCAGCCCAATCATGGCTAATGGGCAATTAATTGAAGAGGGATCACTCATCACAGAGGCACTAAATAGCTACTTCATGAACCTGGATGTATATCAGACTGGATCCCCTACAACAGGAGTGAGTCCTGATGCACAGCACCCCCAGACTTAGACCACCCTTTGTTTCACTTGAGGATGGTTAGGGTAAAGGAGGTTTTGAACATCCTTAAATCCTTGCACTCGAGAGGATCAGGGGGCCCTGACGGGATCCAGACTAGAATCCTCAAGGATGGAGCCCCACCACTAGCTAAGCTCCTTACCTGGCTGATAAACCGGTCTATTATGGAGGGGTCTGTGCCTGAGCTTTGGAAGCAGGCTCTCATGATTCCCATACACAAGGGAGGGTCAACAGAGCCCATAGGGAACTACAGGCCTATCTCCTTGCTGCGTGCTATTACTAAAGTACAGGAGAAGCTAGTCTACTCCCAAGTCTGAGAATACCTGGAAACCCACTGGGTAATCTTTCAGCCACAGCATGGCTTTAGAGCCAAGCTTGGGACAGATACTGTACTAACCAAATTCTCGGCTGAAGTACTGAGCAATAGTGACTCAGGGGCCAGTACAGGTGCGGTCTTTATAGACCTCTCCAAAGCGGTCGACTTGGTAAACCACAAACTCCTACTACAAGAAATGTGCTCACTTGGCCTTGACACCCATGCACTGGGATGGTTCGAGAGCTATCTCTCTGAAAGTACCCAGAGGGTCAAGTGGAAGGACAATGTCTCCAACCTAGCACCACTCAAAGAAGGGGTACCACAAGGGTCAATACTCGGCCCCCTTCTTTTCACACTTTTTATAAATGAGCTGCACACACACTGCAGGAGTAGCAGTGCTATCCAGTATGCGGGTGATGTGGTCATTTACAGAGCCTCACATAACCTAACAGAGCTGTAGACAGCCCTCCAAGAGGACATCCTTCAGATGGAGGACTGGCTCACTCTGAACAAAATGGTTTTAAACACCAACAAAATGAAGGTGATGCTGTTTGGGCCCAGATCCTTAGGTCCTGAGAGGTCACTGCTCCTACACCTTCAGTCCGGGGGGGGGGTATAAAAACTTGAGGTGGTCACCTCCACCAAATAACTTGGACTTACCTTGGACCAAGGTTTCACACTAAAAAAATCATGTGGACCAAATCAGCAAAGCTATCCAAGGGAAACTCGGAATCCTCTACAGACTAAAGGACCAGTTTATCCCCTAAGCTAGGGCAGCCATTGTGGCTAGCGTACTTCTCCCAAAGCTCACCTACACATCCCCGGTACTCCAGGGTGTGGCCAAGATGGAGCTATGCAAGCTGCAGACTTTCTACAACAAGATAGTCTGCTTTGCCACACTGTCACAGCTGAGGATTCACCACTGTGAGGCCCAAGCAAGGCTCAGGTGCCCATCTCTGGAAGCTCGCCTCATCTACCCAACCCTCTGCCTTACTTTTAAGCTAATGGGTCCCACACCTCCCTCTAGCCTTAATGGTCTCATTAGCATTAAACTTAGCCCTCGGAATCTACTCACCTCAGGCCAAACCCTCCTTGTGGTTCCCAGGACAAGGACTAAAGCCGGGTCCATGTCTTTCGTGTATACCGCCCCTTCCAATTGGAACAACCTCCCCATGGAGGTATGGGAGGCAGAGTCTATCACCTGCTTCCAGTCAAAGCTTAAGGCACACTTGCTCGATAGGAGCATATGCCTTTGTTACAGGACCTGACCATTTAAAGCCATCCCGGTAGGTCAACGCACCTGCTACAAGGATGGGGAGCACTTATGTGTCTACATATCCCCTTTCCTTTATGCCCATAAGGAAGGTACCATATGACCCCAGCAACTGCCTTGCCTTTACTTTGAGCACACTCAATCTTAACATGTACCTGATATGCAAAATGTTTCTAGATGTGTAACTCCTATGTCCTAACTGCCTGTATGTCTTCCACAACTTACCACTTGTAAACTTATGAAGTCTTTTATGACATATAACATTATATTCATCTGAGTGTACTGATTTGTTACCTGTAAGAAATTGTTACTCCCGGGTGGCCCCTGAAAAAGGGACCTCCGGGGCCCAGCTGGCCTACCAGATCATCAAAATTCAATAAATAAATAAAGTGTAATGTAAGTGGTATGTGTTATTGGGAGCGTGGTTCCTCCGGGCCCTATGCTTTCTTCACATTGTCCATTTGTTTGCATAATCGTATGCGTATATGGGAGCATGGGCCCTTCAGGCCCTGTCTTCCCATTTATACATAACTGCAGAGCCATACAGCAGCCCTATAGGGCAAGGAATCCTTGTAACACTAATCTGCTAATATCTCAGCAATCGTAGCAGGTAGGAACAAAATTCCAGTGCTATTGTAATCATGACAGCAAGTATTTTACACATAAATTGACCAAATCCGTATCTCGCATCATTTCTGAGATACGGGCACCGAAAGGCACTGAAAAGGCACCCTTGGAACATATTTTTTGCCAATATCTCTGTAGCCATAGTAAGTAAGAAAAAAATGTCACTGCAGGTGTCTTCTATGATGTCCAGATTTGTTTGGGCTGAACTAAGCTGTCAGTAACAAAAGCTCCATATCTAGCTTTGTTTTCAAGATACGGGCATCGAAAGACATCACAGACGCTGTAGTGTTATCCTGCAGGAAATTTCTCAGATTTAGAATGCTGCAACTTTGGGCCCATTGAATGTTTTAGCACCAAACCACCAAAATGCACATCTGTGGGTACAGGGCTTCCCACCATATGAATTTCAGCTCAAAAGACCCAACCATTTTGTTGCAGGAGGATGGCAAAGATTTGTAGTTTTTTTGGCAAAATACTTTCGCAAATGCGAAAATTTCGTAAAAAATGGCATGAAACTTTCACATTTGTGAAACTTTCGCAAATGCTTTTGCAAAAGTATCTTTTCCCTGATGTTTTAAAAAGGCATTTCTGGGGGGGGGGTTTACCCCCCAAAAAAGATATGACTGGCATCCTCAGGACCCAACTAGGTAAACCCAACAGTCAGTGTTTACCTAGAGGGTCCCAAATTTAAATGCCAGGCATTTTTCTCTCTCACTAATTGAAAAGAAGATGGCTGAATCATGAAAGTAAAAAGGCCATTTGCAAAATTTAAAGTGCATTTGTGAAACTTTCGTGATGCACATATATTTTTATCCCATTAACTATAATGGGAAATTGTTTTTTTAACTAACTTTTGAACTGTTTAATATTTTTACACCAAATCTTCGAAAGGTACATTGGTGTCCCAGACGGCAACTTCCCGGAAGATTTTGGGCTGAACAGACAAATCATGTGGGCTGTGGGTGCGAGCAAAGAAACGCACAAAAAGTCAATTTTTTTTGCAGTTTTTAGCATTCTGTAGCTCCGCAACTGTACATACGACCATGACGCAACTTGCCAGATCCAGAGACCTTTGATACCAGACTGCACATGCAAAACTTCAGGCAAATCTGTCATACAGTGGCAAAGTTATTAAAGTGCAAAATTTGAGGTTTAACACTAAAGTGCTTATTCAACCCTAACTATACTGGCACTACTGCGTCAATATAATATATATATATTATCCTCCCACCTGACTCTCCCTCTCAGCACAATCCACCCCCCCCCCCAAAAAAATATTAGAATAACATTGGGGATGCCCAATCCCCAATGTCTGCATAAGTGCTCATCTTGTATTTTTTTTAAATATTTCCACCCGACCCTCCCTCTAAATGACCACCCCCAGAAACATAAGAGTGAAACTGGGGGTGCCCATTCCACAGTATCATGATCCAGAGTCTTGTTTTATTTTTTAAAACCCTGTAAAATAAAAATGTCCATTTATGTTTTTGTGGCCATTTTGTCCCCCCTACCCGACCCTCCATTCAGTACCTACCACCCTGCACCCTTCAAGCCCTTACCCATGGGGAGTCCAATGCTGTAATCATCTCTGGACCGCAGGCATCTCTTCACTCTTCAACGCTGGACCATGAACTGAGGAAATCAAGTATGCGGATCAATGTATTTTAATGGGGTTTTGAACTTAGTAGCATAACTTGGCCATTTTCAATATTTTTGCCCCAAATTTTCAACATACCTTCTTTGGGACCCCACCTCATGAACAATGTTAGTGATGTTAGGTAAATCTGTCCCGAAAGGTGATTTCATGGTTGCTGCATGAAATCACATTTACGGCAGGAGTTGAAATTTTTCTCTACTATTGTTCATGAGGTGGGGTCATAAGATAGCTATGTTGAAAATTTTACTGTAAAAATATTAAAAAACAACAAAGTTATGAGCCTACATTTAATTTTGCAAATGCAGGCTTGTAATTTTGGTAATTTTCAATATTTTTACCCCAGATTTACAACATAACCATACCTTTGCAGTACCTCATGGATGTGACAGCTGTCATTTTTCAAATCCTGGCCTAAATTTTATTTTACATCCCAAAAGGTGATTTCATGAAATTTTCTCTTCCATTGTTCATGAGGTGGGGTCATAAGAAGGCTATGTTCTAAATGTGGTGTAAAAATATCTACAACCTAAAACATTATGAGGCTATGTTGAATTTTACAAACTCAGGTTTGTAACTTTGGTAATTTTTAATATATTTACCCCAAATTTACAACATAGCCATATATTTACAGCATCTCATGAACGTGACAGCTGTCATTTTTCATCTCCTACTCAAAATGTGTTTTTGCATCCTGAAAGTTGATTTCACAGTCCCTGCATGAAATTACCTTTCAGGCAGCAGTTGAACATTTGCTCTGCCCTTATTCACAAAGTAGGGTCATAACAAAGCTATGTTAAAAATGTGGTGCACAAATATTACAAAACAACAGATTTATGGACTTATGTTACATTTTGCTAATACAGGCTCATAACTTTGATAATTTTCAATATTTTTACCCCAAACTCCTCAGCTGCAGCCCTATCAGCTCTAGCCAGAGTTTGTTTTTAGTAGCAGTTTTAAAAGTTAGGACATTCTCATTACTTATCCTTGATATGAATGGCTGCCTCATGAAATTAAGTTAAATCCCAGAATTTCTGCTTTTGAAAACAAAGGCCCAGATATTCAAAAGGGTTGCGCTTGCGCAAGTCCTACATTGTGCCATTCTGCGATATTCAGCAGGAGGCAGTTGCGCCACTGAAAACAGGTTGAGCAACAGCGCAATGCAAATGAATGCATGCTCAACAGGAGGGGGAGGATCCATGCATAAACTGCGCAACCCGATATTCAGTCGGATTGTGCAGAGTTGTGCATGCGCAATCCCCAACCTGTGCCTGCACAACTTTGAGCCAAAAAAGGATCAAGTTGAGGGCCACCCACAGGTGAGCTGCTGTATTGCAGGGTGCAACACAGCAGCTGCCACCCATGGCTGGCCCCCAACTCAGTCCCTGTGCCCCCCCACCAGCCCGATCGTGGGCAGTATGTATCCAGACACCCCCCCAAACATCTCCTGATGCCCGATCGCGGGCAGTATGTATCAAGACACCTCCCCAAACAGCTCACAATGCCTGATCACGGCAGTATGTGAGATAAACTCCCCACAATCTCCCAATGCCCGATCGTGGGCGGTATGTATCAGACACCTCCCCCAAACAGCTCACAATGCCCGATCACGGGCAGTATTATCGAATACCTCCCCAAACAGCTCCGATGCCCGATCGTCGGGCAGAGCATTGAAACAACCCCCGGTGCCTTATCGTGGGCAGAATGTAAAGCCTCCCAACCCGAATATCTCCCTGGTGGTCAGTGGACGTAATGCCCGATCGTGGGCAGAATGTCAAGTTACAACCCCAAACATCTCCCTGATGTCTAGTGTCCCCACCCACCCACCCTCAAGCCCCTCCACCCGCTCCCCGGCGGCGGCAGCATCCACCCGCCTGCCCGCCCGCATGCCATTACTGTCCAGTAGGGCTGCGCCCATTGGTGCAGATCTAGAGCCAATGGGCATGCAGCCCATACCTTACATGACAGTCCAGATTTGTGAATGATCATTCACAAATCTGACTGTCATGTACGGTATGGGCTGCACGCCCATTGGCTCTAGCTCTGCACCAATGGGCGTGCAGCCCTACTGGACAGTCAGTCGGTGGGTGGTGGTGGCAGGCGGTGGATGTTGCCCCGCCGGCTGCCGGGGAGCGGGTGGAGGGGCTTCGTGGTGGGTGGGGTGGGGGACACTAGACACCGGGAGATGTTTGGGTGGGTTGTAATCTTGACATTCTGCCCGCGATCGGGCATTACGGGTCCACTGGACCACCAGGGAGATATTCGGGTTGGGGAGGGGGCTTTACATTCTGCCCGCGATCGGGCACTTGGGGTTGTTTCATGTTCTTCCCATGATCGGGCATCAGAGCTGTTTGGGGAGTGTATTCATACATATTGCCCGCGATCGGGCATCGGAGATTGTGGGGGAGTGTATTCATACATACTGCCCCACGATCGGGCATCGGAGATTGTGGGGGAGTGTATTCATACATACTGCCCACGATCGGGCATCGGAGATTGTGGGGGAGTGTATTCATATATACTGCCCGCGATCGGGCATCGGAGATTGTGGGGAGGTATTCATACATACTGCCCGCGATCGGGCATCGGAGATTGTGGGGAGTGTATTCATACATACTGCCGTGATCGGGCATCGGGAGATTGTGGGGAGTGTATTCATACATACTGCCCGCGATCGGGCTGCAGGGTGATCGGTCCCTCGACGGCTGCTGCCTGGCAGGGTGGCCAGGCGAAGTCCTCGGGATCGGCACACCCACATAAAGATTAGCAAATGGGGTTACAACAGATGCAAATGGCCCCCTTGTGCCTTGCATGAATTATGGCCCCATTTGCATGTCACCTTTTGAATATCGGAAATTTAGCGATGGCGCAATGGTACTAGCGCCACCGCAAGTTTAATGCTCAACTCTGACAACTTGCGGTGGTGCAAGTTCCACTGCACCATGCACAGTGGCTGTGGCTGGGGGGTGATATTCAAAGGAGTTGCTCAATAGTGCAACTCCTTAGAATATCACCCCGGCCACACCCCTGCGCAACTATTTTGAGCAGCGCAAGGGCTTGCGCCTCAGAATGGCGCAGTTTGAATATCCGGGCCAAAGAGTTTTTATTAGAACCGTCTTCTTGCACCTGCTGATATTGTTGTTGCTGATATTGTTTGCATCTTGCACGAATGTATGATTGTGGTTATCTATGTATTCTGTGTTTTGTAAGCTGTAATCTAATTGGTCTATTGTGAAAACAAACATTACTGCTCATATGCCTACCAGCGTAAAACAAATAAATGAAATGAAATGATATTTTGAGTCACTGATATTTTGTATGAGGCGCTGGGGTAAACTGAATGTAAATAATTCCAGCTGAATAAACAGAGCCATTTATTTAATAGAATGTCTTATTACTTCAGGTGTATAGAGCAAAGCACTGTAAGGAACTGTTTCAATGGGGAGGCATGATTCTTTTTCCATAAAGTAGGGGAGGCCTGAGATTTTTTTTCACTATACAGAGGGAGGCTCCCTATGATGACATTTGAGAACTAATACACTATGAGGCTAAATCAAAATCTGACTGCACAAAAAACACTAAGTCCTATGGTTTTCTGAGCTTGTAGCTCAATGGTGTTATGCTTTGCCCACATTTTAAAGGCCTGAGTCCTGCATTGTTGCACATTTTGATTTCTGAGTGCCACTGCCCCACATTTTGATTGTCAGTTTCCCTCACTTCGGTGACAATTAGAGGAATGGATAAGTCATCCGACTGAATTCCTGCATTCCTGCTCTAATGAAATAAATACAGTAAATATATATATAATAATGGTGCGGTAGTGCCACTATATTTAGGGTTGAGCAGGGGTTTCTATGTTAATCCTCAAATTTGGCACTTTAATATCTTCACAGCCATTCAATGGATTTACACAAAATTGTGCATGCCTGGTCTCATGGCGGTAGAGCTCTTGATGTTCCAAGTTTTGTTCTGGTTGGATGTCCGGATTCTGAGATCCGGATAGCACAAAAATGTAAAAGAATCACTGCTTTTTGCTGTTTTTTTGTCACCGCCTAGCACCCAAAAAGGTTTGGAATCTTGGTATGAAATTTTCAGGGTAGAAAGCACTTCACCCACATTAGTTTCCTTTGCTGGTTTGGTGAAAAAAATATTAATTCTTTCCAAAGTTTTCAATTTAAACATTTGGGGTTCTGGGAATGCTCACTAAGCACTTAAAAATAGCTGTATGAAATTATCATATGATGATGAAAGTTTCATATGAAAATTTTCATTTATACAAAAATTTTATAAGAACATTTTTGTTCATACGAAAATTTTTGTATCATATTTTCATTTATCTGAAAGTTTTTTTTAATATCTTCACAACTGGTCTATGGAATTGCACAAAATTTTACATGCGTGGTCTTGTCCAGTAGATCTCTTGACATGCTAAATTTCCGTCTAGTTAGATGTGCAGATTCTGAGATCAGGATAACAAAAAATATGAAAACAATCCTTGTTTCTCTTGCAGTTTTTTGTCATCACCTTGTGCCCAGAGGGTTTAGAATTTTGGTCTGAAATTTTCATGGTAGAAAGTGCTTGACCCACATTAGCTTCTTTGTTGGTTTGGTAAAAAAATATTAATTATTTCCAAAGTTATTAAATTAAAAAAAATGGGCTCTGAGAATGCTCACTAAGCACTTAAAAATAACTGAATGAAATTATTGTATGGTGATGAAGGTTTCATGTGAACATTTTCATCCATACAAAAATTTCGTAAGAACATTTTTGTTCGTATGAAAATTTTCATATGATATTTTCATTCATCTAACATTTTTTGTAATATCTTCACAGCTGTTTTATGGATTTGCACATTTTGCATTGTGTGGTCTCATGGGGTAGGTCTCTTGACATGCCAAATTTCCTTCCAGTTGGATGTGCAAATTCTGAGATCTGAATAGCTAAAAGTATAAAAAAAAATCATCACTATTTCTTTTGCAGTTTTTTGTCATCATCTTGTACCCAGAGAATGTGGAATTTTGGCCTGAAATTTTCAGGGTAGAAAGGGCTTGTCCCACAGATGTGCCATTTACTGGTTTGGTGAAAAAATATTAATCCATTCCAAAGTTATTTTTAAACATTTCGGCTCAGTAAGCACTTCAAAATAGCTGCATGAAATGATTATATGGGGATGAAAATTTCATATGAAAATTGTCATATGAAATTTTGTTCATAAAAGAATTTAAGGATACGATTACACTATCTTAAAAAGTATGGATGGATGGGAGCCCAGAGCCCTCTGGGACTTGTGCTCCATCAGGCAAACAAGGATACGATTATACTATCTCAAAAAGTAAGGGAATTATTTGAAAAAAAACTGCATTAATGCAACATTTAGGGTTCAAGCTAAAGCAAAAAAGTAGTGAAATGTAGTTTTAGGAATTCCAACCCTAAAACCCTACTCTCACACCTAAAACAAAACAAGGGTGCAGTTTCCCTTGGGGTTGTCAGTCATAAAGCTCACCCCATTCTATATACTCCAGAAACATACACACCTAATGGGGTGAGCTTTAGGGTTGACAACCCCAAGGAAGACTGCACCACTGATTTGTTTTAGCTGTGGGGGATGGGGTTTTAGGTTTGGAAACCCAAAAACCACATTTCCCTACTTTTTTGCTTTAGCCAGAATCTTAAATGTTGCATTAGTTCAGTTTTTTACAAAGAAGATAGATAGACAGATAGATCGGGAGATAGATAGGCTTCTAGTTTTCAGGGGTACACATTATTACTGCCTGTGCCCACAGTAATATAATGGTAACTGTCACCCACCCAGCAGATAAGTGGCCAAGCACTAGCTGGAACAACAGATAGGAGGACACAGTGAGAAGCAGGGCCCTATTGTGTGTCTATCTCTGTTGCATGTCTATTAGGAAGCAGAGTAACATTGAGGGCAAGAAGGACAACGGTGTTTACCGAAGGATGCCCTGTGCCACTGGACACCTTCAGTAAACCCCACACTACATCCCACTCTCACTCTCACTCTGACTTCTGGTAGTCCTGAGATCAGCCCACCTCTTTCTCATATTCTTCTTCAGCATATGCTTTACAGGTTGTGCTATTTAGTTAGAAACATTTTTATTTATTAAAATATTTCACAAGGAAAATGCTGATTCAGAAGTAGCATCTTGTTTACAACAGTGTCTTGGGAAGGAGTAGCAGCAAACAACATTTATATTATACAAGTCCATAAGCAATTAGTGGTGCTCGGATAACACCAAATCTGATCTAATGAGGATTTGCCGAATTGTCAGGAAATCAATCTGAGCTCCAGTCTGAAATCTGATCTGAGGTTAGATCTAATTTTGCATCCTAGATATCAAAACTATGCCTGGCTATCTAGCACAATGGTATCCTCCAGAATGTAAGAAACAAATAGTCCCAGGCATCCAGTGGTACCCCTCCACTCCATTTAGTCCATGTTCTGTCAATGTTTTCCTTGACATTCAGTGGCATCCCCTTTTCACCCTATGCCACATTTGTAAATTTAGCCCCTGGCATCCGGTGGCACCCCATACCTCATTGCCCCTATTTTTTGTTTTTACTCTTCCCCTACAGCCCCTGGCCTGCCACACTTTCTGGCTGCTCATCGTCCCATTCTTCCTGCCAGTTTCCCCTCTTTGCTGCCACTTCTTGCCAGTTTCCCTCTTTGCTGCCACTTCCTGCCAGTTTCCCTCTTTGCTGCCACTTCCTGCCAACTAGCTCTCTAGGCTATCCCAGAGTCCTCAGATGGTCCAGCTTATCCCTGCCCGGGATACCCTCAATGGGGGTAGAGGAGGGGAGTAGCATTCCTGGTGGGTTCTCCAAGGTGTCCAGAGCTGGGAGGCAGGAGCAGTGCATGAGGAGGACTGTGGCATGGTGGGACTAGGCAGCCACCATCTTGCTGGCAGAGATGGGCACTGCTCTGTATTTTCTAGGCCCCTCCCTATACCCCAGTGGTATGCACTGTTGCAACACCCTGGATATAAGGCCAGCTGATGTGTGGTCTGGCAAGACTCACACACCATCAGGTGTCACTTTCCAATTGTTCTGCACAGCACCCACCCTGGAAGAAGAGCATCCACGTGGATACTCTATCACCCTCCTTGCCGACCTCTCCTCCTGATGCCCAGGGCTTGTGGCTCAAACCCAGGTTGCCAGCATGCTAGCAGGTCCCTCACTGCTCAGCCCCATGGAGCCCTCTCCATTCTCTCTGTTTAAATACAGTCCCTGGTGTGCATTGCATCCCTTTCACCATATCACATGTAAAATGGCAGTCCCTATCCCCTGTTCTGCCCCCCCAATGGCAACCAGCACACTCTTCCTCACTTCCTTCGTTAGCTGCCGTCTAACCCAGCTTATTACAAAAACACATGTTGCTCATTGCTCAGCTGTTTCTGTAATGTTCAGTCAGAGTGTCATGCAATCAGCTGTGCTGCATTGTGATAAACTGGGTTAGTCATTGGCCGGCCAAGGAGTTAAGTGGAGAATGTGACAGCCACTGTTGGGATAGGGGTGGAGCAGGAAGTGGAGAAGTGCAATTTTACATGGAATGCGATGAGGGTATGGGTGCCACCAGGAACCTCATTTACATTGGATGAGGTGAGTGGGGTGGGGGTTAGTACTGGATGCCACAGGCTTTTTGTACAGGATGGGGTGGGGAGGGACCACTGCACAAGAGGGACTGTGTTATTTTTTTTCACAGGATAGGGTGTGGGAAGACATGCCAAGTCTCAGATTGGATAGGATCATTTGACTTTGTTCAATCTGAACTGAGATCCAAACGTGGATGGGATCTTGGATTGAAAAGTACAAAATCTGGCTAATCAGAAATCTGAAAAACAGCAGTAAAATCCAATATACCTAATTCTTTGATTCCATCAAGGCAACTCTACAAGGAATTTAATAATCCATACATCACCAGAGATTCTCTGGTTACAGATCTAAAGCCTTGAAACAGCATTCTTTATTCAGGGGGAATGTCACTGCTGTGGATCATGTTGGCTCTAACTTAAAACCTGCTATTGGGCAAGCAGTTTGACGAGGCACATAACATGCCCTCTCACCTCCATTTTTGCCACATACACAATACTAGTACCTGCAACACTCACTGTGATGAAGGTACAACTCTTAACACCCTGGTTCATCAGTTAGGGACAACGCTTTAAAAGAATCAGAAACCAAAAGCTAGAATTGCAGACAACACATCAGGCAATGTGAGTGCAGATGTGTGTGGTGGGGGGGGCTCAGTTCTTTCAGAGCAAACTCTTTCTGTGTAGCAAGAAAAAAAGAGGAATGAAAGAGAAACAATGAAAAACCCCAGCAAGCTAAATCCTGGTGAGCATGGAGATCCCATTTCTGTGGGGGAAGCTTGGACTGTATCTTACTGTAACCCTAGTGTCTGTCAGTGCACTGGTGACTGGAAGCAACTGCAAGAGAAAGCGGGATGGAGATTCAGTGGAGAAAAGTACTTTTTTTTTCAGATAAGTCGCCCTCAGTATTGCACTCCATGATTTCTAGATGACAGCTCAGCAGACAGGCCCAGTCAGACACCGTATAATTGTGTTAACACAGCTTGAGGCATCATCTGTAGCAAGATGATGAGGAAACCTGTCTAAATGAGCTATCAACAGAAACACCCACGTTCTGAATTTTTAGGCTACAACAGAGATAAGAAGCAGACAGGAAATCAAGTGAAAACTAGTGGGTACTGTAGATAATGTTAGCATCAAACACAGGCACACAGATGCAAGTTTCATGTCGGTACTTCCAGTCATATGGCTGATAAAGCAAAACAAGATATAAAAGGTTTTGCTCATGGACTTCATTTAGAATGAATTCCCAGCCCCTGCGATCATCTAAACTGGGACATGGAAGGGGATTTTACTGGGGGGGGTGGAATATTTTAGAACAGGTATGGTAGTGTAAAAGATTATGTACAAATGCTGTACATCATATTCAATGACAACTGCACAAAGGTGAATTAATACATTTACAATGACATAGATCACTGATTGCTTTAATAATGGCGTACACCCTTTAATTCTATTCTGTTCTGTCCACTAGCATGAAGCATTGTTCCTGCCTCTGGCCTTTAAACAGGCAAGTCTAATGGGGCCACCCCTGCCTTGGGCTGATCAGAATGTGACATCTCAGGTCAACATGACCTGAGGCCCTTACAGACAGTTCCATGTGAAAATCGCGAGCGCTTTATAGCGCCGGGCACTATGGCGAGGGAAATATAGTGAGGCGTAATATCGCTACAGTACATCCTAGCGTTATTCATTATCGCTAAACTGTGTTTATGGCAAATGGTTACCTTGCTTGTCCTTGTATGTACTGGTTGCCAGTAGTGTTCTGTTCCCTTTTCCCTTGCTTCCTGTTTACATTACCATCATGCGCAGCACTTGCTCCTCCCACATTGGCAGTTTTAAATGTAGAGGTGCAGAGCCTTGGTTACCTGGAGGAGTGTTGTAATGGAGTGCAGGATTCTGAATGAGAGAATGGAGTTCGAGCAGATTCTAAGTCAGAAAGGTAGGCCGCTTGCTCTGTTTCGGGGGCTATGTGTACAGGAAAGATAAACAGACGCCAGAAAAAACATATATTTATGTACAGCTGTGTATGTGCTTATGACTTCATGCAAAAGCAGCTCATATGTACGAGTTATTACTAAGTTGCAGGAATTGGGATTGACACTGAAACCAACCACTACCATAATGGACTTCAAGAAGTCAACTTGGAAGGCATTCAGCTCTGTCTTTCCAGACAGAGATACGAGGATGTTTTTTCCATTCCGCTCAGGCGGTGTGGCAAAATATTCAAAAAATATCCTGACATACACGAAAAGTATCGTGAGGACCCAGATTTTGCCTTGCACCTTAGAATGCTACTGTCCTTAGCATTTGTGCCAGCAGGTGATGTGGTAGACACCTTTGATGAGATGAGAGAATGGGAGTTCTTTGTAGCTAATGAGGCACTAATAACTCCGCTCTTAGACTACTATGAATCTACACGGGTTGGAAGGCCCAAAGGACATGCTGGTCATCGAACAGCTGCTTTTCAGCAGGAGAAATGGAATTGTTACGAGGCCACCATCAAAGGGTTAGCATGTACCAACAATGCGGCCAAGGGTTGGCATCGCAGGTTCAGCTCCCGCCTTGGTGCTTGTCATCCAAGCATTTGGAAGTTAATTGAATACTTGTGAGAGGAGCAGAGGCTAACCGAGCTAAAGGTCGAGCAGATGGTGTCTGGAGTCAGAGTATGTTCACAAAAAAGGAAGTACAAGGATGTAAATAGCAGAGTTGAAGAAATCGTGGCTCAGTACAAAGAAAGAAGTAGATACGACTATCTGTGTGGATTGGCACATAACTTTCAATTTAAGGTGTGAAAAATGTCCTGAAAATCGAATTTGTTGCTTTCTCAATAAAGTCTGAGTTTTAATGCAGGAATAGCTCGCAATCATTCTGATCGTGTTTTTCTCAAAGTCGGAAGTTGCTATTTTGACACCCTGTGCTGAGCTTTGATTTCTGTCAAACAATCTATTCTGCCTTTATTTCTGACACACTCGCTTCTTTGTACTGAGCCACGCTATTTTGGTACCCTGTTCTGAGCCTTGATTTCTGTCAAACTCTATATTCTGCCTTTATTTCTTGAGTTCAGTCAATTCTGACACACTCGCTATTATGCCTTCAAGCTATTATGCCATCTAACTTGAGCATAGATTTGCTGTTATAGCTGACATACTATTATTTGGACGCCTCTAAACTGACATTCGCTATTCTTCAGTCGCTATAACGCACTCACTATTTTTTCCACGCTATTATCATGGGATACCTTACAGACTTGTATCTGCAAGCAATATTTTACTGATTTCATAGCTTTCATATGCCTAGAACTGGGTAAAGTTTGAATCCCTGATAGATCAGTAAACAAAATGAAAAGCATTCGCTGTGGAAGATGCAGAAAGGAACACAGGTGGCAACAGCCACTTCATGTCGCCCAAGGCCCCTGCCTACCTACCTATGGTGTAACTATGGAAAGAATAACTCTCCTTCAGTTCCCAAACTTGAGCCTGCCTGTTACATAACTTTGTTTAGAAAATAGGTAGGGACATTTTTTGGCCTCTGATTGGCTGAACTCCTTACCAAGGAGTACATTTATGTGTCAATAGAGACTGGGAAGTAAAAAGTCCCTGTGCCAACTGACTGCTTTCCTGACAAAATCAAGTAGCATTTAGCATTTTTCATAACTGAAACCTGCCATTTTTTTTCTCACTTAGCAAGCGAGAGCCCCTCCCCTGACATGGTGCCAAAAGAGTCAGTAATTCCCAGTAGCCAGTCACTCCAGCAACAAGTTGCACAAAAACAAAAGTAAACAAACAAACAAAAAAAAAAAAACTACTTATTTTATTTTTAAAACCCCGGACCTGACTCCACTGCTGCCATCATTCCTGTCCTCTGGCTGCCCACCCACTCTCACTACTACCACAAGGCAGCAGCATGACTCCATCTGTGACAGTGCAACCTAAGAAAGTACTGTTAGTCTCATGACTCAGCAGTACATGTCCTGGACAACCACTCTGATATCCCTCTCCAAGTGCTAGCACAGCACATTGTTTACTTGGTGTGCTACTCAACTCACTACCAATAAAAGTAAAAAAAAGAGCCATTTCAGTACAAATGTTGCAACCTTACTTTAAGTAAAACTGCTGCATGAATCAAAGGATGAAGCAGAAGTCTTTGGACATTTGGCACACTACAAAAACTAAACAGCGCCCTCTACTGCCAATGTCAGCAGTAGAGGGACTACTTTGCAGAAAATATTATTATTCAAATTAACTATCTAAACTTTTTTTATACTAAAATGTTTTCCCCCTAAAATACAGCCCAAATGCCATTTTCTAAGTGCAATAACTCTCTCCAGGGTGGATGTTATGGGCTTTACTGAATCTTCCTGTTGTTATAAGGCCCTCCACCTGGATTGTCAGGCCTCACTGCACCCCCAGGGTGTTGCATTATAGCCCAATACTGCCCACTCTGTGAAATAATATTGCCAGCTTAGAAAGTGGGTAGAGATGTTTCCCAGCTTCTGATTGGCTGAACCGCTTGCCAAGAGGTACATATATGTGCCAATAGAGATTGGGAAATAACAAGTCCCTGTGCCAACTGACTGCTTACCTAACAAAATCAAGCAGCATTGACATTTCTCAAAACTGAAACCTGATATTTTATTTTTTTTTTGCTTAGTAAGCAAGAGCCCGCCCCTAGCTCAGTGCCGACAGAGCCAGTCATCCCCACAACAAGCTGCGTAAAATAAAGGCGAACTCCAGCACTGCCATCACTCCAAACCTACAGCAGCATGCCCGCTCGCAATTCTGCTGGAAGTGGGCAGTGTGGCTCATGCTGCAGCAGTGCAATCTAGGAATGTACCACCAGTCTCACGACTCAGCGGTACATGTCCCGAACAACCACTCTACCATCCCTCTCCAAGAGCTAGCACAGCACACTATTTACTTGGGAGTCTGCTTGACACTACTAATAAACGTAAAAAAAAAATAGAAAAGCTGTTTTAGTACAAATGTTGCAATCTACTTTCAATAAAACTATTGTAGGAATCAAAGGACGAATCAGCAGTCTTTGGACTTTTGGCACAGTACAAAACAAAACAGTGCCCTCTACTGCTGATGCCTGCAGTAGGGGGGCTACTTTGCCAAAAATAGTAACAATTTTTTCTAAATTTTGTTTTCCCTAAAATATAGCCCAGACTCCATTTTCTAAGTGTAATAATACCCCTGGGGTGTGCAGTATGGGCTATCCCAGAGCTTCCAGGGGTTGTAAGGCCCTCTGCCTGTGGTGTCAGACCTCATTACATCCCTGGGGTGGTCCAGTATAGCCCAATACCATCCACCCTATCGGGTACTGTTGGTAGCACAATGACCCTCTCCTTATATTTGGTGGGAGGGACTTATTCACCAAGATGGGCCAGTCGGGGACTGATGCACTGGCATTGTCCCTGAGAAGATAAGCTAGGGGAGGAGTTTGCTAGAGAAGATAAATGAGATCAGAGGGAAAAAAATTAAATACATGAATTCCAATCAGCTTTAAAAAAACAACAGTTTATCCATGCAACTGCACAAATTGAGATTCCGTTTAAACAATTTTGCATTTCTTATAATAATCCTTATATAATTGTTTTCTACTCTAATTTGTATCTTTTGTGTATATTGTTTTATGTCCATTGTACTTTACAAAGCAGGTTTATCCTAACTATATGCACCAGGATAAACATAAAGTTTTATGAATGAATGAATAAGTAGGGTACCCCAGGGTATCATTTAGGGGTTGCATTTGTGACCCCTACATTCTGTTTGTGATCCCTGCTGCTGCCTGGCTGTTGTAGTGTGGCTGCCTGGCTCATTTATTCATTTTGTGTTTTTTCCCCATCAGCCTGCCTGCCTGACTGGTCTATTCCCTGGCCCGCTTCCCCCCAGCTCTCAGTCTGCTGTCAGTCAATCACATAGCTTGTCACATGCTCCACGCCATTGTTCCCCCTCCTGTTTTGGAGTGTGCAGCACTCGTGTTAGCTGCAACCATGAGCCACGCACCAAACATTGCACCGTCATGCCTGTGAGCTGTTTGTGTCATGTAAGGTGAACATGCGGACGGTCAGTGAGGAGGATCAGGAAAAGACTCTCAGGATACCATACACTGATAAAAAATAAACAGTAAAAAATTATTCATGTGCAGACTCAGAGCAGAAAGACTGCGAGTCAGTCAGGACCAAGAGGAGTCGAGAAATAGTGTGGACAGGAGATGGCCGGAGCATGTGGCTGGGCCTGCCACTGCCACAGAAAGCCATCATATGATCATTGACTTCACTTGTTGAGCAAGGGAGGAGGTTGGTAGTGAACCATGCCCCATGCACAGCTATCTAACCTGGGATTGGGTCTAGGTGACAGGAGGGGGACCGGTCAGGTCAGGACAGCTGGGTTGCCAGCAGAGCCGAGGTCAAAGAAAGGCTCAGAGAGAGAGCACATCCATCAAGGAGGAGGAGGGCCATGAAGCAGAGAGACACCATGGAGCCAGTCAGGCCTGTGAGTCCAGCTTTGAACAGCTGAGTGGTGTGATATTTGGTGTTTACACTCATACTCCATCAACTGAGTCTGCAGCAGGCATTGGTCAAGCAGGACTGACTGCAGGCAGGACTATTTATTTAAAGAAAAAACTGGTGATGAATGTTAATGATTTTCAGGAATCAGGTCAGGATCAGAAAGGCAGGCACACTGAGCCAACATAGAAAGGAAGTTTCCAGGTGCAATGGGGGAGAGGGATAAACACAAAAAAGTGCAGGCATCCAGTGTTCCTACCAGGCAAACAAAATTGTGGATTGTGCAATTTCATATATAATAATATTTTAGAGTGAAGTAGAGAGAACAAAGATTACCACGGTACAACATAGGCAACATAGGCAAAAACATGCACATGGGAAGGTATATAGAATATAGAAAACAATATGCATTCTGCTACTCCAATAAATAATTTATATCAACAAAATACAGACTTTCTTTACTCTGGATCAATGGTTACCCTAACTGAATGGTAGTTTGAATAGTAGTCCCATAATTAGCTTGCTAATAAGGATTGTTGACAGAAATTTCCCCACCCCCTCCACCCCCCTACACACATTTTTTCTAATGATACACCATTGGTGAACAACAGGTTGTGAGAATGCTTGAAGATTCAGACTTTAAGGGAGCTGTGCTTAGGGAGGAGGCTCCTTGCATTAAGGTGGAAGATGTTG
Source organism: Neoceratodus forsteri (assembly GCA_016271365.2). Classification (NCBI taxonomy): domain Eukaryota; kingdom Metazoa; phylum Chordata; order Ceratodontiformes; family Ceratodontidae; genus Neoceratodus; species Neoceratodus forsteri. The sequence goes on from JADMNL010000024.1 coordinate 137,669,778, forward strand.
AGGAGGCCTTTGGGGAGAGTAGGAGGAAAGGAATGAGAAGGGGGCCAGAGTTAAATTCAACATCACTAGCAAGAAGGAGGAGAATAAAAAGGAAAAGGAGAATGGTGTGGGATTTATGCCCCCTTGAATGAGTGAGAGGAGGAGGAGGAGGAGGAGGAGGAGGAGGAAAGGGGAGAGTGGAGTGGAGAGACAGGCATTGTCTAGAAATTCAAGGTTGGGGGAGAGATGGAGTCTAGGGTGGATACTGGTGTAAGAATAGGGGTGAGGTGAGAAGATGGTGGGAGACGAGGAGGAAGTAGGGCCAGGGGAAGTTGGAGGTAGCGGAGGGAGTGGAGAATGGGGGAGGAGGATGGGAGATATGTGAGTAGATCTTCGGGGGATGGGATAGGAATTCAAGTGAGAAGAAAGTAAGATAGAAAGAAAAAGTATGAGGCTTGGCGAGGTGAGTTAAACCTAGATGAAAGAGAGCAAGTATATTAACAATGCAGACAAAATGCAGCACCTGAGCCAATTAGACCACGTCTGTCAGAGCTATGTGCAACCAAAGTACTTTAACAGAAGCAATAACTCTAGAGAGTAACAGTAGAGCACTAAACGGGACTTTGGCTAAGTCGACAAATAGTGACAGAAGCAGATAACTTAAACAACGATTTGGAAAGGCCATGAGTCTGAATACACAAATTATGGGGTGACCCAGATAAGGAGTGAGCAGTCATTATGGTCCTTGACTAGGACTGGAGATCTGGCAAGGGAACCAGATGACCCTGGTTCATGTCAGACAGACCTATATGCAACCAGAGTACTTAAACAATGGCAATATATCTTAAGAATAACAGCAGAGTTGTAAGAAGTACTATGGCTATGGAGACAGGAGTAATAGTAGCAGATAAAATTTAGCAACAAATGTAAAGGCTGTGAGTTCAAAACACAAATTACTAGATGTCCTGGGTAGGGAGTAAGCAGTAGTTATGGTTTTGACTAGGTCCAGAGATTCTGCAAGGGAGCTAGGTGACTTGGAGAATAGGACTGCGTAGCAATTCAGCCTGTGTCAAAGTAGATATGAGAGTCAGGTACCAAACAGTAAATAAATCAGTTATTACCACATTGGAGTTCACAGTTATAGATGTGACAGCCTCCTTTTAATGAGCTGGAATACAGTACGGTTACTTAGCAGCAGGAGTGCTGTGCAATTATGTAGGTTGGACAAGAAGGCTGTACGATATGCAGCGAGGCTGGCAGATGGCAGACACCAAGCTGACTCCAGACAGACTCCAGTCCTTTGCATTCATCCTTAGCATGAGAGCTGCTTGTACTGAACAGCTTATATGGGTGGGACAAGCAATCTGATTGGCTGCATGTGTCCCAGGGGAGAGGTGTTTTATGGCCGTTGCAGATTGCTTGATCATCAGCAGTGTTCGGGAACCCCAGTGCAAACAGTTGGCTTTTGGGAGAGAGTCTGCTAAGGTTGCAGGACAGGGTCTCTCTCACTCCCATGGTGATCAGCAGGCAAGGCAGGGGCAAAGTATTGTCCAGCGGTAGAAAGCTTCTTCATTTGAAAAAATGCGCCCCCTCTCAGAAAAAGCTGCGTTATTGCAACTCTGATATTTCCAAGGGAGACATAAACTGCCCCCTCCCACAGACTGAAGCAACAGGAAGAAAGGGCCAGAGGGGAGGAAACTCTCCCAGGGCACAAGTTGAAGGAGGCATTGTAGGGACAAGGGGGATGGGGACAAGCTGGCCCAGTGGTGTGGAGGACTAACAAACTGAATGCCTTGCCTCCTGCTACACTGGCAACCCATGTTTGGGAACAACTGTGGGTTACTGGGGGTTGGCAGGATGGGAGAGGATCAAATGTACCAGGGACTGCTCTCCTCTGCCAGGGATGTGTGACCAGCTGTCTCAGCTTCTGACTGCCACCTGGCGGAGGCTTGGTGGATGTGCATGATGTGAGCATCTTGAACAAAGGGGCTGCAGTTCTGCAGGATGTCCGCGCCTCCACTTGCACATACTAACGTGTTCCCATGGGTTAGTAATTTCTCAGGGATGCTTTATGTTTGTTTTAGTTCTCATTCCTCTTTTTTTGCAACTAAAGGATTTTATTACAGAACAAAAAACATGAGAAACATGTAAGTGAAATAATAAACATGAAGTTTCCTTAAAGCTCTCTATAATTTGACCCCAGTGGAGATTGTCGATGTATCACTATTCACCACCCATTCTGGGGCAGATATCACATAAGAAATGTGTAATTATCAAACTTAATATTGCAGGTTATTTTTTTTCGTTAATCTCTTTATCCGCCCTGCCCCTGGTGGTGATGCCTCCTTTCGGCTCCCCCAGCCCCATCCCCCACTCACAGCCTACCCTTCCAGCTACCCCATGGCTTGCCCCCCCATGATGGGGCAGCAGGGATCCCTCAACCCGCCTAACTCCAGATCCGGTGCTGGAAGGGTTACTGCCCAATGCAGGAGCGGTGCCTGTGGGGAGTGACCATCATTCTTGCAGCGCCAGTACCTTGATTTTTCCACCTGTGATTTTTGTCCCCTTAGATGAGGCATGCAATGATGCCACAAGGAGCAAGTGCGCATGCTCCCATATGTGCACCTCTGGGCTTCTCCCTTATCTACCCCATTCTGTAGCATTTTGGTGCACCAGCCCCTAGCCTCTGCCTGGGGCCAGTCATGCACCAAACCATTGGTGTCCCCCCTTCCCGGAGAGGGAGAGCAGTCCTACAGATGCTCGATCCCTCTCCTCTCCTCCCCTCTGACCACTGGCAGCCCATGCTCATTCCCGAACACGGGTCACCCGGCATTTCGCAAGGTAAGACAACCATTGCCTCAGCCCTCTGCGTCACCAGGGTGGCTATTGTAGGTTATCTTAAATAGCCATAAGGCTATGAGCCAGTTGTTTTATAAGACAGAAACATCCAGTTCTTACCAGAATAAAAAAATACCTGAACTTATGCCTGGGGAAGTAAATGTTTATTTATTTATTTAGTGATTTGGAAATGACCTTTGAGTGCAAGCTCTTTTAGAAAGGTTCCACATCATAGATTGCAAAACAAAGTACAATAGGAGAAAGCAAAAGTACATCACAATGAATGATACAGCTTGGATTCAGAACTTACAGGATAGCTCAAAACATAGGTACAAGTTAAAATAACAAGAAAAAACACTTTATAGGGTGGGGGAATAAGCAGCCACAGAGTGCCTTGTCAGTAGTTCAGAGGGTTGGGGATAGCTGGCAGTGAGGTGAAGAAAGGAGGTACAAGAGACAGGTAGGTACTGCAGTGTAGGTGAAGGATGGGGGAAGAAGGGCCATAAGGTATAGGGAGAAATGGGGGGGTGAGGGGAGGCTGAGCAGAGAAAACATGCTAGAGTGAATGGTGGGGTGCGAGGGGGCATGGTCAGGCAGCTTGTATTAGTAGTGACTGTTAGGGAAACTCACAGGACTGGGAGTTGGGGAGGGGGAAGGTGGGGTGGTGGGTGCTGAAGGAGCATGACACAAACTGATTGCTGAGGCAAGTCATGAGAAGGGACAGAGGGAGGGGTTTATTAGTAGGGACATTGTTAGCTTCTTGGACTTTAAGGAACCTTTGAGGTTAAAAAGAGCACAATATCAGAAAGTTATACAAAATTTGCAGGCTCAGAAAATACAGTTCCTATAGAAATAGGATCCATCTTTTTTCTTTCCCCATGGATTCTATTCATTAAAAAGTTTTTGAGGGTATCTTTGAATAATTATTACAGATGTAAGGGGTATCTAAGGTGAGCGTAGAGGTTTATATAGGTGGGGTAAATAGAAGGGATGAGGGCCGGAGAAGTAGGCAATCTAGGGTTACCCTTCATGGGTCTGGATCCTCCCCAAAGACCTATGGATCGATTGGGTTATATAAACAATGAAGAGAAAATGTGGGGCTCTCCTCACTCTAGGATGACCAGTCTGGTGCTTGTAGCCAAGTATACTACTGAGGCACTGTTTGGGAAACTGAAGTAGCCCAACAAAATGCTACAGCATAAACCAAGAACAAATAAGCTTTCATGACAACAAGGATTTCTTACAATGCTTCTTTTTTATTGATGCGTAAAGTGCTCTTAAACTGTAACTATAAAGTGCTTGTGCAAATAAAATGACAACAGTACATTATGTAGAATGAAAAACAAACAACATGCTGGTTCTTCAATAGTGCATCCGTTGCATCAATAGTTAACTGACAACTTAAATGGAGCAAACGTGCCTCCTGGAAAAAGTCTATCTGGCGAAACATCAGCTGATTGCTATGTGGTACCTGTTTTTCCCCCATAGGCATGTTTGCTCCGTTTCAGTTGTCAGTTAAGTACTGATGCAATGGATGCACTACTGAAGTGCCACCTGTTTGCTTTTCATTCTACGTGATGTACTGTCGCCATTTACTTATTTGCACAAGCACTTTGTAGCTATGGTTTAAGAGTACTTTAAGCATCAATAAAAAAGAAGCAAGGTAAGAAATCCTTGTTGTTGTCGTGAAGGCTTATTAGTTCTTTGTTTGTGCTGTAGTATTTTGTTGAGCTACTTCAGTGTCCCAAACAGCATCTTGGTCGACTGGGTTATATATCTGGACAACTTGGTTTCTAATTCTACATTTGAAATATTCCTGTTCTAGTTATGAGTGCCTTTGTCAATTGACAACTAGATATGTACAATGTTTATACAATGCTTTATCTTATGACCTTGTACATTTTAATCTAAGTTATGATATTAGGAGTTTACTAGTGTCATTATACTTGTTTGCGTTGTTTCTGACAATATTCTTTGTTTTCCTAACTTGCTGGGATCTGTCTTTTCTGACTTTAATCGGGGGGATGTGATGATGCAACATTACTTGTGGGGGGATCTTCTGAACTTAAAGGAATGGGATGGGGAAACACAAGGTAAGCTGGTATGCTGGAGTCACTTTTATGCTCACTTATTCTTTTATCTTTTTCAGGCTGGTACATAAATGGATTTAAAGTGTGTTTCTTAGAATGTTCAAGGGGTGTATCACACCATAAAGAGAAAAAAAATCCTGACTTATTTAAAACATCTTAAATGAGACATAACGCTCCTCCAGGAAACTCATTTACTTGAGAAGGAGGCTATACAATTAAGGAGATAATGGGTTGGGATGGTAGTTTCAAGTTGTTATTCAAAAAATAAAATAGGTGTATTGGTTTTAATTAAGAGAGGTTTCCCCTATCAGATCAGCTTGATTCATCAAGTCAAAGAAGGTAGATGTAGCATCTTACAAGGGCAAGTTCAAGGAAAAGAATTGGTGGTGGTTAATCTATATGCCCCAAATTCAGATACTCCAGAATTGTTTCATATTGTGTCACAAAATATTTTGGAACTTATATCTTTGGGGAGTGAAGTCACATTAGGGGGAGATTTTAATTTGGTTATAGATCCACTTCTGGACAGATAACCAAGAGAACTTAAAAATCCTTGTCATGGGAAGGCGAGGCAAACTATGCATTCCTTATGTAATGATATAGTGTTAACAGATATTTGGAGGGTATTACAACCTACAACAGCTGACTTCACATTTTGTTCCCCAAGATTTGGAACACAAAGTAGACTAGACTACTTTTTAATTACTAGCAGGATGATACAGGAAGTGGTCAATGAAAGACTAGAACCTATTATTGTTTCAGATCATGCACCAGTATCTATTTCTTTAGTGCTATCCACTGTAAGACCTTAGCTAAGACATTTCAGTCCCTTACTCCTACAATTTTCTGAATTCAATACTTCGATTTCTGAAGAGATTACATTATTTTTTGATCTAAATAAGCCACCAGACACTTTGGTGCAGTAAGCATTTATAAGGGGGCATATTATTTCTTTCTCATCAAGAGTTAATAGACAAAGAAAAGCTGAGCTTATAACCTTACAAAAGCAACTTAAAGAGGCAGAATAAAAACTGTGTTCAGGGTTAGCTAATAAATGACAATTGGAAAAAAGATTGTTCAACCTAAATATAAACTGAACTCTATCCTACAGTATATCAACAAGCTGAGACAAGTTAATTTTTTACCAAACAGTATTACTGAGAAAGTGGGGATAGGGCTTCAAAACTGCTTGCTTACTGGTTAAAAAAGAGCAACAGAAATCCAAATTGCAAAACTTAAAAGAGATGATGGTAGTAACACATGTGACACAAAACAAATTAATGATTTATTTAGAAATTATTATGGGAAGCTATATGAATCAAAACCCCAACCATTACCAGAAGTAATCTAAGAGTTTTCAACTGAAGTACTGTAGGTCTCCTACAATTCTCACCACAAATGGTACAAGAATTAGATAAGCCTATCTCAGTTGCAGAGGTCATTTCAACAGTTAAAATGCTATCTAAGAGCTAGCCCGGTGGTGCAGAGGGCTGATGTGCTGGTGTCTTACCTCTCACCATGCTGGTGACCCGAGTTTGGGAGCGAGCGTGGGTTACCAGGGATTGGCCGGTGGGGGAGAGAGGATCAAGCATCCATAGAACAGCTGTCCTCTCTCAGGGACGGGAGGGTTGTGAAGTCCTGGCACTAGCGACACCACACAGAGGTGTGCTGTTCTGTAGCCAGGAATCGCACAAGGGCATGGGGAGAGGTGATGGCGGACATCAGCAGGATGAGTGTGGGAGCACGCTCGTGTCTGTGCTTGACTTCATTGCATGTCTGCACCTCTGGGGGAACATAGAACAAGGAAAAGCACCCCTTTCACTGGGAGGAAGATGTCACTCTCGCCACCATGCCCACACTGGATTCTCCTTCCTGAGCCCTGATTGCCTCCCTCCTTCACCTCGACCCGCCTGGCACTGCATAGCAGGAAGTTCACCATGGAGCTAAAGGTGATCCTATCTTGGGGGAGTAACCGAGGGGTGCCAGGTAGGTGTGTTACGGGTGGGTTGGAGGAACAGGTACATTGGGACGAGGATATCATAGCAGAATGAGATATGGTGGGGTGACTGATGCGGCCCCTGTGAGAGGCGACCGGAAGGAAATAAAGTTGACAAAAAAAAAAAACTACCTAAGGGTAAGGCACCTGGACCAGATGGTTTAAGTGCTGATTTTTATCAGACCTTTATTTGGGATCTGGCTTCCCACATACATAAGGTAATTCATAAGGTTATGAGTGGAGAAGAACTGTCATATTTGATGCAAGAAGCAACAATAACCATGCTACCTAATTTCAACAAAGATCCTACCAGCTGTTCTAGCTATAGACCAATTTCTCTAATGAATGTAGATACAAAAATCTTAGCTAAGATTCTGGCTAGCAGGTAGGAGAAGATTCTGCCATCAGTAATTCATCGTTCTCAAGCTGGTTTTCTCAAAGGAAGACAAGGTATGAATCATTTAAGGGTGTTAGTGAATGTTTTAGAAGAAGCACACAAAGGTAGGGATTTGGCAGCACTGATAGCCATTGATACGGGGAAAGCTTTTGACTCGGTGGAGTGGGATTATTTATTTGCAGTTATATGACATTTTGGTTTTGGCCCATATTTTTAAAATTTATATTAGGAAATTATATGCCTCTCCAACAGCACAGGTTCTTTCAAATAGTTTTCTTTCTTCTTCATTCCCACTCAACTGAGGCACTAGACAAGGCTGCCTCCTTTCTCCCCATTTATTTATATTAGCAATTAAGCCATGCCCATTATCCTTAGCCATTAGAACATATAAAGGCATACATGGCATTTCCATAGGTAATTTACAATGCAAAGCTTTACCTTATGCAGATGACTTTCTTTGTACTATTACAATGGTAAAATCTTCCTTAAGGGCAATATTAATACTTCTTACACAGTTTGGAATCATTTCTGGTCTCAGGGTAAACTGGTCAAAGGCAGAGTTAATGTCTGTTAAAGGTTGTACTAACATTATGGTGGAAATCCAGAAACAGGGTCTTAAATGGTCTCCAAAAGGTTTTACATACTTGAGAATGTTTATTAAATCGAAGGTTAAAGACTAAGTAGAAGCTAACCTTCACCCTTGGATAACTGCAGTAAAAAAAGATTTAGAGAGATGTCAGCATTTAAATTTATCATTGCCAGGTAAAGTAGCAACTTTAAAAATGATGGCTGTACCTAAAATTCTTTATTGTTTTCATAATTTACCTATTTATATTCCAAACAAATTGTGGCAACAGTTCAACAAAATCTTTTCAAGATATCTATGGGAAAAACAGAGACCTAGATTTAGTAAAGTATTCAGAGTGGCTGCTATAAAAGGGGGGTGGAATCTTTCATATTTGAGGGCATACCACATCGCAAATGGAGTTAGATGTGCATCATTTATGGATAAAGGAAGAGAGAGGACCACTCTGGTTTGAGGTGGAACAGGTTTTGTCAGCTCCTATGCCTCTCCAGGCTAGGTTAAATGTGTTAAGCAAAACATCTCACTTTTTACCATCCACTTTTCAATACAATAGAACCTCACTACTAATAGTTCAGAAACAGTTAGGCTGGAAAGAAATCCACTTCAGGAAACAAGAACATCTATGGCAAAATCCCAGTCTAAAAATCGAAGGTCAAATGGTCCACTGGCAACATTGGGAACAGAAGGGTATTAAAAAATTGGTTCATCTGTTATTCCCAATAGATAATCGATTAAAATATTTTCAGTGTCTTCAAAAGGAATTTGAAACATCATCCTCAGATTTCTGGAGATATTTACAGTTAAGAAATGCCTTAAGGGGGTGATTGGGACAAAACTATCTATATAAAACCCTTCAGATATGGATTTTATAATAGATGTATGGTCTAAACCCCAGATGATAAAGGGTGGTCAGGTGTATAAATATGTACAAAACTTAGATGAACATTCTTGGGAGACTCATAGACAAAAGTAGGAAAAATAATTGAATATAGTATGTTGGTAGCTCCAGAATCATGGGATAGATGTTGGCAACTGGCACATAAAGGCTCTATAGATACCCATTATCAACTTAATAGAGAAAAAAACTTTTAGGACAATGGCACAGAACACCTGAAGTGCTATCAAAAATGGATATCCCAATTCTAAACGAATGTTGGAGATGCCATCAATCTCCTGGAACTATAGTACATAATTTGGACCAGTCCAACTTTATTACAGTTCTGGAAGGCAGTTCAACTAAGAGCTGAGCAGGTAACAGGTTTATCTTTACGGTAGCACATCAATTCAGTTAGTCAATTGCAGCAAGGAAATTACAGCGAAGATAAATTGGTGACTACAATTACAGCGACTGCAGAATTACAGCAACTGTGACATTTCAGTGATCCTCCAATGTCAATGAGCGACTTGGAGGATGTTATTTTAGAAATAGGGGGTTTGTGGGGTACAGCCCTCCATGGGAGTGCAGGGGGGCAATAACAAGTAGCAACAATAAGAACAGTCAGATTGCTTACCTTCTGTAGGGGTACATGGATGTTTTTTCCATTTCAGGCAAGTGATTTGGAGGCACATACAGCAGTGACCAGCTATACATACAAGGTATGTGCATGATGCCGACTTTGCTCTCAATGTTCGAATGCTGCTTTCATTAGCATTTGTACCCGAGGTGGTGGTTGTACAGGCATTCAAGGAATTGTTACAGATCTGAATATATTCACTGAAAAGTCCCTCGCTGAAGTTGCCGGTCACTGAAATTTGTGTCACTATAATTACATAGCTGAAAGTGCACTCACTGTTTTTCAGTCGCTGAAATGACATGGAACCATCTTTACCACACTTGGTTCTATTGTGGCTTTTTGGAGACACTTCCGTTTTGGTAGGGGACTTAAAATAAATTGCACATTACTTTACATTATAACTAGGGAAGCTAAGCAACACATTTTAATGAAATGGAAACAGTTAGTTCCACCTTCTGTACCGAAATGGGAATCTAGAGTTTCTAGAATAGCATCATATTTGGGGTACATTACAAAATAAAAGGCTCAGTAGCAATATTTGAATGTAATTGGCAATCATGGTTTAAAAATCTTGAGGTATTGTCTCTGACAGGAACTGGCTAAAGTTATTGGCTGTTAGTCTCTAAAGGTAAAAGTTTTATGAAGAAAGAGCAACCAGTCTCATGGTGGTTTATAGCGCCTTTACATGGAAGTGTAGGATTTTATAATAACTTTCAGGGGGTTGAATTTTAGTTGTCACGCTCATATTTTGTTAAATTGGTTTTCCTCTCTTTTTTCTCCAGTACTGATGTATTTGGGCTAGTTCTTTCTTATTAAACTAGATGTTACATGATAATTTTAAGTAATTTAATAAGTGTACTAGGTGCTCTGTATATTATATAGTATATGTAGTAAAAGTAATTTTAATACATACTCTTCTTAATATTATGTTATATGAAGTTTGACATTTGAAGATAAAGGTTATATTGTTCAGGGTTAATGAAAATGATTTTAGTATTCATATATTAGTATAAAGAATATATTTATTTGATATTTATTATATGTTAGATCCCTGATAGCTTACAGTAAGTATTATTTTTACTATTTGATATTTAGGTGTTAGTATAGGAAGTTATTGTTTTTATAGAAGTGTGTAGTTAAAATGTTAATTTTTGTTTAGAGCACTGTACTTTTGTATTTTATGTATTTGAATGTTTTTGTTCTTTGCTAAAACTTAATAAACAACTACTTTAAAAAAATATATATCTGATGACTTCAAGGTGGTGGGACAAAGCAATAGGCAAGACTGGTGGAATGCTGGGGTGCACAAGGAGGGGAATCACCAGCAGAAGGAGAGAGGTGGTGTTGCCACTGTATCAGTTGTTGGTGCGATCCCACCTGGAGTGCCATGCTTAGTTCTGGAGACCACATTTCAGATAGGACATAGACAGGGTAGAGGCTTTCCAGAAGAGGGCAACTAAAATGGTGCAGGAGTTGCATCAAAAGTCCTCTGAGGAGAGATTGAGGGATCTCAATATGTACACCCTGAAAGAGAGGAGGTGGGGGGACATGATAAAGACCTATAAGTACCTCATGGGGGTAAACAAAGTACAGGATAGGAGTATTTCTTACAGGAGAAGGTGCACCAGGACAAGAGAGTATACGATGAAGTTGGAATGGGGGATGTTTAGGAGGAATGTGAGGAAGTATTTCTTCACTGAAGGAGTAGTAGACACCTGAAGCAGTCTACCAGAGGAGGTAGCAGAAGTGAAAACAGCGGTGGGCTTCAAGCATGCATGGGATAAGTAAGCAATAAGACATGACAGGATGGTGATTGTTATGGGATAACCGCACACCTAGGTGTGTAGTGAGGCATGAGAACGAAGGCTGACTGTCCTTCTGCACCTATGTGTGTAGTTATCAAATAACAAGCACCACCCTGGAGTGTCTTATTGTGCATATAAAATGGATAACTATGTAGACAAGAGACACTGAAAAGCTGCTTTCATTTTGAAAATGTTTTCACATTTATTTAAATACAGAATAGAGAATTAATTGAAACATAGAGAAAAAATAGTCCCTTGGTAAACCTTTTGAATGGCCAAAAATGGCAACTAGTTTTGAACATATGAAAAAATAACAACATTTACAACATTAACAGGCAACAGTCTGCTTGTTGTAATTAGTGAATTGCACTTTGCCATGGAATACCGTTGCTGTGTTCTGAAAGCCTGCTTAGTTGTCACGAGAGCCTGTCATACTCGCAACATTTCTTTTTTGTTATTTGATGCTTGGGTAACAGTGGATCCCTTTTAGAAGAGAGCAACGTGGTTGCTCTTTAAGGTTCGCGATCGTCTGTGATTGAGAAGTACTGTTGCAGGGTTTAAATTACCTCCCTGTTCAGCGCCCTCACTGTTGCTTTAATTTTTGCTGCTTTCCAGCATGCAATATGGGCTGACCTCACAAAATTAGCCCTGCTTTTACTTTTATGAATCTGGGCTGCATTTACCATGCCTTACTTAGTTTGAATGGCAATTCACTTTTCCAGCTATGTAACTGATGGGGAAAGTACATGGCTACTGTACGAGGGACGCGGCAGCAATGATTTGCCAGTTTTTAAGACTGTGGGCAGAGCCTACAGGAGTATTACATGTACAAAAGGAGTGATGTCATGTTTTCTGTCCGTGGAACTGACTGAAGGTGTAACTAGTCTCCTCCAACTTACCCTCCTCCAAGAAATGTTTTCCACCCTCAAAATAATATGCTTTCATTTTAGTCAATGGTTGCAGGGTACTACTTTCTTTCTTAAATGGGTGGTACAAGAACTGAAACCTGAGTAGTGGGAGGCAGCATTTTTTTGGGGGGGGAAGTAAGGTCTAACCCACCTTCACCCAAGAAGCTCCAAAAGGTCCATCCCACCTTTTTTTTATCCATGTGGGAGGGGCAGTAGGGGAATCTATCATACTGAAAGAAGACTCACTAGAGTTTGGGGTGTAGGCCAAGGAACAACACATCTGTGGAGTCCCTGCAATTTGTTAAGGACTAAGAGAACAGAAGATAGTTAAATTGCCTTCAAACTGACTTAAAACCCCTTGGAACAAATGATTATCAGAGTCACCTGGTGTCTCAAAAGGAAACACTAAGAAATGTCTGAAACTACAGCTTAAGGATTCAATTTCAAGGAAACCCTTGGAACAAATGATTATCAGAGTCACCTGGTGTCTCGAAACGAAACACTAAGAAATGTCTGAAATTACAGCTTAAGGATTCAACTTCAAGGAAAATAGACAACTTTCAGGTATTTCTTGAACATTTATATACTAAAATGGGCACAGTACTTGGTAAACAAAGTCTGTAATGAAGTGTATTTTTCTTTTTAAGTTTGAGAAGTGGAGTTGACTTGCATATGTTAAAAATACCAGTGCAATTAGCAACTACTGTAGTTGTAGAAACAAAATGCTGTTTCTTTTTTTTTCCTATTTACATTATTTCCTGGCTCAGTTTATATCAGTGAAGAGCTGCCATCCAAATGGACAAGCTATTTATCACTCATTTTTCATTTAAAATAACATAAATGTGGTTTCACATTTTTACCATGAGGGAAGCAAGCTAAACTAGCATGGTTAACAAATACATTCATTGACACCTCTGAATGAATGGGGTAGTTTCTTTTTTTTAACATTCCTTTTGAGTTAATTACTACTTGGAACCCTTTATTCCAGTTTTTATGACTGTACTCCTGGAACTTTCTGCATGACAAGTTCCATTAGGCACCTCACAGCACCTCATTAAGCCATGTGACACTACTATCTTTGCAGGACATTGCATACTGTAGCAAGAGACCCAATTTTTTTGCCTCTCAGGCAGGCAGTTCTGGGCTAGTGTTAATGTTCTACTAAATTTTCTTAACTTGCAGTTTGTGACTATAGGCATTTATAACTGAATGATACTTATCACATTTCCTTCTCTTGCAAATAGCCAGGCATTTGTGTGTCTAATTTCTGTTTGACTAACAGTAGGTTACACATGGTATCTGAAAAACTCATAATATGCTGTATTGTGATTCAATGAACTGATAAATGAGGATTTTGGTTTCTTTTACAAATTAATTTTTCCTGACCATGGATATGCTTAAACAAAAATTTCTCAACAAAATGTTTTTAAATAAATTATCTGGTTTTGGGGGGCTGCCGCAAGCAGAATGGGATTTCACGATGAGGGAACTCACAGCAGCAGGAAAAAGAAGCATGTTGCAGGGTTTTAAATAATTGATTAGCAGTTTTTTTCTTGGGACGATACTAACTGTACAGAAAGTATTTATATAGATTTTCTAGCAGTGCTGTGTTTGTTAAACACAGTGAGGCAAGAGCTATTAATTTTTACAAAGTTTTAGCACTTTTATGAGCAAAATGCTAATCAATTTTTAGAGTTAAATAAAACCCTCTACCTGATGCCCATTTTAGTCCTTATATAGTAATATCTTCCTTCAAGAGAACAGCTTGTAATGAAATGTGTCGCATTTACATTGATATTTGGGCATATGGACTTTTATAGTATATAAATTTTGTGTGTGAACTGTATATCAGTCTCTAAAAAAAACACATCAAATGTCTTCAAAAACATGTCTCAACATTGTGTTTATCTTCCACCTTGTCACAGCATACAGCTGTCTCATCAGTGTTTTCAGTTAGGGTACAGTACCTTCATGTATATGATGGCCTGGTTCTGTTGAGTTGATTGCTATAACAGTGCATAGAATAAAATGCAAAACATATAGGTAACTGTAATACAGAAGGTGGCATTATTTTTAATTATACAATGGCAAGGAAAAATGTAAGAAGCTGATTGGCTGCTGACCCATTGAAACAGTGATGTTATTACACAGTAACATCACCGTAGCTTTGAATTTGGATCATTCCTTGCATTTTCTCTTAAGAAATATTTTTCCACACTAACAAAAACATCCTTTAAAATGTATTTTTATTCTGTATATAGCAACGATCCATTGTATAATTGCAATAAGGCACTCCAGGGTGTGCGTTATCTTGTAATAATGTCACTCCTGGGGTGGTGGAAGCACTCGGCGTCGCCTCATGCTTCAACCCACCCCAGGGTGATATGTGCATGATAACAACACCCTGTCATCCTCTATTGCTTAAATACTCCCCTTTTCAATGTACTGTACTTTGATTCAGTTAGTGTATATGAAACAGCCTTCGTGTGAACACTCTGGACTTCTCTTTGACTCCTGATGTCTATTTGCTTTAGCTATTGTATATTGTTTGAACTGCTTTGGTCTTCTTGATGTGGTGCCTGTGTGCTTAAACTATGTAATCTATTTATCTACTGCTACCCATGTATCTCCATTGAATGATTGATATAACTGTCTGCTCTCCGAGTCATTGTTTTTTGACTTGTTAACTGTGCTGTCTTTGTATTCGTTTCAACGAGGTGCCTTTGTAAATGAGTATCTGACTCAAAGGTTTGTAAATCTAATATTTTTTAAATAAATAAATAACTTTATGTTTAAGCCCATGAAACACCCTTATCTAGTTAATGTATTCACAGTCGTAGTGGCTCTGCCAGAGATTGTTTTGAGAGGGAGGGTAGGCGAGCGTACAGTCAGCTTGCAGGATGATTGCCTATGCTGAGATTGCATTCTTTGGTTCTACATCTACTGCGAAAAGCTGGGTGTGTGGCCTACAAAGACAAACACTGCAGGTGTAATTAGAAAAAAGGTCAGTGATCAAGCAACCACTGCTACTGAGGTATGATTACTGTGTCTTGACATTTTTTATTCATTTATATTATGGGCTCACACTTTGGTGTTTTTTTATTGTATAGCCACTTGCCAGTTTTCCTAACTCTGATACTTTACTAATATGAAGGTCGAGTATTCCACATCAGAATGTGGAAAAAAGCATTTATTTCAAGGTAGAATCTGAACTGTTGGCCGAAAGGGTTCTCAACCTAGTGGTTGTTACTCCTTACACCACTGGATTCCAAACCCTTTCAGCCAATCAGGATACATGATATTTCTTATCCATTTTATAAGCACAAAGAATCTTAGTAGAAACGTGTGTGGGGAAAGTAGCCAGAGATCTGATATGTTCTGCGGTGACAGCACAGCAGAGACAAAATGGGCAGACTAGGTGGACCAAGTGGTCCTTATCTGCCAACAACTTCCATGTTTCTATGTTAACTTTCATGAATGTGTACCTAAATGAGCTTTTCCAGTATCATTCCAGGAAATACCACAGATGAATTGCCACTCTGGGTATTCCATGATTATTTATCTTATTTTTACACTGATTTCTGTCTCAGTAAAATTCAGGTGTTAGTGTGGCAGCCAGTGCCATGGACCCTGTGCAGGAAGTTGCAGAGTGCCACCGCATCGCGTATGTGAGGCACAGAGACACACTGCATCCATTGCACCCCTGCATGGTATTCACTAAGTGGGGGCACACAGCACCATTGCATCTGATCCCCCAAGTCCACAGACCACACCATGCGGGGGGCAGGCAAGGGGTGTGCCAGTGCTACATGCCATGCATAACGGTGTGAAAAGCTGGCCATGGGGGTGAGGAGGAAGGCATGGGGTATGCCAGGGACAAACCTGCTGTAAGCACCCTTCTCACTCCACGCACACATCCTGTCTCTGCTCAGATGGGGCAGATAGTGCACAGTACCACCGGTACCACTGCGGCCAGACCCCCTATGGTTGCCCAGTGTCACCCACCAAAGCACACATCAGTGCACAGCCCCACCAAGTGCCCCCCTACCCAACACATACAACAAAGGGGCACTGACCCAAGGATGTTGCCCCCCCAAATGGCACTGCCAGCCCACACCTGCCACTGGCCCCACCAGACATATGGCGGGGTACAGTACCCCCAGCACAGCCAACAGACCCCCCACCTCATCCCTGCACCTGTCTCTGGTGCTGCATTATGGGAGGGCTGGTGGCTTCACCCTCCTCTCACCTACACAACCACCAGCTGATGTTCATCTGTGGGACACACTGCCAATGCATGCCCAGCCACATAGGGGATCCACTCAGTGACCCAGTCCAGGCATGCGATCGGATGCCCAGCTGGGTCCATGACTCCTACTCAGCTGCCCCACCGAGTGCTGCACACTGAGGGGGCATGTCCAAGGACAGGTCATGGCTGTTGGTGACTACTGGCAGCAAGCACCTGTCCGTGGGTGTAGAGCTATACGGGCAGGAAATGCACCTTTGGTACATAATTCCCACCAGATCATGCATAGGCTCCAACGTTTGCAAGGGCAGTCCCAGTGAGCTGAAACATCCCAATATCCTTAGACATGAGAATCCCCAGGCCATGCCCACCACATCAGTGCTTATACATAATTGGTCAGCAGGCTGAGGGGAGGGGCTTACATAGATGACTGCTGCTAGTACTACCAGTATAAGTGAGTCATATTACTGCTGCCATGTGCCGAGTACTACCTACTACCGCCAGTGTAAGAGAACCATACTACTACCACTGCCATTTATGAGTACTACCTAGTACTAGACAAGGCAAATCAAGGCAAGGCAAGGCAATTTTATTACTAGAGTGCCCTTTTTCTAGTGTGCAGGGCACTTTACAGTAATAATGACAGTAAAAATAAACATTTGTAGAGACAACTAAAACAACTATGAGTAACGATTTACAAATGATACAACAATTCACAGCAATGATTAAAAACAATCAGGGAATGCTTCTTGAAAAAGACAGTTTTTTAAGGTGGTCTTAAAGACCTCAACCAAGCAGGTACTGTACATCTAATATACTGTGTCAGGTGTCAGTGTGGCTCAGTTGGTAGCACATCCGCCTCTGGACCAGAAGGTCATGGGTTCTTGTACCACACCGGTATTGGACTTGCACCTAGAAATCTCTGGCATCCGAGTGCAGTATTGGGGGGTGCTGTACTGCTGGGGTGTGCCATCCTTTGGATGAGATGTTAAACCGAGGTCCCTTCTACCCATCCTGGTGTTGTCCTGGTGGGTGTCCAGGTGGAAGTAAAAGAACCCAGGGCACTCTTTGCAAAGAGTAGGGAACATTCCTGGTGTCCTGGCCAACATTCCCCTTCCCATATACCGGTTCATGCAATTATCCAGGCTGTGCGTGGGTGATGATGTGCGATATGGCCACCACCACACATTCAGTCACTTCACTACCAGTCTAGCATTGCTTGTAAAGTGCTTTGGGTGTATGGAAAGCACTATATAAAATGCTGATTCTTCTTCTTCTTCTAATATACTGTGGCAAAGTAGTCCAAAGAGTAGGCACCACAACATATAAGGAATAATGTATGGGTGACCATACACAGCAAGCCTGTGTTTCCATCAAGGGGTTGAGATACCAGCACACGGACATCAAGAGCAAAGCTTAAGAGGTCTATGCTGGTATCTCAACCTCGCGATAAGGTGAGCTGTGTATGGTCACCCATATTTTATTTCTTATGGTGTATGGTTTTTAAAAGTAAAGATCGCAGTTTGAGAGGGGCTACTGTTTAGTTTTTGAATGCTTAGCTGTCTTTCTCAGTGTGTTCACTCTCTTCTCAGCCTCTCACCACACAAATGAAATGCAAGAACAAGAGCAAGTATGCTGTGAAAGACAGCTACACATTCAAAAGACAAACAGTAGACCTAAATGAAGCGGGTAGACTGAGTAAAGAAAAAATCTAGCTTGTTTAACTGTCTCCTGCTTCCATCTGTCAACCGAGCCTCTTTCTCTCTCAACCAGTATTTCTCTGCTGTCCATTTTTATGTTTGCTTGCGAACATGCACAAGAAACATTATGCGGCAGCTTAGGAGAGAAGTGAGTTGTGGAGGTGTGGCACTGTGGCAGCCAATGGAGGCACTGCATTTTGGGGCTTGGCACTGGTGGACCAATGGAGGCACAGCTTGCTGATGATACTGGTTTCCAAAATTTCCACCAAGTTGAAACATTTTCGCCACTGCAATGAGGGTCTGCCTTGTCATTGCAGTGTCAGCCATTTCACTGCATTGAGGGAGCGACCCATCATTGCAGGGCAGTACCTTTCCAAGTGCAACAATATAAGTAAACATGACGGCGGCTTGCTGCTGCCTCTCAGCCCCATGAAAGCCGAATTGGGGTGGCCAATCCCCCTATCGACAGCCCCGAACCCAGTTCATTTGCCGATGGGGGAGCCCACTCCCCATCAGCATGATGTAGCCCCCTCCTCCATTTGTTGTGTGCTGAGGGGGTGCCCAATCCCCCTCGGCATCATGCCCCCCCAACAGTCGTTCTTTGCTGATGGGAGGCCCAACCCCATTGACTTAAGTACCCCCACCCAAAAAAAAGGCAGGTGGCACACTGGGAGCCCACCCCAGTGTGCTGAAAGAAAGCCTGGGAAAACAAAACCTTCTCGCAACGTCTTTTTTTTTTTTTTTCTCCATGAAAACAAAGGAAACGGTCATGCGCCAGTCGCTGTCCCCTTCCCCAACCTGCACCCACCCACTGCGAACCCTACCTCCCCACACACACCCCCAATTCCATACTTACCTCTGGAGGCTGGCATGATGATCTTCAGTGGACTGGAAAAATGTCTGCACTCTTCAAAACCGACCGCGAACTGAAGAAATGCCAGTAAGCTGTATAATGGCATAAATAGGGTTTTTTTCAACTTTGGTGCATATCTCAGGCATTTTGGGGAATTTTGGCACCAAATTTTCAACATGGGGTTATTGAGACCCCTCCTCATGAATACAGCCACTGTCATGGCGTTAATCGGTCGCGAAAGGTGATTCTGCGGTCACTGCTCGGAATCACCTTCTGGGACTGATTAATGAAATGACAGTGTCAGCGTTCATGAGGTGGGCTCTCAAAAAGCCAATATTGCAAATTTGATGAAAAAAATTAAAAAAGTGACTGTTTTATGAGCGTGCATTGCACAGTTTCCATGCACGCTCATAATTTCGTGAATTTGTAATATTTTCACTCCAGATTTTCAACATTGGCATTTTTCCACAACTCCTTATGAACAGTACAGCTGTCATTTTTCACATCCTTACCAAAATGTGTTTTCACACTTCCGGTGCAGAATAGCACAGTCGCTGTGGGAAATCAGTCTTCAGGACACATTAAGAAAATCATAGTGACACTATTCATGAGCAGAGGTCCTAAAATGCCTGTGTTAAAAATGTGGTGCCAAAAGTTCATAAAATAAGTGTGTTATGAGCATGCATTGCACAGTTTCCATGCATGCTCATAACTTTGAGAATTTGTAATATTTTCACTCCAGATTTTCAACTTTGGCTTTTCTCCAAACCTCCTTATGAACAGTACAGCTGTCATTTTTCACATCTTGGCCAAATTGTGTTTTCCTGCTTCCAGCAAAGAATAGCATGGTCGTTGTGGGAAGTCAGTGTTTGGAACAGATTAAAAACAAATCACAGTGACACCGTTCATGAGCAGAGGTGTTAAAATGCCTATGATGAAAATTTAGTGACAAAAGTCCATGAAAAGACTATTTTACAAGTGTACGTTGTGCAGTTTCCATGCACTCTCATAATTATGTGTATTTGTAATATTTTCACTCCAGATTTTATACTTTGGCATTTTTTCACACTTCCTTATGAACAGTACAGCTGTCATTTTTCATATCCTGCCCGAAATATGTATTTACACATTTGGCGCAGAGTAGCATCGTCGTCGTGGGCAATCAATGTTCAGGACAGATTAGGGAAATCATAGTGACACTGTTAATGAGCAGAGGTCATAAAATGCCTATGTTAAAAATATGATGAATAAATTCCACTAAATGAATGTGTTACACTCATGCATTGCGCAGTTTCCATGTAAGCCCAGAAGTTCGAGTATTTTTAATATTTTCACTACAAATTTTCAACATTGCCATCTCTTCATACCTCCCTATGAATGGTACAGCTGTCATTCTTCATATCCTGCCAGATCTGTGTTTTCATACATCTGGTGCAGAATGACATGGTTGCCATGGGAACTCAAAGTTCA
Source organism: Neoceratodus forsteri (assembly GCA_016271365.2). Classification (NCBI taxonomy): domain Eukaryota; kingdom Metazoa; phylum Chordata; order Ceratodontiformes; family Ceratodontidae; genus Neoceratodus; species Neoceratodus forsteri. The sequence goes on from JADMNL010000024.1 coordinate 137,690,160, forward strand.
TGACACATTAACAAAATTACAGTGCTACTGTTTATGAAAAGACGTCCCAAATGCTTTCATGAGGTGGGGGTCACAAAAAGGCCATAATGAAAATTTGTAGTGCAAATACCAACAAACACCCGGGGTGTTAGGGTGTCTAACCATAATGTCCCACCCTGTACAGACTGATAGGCAACAGGGGTGTGCTTTTGAATTGCCGACTGTAATACTCATGCCATTGCACCCCCACCCCACCACCCTGCAGCCAGTGACAGGCATCGAAGTGTGCCTTGAACTCTTTGGCCCCAGAGTTCACCCTGTTCTATACTGCACCCATTTCAGTGAATGTCCTTATGGAATGGGGTGACTGTACAGCCGAACACCCAGAGGCACACCTCAACATGTGTCAGTGTCTGCAGGATAGGGTGAAGTGAAATGGGATGAACATTATGAGCGATGACCTAAACCCCTACCCCAATGCCTGTCCTTCTCTGCAGGGTGGAGGTGGGGTTGGCGTGAAGTTCAATACTTCACTGCCATTCCTATTCTGCATCTCTCTAATTCCTGCATTTCCAATGCTAATACCAGTAAGCAAACATTTGGCATTGACAAATGCTTGTTTTCTTTTTGTTTTGACTGAAGCGCCATCCAACTTCTGTGAGTACAGAAGAAAACGACCAGAAAAGTTGGCGAGAGTTGGTGCAAGCTACTGGGGGGGGGGGGTAATTTGCACATGGAATGTGCACAATAAGGGGGAATTTGCATATGAGCCATACACAATAAGCCCTTAAGAACAAGCAGGGTAGGGTTGTTGACATGTGCGATTTCAGTGCACAATAACTTAATCCCAAATGATACACTATAGAATGTTTGCTCCCCGGATTGTTGTAACCGATCTAGAGGGATAGACAGCAGGCTCTCACTGAAAGAGGGAAGGTGGTGAGTTGGATGGTAAGGAATTAGGAGTTCTTTTAAGTAGTCTGCTCCCAAACCATGTAGGGCCTTGAGTAGTGCCACCGCATAGACAGCCAGTGCAGTGCACACAGAACCAGCATGACGTGATCCCTACAAGAGAAGCCTACAATCAGCTGGGCTGCAGAATTCTAGACTAGCTACAGGCATTGCAGCAAACTTCCAGATAGCTCTAGGTATAAAAACATTGCAATAGTCGGGCCTAAAGGTGACAATGACATGAACTATCACAGCCAGGTTAGTAGGGGCTTGATGCCATTTAACCCTAGTGATGTTTCAGAGATGGTAAAAGCCACTCTGGACAATGGTCAACACCTGTTGATAGGGTATCAGGCTGCAGTCCAGGATGACCCCAGAATTCTTTCTTTTTTTTTTTGTCAACTCTATTTGTGCACCTTCAGACCAGGGCATCTCTCAAAGGTGTCCGCTCGATACGGACCTTCTACTCTCCACCAAGACCCATCCTCCAATGGTCTCCCCCACCAGGACTTCTCAATCCCCTGGATCACCCTCAGGGGAGGGTCCACCTTACCTACCTTGGTGGCTCTTTCTGAAATTAGAGGGTCCATACTGTGTAGGTGGCACCTGGGGACCATCGGAGTAATGGGCCAGCACTGGGGATGTGAGGTGAGATCTCTGGGGCCCTTGTCACCTCTCCAGTCCTCCAGGAATTTTTTCTAGGTATCCCCTACAAGAGCACGGATGTGCAATGATGTCATGACCCTATATGCCGACATCTGCCACTGCTCCTTTCTGCTGTGATGGCACCACATCACTGCACTGCCCCCGAGTTCCCTCAGGAGCCACTAGAGAGCAGTGCAAGATGCCAATACCTCCCCAGGGAAGGGAGAGCATTCCTCCGGATGCTCAATCCCCCCTCCCAACCCCCAGTGACCCAAGTCCGTTCTTAAATCAGGGTCGCCAGCATGACACAAGGTATGGCGTCCAGCACCTCAACCCTCAGCACCACCGGGCTGGCTGACTCCAGAATTCTTAACCACATCTATAGCTCTGAGTGGTTGACTGCCAACAAAGGATGTAAAGTCAGTCCACTATTCATCGCTTACCCCTGCCTACCTGGCTTGATAATTATGAACACTGTCTTACCTGTTTTGAGACATAACCAGTTTGAGACAATCCAGTAATTTATTTTGGCTAAATATCTCTCCAGCACATAAACTGCATGACACCCAACAGAAGTGAAAGACAGGTATCATATACACAGTAAACAACACAGGAGCAAGACTGAGCCTTGAGGAATGCCATAGGAGACCACAGAGGCACCAGAAATATAACTTTCAAGAGCCACCTGCTGTGTTCTCCTGGTTAAGTAGGACTCAGACCAGCTCAATACAGTGCCAGTCAGTCCTACATAATTCCTCAGGTGATCCAAAAGCACCCCACCATGGCCAACAGTATCAAATGCTGACAACAGATCTAATAGTATCAAGATGGTACAGAGTTCATGATTCTGCCATGAGGAGATCATTCGACACTCTGATGAAGGCAATCTCCATGTTGTGGCGAGACCAAAAATCTGACTGGAGAGGTTTGTAGATGTCAAAATTGCCTAAGTGTTCAATAAATTGCTGAACCACCACCTTCTCAATAATTCTTCCCAAAAAGGGGAGATTAGAGACAGGTCTGTAATTCCCCATCACGTCAGGGAGCAAGGAAGGTTTTATCAGAATGGGCTTCACCACTGCCTGTTTAAAGGCAGACAGGAAGACACCATCCCTCAAGGAACACCCGATGATCTGGGAAGAAAATGAACCCAAAGCCTCCCCATGAACCTAAAATAACAAGGTAGAACCAGGATCAAATAAACAGCTGGTGGGACACAAACCAGCAATCACCCAGAGCACCTCTTCCATAACAACTGGATGAAACTCTCCCCAGGCTGGCAGATCAACAATGCCACCCAAGGCCCGACGATCACTGGTGCATGACAGGCTGCATGTGCAGATATCTGACCTGATGGAGGACACCTTGTCAACAAAAGAATTCCCTAACTCATCACATTTTTCATCAGTAAAAGCCTGAGCAGACCACAGACAGGTTAGATTTAACAACCTATCCATGATGCGGAAGAGTTAAGCTGGACGAGTTATACCTGCCGCAATCATTTGTGACAAGAACTCTGTTCTTTTTCAGGGCAATTGCCCATTGATACTCACTTTAGTGAGTTTTCAAAACCAATTTGTTGTCCACAGATTGGGATCTACACCAAGAACACTCTATCCTCCATTCCTTAGTCTTCAACTGATGCAGCTCATCACAATGCTATGGACAGCAGTGCTGGGATGTCAAGGGATGAACATGATAGGGTGCTGAGAAATCTAAGGTGGAAGTAAGAGCACTATTACAATGCTCCACAGCATTCTCAGATTCCTGTGCACAGGCAAGCATCATGCCCAAGACATCCAATACCGCTAGGATTTTGTGATGCTCCAAATTATAATTCAGATGGTATTGGATCATTCCTGCAGGTGGAGTAATGAAACAGAGCCATGCAGAGGAATGATACCATGTGATGATCTGACTAAGAGACCAGACCAACCCTGACCACACTTATGTCAAGACCCAATGAGATCAGCTTCAGAGTGTGAACTTGCTGATGCATGCTAGATTCAACAGCCTGTGCTAGCCCGAGTGAGTTCATCAACTGGAAGAGCTGTTGACCAAGGTGTGAGGTTTTAATGTCAATCCTGGCATTGAAGTCCACCAGCACCAAAAGTCTAGGAGCATTTAACACCTGATCAATCATAAAATCCACCAATTCCCATCTAAAATCACCCTCATACCCTGGGAGACAGTATATGAAAATGATTTTGCAAGTAACACCTAGGGTGCATCTAGTGGTGACACACTCAAAAGACCCAAGAGTTCCCATGAGGTATGCAGTGAGTCCTAAAGCAGATTGAAAGCAAATGATCCCCCACCCCACCTTGCAGCCCTACCTTGGGTAATTTACTACAGAATAACGTGGCAGGATAGATGTCTCCAGCATAAGGCCAGAGGCATCCGCCAACCAGGTCTCAGTAATATAAACAAGATAAGCCAAAGAATCAGCAATGAAATTGTGTATCACTGCTGTTTTATTTCTTTGTGAACTTGCCTTATAAGCATGGCCCAAAGGGGAGACACAGAGCTTGCAGGACCCACTACTTCCTGTTTGCTGGCATTAAACAGAGCCCTGGAGAGCTGAACCAGATATGGCAGTCGCTATTCCTGGTTCCATATCCTTTTCTGGGTGCCTCCTAGACCTGACCAACCCAATCAAACCCCCCCACTGTTGCACCCAGGACCTTCTCTGTGATTATTTCTCCCCCGTTTTGAGGACCCGACCCCTGCAGTGGCTGAGAACATCTGCAGCGTGAACCAGTAAGGTACCAACAAAAGGGCAGAACTTCCACAGATGGTATCTGGAATAAACATGCCTCACCCAGTATTTCCTTTACGCATCTCATTCCCAGTACTAAAACAACCTCAAAATGACCCAAACAAAACACTGTACAACAGCGTAAAACAAACCCCAACAATATTAGTCCCGCAAAACCTCCCTAAGCCACCAATCCCACAACAAGCACACACTAGCAAAATAAATACCTACACATCCATGCATCCCATGTGTTCAACAAATAATTTATGTAAGCAATGACACACAATGATGTGTGTTATGCTGTGATAAATGCATGCCTAGAGACACGGCCTCATGTATTACTGCCCCCTAGCAGTGCATTTTTCAGAGCATAACCCACACCTCTGGGTGTGTTATTGCACTTATAAAATGAGTATATGTTGAGAAATATTATAACTTTTTTTAAAAATTAACAAATATTAAAAGTTTTTCTTTTTTGAAGTAAAATAGTCCCTCATCTCTGTCCACTGTTTTTTCACACACCTTCCTCTCCCTTTCATTCGCATCCTGTTTTTTGTCCCAGTCACCACCAGACAGATTGTATATTTATTTTGAGAGTCTTTTCTCTCACATCTGCCTCTCTGACATATACAGAGTGACTACTGGTGGGTCGCTAGGCTGCCAGCATGACCAAGATTTTCTTGTGTTCTTACCAGAAGCAGGCCTCCACTTGTAGTTGTGTGTTGTGTAAAAGTGGGAATGGAAAGCGAGAAAGCGAGAGACCACTGCAGAGTTGGGTGAGATGTGCGGGTCCAGGAGACAGAATGGTATTTTTTTTAATCGCCTCTTTTGCTGGTCACAGTGCTGCTGGCTGTTATGTGGAGTGGGAGGGAGGAAGGCAGAGAGAAAGACAGTGATTGTTTGAACTGCTTACGATTTGACTCACTGAACTGTGCGTTTTCCCTGATTATGCCAATTGGAGACTTCAGATAAGGAGGGATCCTTGAGTTGCCAGGGCACAAGGATATCCTGGGTGAGTGGGTCACTGATACTGGCTCTTGTGCTTTACTGTGCTATATCCAAAATAAAAGGCATAGGTGGCAAGGGGTGCCAGCCAATCAGGTTACCTTACTGCCGCTACCCATTTTATCAATATAACTAAAATAATAAAGTAAAAACAAGTCTGAGTCCAAGATTCCAAGTCTAAAACTATTACAGATTAGTGCCAAAGTCCAGAAAACATAATAAGGATTTGGAAAAGTTCTAGCTCCCCTGCTATTGCCAACAGGTAGACTGAAACTGCTAATTTTGTTCAGAAATATTTAGGAAAATTGATGACGAGTCCAGACGTATACAAAACTTTAATACTGCAGATAAACTGAGTAATGATTAAATAACAAAAGGTTAGCTCACACAAAGAGGCCAACAAGGCAGGATAGCCACAGAATACAGATGAGCGGGGGGGGGGGCACACTGTCATACAATTACTCCAGCACCCCGGATCAAAGGTTTCCAGTCATTTAAAGGAACACCGTCAGTCATTTTTGCATCATATCATTTCTAGCTGAAAACCAGCATGTTATGATTGCTTACCTTCTCTATAATTCATATATCTTGTATCTCAAGGGTGAGTCCCTCATCATGGGTGGGGTCCTTATCTGTAGGCCAATTGCCTCCTGCAGTGCTTCCCGGCAAGCCCATTAGGTGGCAAGGTCCAGCACTCTAGGGGAAGCTTTTTCTATGCAGATCCAGAGTCAGTGGTACCTAATAGTGTAGTATTTAAGATTTCAGCTGATAGTGGGTAGAGACCTAAGTCCACATGGATTCCTCTAGTTCTGGAGACCATGTTGGCAGTAACTCTAAAAGTTATTCTCCCTGCAGCTGCCTATCATCCACCTAGTTACATTCCTTATCTCCTTCCTTTAAGTTCCAGGAAAGGTTAGGCCTCCTCACAGTCCCGAGACTTGCTGCTAACCTTTCAGAAGTTGCTAGTCTCCCCATTCCATATATTGGGGGTGGGCCTCTTTTGTGGAGGAACTTCCTTTAGCTGCACAGATCAATTCATAGCACCCCACAGCGTTCTACCATCAGAAGGATGGAATGAGAGTTATCCCATTAAATCTTTCCCAGAACTGAATTCCAAATGGCAAGCAGAGCTGTCATAATAATGATGACCTATGCCAGGAGAGATGGCGGCTGAGATCATGGATCCCCAGAGGTTTCCTCCACCGGGTTTTGTTCTCCCCTGAGTGCCAAAGGCCATAACGTGGTTTATATATTTAATGATAGCATTTACCTCAGTTGTTGGATATCCACTGTGGGTGGGGTTAGATGGTGGTTTGATTTTGTCATCCTATAATCCTGGCATTTCCTCTCTCCAACTGGAAGTCATGCCTCTGTGCTATCAATTATGATCAGCTATCAGCTGTCTATGTCATCACTCCATTCAGTCTGGGTTTGCAGTTCCTGCTGTGCAATTCTCCTAGGCTCTCTTCAAAGGTACATTCAGCATAAAGGAATTACGTTCCCATAGCACCCAATGGTATGAACACTGCTCAAGAGGGTTTCTTTCCCTTTGCAGTACCCCAGCAGGGTAGTAGTCCCACAGGAGAATGGCCAAAGCATCCACATATAACAGCAAAAGAACATGATCATTAGCAATCAAACAACTAACCTCATGACTATCAACAATGTTGCACAAGCATTACTCCATATTCTGGTTGGGTACACTCATTGTAGGTAGCATATACAAATCATTTAGCCTATATCTTAAATACTGTTTGCATTTCCCTTCCCTTTTGTCTTCACTAGGAGGATCATTTGCATGGAAACAGGATCCTCATCCCCTAGAGTCCACCTACTCCTGCTCATTAATCCTTTTCTGATGCCATAATCCTCTGCTGTGACATCACAGTCTGAGTCTATAGAAATCAGTATGATTTCACAGAGAACAGAGACTTCAGCAAAGGATCCAGCAGCAGTGGCAGATTAATTGCAATGGGGCAAGGGTTCTGTCCCCAGGTAAATGAGACCAATAGTAAAGAGTAAAAGGACTATAAATATAGAAAATCTGTAAAAGATAGATTTAATTATGTCCAAGGATTATGTTTTCAGAGTTATTACAAAAGTGAGAAACTCATGTTAAAATTACTTTTTGCTGTAAACCATCTCCCAGCCCACCCACCCCAGCTTTTGTTTTTGTTGTTCAATTTCAATAAGGGCCCATTGACCTTCAGATCTCTCTAGTAGGGTTCCCTGTCAGTCCCAATGAATGCTAAGAAGCTTTGAGTAAATACAGAATGAAGAACCTCTCCAGGCAGTGCTCTAAAATAAACATCTGTCAGTTCATTTTCTCTTTATAGCTCTATTTGGTTGCAGCAGAGTAAACCATCCAGATTTAACACTTTCTTGTCAGAGGCTGGAAACTGTGAAAATTATGGAAAAGACTTTCAGTTCTTAGGACTCTTGGGAGACAAATGAGTTACAGAAGCAAATAATGATATTGTAACTGTTAACTAGAGCCAACAACTAGCTTGCACTGACCTGTTTGGTAGTATTGCAGCATGTATTGGCTAGCTGGTCTTAATATGACTGAGGCAGTATAGCACAGTGGTTTAAGGCTCTGAGCTGCAAATCTGGTGACATCCAGCAGACCAGACCTGGGTTTGAATCCCACAGCTTCCACTTGCATACTGTGTGACCCTAAGCAAGTCACTTAACTTCCCTGTGCTCCCAGGTCACTCCTGTAAAAAAAGCTTTCAGCTTAGTGCGCTACTCCTGGTTAAACAACTAAATCAGGTACAGAACCTGGAGAGTATCCAACAGCAGTTACAGTTCTGGAGAAGCAAAAGACAATTTGCATAAGTAATACATCCACAAACATAGTTCACTTCTCACACATTTTTAAACAATATGCAACTGCAGTTGAAACAATAGCAACTGTCACAAATCCACTCAGCAGGTCAGGTCCTCTACTCCCCGAATGCCAGCCTCCAAGTATAGTCTTGTAAACAGTAAGCAGAACACGGTAACCCTCTTGTCTGTTTTTGTGGTTTTGAACCAACCTTTGGTCTCAAGTTCTGGAGGGATTCAAACTGTGAGCCTCTTGCTAGCGTAATCAATGCATAGGCTCAGATATTTCTGTATTTGGGGGGCCAGATATCTTTGCCTATGGGCACCTTACCTGGTGTACAAAATTGAACTCTTAAAACTTAAATAAAGACCTCAGATTATTCATACCTTTTTCCAGTTTGGTGTCACCATTCAAGCTTATGCACAGTGTCTGCTGTAACCATATATACTCTACCTGCACAGGAACGAAATTAAAGACAGACCAAGTATGCTCTAAAATTACAGTTTTTACTAAAATAGATAATAATACGTAAAACATACAATACAGAACTATTATATCACAAGACATACAAATCTTTTTAAAAGAACAAGGTTTTAAACAATGCCATTCTTCCTTCAGTGCTTAGATTTGTCTCTCTGTTCTAAATACCTGCTTAAAGTGCTCACAGATGTTTCTTTGTCAGAGTCCAGATTAAAGTATCTCTGAAGGAAAACAGAATATTCCTTAAAGAAAACTGCATTTGCCAACCTCTTTGTGAGATCACCTAGCTCCTCCTCTGTCAGAATATCTAAAAAATATATCTATACAAAAACAGGATGTCTTTTCAAAGTATTAAATTCTGCAACCTTGACATAACTCATGTTCTGCAAATGACTCTCATTGATCTTTAGCTGCATCCTTTTCTCACACAGACTTAAAAGCATTTATGATTTTGCACCGATTTACTAAACCTGGTTTCCTCCTCTTGAAATGTCATAAAATGGATATGGTCAACTCAAGCCTCTTCCAGCTGGTAATTAACTTTAGATGAAACAGGAGATCCTTGATAAAGGTTTGTTCTACTCTGTAATTAGCTTCAGGCCTTCCAGGTAACCTTGTATCAAAACCTGTGTGTGAGATCTCACATACTGTTTTAGCATTTCTCATGGGAGACAGTCCATAACCCATTTTTTATTTATTACAAAAAATGGTCAGACAGCACTCAGAACTGGCTGTCCACATCACAGCAACATTTTCTTGTATTATATTGTTAATGTATAGCCTTCTTAACCTTTAGTGCCATGACAGCATCTTCAGCTTTGACAAGTGTCATGTAGCAGTATGGGTAGCTTGAAAAATTAACGCAAAACACTCAGCTGAAGCAGTGTTCAAGAAGAAAAATGCCCAACCACTTACAAAAAGTAACGGATGAGTACTTCATTAAGCTGAATGGAAGACATTATTCTGTTTGTTACTTTATAATGTTTTTGAAAAGGCTAGGCAAACACCACAGCAGTACATTGCTATAAAAGTGGCAGGCTTTTATTGCGAGGGCATGGGCCAAAAACATAAATTAAAGTGCACTGATTCTATGTAATGCAGCAAAATTCTCAGAAACAGCCTGTGACAGTGGTGTTCACTCTAAAGCCTTTTGCACAGTGGTTTGTTGCTATCCTTATGGGACTCATCAAGGAGATGACTTGTAGGTTCTTCACTCTGGCCTGCTAACCATACACCACCTTACTTGTGCACCCTCCAGGGTAATACTCACCTGCTTTAAAGCTGCCAATGCAGTCCCACAACTTTTCTTCTCATGATGTCCCAGGGTGCCTTCAGCAGTCGTATCTTCATTTACCAGTTGTCACCATCTTAAATATGGAATCAGTTCATACACCACAGGTATTATATGAAAATAATATTGCTTTATTTACTATTTACATGGTTGGTTCCAGTATATGCAAGTTTACAGATGGAAACAAAAGTTGCTGTACTCTTCAAGTTGACTCTGAGTACAAGGTATAGTCTCTCATTTATTTATTTTTGAAAGTCGGATTTACAACCTTTTAGTCAGGGACTCATTTACAAAGGCACCTTGCCGCAGGGAGGGTAGACATGGTCACAGTGTGAGATACAACAGTGGTAACATACAGGTGCAATACAGATAACAAAAGAACACAATATAACAGTGGTTTACAGAATAAAGTTACATGCAGTAAATAGCTAAAGCAATGTTCCCAACATGAGTCCCCCAATTCAGATTGACTTTCCCTCCAATCATTTAATTAAATTACATCTCTCCTTGTCCAAACAAAGGTGTGATACAATCTCTTTTTTTAACTTGTAATATTTATTAGGAAAAAGCAAGTTACAATTCCATAACCATTAAGAACATCACATACTTCTTTTACATCATTTTACAGTTTTGACACATTTGATAACAAATAGTTAAAACAAACATCTGTCAATGCCAAGTGTTGCGTGCTGTCATTAGCAGTGGAAGTGCAGGAGTTAGACAGATGCAGTATAGGAATGGCAGTGAAGTATTGAACTGATACCAACTCCACCCCTACCCAACAGAGATGGATGGGCATTGGGGTGTGCCTTTGGGTCATCGCCCATAACGGCCATGACATTTCACCTCACATTACCCTGCAGACACTTACAAGTGTCAAGGTGTGCTTTGAAGTGTTCAGGCTTTACACTCACCTCATTCCATAAGGAAATACACTGAAATGGGTGCAGTATAAGAGAATGGGATGAACTCCGGGGCCAAAGGGTCTAAGGTGCACCTTGATGCCTGCCATTGGCTGCAGGGTGGGGGTGGAATGGCATGAGCATTACTGTTGATAATCCCAAGTCACACCCCTGATGCCTGTCAGTCTCTACAGGGTAGGGGCGTTATGGTCAAAAACTCTAACACCCTGGGTATTTTTACTCCAAGTTTTCAACATGGGCTTTTTGAGATGCCACTGCATGAACAATGACACTATCAGTTCATTAGCTAAAAGGTGATTTTGCAGAGTGACTGCGCCATTTGGCGCTACAGGTGCAAAAACACATTTCAAACAGGATGTAAAAAATGACAGCTGTACTATTCATGAGGAGGTGTAAAAAATGGCAGTGTTGAAAATCTGGAGTGAAATATAAAAAAACTGGTGAAGTCACGAGTGTGCATAGAAACTTTGCAACACACACCTGTAATGTAATTAGTTTGGGGAATTTTTACAGCAGATTTTCAACATAAGCATTTTGGGACCTCCACTCATGAACAGTATCACTGTGATTTTCTTAATCGACCCCGAACACTGATTTCCCACAGCAACCATGCTATTCTGCGAAAACACATTTAAGCCAGGATGTAAAAAATAACAGCTCTACTATACATAAGGAGGTGTGGAAAAATGCCAATGTTGAAAATCTGGACTGAAAAGATAACGAATTTGTGAACTTATGAGGGTGCGTGGAAATTGCAAGCTCGTAACACAGTCATTTTATGGACTTTTGTCACCAAATTTTCAATATAGACAGTTTAAGACCTCTACTCATGAACAGTGTTACTGTGATTTTATTAATCTGTCCTGAACACTGATTTTGCACACCGACCATGCCACTGTGCGCTACATGTGAGAAAACACATTTCGGGTGAAATGTGAAAAATTACAGTTGTACTGTTCATAAGGAGGTGTAGTAAAATGGCAATGCTGAAAATTTGGAGTGAAAATATTAAAAATGCTTGAAGTTACGAGCGTGCATAGGAACTACACAATGCACACTCGTAAAACAGTCATTTTGGGGAATTGTTTCACCAAATTTTCAACATAAGGTTTTTAGGGGCCTTCCTCATGAACTGTGACACTGTTGTTTTGTTATCAGTCCCAAAAGGTGGTTGCATGCAATGACCGCAAAATCACCTTTCAGGACCGAATAACAAAATGACAATGGCTGAGTTCATGAGGTGGGGTCCTAAGAATTAGAATTTCTACTGAGTACCTAGACTATATCTGCAATGTAACCTGTATAACCATGATAGCACTTATTAACCTATACAATATGTTTTCTGCACTTATCAAGGAATGTAGCTATGTTGAATTAATGTGTTGCATTAATCTCTTGTCTGCCATTTGTTCTTTGTTTGTTGTATTTAACTGCTGTGATCTGTTTGTATCCGTGTCCAGGCCCAGCTTGTAAATGAGCCTTGCTCAAAGTTGTTTCGAATGGTTAAATAAAGATTGATTGATTGACTGATTGATTGATTGATTGATTGATTTATCCAAGAGGAGGGAAGAAGAACAAAAAGTCCTAAGCATTGTAAAATCATGCTCTATTCAGTCATAGTTGTTATCAGTCCATCATTGTGGCCTTCCTAATTTTGGTTGAGGAGAAAACAAAAACAATACAATACACTTCTTAAAAAAAAGTTTAGAAAAAATAAAAAGAAGGGAACTAATAAAAATGTAATTCATTAAACATGTTGGCTCATCATTTTCTTTTGTTTCTTGGGACAAAAGAGCTTCTGTCATAGCAATACCTAAGTTTCTGTGTAGGACATCACCTTCTAAGGGCCCCACTCCCCTCCCATCCCTGCCAGATCTCCCCAAAGCTGCCACACAGACTCTCATACACAGACAGATTTTAATTGTCCATCCCTGCCAGTCAGCTTGCTTACTATTATGGTAGTAAAAGCTGATCCCGGATTGTTTCCCCCCTCTCTCTCTCTCTTCCACATAGTCATCATAGACGAACCATTGAGCATCAAATTTCTCTACCTGGAATCTTAATTTTGTTTTGTAAAAAGTAATGGCTTCAGCAACTTTAATGCTACCAATAGTTATTTCCCACTGAGTTTTCCTAGGTAGTTTTGTAGACAACCAGTTTTGAGTGATAGTTTTTAGGGCAGCCGAAATCAGAATATAACAGAGGTACCTCTCTGCTGTTGTTGTAAGGCTGTCTGGGGGAAGGCCCAATACAAGGTTGGAAAACAGATTTTGTGGAATCTGCAAGATTTGTTTTATGGTATCACCCACATTCTGCCAAAAGAGGCTGTTTTATTACAACTCTAAAACATGTGGTCGTGAGGAACAATGTGACCAGCAGGCCTCTGACTTATGTGTTCCGTAATGTTTACATATAACTGGCGTAATAAAAAAAGAGAGAACAGGTCTTCCACCTGAACTCCCTCCAGGAGACTAAGGATGAGGTGGTGTGGACATCTTTCCAAATTCTAGTCTACTGGTTATCTATCAAAGGGGCTCCATCCCATCTCGCCTGAATCTGTTTTAGGGCTAATGTACCCACATCTTCCTGTAGTGAATTATAGACAGTGGTCGAATTATGGGGGTGCCTGAAGGGACTGGGCTCCCTTACTTTTCTGGAGGGCCCCCTGAGTTCAGTGTAATTGAAAGATGCAAGGGGGCCATGTTCTGGCCCCCTTACTTCTCATTACTGAGGCTGCCAATCTCCAGTCAGGAACGCAAATTGCAGCAGCCCTGCCCGAGTGAAAAATAGTAATTAACACCATGTTTTCCCTTTTAACAGCCATCAAGGAAAACAACAGCCTCCCTCTAACCCATAGCCACACAACCGGCATCAAAGTGAATTAAGTGATATTTGAGACAGATATTTATCTAAAGCCGTGTTTACATGACCACAGCGTTGTTGCATTTGCACTGCTTCCTTTCCACTGTGCTGGCTGCTCCTCCATGAATTTAGCATTTACACAACCTGCCCTTGCAGTGCTGCAGGTCGCTCCGAGGAGAAGCTATAAATTCAGCAGAAGATGCTGGGAGACACTGAGACAGAAGGCTTCCCATCAGAATAAGCACGTCAAAGGGTTTACAATGCTGCTAAATATGTTTGCTCTGATACAGGTAGCCACAATTGAGCTGCAGCAGAAAAAGGGATCCAAAGTGCACTTACGGCACTCTGGAAAGTGTCTACAAAGCCGATTTTGCAGCACATCAACCTATGCGCATAGGTCGATGAGCTGCAAAATCAGCGGTATAAACGAGCCTTATGTGATAGCATGCCATTGCTTGACTGCTTCAATGGCTGCTTTCCTGGAAAACAAATAAACAAAAGCCTTCCACAGCTAAACGTAGTATCCACAACTGGCACCAAAGTTAGTTCTTCACAGATACCTTAAAAAGGTGATAGCCAGAGATCCCTATTTTTTTTTTCTTATTTATTGTAAAAAAAAAATGCGGCTGTGCTTGCCTTCTTTGATGGCCGGTGTGACACCCCCTTGAATGAGCACAGTTGGGGAGTGTTCATTTTAGTTCAGACTACAAACGACTCAGACCAGAGGTAAAAGCAGTAGCCAGTAGCCCCTATACTGAGCACCTGGGAACAACGTCACAGTCAATGAGTTGTCAGAGAGAGGGGGATGGGTGGGAAGGAGAGGGCAAGAAAACAAGCACCGTTTCAGGAGCCCAGAGGACTAGTGCGGCACCTCTGCTGTACTGCCTGTTGAAATCAGATTACTGCTCACTGTTCTGGGGGAGGTGTCTTGTTATTTTAAACAAGATAAGAAAATCAGGAGCGCACAACTCCAGATGGTACGTAAATATTTTTTTTTTAAAAAGGCTGGGGGGGGGGCAGAAATTAGGATGAGTAAGTCAGGACTCAGAGGAACTTGAGCCGGGCAGGCAGTGCCAGCTGGCCAGGGTTGAAGTGTGGGGTAGGGCCAGATGCAGAGCTGTACTGGATCCTGGTCCCTCTGGCAGTGTCAACACAAGCTGCCACCACAGTGAGAGCTGAGAGAGAGAGAGACCCTGAAGGGGCCAGGGCTACACTCTTTTGGCATCCTCAGACTGATCTCGCATGGGGGGGGTACTTTAGTCTCGAGAGCCCATGTGAAGTATGGCAAGCTTGGGGACAGGGTACTTGACTCCAGTGCCAATGTGAAGTAAGGTAAGGAGCCTAGAGAAAGGGTAGTTTTTTTGCCTCAAGAGCCCATGTAAAACAAGGCAAGGCTGGTGGGGGGGTGTTTTGTGTCTCCGGGCCCCATGTGAAATAATGCTAGGTTGAGGAAGGGGTCATTTGTCTCCTGAGCCTGTGTGAAGTAAGGTAAGAGAAGGTTGAGATGCATGTTTGTCTCCGGACCCCATGTGAAGTAAGGCAAGGCTGGGGTGGGTTGTTTCTAGAGCCCATGTGAAGTATGGTAAGACAATGTGGGGAGGGGGTTGCTTTGTGTCTCTGGAGTCCATGTGAAGTAAAGAAAGACTAATGGTGGGTGTTGTGTATCTCCGGAGTCCTTGTGAAGTGTCGCTAGGCTAGGGGGTGCTTTGTGTCTCCAGAGTCCATGTAAAATAAGGCAAGATGGGGGCATTGTATACCTCCGGATCCCATGTCAAGTAAGGCAAGGCTGGGGGGTGCCATGCGCCCCTGGAGTCCATGTGATGCAAGACTATGAGGGGAGTGCTTTGTGCCTCCGAAGCCCAGATGAAATGTATATATTATAGAAAATAGACACTATATTGCTTTCTCCTACTCGAGTAAAGCATGACAAATGATTTACATAGTGCAGCCGAGGCATATCCACAACATTCTCAGATTTTTGACCAGTAAATCAAGGAGAGCTAGCCTGTATGTATATAACATGAAAGACATTCAGTGCTAGATCCAGTAAAAGAGGAAATCCTATGAATTATGGATATTTTGGATAGTGGTGTGACTGTGAGACTTGTATGGGGGGGTTGGGGTTGGTCAAAATAAGGGGGCTCCTGGAAATATGGAGACCTGGAAGGAAATATTGCATGTGTTAAGAAAGATACATATTAATCTCATTGTCTCCTAAACCTGCCAGCAGTGACCCCCTGCGAAGGTGGGACAACATGCCATCAGCCAGGGGCTTTATTTAATCACTTAAGGGAGATATTTCTGAATCCTAATAGTGAAAAACATAGGTGACTTTGAATTTTGCAGGCATGGAAGATGACACAAAGATCTGCAACAGAGTTGATACACAAGGTGGGGTGGAAAGGATAAGAAGGGACTTGGCAAGGTTAGAGGAATGGTCAAATGTATGGCAGCTTAGATTCAATGCTAAGAAGTGCAAAGTAATGCACCTGGAAAACAAAAACCCAGGGGAAGAGTACACAATGAGGGGTGAGATACTAACAACAACAAAAATGGAAAGGGACCTGGGGGTAGTCATATCAGATGACCTAAAGGTGGGCAAGAAATGTGAGAGGGCAGCAAGGAGGGCTGAGGGAATACTGGGATACATAGGGAGAGGCATCACCAGTAGAAAACAAGAAGTTATTATCCCTCTGTACAGACAGTTGGTGAGACCCCATCTGGAGTACTGCATGCAGTTCTGGAGACCCAATCTGCGCAAAGACATAGACAGAATGGAAGCTGTCCAGAGGAGGGCAACTAAAATGGCGCAGGGTCTGCACCGGAAGACATATGAAGAGAGACTTAAGGAGCTTAATATGTATAGCCTCAAGGAAAGGAGGGAGAGGGGGGACATGGTAGAAACTTTCAAGTACCTCAAGGGACTCAACAAATTCCAAGAGGGTAGCATCTTTCAAAAAGTGTGCAAGAACAAGGGGCACAATTTGAAGATGAGAGGAGGCAGCTCAGAGGTAATTTAAGGAAGTATTTTTTTCACAGAGAGGGTTGTGGTTGCATGGAATGGCCTTCTGAAGGAGGTTGTGGAGTCAAAAACATTGGTGGAATTCAAGCATGCATGGGACAGTCATAAGGCAATTCTAGGGGGTGGGGGTAGGAAGAAGTAGGCTGCTGGTTAACTAGGATCTGCAGCTTATCCATTAGGTAGGGAAATGGGCAGACTGGGTGGACCAAGTGGTCCTTATCTGTAGTCAAAATCTATGTTTCTATGTTTAAGTCAAACAGTGGAGTGATATTTTTCTGAATGAATGCGGGGGCATGGCATTATCTGTAATGTGTATATCACAAAATTGTCTGCGACAACATTATATCGGCTTCCAAAGTTGTAATCTGGGAAGTATTTTGACTCTCCTAAATTGGAATGGCTTTCAGATTTTGACTGCTGAAGTTGTTGATATCAATCATCCAAAGTTGACTGACCCTCAGAGACCATAATGTATAGCAGTTTTATTTAAGAAATAAAGTGGGTGTCGTGTGTGTGTGTGTGTGTGTGTGTGTGTGTGTGTGGGGGGGGGTCCCATTGTTAACTGGTGCAGGATTCGTCCACAAGATTAATTTAATCTTTTTTTAATAGTCTGCCTACCATCACAATGCACAATCATCCTTTGATTGTCCCTTAACAGTAAAGGACTGGGTCCTCTCCCCTCTGTTTTCATTCTATGCTGCTCTAGTGCTTTGCTGCTGTGTCCATTTTTTTCTTGTGCTTAGATCAGAATGGCAGCTCATATGATAATAATCTTTTTCATAAGCTGCCTTGCTTGTCCACTTCTTGCAATTGGGGTATGGTGCATAACTTGCAGGCAGTGGGCTAGCAAAAAATTTTGGGGAGGTTGGTGTTGGTGGAAGAAAGGGGTAATTAACAAAGGGGCAAGTGTGATCTGGGGGTTGTGTTTCACAGAGTGCGAGAGAAATGGGGAGTGAGAAGCAATCCACTTTACAAATAAAGCAAAGAATGCAATTTCACAAACAGTTTGCTTTTTTAAAACATTCTTGCAGGAAACAGTAACATCCTTATCATAAAATGTTTCATCCTGGTAGACGTTAATGTATCTTAGTTCTAAAATGCAGGAAAATGCTCTATTTGCAGTGATGTTTTTAAAAATTTGCCGGGGGAGCATGCCCCCCAGACCCCACTAGCTTTGTGAGGGTCTTTGTACCCTCTTTTCACTGACTCTGTGCTCACTTCTGAATAGCGGCCGTTGAACCCACTACTTTTTTAATCATAATTTGAGCACTGATTAAAGATTGGGGGTTTCTAGTGTCCCTCCTTTGTGCCCTTGAATAGAACAGTGATATTCCTGGCACTGGATCCCATTAAGCAGTACCACCACCCCCGGGCCTGAATTTATGTAGTGTCTACACTGTAAGTATTTAAAGAAGTCTTTTTTAGGGACCCCAAAATCCTTCTGTTATGAATAAAATCTGTGATAGTGTTCCCCTGTAACAATTGCGGCATGGTTTTAACACCCAGTTTCTCTCACTGTTCAAGGCAATGGCCAGGGTGCATTGATGGGAAATTTGGTATACATCTTATGAGTAGATACTGCCAGACCAGCTCTTGGACCTCCCATATGCTTCTCACTTGAAGCCAAATTGTTCGTGTGCGCATGGTCCATGTATTTTTTATCTCTTTAAGGTTACTTGGGAGCACTGCCCAAGGGAGATAACTGAGTGGAACCATGGAATGGACTTCCTCCTATTCCACTGCAACCCAACTGGCTCCAAATGTTGGAGCTACCATCCTCACTATGGAGATTATCTGAGCTGCTAAATAGTAGTAGCCCCCTCCTCTTTACTTTTAAGAAGGATATCCCATGTCAAGCTGGGTTTCTGTCCCACCCATACAGATAGCTTTTTCTTAAGGGTTTTCCAATCTCCTGGGGGAATCGGTATAGGGAGGGTTGAGAAGAGGAAAATAAGTTTTGTTTAATGGAGTCCATTTGACTAGAGAAGAATAGGGGCTGGCAGCTCCATCTATAGCGATCTGAATATATTTGAGTGTATAACGAGGTATAGGTACAGCAGTATGATTTGGATAACTTTGCCAGAATCCAGATACCAAGGTATTTTGCCTTAGAAACATAGAAACATAGACTTTGACGGCAGAAAAGGACCACTTGGCCCACCTAGTCTGTCCATTTCCCTACCTACTGGATAAGCTGCAGATTCTAGTTAACCAACAGCCATCTTCCTGCAACCCCCCACTATAATTGCTTTGTGTCTGTCCCATACATGTTTGAATTCCCCCACTGTTTTAGACCCAATGACCTCCTCAGGAAGGCTGTTCCATGTATCCACCACTCTCTCCGTGAAAAAGAATTTCCTCACATTACCCCTGAGCCGTCCCCCCTCTATCTTTAAACTGTGCCCCCTTGTTTTTACACATCTCTTTTTCTGAAAGATGCTACCCTCCTGGACTTTGTTGATGCCTTATCTTTAACTAAATAAAAAGGTAACTTGTTTAGTTGCTCTGGGGAAAGGGCTCCACTCAACAGTAATGTTTCCACCTTATCTTTATTCATTTTGAAACTCAAGATATTTTCATAGGTATGCAGTACCTTGAGGGAAGGAGGACTCCGGGTCTGTTATATAGATTAGGGTGTCGTCTGCATATAAAGAAATTTTATAGATCAGTTTTCCCACCTGAATACACTGAATCTCCGAGCTTGCACTGACTGCAGCTTCTAGGGGTTCTAAACCCAGTGCGAACAACCCTTCCTAATGGGAAAGGACTCTGAAATGGAGCCATTAACTCTGACCTTAGCTCAGGGGTTAGTGTATGACACTTAATCCAGAAACTTTCCCACCATACCATAATGCCACATCACTGTTTTTAAATATGTCCAATTGGCCGGCCCGGTGATGTAGAGGGCTGAGGCCCTGGTGCCTTACCTCAAACCATGCCAGCGACCCGGGTTCGGAAATGGACTCGGGTTGCTGGGGGTTGGCAGGGGATGGGAAAAGATTGAGCATCCTAAGGACTGCTGTCCTCCCCGGGGATGGGTTAGGGCCATACCTCGCTCTGTAGCGGCCTCCGGTGGAGACCAGGGGCACTACAAGAAGCGGCACAATAGGGGGAAATTGAAAAGTGGAAAAATGGCGTCCGAGCGACTGGATGATGGCTGCCTGGATCCCCCGCCTCCATGGAACCTCCAAAGAGCCGTGGAGATACCGATCCCAGCAGCATCAGGGCAGAGAGCAAGAATGGCTGAAAACAATTTCCCTCCAGAAGGAGGGGGACTCGTCCGACGAAGGGTTACATCGGGCTACCCTGGTCGGCTGCAATCTGGGATCAGGTGGAAGCTGGCATCGGGGAGGGTTCAAAATGAAGATACGGAGGTAGTCCTTGGTAGAAGACCTGAAGGAGAGGCCGATCGGACGCAGGGGGCGATAAAAAATAAATAATGCAAAAAAAAAAAATGCCCAATTTAAGCGATTGAATACCTCTTCGACATCTAGCAATACGGCTAACTGGAGGTTCTTTGATTGTTTTTTTATGGGCCAGGACATTAAACAGCTTCCGGATGTTTTTATTTTATTTTAATTTTTATTTATCGAGATCTTGGATAATATCTGTCGTTGATAGGTTCCATGTCAGATACATTAGAGAACAAGGTACAATACTGTGGACAAATATAAAAATACTGAGAAAAATATACATGGAGGTTACAGAATTCAAACATAAAGCACTAGGTATGCTGAGGCATTGTATAAATGTATACCCATGTCAAGAAGATAAGCAGACAGGATAGAGAAGGATACATTGGGAGTGGGAGGGCTAGGTGAGCAGGGCAAAGAGGGCAGAACCAGGGAGGTGGGTAGGGATAGGTCAGAAGGGGCCAGGGGCAGAGCCAGAGAAGGGTAGGGAGGTGGGCGAAGTGCTGCAGTTTGACTATCCTGTCATGACAGAGGAAAAGATAAGTGCTCGAGGCAGACTGTTGCTGTGTGCAGAGCTTTAGTGGGGGACGCATGCAGTTACTCATATCAATGAGGTGCTGGCACAGTCCATGTTTAAAAGAGCCAATCGTTGTGGAGCCAGAGATGTCAGGGGGGCAGTGCATTTACACAGAGGGGTGCATGGTGTGAGAACACACTCTGTGCCATCATAGTGCGGCATCTGGGCACTTGAAAAATTTGAGTGGCGGAGCTTCTGGTTTGTCTAGTATTCATAGGCAGTGACAGCAATTTGTGCAGCCCTGCTGGAAGCAGATTTGATGCAACTTTTTTGGTGAGAAGGCAGGTTTGATACCTAATTCTGTTATTCAGCTGAAGCCAGCCAGCCCGGGGCATAAAGTTCACAAGTGTGTTTGAGTCTTGGTGCATTTGTGAGTAGGCGGCAGGCTTTGTTTAAGGCAACTGAGATCTGTTGGAGTGCCGTGTTGGTGGCAGAACCTTACATGGCCAGCCCATATTCTATGAGGGAGACAACTGAGCTGCTGATTGCCAGGTTTAATGCTTCATGGGTTAGACAGTGCCTGTGGTGGTAGAGGATCCTGATTCTGGTATTAATAGCTCTTGCAGTGATATCGCTATGCTGGGAGAAGGACAGAGAGGAGTCTATTGTAACCCTCAGGTATTTGAAATGTGGGATGAGCTCCAGTGTATCATCACTCTCATTCCTTATTGCCGGGCGTTAGCTTTTTAGCTTGTTTTGGGCTGAAGAGTATAGCATGGTCTTTGCTTTTTATAGTTCATGACCAGTCTTATTCTTTAAACCACTTTTCTGCAGATGCAAAGCCATTTTGGAGATCAGTTTCAAGGAGTTTAGGGTGCAGGTTGCTGGTAAAAATCACTGCGTCATCAGCATATAGGAGCTTGTGGAAATGGCAGAAGGTCAGAAGATTATTTAAGAAAACACTGAACAGCAACGGTCCCAGAACGGACCATTGCAGTACACCAGAGCTGACAGGTCAGCTGTCTGATAGGACTTCCCCAATCCTGACCTGCTGGGCACAGCAGCTCAAGTAACTGCTAAACCAGTTCACAGTTTCAGGTGTGAGTCCAATGTTAGACAGCTGCTTGAGGAGGAGCACATGATGAACCATATCAAATGCCTTTGATAGATCAATGAAGGCTGCTCCTACAATGTGGCCTTGGTCTAAGGCGTTATGGATGAATTTGGTAAATTCGAGTAGGGCCATGATGGTACTGTGACTGACCCAGAATCCGTGTTGCTCTGGGCATAGAAATTGGTATTGATTAAAGTATTCCGCCATCTGGTCAAACACAATCTGCTCAAGAGCCTTGGAGAGCAGCGGGGTTATAGAAAATTGGTCTGTAGTTATTATGTAAGGACCTGTCCCCACTTTTGTGTACAGGGATTACTGTAGCAGACTTCCATCTTTGGAGGAGTTGTGAATGGAAGAGGGATAGGTTAAGTATTCTGGTTAGTGGTCCAAGTATTTCATCCAGTGCCAAGTGAACAAATTTGAGGTCCGAGGAGTCCCCACTGTGCCTAGATTTTCTGAGAACCTTTTCAAGTTATTTCCTAGCATCTGTTTCAGAGACCATTTTGAAGTGGAATAGTGGACAGTTAGGTGGTAGTGCAGGTGACCTTGTATTGTCCCTTGGGTTGGGGGTATTGAAGAAGCCCCAGAGAAGCACACTACTGAGGTCAGTGAAAGCATGATTCAGTGAGTTGGCAATAAACAGAGGGCCAAGGTTGGAACCCCCTCAACAGTGGACCCCCCTTAACAGTAAGATAGCAGGGGCAGTTTTGGGGTCTTTCCCTGTGATGTCATTAAGGTTGGCGCAGAAAGACTTGCTGCTGTTCTATGAGTTAGTGAGGGCTTCTTTGTAAAATGTACTTTTTGCATGGTGAATAGCTTTCAGACATTCATTGTGGGCCTTTTTATATCATTGAATGTTTTCTGTAGTACCCTACACTCATGTTATTTGCCAGTTGTGATCTCTTAAGGCAAATTGCTCCAGAAGTTCTGGGGTAATCCAGGGGTTAAAAGGCCCTTTGGATTTTCTTGTAGTAACTGGCGTGTGTGTCTCACAAACAGCATTACATTTTGATACAGAGATCAAGTGCAGTGTCCACATCATTGGTTTTATGTAAGTCCATCCAGTCAAGGAGTTTTAGGTCCAATTTTAGTTGTGGAAGGTAACTTTAAGCAGCAGACTTTTTTTATAGTTCTGGTGGGGGGTTTGCAGGAGCTGTTGTTCCAGTTGCATTTGACAGGGGAGTGGTCACTCAAAGAGTTGGGGAGAATGGTGAGATTGGAGATATGAGCAGAATGGTTGGTGAGCACCCAGTCCAGCAGTATGCTGGTGCTAGTCTTGTAGTTGACTCCTGTCAGAGTCTCCACCATTTGGGAGAAATGGATGGCAGATAGGATATCCTTGATAGAGGTAGAGGCAGGTGAGAGCCAATTTATATTAAAGTCACATAGCAGAACAATTTCTGTGTTTAGACTCAGAGTACTGATGTAATCCAGCAGGTTGCTGACACCAGTCATGGTTAGTTGTGGTGTAATATATACTGAGAGCAGAGTAAGCACTCTGTTGTGTGCCCCTAAAGGCAGTCTAATGGCTAGAGTTTGCAGGTTGTCACTGCTACAAGAGGGGGTATGACATGTACCTGGAGAAAGTCTTTAGTGTAGATGACACAGCCCCCACCTCTTTTCGAGTGTCAGTCCTGTCTGTACAAGATGTAACCAGGAAGAGCGATGGCAGTATCTGGTATCTTTGGGGATAACCAGGTTTCCATTACAGATAGTATGCCTGGGTTATGATGAGAGACCCATACCTTCAGACAATCCATTTTGGGGAGGAGGCTGCAGATGTTTAGAGAAGGGAGCACAAATCCTGTGGTTTTTCATGGTCGAGTATTAGGGTCATGTGGTAGGCCAGGGTTGGGGTGCACATTGACAAACATCAGAAGTAGGAGCAGTAGTAATAGGTGAAGACGTTGTTCCAATATAAGTTTATTATGTAGAGACTGCTGTCTTTTACTGGGCTTTTGTGTTACCAATGTGGACTAAAAAACCACTGAGGCATGGTACTGTGGAGGGATCCTTGGGTGAGTATTCCAGGACTGTGATCATAGAGGATAACTGATAGAGGTCGTGGGTTTCATCAGGGTAGGAAGAGGTAACTGTTCCATATACATTTAGGACTACCATCTCATGGGTAGCTTGAGTAGCTCTGATGGGTTCATTACAGGGGCCTATGGAGGTGATAATAGTGAGTACAATGAGGCATTGCAATAATCCAGTGGAAGCGGGAAACATTGTTGGTCCACAGGGAGGCAGTGAGTTCAATATTAGAGAAAGGCAGTGGATGTTATCCACTAAGTGCCTCTGGGGAATAAAAGTGGTTTGGTCCTCATGGGCTAAGTGCTCTGTGTGTTTCTGCAGTCTGATGGAAAGTATTTTCATTAGAATTTTTAAGTACTGGTTTAAAAGGGAGATTGGGCGGTAAGCCTCACATATATTGGTTGGTTTGCCTGGCTTGGAGAGGACTGTTATTAATGCATCATCCCAAGATGTGGGGACCCTTTTTTCATCTAAACACTCATTATATACTTCTGCTAACAGGGTTGCCACTGATGGGCCCATTTCTTTGTAAAACTCTGCGCTATATCCATCCAGGCCTGGCAACTTTCCCATGGGTAGTGACTTTATGGACATAAGGACTTCTTGGTCAGATATTGGGGCATTCAGATCTTGTTGTGCCTCTTTGGACAATTTAGGCAGCTTAAAACTATTGAGGAACTGCTGGGTATGAGAGGTCACATGCTGTGCATCCTTATTCTCTCTATGTAGGTCTCTGTAAAACTCCATAAACCGCTGAGCAATATCTCTGGGTTTGGTCCATGGGTTATTTGGATTCTAATTATTAGATAAAATCTCTTTTTAAGTTTAAATGATCTGATCTCCCTCTGTCCCTTCCCCCTGTTGGTAAGGTTTCTGCTGCTGTCATTAAATGTCAATTGAAATACCCTTATTCATGTGAGCCTACAGCCAGTAGTGTCCTCAGGCCATCACATCTTTCTCCTCCACCCCAAAGCCAAACATTCAATTATGAATATAAAATACCCAGATATTTGGGGCCCAGAATATAATATTCATCAGGAATATTCAAGAAAATGTATTCACACAGCCCTAGTATTTAACAACGTAGTTAGTAATATTGAATGGCCGACCAAATCAAAGGCCTCAGAAAACTTCTCAGACACCCCCACCTCTAGTGAAGAGGCTGTCAGATCTATGAAGTCTATGAGTGTGGTGTTTGTGGAGTAACCCCTTTCAAAACCTGAATTAAATGTTTTTAAGAAACATAGAATTTGACAGCAGATAAGGCACTGCTTGGCCCACCCAGTCTGCCCATTTCCCTACCTGATGGATAAGCTGAAGATTCTAGTTAAACAGCTTACTTCCTCCTGCCTCCACTAGAATTGCCTTATGCCTGTCCCATGCATTCTTGAATTCTCCCACTGTTTCTGACTCCACAACTTCCTCAGGAAGGCTGTTCTATGCATCCACAACTCTCTATGTGAAAAAAATACTTTCTAACATTACCTCTGAGCCATTCCCCCTCTATCTTCAAATTGTGTCCCCTTGTTCTTGCACATCTCTTCTTCTGAAAGATACTACCCTCTTGTACCTTGTTAATTCCCTTGAGATACTTGAAAGTTTCTATCATGTCCCCCCTCTCCACAGAAACATAGAAGAGAGAAAAGAGAATACTTTTCAAGATACCCATATAATTGACTATCCATCAGTCTTTCATGCAGCTTGGAGAAGACAGACAGCAGTACAGTCAGTCTACAATTCGAGGAACACGTCCCTTCCATTAAAAATGGGCAGAACTTTCACTTGTTTCCATGGTGAAAGAAATGTACTTACTCAGAGATTCTAGTTAAACAGAGTCATTAATATTGGAGTAATTACTTCTATTAAGATCTTGTGTAAATTTAATCTCAATCTGATCCAACCCATTAGCTTTATTTGAATTTAATTTCTTTATATCTTTGTAAACCTTGTTTACCTTAATTAATTTAAAACTAAATTTAGGAGTATTTTAAGAACCCATATTCTCTGCTGTCTGGCCTCTCTGCTTGCTTTACCAAAGACAAATGCGAAGATGTGCCTCATCTGGAACCTGAACACCTGGCAAAGTACAGAAGTATTAATTTAAGATGTTTACGGAGGCGTTTGGATCATTTTGTACATTATTTTTAACTTGTATTTTTTTTTTAATCCAGCTGTTTGGGCAACTGGTTGTGTTCTAAGCCCTTCATCAGGCATCCACAATGTCCCTATTGTACCTGCAAAGATTCACGCGTGGAGAGATCGGACGGCTCCAGGCCACTGCCATGCATGGTAACCGGGGCACAAATATTCTTTCCCACCATTGTTCTTGTTCTCTAGTCCGAGACTGGCACACGTTCCATGGCACTGGTGTGTGCCATTATGACATGGTATGTACTCAGTGCCTGCGCCCAGCCAATCTGCTTGGATTGGTGGTAGTTCAGGTGGATGTTAAAGATCCCATGGCACTTATCGAAAAGAGTAGGGGAATTTCCCTGGTGTCCTGGCCAAATTTCCCTCATTCATTAAAAATACCACCAACAGCTTAATCTGGTTCAAGGTCAGTTGGCATTCATCTGTATCCCTTTCCCCCGGGTCGTGCCTGAAAATAGGCAGGATTTGTCTAGTGCACTTACCCGGTCAACAAAACCTAAATAATTAAATAAATCAGGAGGCTGTTGCTGCTGCATCACTCAGTCTCTGCTAGGTCCTCCACAAAGAAACAGAGCCATCTCAGGATGTTCCTACTTCTTCTGACTGGCCCCTGAGTGACCCTTGTCCATTCCTGAACTGGGGTCACCCAGCATCTCTGCCCTCTGTGCCACTGAGCCTTTGACTTCTATTTTAATCTGTTGAGTAGTCTTCATGGAAATTTTTTTCTTTCCTCCTAGCTGCCGGTCGTCCAGGTATCAGCCAGTCAAGACCAGCGCCTACACACCCCAAACGGCCTTGAGCCCTCCGATACCCAGTGGCTTACCCCACGGTGGGGCTAATGGGTGCAAGGGCCAAACACCCCACCTGAGCCTGTGATAGGTCGGAGGGCCAGCCTGGGGGGCTAATTAAAACCGCAGCGGGCTTCATAGAGGGCGGCCGGCAGCCATCCATTTTCTGCTTTTTCTGGGAGGCGGGACGTGCAATGACGCATGACGTCCTGTCCCGCCTCCAAAGTGTCTTCGCATGCCAGTAGCTGTGCAACTCCCAGCCTCCGCCGGGGGTCACTCGTGCTCCGGGCACCAACCCACCCTCCCCCCTGGAGAAGGAGAGCAGCCCATAGGACACTCTATCCTTCTCCCCCCCGGCCGGCCCTTCCAGCGACCCGAGTCTGCTCCCGAACCCTGGTCGCCAGCGTCGCAGGCGGAAATCCCACCGCTGCGCCGACGGGCCGGCTGTCTTCATGGAATTTTGAAAACTTTCACAACATATAACATGCAACAAAACCAGTAGAATAAAGTCATTAGGTCTACTGAGTCTGTTCATATTGCAGGGTCATCAAGAGATCTCCCTTTAATCAGGTTCCAATACTTTTCTGAGTCTGTACTACTCTTTATTTTCTCCCAATATTATTTTTACTTTACTTGTTTCACCATTTGATTGGCTTGATTTCTTATTTGTTTAAAATCACTCCATTTTTATTAACTTTTTTTATGTCTTTATCCAACTGTAACTTTTTTACCATGATTGCTTTCTTCAGTTGCTTGGTTATCCATGGCGTA
This sequence comes from Neoceratodus forsteri, assembly GCA_016271365.2. Taxonomy (NCBI): domain Eukaryota; kingdom Metazoa; phylum Chordata; order Ceratodontiformes; family Ceratodontidae; genus Neoceratodus; species Neoceratodus forsteri. The sequence continues at coordinate 137,717,691 of JADMNL010000024.1, forward strand.
TGATTTTTCTTTTCCTTTATTTTCCTTTATGGAGCATGTGAATTGCGGACCGTTAAAAACAAATTTGTAAATTCGGTCGATGTCCAGTCAATATCACAAATTAAAAATAGTGTATGCCATTTCTCATGTAAAAGACTTTTGACAAAAACTTCTTTTTTTTTAATTTTTAAAACAATGTGCTGTTGCTAATTGCTGTCATGTATTTATTTATTAGCTTTTGGACTTTACTATAGTTTTGTTTCCTTTCTAGATGAGATCACACTGGCAGGAGATGCCTTTCATTCAGCCCTTCCCACCAGCCCAGTTAGTACATTTAAAGGGAAAATCCCCTCAGCCCTTTATTTTGTTTCCCAATGTAGTTTGCAGGCATGCACAATGATTGCCTCTATTGCACCCTCCAAATTTTATCAGGATTTAAATGTAAATGAAGGTACTTCAGTCTGGTGTGAAAAGCTGCTTGACTCCCCTGCAAAGGTCATGACCTGACTCATGTAAGGCATCCTGGAGTTTTATGATGTTTTGGTGCTAAAGCCTGCAGTAGTTGCACTGTATTGGTCAGTGTTGTTGCTGTTCTCTGCAATCCATATGGTCTTGTCTTATGCTGGACATAAAACTTTTCAAGGCATAGTAAGTTTCCTGCTGTCTTCTGTAGTTTGTAAAGTGTATCTGAGTTAGAAAAAAATGCCTTTGGAGAATACAGAGACTTCACAAGACATGTAACAGAACTGAATGAGAGCATAACTTTTTTCTGGCTTGTGCATGTACACATCATCAACTCCCATGATGCCTCGCATGAGTGGGTCATGACCTTTGAAAATGGAGACAAACAGGCATTAACACCAGGGCAAAATGGAGCGAAGCAGCCTCATTTATATTTTAAATTAAGATGATATTAGGTGGATGCAGGAGAGGGAATCATTGTTCATGTCTACAATCTAAACAGATATACAGAAAATGGGATGAAGGAACTTTCCCTTTGAATTCCAAAGCCTCCTAAAGTGCTGTTAGTTTGTAATTGTGACCTGACCAGAAGAACCGTAATTACAACTCTGGTCCCCAGAAGTACCACTAAAGGGGTACAACTGGACAGGTCCTACAGTTCCCCTATTTATATTCTATTTGTTGGCTATGTTGGTGAATAAAGTCCGGAACATGCATTGCTTCATTAGAAATCCCCTTAGGAGACATTTTATTGTTTTATCAAGTACTTAAAGATTCTAGGTGGCCAGGATTAGGGAGGCAGTATAGTCTTGTGGTTAGAACTCCAGCATGGGAACAAGGAGGTCACAGGTTCAAACCTGACCAGAACCAAACACTCCCTGTGTAACCTCAAGCAAGTCATTTACCTTCCCAGTGCTCCAACCCACCCAGCTGCAGAAATGGACAGAAGTAGGCTCCCACTGGAAACAAGATGTTGCTATCCTGGGTAAGTAAACTGTAAGATAAATAAAATAAAATGAATAAATATGATTGGAGTTCCTTCACTGTCAAGTGCAAGAATGCAAAGGTGGTCACTGCTGATAGCCTACTGGTGGGATATTTAACATAGAAGTCCTCTGCAAATATGCAAATGCAGATACTTTATTAAGATTGCTCATACAATATCAAGGGTGAAAAGGCTAGCTCTGACTCAGTGTGGCAAATATCGTACATGGTTAAGTACTATAAACTTTTAGTGCTATGAATTTTGCAGCTGTCACCCACAAAGACAAAGCAGAAAAAAGAACAGACACCAATGCAGTCTGCAAGTGCTGTCTCCTTGACCCTAGGCCATGCACAGCAAAACACACAAAAAGAGGAGACACTCACTAAACCCAAGGCAAAGCCCCCAAAAAGGAATTATGAAAGAAACATTTCTTTAGAGCAGCATCCTCTAAACCTAAAGAGTCAAAAAGAAAGACGCTCCAATGTTTTGTGGGCTCAGTGCTTCCCGTTCTTCAGGGATTCAGAAGTTACCCCTCACCTACTCTATAAATATGTGATGGCAAAATTAATCATTTCAAATATGGCGCAGTGCAAAATAGATCCGATTGTTGATGCCACAGCAGGTCTACTTCCTATACGTTTTGGCCCAAGGGTATGATGGGACATAAGTACCCAAAACATGTTTAGAGTTAGAAATTTAACTGGCTGGTTGCTGATCTGCAAACTTGCGTCAACAGTAGAATGCAGTAGTGATGCACAGTAAGGGAAATTTTAAGTGTGACCCCCACTGCTCAGGCAAAATGGGGTTCAATCACCCAAATCTGGTATTGCCTATAACATTCTAACCGCAAAATAGAGCAGCTTTATTTTTGGGGCACTGGTAGACCATAGCAAATAGAAATAATCCCTAATTCCATTTTGGGTCTGATCCACAGTTTATACTATGCAGTGCCCAAACACACCAACATGTACCATTGAATATAACTTTCTAAACTTATAGTGAATCAGTTTTCTATTTGGCATAGTACGGGAGGCACTGGGCACAGATACACAGATTGTGTCCTGTATACCTTACTAATGGTGCACTGAATCATTTTCAGTTTTGGTGCAATGGTAGATTGTATTGTGTCTGCATTATTGTTGATGCCCATGTGGGTCTGATCCATATACAGCTTAAAGAGCTGGTGACACGTTCAGGATAACTTTAACAAAACATAATATTTAAGCACTGTCCAGCTTGGATTTCCCACTAGTTCTGTACTCCTCCTCCCCATTATTTAGTAGTGAGGCCATTTATATGAAAACAGGATCTTTGCTCCTGAAGAGTTTATCTGTTCCTGCTGATTTCTCCCTACCGGAAGTAATAGAGTCCTGCTTGTGACATCACAGTTACTCCCAAGGCAATAGATTGTGATGTCACAGCAGAGGAATATAACTTGAAGTAGGGAGATGGATGAGCTCCAAATAAACTCTAGGGGGTAAAGATCATATATTCATACACATTTCCTTGGTAATAAATTGCATAGAGGAGAAATATATAACATCTCACTCACCTCACTCGCAGCTCGCCCCATTGCTTACTTTCTGTCAGTCTTCCCTCCCATCTCCCTGGCCCAGTATTTGGTCTGGAACACTTCAGTTGACTGAACTGAATGGCGGTCCCATCGATACGCGCAGTAGTGCACAGTGAAATTGTTCAACTTTTGGTGCTATGTGGGGAATGGACAGGAATTGAATTGTAGTAGGTCAGGGTTGGTACGTAACCGGGGCCAAGCTGCCAGTGCCAACTGGGTCGTCCGATTGCGTGTCTGGCTCTGGGAGGGTGGGAGCCGTGAGACTTACTCAAAATGTAGTGTGGAGGACATGGAGTTGAGAGCGATTTTAGGGTCGACGACCCACCCGTGTTCTTACCCTTGGTGCTAGGAGGCCTGACTTATGTCCATTAGATTTAGTTCAGAAAATTAAGAGAACTTGATTCTCTGTATTTATGTATTGGATACCCCTGCTCCCTGACTGCGAATGATGTGCTTGACTGTGCATTGTGCCCCATTAGTGATCCGCTATTCCTCTCCTACTCACTTGCAAGTGCCATCCACTTTACACCCTCAACAGCACAGTCAGTCTGTGTGTGTGTGGCCAGCCAGATAATGTGTGATACACTAGTGAGTGGAGGAGAGTACCAAAACCATGGTATTCTACATTTGGTGAGTCAGTGATTGCGGCTGTGTGGCATACCCCTTTAAAACAATATGTACGGTTAAGAAGGGGGATAAAACCTTTTATAGGTATATCAGGGAGCGTAGAAAGGCAAAGGGAGGGATAGTGAGGCTGAATAGAATGGATGGTGGGTGGGCAGAGAGTGACAGTGAAAAAGCAGGGATACTGAATGAATACTTCTGTTCAGTATTCACAAAAGAGAAAGTGGGAGAGGTGCCTAATCCGATTAACAGAACCCCTCTGGAGAGGGGGGTCGATCCCAGTGCTTTCTCAGAAGAAAGGGTTCTGAAAGAACTCCTTAAAAACTGAAGTTGGACAAAGCAATGGGGCCAGATGGAATTCACCTCAGAATTCTAAAAGAATTAAGCAGAGAACTAGTGACACCACTGACAACCCTTTATAACAAATCATGGGAGGATGGTGTGGTACCTGAGGACTGGAAGAAGGCTGATATGATTCTCCTTCACAAAAGTGGGAGCCAGACAGAGGCAGGAAACTACAGACCTGTCAGTTTGACCTCTATGGTAGGGAAAGTGATTCACTTCTGAAGGAAAGAATTGTTGAGTACCTAAAGGCCAGTGGGGTACAGGACCCAAGACGGCATGGGTTCACAGCAGGAAGGTCATGTCAGACAAATCTAATTGATTTCTTTGACTGGGTGACCAAAGTAGTAGACCAGGGAGGGGCTGTGGACATGGCCTACCTAGACTTTAGCAAGGCATTTGACACAGTCCCACACAAAAGATTAGTAGTCAAATTAACCAGCCTTGGAGTGGATCCCACGGTGGTAGCCTGGGTAAAACATTGGCTGAACAACAGGACACAGAAGGGAATTGTAAATGGAGTCCACTCTGAAGAAAGGGGGGTTACTAGTGGGGTACCGCAGGGTTCAGTACTGGGTCCAGTCCTTTTTAATGTCTTTATAAGTGACATTGCAGAGGGTCTGGAAGGAAAAGTATGCCTCTTTATAGATGACACAAAGATCTGCAACAGGGTTGATACACAAGGAGGCGTAGAAAGGATGAGAAGGGACTTGGCAAGGTTGGAGGAATGGTCAGAAGTATGGCAGCTTGGATTCAGTGCAAAGTAATGCACCTGGGAAACAAAAACCCAAGGGAAGATTACACAATGGGGGGGAGGTAGTAACAACAACAAAAATGGAAAGGGACCTGGGATAATCATATCAGATGACCTTAAGGTTGGCAAGCAATGTGAGAAGGCATTAGGGAGGGCTGTGGGGATACTGGGATGTATAGGGAGAGGCATCACCAGCAGAAAACAGGAAGTTGTTATCCCCCTGTACAGACAGTTGGTGAGACTCCATCTGGAGTACTACATCCAGTTCTGAAGACCCCATCTCCACAAGGACATAGACAGGATGGAGGCAGTTCAGAGGAGGGCAAATAAAATGCATCTGCAAGAGAAGCCATACGAGGAGAGGCTAAAGGAGCTTAATATGTATACCCTTGAGGAAAGGAGGGAGAGGAGGGACATGATAGAAACGTTTAAGTACCTCAGTGGAATCAACAAAGTCCAAGAGGGTAGCATCTTTCAGAAAAAGAGATGTGCAAGAACAAGGGGGCCCGATTTGAAGATCGAGGGGGGACAGCTCAGGGGCAATGTGAGGAAGTATTTTTTTAGAGAAAGGGTGGTGGACGCATGGAACAGCCTTCCTGAGGAGGTTGTGGGGTCTAAAACTGTGGGAGAATTCAAGAATGCATAGGACAGACAAAAGGCAATTTTTGTGGGGATAGGAAGAAATAGGCTGTTGGTTAAATAGGGTCTGCAGCTTATCCTCTAGGTATGGAAATGGGCAGACTAGGTGGGCCAAGCGGTCCTTTGCTGCCTTCAAAGTCTGTTTCTATGTTTATCTAAATGGAATACAAGCAGAATTGTACCTAATTATTATATGTTTTAAAGTTTTCTTTGAGGCATCAGTAGCTCTTTAACATAGGTGATGTGATGCAACATACTGTATGCGCACAAACTGTTTTGGGCTATAATGTCAGAACTGGCAGGTTAATGGTGTTCATGCATGCCACAGTGGTGTACGCATATCATTGGTTTTAATTTTAGATGTGGCCTCCCCAATCATAATAATTCACACAAAAAAGGACTACTAATGCTTACATTATACAACATCTGTATCTTTCAAACTGTAATGTGGGTCATATTGAGCTTTATGAAACTGGTGGACCCCAGTAAGCAGGACCAGTACTGGATGCCATTTTAATTCTGTTCCATAGTTCAGGTAACACTGGATGGGAAGATTCCATAGCTTACTCTTATCTATAACTTTCTACCTATAAGTTGACCATCTGGTTCAGGCAATGAGGTATGCAAAACTGCTGAAGTTTACTCACACCAATAACTATATTTTTTGATTGTTTCTACATCCCCCTTGGCCCCCCGATTGACAACCCTTAGCTCCACCATGCCACAACTTGAACCTAACCTAATTCCAAAAGTGGCCTGTACTTCATGCCTTACACTACTCCAAAATGTGGATGGGGGCTGCCTATGGGGTTAAAGTAAAAAAAAAGGCAGGAAAACCGACACACTCCCAAACAGTAACTAAAATAACAGATGAAGTCAAAAACACAGAAATTTAGCTGATACCAAGAAACCACACTTAGGAGACTTCAGTACCTGGCTATGTGCTGTTCAGAAGAGACCGAGGTGCAAAAAAAAGGGGGGGGGGAGTGGCCCTTTATGTCAATGAAAACATCAAAGCTACAGAAATTCAGAATACACATAAGGAGCAAAAAGAACTGTGGGTCACCCTGGAAACAGGAAATGGGACAGCCATACAAACCGGGGGTTGTCTACAGGCCTCCAGACTGGAGGAGGACATAGACACATTACTGTTAGAAGATATACAAAACATGTCAGCTAAAGGGGAAGTTCTGATAATGGGTGACTTCAACATGCCAGATCCAGATTGGTCAATACCAGCAGGAACATCCACCAGAACTAGACACATAGTGGATTCCCTGCAGGGGGAGGGCTTCAAACAACTGGTACAACAACCCACAAGAGACAGGGCTATCCTAGATCTAGTACTGACTAACAGGGAAAGGATCACAGATCTCCAGGTAGACAGTCACCTGGGGGCCAGTGACCATCACATGGTATGGTTCAATTTGTCCTCTAGAACTAAATCATCTATTCCAAGGCGCAACATATGGAACTTCAGAGGTGCTGACTTTGATAAGATGGCCAACAGAGTTAAGCTAGCCCTGGCAAGAAGAAATACAGGTGAGGGGGTACAGGCAAAGTGGGCAAGCATTAAGGATGCAATACTTGAAGCAATATCCCATTGGGTTAGGGAGAAAAGCAAGAATAAAAGAATGAGGAAACCACTTTGGTTTTCAAAAACAGTAGCAGACAAGGTCAGAGCCAAAAGGCTGGAATTTAGGAAATATAAGGGAACACAGCAGGACGAAGATAGGGAGGCATACCAAACTTCCCTAAGGGAAGCAGGGAAGGCAGTAAGGCAGGCAAAGGCCCAAACTGAGGAAACACTAGTGCAAACAGTAAAAGAAGGGGACAATACTTTCTACAGATACATTTGTGAAAAGAGACAGTCAAGAGGGGGTACTGCTAAGATCAAAGGTGATAAAGGGGAGTGTGTGGAGGAGGACCAAAGAAAAGCATCTATCCTAAATAGATACTTCTGCTCAGTATTTACTGAAGAGAAGGTAGGGCAGGGCCCACAGGTCAGCACCATGGACACACGGGGGAGGGAGGTGTGCACTAGTCCCTTCACAAAAGGAAGGGTCCTACAAGAGCTCGCTAAGCTCAGGGTGGGCAAGGTATTAGGACCTGATGGCATTCATCCCAGGGTACTAAAGGAGCTAAGGGTGGAACTAGCAGAGACATCATCAGAACTGATTAGTGAGTCTCTGAGCACAGGAGAGGTCCCAGAAGACTGGAGAAGGGCTCATGTAATCCCGCTCCACAAGAGTGGTAGCAGGGAGGAGGCAGGGAACTACAGACCAGTCAGTCTTACCTCAGTAGTGGGCAAGATTATGGAGGCACTCCTTAAGGAAAGGACAGTATAACACCTGGAATCCATAGGGGCACAGGATCCAAGACAGCATGAGTTTACAACAGGAAGGTCCTGTCAAATAAATCTCAAATATTTCTTTAACTGAGTAATCAGAGTGGTGGACAAAGGGGATGCAGTTGATGTCGCCTACCTTGACTTCAGCAAAGCTTTCAATACTGTTCCACATAGAAGATTGATTAATAAGCTGGGTAGGCTCAGGTTGGGTCAGAAGTTGGTCAACTGGGTGGCAAACTGGTTGGTGGGCAGAAAACAGAGAGTGGTGGTAAATGGTATACAGTCAGAAGAGATGCAAGTCACAAGTGGGGTACTTCAGGGATCAGTCCTGGGGCCAGTCCTCTTCAATATCTTCATCAGTGACATTGCAGATGTACTGAAGGGTAATGTTTGTCTGTTTGTAGATGACACCAAGGTCTGCAACAGAGTAGATGATCCAGATGGGGTGGGCAGAATGGGAAGAGATCTGGATAAACTGGTAAAATGGTCAGAAGTGTGGCATCTGGGGTTTGATGCAAACAAGTGCAAGATCATGCACAAAGGGAAGAGAAACCCTGAAGCCACCTATAGTTTGGGAGGGGAGTTGCTGGCAATCACAAGGGAAGAAAGAGACTTGGGAATCATCATCACAGACTACCTGAAATCATTCAAGCAGACCACTAAAGCAGTAGGTAAGGCTTGAGAGATGCTGGGGTGTATTATTAGGGGTATCACAAGTCGTAAGAGGAAGGTAATAATCCCTCTATACAAGACACTGGTTAGGCCCCATCTGGAGTACTGCGTGCAGTACTGGAGGCCGCACCTGCACAAGGACATTAACAAAATGGAGGCAGTGCAGAGAAGGCAACATAAATGGTGCAGGGACTGCATCAGAAAACATATGAGGACAGATTAACGGAGCTCAATATGTATATCCTAGAGCAAAGGAGGGAGAGAGGTGATATGATCGAAACATTCAAACACCTTAAGGGCATTAAAAAGGTGAAAGAGTCTAACTTGCTTCAATATAAGAAAAATAGCAGGACAAGAGGACACAGCATGAGATTAGAGGGAGGCCGATTAAGGGGCAATGTGAGGAAGTTCTTTTTCACAGAAAGGGTGGTGGATGCATGGAACGGCCTACCTCAGAAAGTGGTGGATATGAATACAGTGCAGGGCTTCAGACAGGCATGGGATAGGCATAAGGGAGCAATACAGATGAGTATGAATAGATAGGCCATTGACAGAGTAAAGACCTATGACACATTCATAAGGTAGAAAAAATGGGCAGACTGGATGGGCCTTGTGGTCCTTATCTGCCGTCAACTTCTATGTTTCTATAAATGCATTGTGGACAAAAGTACAGGCAAAACAACTACCTGCCATTCAACACTGCCCCTGCAGTTTGCTTGCTAGTTCTTCATCGGTGGGTCTGAGTTACTGAGTGCGGTGGCTTTCCTGCTGTTTTTTCTAGTGTGGGCTGGCTGCCTTCCTGCTGCACCTAACCCTGCACTGGAGAGCATGTGTGCTATCCAGCCTTCATGTGGTTAAAGTGGGCTGCAGAATGGAGAATGACCACTCCAGGCCCCAGGTTCAGTCACTGTACCACACTGGAGCCAGGAATAGTTATTTCCCAGTTTTCTGACTTGTCACAGATGCTGATGCTCTTGGTCAGTCAGTAGCACGGGTTTGTCTCAATTAAATACATCACTACACAAAGCCAGCGTCCTTATCCAGAGGAGCCAGTATATAATCTGTCTGACACCTGCTGATCATACTGCGCAAGTTACTGCATTCACAGGGCATTGGGTCACTCCTCCCTGGAGAAGGATATCACTGTCATAAGTTGTTCTTTCACCCTGAGCTACAGGAGTATGTGGACTGGACCTGAAAAGCAACCTGGATCATCCACATTGAAGCACAATGGGCATTCTCTGGCCCATCCATTGGTCCTTGCCTATACATTTCTAACCTTAAAATGGATATTTTTCCAATCTGGAACACTTGCAGGCCCTACTAACTAGTCATAACATCAGTTTGGTTTTGGAAGTGGACCACAGTTACTGTGATATGGAGCATGAATGCAGAAATGATCTGTTCCCTAGCCTTAATCCCTGTAATGGTCAAGTAAATCACCTTTTAGTTTGACCCAACAGTAGACCCTACAATGCAGGTAAGGTCTCTGATGTTGTATGACTCTGATATGCATATTAGACAATATTTGGGGTCTGACCCACGGTACAGATAAAATTAGGCATAGACAACAAATGTTCCCCTCACCCTGTTTTGTAATGTGTTACCCTGTCTATGGTCTTGTTGTGCAGTAAGTCTGCCAGTACTGTTTGGACTTGTGTCGGGGGAACGAGTTTTTTGGCACAGGGAATAGGACTAGAAAGTTCTTTGTTGGTATGCGAGAAAGTTGTATCACATATCCTAGTCTTATTACTTGTAGGACCCACCGGTCTTGTGTGGTTTGCTCCCATGCTTGCATGAAGAGTAGTAGTTGGTCACTGACTGGAATGTTTTGGTGTTGCTTGTAGCAACAGTAGTTGTTGTTTCAACTGGGTCCTGCAGGGGGAGTAGTTTCCTCTGCCTTGCTTGGGAACCCTTCTAGCTCAATATCGGATGCATTTTTTTTTTTTGTGGGTATGGCTGCCTGTAGTTGTAATTGTCCATCTTGTCTCAAAAGGAATGAGAATGTTGTGTTTGTCTAGCTGGCAGATAAGTGGATCTGTTTGACTGGTCTTTGGTATCTTATCCTCTTTTCCCTTGAGGTATCTTTCTAGACCTTAACTGAACAGTCTGTTTGTCTCCTGTTTGCACTTGGTGGAGTTGAAATGTTGCTGTATTTCAGTGTGCTGGGGGCATAGGTGGTAGTTATCGTGGGATCTCAACGATGGCGAGATTCTGCTGTTTTGCCCCTCAGAAAGATGGCAGCTGAGGTCTCAAGAGATTTGGGAGTCAATCAAAGGGCTGCTCCCACATTGAGTGAGATCTCAGACCGGAAGACATGAGGGGAAGAGGAGCGAGTCGTTTGGGCATTTCTATGGACCTGGGGGCCATAAAAAAAAACATTTTGGTTGGCTCCATGTTGGTCCACAGCCTTAAATGCCCTGTATGGGGTATACCAGTATCGCTGAGGTCGCGGAAAGCTGTGTTTCAGTCAGGTTCCACCATGGAACTAGAGGCCATTTGAATGGTGACATGCCACAGAGACTGGGATACCAGGAATGGAAGTAGGGCCACTGTCCTGCATGGAGACACTGCTCTAAGGGGTGCCAGGTTGATATTTGCCTTGCTGTCCTTGTACGGGTCATTTGATGAGGCTTTTTTTTTCTTTTTCTTTTGGAAGCGTTTGCTCCTGTAACCACTAGCAGGGGTATCCAGTTAGTCAATCTCCTTACATTATAAGGCCCAGTGGATACTTTATGGATGTTTGCTCCTGGGACCGCTAGCAGGGGTATCCAGGTAGTCAAATTTCCTTACATTATAAGGCCCAGTGGATACTTTATGGACGTTTGCTCCTGGAACTGCTAGCAGAGGTATCCAGGGTGTCAAATCTCCTTACATTATAAGACCCAGTTAATACATAGAAACATAGAAACATAGAAGTTGATGGCAGATAAGGACTGCAAGGCCCATCCAGTCTGCCCATTTCTTTTTCTACCTTATAAATGTGCCATCGGCCTTTGCTCTGTCAGTGACCTATCTATTCATAGTCATTTGTATTGCTCCCTTATGCCTATCCCATGCCTGTTTGAAGCCCTGCACTGTATTCATAGCCACCACTTCTTGTGGTAAGCCATTCCATGCATCTACCACCCTTTCTGTGAAAAGAATTTCCTCACATTCCCCTTAATCGGCCTCCCTCTAATCTCATGCTGTGTCCTCTTGTCCTGCTATTTTCTTATATTTAAACATGTTAGACTCTTTCACCTTGTTTATGCCCTTAAGGTGTTTAAATGTCTCGATCATATCACCTCTCTCCTCCTTTGCTCAAGGGTATACATATTGAGCTCTGTTAATCTGTCCTCATATGTCTTCTGATGCAGTCCCTGCACCATTTTGGTTGCCCTTCTCTGGACTGCCTCAATTTGGTTAATGTCCTTGTGAAGGTGTGGCCTCCAATACTGCACGCAGTACTCCAGATGGGGCCTAACCAAAGTCTTGTACAGAGGGATTATTACCTCCCTCTTACGACTTGTGATACCCCTACTAATACACCCTAACACCCCCCTAGCCTTACCTACTGCTTTAGAGGTCTGTTTGGATGATTTTAGGTCATCAGTGATGATGATGCCCAAGTCTCTTTCTTCCTTTGTGACTGCTAGCAACTCCCCTCCCAGCCTATAAGTGGCTTCAGGGTTTCTCTTCCCTATGTGCATGATTTTGCACTTCTTTGCATTAAATCCCAGTTGCCACTCTTCTGACCATTTTGCTAGTTTATCCAGATCTCTTCTCATTCTGCCCACCCCATCTGGATCATCTACTCTGTTGCAGATCTTGGTGTCATCTGCAAACAGACAAGCCTTACCCTCTAGTCCATCTGTGAGGTCACTAATGAAGATGTTGAATAGGACTGGCCCCAGGACTGATCCCTGAGGTACCCACTTGTGACTTGCATCTCTTCTGACTGTATACCATTTATCACCACTCTCTGTTTTCTGCCAGTCAACCAGTTTGCCACCCAGTTGACCAACTTCTGAGCCACCCGAGCCTACCTAGCTTATTTATCGATCTTCTATGTGGAACAGTGTCAAAAGCTTTGCTGAAGTCAAGGTAGGCGACATCAACTGCTCCCCTTGGTCCACCACTCTGGTTACCCAGTCAAAGAAATCTATGAGATTAGTTTGACAGGACCTTCCTTTGTAAACCCATGCTGTCTTGGATCCTGTGCCCTATGGATTCCAGGTGTTGCACTATCCTTTCCTTAAGAGTGCCTCCATAATCTTGCCCACTACTGAGGTAAGACTGACTGGTCTGTAGTTCCCGCCTCCTCCCTGCTACCACTCTTGTGGAGGCGGGATCACATGAGCCTTCTCCAGTCTTCTGGGACCTCTCCTGTGCTCAGAGACTCACTAAACAATTCTGCTAATGGCTCTGCTAGTTCCTCCTTTAGCTCCTTAAGTACCCTGGGATGTATGCCATCAGGTCCCATTGCCTTATCCACCCTGAGCTTAGCAAGCTCTTGTAGGACCCTTTCTTTTGGAGGAGTAGTGCTCACCTCCCTCCCCTGTGTCCATGATGCTGAGCTGTGGGCCCTGCCCTACCTTCTCTTCAGTAAATACTGAGCAAAAGTATCTATTTAGGATAGATGCCTTACAGGGTCCTCCTCCTCACATGCTCCCTTTTCTCCATTAAGCTTAGCAATACTCCTCTGGACTTTCTCCTTTCACTAATGTATCTATAGAAAGTCTTGTCACCTTCTTTACTGTTCGTGTTAGTGTTTCCTCAGTTTGGGACTTTGCCTGCCTTACTGCCTTACCTGCTTCCCTTAGGGCAGTTTGGTATGCCTCCCTATCTTCATCGCTGTGTTCCTTATATTTCCTGAAGGCCAGCCTTTTGGCTCTGACCTTTTCTGCTACTGTATTTGAGAACCAAAGTGGTTTCCTTCTTCTTTTGCACTTCCTTTTCTGTCTAACACAATGGGATGTTGCTTCAAGTATTGTATCCTTAATGCTTGCCCACTTGCCTGTACCTCCTCACCTGTGTTTCTTTTTGCCAGGGCTAGCTTAACTCTGTTGGCCATCTTATCAAAGTCAGGCTCCTCTGAAGTCCCATATTTTTGCCTTGGAATGGGATGATTTAGATGTAGTAGCCAAATTGAACCATACCATGTGATGGTCACTGGCCCCAGGTGACCTTCTACCTGGAGATCTGTGATCCCTTCTTTGTTAGTCAGTACTAGATCTAGGATAGCCCTGTCTCTTGTGGGTTGCTGTATCAGTTGTTTGAGGCCCCCTGCAGGAATCCACTATGAGTCTAGTTCTGGCAGATGTTCCTGCTGGTATTGACCAATCTGTATCTGGCATGTTGAAGTCTCCCATTATCAGAACCTCCCCTTTAGCTGTCATGTTTTGTATATCTTCTAACAGTAATGTGTCTATGTCCTCCCTCTGGTCTGGGGGCCTGTAGACAACCCCAGTTCTTATGGCTGTCCCATTTCCTGTTTCAGGGTGACCCACTGTTCTTCTGGCTCCTTATGTGTATTCTGAATTTCTGTAGCTTTGATATTTTCATTAACATACAGGGCCTCCTCCCCCTTTTGCACCTCGGTCTCTTCTGAACAATACATAGCCAGGTACTGAAGTCTCCCAAGTGTAGTTACTGGTAAACCACATCTCACTAATTGCTACTATGTCCAGTTTAGCCTCTGACATTATTGCCTGCGGTCTGGGATCTTATTTCCCAGGCTGTGAGCATTGTGTACATGATTTTCCATTGGCCAGATTTTGGTGTGCTAGTTGTTGGGTAAAGTTTGGCATTACCCTGTGCATCGTATGGGAGACAAACCTTTTTCTTGCCTGGTGATGCAAATGAACAGCAAACACGCTGAATTCCTGTTTGACCACTAGCTGAGGGGAGGTGTTCTTCCCATTCGTGTGGGTGCTGCACCTCTCCCATTTGCTAGTTTAAATATTCTGCAAAGGCGTCAAACTTCTGCCCCAATGCACTGACTCCTCTTTAGTCAGATGCAGTCCATCAAATTTAAAGAACTTTCGCTCCCAGAACTGTTGCCAGTTCCTACAAATCTGTGTCCTTTTTCCTGGCACCAGTCCTTGAGCCACGTGTTTAGCTCCCCTATCTCCCTTCTCTGACCTTCCGTCCATCTGCTCCCTTCTCCCAGACTGGCAGGATCTCAGAGAAGGAGATGCAGAATGAAATAGATGATAGTTTGTCACCCAGCTTAGTCAGGTGTTCCTTGGTCTCCACAACTGACCAGCTGCAGATCATTAGTCCTATGTGTACTAGGACATCAATGTTTTCTCCTGCTTTGTGAACAATTTAGCAATGCGGTCAGTGTCTCTCCATGCTGATGTACCTGGGAGACATCTGACCATCACCCCTGGCTGGAGATGGGTATCAACTCCCGAATCATGGAGTCTCCTATGATCAGAAGTTTTTGGATTTCCTTTGTGCTTGTTTAGTTTTGGTTCCTGATTTGGGTGAGTATTGTTGTGCTAGCTCCTGTGCTGCAGTGTCCTGCTCTGCAGTGTCTTCTGCCTCTTTATTTGATTTCAGAGATAGAGGCAGATACCTGTTTATAGTGTTTATATGGTTTCTGGAGGTAATGTGTTGGAGAGCAGAGAGTGATGGGGCACCTGATTTGCTCCTCCTAACCACCTGCCAACCTCCTGGACCAACTACCCTCTGCGGTCGAGGTTTTTCTGTTGGATGCTGGGGAAATGGTGGGTGGTTCTTATAATGTATTTCCTCTTCAATATGAAATTTGAGGCGTGCAATCTCTGCCCATGCTGCCCGGAGCTGAGACCTAAGATCTCCAAAGGCCCAGCATGTAGGACAGTGTCCTAAATCCTGTAAGACTGTCCTTCTGAAAATTGTTCCACAGTACCTGCAGTTAATGAAATCCATTCCAAATAAGTTGCTGGGTTTGTAACCTAGTCAGAGTAATTAGAAGGAAAAAAAAGGAAAAAATGCAAGTAATGGTTTAATTGTGCTTTGTTTAACTTGTTATAACAAGTTAAATTACTAGTGCCCTGTAAATGAGATCACCTTGTGGAGGCCCCACTGATCCGCCTTCCTGCTCTGCCACAGGAAATGTCACAACTGTGGTACCCTATAAAAGGAGTGTAGCGTGGGGTGGTTGGGGATGGGGTGGGTGGCTGGGCCCTTCCCTGCCTAAAAGAAGAACCACGACGAAAGAACAAGGAGGTAAGAGCAGAAACAATCAGTCAACAACAAATGCAGTAACCCTGAAAGCTTATCCTAATGTTAGATAAAACTGTAAAACCTGTAAAGCACCACCTGTAATAATTTCAGAAGATATACCTGTAAGAAACACTTTGCTCAGAGAAAAATAAAGCAGTAACAGAAGATATACCTTGCAAAGACAATTTGAATCAGAAGATTATAGCAGTAATCTGTTAGCACACACCTGTAGGCACACCTTGTAATAATGCAGAAGGTATACCAGCAACAACAATTTGAATCAGAGAAAAAATAAAGCAATGAAATGTTAGCAACAAACAGTAGCAATCCCTGTGAGTAAAAAATAAAAACACCACCACACAGTAAATCTGCTTAGCCAAACTAAGTCTTAATCCTTCTCCCTTGCTCTGGTAAGTTTCTCTACTCTGCCTTTCAAGCAGTCTTAGAAGGAAAGAGCTCAGGTGAAGCTAGGTGCCTTGGCCAGCAAACCAAGTCTACTTATGGATGTTTGCTCCTGGAACCGCTAGCAGGGGTATCCAGGTAGTCAAATCTCCTTACATTATAAGGTCCGGTGGATACTTTATGGATGTTTGCTCGTGGAACTGCTAGCAGGGGTATCCAGGTAGTAATTTTCCTTACATTATAAGGGCCAGTGTATACTTAGTAGTTTGCTCCTGGAACCGCTAGCAGGGGCTTCCAGGTGGTCAGTCTCCTTACTTGTAATTTGCACTGTTCTACTTAAAAGTCTTGTAAACCGATGTTGTGATATACTCAGAAACTATACATCATGCATTAGTTTTCTGTACTTTTTGCCAGGTATATTCTAGTGGTATAAGCACTAACTGATAACCAGACTACTGGATTTTGATAGCATCCTATATTTAGTGGCAATTGTTCTATAATTCTTGTATGTGCGGCTTATAGTGAAATATTACAAGTCTTACCTTTGCCTCTAGATTTGGTTAAATATGCTGGAGATGTAGGGTATGCTGCAACCTTGGTTTGGCTGCAGCTCTTTGTTTTGTCCCTGCAGTAAGCTGAGAAAGTACAATGAGAGGGTGTATTTTGATTCTTCCCCTGCACAGTAATCAATAATGTTCTGCACTGTGCAGGCTATTGCTGAGCCTGTGCATTAAAGTGTGCACTGTCCCTTTAAATGTGATTAGAGTGAGTGAGGGGCTCAGTGTTATGCTGCCTTGCCCACAGCTGTGGTAATGGTGCTGGCCCCAATGTATTTTCCCCATTGTTAATTGATTTTCAAATTGTTGCCGTTACATTTAATTATTCACATTGTGGTCTGCTGTTGCAGATCAGTTGGTGATTTTAACAAATGTGCTCTGTGCTGGTTGAATGTTTATGAGCATAGTTATGCTCTCCGCAAGATGGCAGCAGTGAGTCTCAGTCAGTCTCCTGTCTGGCAGCCACCTACACCCTTAATCCCGTATGGGTAAGGGGTGAGTGGAGAGCTTTTCCAAGATCATAGCGGCAAGTCTTGCAATATTCTTTCTTGTGGCTGCCGATCTGGATAGGCAAGTTAGGTTAGTTTCTCAGTGCTCCTCCTCCTCATGAGACCTACTTGTTTATGGTGTTTTGGTCACATAGATTATAGAGGAGTTTCCTCTACCTTTTGATAGAAGAAGGTGGTGAGTTTAATAGATATAATGTGCCATAAAAAAGGGCTAGATGACATGTCATTTTGAGGTGAGGCACAGAGAGACTGAGAAATTGCTTCAGAGACTGTGGTGTAGTGATGTCTTGAGTGAGTACTTCAGGTGCTACTATGCTTGTAATGGGGAACTGTGGCACATTAGTTAGTATTTTAGAAGTCTGGGATGCTAGCAGGGTACTCCGGATGTTCTAAAGTGGCCACTTGCTCATTTAACAATGTATAGACTCCAGACCTGCTGGCAGGGTTCCAGGCCATCAGGCATTTTAGTAAGGTGGTATGCTTATTCTGAACAGCACATAGGGGAACTCAGCTTATATACCCAGGTAAGAGATGAGAGCCTTTAATTATGTAGTAGCCCCTGATGTACTGAGCTCCTGGGACCACTGGTAGGGGTTTCCAAGTAACTGTGGCTGTGGAATCTGTTTGGTCATCTGTGACAGATCTCAAACAATACATGACTGTGTTAGCATCCTTTAAATTTTGCAACGTTAAAATTTCAGAAATGTGATAAATTATCTTGTTCCAGCCCTTTTTTATTAAATTAATAGGACCAAGTCATGCATTGATATTGGTATGCATTACTTTTGTCACCCACAGTACATAATAGCAGCTTTTTAATTAATATGTGATTGTGCCTTTAAGAGAGAAAAAGCAACTGAATATTAGTGAAAGAAATGACTATTAAAGTTCACTATTTCCCAAATAGTTATTTTAATCAAACCTCCTTGTATGCTCGCCCAATACAGTACAGTGCTGTGTATCGTTTTTGGCCCTTTTTGTATGCCTTGGTTATCTAAGATGGGGGGGCAGGCTGCTTTAGCTAAACCTTGCCTGGGCTGTGGTAAACTGAGTGAGGGAATTCTGCATTGTTGGCTGCTACTGTAATAGGTACAGTTTTGGGCAGAAGCATTTTTTGTTCTGTAAAAAAATGTTTTTTCAGTTCCCTCTCATGGTCAGTAAGTTAGGGGACTTTGCCTTGAGAAGCTGTAGCAATTGCTAGCTCCATTCTCCACTGCAAGATATGCTGGATTTAGTCAACTCTTGTTTGTTTATCCTCATCTAAGATGGTGGCCGAAATCTCGAGAGAGCTGAGAGCCAGTCAGCTTGCAGCTCTCATGTAGCAGGAGATTTGTAAACTAGAAAGAAGTATGGGAGATGGTCATGCTGCTAGCAGTTGTTTGAGAAACTGGGGCCATAAAGAAACATTTGGATGGCTCCATTTTGGCCCATAGAACTTCCTTTTCCCTGTGGGACTGTTTTTTTGCTTTGAAAATAGTCAAGGCAGTTGCGGGTGCTTTGATTTAGTGCCACTGAACTCCAGCAATGTCTGAATCCAGTTCAGGCATTTTAAGCATTTTCCAGTGCAAGGAAACTTTTCTGGGTGAGTTTGAGAGTGCCTTTTTACAAGTTAGTGAAGCTAGCAGGGTCACCAGATTCTTGTTGGTGACTAATACAACTCAGGAACCAGGTTGATTATTTATTATATTACCTCATATAAATCACTGCATAGATTCTGTGTTCAATTATGTGGGTCAAACATTATTTTAGTTCCTGGCACCGCTAGCAGGGGTATTCAGGTAGCTAATAATCTCTATAGTTGCACAATGCAATAATGTTCATAATTTGAAAACTGTGCTGTAAATTTCTCAGCTAACATTGTCCTAGACAACCGACGCTAGTAGAAGCCGCAGTGCTGACTTTTCTAAGATGGACAGTTTTGCAATTTTAAACAGTTGCATATCTGCAGAAACATACTCTTGTGGTCTTGTTTGATCTTTGCTGTAGGATATTAATAAATGGCTTAGCCAGGTGGCTTCTTACCTTAGTAATGAAGTTGTTCTTTATAATAAACATTTGTTCTTTACAAGAAACACACTGGAGCTCTAGGGTGCGCTTGCAACCTGTTTCGATGCACATAAGAACTGACCTTAGGAGAGCAGACCCCCCTCTCAGGTGGAAAATGGACCTTCTTCAAGTCACATGTGCATCAAGCAACCTATCAGGTGTACACAACCCATGATGTCATGAATGGGGAGGGCCTCAGAGATTATCCACCACAATGGCAAATGTAACATGATAACCCTCATGAATAACTCATTTATTGTCTTGCTTGTACAACTACGGCCCGCCAAGCCTGCATTAATTACTTTGTGTAATTGTGTCACAGTATGCAACTTATCATTCATTTTATTGTTTTTGTGACGAGGAGCCTTTGCAAAAGAGTCTGTGACTCAAAGGTTGTTTTCTGATACATTCAAATTAATAAATAAATTACAACATGCATGACAGCATACCTACTGTACATCCTGCAGACCACACCTCATTCATAAAGTGGACTCCCATCAGTACTGTTGTGCCTCCTGATGTGCCCAGAGGCAGTTTGTCCCTTTAGGTGTTTGAAGCTGAATGCAGTGAAACACATAAAATCAGCTTGTTGTCACCTTGCTTCAAATTGTGTGACTGAAAGTTCTGTGTAGATTTTAAAGCAGGCCTTGCCAACGTATAGCTGGGAGTGGGCCATATAGCAGTGGCTATCAAACTTTGTGTTTCCCTATACAAGCACTGCATATGTCCTTTCCCAAAGGAGTTGGGCTGAATTGTAATTAGGGAGAAAAGTGAAGATCCAAATGTCGCTATTGAAACCCTGGTTAGATAGAGGTTTGGGAAAATAGGCTCATATTAAAAACAGCACATTATTCAAGTTACAAGGTTGGGAGGCAACATGGTCTAGTAACTGACTTAAGTGCAGACTTGGGAAAATGGAGGCCAAGGTTCAAATCTCACCACAGGCACCTATTGTGTGATCCTAAACAAGGTAGTTAATCTGTCAGTACTTTCATCTATCCAGCTATAAAAATGGGTAACTTCAGGACCCAATGGAAAACGAGATATTGCATTCCAGCTGGGCAATCTGGGTAGATAAATTGTAAACAAAAAGTTCTTCTTAGAATACTTCATCCAGATTAAAACGCTTTGGTTAACAATACAGGTGTGGGGGGGTGGCAGTGAAACGGTTAACCACTATCATTGTTCAGTAGTTCTGCATGTTTTGTGGTAGAAATGAAAGGAACAAATGTTCACGTTTCAAACCAACCAGTTGTTTGCTACTTCACTGGATAGTAGGCTGTATGTCAGTGCTGAGCTGGAAATGGCAAAGATTCTGCCTCATAGAATTTAGATGATGTATTCGTCTAGATGCCGTATTTAAAAGTGCAGCTGCAGAAAATACTGCTCAGATACTGCAGGGTTGTCAAACTCCACTTCAGAGGTGTCTAATGAGCTCCTGTCACTGGAATCAATCTGCCTGCTATGGTATCTTCACTTTTACTGAGCACAGTCAGCCAAAGGGGATCTGAAAACATCATCTGTTTAAACTTGAAAAGGACTTGTGTATATAATATGAGGTATACAGAACCTCGGCACTGTTGTGTGTTAAATTGTTATATGCCAGACCACCTACAGTATATCATAGGGAGGAACTAAAACACCTAGATTTCTAAACACAAGTGTCTAGCTCAGAACGGACTCCTTTCCAGTACTTCTTGGAGTATACACTGCCTTATGTAGCAAGGGACTGGATTAATACAATGAACTGTTTTTTGGTTTTGTAATAGTTATGAAATAGTTTTCAATTGATAATAATATTGAAGTAATGAATTATAGTTTATACTATAAAATCGCAATAAACTAGCAGCATAATTCTTAATAAAAAAAAAAAAAACATAAGTTTAAAAATCAATGAAAAGTATCCTTCATTGAAAGTTCCTGGGGACTACAGTGCAAAGTATTATTATGAAGAACAGTAAGGGTTACAACTTCTGTGGTACATTAAGTGCTTATCATCTGAGCGTTCCATTTGTTAATACATCAAATGACTGATTGGTCGAGTCATGAAAATTGGAACAAATGCTATGTACCCTCATTGTTGCTGATAAATGTTAATTGTCTTTTTTGCTTCAGAGAGAAATTCATCCAGAGAAAGAAATAATGTTTTTTCTGAAAGGTTATTGTGAGCTCTGAAGTGGTATTGCACTGCAGTCTAACTGTTCAATCCTGTGTTTATTTTTTAGGTGGCAGAGGGGACATGCCCCCCCCCCACACACACACACACAAACACACACAATCCTATTTTCGGTATTACTGCAAATGACCCCTGCTTTGGAATCTTCCTTTAGTGGTTACAATAAGAGAATTTTTCAGAAAAACACCCTGCACTGTTGGATGCCTTTATTAACCCCAAATTCATGACACGGATTTTATGTTTTGCAGCCTCTCGTTGCAATAGTATTGAAATACAGTGCAAGCATGCTGCCACATTAAGCCTCTGTATTACCCCTCTTTCTAGAGTGCAAGTTCAGGAAAAAAGATGCAGTTTTATTACTGAGCCAGCACGGAATGCAAACGATATATTTTTTTTTACATCCTTCAGCTTCTAACATAAAACAATTTCTGACAAGGGAGAAAGGACCTATGGTTTTTGAAATAAGATAAATGTGTGTCAAAGTCAGGCTTGGACAAATGCAGTGCTTGTACTTTTTAAAGATTCTTTGATGTCCCAAGGTAACTTTAAAAATTAGGGTCACCATGTTTAAATGTTTAGCATGGTGCAAACAGGAGTAGCTCTGCACTCAGTAGATATAGCGTGGCTGACAGCCTGTTAGTGCGGCTGCTTTATCTTTAACGAGACCAATAGCATGGTGCTGAGTGATTAGTGGCTCTAAATACACCACTGTACCAATGCAAATGATATAAACCTCTTGCATACAGGGCGTGGTGGTATACTGAAAGAATTTTAGAAATGCTAAATGGCTGCTGTAATACCACTGCTTATTGCTTACAAAGTCTTACTTTTAACAATGTGCACAGTGGTGTGGTGTGTACCTCCCCCCAACAGCACTGCTGCCTGAGGAAAAACAAAAGGTACAAAACAAAACATTACCCCACTCACCTGGCCGCTGTTAATAATCCCTGGTAATATAGTGGTATCCTCTCCCTCACTCAATATCCGATGGCATGTCTGATAAATTCCTGGTAGTCTAGTGGTACCCCTTCCCTCACCCAATATCCGATAGCATGTGTGATAAATCCCTGGTAGTCTAGTGGTACCCCCCTCTTTACACAATATCTGATGGCATGTTTGATAAATTCCTGGTAGTCTAGTGGTACCCACTCCTTCACCTGATCCCTATTCAGTCAATCTCTCTGATGCTAGTGCTAACCCCCTTTATCACCCGATCCCTGTTAATTTAATCTCCCCTCCCTCAACCAATCCCTGTTTAATCAGTCTCCCTTGTGGTAGTGGTACCCCCACCCATCCAATCCCCATTTGCATGTTAGAAAATCTCACTGGTGTCCAGTAGTCCCTACTCCTCTTCGTAGCCTCCTGCCCCCTCCTCCCCAGTGCCCCCCCAGACAGTGGCAAGCATTCACCTTCTGCTCTTCTTCCTGGCCAGCCACAGTCAGGGGGGGTGCCATTGAGAAGGAGTGGGTAAAGAGCTACCACGAGGAGGGATCAATGAACACCAAGAAGATACTACAACATGTAAAGAAGGATCTATTGAGGGAGGGTGGTACCACATGCACTGGGGAGATTAACTGAACTGCGACTGGGTAAGGAAGGGGGATACCTCTAGTACCAGGGAGATTACGGAATGGGGATCAGGTTTGGGGGGGTGCCACTAGAACCAGGAAAACTGATTGATCTTGGATCAGGTTAGGTGGTACCATGAGTACCTGAGAGATGGATGGCATGTGGGTTGGGTGAGGGAGTGTGGCTGCTAGACTACCAGGGATTATACAGTCACAGTAATATGGCTGGCATTGGGGCAGGAGGGGGCACTGAACAATATTTGCAATGCCTCCATACATACGATAGTGCAGAGGCATTTCAAAAAACTGCTCATGGCCACATAATGCCCTATTAGCACCTTGAATGCCATTTGTAGTTATCAGCATGCTGGCATTTGAATATGGCAGCCAGGAACAAAGGCACTAACCTAGATAGTGCTAGTCCCCTTTTTTTCTGGGTGGCTGTTGCTGACAGGGGACTATGGTGCACTGTACCTCTAAACTTTGCGCAGTGCCATCACAGACCTTTTTTTATACATGCAGCACACACTGGTCAGTGGCGCTATGCACGTACGAGTATCGCCCCTGACTTGCAGCATGCTAATTAGTGCACTGCACTATCCACTGTGCTGCACCATAGGCCACGTCCGAATGCAGGGCAGCAATGTCAGAATGTTTTTAACTTTCTAGAGGACATTCTAGAGACACAAAAGTTCAAGAAAAAAAAAACATATTTACTGCCCCTGGGAGGTCAGTGTTTGGAGCAAAAAGCATTTCCTGAAGGATTATTTAACTCAACTATTACCCTTTACACTTTCGAATTTCAAAGGTTTGGGGACTCACTAGGCAAAAGAGGACAGGAAACAGAGAATTTTGCAAAATGTGCAGTAGAATTTGTCTGCAGATAAGGACCACTTGACCCTTCCAGTCTGCCCAGTTTGTTCCTGCTTATACTGTCAACGCAGACACTAACCGAACTCTGGCTACTTCCATCTCCCCTGCTTTTCTACTAAGATTCCTTTGTGCCTGTCCCATGCAGGCTTGAAGCTCTCTACTGGAAGGTAAATCATAGAAACATATAAACTGACAGCAGAAAAGGACTGCAAGGCCCACCCAGTCTGCCCATGTTCACTACCTAATGCAAAAAGGCCACTGAGCTGGTCTTTGACATCAGTAACTCTGTAGACACTCTGGGTACCATGTTCATGGTGGGACCTCTGTATATCATTGATTTGAAACATTTAAAAATTTTTCAGCTCTTTATTTCACTCCCTGTGAAGAACCAGTGTATTATGCACAGCACCACAAACTTCCTAATGACAACCCTTTCATTGTAACTGGGGCCAACTTTCTTCATCAGATAAACAATAGGTAGCTTTTATTTTCCAGATAAAGAGACTAACACAATTCTAATGCAGTCATATCAGAATCCTGCAAAGCAAGGGTGTAGGAACCCATACACAATATATGCTGTGGTGAAAATCTGATTTTATGTGGCAGCATTTTGCTGTACCACAGGGAGTTATTTGCCCCACTTCCTAATGTTATAATTTTTATGCTTTATAGAAACAGAAATCTGTTGGCAGAAAAGGACCCCAATGACCCATTCAGTCTATCCCCTCCCCTTCCCTCCCCATAGATAGCCTTGACCCTCACCACCTTATATCCCATCCCTGTGTGCCCCCCCACCGATGTGGAGTCCAGCCTCTTTTTTTCCTTCAGGGAACTTATCCTTCCATTTCTAGTTTAAACCCATGTAGTTATCCCATGCCCTGTTGAACTCCCACACTGTTTTTACCTTCACCACTTTCTCCGGCAGCCTATTCCAGGGGCCCACCACCCTCTCTGCAAAGTAGTGCCACCTCCTATTTCCTCTGAATTTTCCACCCTCCATCTTCAAGCTCTGCCCCCTAGTTTTCAGATTTTCTTTCATCTTGAAGATGCCCCCTTCCCTCATCTTGTTTATTCCCTTCAGGTATTTAAAAGTTGCTATCATATCCCCCCCCCTCGTTTCCAGGGGATACAGGCTGAACTCCTCCATCCTCTCTTCATAGGTCCACTGATGCATGCCTTGCACCATTTTGGTTACTTTTCTCTGGACTCTCTGTACCCTATCTATATCCCTTTGTATGTAAGGTCTCCAAAACTGTACCCCATACTCCAGGTGGGGACGAACCATGGACCCGTATAGGAGTATTATCACTTCTCTTTTCCTACTTGTAATACCCTCCCTATGCATGCTAGCATTCCGTTTGCTTTTCCAACCACCTTGTTGCACTAGTTTGCCTCCTTCAGGTTGTCCAAAATGACAATTCCCAGATCCCTCCATTGCTCCATTACCAAAATCTCCTCTCCTCCCAGTATGCATATGGCCTTCGGATTCTTGTCCCCTATATTCATTATTCTGCACTTCTTCACATTAAATTTCAATTGTCAACTCTCCAACCACCCCTCCAGCTTTCTCAGGTCCTCTCTTATTTGCCTCCCCCCCCCCGGTGTGTCCACCCTATTGCAGATCTTTGTGTCATCTGTAAATAGGAACACCTTCCCATTTAGTCCCTCCACAATATCCCAAATGTAAATGTTAAAAAGAATTGGCCCCAATACTGACCCCTGTGGAACCTCACTTGTCACCCTTTCTTACCTGGAGTGAACTGCATTTACAACCACCCTTTGACCTCTATCACCAAACCCATTTTCCACCCAATTTGTTATTTTCATCCCTAGTCCTAAACTGCCCATTTTTCTCACCAGTCTCCTGTGAGGGACAGTGTCAAAAGCCTTGCTGAAGTTCAGATAGGCCACATCCACCGCCCCTCTCTGATCATTCACCCTCATCTCCCAATCGAAGAATTCAATCAGGTTCGTCTGGCATGACCTTCCCTCTGTGAACCCTTGTTGTCTGTCATCCTGTAGACCACTATCTGCAAGGTATTTAACCATCCTTTCTTTTAGGAGGGCCTCCATAATCTTACCTACCACTGAGGTAAGTCTGACTGGACGACAGTTACTCAGCTCTTCCTTGCCTCCGCTCTTATGCAATGGTACCACATCTGCCTTTTTCTAGTCAACTAGAACTCTCCCTGTGTCCAATGATAGATTAAACAGCCTCGGTTATGGTGTTACCAGTTCCTCCCTAAGGTCCCGGAGCACCCTGGGATGTAGGGCATCCAGACCCATTGTTGTGTTCACTCTTAACTTACTCAGTTCCTCCAAAACCCTGCTCTCCTTGAACAGGCTAGTGTCCTCCCTAGACTCTGTTCCCCTACCCTGCAATTCCGGTCCCTTTCCCTCCCTTTCAACTGTGAAAACTGAGCAGAAATATCTGTTTAGCATGTCTTCTTTTTCCAAGTCCCTCTCCATCATAGGTCCCCCCCCTTTAAGTTTTATTATACTCTGCTTGTTCTTTCTTCTTTCACTGATGTATCGGGAAACTTTTTGTCTCCTCTGCTGGCCTCTCTCACTATCCTCTCCTCTGTATCTGCCTTTGCCCTCCTGATTGTCTGCCCTGCCACCTTTAGCTTTTCCCTGTATATCTCCCCGTCCTCCTTTCCTTGTGTTCTTTTACATGCTCTGAAAGGCCTCTTTTTCTCCTCTATCACCCTTGCCACCTCTCTAGAGAACCAGAGTGGCCGCCTTCCT
Source organism: Neoceratodus forsteri (assembly GCA_016271365.2). Classification (NCBI taxonomy): domain Eukaryota; kingdom Metazoa; phylum Chordata; order Ceratodontiformes; family Ceratodontidae; genus Neoceratodus; species Neoceratodus forsteri. The sequence goes on from JADMNL010000024.1 coordinate 137,744,147, forward strand.
CATTTGCTCTTGCCCACCTTTCTAATGCACTGATCAGTGTTGATATGTAAGCAGGTATGTATGCAAATCCATACAGCTGAGTGTTGTTGCTTTAGCTTTCTCCCATTTTTAACACAGCAGTGGGGCATGCAATGACAGAGGAACAAACAGGGTACAGCGGGGGTAACAAATGGGGTAGGTGCAACAAAAAGTCATGGTATACAAAATGATGCACAAGCTTTTTTTTCCCCTAGCTATACACCTGCTTCTCATGAGCATATTCAAGAACATTACAGAGATCTGGGACTCAGGAGAAGCAGTTTGAGGTTTATGGGAATGGTAGGGCCCATTATTATTAAGTTTATTTTTCAGTGAATATTTTGCTGCTTGTTAAAGATGCAAAACTGACGATCTTGGAGACGAAAATCTCTGATGGATACTTGTGTTAAAAGCATTGCAGCCAACAGGACTTAATGAAACCATCAATTATACTCCAGGTCTTTAATTATGTTTTAGACTTTGATCTCAGTAGTAGTGAGATAATGATGTTAGCAACTCAGTTTTTAATTTTGAACTCACATTGGAATTTGTTTCTGTGCCTCCTCTCTTCTAGATTCTCCCTGCTTTACTTTGTATGCCAGGTTTCCTGATTTGCACTTTGTACTCTGGAAGCATGATCTTTCTTCTGTCTGTGCTGTTATTTTGCACTTTAATCATTTGCACACATAAATGAAACACTCTGAAGATCTAAGTCATAGGTGGACATATAATTACTTATTTAAATGTATTTATCTTTCTCATTTTTTGCAACTATGCCTTCCGAACACAATTAATCAATTTCTGCCTTATTGTTTGTGTAGTTTCTCTTTTACTTCATATTTTCAATGGTCTCTGCTTTTCCTATTTAAAGATAACTTGTGAAATTGTATTTTGTTGTGAACTGCTATTTTGCGCATATGAATTAGTGAATTTCCATTTTTTGCATTTTAAAGCAAATATTCCATTTGTTGTGGATCCATCTAAATGTTTCATTGGTAATTGGATTAACTTTGCAAAAATATCATTAAACCAAGATATCATTTGCAGCCAATCAGGATTGTTTGTTTCTAAAAATTCCAGACATTCTTATAACCTGAAAGGGGCATTTCATACAAACAGTTCTAAAATTCTGAACTTCTAAGTTTAGTTGGCATAGTCAGTTTCCCACACAAAGGAGTTTCTGTTATTTTCTAGAAAGTATGACATTTTGATTTTAAATTGAAGTTCCAGTGTTTGAAAAAACAGACATCTTTAGTATGATTTATAATATTTGAAATGATTATGTTCACTCCCATCATCTCTTATGGTTATGGGTGCATTCTTAAGAAATTTGTTTGACAGAACTGCCCAGCTTCATTTCACAATTTTCTAAGAACTGTACATGTAAACATACTGTATATTTGATTGATTACAAAAAAAACTACCTTATTGCATCTTTAGGGTTCCAAAACCACAATAGTAATGAAATGTATGGCTAGAATTTTTTCAACCCTAATGCCCACCCCATTCCCATCCCCTTGCCTCATAACCCAAAGGCAAGCTGCAGGTCTGTGACCATGGCCCACGGGTCTGCTGCATCAAGTTACAGGTCAGGGGTGCTGACTCACAAGTTTGCTGCTTCACATAGGGACTGCAGGATCGGTCATAACTTTCTTCAGGCCCTCTGCAAAACAGTAGCTCAGTTATAACTTTCTTTGCATGGGGCCCTGTGAAAAGCAGGAGATGAGCAATAAAGTGTGCATGGTCCTGTGTGGCAGAAGAGGTCAGTCAAAATTTTTTTCATGAAGGGCCCTGCAGGCACTGCACAAAGCAGGAGATTAGTCATAACCTTCTGCATGCAGGAGATCAGTCATAAGTTTCTTCACACATGGCCCTTTGTGTCTTGTCCTAAGTAGGAGATTACGCATACCTTTCTTCACACATGGCCCTTTGGGCCCTGCCCTTAGTAGGAAATCAGTCATAACTTTTTTCACATATGGCGCTTTGTGTCTTGCCCTAAGCAGGAGATTAGTCATAACTTTATTCACACATGGCCCTTTGGGCCCTGCCCTTAGCAGGTGATTAGTCATAACTTTCTTCATGTAGGGCTGCAGACCTGTAGTTTGAAGCAGAAGAACAGTGGGCATGGCCCCAGACCTGTAGCTTGGCCTTGGGTCAGGAGGATTGGGGTGGGCATTGGGTTGAAAAAAACCCTGATGCCACATTTCCCTTCTTTAGCTGCTTTGGGGCCCTAACAATGCATTAACATAGTTTTTGTTTGTTTATTTCTTTTTTACAATAGATGTCCTCATATTTTTAAAAAGTATAGTCATAAATTGCTTCACACAGGGGATGAGTCCTAATTTGCTTCACAGAAGGCCAAAGAAGGAGGTGAGTCCAAACTCTCTGTGTACAGGGCCCAAGCAGGAGATGAGTTCTGAATTGCTTTGTACAGGGCCCAAGCAGGAGGTTAGTCTGAACTTGCTTACTACAGGGCCCAAGCAGGAGGTGAGTTCTAACTTGCTATGTACATGGCCCAAGCAGGAGATGCATCTGCACTTTCTTTGTACAGGGCACAAGCAGGAGGTAAGTTTGAACTTGCTTAGTACTGGGCCCAAGCAAGAAGTGAATCCTAACTTGCTTAGTACAGGGCCCAAGCAGGAGGCGAGTCCCAACTTGCTTTATACAGGGCCCAAGCAAGAGGTGAGTCCCAACTTGCTTTGTACAGGGTCCAAGCAGGAGGTGAATCTGAACTTGCTTTGTACAGGGCCCAAGCAGGAGGTAAATCTGAACCTGCTTCTTACAGGGCCCAAGCAGGAGGAGAGTCCCAACTTGCTTTGTACAGGGCCCAAGCAGGAGGTGAGCTTGATCTTGCTTTGTAAAGAGCCCAGGTAGGAGGTGAGGCCGAACTTGCATTGTACAGGGTCCAGGTAAGAGAGGATCCCTAAGTTGTTTTGTGCAGGGCTCTTTGGTCCCAGTACAAAACAGGAGATGAGTTATGTTTCTTAATATTTTGTTTGTGCATGACTTTAATTGTAGTTCAAAATGAACATGATTGTTATTTTTGTTCTGTTCTCGACTTCTCATCTTTTGTTATATTTTGTGTCGCAAGCATTTTGTCCTTATAGAACTTAAAAAAAATCTCAGAACTGTTACCCTCATGAACCAAAACAAAAACCCACATGCTTTTCTATTTTTGGTGATGTTTGTTTTTATCTTAGTGTTTTTTACCCTTGTCTTATGGAGAACACATTCTATCTGTTGTGCTTGGGTTGAGTTCGTTAAAGTCTGTCTCAATGCTCTTTTGAAGTAATCAAGAACTTTTTTTAAATTAAAAAAACTGAGTGTCATTTTTTTAAGTCAGCTACGATGGCTACTTAGACTGTCTTCTAATGAACCACACAATTGTCAGCATTTGGTGTCAATTATTTTTTTAGGTTTTAAAGTTTTTGTGCTCTATGCATGATTGCTATGCAACCTTATGCATCACAACATGTTGTGCATAGGGCTGTAATATTCACACCCTGGTTGTCTAAAGGATGCATTAAAGGCCAGCCCACAGCATGCATCCCCCTCAGGCCTGACCATGCTTGTTCCCATGCAACAGCGGGTTGGGGCTGGTGACGGGGAGTGGGAGTTGTGGGCTGGTAGCGTACAGCATACACAATGTAATTTGCACTCTGCCAGGCTGGTGTTAGGGAGGTGTTAGCTACACTAGCCAGAGGGCAAGTCACAAGTGGGGTACTCAGGGATCAGTCCTGGGGCCAGTCCTCTTCAACATCTTCATTAGTGGCCTTGCAGATGGACTAGAGGGTAAGGCTTGTCTGTTTGCAGATGACACCAAGATCTGCAACAGAGTAGATGATCCAGATGGGGTGGGCAGAATGAGAAGAGATCTGGATAAACTAGCAGAATGGTCAGAAGAGTGGCAACTGGGATTTAATGCAAAGAAGTGCAAAATCATGCACATAGGGAAGAGAAACCCTGAATCCACCTATAGGCTGGGAGGGGAGTTGCTAGCAGTCACAAAGGAAGAAAGAGACTTGGGCATCATCATCACTGATGACCTAAAATCATCCAAGCAGACCTCTAAAGCAGTAGGTAAGGCTAGGGGGGTGTTAGGGTGTATTAGTAGGGGTATCACAAGTCGTAAGAGGGAGGTAATAATCCCTCTGTACAAGACATTGGTTAGGCCCCATCTGGAGTACTGCGTGCAGTATTGGAGGCCACACCTTCACAAGGACATTAACCAAATTGAGGCAGTCCAGAGAGGGCAACAAAATGGTGCAGGGACTGCATCAGAAGACATATGAGGACAGATTAACGAGCTCAATATGTATACCCTTGAGCAAAGGAGGGAGAGAGGTGATATGATCGAGGCATTCAAACACCTTAAGGGCATAAACAAGGTGAAAGAGTCTAACATGTTTAAATATAAGAAAATAGCAGGACAAGAGGACACAGCATGAGATTAGAGGAGGCCGATTAAGGGGAATGAGGAAATTCTTTTCACAGAAAGGGTGGTGGATGCATGGAATGGCTTACCACAAGAAGTGGTGGCTATGAATACAGTGCAGGGCTTCAAACAGGCATGGGATAGGCATAAGGGAGCAATACAAATGACTATGAATAGATAGGCCACTGACAGAGCAAAGGCCGATGGCACATTTATAAGGTAGAAAAAGAAATGGGAAGACTGGATGGGCCTTGCGGTCCTTATCTGCCGTCAACTTCTATGTTTCTATGTAAAGGGCATGCACCCCCCCGACAGGCATCTGGATGACTGCAAAAAAAAGGAACAGCACCAAAAGGCTGCTGTTGCAGTAAAAAAATGCCATTTTATTTATAAAATAAATTCTTAAACATTTTTCAGCAGTAGGCAAAATACTTACAGACAGCTGCAAAACAGGGAGAGACCACATCGACCAGAAAACCAACCCCTACTTTTTGCCTCAATGGGCTTTGACTGGGGGGTCTGGATGACTACAGCCATGGATCCCAGCCCTCCTTCATGCTCCTGAGGGCTGTGGAGAGGATGATGGCTGTGTAGCATAGTTCATGGGAACAGGCAAAAACACATGAAGGCAGCAGCAGACACTGCAGTCCTTACTGGGTCTGCTCTATCCCATGTTCCCCTGCTCCTATGGAGCAGGGATGTACTGTGGGCCCAGCCTGGGCTTTCAATTGGATGCTCATGATCTAGCCCAGGTCTAAGTCCCCCTGGGTGGCCCTGCTCCTTGTGCAGACCTACACAGCCATGCATCAGGTTGGGAATAGTGAATCCCTGCTCCACAAGTCTGGCTGGGACCGGGTGTGTAGTGCGCAATTACATGGCTCTGTATGTACCCTTTCCAGCGTATACTGTACCGAGCTCAACGGTGTATAGGGGGTCTTTATTTGTGCTCAGCTTTAACTCAGAAAAAAGGTTCATATTTTTCAGCTAATTCGTCAAATGTTCCATGCATGTGGGAGATTTTGTAACTTTAAAACCTTATAACTTAAAAAACAATAAAAAAAAGATTTTGCTTCCAAACCATGAAAATTCCCTATTGTAAAACGTTATTACTTAAAAAACAATAAAAAAAAGATTTTGCTTCCAAACCATGAAAATGCCCTATTATAGGAACAGATAAAACAAACCCATAAGTTTTATAATTTAAATTGGTGTGACTTTTCACTATTCAATGGTAAAACGAACAACTAAATTTGGGGATTTTTATATAATTTCACTAATAAATAACTTTTGAACTACAGAATTGGTTCTTACTAAACATACCAAAACATTACCCATTGGGACTAGGACTGTACACACCAAATGCAGCAGTCTGAGTAGCTATACGTACTGAGTCACAAACTGTCAAAACCCTGTTTTTGTCACAAACATTAACTCAACCCTAGCATACAGATGCTACACCACCAGTATAATTAATGTAAATAGTGTGGAAATCGAAATAGGTATTGTAATACCAAAATGAAAAAAAAAAAAATTACGTGTATGTTGTTGCAATGAGATCCATCACTGTTTTGCAAATGGTCATCTTGTTATGAGTGCAATAAAAGGAAAGTCTCTGTATCCAAACTCCGCCCCCTAATTAAAAGGTGGAAGTACCACGAAGGGCTGGGCTGTTTGTGACTGTGTGAGTTTTCCTACTATTAAACTCACCAAAGCTTTAATACTTTGCATGTATTGTACTGTTTTACTGTATATAGGTTTTTATCAGATGCATTTGCATATACAAGGGATTGGTTTGCATTCTTGGAAGCTGGCAACTTTCATGTTTTTTCAATGTTGCAGATACAAGCATGCTTGAATCAGCAGATATGTATGTCTGAATCAGCATGTGCACAGGAATCTGTCTAATGTAAGTAAGCAAGTGCAGATCTGAGTATTCCTTAATTAGGAGGGGCACATATTAACATGCCTAATTATTATGTGCACATGCAGTGGTAATCACACAAAAGTTTTACAATTCCTTGAAATGCTGCAGTAAGTGAAATAATCGTGCTGCAGTAGTAAGATGATCAGACTGCAGCAACGCAGTTTTCTTCAGTGGTAATCTGATACAGTTATCTCACGTTACCCTAAGGTGTACTGCAGTAGAAGGGAACTTTTTCATTATTATGTAGCACACAAAGCTGTGCACACTCATCAAACAATGGGTGCCAATCAGATCCAAAAGACTGAATACAGGAAACACAGAGGTGGTGCTCTGATCCATAAAAAAGACTGATTCATAGATTGTACGAGTTCCTGGGCATGACCCATTTAGAACTCACCCTGCCATTTTACCTAACGGTGGAGAGAACATTTTCTGTCTCCCATATACAGATCAAGTCTACTTTTGAATACTTCTATATTTTCACTTGTAACAATCCCCACTGGTAGTGTGTTCCATATAGGCAGAAGTCTTTGTGTTAAAATGTTTTTCCTTCGTGTAGTTTTACACACTTCAGTTTGTAACCTCAATTTATGTGATCTTGTGCACTATAGAAGTGTTTGCCTAATCATACAGTTTAGCTCAAACTGAGTTTGGTCTTTAAAGGCCTTGTAGGCCCAGAGTTCTCCTCTTAAAATTCTATAATCCAGGAAATATAGCCCTAGATTTTTTAATCTGCCTTCGTACCCCACAGATTGTTGATTCAGGATCTTTTTGGTCAATTTACGTTGAACAGATTTGTGTATTGTCTTATCTCTAACTGATGTAGGGGAGCAAAAAGGGACACAGTATTCCAAACTGGTTCATACTAAACTGGTGTATAATGTAATTATGACATCTGAGTTACGACTTTTAATATGTTTGAAAATGCATCCCAGAATCCCATGACATTTTTTTGCAGTTTGATTTGTATGTGTACTGAATTTTAAATTGTTTGTAATGGTAACCCCAAGATCCCGTTCTGATGTTGTAAGCTGTAATTTTATATTATTTATTGTGCAATATGCCTGTTTATTATTTTTCCCAAAATGCATCACCTTATACTTTGTTATGTTAAAGGTCATTTTATTTGCTACTGCCCAGGTATAAATATTATCAAGGTTTTCCTGCAGGGTATTAACAGCTGAGATATCATTTACAATGCAGCCTAACTTACTATCATAAGCATATTTCTGTATCCAAACTCCGTCATCAGTTTGCATACCAGAGATCATAATGTTAGACAAAGTTGGACCCAGCACAGATCCCTGAGGCACTCCACTGGTCACATCTCCTCACTCTGACTTGTACCCCTTTAGGACAACCCTCCGTTTTCTCTTCTCCAGCCATGAGTTTATCCATTTTACAATCAAATGGTGGAAATCAAGTTTTATGAGTTCTTCGATTAGGATCTCATGGGACACAGTATCGAAAGCTTTCTCGTAATCAAGAAAGATCACATCCACTGATAGGTTATTATCCAAAGCCTTACTAACCGGTTCAAAAAAAGCTATTAAATTACTCATACAGGACCTTCCCTGGGTAAACCCATGCCATGATATGTTGTGGTTTCCTATACTGTTTAGGTAGGAGATTATTTTGATTTGTAGTAGTCTCTCCATTATCTTACCAATAGAGGATGTTAGACTTATAGATCTGTAATTACCAACATTCTGTTTTGATCCTTTTTTATATATAAGTGTAATGTTAGCAGGTTTCCAATCCTCCAGTACTTTCCCCTCATTAATAGATGTATTAAGTAATAATGTGAGTATTCCTGCTAGATCTTGTGAAAGAGTTTTAATAAAAACTGAGGGGATTCCATCAGGGCCTGCAGCTGTACAGGATTTGGTGCTCTGAATTGCTGTTAAAACTTCTTTTATAGTAAAGCATACTTGTTCCTCAGAGTTATTCAAGTTGTTTAGGCATATGTCTTTTTTAGTTTTAAACACACTAATGAAATATTTACTAAATTCCTCTGCCATATCTTTCTTATTTGTGCTTTCTCATTTGTGATAAGAATGTGTTGTTTGAGGAGTGGACCTATGCATACTTGCATCCCTTTAAGGGACCCAATATAATTAAACAAACTATTTTTGTTATCTGTAGTGTCCTTTCTTAGTTTTAGTTCTAAGTTGGTTTTTTTTTGCTTGTTTTTTCACTGTTTTTGTTTTATTTTAATTTTTTTTTAAAGTTTGTCCAAGATTCAAAGGAGGGATCCTTTTTGTGACGGTGGAAAGCTCTTTTTTCTTTTTAATACTTCTTTTAATATTAGTATTCCACCAAATTGGCACCCGCTGTTTGTTTTTACTATATTTAATACGTACAGGGACCCATGCATTTATATAGAACTCAATTTTTTTACTAATAATGTCCCACATTGTTTTTCATCCAGTCCTTGTAATTCTGTCTTCCAATCCCAGTTGTTTAAGAATTGCTTGATTAATGTATAGTTAGCTTTATTAAAGTTAATATTTGTTTTGCCAGATATTTATATTTTAGAGTTCGAGAAACTCCATATTACAGCATTATGGTCGCTATCTCCTAATGGTTCCTGAATCTGAGGACTACTATCAAAATTTGTAATATTAGTAAAGATCAAATCTAGTATATTATTTTTCCTGGTTGGTTTATTGACTATTTGTTCTAAATTTTTTTGTACAGAAAAATGGATCCGCTTGTTTTCCCAGTTACTGCTCCCACTCAGGGACGTCCAACATATATTGGGTAGGTTGAAGTCACCCATTACTACATAATTATCAGTAATTTCCATACTGTCTAATGCTAAAAAGAAGTCATTGTTTGCTTCCGCATCCAAATTTGGGGCACGGTATCCAACTCCAATTATTAGAGGTTCGATCTCTAGATTGATTTTAACCCATAGTAGTTCACTATTTGGGTGGGTATTTTCCATTTCACGGTACTTTAAACTGTTTCTGATATAAAGTGCTATGCACCCATCCTTTTTTTGTCTGACTATTTTCACAAATAACAGAAAAGCCAAGTATGCCAACAACCCAATCCACATCAGTAAATCATGTTTCTGTAATGCCACATATATCTTTTGATCTTTATTTAATCTATATTGAAGTTCACCCCAATTTGTTTGTAAGGCTTCTTGCATTAAGCAGTAAAATTTTAATAGCTGAATTTTGCATTACAGTTTTATGTTTTTTACTGGACTCACTGTTCTTACTGGATGAGATATTTTCAAGCCATGGTGTGACTACTGTCTTAGTCCTGGATTTGTTTACCTGCTTTGAGTTGTAAGAAAGTTGACTGATTACCCCCCTAGGAACTAGTTTAAATTATTGTTTATGTATTCATTGAGATGTTGTCCCAGGAGTGAAGTTCCTTTCCTAGTGGGGTGAACTCCATCCCTACAAATCAGTTTTTTTAGTACCTAGAAACTCCTCCCAGTGTGTAATACAACCGATATTTTGTTTAAGGCTCAATTTCCTTAACCAGTTGTTTACATGTTTTATTTTATTCATGAGATGTTCATGCATACCCATTACTGGGAGTATTTCTGAGAATGAAAACTCCCAGTTCCTATCCATTAGGGCGATAGTTAACCCTACAAATTCTTCCTTTACAAGCTGAGCATCTTGTTGCATAATATTATTTATGCCAGCATGTATGACAGTTAGGGTCTAGGTCCACTGTTTAACAAGATTTGCTTGGACCTTCTAGTGATGTCTCTAATTTTGGCCCCCGAAGCAGGACATAGTCCTGTTTGCTTTGTCTGTATCACATATTTTCCTATCCATATGTTTAACTATGGAGTCCCCTAATACAAATAATTGTCTAGGTTCCTGGGGTTCAACGTCTATAAGATTAATGTCCTTATCATTTGAGATTTGTGGCAAGGTTACTTTTTGTTTAGTCCCTTGTATGCCACCAGATATGTTGTTTTGTGGTGGTGTAGGCACCATAGGGTCCTCTACTAGGTTACCTAATAGATCAAAGTAATTCTCAGTGGGCAAATTGAAACCTTCTGCCCTTTTTTGGTAACCTTGAGTTTCTTATTTGGTACCACTCACTATCTATCTGGTCTGGCTCCACCTCATCTCTTGTTTTTTTCTTATTAAGGTGGGCTGTCTTTTTTTAAATCTCATTTGTAGCAGGTAGTACAGGTTGTTTCACACCACTCAGGACTAGTATCAGGGGTTAAAATCCTTTCACAACAGGAACTGGAATTATATTAGCTGTTTCACTGTTCCCTGTAGTAGATGCTGATATTTTTCCATTGTCAGAATTGTTCATTCTGGTTGCCATTTGTTTTTGGCTTTCTTCTAGATTAATTAATCTAGCATTAAACAAATGTACCTCCTGCAACATATCCTTGTTTTGTGTACATTTTGTACATATAAACATCAGGTCGGTAGGCAGTATGGTTTGAAAACAGAACATAAAACAGGAATTACATCTTACCCCCACTCTGCCTTCTATAGTAGTTAGTGTTTCATTCATATTTCAGTTTATTACTGGGCAATCTTTATTACACAGTAGTTGTAGACTTAGATGTTGGGCTTAGTTGTTCAGCAGTGGATACACTGAGTATACAACTGACTTACAGTTTTATGTAGTGAAGGGTATTTCACTACTGGTGCTGCTTACCTTACTTATGTGTGTTTTCCCTTGCTGTTTACTGTTCCTGCTACACACCCACTAAAAATGCAAAACACACACTATGATGCACATGTCTTGGTGCGTGTTTTCACGTGCGATGATCGTTCTCACCCCACTCATCGTGGGACAAGTTTAAATACTGTTGGTGACCTGGATATGATTTCTGGGGTCACAGACTACTTTTCTTTCTTTAAAATGCAATAGTGACAACTGGCTGTTAAAACACTAAAACACCACACATTCGTGGCTTGTACATCAAAGTAAGTTAAACCCCTTTAGTACTTCAAAAGCCAAAAGCCTAAAACTGAGTTGTAGTTTCCGAGTATCACAGGGTACTACAGCTCCTCTTCCTGACTCTGGTGTAGTTCAATGCTCCATGCCTTGTAACGAGGAAATGTACAAACTTCTTGCAGTAATACAAGTATTTTGAGCAAGTGTAGCTCCTGAGGACAGCAAACACCACTGTCTCCAAGAGATAATGTTTTACCACTAGCACTCATCATGGGGCAAGTTTATGTACTGCTGTGTGACTCGGATATGATTTCCAGGGTCATGGGCTACTTTTCTTTCTTTAAAATTGCAATAGTGACAACTGGCTGTTAAAACACTAAAACACCACTCATTCGTGGCTTGTAGATCAAAGTAAGTTAAACCCCTTTAGTACTTTAAAAGCCAAAAGCCTAATACTGAGTTGTCATTCCCGAGTATCACAAGGGACTACAGCTCCTCTTCTTGACTCTGGTGTCGTTCAGGGCTCCATGCCTCATAATGAGGAAATGTACAAACATCTTGCAGTAACACAAATATTTTGAGCAAGTGTAGCTCCTGAGAACAGCAAGCACCACTGTCTCCAGGACAAATTAATGCAAAATTGGCATGGTAGTTTAATAGTGAACTGTTGAAGGTGATGAAATAGGTACCCCAGCAAGTTACGTCGGAAACATGATGCTTCATCAGGGGAGCTACAGTGTAAGTGTGCCTAAGTAAGCAGGTTTATGTGCAATGTAGTAAATGCACATACACTATGAGTGTCTCTGTCTCCACTCAGAATAGAGTCCATCTACCACAACCCTCTAATTCCTGCCCCTATGCCAATTAGCAGTCCACCTTGTGTGTGCCCCATGTGAACCACACTGGGGTACTTTCTTGGAAGCTTTAGTTTCATGCACTGACTCAGTTAAATAGTCTCCCACACAAAATTCTCTCTGAAGTAAAAATTGGCACATATAAAATTAAGCTCCTCCAACACCTCACCTCTCTAGGGAAATGTGACTGCTTGCACTAGAATACTATTACTGTCTCCCTGACATATTTTGCTCTTTTCTTTCAACCCTCCTCCCTCTCTTTTATCCTTACCACCATTACTTAGCCTTACTAATCTGCCCACTCTTTCAAGAGCCCTCCTATTCTTCCTTTGCACCTCTCTACCCTCTTCCCTTTCCCTCTCACTCCCCCATTCAGCTTATTCCACCCCTTTCAATTCAACAGTCTCTTTGTTCTTATCATTGACAAAGTCTATTTCAGAGCTGCATTCATACTGTTGTCTATGTACCTTGACTTGTGTTTTATTTTATGATTGTCATCTTGTACCAATTGTAATGCACTATATTGTGTTTACCTCACCCTTGTAGTAAGTTTTGTCCTGTTGTTATTAAGTGACTTCATGTTGTACTCTTGTTTTTTTCTTTCCATGATGTGGAACCTTTGTAAAAGAACCCCTGGTTCAAAGGTATTTGTAATCCTAGTTATCAATAAATAAATATATAAATAAGCTTGTTATATTATTTTGTTCCTTCTGTCCATTCTATTCTATTCTGTCTGTCCCTTCCCCTTCCCCTTTTCATCTATCTTACTCACCCATCTCCCTTGCTATCTCCATACCTTTCATCTTCCCTCCTCTTCCTCATTCAGCCTGGTCTCTTCAATTATCCTTCTCTCTGTCTTGATGCTCTCCTGTGATCTTTCCTTCTAGCCTCAACCCCCCACACCCATCTTATCCCACAACCTGTTTATTGGGTGCTGGTCTCTTATGCTCTTCACAACCCTTCTGCCTCTGCTGTCAGGAGATATTGAGCTAAACCCTGGCCCCACCTCCATCCAACCCCCTCACCCTCCTCAAAATGATTAAGGTTTTTCATGTAAATGTTGGGAGTCTACTTCCCAAGCTTCACCAGCTAAGGCTGTGGGCCATACACTACAATCCTGCTGTCCTGATCATCACAGAAACCTGGCTTTCCACTCAGATTAGTGAAATATGAGTCATACTCTCTGATTGTGTGATTCACGGAAAGAACCATGAAAAGCGTAGCGGTGGGGTTCTTCTATACATATGACACAGCCTTAACTGTGACATTTATCAAATTGCCATCCCCTTTTCTTATGAATTCCTCCTGTGTAGGCTCTCTTGGCCCTGTTCACTTCTTGTTTTCACTGGTGTCATTCTTTCATTCCCCAAAGCTAAGACTGATTCCTTTCCTGACACTCTCAACCATTTCCTCCCTCTCAGCTTCAAGTTAGCTCTTAGTCCTCAATCCCCACTCCACACATCACTACATTAATGAATGGGTCCTGTCCTCACACTCTCATTGCATTCTCTCTACTTGTACTCTACCAGATGCTTTCAGCAATCATCACATCTTCCAATTCATATGTAAGATCTATCGCACTAAAGCCCCACTGAAGTTTGTCTGGTCTAGGTCTCTCAGGTCTCTGGAGATCCCCTCACTGCTTGATTATGTTCAGGTGATTGACTGGCCACTACTTACATTTCCCACCAATATAGTTGTTGCTCCAACCTCTTTCCTGAGCAAAGTCCTTGCAATATGACACAAACATGCCCTTCTCTTGATGCCTCTTGTCTGTGAGTTCCACTATTCCATGATCTCTGTTGAGGTCATTGCCCTGCTCAAAGCTCATGACCCTACCTGGCATCTCCAAACATCCTTGGGCTCTCCTGAGGACTTGAGACACAAACATCTACATAATTCCAGTACTAAGACCACAGGAAGGACAAATTAATTTACTACACCACAACCTTCAGCTGCCCTTCTGACCAGCCATGTAATGTACTATTCTTATATGCACCAGCACAACCCAGCCAAATATGTCATAACATTTGGAAAGAATAAATGCTCACTTCCCTAGGGAATTAGGGAGTTTGGGTGTGTGTATAACCATCATCATGTAGTGCGTGATATCTTGTCAACCAAACACTATGATTAAGTAATAAGACTCTGACTTGATGAACACAAGTGGCCAAGCACAAGGTCTTGACATACAGGTTTTCTATTCCATACTCATCTTCCCATTTGTTTGCTGGTGACTGCCTGACCCAACATCACAGCAAGGGTGAGCTTCTACTGTGTGGCACTGAGCATGAGAGTAATGGTAGGAAGCCATCCTTCAGACAGACTTGGTTGAAGAGTGTTTTCTGATGTTTTATTTCCTTCCCATACCCTCCCGCCTCTCCACTGGCAACTTTCCATATCATCTTTTGAACTCATAGTAGGCATGTAGTTTCCCTTACGTATGCCACACTCCCTGAATAAGATCATAGGAGTGAAGTGGCAGGGTGGTATTGTTTTAATTAATGTGAGTTGTTTCCATATTTATTTGCCATTTCCATTTGTGAATTGATGCTGAATTTACATTTAGATACTGTAGTAAGTAAAACACTGGGTGTACTACACTGACTCCAACATTTTTATGTTTTTTGCTAGTACTGTACAGATCTTTAGTCAACTTTTCAGTGGTCTACAACAATTAATGCAGTTATGTTACAGTAAGACAGTTTGGGCTTTGTTTATAGACACTGAAGTATTAATACAAGCAACATGTGGGGTCCTAACTGATAGGAAAAATGGAGCCCTTCCTCTTTGGCACAGATTCAGGAGGTCCATAAAGCATTAAGTAATTTAATCTCTAAATTGGGGCCATCCTAGGTGCACCTGTAGCAGAATGAAGCATGTGGCAACAAAGGGTGGACAGGGTGGAGGACGATCTAGTAGAAGTGGGGGGGACACACCTAACTTCTTAACCGGTAACATTCTGAATAACTAATTAACATAAAGGAAGAATGAGGGGAGGGGATCACCAGTCCAGGGGAATTGGCAGAGAAATTATTTATGGAACTAGTGATGAGTCTTAACCCATAGCATATAGCAGTCAGGAATTCCATCTCCAGCATTTTCATCTGAATGTAGTGTCCTCAATGTGAGTGGGTGCATGAACTCTGCTTTTGGTTACTAACATAGTAAAATGCCAGCAGAATAGGCCTAATGGTCTTTTGAGTCTGCTCGATTGGTCAGCCCCCACTCTGGTTGCTGACCTTGCTGCCCCCCTCGCCTTCTCTGGCTTCTCCCTTCCCAGTTCTGGATATTCTTGCTGCATTAGATTTTGTTTCCAGAACCCTTCCCCTGTACCTGTTCCAGCCCCTCTTGAACCCCTCCACCGTCTCTGCCTCCACTAGCCCTCTAGGCAGTGCATTCCATGGCTCCACCACCCACTCAGTGAAGTAGCACCTCCTCCTTTCTCCCCTGAATCTTCCCCCCTCCAGCTTCCACCCATGCCCTCTAGTGGCCCCCTCCTCCTTCCTTCAAAGTACCCTGATTGTTCCTCCCCTATTTACCCTCTTCATGTACTTGAAGATCTCTATCATGTCCTCCCAGTCCCTTCTCTCTTCCAAAGTGTACATATTTAGCTCTTCGAGCCTCTCCTCATAGGTCTTGTCCCCCAAGCCCCAAATCATTTTGGTTGCCCTCCTCTGGACCCTCTCTAGGAGTTTAATGTCCCTCTTTATGTGTGGCCTCCAAAACTGCATGCAGTACTCAAGGTGTGGCCTCACCAAGCAGTTATACAGAGGGAGCATCACTTCCCTCCTTCTGGAGGTGATCCCCCTAGTGATGCATCCCAGCATCCTGTTGGCATTGGCGACTGCCCTCCTACAAGTCTCTGAGTTGTTCATCTTGACATCCACCACCACCACCCCAGGTCCCTCTCAGCCATCGAGACTTGTAGCATCCCCCCCCCAGGGTGTACACTTGGCCCGGGTTTCTGGCCCCCAGCTGGAGTACCTTGCATTTCCCTGCATTGAACCTCAGCTTCCACTTTCTAGACCATCCTAGACCATAGACTAGGTTGACTGCCTTTGTGGAGCAGGCCACCTCATGTGCAGCATTGCTTCATGTCTTTTGTGCACACCTCTTGGAGCTTCCCTGTGGAAGAGGCTGACATCCTTCAGCCACCACAGTGGTTGCTGCTACTGCAGCTAACAGTACTGCCCTCCAGTGAAGAAGAGCTGCCAGCAGGGGGCACAGGCAACACTCCTCTACCAATGGTTAAGTGACTGGTAGTGCAGCATGCTACCTCTGGCCTGTCAGAGTGCCTCAAACATAAGTTGTTTTAATACTAGAAATACCATCCACAACATTGGTTGAAAGGTATTTAGATGATATTAAAGTTAGTTACTATTGTTACATTGGGTGTTATAAGGTACTCTACATGGATGGTGGATGTTTGTTTTTTTAAAAAAAAGAAAATTCACACAGTGCCACATAATGTAGTGCTCTGTACATGGTAAAGTGTCACTATGCCACTGAAGTACCACTACACGATGTCCTCACTTGGAGAAGCGCTTTCTTTGTCTGGTAATGAACTGAAGTATGTGAGCTGAAGCAGGGAAACTTTGCTGAACTTTTCACAAAACAAATGTTCCAGACTTTGCCCCATCACTCATCTTTAAATGAGACTCAGTGTCTATTTTGTTAAAGTTGTAGAGGGTGTACTGTTGCATGAGTCACAACTGAGTAGTGCCACATGCCCCTAGGGGTAATTATCTGATTGTCGCTTTACCCATGGCAGTGCCTTATTGCTACAGTATAATAACAAACTCTGGTCAGAGCCACAGTGGATGTTAATGGAATAAAATGATAAGGCATATAGAATCAATGACTTGTTACTGCTAATAAAAAATTTTTTGAGACAAGAGACTTTTTTGATTGACTCAGCAAATTGAAAACTTCAAGGTTTAATAGTCATATTTAAAACACTCATAATAAAAGCATACCTTTTCACTTTACCATTAGGTGACAAATGCTCCTGCATTTACATTTTCAGATAAAATGCCATTGTACAGATACTTTAGAATAGCTGGCTCTAACATAGTTTTAAGCAGTAATGACTGAAGCGCCAGTCATTTCCAAGGGAGTAACGACTAGTTGGAGGGATGGGTAGTCCAAGGTGCAGCCTTGGGCCACCTCCCTCCATCCAGTCATTAATCCAAAGAAATGACCAGCTTTGCGGTTCTCATTGCGATTATAAGTCTAATCACAATAACAATAACAACTTTTGCTGTTTTAGTTTTATTTCAATTTTAGTTGTGTGGCTTGAGCCATGTGTGTCACACATTATTAGTTTGTAGCTGGATTGGTAATTTCTAAGACGTTAATGTCCAATCCAGTAACCAATCAGGAACCTTGCTAGGCTCATGAATAATTAAATAGATTTATAATCTAAATTATATATAAATAATCGAAATTATTTATTTGCTAAGCTTGCTCCAAAACTCAAAGCAGAGATGATGGAGTCAGGTACCATAATAGCAGGATATCAGCCTCATGGAGAGAAAATCACCTTCTTCCACATGATTGTCTCAAACCCTGCTACTACAACAGTGAACAGTGATTATAACTGTGTGGTGTTCACTATTACCAAACCAAAAACCAGTGGGGGACAATCGGCATATAGGTATAACTATTTTAGGGGTAACTATCCAAAGATTAAATCAGCATTGCAGGCATATGACTGGGAGACATTAATGTCTGATTTGCAAGTAAATGAGTGCTGGGAAATATTTAAGTTAATTATAAATTAACTTGAAAAGCTATATATACTCCTTAAACAAGTCCAAAATAGTAGAGGGAGGATCCCACCGTGACTGACCCCAAAAATCAAACAACAGATAAAAACAAAGGAAAAGGCTTATAAAAAGTACAAAAAAACTGCAACTGAACATAATAAATGTATATACAAGACTGAATTGAAAAAAACCAAAAACTTATCAGGATGGAACGGAGAAAATTGGAATTCAAGCTGTCAGTCTCTAAAGATAACCAAAAATAATTTTTTGCCTACATTAATAACAATTGAAAAGGGACAATAATATAGGACCAATCGTAGAAAATGGTATTGAACTGAATGGGAAAATAGAGATAACAGATGCCTTTAATAGAGGTTTTGGGTCGGTATTCACAGCAAAAGATCCAGTAAAATCAACATATTCTATCAATAGATCCAATTTCCAAGGTATAACATGTGAAGAGGTTAATAAAGCTATTGGAACTTTGAAAACACATGCTTCACCAGGGCCTGATAATATAAATATATACCTTATTAAAGAAACTGTGAATCAGCTTATTCTACCCCTAATAATCCTATACAACAAATCATACAGTAATGGTATGGTTCCAGGTGACTGAAAAAGTGCAACAGTGGTAACAATCCACAAAAAGGGAAGTAGAACAACTGTGGGGAATTTTAAACCCATTAGCCTGACATCGTGGTATGCAAAATATTGGAGAAACTATTACAAAACAGGCTAGATAATGAAAAAACAGAAAAGGGACTGGAAAATCTTATACAGCACGGGTTCATGTCTGGTCACTCAAGTGCAACAAACTTGATTTCCTTTAATGAAATTTTAAGGGATAGTATTGATGGAGGAGTTCCAGTAGATAATGTCATTTTAGACTTTAAAAAGGCATTCAATATGGTCCCACACAAACTACTGATAAACAAAATGATCGACCTAGGCTTTAAGCTATACAATAAAATGGATAAAGGAATGGCTTTCTGACAGAACACAGCAAGTCAAAATATCTGATGTAATATCCAGGGAAATTGATGTCACTAGTGGGGTCCCACAGGGCTCTGTGCTGGGGCCATCGCTCTTTGGAATCTTCATAAGTGATTTACACAAACAAGTTCAGAGCAACATAACCAATTTGCAGATGACACCAAGGTCAGCTCAGAGGTAGATACTGATATAAAAATTGATATGTTAACAAAAGATCTGCAATACATTGAGAGCTGGGCCCTGCTAACAAAATGGTCTTTATAACATTGAAAAATGCTTGGTAATCCATCTTGGGATAAGAAATCCACAAACCGATTATATACTGAATGGTATCAAGACAAAACCAGTAAGAAGAGAAACAGACTTCGGTATTATTGTTAATATCATGTTAATCCCTGGGGAACATTGCAGAAAGGTAGCACTTGTTACAAATAGAATCCAGGGATCAGTTCAGAGGGCATTCACGACCAGAAGCGAAACATGCATACTCCCATTATATAAATCCTACATAAGGCCCCACTTGGACTATATAGCCTCTTTCTGGACCTACATTTAATTAAGGATAACAATATACTGGAGAATATCCAAAGAAAGACCACCAAATTAATCCCAAGATTGGAGAGGATGCCATTCCCTGACAGAGTGCAAGCTCTAAACCTTTAAAACCTACAACTTTGTAGAGATAGGGGAGATACACTTATGCTATTCAACATCCTGAAAGATATGGATCTTGTAAAAGAGTGCAACATAACCAGAGCACATAAACCAGGAAACTTACAATGCCATAACAAACAACACTGTATACCATGGGCATCAACAAACAAGAGAAAATAATTATTTCATCATCAGAGCGAGTAAATTGTGGAACTCACTTCCCAATATTTAGTAGACCTCACTGATGTTCCAAAATTCAAAATGGAACTAGGTAAGTATCTTATGAGTGATAATGGCAAATCTTTCCTACATTGCATGGGGAAGGCAGTCACGATGGGTCTAATGCCCTCTTCTGCCTTAAAACCACCAAGTAAACAGCGTACAGTGTCAAACATTGACTTGCTCATAAAATAAATTGATTTAGTATGTATTTTAAAATGGGATAATGTGAAAAACACACTATGTCAAGGCTAATTTTCAGGGATGACCCAGGAGAAGGGAAGAAACATCACATAGATCAAAATAAAACAACAGTATAAATACCATGTGAACAAATACAGGTAGGGATGTGAGGAACATTAGAGTGATTAAAGCCGAATTTATAAAGTATTTGATGTTTCAGTTACACCACAAGTATCAATTGCTCTATTTTTGTTAAGTACAGGTGATTTTTGATCAGATCTGTGCTGACAAGTACATAGGCCGTTCTGCCACTGTCAAAAAGCATTCCTGTAGGCAAGGGCACTGATCTATATTTTAATCAGTATTTACTGGTAAAAAAGATGGAATTTTGGAAAATCAAATAAATCTTGGTTTATTAGAATTGTAGGAATCATCACCAAACTCCAGTAAAATTCTTGCATTTAGTTACCTTTTCAGGCTATGCCAGTACCTCGGCTGATAGGTTGTATTAGTATGAAGAGCTGTATTGTACTATTCAGAAGTATTCTGTAAACCCTTATTTATATGTTCCTTATAATTAGCAAGTAAGTATGTATTAGTGTAATGTAAAGACTGCCATCCCAAAAGTAACATTGTTTTCCTATTATACTTACATGTAAGCCTTAGTTTCACATTGAAAGAGGTCAGCCTTCGTGAAATGATTGTCATCATAGCTAACTGGGCTGAAGACCAAGTTATACAGCTGAAAATCTAGGAGAATGTAGAGATCAAAGGCTCAATTTTCAAAGGGCCTTCAATGGCCCAGGGATTAAGTTCCATAACCTGCCAGTGCAGAGAATGCACCTCCACATCAGGAGACATGCTATTTTCAGCTGGGTGGCAGGGACAGCCACAGAAAAATGTTACAACCAAGGTATTTTCCTGGTTTAGGATGCTTTTATCAGTGTACCCCAAACAGGATTTCTCTAGGACTCTTGAAAACAACTAGATTTCTTACCTCTACTACAAGTGCTGTTGAATCACTCTTCTCCTTACCTCCTTCCCTCCCTAATGCCACTTTGTCATTCCATTAATTTTAGTCACTGATTCCTAGACACAGGACCCACTGATGTACTTGTTCTTCCCTATGTTTCTCACTGCCTTGCCACATTCGTCTAGGATGCTGACTCCCACGATGGGAGGATGTAGTGTTTTTAATGTGCCCCTGGCCTACTTTGATCAGAGTCCCCTGGGGAATTGTGGACTCCCTGTGGATGTCCCTGCAGGTGTGGCTCTCCTGTTCCACAGCCTATACCCTCCAGTGTCTTTGGTAGTGCATGAAGACTAGAGGACAAAGATTCTGTACCCATACTGAATCCACTCAGTATGTATACGTGTGCGTAAATCAGGAGGTGCTTGTATGAGTGGGTCTAAGTCAGCAGTTGCACATGTAAGACTGTTCAAATATGCAGGTGCATGTATAAGTGTGCCTCAATCAACAGGAGCATGAATGGCTGTGATTAAATCAGCAGGTGCATGTATGGCTGTGCCTAAATCATCAGGTGCATGTATAAGTGTGCCTAAATCAGCATGTGCACATATGAGTGGGCCTAAATCAGCAGGTGCATGTATGAATGTGCCTAAATTATCAGGTGCACGTATGAGTGTGCCTAAATCAGCAGGTGCATGTATGGCTGTGCCTAAATCATCAGGTGCATGTATAAGTGTGCCTAAATCAGCATGTGCACATATGAGTGGGCCTAAATCAGCAGGTGCATGTATGAATGTGCCTAAATTATCAGGTGCACATATGAGTGGGCCTAAATCAGCAGGTGCATGTATGAATGTGCCTAAATTATCAGGTGCACGTATGAGTGTGCCTAAATCATCCAGTGCATGTATGAATGTGCCTAAATCAGCTGGTGCATGTATGAATGTGCCTATATCAGCCGGTGCATGTATGAGTTTGCCTAAATCAACAGGTGCATGGATGAATGTGCCTTAATCAGTAGGTGCATGTATGAATATGCTAATATCAGCCGGTGCACATATGAGTGTGCCTAAATCAGCTGGTGCATGTATCAGTGTGCCTAAATCAGCAGGTGCACATATGAGTGTGCCTAAATCAGTAAATGCATGTATGAATGTACTTAAATCTGTAGGTGCATGCATGAATGTGCCTAAATCATCTGGTGCATGTACAGTATAAGCATGCTTAAATCAGCCAGTGCATGTATGAGTATGCCTAAATCAGCGTGTGTATATATGAATGTGCCTAAATCAGCAGGTGCATGTAAAACTGTGCTTAAATCAGCAGGTGCATGTATGAACGTGCCTAATTCAGCAGGTGCATGTATGAATGTGCCTAAATCAGCCAGTGCATGTATGAGTGTGCCTAAATTAGCAGGTGCATGTATGAGTGTGCTTAAATCAGCAGGTGCATGTATGAGTGTGCCTAAATCAGCAGGTGCATATATGAGTGTGCTTAAATCAGCCGGTGCATGTATGAATGTGCCTAAATCAGCCGGTGCATGTACGGACGAGTAAGATGGCCGCCAGGCTGGGCGCGTCGTTGCTGCTTCCCTGAATTAGTTGTTTTATTATTTTTTGAACTAGTTGTTTTTATTATTTAATTGTTATCTTTTATTTTTATTTTCTACTTTGATCATTGTGTATGCTTTGGTGTACATCCTAGTGTTTGGCGTTCTGGCGTTCCGGTTTAACGGTTTTACGGACTACCTGTTGTAGTGGTGGCCAGTGCCATTTTGCGGGAGATGCCAGCTGACTTTTTCATTTTCGTTACTCAGTGGACCTAGCCGAGAGCCCGATGTGATTTTACGGCAATAACTACACCTCGTGGGCCAGCAGCTCAGTGAGATTCTTGGCGAGTTGCTGTTTGTGAGAGTAATCTTTTTGGTGACTCTCTGGAACTTGGGTGGCATTGTTTTCCCTGTTGGATAAGTTTGGAGTATGCTGCTTTCATGAAGAAGTGTTCTGGCTGAGGGGAGTGTGAGAAATCAGTATCTAATGCGTTTGGAGGAGCTTTTGGATTTTTGGATTTGCTGAAGAAGAGATCGAAGATCTTGTATTGGGATTTTATCAAGAGATTGTGAGCCCTTCAAGCTCTATAATTTTAGGAATTTCACCTGCCTTTTGTTTGCTCTGGCTGGCTCTCTCCTGGGCATTGCTACTCACAGGGCGTTGGGGCGTTTTCCCACTCAGGGAGCTGAGTGGGGTGTCCCTCCACCTTGGACCATGGAAGGGGCTATGGTGGTGGCTCTTTGTGTGGCCCTTTACTGTGAGTGGCAATACATTGCCCGGGGGGGAGGTCTCGGCTGGGAGTAAATTGAGTGGAATTTGCTCGTTGGATTCAAACCTGTTGGAGTACTTTAAATTTCCTGGATCTCCCTTGGATTAATTCTTCCCTCTGGACTTGTGTGACTGCTTTTTATGGTCCTGGACTGTTTTGAATTTTTTTTGAGAAGTTGTTTTTTGTTTTCTGTCAGTTCTATCCTGGTCTTCAGGGTGGTGAGAGGACCCTGGGTCCAAAATTTCATTTTTTACTTTTGTTATTTGTGTGTTTTTCTCCCCTGTTGTGAGAGAACTGGGGGGGAATTTAAATATTTGTTTGTTTTATTAGGCAGTGAGAGTGCCTTTGTACTCTTGCCCCCCCCCAGTGGTGAGAGGACTGGGGTTGGAAGGGTCTGTTTTGTAATTTATTGATTTAATTGTTAGTTTTAGGTAGTTGGTGAGTTTTTGCTTTGGAAAATTTTGGTGGGGTTTATTTTTATTTTAGTGTTTAATTTGGGCAGCAGCATCATGTGCTGGCCTTCCTCCTCCATGGTGGTGCATTACTCCCCCTCCTCTCTTCGTGCCCTCCGCCCCTTTTGTACCCCTCCCTTGCAGTTCGAGATGTATCAGCGTTGTAGGGCATTGGGGATTGCCCGCTGGAGGGCGAGGGGGGCAGGGGTTCACGAACAGGGGTGGGAGTACAAGTGGAGTCACCGTATTGGGGTTATTAAGTCCAGGAGGCACCCTGGGGTGAAATGGAATCCAGAGCGGGGTCCGCCCTGTCTGGTTTCCATACCCAAGGGCACTACTGATTACAGTAGGCAGATAGGCCTGACAACCTCCCAGGTATGTCCAACTCGGGCGGTGTTATGCAATGCCAGATCTGTTAGGAATAAAACTGCTATTACTGCTGACCTTATTGGCATGGCTGATCTGGCTTGCATCACCGAGACCTGGCTGGATGAAAATTCTGGCCCTATAGTGGAGGCCATGACTCCAGCTGGGTACTCGGTGTTACACCACCGAGATTGGACCGTAGGGGCGGGGGGTTGCAGTCTGTTTCAAGACTGAATTGGGCCTCTCGAATGTGGTAGTGGGTGAGGCTGAGTCCTTTGAGTGCACAGTTGTAGCAGGTGTAGGCGTTCGAATCGTTCTCATCTACCGTCCACCCGGAGATGGGATACATTTCTTACAGGAAGTGGCAGACTTCCTCGTCGACATGTCGTTTGAGGCACCCAGAGTGATGGTGCTGGGCGACTTTAGCGCCTGGGTCGACGATGAACTCTCACAATTTGGTAAACACTTCCTCCAATTAATGTCTTCTTTGGGCTTCACACAGGGAGTTTCCACTGCTACACATAAATCTGGACACTCTCTTGACTTAGTCTTCCTCCTTGGGATTGATGCATTTGATATGGAGGTGGAACCAGTCATTTGGTCTGACCACCACATCGTGAGGTTCAATTTTTGCACCCCCCTGAGAAGGCCAGCCCCTTTGGAAATGGTCAGGTACCGCTCATTATGGAACGTTACTCCACAAGGCCTGATGGCGGTGCTTGACCTTTCATCCCTCGTATTGGTGGGCAGTAATCCAGAAACGCTTGTACAGGCTTATAATGAGGCCATTGCGGCTGCTCTGGATTCCTCTATTGCTCCTGTTCGTGAGCTTACTTTCCTTTCTGTGAGCCCCAGTGGGCCCTCTCTTTGGTTTGATGGGACTCTGGTGGATGCAGAGACAAGGGTGAAGGTTAGAGCATTGCTGGCACAAGTCCGCCCTTGATGACGACCGCCTTAGATTGATTGAACATTATACTAGTTATCAATCTGCAATCACCCATAAGAAGGCAGAATTCCTGTCCAGGAAGATTGCAGTTGCTCAGAATCGACCGGCTCATCTGTTCGAACTGTAGACAGACTGTACAACCCAGCCTGTCTGCAAGTTAAAACTTTCATAAAGTGAGTGCGATGAGCTTATTCGATACTTTGCGCTAAGGTGGCGATATCCAGGGACGGACTTGCTTCAACCTCTAAAATTTGCTGTGGTTGGTGTGTGTAGAGAACAAAGACCTCACTTCTCCTGGAGTTCCTTTTGTCGACCGGAGTTCATGGATATTATGAGGATCATCCATAGTGTGCGTCCAACAAGCTGCAGCTTGGATCCTGGACCTACTGCCCTAATTTTGGGTTGTGTAGACATCATAGGTCCAGTATTAGTGCAAATTGTCTGGTGCTCCTTGGAGTCTGGTGAGTTTCCTAGCTCCCTGAAAGAGGCAGTGGTGACACCTCTCTTGAAGAAAGCTTCCTTGGACCCAGATTGTTTTTCCAGCTACAGACCTATCTCTAACCTTCCCTTTATTGGGAAGGAAATTGAAAAGGTCATGGCTGCCCAACTGGATGACCATTTAGTCATCCATAATATCTACGAATCCTTCCAGTCTGGTTTCTGTAAAAGACACAGTACCGAGACAGTGCTGGTTCGGGTGCTAAATTATCTTCTGAGGGCAAGAGATCTAAGGAGACATTCTATCTTGGTTCTCCTTGATCTCTCTTCAGTTTTTGACACTGTGGATCACGTGGTGTTGCTAGCATGCCTGGGGAAAATTTATGGAATGTCTGGAACCGTTTTTAAATGGTTCGAGTCATTCCTCACTGGGAGATCACAAAGAGTTGTGTCAGGGATTTTTTCCTCTGGCTCAGTCTCTTTGTTGTGTGGAGTGCCTCAGGGTTCTGTGCTGTCACCCATGTTATTTGCAGTATACATGCTGCCCCTCGGAAACTTTATTAGACGGTATGGGCTGAGGTTTCACTGCTATGCAGATGATACTCAGCTACACCTGTCTTTTGCACCCAACCAGGATGGAGCTCTCTCGGTATTTAATAACTGTCTGGGGGAAATCCAAGACTGGATGGATTCTAGTTGGCTAAAGTTGAACTCGGAGAAAACTGAGGTTTTGATTGTGGACCCGGGTGGTCAGATTGGGAGGTCATGTGCCGGCGCGCCATCTAGAATTTTTCTCGGCGGTGTGTCGCTTCCGGCCTCTGAACGGGTGTGTAACCTTGGGGCGATTCTTGACGATAGGCTGACTCTTCAATCTCAGGTGTCAGCCATCATCAAGACTTCCTTTTACCATCTTAGGAATACTGCCCGAGTTAGGCACCTTGTTCCGTCTGACTCTCTGCCAACTTTGGGCCACGCTTTTGTGTCTTCGTGCCTCGATTACTGCAGCGCCCTTTACTTTGGGCTTTCTGGGGTTGAAATCTGCCGCCTACAGCTAGTGCAGAATGCAGCAGCCTGGGATTTGACTGGGACATGCAGGTCCTGTCATATTACCCCGGTGCTTCGCGAGCTGCACTGGCCTCCAATACGGTGGCGGATCACCTTTAAAGTCATTTTATTGACTTTCAAAGCCCTTCACGATCAGGGTCTAGCCTATCTGAAAGACCTTCTGGTGTCTTATTGCCATAGCCAATCACTCCGCTTAGCCGACAAGGGGTTGTTAGAGATTCCAAGAGTGAGTTTGAAATCTTCTGGCAGCAGAGCTTTTTCCTATGCCGCACCCACTCTTTGGAATTCTCTACCTTGCCGGTTACGGGAATGCTCCTCCGTGGAGACTTTTAAAAAGGAATTACAAACTTATCTTTGGAGAAAGGCCTTTCTTGAAAGTTAAACGCACTGTTTAATGTGTGTAATTTTACTGTAATTTATTATGTTTTTTGTATATATTTTATAATTTTCATGATTTGTCGTTTGTATTGTTTGTTGATGTTTTTATGGACTTGTTCAGTGCCTTGATATTATGAAAGGCGCTATATAAATAAAATTATTATTATTATTTTATTATAAATTAGCAGGTGCATGTATGAATGTGCCTAAATCAGCAGTTACCTGTATGAGTGTGCTTAAATCTGCAGGTACATGTACGAATGTGCCTAAATCAGCCGGTGCATGAATGAATGTGCCTAAATCTGCCGGTGCATGTATGAATGTGCCTAAATCAGCCAGTGCATGTATGAGTGTGATTATATCAGCAGGTGCATGTATTAATGTGCCTAAATCAGCAGGTGCATGTATGAATGTGCCTAAATCAGCCGGTGCATGCATGAATGTGCCTAAATCAGCAGGTGCATGTATTAATGTGCCTAAATCAGCAGGTGCATGTATGAATGTGCCTAAATCAGTCAGTGTATGTATGAATGTGCCTAAATCAGCCGGTGCATGTATTAATGTGCCTAAATCAGCAGGTGCATGTATGAATGTGCCTAAATCAGCCGGTGCATGTATGAGTGTGCTTAAATCTGCAGGTACATGTATGAATGTGCCTGAATCAGCCGGTGCATGTATGAATGTGTCTAAATCAGCAGGTGCATGTATGAATGTGCCTAAATCAGCTTGTACATGTAGAAGTGTGCTTAAAAAGCAGCTGATGCCTTTGGAAAAACTTCAAGAAACATCATGTTCAGACTCAGTTCAGCTGTTACTGCATGTATTTTCTATAGATTTCTATAGTTTTCACTTCTTCATTATTTATTAGTGAAGAAATTCCCACAAAACACAAGATCTGTTTCCCTTAGAGTTCACCTGCCTGTATAGGGTATTCCCTACTTGAAATTGTAATGCGCTGTTCTGACATCAAAGTCTGTTGCCATGGAAACAGCTATGATGTCACAAGCAGAGTACTATAACATCAGGTTTGGAAGAGGTATTAGGAGCTGATGAACCTTCAAGGAACAACAATTCTGTGTTCATGCATATAACATCCGCAATATATAATGGAGATCAGAGCAGTGCAACAGGAGTTTGTGGAGTTGGGGCAGGGCTTTAGACAAGTAGCACACACGGTAACTTTCTCGGAAGGGCTACCTGTCTAAGGCATGGATGAGGCTAGGGTACTCCGTACCATGGGATTCAATGACTGGTTGAAAAACTGGTGCAGAGCTCAGGGATTTGGCTTCATTGGGGACTGGAGCTCCACCTGGAGGGATGCAGGCCTATACAGGTGTGATGGTCTGCATCTATCCTGGAGGAGAATCAGGATCCTAGGTGATAGGTTTCAATGCTTCATTGGTAAGCATTTAAACTAGCCAAGGGGGGGAGGCACTGAAAAGGAGAAGGGAAATCCTAGCCCCCCCAAAAAAAATCAGGGTAGGTAGTGAGGTAAACACCAAGATACAGCAGTCAATAGAGATCTAGGCAGAGATAAATGGAGAAAAAGACAAAGTTTGCCTTCGTCCATAGCTTTGTGAGCATAGTCAGTGAAATCTATAAGGGCAGCCATGGTACTATGACCCTGCCTAAACCTGTGCTGGTTGGGGCATTGCAGTTGGTATTTGCTGATGTAGTCTGTTAGTTGGTTCGCCTCAATCTTCTCAAGGGACTTGGATGGGGGAGAGGATCGATATTGGCCTGTAATAGGACACACTGGTTCTGTCCCCGCTTTTGTGGACAGGAGTGACCAGTGCTTGCTTCCAAGTGGCCAGGAATTGTGCCAGGGTCAGGGATTTGTTGAATAGTTTTGTAATAGACTTGATGAGCAGATCAAGAGTTTGAGACACCAGCTTCATGTCTACTCCATCACTTCCCATTTTGGTCTTCCCGAGCACTTTTTTTTATGTAGAATGCTGCCTCCATTATAGTAACTCCCTTGAGGCAGAAGGTAGGGTGAGAGGTACTGGGTGCTTTGTCATCTGAGGGAACCTTGGTGGGGTGTAGGTGGTCAGGAGGAAGTATTGTGATTAGATCTGTGAAGGCAGTGTTGAAGGACTCTGCATTGAAATATGAGTCCGTGGTAGTAGAGCCGTTAATGTGGAGCAGCTGTGGGTTTCTCTTTTCTTCTTCCCCAAGGAGATTCTTTATGTTTCACCAGAACCTTTTGCTGTCACCCCAGCTTTTATTGAGCAGTTCCTCGTGCTGACCTGCTTAACACTCCGTATTACATGTGTGCAGTGGTTTCTAGCTGCCCGGTACAGCTCATGGTCATGGTCTTTACCCGAGGCCCTGGCTTTTAACCAGAGGTTGTCCCTTTCCTTCATCATGGCTAGGAGCTTGCCTGTGATCCAACCATTACAGGGTTTTAAATAATTGATTAGCAGTTTTTTTCTTGGGACTATACTAACTGTACAGAAAGTATTTATATAGATTTTCTAGAAGTGCTGTGTTTGTTAAACACAGTGAGGCAAGAGCTATGTATTTTCACAAAGATTTGGCTCTTTTATGAGCAAAACGCTAATCAATTTTTAGAGTTAAATAAATCCCTGCATTAGTGTGTCCCCTGCATGTTCCTCCTTTTCAACAGTGCGTATAGGTCATAAATATTATTGACTCCATCTGTGAAGTACTTCAGGGCCTGGTCCAGGTTTGGCAGTGTGTCAATGGGTGACCAATCATGATGGGATAGGGCATTTTTAAGCAATCCTAACTGACCTCTTTTCAGGATCCTGCTCTGTATAGTGATGGGGGGGCTGTTTTTGAACTTATTTGATCATCTGAGGGTGACAGGGAAGTGGTCACTCAGTGTATCTGATAGCACCTTGACCTCAGATATTCATGATGGGGAGTTTGAGAGGATCCAGTCAATGAGCGAGCTCTTGCCTGTCTTGTGGTTCCTTCTGGTTGGTTCCGTGACTAGTTGTGTGAGGTATGCACTTGCCACAGTATCACTGAGTGGCATGGAATTGTCACTTTCCCAGTTTATATTGAAATCCCCTGTGATAATTAAATCACTGTCTGACTTGTATTTTCACAAGGAGCTCATGGTCTATAGCCATCCTGGAGATAGGGAGGACAGAGCCATGGAGGGAGTCTTTTGTGTAGATAAGACAGCCCCCACCCTTCTTGCCATGCCTGTCGCTCCTGAATACCTGGTATCCAGGTAGCGCTATTTCACTGTTTTTTATGTTGCCTGTCAGCCAAGTCTCAGTTAGGCATGCTATGTCTGGTTTCTGTTGGGCCATCCAGGCCTGTAATTGTGTAAACTTTGCTGTTAGGCTGCAAATAGTCATTGCAGCTATCGTCAGGCCCTTTGTCCTGATACCCATAGATCCAGATGGCAGCAGAGGACCAGGATTTGGGTGTACATTCCCAGTTAGTAGGAGGAGCATTAGGATAAGTGACCTCACTGTGATGCAGAGGGTTATAGAGATTTTTGACTTACGTTTCCTTATTTTACTTTGGAGAGGCTTCTCCACTTTCTGAGGGGTGTATGTGAGAAGTGGTAGCCTGGCGGAGCACTAGTGTGTGTCGGATGCATTCTCCCCCTATTGTGGTCCCGTTGGAGTAGGACTGCTGTGGAGGTTGCTCTTGGTACTGTTAGCCAGAAGCCAGTTCTGAGGCAGTGTTCTGGGTAGACTGAAGAGGGACAGGTGACCTGAAGAGCACCTGGGCCCACTGACCCAAATGTGATAGCAATGAATAGGAGAGTAGTGCAGTTCATGTTGTTTCATGTTGTCAAGGGTTAGATTTTGAATTAGGCAGATCAGAAGACTAATACATATGGTAGAAATACCACACAAATACTTTGATGAGAACTTAGTTCAGGGGCAGGGGATGCAACACAGTAAATGAGACTTAAAGAGTTAAGATTAACACCAACAGGTGTTGGGCCCTATAAATGCATTCTGTATCTCTAAGGGAAGTTGCAATATTAGTGAGAGGGGTGGATGAAGATTGTCTAGGGGCAGTGCCGCTGGGGGAAGGCGAGTATTTAATAAAGGCTGGAGGGCTTCATGGTGGATGGGTGAAAAATGTAAGCAGGAAGGAGAGAAACTGAAACAAAAATAGGGTTATTTGCAGGGCATAGCTACAACTGTGTCACAAATGAAACCTGGTCTACACAAAGAAGTGTTCACAAAATGCTATATCACTTTAAGCTTAGTTTCTGATACAGGGTACAGTACCACTGGACCTTAAAACAAAGAGAGCTGTAATACTTTAAAACCTGAAAAACCTGCACTCTAAAGGATCTTGGTCATGCACTGCAAATACCCCTTGAGAGCAAAATTGCTGTAAGCAGGCTTAGATTCTCATTTAAGTTAGCATTCATAGGACAGTTTGGAGAAACTTAACCAGTACCAGAATCAGTAAATAAAATTAGCTTAAAGTCCAAAAGGAAAAGGAGTAGCAAATAATTCAAAAAGTGGAGCAGCCAATCAGCAGGCAGAGCCAATGGATCTGGCCAATCAGCGTGGATATGCCAGAAGTTTCAGCAGTGTACCTTCGGTCTGCGGGCAGTACAGTGACGAGGCAACCGGTGGACAGATGGGACCCACCGCACCCTTGTCAAGGGTGAAACTTCAGTCTGATGGTCTGTGGGCAGTACAGAGAGGAGGCCACCGGTGAACAGAGGGGACACACCAGGCTGCTTGCAGCAGCAGAGGCACCCTTGTCAGGGTGAAGCTTTGGTCTGGTGGTCTGCGGGCAGTACAGCGAGGAGACAACATTTAATCCTCATAGTGGACTCATTTCTATGCACCTCTGGTGAATGTGAAGCCTGGCTTTTTTGTTTGGAATTGTTTGCTGTTTAGTCAGGGCTCCACTGTGGTGGACGGAGCTAACTCTCAGTTCCTTGCATGGACGAGTGTGCCTACAATCTGGAGGTGCACGTATGCATATACCTGTAATCAACAAGTTCATATAAGAGCATTCCTAAATACTTAGATATGCAAACTGGCTAATAATCCTTGAAAACAGGGTCCCAATGATCTCACTTTAAAAGCTGCACGGGAGTAAGCAATTATTCCATTGCTCCAACCTAGGAAATCATTATTCTTCCGTGGTACTCTCTCAGCTACAAAAGCAAACCTTGAGATCATAGGCCTTCTGATTTTTTTTCTTTGTACTTTTGAAGCAGAAATACACCAAAAGTGGGATTTTAATGAGAAAGTCACTGAGTCGTTACTGACACTGTATAAATGGTCTCTAATGACATTTTAAAACGTGTGCTATGCTTCTTTTAAACTGCTGTTGGATTTCTGTGTGTCTGCTTATCTTTCTTTGACAAATGGTAATACTCATGAGAAAAAGTAATTTAAGATAAGCTGTTCACCTTTTCAACCAATTATAACCTCCACCAAACCAAAATTGAGTTTTGAATGCCTATGAAATAGCTAGTCTCTATCTGTGTTTACTTAAAATGTAGCAACTAAAACTTTTCCATCAAAAGAAGTTTAAATTTGTTTTCGTCTGAAAATGGTACAGTATTGTTTACACACTGGTGGAATAAGTGTGAATAATCATCTCTGAGAAACCTGAAAGTTTTATGTACCTCTAGTTTTATTATCTCCTCTACCCAGCCAGAAATCCCTTCAACTAGACTGCTGATGCCTGTAGGTATTGGGGCATCCTGGATGTCCTGCTTTATGTATTTTCGGAAGGGTGTGCAATGTGCATGGTTTGAGGGTGTTGAGGACTTCCCTCTCAAGGTGTCAGCATGGCTCAGTTGGTAGCACATCCACCTCTGGACCAGAAGGTCATGGGTTCTTATCCCACACTGGGATTGAACTTGCACCTAAAAATCGCTGGCATCAGAGTGCAGTATTGGGGGGGTGCTGTACTGCTGGGGTGCGCCATCCTTTGGATGAGATGTTAAACCGAGGTTCCTCCTGCCCATCCTGGTGTTGTCCTGGTGGGTGTCCAGGTGGAAGTAAAAGAACCCAGGGCACTCTTTGCAAAAGAGCAGGGAGCATTCCCAGTGTCCTGGTCAACATTCCCCTTCCCATAAACCAGTTCATGCAATTATCCAGGCTGTGTGTGGGTGATGATGTGTGATATGGCCACCACCACACATTCAGTCACTTCACTAGCAGTCTAGCATTGCTTGTAAAGCACTTTGGGATACTGTGTATGAAAAATGCTATATAAATGCTGATTCTTCTTCAGCTGTCCCTGATTTTCAGGGATGTGTCTGATTTTGCCTCAAAATTTTCCTTTGTCCCTCATAAAATTGGTATTCTTTCTGACTTAACAGTGGAAAATTGCACAAAAGCACAAAATTATGTCAGACATTAAAGTAACAGACTGGTTCTTCTTCTGAAAATACATCTTACACTTATCCCCTTATTTAATCAGCTTTCTGAGTGAATAGTACCAATTGTTATATTTGTCATGCACACCAGCGTGCAGTGAATGTATTGCAATGGCACTGCTTTTTAATGGGTGTGGCACTGTTCGTCCAATGCAGAGCAGTGTTTTAGGGCAAGTCCCTGCCACACCAATTATCAGGCAGGCTGATCATGACAGAGTTTTGACTTGCTGGGCCGGGATGGCGTGAACTTGAAAAGAAACAGCCAACCCAATCATGGGTCAGGTCTTCCCTTTGATTCATGCCACCCAGCATGCCAAGCTGATACATCACAGTCAGCCTGGAATGCCTAGAATGTCTGCCAGCTGTAAGAAAAAAAATCCATCAATGTCTCTTCATGGCTCCTAGTGACTGTGCCCTGCACCCAACCCTCCCTCTCAGCACCCCCCACACATACAAACGTAACAGTGCTAATGGGGGTGCCAATCATTAGTGCTGCCACCTCCTCGTACATGAAACCCCATGCTCCATTATTGTGGTTACATCTTTCTGCAGATTTTCGTTTTTTTTGTTTACCTGGGGGTTTATACTCCAGCCCAC
Organism: Neoceratodus forsteri; assembly: GCA_016271365.2. Lineage (NCBI taxonomy): Eukaryota > Metazoa > Chordata > Ceratodontiformes > Ceratodontidae > Neoceratodus > Neoceratodus forsteri. The sequence goes on from JADMNL010000024.1 coordinate 137,777,986, forward strand.
CTGACCCCCTCTCAGTACCAATACCTCTTAACTGCCCTGATTATATTGATGCAAATGAGGCCCTGATCTGCTTTATTATGAAATTCAATCATGCCTGTGATATCTTTGTGCCCTTTAAAACAAAAAGATTAGAGGCACCTCTAACCCATGGCTTACCAGCTCTCTTATCGAGCTTAAGAATAGACACAATCTGTGGCACAAAGCTAAAGCAGCAGGATCGCCTGCCGCTCATAGCGCCTACAAGACAGATTGAAACTTCTGCACCAAACTCATACAACAGGCCAAAGCAACTTACTAAAAGAAGCTTCTAAGCAAAACCTGGGGCTCTGGTAAAGAATTTTGGAACGGCATTAAAGCACTGACAGGAAATTCCCCTAAGACACCTCCTGACCTAATAGTCACCATGGATGGTACCGCACAAGAAACCCTACAAGAGCCTATTGAAATTGCCAATGGGTTTAATAACACATTCACTGACCTTACCAGCGTACTTTCTGGAGACTACGTTAAGGATTTGATGGGTCACCTGCGCCATATTACCCCTCAAAATACCCCAAGGAATGGTCTGCCACCTTTCTATTTCAGATGAGTCGCCATGTCCGAAACAATCAATCACATTAAAAGGGCCCTAGGCAAGAATAAGATGGGAGCAGATTATGTCGACATGAAGCTTGTTGGCCTGCTTCTGAACGAGCTTGCCAATCCCCTAACCATGGTATTTAATGCCTCTCTAAAGTCAGGGGTGTTTCCGCATGCATGGAAGTCAGCCATTGTCACACCTGTTTTCGAAGCTGGGGACAAAACACTAACATCCAACTACAGGCCAATATCCATCCTGCCCCCACTCTCTAAAGTACTAGCAAGAATGGTCTCTTAGCAGCTAACAGAGTACCTTGATAAATATAATCTACTCTGTCTGCAGTAACATGGCTTTCAAAAAAAAAATTCCACACTTACTGCCCTTGTTGACTACCTCTCCCAGTTATACAATGCCTTAGATGGTGCTCAGGCTGTGGGTTCAGTTTTCATTGATCTTACGAAGGCCTTTGACTCAGTGAATCACAATCTTCTCTTCAGTCAACAGGCCTATGCCCTGACCCAGAATCATGGTTTGACAGTTACCTCTCAATTCACATATCTGGACTGCCTAGTATGGTATGGGCTGCACATCCATTGGCTCATGCTCTGAGCCAATGGGCATGCAGCCATACCGAGCTGTCAGTCGGTGGGCGGCGGGGCGGCAGGCGGGTGGGGTGCTGCTGTCCGCCGGCTGATGGGGAGGAGCGGGGTGGTGGGGCTCAGTGGGTGGGGGGTCCACTAGATCACCAGGAATTTCATACTGGGGGGGTGAGGAATGCCACCTGCGATTGGGCTCCGTTTGGTCCACTGGACCACCAGGGATATTGGGGTTTGGGGAATCTGATGCCCTTGATCGGGCTAATGGGGGGCAGGTTACATTATGTCCATGATCGGGCTACTCGGGGAGGGGCTGGTTACATTATGCCCATGATCGGAGCTACTCAGGGAAGGGAACACTATTATGCCTGTGATCGATCTACTCGCGTCCACTGGACCAGCAGGGATATTGGACTTTGGGGGTCTGATGCCTGAATCGGACTACTCGGGGAGTGGGGGTTACACATATGTGCCTGTGATCAGACTGTCAGGTGGGGTTACACTTATTCCCACAGTCGGGCTACTCGGGGTGGGGGTTACTGTTATGCCTGTGATCGGGCTAATCACGGTCCACTGGACCACTGGACCACCAGGGATAGAGACATTCATTGTCCCTTAGGGATGTCCTGCGATCGGGCTGCAGGGGCGTTGGTTCCGATGGCGCTGCCTGGCAGGCGCCAGGTGCAAGTCGTCAGGATCACGCACCTGCATGCTAATGGCATGCAAATGGGGCCGTAATCAGATGCAAATGGCCCCCCATGTGCCTTACATTAATTATGGCCCCATTTTCATGTCACCCTTTGAATATCGCAGGTGTTTTGCATAGCACAATGGAACTTGCGCCACCGCATCTCAATGCTCCATTCTGACCACTTGAGCTGGTGCAGTTCCACTGCACCATGCACAGTGGGGGTGGCCAGGGGGTGATATTCAAAGCAGTTGTGCCATAGCGCAACTCCATTGAATATTGCTTTGGCCATACCACTGCACAACTATTTTGAGCGGCGCAGGGGCTTGCGCCCCAAACTGGTGCAGTTTGAATATCTGGGCCCATGTCTGAGGAAGTGTCCTTCATTTTTTGGGATCCCACCTCATGAACAATTGCACTGACATTATGCAAATCTATCCCAAAAGGTGATTTTATGGTCCCTGAGTGAAATCACCTTTCAGACAGGAGTTGAAAATGGTCTATGCCCTTGTTCATAAGGTGAGGTCATGAAAGGCTATGTTGAAAATTTGGTGTAAAAATATTTAAAAAATAACAAATTTATGAGCTTACATTGAATTTTGTGACTGCAGGCTCATAACTTTGTTCATTTTCAATATTCTTACCCCCAAATTTACAACATAAGCATTTCTTTACAGTGCCTCATGAATGTGACAGTTGTCATTTTTCAAATCGTGGCCAAAATGTGTTTTTATATCCTGAAAGGTGATTTCATGGTCCCTATTTAAAAACACTTTTTGGACAACAGTTCAACATTTTCTGTGCCCTTCATCATGAGGCAGGGTCATAAGAAGGTTATGTTGAAAATTTGGTTTAAAAATATTTAAAAAACAGCAAAGTTATGAGCCAATGTTGAATTTTGCCAATGCAGGCTCGTAACTTTGGTAATTTTCCATATTTTTACCCCCAATTTTCAACATAACCACTTCTTTGCAGCATTTCATGAATGCAACAGCTGTCATTTTTCAAATCATGCCCCAAATGTTTGTTTTTTTCCATCTCGAAAGGTGATTTCACAGTCATTGCGTGAAATCACCTTCCAGACAGGAGTAGAACATTTTCTCTGCACTTTTCATCACTTCTTCATGAGGTGGGGTCATAAAAAGGCAATGCTGCCAATTTGGGACAAAAATATTAAAACATAAAAGTTATGAGCCTGTGTTCAAATTTACAAATGCAGGCTCCTAACTTTAGTAATACATAACCCACACAGTGCACCACAACACATCTACTACCCCAGGGCTTTTATACCAGTGGCAAACATCTGGCATTGACAAATGCTTGTTAAGATATGTCCCGGATTTGGGGTCTTTGTCTCTGATTTTTATAAGCCTCATTCTTGATTTATGAGGCAAGAGGTTGAGGGATATGTTTTTGTATGGTTGTTTTTATTGCAGGTGGATATTTCTTAATCAGGTTCCTGAAGTCTTTTTTGTAGTTTGTGGTCGGGCCCTTTTTCAAAACTTGGCTTTATTCAAAGAAGAAGGATATTTCGACAAGTTAATAAACATGTACAACATGGTCTCTAACAAGTTTCAGTTACAGAGTACATCGAGTAGCATTGCATTTAGTGTAACAGTTTACAAGAGCAATTTGCTGCATGTTTACAGTAAGTCCACTTGCTATTAGGTATACCATCATGCTTATTTACCTATTTAAACGTTGAATATAGCAACTGTTTAATAAACTGGTTATAACAGCTGAAACAAACATGAACTTTGTGGTGTTTTTACTGTCTTCTTGTTTTTTTGTGTCTGTGAAAGAGTGCTGTGCCCCCCCCCTCTGAAATTCTGCCTATTTCAAGTGTATTAAGCTTACTGCAGTATTACCTTTTGTCTCTCTTTTCTATTCTTTCCTTTCTCCATACTTTTATTTCCTCTTTTTCCAGGCAGGCCACCTGAGAAATAGGTCTCTGCTATCCCTTTATTCTTATTTCCATACCCTGGGTAGGCACTCGGAGATCCAGTTCTCGCCTCCCCCCTCCCAAAAGAGGATACTGTTTGTAAGCTAGTACAGAGAAGCTAGAATCTCTGTTAGCTTGAGACTGCCTTTGCACTTGAATAGGTTTGTAAAGGCAGAGGCATCAGAATTGCACTAGCGAGAGGTAGAAAACCCTTCCAGTGCATTTTTACAAACATACAATGTTGTTTAAGCAGCTTTCAGGTATTGTCAAAACGTAGGAAAAAGAGTAAACACTTTGGAAACTGTGGCCCAATCCTGGACTGTCTTATTTAGAGACTGAGATCTGTAAACACACTCAGTTATCATGTTTGACTAACAGTTATATTTGTTTCATAGTTTATAAAAAAAGCTTCTTTTTCTATGCCCCAAAATGGTGTTGCAATAGTGTTTTTGCCCTTTTCCTTAGGGTTCCCTAGCAGTAGCACAGAAGAACTGCAGTAGCTTGCTATGCTGAGCATTGAGCAGAAAGGTTGCAAAGCAGGAAATACTGAAATAAAACTCAGGAGGAACTACTATGCAAAGTGTACACAATTTTAGAATTTCTACCAGTTCTATATAGTGTTTTCATTTCCTTTTGGTATTCCTGTGTCTCAGTTAAGACAGAAAAGCCTGGAATGTTGTAAAGGCCAAAGGCTTACCTTAACTGTTCCCCATTCTGGAACGTTCTCTGTGGTGCTCAGTTTTCCTGCTACTCCAGCTATGTCCTTAGGAGGCAGCCGGCCCACTGTTCACCCTAGAAATACTATAGACAGGAAAGGGGCCGTGCTAACTCAGGCAATAAGCTGTTTTTGTGCTAATATTGGGAATTATTGCATTTCAGGGATATGTATATACTTGAATAATGATATATAGACTTTCCCTGTACATAAAACTAAATAAATGCATGTTGTAAAGATTTGTCTTTTGCAATGTGTTTAGGGGCCGAGCTAAAGGTGGTCACCTGATGGTTCCCTGATATAAAAGGGTGCTCATTATGCTGACCCCTTCAGATTTATAGTGGGATCAGCTAGGTATTAACTCAAAGTAAGAAGGTCTGCACCTTTTCAGACCTGGACTCTGTTTGCTTCCTGGGTGGTTTCAGCTCTGATTGCCTATGGAAACAAGAGTTACATAGACAGTGTCAGCAGATAAGGGCCTGTGGCCCACTCGGTCTGCCCATTTGAGCTTGTAAGTTCAGTTTATGTTTTGATAGAAGTCTGTTGCCCCTTACCCCTGACCTCCAGAATTCCTTTATGTCTATCCCATGCATTCTTAAATCCCATGATTGTTTCAGCCCCCACCACTTCCTCTGGCAGGGTGTTCCACTTGTCCACCACCCATTCTGTGAAGAAGTTCTTACTCACATTTCCTCTGAATTGTCCTCCCTCTAACTTCATCCCATGCCCTGTAGTCCTGGAACATCTTTTTTGCTTAAAAATAGTGTATTCCTGCACCCTGTTCCTCCCTGTAAGATACTTGTATGTCTCTATCATATCCCCTCTCTCCCTCCTCTCCTCCAGGGAGTGCATGTTCAGTTCCTTCAACCTGTCTTCATAGGACTTGTGATGCAATCCATGCACTATCTTTGTTGCCCTCCTCTGAACCTTCTCTACCCTGTCTATGTCCTTATATAGGTATGATCTCCAGAACTGTACACTGTACTCCAGGTGGGGCCTCACTAGTGTCTTGTATAGCAGAATTATGACCTCCCTTTTCCTGCTGGCGATGCCCCTGCCTATACATCCCAGCATCCTATTTGCTTTACCTGCTGCCTTGTCACACTGTTTCCCTAACTTGAGGTCATCAGAGATGATAACCCCAAGATCCCTTTCCTGCTTGGTGCATGCTCTATCCTCACCCCCAAACTGATATATTGTGCCAGGGTTTTTGTGCCCCATATGCATTATCTTGCACTTCCTTGCATTGAATTTCAACTGCCAAACCCCTGACCATTCTTCAAGTTTCTGCAGGTCCCTTCTCATTCTGTCTACACCCTCTGGTGTGTCTACTCTGTTACAGAGCTTTGTGTCATCAGTGAACAGTGAAATTCTGCCTTCTAGGTCCTGTGCAATGTCACTGATGAAGATGTTGAATAGGACCGGTCCCAGCACTGATCCCTGTGGTACCCCACTGGTCCCTCTTCCTCTGTGGAGTGACAGCCATTTACCACCACCCTCTGTGTCCTGCCACCCAGCCAGTTACCTACCCACCACACTACTGTCCTGCCCACACCCATATTCCCCAGTTTGTGTAATAGTCTCCTATGTGGCACAGTGTCAAAGGCCTTGCTGAAGTCCAGATAGGCAATATCCACTGCCCTCCCCTGATCCACCTCCCTAGTCACCCAGTCAAAAAATTCAATGAGGTTGGTCTGACATGACCGCCCCCTAGTGAAACCATGCTGCCTTGGGTCCTGTAGTCCATTGACAACCAGATGGTCCACCAGTCTCTCCTTCAGTAGTGCTTCCATGATCTTCCCCACTACTGAGGTGAGGCTGACTGGTCTGTAGTTTCCCGCTTCCTCTTTGTTCCCGCTTTTGTGTAAGGGAACTACATCTGCTGTCCTGCAGTCTTTGGGTACCTCCCCTGTTTCCAGAGATTGGCTAAACAGGATAGCCAGAGGTTCAGCCACCACCTCTCTTAGTTCTTTAAGGACCCTGGGGTGCACCCCATCCAGCCCCATTGCTTTATCAACTCTTATTACTTCCAGTTCCTTCAGGACCCTTTCTCGAGTAAAGGGACTTGTGTCCATTTCTGCACCATTCTGACCCCTTGTACTCCCTTCAGACCCATTACCCTCCTCTTCTTCAGTAAAGACTGAGCAGAAATACCTGTTCAATATGTCAGCTTTACTGTTGTCATCCTCCACGTGGCCCCCATCCTCCCCCTTCAGTCTTACTACCCCCTCCCTTTGCCTTTCTTTTTTCACTTATGTACCTATAAAAGGTTTTGTCCCCTCTACCCACTGATTATGCAATGTGTTCTTCTGTCTGAGCTTTGGCTTCCCTTACTGACCTAGATCTACCTCCCACTGGTACTTAATTCTTAGTTCCTATGTGTCATGAAACCTCATTCTAGCTAATCTGGCTGCTCCCCCAATCATCCCTTTCTCAAGGTTTCTAGCTCTGTAGATTTATTGTTCTATAAGTGCTATTGTGGATACTCCCCTCAGTGTTATGTTTAACTGACCAAAACAACAGTGCACCTGCAAAAATCTGTGTAAATGAATAGTCAGTAATCCTAGTAACTCCCTTATGGTGGCAAATGGATGAAGCCCAGTTTTAACACAGAGGTCCCCTATACTCTGTTCACCAGTATTCTCCAAGACCTCAAATACTGCATCCTCCAGTCCTGCCAAAAACCCCATATTCCCAATGACTGGCACTAGGTTTGTATGCTCATTTCAGCATCCCTCCTCCCTGCAATAGATCTCCAGGTTTACTGTACAGCCAAGGCAAGTGTGTTTTGATGGGATAATTTCTTATTTGATTTTAGTCCAGATGGTGCCAATTTGGAGCCAAACCTAATCCATTCTGTCCTCTCTCTGTTTACATCTACCCACGTTGTCACCGGATGGAAGTGGCCAGAGTGTGGCAAACAATAATGTGCAGTTTGTGATGTGTTGGTGGTGGAGCATAACGAGTGATGTCCCCTTTCATTCACTGATGGTACCAGTACCTTTTCAGTGTTGGCACACATGGTTTACAGTGTAGTGTATGATGGTAATGTTGCGCCATTGTTCTTACAATACAAAACACTGTGATAATATGTACGCTACAGCATCCCACCTTGTGGCCACAACAGTAACACGTTCTATAATATAAATAACACACTAGTGTATTCATCTGTGTATCTGTTTAGTGCATGATGTAATGTTGTATCCAATAACAATGTCTCTTTTCTTTTTTTGATTTAGCCTTTACTTATCTCATCAAGTTCAGAAGACAGTGAAGTGGATGACTCCTCATATGAAGATGTTAGTCTGAGGCATCAAGAAAAGAGAATTTGTGGGAGTCTGCCAAGAATACAAGATCCACCGGCTCAAGGCCATGGGAGAGCAAGAGCACAAGGTGGACGTCGTGGAAGAGGGCGTGCAGTCAGCCGAGCTATCACGCATAGCATATCATGTGATTTGGACCACTCTGCGCAGATCAGATGGCATTTCGAAGATCTACTGGTACAGATAATATGTATACCCTTGAGGAAAGAAGGGAGAGGGGGGACATGATAGAAACTTTTAAGTACCTCAGTGGAATCAACAAAGTCCAAGAGGCTAGCATCTTTCAGAAAAAGAGACTTGCAAGAACAAGGGGACACAATTTAAAGATAGAAGGAGGGCGGTTCAGGGGCAATGTGAGGAAGTATTATTTCACAGAGAGGGTAGTGGATACATGGAACAGCCTTCCTGAGGAGGTTGTGGGGTCTAAAACTGTGGGAGAATTCAAGAATGCATGGGACAGACATAAGGCAATTCTTGTGGGGGGTAGGAAGAAATAGGCTGTTGGTTAACTAGGATCTGCGGCCTATCCTGTAGGTAGGGAAATGGGCAGAATGGATGGGCCTAGCGGTCCTTATCTGCCATCAAAGTCTATGTTTCTATGTTTCTAGTACCTAATTATGCTATTGTTAGACATTGTGTCCTTATATGTGATTTACTATTGTTGACCACACAATCCTGAGTACTGCAATGGTTTCCATGCAGATGCCACCCTATGTGATTAGTTGATGCTTCGCTGCAATGTGTAATTGTGCAGTGGGATACATTACAACAAGCACTGCAGCGAATTTGCCATGCAAAACGTGGCTGCTAACCATGTTTTTTTCTGTGTCTCTGGCATGTTAGAGTTTTTGGAATGGCATTGTGAGCTTTGGCAATTCGACCTGCCACCCTATAGTGTTTGTCACTCTTGGGAATTAATGTGCTCACTGTATTAGCCTCCTATGCTCTACTTCTTTTGCAGTTGCCAAGGCATCTTGTCCCTCTCTGACCTCTGGTTTGCCCCCATCAAGCTGCAGTTGACCTGCCATGTGTGGAAGAGGTGGTGCACATGCATCCTGAATCTTTGTGTATTTCATCTGCCTACTGTGGAGGTAGAGGCTTTGGATCATGGCCAGTGCTCTGTCTCCCTGTCACACAGAATGACAATTTTCACATTTTGCTGCAGAGCGTGACTCACACCAGGATGGCCAGGAAAAAATGCCAACATCCTACCTTACAGTTTTTCACAAACTTGGTAGCACCAATATTCCAACAAATATAAAAGGAAACACTTTTGATAAGAAGATAAGCAACTGGGCTGGCCATAACCTTTTATAGCATCAGCTAGAATGGCAAGTTGACTTTGAACTACTTAGGATTGTATGGTCAGCAATACTAAATCACATACAAGGTCACAATGTCTAACAATAGCGTAGTTAGGTACTACACCAGTAGATCTTCAAAATGCTGCCTGATCTGCATAGAGTGGTCCAGATCACTATGGCTGGTGCATATTGCTGTAGCTCAGGCTTCCACCCATGGCCAGTACATCAACAAGCACTGTTCCCCACCCTCCATCCCAGAGGAGGCAAGCAGCAGCATGGGTGCTGAAACCTCTTCCCCCCACCATGGTCGGCCCTCGTACTTACCTTGCTCATTTCCTGAAACCAGGTCACCAGCATCACTAGCAGTAACGCAACCACTGCATCGACTGGCCAACATTCAACTACCTAATTGTCTGGATTGCCTTTTCCAGGTGCTGAATTATGGTGCGTACTGGTGGTGGTGTGTTATAGACTTGTCACTGACACAAAATGGTATTCCATTACCTAGAATCATGTGTTCATGCCACATAGTGTGTGTTCACAAGACCATGATGTGTTTCACTACTGGATACAAGTACTAGCTTAGTTGTGAGGCTGTTACCCATTATGTACTTCAACAAATTTCTGACCAACACAAGTTATTCTTTGCTGCCATTATTATATAGTGTGTATGTCAATTAGGCATTAGTACACCATTATTTCATTGTCTACTTTGTCTTTGTCACTCCGCTGGAAAAGGTGTTAGTCTGTAGCAATGCTCTGTATGTAATGTATTGCCATTACACTATGAGTGGCATATTCATATCCCAAGTTAAGCAAGCAAAGCAGATAACGCATTGATAAGCAACATAGTCTTCTCCCTATGTCTGTTAAATGCACATAATTGTCTCTTCATGTACTCATGATTCATATATTTACTTTTATGTTTCAATAGCCACATATTGACACATTGCAAATGACTGGACTACATGACCTGTGTCGGCAATGCGCTCTTCAGAATCCAGGAATGGTTTTTAACATTCTGTCTCAAAGGCAGCATGACTTATCCCAGCCCAGAATACAGCCAATTGGAGACTGGCTGGAATGATGTGTTTGTCAGAAGTACAGTGAGATGCCCACTACAGTGGAGAAGCTGTGCTGCGGCTATCATCAAGATTGCTGTCTATCCACTGTCCAGGTATTGAAACGCCATTGTAACTACTCTATGGGCTGTCAATATAGTCTAGAGGTTAGAGTAATGAGCTGTGAATGAGCTTGGTACATCCAGCAGACCAAATCTGGATTTGATTCTGACAACCTCCACTTGCATACTGTGCGACTCTGAGCAAATCACTTAACTGCCCAGTGCTCCCAGGTCGCCCCTGACAACAGGCACTTGTGCCTAGCTGGCCTTACCCGGTAACCAAAGACTAAATAAAATCTCTTCACTGATGTGCACCATATATGATCAGCACGGCTACTCTAGGGGTTTTATGAACATATTATGAGTGGTGTTGATTGTACTGTCCTGTTATATGATTAGTAACCCTCAAAAGTCATCCATGCACTTTTCTCAGGTGCTGTCCACCCCCAGCAGGGAAATCACTAAGCTCTCTCACCCTAGCCCTTTCTGTCTGATTGGACAGATTCATTACCAGCACAGTAAGCACAGCTATTGGTTCCCCACCCACCCCCACCCCAGCATCACTGTATTGTGTTGTCAATACTGCATGAATCTATTTATGTTTATGTTTTCCCGGACATACAATGAGACTACCCCTTCACTGCATGTGACTGTGCATATCACTGTTCACACCGGTGGAACTAATAAATGATACACTAGACTATCATCACTATGTCACCATGTTTCTAGTTGAACGTTTGTTGTGTGCTGGTCACCGTCCAGCATGTAAGTTAGAGTTGGCAAGCACACTGTCCCATACGAGCATCCACAAGGACGAAGCAGGAAACTATAGCCCAGTCATCCCGACCTCAATTCTGTGAAAGTAAGTGAAGACTATCCTCAGGGAAAGGTTGGTCAAAATTCTGGAGGTTGGTAACCTCCATGATGGCAGACAGCCCTGCTTTGTCTCCTTCATATCCTGCCAGGCTAACCTTGTGGACTTTTTTGTGCAGTATTAGCACACATAGAGCATAGTTAGCTTTCTGCATACATTAATCCTACTTACACATGTCCCTTTACCTCCGTTTCAATGGTGCTACTGCCAATCACCACTGTTGCATTTAATCCTGTGTTCATTTTTTTGCATATGTTTTGTGCTTTTCACACATTGACTACATAGTTTTACTGGCACAGGCATCGACCGATGACAATGTTGTGTTGTGATGCATGTGTAGCATTATGTTGCCGAATGTTAACAAAACACACCCTCAAGGTTTATCAGTAAAATATTGCACATATTGACTGATTGTCTATTGCTATACAATATCATTAGTATTGCCTTATTTTAATTACCATCTGCACATGTGATGTATGTCCTTGTAATGTCAGGCCACTGTATCGTTCTTTTCTCCCATAGGGTTTTTGCATATTCTTCATGTATTGTAACAACCATCCTCTCTGAATCATCTATTACTAGATCCAGGAGTATTGTCACTCACTGCGTCATATTGTGAAGATCTTTTTGCCTTCCCACCTGATGTGGATCACAACAGGTCATGCAGACACAGCACCTATTGGCAGTTTATTCTGTGGAGACTCAGTAGACTTGGGAGTCGTGTGCACACACCGATTTCAAGTTGATGTGTATGGAGAATTTGTGATTCCTACCCTGACCCATCTGGCCAATATACAGGATACAGGACTGATAGACTGTCATAAAATGAACGCAGATAATGCATATTTTGTTTTTCTCCCAAACATACCTCAAAGTGCATGCTTTTTTTTCAAATTAATTGCTGCCTCTCATTCGTAATGTTACTTTTAGTTCCTTACAGGAGCAGTGCATAGTAGTAACTTGTAAGAAGTATGCTTGTTTGTGTGACATTCTTGTAAACTTTATGTAATTTTTTCAAGTCCATCAAGCTTCTGTGTTAGGTAGCACACATTGATTGCATGACATGTTGTACATAGAATAAAACGTTGAACCAGATAATGTCATATTTCTCATTTCACAACTTGCTTGAACATCAAAATGTATTGCTGGCTAATCATAGGATGTTTTATTTGGTTCAGGTTGACGTGATGCATATATTTCTTTTTATTGTTATGGGCCAGGCTAACCACATGTAGTAGCATGTAATGATTAAGTTTGGCCATTGGAGCATGTGAGCCCCTGGGCTGATTTGATCTTCATGTGTTACTTATGACTAGCCAACCAGACACATTGCAAAGCTCAATGTTATTTAAATGCAAAGTGGGCACGTTCTGAAGACGTCAAGCATTATTCTCAGAAGAGATGCACCCAGCACATCCGAGATTTGCCTGCACACCCCCAACTTGCCCTTGTAGCTCAATCCTTGATGGGTGCAGATGTGCTGGCGCAACCACCCAGTGCACCGGAGTAGCGCATGCCATCCATACTAATAAGCAGTGCATCTTGCAGGGATGCGAAGGGGGCATGCCCATGCATATGCAGCACAGCACCATTCACAGCACAACTTAGCTGTGCACCCATGGGGCAAGTCCAGAGATGCACTTCCCAAAGATAAGTCTACTTTAAGTAGGCTTACATGGGTGGCCACCCACTGACAGGCTGCTGTACTGATGACTGCAGTATGGCTGCCTGTCCATCCTGACAGTTCAACACTCCCCCCAGGCCCTGCCTGTATCAGTAATCCCATTGGAGACAGGCCCATAGGGTTCCCTGGTGGTATAGAGATGCTACCTCCTTGCCCCTAGCACCGAATCCATGGAAAAGTCACTGTTAAGATTCAAGGTGTTATAGTGCTTCTCCCCACCTACATGTTACACTGCACACATTGAAAAGTCGATGTTACGATCCATGGTGGTGTAATGTTCACCCCTCCCTGCCTGCAGCACCAAACACATTTAAATAGTAACTGTTACGATCCCTGTTGGTATAGATGAACCACCACCCCCATCGCTGCACCAACCACATTGCAGAGCATGATGGTCTACATAACCCTGGTGTTCTCATGGTCCCCCCAACACCCCGCCCAATCAGGCACCCCAACACCAGCACGCTACCTAGTCCAGGCATGTGTAGGAGGATAGCTGGCACCACAACACACCCCTTCACTGCCTAAGCTGACTGCTGACTGTGCTGTCCCAGAATGACATCATAATGTGCCACTGTAATTGCTTTGGTAGACAGTGTCAAACAATGGACTTGCAGCGTTTACTGTAGGCTGTCATTCACAACTGTGTCACTCACACAGTTGTGAATGACAGCATACAGAACATGCTGCAAGCACCCCCTTCTACACATGCTAGTAAGGGGGAGTGTGCTGGGGTTGGGGTGTCTTAGTGGGTGGTGTGGTGTGGTGTGGGTGACCATGCGAACACCAGGATTATGTATGTAGACCATCAAGCTTCACAATGCGGTCTGTGTGGGGATGTGGGGGTTCTACTCTACTCTACTACCAGTGATCCTAACGGTGATGTTTCCAAAGTTTTTGTACTTCAGGCAGGGAGGGCATACCACTAAATTACCAGGGATCTTAAAGGTGACTTTTCCATGGTTTCAGTGTTACTTGAAGGGTGGATGGATGACTGTAATGACAGCACTGCAGGGCGCACGATGAAAACCAATGGGCGCATCCCTGCATTACTCATGCAAATGGGCCCATTGTGCACCACATGCCTACTGGCCCCATTAGTGTGTTAGCAGCTGTGAATGGCCGCTGTCTGACTCAGCTGTTAAATACATATTGTGTCACTGTATGTAGCCATGGTAACAAGGATCTGTAAAGGGATCCAGCAAGGTAAGAGAAATACAAGCGTCTAACTTGACTCGTCATGGTGTTGTGAACCAGGTTGATTGTATGCCTGCTGGGCCAAGTATGTTGCACTGCTTTCCATGCAGACAGTGTGCTAATTGGACATGTTACCTGGGTGTGCTAGCTAAAAATTTTCATATTTGACGCTTGGACTCGAGACTGGTACTTTCACGGACTCAAAACAAACTAGAGTCTGTCCATGTTTGTCCCCTGTTCATGAATTGAACTTAAAGGTTAGGCACTGTGGTAGCAGATGGCACGATCACAGCACTGGGTTTGTGACAGATTACAGTCACATGCAAGAGCAGGGTCATGCTCGAAGCCCCACATGTGGCATGTGTAAGAGAGCTAGCGTTAGAAACCACTATGGAGGTAGCAGTCTTCGACCACATAATCTCAAATGGGTACAGAGAGAGTCAACAATTAACAAGTGCCTAACCACCAGAGAACAAGCAAGTACAAAGCAATGTAATTCATGTGCATCACAGTCATATAGTCAAGCCATATGAAGAGAAGGCACTGGACTGTAGGAATGCTAATGTTTCCTTGTGTGGGTGACTAAGGAATGCACTATCAACTGTCTGTGTTGGGACGGTGGAAGAACAATGGAGAAAATGCAAAAGGGCCATAACAGAGTCAACAAATCTTTGTAATCAAATAAACTCAACCAACCATATGAAAACATCACGTCAGTCCTCTAATGAGCTGGGGGGGTGAAGGTTAGTGAAAAGATGATAGCCTTCATGAAGTATACATGATCACAGAAGGAGCATGACAGTGGACCATACCACATAAAGAATAAGGAAGTAGGGAATGCATTCAGAATTGCGAAGGCTGTACCCATGAAAAATACAGCCAACTTAGTTAAGAAGTAGGATAACACCATTTATTGGTAGCTTATGGAGCACAGTAAAATCCATGGAGAGAAAGTGATGCTTAATAAAGGTGAGTATAGGTGGGCAGAGGGAGACTGAGAAAAGGCAGAGATAATGAATGCATAATTAAGCTCATCATTCACACATATGAGGGAGGGTGGTGAGGTGGGTCTGGACAAATCACGAAACCAAACAGTAGCACTGCTCTGTACAGGGAGTTCTATTCCAGTAAATTCACAGAATTCAAGGCACCAAAACAACCATTGAAGCTCCTGGGGATCTCTGAGCGGTGAGGTCATTTCACAAAAATTAGGTTTATTCCTTCGACTGGGTGGTAAGGAAAGTAAATCAGGTGTTGGCAGTGGAAGTCACTAACCTTGATTTCAGCAAAGCATTTGGCATGGTGCAACATAGGATGCAGATAGACAAGTTGTGGAGGCTGGCCATGGGGGATGTGTGGGTAAACTGGCCAAATGACTGGAGACAGAGGCTGTGGGTTAAATGGGTGCAGTTTGGGAAGAGGTGGTAATCAGTGTGGTGCCTCATGGAATGTTCCGGGGGCCAGATCTGGTCAATGTTTACATTAACAACATTGCCAAATGGATAGAGGTAAATGTCTGAATGGTTGCAGATGACACCAAGATGTGCAACAGAATGGATACCACTTAGGGGTGGACAAAATGAGGATGTACTGGTGGGAATCTCCAAAAATGGTCTGACGATGGCTACTGAAATTGTATTCAAAAGGGAGCAAAATGATGTACTAGGGACATCAAAACCATTGGTGAAGCTGCAGCTTGGTGGTGTGGGGGCGGTGGCATCAATTGCTGACAGTCACAAAGGAGCAAAGAGACCTGGGTGTTATCATATCAGATGATCAGAACATGTCAAAGCAGTGTGCTAAGACTGTTGGGAGAGCTAGGGGCTTGCTGGAGTGGATGTGCAGGGCTTTCACCAGCATAAGGATGGAGGTAGTGATGCCACTATATAAAACCATGGTAATGCCTCACATGGAGTACTATGTGCAGTTCTGGATCCCAAATTCAGGAGGAGCACAAGAACGTTGGAACATGACATGAAGTTGGAAGGTGGGAGGCTATAAGGGAATGTGATAATGTTCTTCTTTACAGAGAGGGTGGTAGACTCGTGGAATAGTATGCCTCTGGAGGTGATGGGAGTGATCACTATGGATAGATTCAAGCATGATTGAGACAGGCATAGAAACATAGAAACATAGAAACATAGAAGTTGACGGCAGATAAGGACCGCAAGGCCCATCCAGTCTGCCCATTTCTTTTTCTACCTTATAAATGTGCCATCAGCCTTTGCTCTGTCAGTGGCCTATCTATTCATAGTCATTTGTATTGCTCCCTTATGCCTATCCCATGCCTGTTTGAAGCCCTGCACTGTATTCATAGCCACCACTTCTTGTGGTAAGCCATTCCATGCATCCACCACCCTTTCTGTGAAAAGAATTTCTCACATTCCCCTTAATCGGCCCCTCTAATCTCATGCTGTGTCCTCTAGTCCTGCTATTTTCTTATATTTAAACATGTTAGGCTCTTTCACCTTGTTTATGCCCTTAAGGTGTTTGAATGCCTCGATCATATCACCTCTCTCCTCCTTTGCTCAAGGGTATACATATTGAGCTCTGTTAATCTGTCCTCATATGTCTTCTGATGCAGTCCCTGCACCATTTTGGTTGCCCTTCTCTGGACTGCCTCAATTTGGTTAATGTCCTTGTGAAGGTGTGGCCTCCAATACTGCATGCAGTACTCCAGATGGGGCCTAACCAGTGTCTTGTACAGAGGGATTATTACCTCCCTCTTACGACTTGTGATACCCCTACTATACACCCTAACACTCCCTAGCCTTACCTACTGCTTAGAGGTCTGCTTGGATGATTTTAGGTCATCAGTGATGATGATGCCCAAGTCTCTTTCTTCCTTTGTGACTGCTAGCAACTCCCTCCCAGCCTATAGGTGGCTTCAGGTTTCTCTTCCCTATGTGCATGATTTTGCACTTCTTTGCATTAAATCCCAGTTGCCACTCTTCTGACCATTCTGCTAGTTTATCCAGATCTCTTCTCATTCTGCCCACCCCATCTGGATCATCTACTCTGTTACAGATCTTGGTGTCATCTGCAAACAGACAAGCCTTACCCTCTAGTCCATCTGCAAGGTCACTAATGAAGATGTTGAAGAGGACTGGCCCCAGGACTGATCCCTGAGGTACCCCACTTGTGACTTGAATCTCTTCTGACTGTATACCATTTACCACCACTCTCTGTTTTCTGCCCTCAACCAGTTTGCCACCCAGTTGACCAACTTCTGACCCACCCCGAGCCTACCCAGCTTATTTATCAATCTTCTATGTGGAACAGTGTCAAAAGCTTTGCTGAAGTCAAGGTAGGTGACATCAACTGCTCCCCCTTGGTCCACCACTCTGGTTACCCAGTCAAAGAAATCTATGAGATTAGTTTGACAGGACCTTCCTTTTGTAAACCCATGCTGTCTTGGATCCTGTGCCCCTATGGATTCCAAGTGTTGCACTATCCTTTCCTTAAGGAATGCCTCCATAATCTTGCCCACTACTGAGGTAAGACTGACCGGTCTGTAGTTCCCCGCCTCCTCCCTGCTACCACTCTTGTGGAGCGGGATCAAATGAGCCCTTCTCCAGTCTTCTGGGACCTCTCCTGTGCTCAGAGACTCACTAAACAATTCTGCTAATGGCTAATGGCATAGGGGAACCATAGAGGTACAGCAGCGGGAGGGTCAAAAGAAGTAATTCAATATAAGGGCTTGCTGGCAGAATGGATTGCACATGCGGTTCTTGTCAGCCGGCAATTTCATATGTACTCATAGAAGTCTGCCGGCGGAAAAGAACATTTCGGCACATCATGTCATCCCGTAACCCCCGCAACTTAATGAATGCACTGTCCCACCCTTACCAGCCTGCCCTCTGTCTGATAGGCCCATTTGAGTTGTCCCAGTTTTGTTTTACATTGGCTACTAAATCTACAACTACCACCTCCCATTCCATCTGCTTGTTCCATTGCTGTACTTCTCTGTAGAGAACCTCCACCAATGTCCCCTCAAAATCTACCACCCTCTACTTTGTAGATATTCACTCTACTGGAATTGTCCACACTCAGTTTGAAGATGCTGTCAACCATCACTCTGTTTATGCCTTTCATATATTTGAATGGCTCCACCATATCCAACCCCTCTCACTCCTCTCCTCCACTGTGTACAGGGTCACCTCTCCCAGTCTCTCCTCATATGGCCTACCATGCAGCAACCACATCATTTTGGGCTCTCTTCTAAGTACCCTTTCCAGCCAGTCCTTCTACTCCTGCAGGAATGACCTCTAGAACTGGACCCAATATTCCATGTGTGATCTTACCATGGTTTTGTACAGCGGACGGATCACCTATCTACTCCTGCTTGTGAAACCACACCCTATGTATTCAAGCATTCTCAGTGCTTTTACTGCTGCTCTGTCACATTGACTCTGGATTTTCTGATTGTCTGACATGGTCATCCCCTTGTCTCTTTCCTGTTCTGTCTCTTTCGGCTTCAATCACAACCCCCTCCAACTCCCCGAGGTTGGGGTAATGCCTTCGGGATATAATGGCTTATGTGCATAATTCTGCATTTTCTTGTGTAGAATAACAACTGCCTTCTTGATGACAACTACCACAGCCAGGCAGAGTCAAATCCTCCATCATATGAGACCTCTGTGTATAGGCTGGTGCTATAGGACTTTGTTGGGTGCATGACAAGGGAGGTAGGAGGACCGAACCATAAAAATCCTTGGAGAAAAGCAGCATTACAGTTTGCACATTTGGGCCTCAATCTCCACTACCTCCTTCACTGACCATGCAAAGGGTGTCTCCCATAACATCTGCAGCATTGGTGGGGGATGTTGCCTAGCTGAGGTCATGTCCCATCATGAAGGGTAAGCCATGGGATTGGGGGATATGGAAATAAGTGCTGGAGATGTGGAAAGACAAGGCCGGACCTGACTGGAAGGATGTGAACGCAGTGCCTTGAGGGTTAATATGCACACTGCAAAACCATGCAAAGTACATTTTTTGTCTCCTGTCTTCCCCACTACTCCATTCCCAAACCACTACCACGATTAGGCTTTTAAGCCCCCCCAAATAATTTTTTAATTATGTCAGTGTCTTTTTGTTTGCTGTGATGTTCACCACTAATGTAAACAACCCCAGAGGAGCATGACACCATTTCACATGTTGAGTGCAGCTCCGAGCCACTCCACTGTATCACTTATATGGTACAGCTTCACAAAGTCATGCTGAGCGTGTAAAATGGTGTCACACTGCTCCAGGGTTGTTTACATTAGCACTGGTACATCAAAGCTAATTTTAAGACACGGACAAAATGAAAAAATAATTTTGGGGGATTAGAAACCAAATCATGGAGGGGTAGGTTTGAGAGTGGGAGGACAGGTATTCTCCCATAATCTAATCTGGGGCAGCTCCCCATTTAGGTATAGGGTGTTACATATGAGTGTTCCCCTTTAACTCAGCAGTTCCATCAAAGCATTTATGCATGGGGTGCCAAACTACTTTTGTCATGAGCCCTCACGATTTTTTCAACTCACCTATGATTTGTTCCAAACAGAGCCCCCCAACTGTGACAGCCAAACTGGATTTGCTCTAGGATACTTACAGGTTTTGTGACTAATCCCTGCCCACCACTTGTTGCCAAATCAGACTAAGAGGTGCCAAATGCCAACATCTTGGCAGTGCTTGACTAAGCAGTGCAGTCAGTGTGGAAGTATTCCAACAAATATAAACAGAAACACTTTAAAATTTGGTGGGAGGATAAACCACTGGGCTGGCCATAACCTTTTATAGCATCAGCTAGAATGGCAAGTTGACTCAGATGTGTATTAGCCAGCAGACAATTGCAGGAGTCCACATTTACAATGAAGAATGTTGCATACTTATACAGGAATAAATGGAAGTCAAGAAATATCACATCGCCACACCTCCCACTGGAGATAATGAATTGAAAATGCTGGCCCCAGTGAATGCTGCCACACTATGAAGTCTTGCTGGGGGGGGGCGCATGCTCAACGGCCACACCTTGGGATCAAATCCAGGAGAATCATCACCCGAGGTAGTCCCAGGGTCCAAGTGGGGGACCTGGACTGCGAGGGATGAGGGGTCCTGTGTCAAAAAGAAACAACATTCCATCGGCTGGCTGGTAACACTACTGCTCCCTACTCCAGTGACCCAGTTTTGAGAATGGTCGCAGGGCAGCTGGGGTAGGGATGATGAAGCGCCCTAAGCAGTGCTCTCATCCCTCTGAAAGGGAGAATACTGTTTCCTGATACTTGACTGACCCGTGGTGGAGTCCAGGTGGCACCAAGGCAGGCGCACACAAAATCGAGGAGCGGGACAGCTGACAGACATGCATGACACTGTGCATATGCTGCACTGGACACCATCACCATCAGGGAGAAAACCAGGCACTTGAAGAAATAGCCCTGGTCCACCATTGTGCCGGCAACCGCCCACATGCCTGTACACAACTGATATGGCATGACTTGTACTACAAGCAAGCAATGGATAATCATAAAGTCCATGAGAAGGTCAGTGATGGAAGGGGTTGAAACTGGCACCGGCCCACTAGCCAAATGCTGGTAGATTTTGGATCTGGGTAATAAGATTTTTCTTTAACTATCCCTGCGTGCTTGTACTGGAGAAGATAACACTTCAAAAAGTACACCAGCTGAGCCAGTGGAAAAAAGCTGTGGGACTGGAGGATTTTCTCAGCCACTAGCCCTGCTGGCTAGTGACTGAAAAACTTAATTTTGACCCCTGTGATGGGTCTGGGGAGGGGTAGTCATTGTGTGAGTCAGCAAACAAGAAAATACCAGATAAATATATATATATATATATATATATATATATATATATATATATATTTATACAATAGGGGTGAGCTGATAACATATGAAATAAAAACACATATTACTCACCCCCATTGTATAACTAGTCAGTGACGTATGCACTGTGATACCTGTTTACAAATATACACACAGTGCATACGTCAGCAGGAGATATTCTCACTGTCGTTACATCAGTACAAGCACCTCCCTCACCGGACTACTTCTCTACACACAAAGGCACAAAGATTCAAACATTATCCCAAAGAACATGATAGACACATCTGTCCTCAGTAGCCAAAACCATAAGGAACCAAAGCACAATATCTGAAAATAAAACTTGCGCTTCAAATAGTGCAACCTAAACGGCATTAGCAAATCATACTGGAGTCAGAACTGAGCTGCAACTGACATGAATTACCAATATACTGATCCCAAATCCATAAAATGCTGGCCATAAACTTCCCACAAGTTAAACATTTCCATACCAGCATTATATTGGGAAACTTTTTTCTCACTCGTCATCATGCCTCCAGGCTGCAAAACTGAAAATAACGGAGACGCGGCGCCGATAAAATAAAACGGAACGGACTAAGAAATAAAACTGACATCCACCAGATCACAAAACACAGGTGACACAAAATAAAGCTATTAACTAAAGCACACAAAAATAAATACTGCACAATGAAACTGAGAACTACCACTAAAAACCGCATGCAGGAAGACACCCATTGAACTCTGCCCACTAAAAGGAAACACCCAGTCACATCACAGAACTGCCCTGCAACCAAGGCAAAACACCAATCACACAACAGAAAACAACTACCATTCATACCACCAATCAATAACATTAACAGACTCACTCCCAGTCAGAAAACACAATTCAATGACAAAAAACAAGCATGCATTCAGCAGACGAATGCCACAAAACAAAAATATAGTCACAAAAACACACAAATAAAATTGCCATAACTCTGTCCCCTATTGTATAAATCGCATACATGATGATCAGAGTGGATATGGAAAATATTCCACTCCTGCATCGTGAGGCATTGATATCTCACTCTGCAGGAGGGAATATTTTCCATATCACACCCTGATCATCATGTATCCTATATATATATATATATATATATATATATCATACACATCTATCCTGCTCCTACTTCACTCTCCCCTGAACATGGTGCAACAAAGGGTCATGCAGGCATATGTAGCCTGCTCCCCTCCCCACTGTTCTGTGTTGATGCTGCCTCTTTCCATGCCCCTCCCATGAAGAGGATGATGCTACGGCAGGAGCTAGTCAGTCCAACAACCCTGGCCCCGGCACACACAATAACCAAATAAGCTCTTTCCGCATCACGATGTGCCTCACCACACTTCCCCCCAACCCCACTGGGCAACAACCAGAGTCTGACATAGAAAGAAATGCTCAGATAGTTCAGTGCATTCGTAGTGGGTTGAGGAACCTTTCACTTCTAGGTCACAGGTTCAAATCCAGCCCTGGTCAGTAGTAGTTGAAGGCCATTATCACCTGAGGGCTGTTCACTGGCTTATGTGGAATGTGTTGTGGTAGGTTGAGTCCAGTTCCCAGTGGGCACATGTACACATCACAAAACCACCACCAACACAACTGGCACTAATTGGGACCCTTGTTGGCAGTGTCACATGAGAGGCCAATGACTGAATGGGCATAGAGTCTGAACTGCCCTCTCACCTACATGGTTGTGGTCCCTCCAGGACAGGCACTGTGATCGCCCATGCTGTACTAGTTATGTGGATAAACAGTTTCTTTCTTTTTTTTTTCAAATTAGAATGTTATTGATTTTGTAGAAAAAGAGTAATAAACATAAATACTGCTGATTCAATGTGTACACAGTACACTGTAAACACCCAAATGTACAAATAACACATTTCCAAATGTTGGAATACATAACAATGCCCTGCAAGGCACATTTACAACTGTTATTTCATACAATCAGTATCTAAGATCTCTATCACGGAAACACAGACACTGATGGCAGAACAAGGCCAAAGATCCATCTAGCTGCCCGGAGTTCCCTATCTGCCCCAGGACATATTATCTACATAGGGGCAGATATTCAAACTGCGCCATTCTGTGGCGCAAGTCTTTGCGCTGCACCAAAAAGTTGTGCAAGGGTGTGGCCAGGGCGATATTCAACGGAGTTGCGCTATTGAGCAACTGGCACGAATATCGCTAACTCCCACAACCATAATGCGTGAGCGCAGTGGAACTTGTGCCACCGCAAGTGGTCAGAGTGGAGCATTCAGATGCGGTGGCGCAAGTTCCATTGCGCCATGTGCAAACCTGCGATATTCAAAAGGTGACATGCAAATGGGGCCATCATTTATGCAAGGCACAAGGGGGGCTCTTTGCATCTAATTATGGCCCAATTTTCATGCCATTAGAATGCGGGTGCGCCGATCCCTGACGATTTGCACCTGGCACCCTGCCAGGCAGCAGCCGTCGGGGACCGACGCTCCCTGCAGCCCGATCATTGGTAGAACAGTATTACATCCCCCCCAGCAGCCCAATTGGGCATAATGTAAACTCCCCCCCCCCAGTAGCCCAATCGCGGGTATACAGTAATTCATCCCCCAGTAGCCCGATCAGTGGGCATACATCACATCCCCCACCCCACTAGCCCAATCTTGGGCACACATCACATCCCCACCCTCTGACTAGCCCGATCGTGGGCATATATCACATCCCCACCCCAACTAGCCCGATCGCGGGCATACATCACATCCCACTCCCGACTAACCCCATTGTGGGCGCACATCACATCCTCCACCCCGACTAGCCCGATCGTGGGCATACATTACATCCCCCCCCCCCGACTAG
The DNA here is from genome assembly GCA_016271365.2 of Neoceratodus forsteri. Lineage (NCBI taxonomy): Eukaryota > Metazoa > Chordata > Ceratodontiformes > Ceratodontidae > Neoceratodus > Neoceratodus forsteri. The sequence continues at coordinate 137,801,699 of JADMNL010000024.1, forward strand.
CCCGATCCGGGCATAACATCAACCCCAAGACCAATCGCTGGTGGTCCGGTGGACCACAAAGCCCGATCGCGGCATAAGGTGAAACTTACCCCCAAAGTCCAATATCCTGGTGATCAGTGGCCCCACCCACCCACCCATGGATCCCCACCACCCTGCTCCCCTCCATCAGCCGGCGAGGCGGCAGCACCCACCGCCTGCCACCCGCCGCCCGCTGACTGGCAGCTGGTAGGGCTGCCGCCTATTGGTTCAGAGCAAGAGCCAATGAAGCGCAGCCCATAGTAGGCAGTCCAGATATGTGAACAAATTCATTCATTCACATATCTGACTGCCTTTGTACGGTATGGTTGTATGCCCATTGGCCTGTTCTGAACCAATGAGCGGCAGCCCCACCGAGCTATCAGTCGGCAGGCGGCGGGTGGCAGGAGGACGGGTGCTGCCACCTGCCGGCTGGATGGGGGAGCTGGCTGGTGGCCCGTGGTGGGTGGGGCCAACAGATCACCAGGGATATTGGACTTGGGGAGGGGTGGGTTTGACCTTATGCCTGCGATCGGCTTAGTGGTCCACTGGACCACCAGGATATTGGCTTGGGGTTGACGCGCCCACGATCGGGTTAGTCGGGGTTGGAGGATGTAATGTATGCTCATGATCAGGCTAGTCGGGGTGGGGATGTATGTGGTGCCCGCGATCAGGCTAGTCGGGGTGGTGGATGTGTATGTTCGCGATTGGGCTAGTCAGGGTGGGGGTGTTGCTGTATGCCCGCGATGGGGCTAGTCGGTGTGGGGACGAATTACTGTATGCTCGTGATCAGGCTAGGTTGGGGTGGGGAAACATTATATTATGCCCGCGATCAGGCTGCTGTGGGGGGGACTACTCTGCTGCCAGCGGTCGGGCTGCGGAGGGGTTACTATTATGCCCACAATCGGTCTGCAGAGGGGGCACCGGGAGCCAGTGGAGGGCCACCCACAGGTGGCAGCTGCTGTGTTGCACCCTGCAATGCAGCAGCTCACCTATAGGTGGCCCTCAACTTGATCCTTTTTTTTTTTGCCTAAAGTTGTGCAGGCACAGGTAGGGGGTTGCGCCTGCATAACTCTGCACGGCCCGGCTGAATATCGGGCTGTGCAGTTTATGCATGGTTCCTCCCTCTTCAGTTGTGCATGCCTTCATTAGCATTGTGCTATTGCTCAACATGATTTGGGGGGGCACAACTGCCTCCTGCTGAATATCGTAGAATGGCACATTTCGGACTTGCTCAGGCGCAACCCTATTGCGCATGGCTCATCTCTTTTGAATATCTGGGCCATAGGGTTTTATCACTCTCTGTCCTGTTCTCCCTCCTCCCACTACTGACCTGAGCAATCACCAAACCCATCACTCTATTCCAGCCATGCTTGAAACCATTTACGGTCCTGGAACGCACCACCTCTACTGGCAGAAATGTTCCAGGCTCCGCCATCTTTTCCATAAAATAGAAAATCTTCACGTCCCTCCTAAACCTTCACCCTCAAGTTCCACTCGTAAACCTTGGTTCTTGATTCTGTACTCCTGAGAAATAGTTCCTGTGGCAGTTCTGCCCCTATAAATTATGGGTTTGGCTTTGTTTTTTTTGTCCCGGTATCTTGAGGCATTCCCCCCTTTCTATGCACTATACTCTTTATTAAATCTGCTGCAGCAGTCTTCCTTTTCTGTTGTACTTCCCCCTTTCCCACTATAATAGGGTGGCCTCCTATTATAGCTCCTTACTGTTCTTTCCCCGCTGTTTTTCCTTTCCTGCCTCTGGATATAGTTTCCTCAGAAATGGGGGGAGGGATGTCATTTAGCTTCATCTGAAAATGCCCCATTAAAAGAAAGTAATAAGTTCCTTTCAAAACCCCCTTTAGCAAATAAGCAGTCTTATGCTGAAATATGTAGTATTAGTAGGCTAAATATAGCTTTTGCAGATGAAAGTGCTAGGTCACGTTGTAAAGGGAGAAATGAAAGTGCTAATCCTGCACTTTACAGTGAAACTGCCTTTTCCCTGATACATAAAACAAGAGGACCTGCTTCTTCTCTTGTCCCTTCTTTGTTGTTTAATTGTTAAATGAATCAAAAACACTTTGGTAATGGCAGTGGCAGCAGTCGGCTAGCCAGTCTGCTGTACAGTTTCAGCCATTCTCCCTGCCTCTTCTCTCTAGGTTCAAACGGGGAGTCGGCTGTAGAGCAAGCAAAACTCTGCATTCCACAAGTTCTCTGGGGAAAACATGTTTTATATTTACGTTTATTTGTGCCACATTAATCAGGGTAGTTAAAGCAAACTATTAGGTATTTTAAGAAGTAAGAATAAGTGATGTACGTAACAAAATCATTTTGCTGCTTACCTAAAGCTTGGTCCTGTGCCTTAAAGGGATAGGTTCCTACTAGGGGAACAGTGGCCCAACATGAAGCTTATTTATAGGCAAGGCCCCTGGAATTCTGCGGTTCTGCAGTTGCGGAATTTGTCACAGTATTTGCATCATGCCGCAGAATATATATAGTGCCACAGAATTCATTGTTTTTGGTGAATTTTATATAAATATACTGTTTTTCCATAGTGTCAGGCTTTCTTTCTCACCTCATTTATCCTGAAGCCCCAACTCTGTGCTCAGCATATGATGTCATCGATGACATCACATCATATTTAGCCAATGACAGGACTGCATTCTGCCAGAGAAATGAATAAATCATGCTGCAGAAATCAGAAAATGCTGCCGCAGAAGTCAAGGAGCCCTGCCGCAGAATTCAGAAAAGTCTGCCGCAGAACACCAGGGGCCCTGTTTATAGGACAGAATACTAAACTAACTCCTCCTTATAGGCAGAACCTTTTGTTCTAATGAGCCATTAGATATGCAACCTTGTTTTTTGTCTTTTCTATTAACATATTCTGGAAATTGGAATACTTTATGATGCAATCATATCTTTATGCACAGTATACTTAGGATTTGATATTCCTATAATTTGTATAAAGGAAGGAATTAATAATAAAAATAGGGGAGGCTCTACACAATCATGTGACCTCTTGTTCTCTGCTCCATAGAGGTATATAAGCAAGCAATAATACCCGACAGGGTGGGCGGTAGTGGGCAATACCGGACCGCCCAGGGGTGTAATGAGGCCCGACGCCGCAGGCGGAGGGCCTTATAGCCCCTGGAAGGTCTGGTATTGCCCATACCGCCCACTCTGGAGGGTATTATTGCGCTTAGAAAATGAGCACAGTAAAAAGAAATGGCAGAGAAAAAAATTGTTAATAAAATAATTAAGTTACATTAAGTTTTGTAATTAAATAGTTCCTCCGCCTGGCATAATGGGATATATAGCCCTCTGATCTGCAACTGGTAAGTTTCAGGTCCATCAGATATGGAGGGCGTCTGCAGTTCATTTTAAAAGCCAGGTGTTGTCACGGAGTATGGTAGCATTACACAATCATTTTAAAACATCTAAGTGTATGGCTTTTTTTTTTTTCTCATCACGGGGAGATAATGCGGCAGAATGTGGGAATAGCTAAGCAAGAGTAGCGCTGCTAGGAAACACCAGAGGAGGAGAGATGTGAAAGAGAGAAGGCTTTATTTTTATCAGCGATCTGGCATAATGGGAGAATATAGCCGTCTGATCTGCGACTGGTAAGTTTCAGGTCATTCAGAAATGGTGGGCGTCTGCAGTTCATTTTAAAAGTCAACTGTTGTCACGGAGCATGGCCGCATTACACAGTCATTTTAAGACATCAAAGTGTACGGCTTTTTTTTTTTCTCATCACAGGGAGAATGCGGGAATAGCTAAGCAAGAGTAGCGCTGTAGGAAACACCAGTGGCATCTTAGAGTACAGCAGGCAGGATTTTGGGGACGAGGTTAAAGTTTCTGCGCTTCTGGAGGTTTGCGGGCAGTAAACTCAGTCACAGTGAGAAAAAAAAAACTGCAGGGGAGAGCGAGTAAGAGAAGCTGTAAGTGAGAAATGCTCCGAATTCATGTTGAATGTGCAGACCGGCGTGGCAGGTGGGGGGAGGTGGCGCAACACATGCTACGGACTGAGGATGTAGCGGTCGCAACGCGAGGGCAGGTATACTGTGCAGCACATTTTTACATTTAAAAAAATAAATAAATAGTTGGGGAAAACTGTGCTTTTTGGCAAAATGCCTGTGTTTTGTTTCATATGCTACAGTCAGGTTGTGACTGCTCACTCGCTAACTGACTAAAAAAATGGCGGCTGTTTGAAGTTATGTGTGGAGTGCCTCAGCCAATGAGGAAGCAGATAGGGCACAAGAATACTTCTCTGGGCATGAGGCAGGTTTGGGCTAGCACTTTTTTCACAGTGGGCATCTATCGAAAGTTAATGTACCCCCCTGCTGTGCTGCTCAGCCAATCAGAGAAGTTGTACTGTAAAGCCCATTTTCTAAGGAGCTCTAGTACACACTTGGAGCAGATTGGTGGGAGAGAGCAGATCTCCTTTCTTCCAGGGAAATACCATAGATGTAGTGGGAACTTTTAGCAACTTCCACTCTATGGTGTAAGTTTTATTGCGTTGTAGCTGAAACGCTCTTGGTGAGCCAGGCTTTGATTTGTAATTTTTCATCCAAAACAGTGTTACTTTTCCTTTTACTTTTTTTGTTTTGATTCTTCAATAAACAACACACATGAAGTAAATGTGTGTTTAACCTGAAGTACTGTCTCCAGTCTCTGCTTCTTGAGTTGTTTATACCCACACGCTCACAGTTCCCCTTGCTCATTCCCTTCAGGAGCTTGAAGGTGTTTATCATTTCCCCCCATTTCTTGCCTGGTCTCCCCTGAGTAAATGTTCATTGCCTTTAGACAATCTTCATAAGATCTGCCCTGTTAGCACTAAATCAACTTGGTCACCCTGCGCTTCATCTTAAGTTTATTGGTGAACTAACTTTGTAATCACACTTACTGCTGAATTAACACCTTGTGGGCATTAAAATTCCAGCATGTCTGTTTCTGAGGAATAAAGGCTTCATCAGACTGCATAACACAAAACACCCAGGCCTGCCAGTGTGTCTGAAAGGCATACACCTGGTCCCTAAGATAATAGGTAATTTTGCCACTGGGACACTGTAGGTGGATGGGGCTGCAGCCACAATCGACTGATAGATTTTTTTTTTCTTTTTAAAAACTATTTTTCCCTCCAGTCACTGCTCTGCCAAGACTCCTCAGGCATTCAGACTCTATTCTGCCTGCCCAAGATGGCATACACCCTGAGTCTTCCCTGTGGTACTCCAACCTCCACCTGCTTCGCACTGGGAGAACTTCTTGGCTTGTACCCCCCAGGAAGGGAGCTGGATCAAGCTGCCTAATAGCAGCTCTTCTCTAGCAGGGAGGTTGTCACCCCCCCCGTCATTCCATCACTATCGGGTGGCGGTCCAGTGGCAGTGCAAGCAAGAGGGGCAACATGAAGGGAAGGCATCTCAAATGCAATGTGCGTGTGTCTCCACACATGTGCATTCCAGCAAAGATGGGGACAGAAGAAAACCGGGGGACAAAAACGCAAAAAAAAAAAAAACCTTCTCTTACTTCTTCTATTTAGTTCTGGGAACGTGGAGTTAAAACCGGGGGCCCCTACTAAATCACCGCTCCCTCTGAACTACCGTAATGTATGTAGTTTACTCAAGAAGCTTAACTTATTGCAGGCATGGGCCAGCCACACAAAACCAGAAGTTTTAGTAATCTCAGAAACATGTTTAAAAAGTTCCACTCCTAACCATGAAATAAACATCCCTTCCTACAATGTATTCAGGTCCGAAAGGACTACCGGGAGGGGGGGGCATACTTCTCAACCCCCTGCCTCATAAATCAGGGACAAAGGACCAAAATCAGGGACATAGCTTCAAAATTAGAGATATCCACCCAGAAAGCTGATAGAATATACATAGATACATACATAGATACATAGACAGTGTCGGCAGATAAGGGCCTATGGCCCACCCAGTCTGCCCATTTGAGCTTGTAAGTTGTAACTTGTAAATATGGGGCTTAGTGCAAGATACGTTTTCTAAAGAAGAACAGGACTGTAAATTTAATGGTTGACATTGTTTTGTGCTTACGGTCCACACTGTTTAGCCACAAAAACACACATTTTAGTAGGGACAGAGTAAAATTTTGAGGAAAAATCAGGGACCTCCCTGAAAATCAGGGACACTTGAGAAGTATGGAGGGAGTTGCAATATACGTCCTTGACAAATTCACAGAAGCTATACTTGACTCAATTACTATACCTAGAGAGTCTGAATGTCTTCTACTGAAGGTGTCCCTATCCCAAATGAGTTCATACTCATTACAGGGTGCTACAGAATACCGTCAGGAGGACTCGACTTGTTATCCCACCGCCATACATTTTTAGATGTCCATAGTACAGAAACTATCATTATTTGTGATTTTAACCTCCACTGGTACTCCCTGAGCTCTGAATCTATAAAGGAACTGTGTGATACTTTTGGCCTTAGAGTTCGTCCCTGAGCACACCCATCCAAATAGTAAAGATCCAGCATGCAGAACCCTCCTTGACTTAATTCTCGCAAAACAAACCCCACAAAATTGTGCACATCGGGGTGTTTCACAACAGTATCAGAGACCATAGAGCCATAGCATGTGTGAGAACCTTGCCAAAGCCTGCATCAACATCGGGCTTCATATTTAGAAGGAACCTCTACAACTTCAGTTGTACTCACTGCCTGACCAGGCTGAGCCAAATAAGATGGCAAGAATTTACCTTGCCCCCTCTGTCTCGGGGGCCTGTCCCCTTTTCCAGAACCTTGTTTTGAATGTGATCAATAAACATACCCCTGTAGTGTAGTGCCCCAAAGTAAGGGGGTAAAAGAATGGGGGCACCACAGAAATAAAGGGGGTTTAGATTGTCCCAGGGGTCCTGTGGTGTTGTGGGGCATTCAGGGCTGTGTTCTGGGTCCCCAGGTTTACTGCTCCTCCTCCCCCCAGAGGATCGCCAGGCAGGGCACTGGTTTAAAAAAAAAAAAACAACTAAAAGTTTTTCTCTTTCTACTGCCTGCTTACTCCACTCCACCCCCCCCCCAAGCAGGCAGCACAAGAGTGGGTACCCATGTGCTGGGACCACTGTCCCTTGCCTGCACAAGGTGAAAGTTTTAAATCCAGGCTGTTGGTTTGGGCACGGGCTTGGGGTTCTAGAACCAGAACCCTTAGCGTGTTCCAAAGGAAAAAGAGCTGTTTTATAGGCAGATCGTGCTGGGCTGTTGAAGAGGAGGGACCTAAAGAGTGCAATGGCGACAGGGCACTTACCTAAGGGTTAAAGCTGTCTCATAGACTCTGCATTGGTAACCCCCTCCTCCAGCCAGTGGTCTCCTGTTGCTGCTGCTCCTCTGCTGTGTTGTAGCTGAAGTCCGGTGGTTCCCCGAGAAGACAACCCGGTCCTGTGATCTGCTGTGGGATCAGTATTACCCCTTTTTTTTTTTTGCCCGGTTTCCCCATTTTAAACAGTCCCTCACTTATGGCATCTGAAGAGCTGCATTACGCTGGCAAAGCCATAGGCCTTCTCATAGACCCCTTCCATCCATCCATCTCTCTGTCTGCCTTCCCTCCTGTGGTTCCCCTCCCACTGTCTTCCACCTCTTGACTGAAGAGTTTTCACCCCGGGCCAAGGCAGTGAGTCAGTGGCAGCATGGAAGAAGAGTGCTGACTGCCTAAATTAATTAAAAAAAGGTTTTATATTGTTTAGCGCTTGGAGAGCTTCAGGAGGGGAGGGGGCAGGACTGCTGAGAGCCAGGGCTCATTTAAATATCAATTCTGGGCGTGGCAACACCCACGGGGAGGGGCCAGCCATAGAGGCCCATAGGGGCATTTATAACTATTCATTCGGGGGGGAAGTGAAGGTGGGGTGGCTCAGATGACTAGCAGCAAGGCATTAGTCAGGACTGGTGATTAAAGGGGCAACGCCACAGGCCTAAAAATTTAAAGGGGCCTAGGCAAGGGAAGGCCCAGAACTTAAAGGGGGAAAACCAAGCCCACACAATTTAGAGAGGCCAGATTACTTAGAGGGTCCAAGCACATTAAGGGACAAGGAAGGCCCAAGCTGTTAAAGGGGCCCAGCTAGCCCCTGTAGGCCCAGGTGATTTGAAAGGAGCACTACTCTTCAGGTTAAGGTTAAAGGAGGTCCCAGAAGTTAAAAGGGGAAGGAAGGCCTAGAGTTTTCAGCGATAACCATGTCCCTATTCAAGGAGGGCACAGAGTACTACAGGCCCAGAGTTTAGGAGGGCCCCACCACGCCACCAGTATTGAGAACTAAAATGGTCAGGAAGGACAAAGAGGTACTCTGCTCACAACTGCCATTTGGTGACTGTCAGCTGATGAAAATGTACATTGTTTACTGATTTTGAACTGTTGTGCTATTGCAAAGTACCAAGACTGAGTTGTGACTGGGATCCTGGTTCATTTGCCCCTGCAATAACAGTTGCCCTGGAACTTTGGTCATTTGCCCCTGCAATGAACATTGGCCCAGAACTTTTGTTATTTGCTCTTGCAATGAACAATTGCCCCTGAATGCTGGTTATTTGCCCTTGTAATGAACAATTGCCCCAGATCCTGGTCATTTGCCCCTGTTAATATCATATTGCCCTTGCAATGAACAAGTGCCCCGGATCTTGGTAATTTGTCCCATTCCTGGCACATTGCTCCTGCAACGAACAGTTGCCCTTGTTCCTAGTAATGTGCCCCTGTTTCTGGAAAATTGCCCCTACAACAAACAAGTGCCCCCAGATTCTGGTAATTTGCCCCGGTTCCTGGCAAATTGCCCCTGCAATGAACAATTGCCCTGGATTCTGGTAATTTGCCCCTGTTCCTGGCAAATTGCCCCAGCAATGAACAGTTCCTTTGGTGCAGTGTGGAAGTGTATCTGCCAGCTTTACCAGCTTTATTGTTGCCTGCATATGTGTATAGACTCAGTCTTCTGCCATGATACTGCTCTATAGTGCTGTCTGCCATCCTACTTCTACGGAATCAATCTCTGCCCAGAGGAAGATGTCCTTCAACATCTTTCTTCTCTGGAAGGTGTCCATCCAGAAGATCCTCAACCACGTTCCTGTCATCTGCCAAAGTTGAGTACGTCAAAGCCCGTGCAAGTTACACCCACCATTTCTTGTTTTTCTCAGTTCACAGTTGAGTACACCGAAGCCCAGGTGCACTGCTTTCACTGTTTCATTATTGTCTCTTGGTTTCTGATCAAGATATCCCAAAGTTGGTTGCCCTCCGAAGAGTGTGCTTGTCCTGGAAAAACCTTGTCTGCGTCCCCTGGTCATTCACCACAAGTTGAGTCTATCGAAGCCCAGTGCAGGATGTGTCCTCCATTTTATTGTTTTGTTCCAGTCTTTTGTGTTGACACTTCACAATCTTCACCTTGAATTCTTCTGGTTCCTGATTGCATTGGAATTTCCACAGCTTGTCCAGTCCTTGGTAATCCTCCAGCGGGTTCACCACCAAGAACCTTCCTTGGTTCTTCCCATCCTTGGCGGTTGCAAAGTGGGTTTTGGCCAGGGAGCTTTCTTCAGTTAGTTTTATTCTGATCACCCTCCAGTGGGCTCATTCCAGGAACCAGTTCCAGTTATTCTTTTATCCCGGCAGCCTTGGAGACAGTGGGTTTTATGCTGAGAAACAAATTGTCTGTCTGAAAAACCTCTCACCGCCCCAGTAGCCTTAGCTAGGTCTGTGCTGGGATCATATTCTGAGTGTCACAGGAAGTCCCTTTATCTTCATCTTTTTGTAGCTACCAACTCTACTCAATGGTGCGCATGAAGACTTCAGCTGCAATTGGACTCTGTGGTGTCTTTGTATGTACATTGATGTAATTGACCTAAGTCAGTGTCCTAAGGTCTTTTGAGGGGTAGTTATTGTACTACGAGACAATAGGCAATACTAATGGTGACATAGAGTATTGTACTACTATATCATAGGTTATCCTAAGAGTAGCATACAGTACAGTAGCACTAGGATGAGGTGCACCTCAGGACATTTGTTTTTATGATTTAGTTGCCTAGTTATGTAATCTGAGTTTGTAGAGATCCAGCAGATGCCTAGTAGTGTTTATGAAAAGTTATCTATTCATTAGTGGCATATTATCCCCTCCTGTGACTGTGTCATACTAACCCTGTTGCTGAATAAAGCCCAGCAGGCATCAAAGTCATTGGATGACCCCTGCTTCTCCTTGTTGAGTAAATTCTATCTATCCTTACTCATTCAAACCTTGTTGCTCATTACCACCATAGCAGCGCACCACCACAAAAGGTTTAGGCGTAGTTGGCAGGATCAGATAATTATTTGTCTGAGGGGTCTGAAGCCGAACTTTCCTAGAAGAAGATGCCAATGGAGCTGGGTTGTATCAGCAGATTGTCCAGAGGAAAAGGTGAGGTGATTGGATGAGAAAGAGATGAACATCAAGGGAGTATGCCTCCGTCATCATTAACCATGCCTTATTACTTTGGTGTGCAATGGCTTCTGCAATTCTCAGGAGAAAGAAATGGGGTTGGAACCAGCAATTAAAGAGAGTTTCACTCGAAGTACTTAAAGGAGAAAGCAAAAGAAGATCCTAGGCTTGGGATGTCCAGGAGAAGAGGTCATGACTTATTCTCAGATGGTGGCACCACTTGGAGCTATATGGCCAGGTTACATGATGGAAAGGTAGACCAGAGAGGACTCATGGAGAAGAGGACCCCAGCATGAGGAACTGCCCCTGGAGAGGTCTGAATATGATAAAGAACTGATGAGCTACCCAAGTTATTATTCAGACCATGGTCAAATGTACAGTCAAATGGCGCAGACACCAACCTGTTCTGTTCAGTCCTACTCTTACCCAAACTCCAAAATGACAGAACAAAATGCCATTCTAACTCATAAAAGGATGGAGGTCTGTCAGGAAGTGCAGGGCCTGAAGGAAGATTGGAGGAGAGAGGTACCCCATAGCCAGACTGAAAGAAGGAGAAGAACCAGTGACCACCCATACTGTCCTAGGAGAGGTGAAGGAAGACACCCAGTGGATCATTTTGATAGCCAAGGTAGACCGATCTGTCATAGGTGTGGCATAAGTGGTCACATAGAACGATGATACAATCAGCCTTCTGACACCACAACATTAAACAGGAATTCTTTGGAGATGAGGGCTGATTCCTGACGGACAGATGACCAGGTTCAACTACCTCAATAGACCAGTCTTGCTTCATCAGCAGGAGCCCAACAGTGCCTGTAAAGGTTGATGGAGTGGAACTGATGGTGACACTAGATATGGGGTCACAAGTCACCACAATGCAGGGGTGGTATTTCCAGAAATATTGCATGCCCGAAGATCTCAAACCACCTCTGAGGTCATGGATCAAACTGATATCTAGTAACAGATCTGAAGTAACTTATCTGGGCTACCTTGAAGCAAATATCCAGTTGGGGAAGAATACCCAAGACCGACAGGGTATTATTATCAGCGATATGGAAAGCGATAACCTGCCACAGCTGATTCTGGGCATGAATTTCCTGAAGAACTGTTTTGAAGATCTGATCCAGATTCTCTAACAGAAAGCCAAGCAATCACCTCCAGTTGACAAGCATGTCCTGCAACAGACCATTAACCTTCTACAATGCCACCAATGGTTTTCCAGTGCTGATGATGAGATCAGTAAGATCCATGTGACAGATGCCAAGCCAGTGATGTTAAAGCCAGGAACAGAGACCATCTTGTGGTGCAAGGTGAAGGTGGGCCCGAGAGGTCAAGATTATGATGCCTTGTTGGAGCCATATCCTAGTGGGAAAGAGGAACCCATAATAGTGGCTCGGAGTGTGGCTACCATGACCAAGGGGCAAGTTCCTGTTAGAGTGTTAAATTATGGAAACCATGAGGTGCAACTCTACTGCAGCAAGCCAGTTGCTCAGCTGCATACGGTATGCCTCCAAGATATTGTCAAGACAGAGGAAGAGGCTGGAATGTCCGAAGAACCACAGGCTGTACAAAGAAGGAAAGCGAGGGAATCTGGTAGCCCTGCTATGGCAGGAGTGGGCCAAAGAGACCAACTTGGGTAACCCCGAAACCAAACCTTGGTGCTCATCACCACCACAGCAGTGCACCACCACAATAGTAAAAGTTAGAACAGGAAAAAGGACCTGCCTCTGGTTCAATAGAACTTTAAGATCAGCATTACAGTCCAGAGATGCACTGTGGAGGAAGGACCTTAAAACTAAGTTATTGTCCAATTGGTCTGCATTTAGTGCAGCTAGGAACCAATGTACAAAACTCATAAGGTCTGCTAAAGTGGAGTACTTTCATGCAGCACTGGATTCCTGCAAAAATAATGCTGCCAAATTCTGGCAAATTTTAAGGGAACTTGAGGGGCATAGTTCATCTCCATTCCTGTCCACCAAGATCATCTCTCATGGAAACAGTTTTACAAACAAACACCACATTTTAGAACAGCTAAATAACCACTTTGCCACAGCAGGGCTTGCCTTTGGCACATCTCCTGTGAGCAAGCTTCTCATCTAGCTCCTTCCCTCTGACCCCCCCCCCCGCCACCCTCAGGGACATCCACCATCCCCCATACTTTAACTTTAGCTCCATCTCATTCAAACAGGTCAAGAATGTTTTAATTTCATTAGACACCAAAAAAAGTGCCGGTGCTGACTAGCTTGAACCCCTGTTCCTTAAACTGCGGCATCAATTCCTAACAGCATTCATCACTCACCTAATGCAATCTATCTCTCTCAAAAGGGGTCCTTCCCTCTTCCTGGAAAATAGCTCACATAATCCCTCTTTTTAAGTCTGGTGATCCCTGCGACCTAAATAACTACTGGCCCATATCATTACTACCCATCATATCTAAACTACTCAAAAAGTTAGTTAATGTACAGCTAAGACAGCATTTGGACAATGATAGCTTTCTCAATCCCCTACAATCTGGTTTCTTTCAAAACACAGCGCGATATCCACTTCAGTCAAGGTGACTAATGGCTGGCAAACTGCGCTTGACACTAAAAGTCATATCAGGGAAGTCTTCCTGGACCTGAGTAAGGCCTCTGATACTGTGGATCACAAAATACTATTACACAAATTAAAAGACATCGGTCTTGACGCCACTGCCATGCAATCGTTTACACGCTACCTAACAGGTAAACAGCAACAAGTAAAAGTGCAAGCCGACCTTTTCCCCCTTTAGAACCCTGTCGAGAGGAGTACCCCAGGGAATTGGGTCCCCTATTATTTGTAATATACATCAATAACATTGACTCTAATATCAGGATGGCTAATGTACATCTCTTTGCCGACGATACAGAATTATATGTTGCCAGGCCTTCCCTTGAGCTTGCCTGCATAGACCTGCAACAAGACTTTAACTTGCCCCAACATAATCTTTTTCATCTGAAATTAGTAGTTAATGAAAAAAAAAAAAAGGTCATACATCTCTCTCCTAATGCCCAAGATGTATACATGACCCTCTCAGTTCCATATATCAGATAACGACCCTTACTGGTGAGCCACTTGAGGTAGTGGATAAATTTAAATATCTGGGGTTCTGGCTTGACTGTCGATTATCCTTTATCATAGTCCATACTGAGGAATTGTCCAAAAAAATTAAGGCAGAGGCTAGGACTCTGTTTCAGAATTAAATATTTACTTACCTAAGAAGCAAAAATAAGGCTGGTCCAGACCTCTTGCCTTTCCCTTTTTGACTATGCCGACTTTATCTACAGTCACTGTCCCAAAGTAGCCCTTGCCTAACTGGACACTCTATACCACAGAGCACTAACATTTTTCACTAATGCCCCTTTTAGAACTCACCTCTATTCTTTTTATGCCCAACTTGACAAACTCCCTCCATATGTCACAGAGCTCTTTAAGTGTACTCCTGGCACTTCTGAGCGCAAGCACTGAGGCAATGGTTACCCCAAAGGGCATTTGGCTGGGAAGCCAAGTTTCAAAGAAATGCAAAATCATACATGCCCCAGGCACTTACTCACTTAGAAAATATTCCTACTTATCGCTAGATTTACCTAGGATAAGATCCCGCTTTGATAAGACAGCAGTCAGCCATGCCTTACCAACTCTATGGAATATCCTACAAAGATCCTTGAAACTCATTAAAGTTATCTGTGTGCAGACCTTTAAATCCCTGCTGGATCACTCCCTGCAGGAGAATTGCAGTTGCTACTGATAACATGTATTCACTTTCCCATGTATGATGCCTGCTCTGTATTGCATCCTGCGCAAGATGGCAGTGCTTCTCACTGCCTGCACCTGTTTGGTACTGCACCATGATGAATATAAGATAAAGCTTTAAAAATGCATTAAGGTGTGAGAACTGCTTTCTTGTGCTGTGTCCCTAAGCAGGGGTGAGCGAATGCATTTACTCTTTTCAAGTGACATTATCGTTTTCTGGTAGCATCGCCTCCCCATTGATTATCAGCGACGTAAAAACCTAAACTTTAACTTGACACATAAATCAAGGTCAGCTGTTGCAATTCATGCTGAGAAATCTGAAGGGGCTGCTGGGGAAGAAGAAATGGAACCACCGCTTCAGGAAGCACCACCATCATCATCACTAAAGCCAAAGAGGTGCAAGGACTAGAAACTGTGTAGCAACTAAAAAGGAGAGAACGGTCTAAGCTTCTGTTGAAGTTTGAGCTGATCAAGGAAAGTTGCTACAGTTTGTAGTATGATAGGAGGGGAGGCATAGTCCTGTATGTCTGGGAGGGCACAGATGCTGTAAAGAATGCACACATCATGGGAACCAAAATGTAAACAGAGTCACTGTGGGTTCCCCTCTTGATGCCTTCAGGCAAGAAAATATGAGTGGTGGTGATCAATAGACAACTAGAATAAAAAGAGTGAGGTAGGAAACTTAGAAAAGAGCTGGTAAGGGCAGTGAAGAAGGTGGTGGTGCTGGTGCCTGCTGGATATTGACTGGGACATTTCAGCTGCCAGGTACACCAGGTGTCTGGCCCTGTTAGATACATTGCAGGACTGCCTGTTGGTGCAGCTGGTTAAGGAACCCACTAGACAGGTGACCATTCTCAATCTGGTTCTCATTAACTCACAGACTGTGGGTGGATTGAGGTTAGGGGAGCTACTGAGGTCCAACAACTGTGATTCCACTTGATTCAGACTAGTCCTTGAGGCCAGAATACCACGATCAAAAATTGAAGTGTTAGATTTTGAAGAGCAGACTTCAGCCAGATGAGGGAGCTGGTCTGAGAAAAACTGACCAGGGTGGACAGCACTGGAGGCATAGAAGAAAGATGGAGGCAATCAAGGGAGCCATTCTCATGGCAAAAATCTCATACAAGATAATTGTTGCAATACAAAGCATGTACAAGAGACCAATGTGGTTCTCAGAAAAGGTCAGAGAAGAAGTAGGGGCCAAGAAAAAGGCTTTCACAGGTACAAGGAAAAGCAAGGGGGGAGGAGGAAGGAGGAGAGTACTAAATAAAAACTAGGGAAGCAAAGAGGACAGTCAGGGAGGCAAAGACAGACATGGAGTTGCATGTTGTAGAGGGGGTCAAGGGTAAGGAGAAACAATTATTCTGATATATTAAGGAAAAGGGGAAGAGAGGAAGGGAAGGGGTACTGTTAAGCTACAAGAGGGGGAGGTACTAGAGAAAAATGAACAAAAAACAACCATCCTTAATGATTATATCTGCTCTGTCTTCACTAGGCAAGACAGCTGGCTCTGCTGCCTGAAAGAGGCATCAAGGTGGCTGTCAAGGGGATTTAATCTACTTTGATTTCAGTAAGGCTTTTGACTTAGTGCCACACTGAAGACTGCTGAAGAAGCTGGAGAACATGGGTGTGGATAGAGAATATAGTTAGATGGTAGGAAACTGGTTGAAGGAGAGACAACAGATGGTGGTGGTAAACTGGGTCAAAATGGAAGAGAGGGAGGTTATGAGTAGGGTGCCACAGAGATCTGTCCTGGGTCTTGTCCTCTTCAATATGTTCATCATCCACAATGGAGAGGGCGTGTGGGGCAAGTTGTGTCTCTTCACAGATGACATGAAGCTCTGTGGTAGAGTAGATAGTGATGAAGGGATCTGGGACATGGAGAGAGATCTACAAAGTCTAAACGGGTGGTCTAAGGTTTGGCAGTTGAAATTCAACACCAAAAAAAATGCAAAGTTATGGATTGGAGAAGTTTAACTGATCATAATGGCAGAGGATAAGGATCTGCGAGTCATCATTAGTGACTCCCTCAATCAATTAAGCTGTATAACAAGGCCTATAGCAAGGCTAATAGGATGCTGGGGTGTATTGGGGTATTGATGGCAGGAAAAAGGAAGTACTACTACCTCTACATAGGTCAGTGGTGAGAATGCATCTGAAAGACACAGGGTCATAATGTCACAAGACATTATGCCGCATGCATATATCTTGCTGCCAATACAGTGCAATATATTGCATGCAGCATAACTTATTGTTTATGCAGGGGGCTGTGCCCCCACACCCCCCCAACTAAAATATCTAACTCCGGGGGGAAGGGTTGGAGGTGTGACATAGACAGCCAGTTCTGAGTGCTGTATTATTTATTTTTAATATAAAATGTATTACTGAATGTCTCCTGCTGAAAATCAAATGCTCGATGAGTGACCTCACTCATCTGCCCCCAGATTTCAGCTGAGAGATGGAAGCCATGAGGAAATGCTGACAGCATGTGAGTTCACACACACTCAGTTTTTAGAGACAGCATGTTACATGGAAGACTTTAATCAAGGATCCTGTTTCTCTGAGTTAATTACAGACTTGTTTAAGTTAATTTTGTTGAGAGAAATCATAAGAAGGTTTATGATGTTGGAGAGGAACCTAGGTTGTTACACAGGGGTGCAAGGTTGTAAATGTCCCTGTGAAGCCAGTGTGAGGGAGGATATAGTATGAGATCAAACAAAGTGTCATTTGAAGGACATGAATTATGCTGAAGTTGCAGAATGTAATACTTTTGCATAAGATATATATTTTCATATATCCTGACAGGGAGGAGCTAGATGACCTCCTGAAAAGAGGTGGGGTAAAAGCCAACATTTAATTTAGTCTGTTTTACTTCACAGTGACACATTTTTTACCTAGTATCTGACCACAAAACATCTTGGGAGCACTTTTAAGCAAGTATTCGGAGACTAAGTACTGTAGTAGGATATGCACTGTTTAAAACATTGTTTGTTTCATAGATTTGCATGTCTTGTGATATAACAGTTCTGTATTGTTGTGTTTTACATATTCTTATCTATTATAGTAAAATTCTTTTAAGAACTTACTTGGTCTGTCTTTCACTTCTTTTTTTATTTGTAAGAAAAGTACATGGTTATTGCAGACAATAGACATAAGCTTGAATGGTGATACCAAACTGGAAAGAGAAGCATTTTAAATCTGAGGTCTTTATTAAAGTTTTAAAGGGTTCGTCTTTGTATTACCTGGTTAGGTGCCCATAGGCAAAGATATCTGGTCCCCCCAAAGGCAGCTATATCTGAGCCTGTGCATTGGGTATGCTAACAAGAGGTTAACAATTTGAATCCCTCCAGAACTTGAGACCAAAGGTTGATCCGAACTCACAAAACAGACAAGAGGGTTACCTTGTCTGTTACACTGTTTGCAAGACTTCACTCAGAGGTTGGCACATTGGGAGTAGAGGGCCTGACTTGCTGAGTGGGTTTTTGACAGGAGGGTTCAGTAAATATCACTCAAAGTGTGAAAAAAGAAAAATTTTCATGCGTCTGGGACCGGGAATCAAACCCAGTCCCAAACGTTATGCCTGCTTTCTTTTCTGCTAGTGGCTTATCCCTTAGAGCCATGGCAGCTGCTCGGTAGAAACCCATCCCAACAGAGGTATTATCTTCTGCCTCTGACAGTGAGCGGGTGCAGTACCGAGCACAGAACCATTTGCGGTATTGCACCCTCTCACTGTCCTGTACTGCACTGTTGCAGTTTTGGGGTTTTGTCATACACTATTAAGTAAATTACATTTTCACCTGGTACCCATGTGAAATACTGTGTTCAGTTCAAGTGTCCTAACCTAAGGAAGGACAGAGCAGAATTGAGATGGTGCAATGCAGAGTGAACAAAATGATTCAAAGCCAACAGGGCAGGTCTCATGAAGGTCAAAAGACCATCTCAAGTTACCTAACATATAACGGTTGGAGACCAGACAAGAGAGGCAATATGACAGAGACCTTCAAGTTCCCAAAGGGAATAAACAAGGAGAACAAGTAGTAACATGTAGAAGAAAAGCTTAACAGCAAACAAAAGAAAGGACACACTAGGACTACATACACAAACTGAAACACTCAGCAACATATGTTTTTGCAAATTTTGACTGTAATTCTCCCTTATTCTCCTTGAGCTTCAATCTACCCAATTATAAAACTCTGACGACAGGATCCCACTCATAGGGGGTGTTGCATCTCTGTTGGGCTATCTGAGATAAATACATTGTTACAAATTAAACAAAGCAGTAATAAGTTCCGGTCCAACCATCTCTGAGCTGCCCTTAGAAAAACAGACATTTTTAAAAGTGGACGGTCAGTCTGCAACCCTTTCAATATGCTTGTTTTTTCTTTGTCATGTAATATATTTTGTAAACCACAGCAGTTATGATGCAGTGTAATAAGTTGCAGCAAATGACATTTCACAAAATATTGCATGACAAAAAGGCTTAATATCCATTGATTTACCCTGTTCCCTGCAATATACTGCACCGTTTTATATTATGCTGCAACATTACTGCATTGCATCATGGTTCGTGCTGCTGTGTGTCTATTTCAATCTTCACTGAAGACAGGATCCATATGGTGACCTATATAAACACTGTATATGTTTCAAAGATAGTTGGTTGACCACTTGAAAGATAAAGATATTGGCCCAGATATTCAAACTGCACCAGGCTGTGGCGCAAGCCTGGGCGCAGCTCAACTTTGTTGTGCATGGGTGTGGCCTGGGCGATATTCAAGTGAGCTGCGCTATAGCACAACAGTTTTGAATATCACACCCTGGCCACCCCCACAGTGCATGGCGCAGTGGCATTGCACCAGCACAAGAGGCCAGAGTGGAACATGGAGATGCGGTGGTGCAAGTGCCATTGCGCCATGCACAGCACTTGCGATATTCAAACGGGGACATGCAAATGGGGCCATAAGTTATGCAAGGTGCACAGGGGCCATTTGCATCTCATTACAGCCCCATTTGCATGCCATTATCATGCAAGTGCACCAATCCCCGATGACTTGCACCTGGTGCCCTGCCAGGCAGCAGCCGTCAGGGACTGACGCCCCCTGCAGCCCGATCACGGGAAGTCCCGTAAGATAAAAAAGTCCAATATCCCTGGTGGTCCAGTGGGCCTCTATGTGCCCTGATTGTGGACATCACTGTATTCCCCCCCAAGTCCAATATCCCTGGTGGTCCAGTGGACCTCACTGAGTCTGATCACGGGAATCATTAATCACCCCCCCAGTCCAATATCCCTGGTGATCTAGTGTACCCCCACCCCACCTGCCCACTGAGCCCCACCAGCCCACCCACCCCTGTCAGCCAACGATCGGCAGAATCCCACCACCTGCCACCCCATTGCCCACCGACTGACAGCTGTAGGGCTGCATGCCCATTGGTTCACAGCATGAGCCAATGGACATGCAGCTCCATATACTACTCAGTCCAGATATGTGAAGAATTCATTCACATATCTGGACTGAGTAGTACAGTATGGGCTGCACACCCATTGGCTCATGCTGTGAACCAATGGGTGTGCAGCCTACTGAGCTGTCATTCGGTGGGGCGGCAGGCAGGTGGGGTGCTGCCACCTGCCGGCTGACAGGGGAGTGGGGTGGTGGGGCTCAGTGGGCAGGTGGAGTGGGGGGTACACTAGATCACCAGGGATATTGGACTTGGGGGCAGTGATTAATGATGCCCGTGATCGGCTCAGTGCGTCCACTGGACCACCAGGGATGGGACTGGGGGAGAATACAGTGATGCCTGTAATCAGGGCACATAAAGGTTCACTGGACTACCAGGGATATTGGACTTCGGGGGCCATTATAGCTGCCCACAATCGGGGCATGGGGGCACCGCCAGGTGCAGAAGGAACGTGGGTGGCCACTCACAGGTGACAGCTTCTGTGCTGCACCCTGCAATGTGGCAGCTCACCTGTGGGTGGCCATCACTTGTTCCTTTTTTGGGGGGCATAACTTTGTGCAGGCACAGGTAGGGGTTGCGCATGCATGACTCTGCACAGCCGGGCTGAATATCGGGCTGTGCAGGTTATGCATGGGCACGCCCCACCTGTGCCTGCATACATTACTGATGTGCTCCAGCGCATTGGGATTTGTGCGGCGCACTTTTCCCTTTTAAATATCGCACCAGGGTGCCTCAGTGGGTTGTGCATGGTGCAACACTGTTGCACCATGTGCAACCCTTTTGAATATCTGGGCCATAGAGTTCACTCCATCCACATTTCTTTCCAAGGATTTTTATTTTTCTTGTCTGTCCTGTATTTCTTAAACTTTGTTATCTGGCTCTTGACCACAGAGATTATCATCACTTACCTACAAGGGTAGGTCCACTTGTAAAACACTTGTCACTGTTTCCTATTTTGCATATTCTGCTTCAATTCAAGCAAGGCACTGCCCTAAGCTTTCACGTCACCTCTGATTACTTACTGTGGAATCATTATCCGCTGCTGCATGGTTTCACTAGTGTGTCCAACAGTTTGACTCCCCCTACCATGCAGGAGGGTACAATTGATAGGGATGAAGAGGAGCCACAGGCCACAAAACATTGCTTAGTTGGTACTGTAGTTTGTGACAAAAAAATAAAAATTCCTTAAAATGAAATGTGGATGGAATGAGTACTATATCTTGGCCTTTCAAGCACTTTACTGAGTGTACTGGATCTATAGGGGATCCTCGAGACCAAAATTAGGATCCTTTCTTTGACAGTAGGGCATCCTGTAGCTACCCCATGAACTAAAAGATAGTTTGTTCAAATAACTGAATATGATTTCAATCTAGTAAGGTGGCAAAATCTTTTCACACCTCTATCCTTTAATATATATTTTTTTTATTAGTAGCCTCCTTCATGTGTCCTTTTGGCAACTTTTCTTCCAAATTCCTAGTCACCTTTTTTAATCCCGTTACATATCTTTGTTGCCTTTGCACTCTATTTCTGTAATAAGAAACATTAACAATTTCATTTCACTGTAACTTGCAGAAGCATGCTGCCTCAATGAGAAGTTGGCAAACCTACAGACTTTATAAAACATGGATAAAAACATCATGTGATGTGAACAGTACTTGTTCCATTGTTTATACTGTCCTTATACTGACAGATATGTAAAAAGCTTCACTTCACTTTGCAAGATTAAACAACTGTGCTATATGCAAACCCGATCCCAGGAGGAACCCATCACCTTTGATGTAGGAAATAAAATCTTGTTGGGGGAGAGGTCGTTAAGCACATTTCCATATACAGTGTTACATTTCGCCACTTTATTTGTTGCAGCTTCATACATTTGGGGGCTCATCTCAGACAGCAGTTCCACTACGCTTGCTTCCCCGGAACAGAGTCTGAATTTTAATTTTACTCCAGGGAAATAAATCCTGTGGGCACCAAATCAATTCCACCACAGCTGCGCTCTAGAGTAGAGCTGTGGAAAACTAGTTTTGTAGGCATTTCACAGCAAAGTTAAAGCCACAGCCAGCATTTGTGAAATAATTATTTGGAAGAATCCACACTATTATGAGAATTCTTCAGCAGAGCACACATTCTCAAGATTATTCATCAGTAGAACAAATGTTTTTGGAATGACACATCAGTAGAACATGCATCTGTTGGATAATTCATTAGTAGAATGCACATATTTAGGATGAATCATTAGTATAACACATTTCTGATATGATTTCAGCAGTAGAGATCTTGCAATGATGCCTTTCATTAACATGATGGTTTCCTTCTTGATGTGATTGACGTCTTCAAGCATCTAAGAACTACTCTGGAATCCCCTTTGGATTTTTCCTTACATACCTCTTTTGTATGTAAGGCATTCAATTCTAAGCTTGCCCTGGACTACATAGTTAGGCATAGACTCACCCCAAAGGCTTGCATTGCCATTAGAAAAGATGTCCTACTCCCTAGTCGCATTTATGGTATCCTCTCTTTCACCAACTTCTCAGAAAGTGTACTGGCTAAGTGAGACATTTATATAATATCTAACACTTTCCTTTGTTCTCAAACTGCCAAACTCACCGCTCTGACCTGTATCCAGCATTAGGGTGATTATCCCCATTGGCTGGGTGTTCATTTGCCCTTGGGTGTGTAACTGACAAGCTTATCAAACTTGCTACCCCTGCCACTGTTGCTATCCTCATACAATATTTCCACCAGGACTATTCCCTTGGATCTAATAATAAGTCCTTAGTAATTGTGCGTGCATCACCGTTAAGTCCTTCCCTCCCACCCAGGGGTGGTTCTAGTCTTATTTCTGCCAGAATCTATTAGCCCATTTACGTCCCCCCATCCCAGTCGACCACTTGGAATTGCCCACACTCTCCCTATAACAACATAGCAGGTGTTCCCTCCACCTGCCCCCTCCCTTCATTTTGCTAACAGTTACTCTGTTAAAGGATTGCATTTACAAGTCCCAGCTGTACTGACATCCCTTACATATACTGCAAAACCCCGTTATCCATGTGCCCACCTTCCATCTTTTCCACACTTTCATCTGGGTCAGCATCCCTCACTAGGTTTTTGACATTTGTTTCACTCATGATCCGGATGTGGGATTTGAACCCGGCAATACCAACCTCTACTGCTGCAGACTGTAGCCCTAACCCCTTGGCCAACACTGCTAGCAGGTGCTACTGTCAGAAATGAATATAGCACCTTTAAATATGAAGTCCATACTACTCCCCCTGCTGGTAGCCCTTCTCACAAGCATGCTATTAGGAACTAAATTAATTAGGAACTGGAGATTGATAAATAAATTGGGGAGCCTGGGAGTGGGTCCTACAGTGGTAAAGTGGGTTGGGAACTGGCTAAGGGACAGGGCTCAGAGGGTGGTTGTAAATGGCATGAAATGTGAGGAGAGGGAGGTGACCAGTGGGGTGCCACAGGGGTCAGCGCTGGGGCCATTCCTATTCAATGTCTTCATTAGTGACATTGCAGAGCATCTGGAGGGAAAGGTGTGCCTCTTCGCAGATGACAACAAGATCTGCAGCAGAGTGGACACACCGGAGGGGGTGGAAAAAATTAGAAAGGACCTAAGCCTATAAGAGGAGTGGTTGGGTGGCTGGCAGTTTAGTTTCAATGCTAAAAAGTGCAAGATTATGAACCTGGGCCACAGGAATCCAATGGAGGAGTACAGGATGGGTGGGGGAATTCTGACCACCACAAGTCAGGAGAGAGACCTGGGGGTTATCATATCTGTTGACCTGAAGGTGAACAAACAGTGTGAAAAGATGGTAGGGAGAACAAACAGAATGTTGGGGTGCATAGGGAGGGGCATAACAAGCAGGAGGAGAGAGGTGGTGATGCCACTGTACAGATCACTGGTGAGGTCTCAGTTGGGGTACTGTGTCCAGTTCTGGAGACCACATCTCTGGAAGGACATTGATAAAAAAGAGGCAGTCCAGAGAAGGGCAATGAAGATGGTACATGGACAGCACCAGAAGCCCTATGAGGAAAGACTTGAGGACCTTAATATGTATTCACTGGAGGAAAGAAGGGAGAGAGGAGATATGATAGAGACTTTCAAGTACCTTAGGGGAATAAATAGGGTTCAAGTGGAAAGCATATTTCAGAGAAAACTCTGCACAAGAACAAGGAGGCATGATATGAAGCTGAAGGGTGGAAGGCTTGGGGTAATGTTAATAAGTACTTTTTCACTGAGAGGGTGGTGGAGCTGTGGAACAGCCTTCCAGCTGAAGTGGTGGGTGTGGAAACAATACAGGGGTTCAAGAGTGCATGGGATAGACATAAGGGTAACCTGGAGATGTGCAGAGCAGGACAGCCACAGATCAAATAGGATCTGGGGCTGCAGCAGTGAGTAGGGAAATGGGCAGACTAGGTGGGCCATATGGTCCTTATCTGCCAACAGATTCTGCTTCTGCATTTCTATGTAACTGATTTCTATGCTATGGTTCTTGCCGCTGATCAAGTAGAACTGCCCAGCAACACACACCTCCACATCCCCGAAGATCCCTTTCCCAGAATCCCTCATTGGGAACTTACTCCTCTTGGCCCCGTCCTCTAGGTCCTCCTTACTAATCATAAATGCCACCTTCTCAGGCATTTTCTTTACTCACTCTCATTATCGCCCAACCCGCTCTTCCATACATGTCACTCTCTCACCTCCTTGCTACTTCTTGCAGAAGATGTGGAAAGTAACCTGGGCCCTTTGAACATCCCCATTGCCTACTCAAACCATGCCTGGGCCAGCCTGACTGGGTTAAAAGTTGCCATTTGAACATATGCAGCCTCCCTGCCAAGTTCACGGCCCTTGAAGCTTGGGTACCCCTTTTTAAGTCCAACATCCTTGATCTCACTGAAACCTGTTTTAAACCATAAATCCTTGACGACACATATAACCTGCCAGGCTATTCCATGTTATGGCATGATAGACCTGGTAATAAGAAGGGTGCTGGGGTGATAATGTATTTCCAGGAACCCCTCTCAGCCACCTCTATACTCCATTCTGACTCTTTCTCCCCAGGTGAATTGACCCTAGGATTGAATAAAAAGATCCACATTGGCTGTTGCTATAACCCACTTAAAGGAGGGCATTCCTGGCCTAACTAACTTTCTAACCAGGCTGGGACAACTCTGTCTCCCCCCCAGAGAAACTGTCTTACTTGGTGACTTCAACCTCAACTGGTTAAGCCCAAGGAATTGGATAACAACAACCTTCTGAAGCAATACAACCTCTCACAATCCATCACCATCCCCACCAGAAGTAATCCCTACACACAGAATCACTCCCTACTTGACTGGGTGGCCTCTAATAGAGAGGAGAAGATAATCCAAGCAGGGGATTCTGTCAGACTCTATTAGTGATCACTCCACCTCATATATACTGTATTCTGGTCTACCAAAACCAAGCGTCCATCCCCAAATATCTGACATTTAGAAACTTTGCCCACACCGTCACCTCCCACTTGTACATGAATGTTAGGGCAGTAAACTGGAAAACCCTGTACTCCCTCATGGATGTTGCCTCAGCAATTGATTTCTCACTGATGCCCTCCTTCAGATCCAGGACAGACACTGCCCACTGACTACATGGAGAGTCCAAGGTGGATGCACATACTGGATCATGAAGGACCTACTTTCACTCATGAAAGAGAGAGATAAACAGTGGACAGCTTAAAAGGCCTCCCCATCCCACCCTGTAGAATGCCTGCAGACAGCTACGCAACCATTGTAAGCAAACTACAAAAACCTTGAAAGCGAGCTTTTTCCACAAGTTACAGAGAGATAACCTAAAAAATCCCCAAAGCTTCTGGTCCACCATAGGTTCCATGCTAAACTCAAGGACCATCACCCCAGTCACTCACCTTAGCACCCCATCTGGCCTCTTAACAGATACCTCTGCTGTCATCCATGACTTTAATGCAAGCTTCACTGACCTCTCTGCCCACCTAGGGAAACTACAAACCCCTAACCCTCCCTGCACTGAAAACCAAATGGGCCCCTCCGATGACACTCCATATCCTCCCTTCTATTTCAGAGCTATCTCATCCAGTGACACTCTCAAACTACTAATGAGCCTCCCTGCCAGAGGCAGCCCAGATAGTGATGGACTCTCCCCTCACTTCCTTAAGATCATCACTCCCTGAATCTCCAAACCTCTGACCTATATCTTCAACCTTGCCTTGACCTCATCATCCATGCCTACCATTTGGAAGAATGCAAAAGTCATCCCATTTTCAAGGCTGGTGACCCCCTATGCCCTGACAATTACAGGCCAATCTCCATCCTTCCCCACTTGAGCAAACTCCTGGAAAAGTTAGTCCACCATCAGCTCACTGAATATATCAATAAATGCAACCTGCTATGCTCTCAACAACATGGTTTCAGGAAGCACCAGAGCACTACATCTGCCTTGGAACATTTCACCAACCATGTCCTCAGGAACATGGACACTGGGAACACCACGGGTGCCATGTTCATAGACCTGGCAAAGGCCTTCAACTTGGTTGACCACAATCTCCTCCACACCAAACTGCTGAACCTTGGTTGCTCAGTTGGCACCACAACATGGTTCCAGAGCTACCTCTCAGGTAGATCCCAGTCAGTGACCATAGGGGCAACCACCTCTACAGCCATGGCAGTATCCACTGGAGTTCTACAGGGCTACATTCTGGGTCCCCTGTTATCTTCTCTCTTTATTAATTCTGTACCTACTGATAACCTCCCATGTCAGGCTCTACTTTACGCTAATGATCTAGTACAATATCACAGTGAGAAGTCCCTAGCAAACATATCTGCCACACCCACTCATAACTACGGAGCAGCCCACAAATGGTTCCTGTCCAATTGGCTCCTAGTTAATGAAAAAAACATTTGGCCATATTACTGAGATCCAAACCCAACCTCTTAAAATGTGCTAGTACAAATTCCTCCCTCACAGTCCTCACACCTGATACCCCCCCACAAAATGTACCCTATTTTAAATACCTGGGAGTCACACTTGACCCCTCCTTAACTTTCTTGGAGCATATCAGCATCACTGTAAGGCCCTGTCCACACTACCCCTCTGTAACATTACAGAGTGCCCAAACCGTTACCACAATGGTTTGTGTTTACACCTGTAACGTTACAGAAGGTGTTTTAGTAACCGTTGTTGAAACCACATATGAGGTGGTTTCAACAATGGTTATGAAACTGGTTACACCTCAGTAACATTACTGGGCATAGTGTGGACACGTGGCATCGGTCCCCTAGCGCAGCGCGAGCTGCATTGTGGGATCGGGTGCCACTGCAACGGTCACCCAGCTCTTGAAGTATGGACCAGCAGTACCGTCCTGCAGTGACACCGCAGAGCCAGGGATACACTGCACCGCTTCCCCAGTTGTAACAGTTTCTATCCGTTACGGGGTCTGAGCGGTGCAGTGTGGACGGGGCCTAAGAAGGATCAACCAGAAAACAAACAAATAAATTTTTCCTAAAGGTAACACTAAGATGGGAAACCAGGCCTTTTCTACTTTTGCTGTCTGGTTTTGGAATAACTTACTATTGTCCATCACAGTCTCTCTTAATTAGATGTGTACTGCAGAGTATCTATACTACAGACCTCCTCTGCCTGTAAGTGCACCTGGCTAATTAAAATCTTTGTTGATGCTGTGTTATTAGCCCTATTCACCTACCCTTTGTAGTGTATTGATATAACTATGCATGTATATACAGAGTGATCTTGTTGCTTTGGACTACTGTTACTGTATAATTTGAGCGCTGTATTTGTTACTGCATATTACTGTTTTTGAATTTACAGTAGATGTATTGCATTTTTGCCTTCTCTTCATTGTAATTTTTTTTTTCATTGCAACTGAAACAGATGTAAAATCCAGGAATTTTTCTTATTTTTTTATTAGTTGTGTTGTCTGTGAAATATTTTAGTTAATGTGGGATGGTTGGTGAGAACTGAAACTTGCCTTCTACTGCAGTCCCAGACTTTTGTGTGAGCATTCCTGTCTTCTCATAGAAGTTGGTTGTGGGCAAGAAGAGTTCTTGTCATCTTAAGATCCTTTGTTTCAGGATAACAGAGAACCTTTCATCCAAAAGACTTGTGTGCTGAGAGTGAACAGTGGTCAAGGCAAAGTAAGACTGTTCCTGCTGTGCAAATGCAGATGTTAACAATAGGACAGACCACACAGCCTGAATACACACAATCAGTTCAGACTTGTTCACTTATGGAAGAGGTCCCCACAGTGCAAATGAAATGTCCAGCGTGTGGTGTCAGAGAGACAGGGCTGATGACATGGCAAGTGGACTGGGCTGACATGGCTATTCTGCCTGTGTTTCTCTGATAAAAGTCAGTTTTATCTGGGATTTGAGAAACCTCACCATTGCTGTCCAGGTTTGTTAAAATTCACAAGATCCCAGTTGAGGGTAAACATTTACTTCTATTTAGAACTTAGTTAGATTTTAGTGAGGTTTTTCAGAGTGATCTTTAGCTTTTTAAAATATTTTGTTTCCATTTCTGTAATGTGCTGTATTCCCTATGGTCTTTAATGTGTATAATCAAGTACCATATGTAAACATTGTGGCATATTAAATGTTATTTTTATATATTTCATAATCTTTGTGATGGAGTTTTTTTATGTATAGATAACCTGGGATAATGGCATGTCCATGATCCATTTCCAAAGAGAGAGGCTACTTAGCCATTTAAACAATGTGTTTTCAGCTGTGACACCAGGAGTGGGTTGTTTTCTCTTTTGAGAAAGGTCACTGTACTATGTGAGCAGTGGCTCTGGTGTGATTGCAGCCTAAAGATGCCCCGAGTGAGAGTCAAACTAGGTAGTGCCTGCATGTCAAGGTGACCATTTAGGCATCTGAAGGGTTGTGAAAACTCCTATTAGTGCAGACTGAGTCCTGGCAGAGAACCTGTCTATGACAACTTAGTTGGCAGTGGCTCAGATCTTAAACAAATTGTCAATAAAAAGGCTATCTGTCCACTCACAGAATATGATATACAAAAGGGATACGGTATATACTAACATGTTCATTTTATTGCAAGAGTAGATAACTAGAAGAAAGACATTATGTCTGCATCACGTAAGAGATATACAGTACAGTGGCACACCTTAAGGAGTTGTGCAAGAGAAGAGGGCTTGTATTTGAGGAAGGTTAGCCATGGGCCAGCTTCATAGACATCCTTGAAGAAAGTGACCTGGGAAGTGGTCCAAAAATGGTTACTGCTGGCCAAAGTCATCCAACTGAGGCAAGTGAGAGGGCAAGTGAGCCAGAGCTTATACTTGGGACAGCTGTGAAAGCAGACCAGTTAGAAATGATGCAGCTAGAGCTCACACTGATTAAGGCAAAGGCAGATGCTGAGCTGCAAAGGACAAAGCTGGAGGCTGAGGAATGATAAAATGAGAGAATGAAGCAAGAGAAAGAGAGATAGGAGTAAGAAATGTAGTGCCAGCAGTAGATCCTGCTGAGAAAGGAGCAAGAGCATGACCATGAGATGGAGTTAGAGATTCTGCTCCAGAAGACAGAACCACAGACTATAAGTACTGGCATCAGGTGTTAAATCCAAGAAGCCAAAACTAATTCCAAGATGTTTCCAAAGTATCAGGAAGGGGAGGATCTTGATGTGTTTTTAAAATTCTTTGAACAAATTTGTGGGCAATTTGAATTGAACAGGGTTTCTTGGGCAACCCACTTGTATTTCTTTGTCTGTTTGTTCATTCGTTCGTTTATTCATTCATTCATTAATTCATTCATTTGGAAATTGGTTACCAGCAGTGGCACATTGAGTCAAGGCTCTTTTCGAGGTGTGACCCCCAGGGAGGGGGAGGGGGAGAACACCATTATAAAGATTACAGCAAGTCTGAGGTTGCAGTTACAGTGACAATGACAATAAAGTGCAATACAGTGCAGAAAAAACAAGAAAGCAAGACTGTTGCATATAACAAATGACAAATAAAATAGCATACATATCAGCTGTACAATTGGACACAGGCAAAAGGTGCTTAGTGCCCAAATGTGTGGAGACTGACCTAGTCTTGAGGGGTGTCATGAAACAGGCTGATTAAACTACACATGAAATAGGCAAAACTATGCAGTTATGGGAGAGGGAGAGGTAAGGGGAGGGAAGAATCACAGGGGAATGGTTTGGAAGGGTTTAGTTAGAGGGGTAGCAGAAGCTAGGGGAGAGGGGAAGGGGAGAAGTTTTAGCTGGCATCCGATGGAGAGAAGGGAGGTGCAGAGATGGATGGAGGAAGGTAGCCAGTTCAAGAGGAAGTGGGGGCAATAGGAGAATGCAGTTTTCCCAGCTGAGGAGCAAGGGTGGGTGAGGAAGAAGGTGCAAAGGTACCTAGATCATGGGGTATAGAAGGAGGAGGGGATGGAGGAGAAGAGTGAGGACAGGTTTGAAGGGAGGGACCAAAACCAGCATTTACAGATGATGGAAGTACAGCCATACTGGTAACATAAGGGGAGAGGGAGGATGGATAGGGAACAGTGGGGGTATGAGATGGTGAGCTGGTAGCAAGGTGGCAGAAGGCACGCAGAGGGTGCCCAGTCTGACAAGGGAAGTGGAGGGGGGTGCCATAGACCAGATCTACATAGTCTAAATCTGAGAGAACCATCTTGATGACTAGCTCCTGGTGGCCCTTGGGAGAAAGGCGGTCCTTACTGCGGTACAGGGTACCAAGTCTGGGGCAGAGTTTAGCATGAATAGTGTCAATGTGAACAGAAAAGTCAAGCCTGCTTTCCACTCAGACACCGAGTTATTTGAAAGTTGGAACTACTTTAAGGGGGCTGCCATCCAGCATGGAGAAAATGAGGAGGGGACAGCCTGGCCAGCTTCTTGCTGGTCCCAAAGGCCATTGACACTGTTTTTTTTAGTGTTGACCAGACGTTGGTTGGACTGGAACCAGTACAGAACATTGTGAAAGCCTTTCTGAAGCAAGACTTCCACAGATGTAGTCCAGGGACTGGATGTTTAGAGAACAGTGTAATCTATATACATGTGAAAATGTGAGTTGACACAGGCAGAGGAGAGGTCATTTAGGAAGATGGAAAATAAGACTGGACCAAGAATGGGGCCCTGTGGGACCCTGGCCTGGATAAAGAGGTGCAGGGACAGGGTACTGACTGTTGGTGGCCAAAGAGATAGGAATGAAAACAATTGACAGAGGTGGTGATAGTCTGGCAGAGCTCAACTTGTCCAGGAGAACTGAATGGGATCTGGAGTCAAAGGCTTTGGCCAGATAAATGAAAATGGCCACTGTGATATGGCCTTGATCCATCCCACAGAGGATGGATTAAAGGACCTGAATCAGGGAGGAGACATCATAGTGGTATTTCCTAAAACCAGACTGGAAGAGGGAGAGCAGGTTAGAGGAGTGGAGGAAGTCTACAAGCCATGAGTAAACCAGCTTCTTTTGCAGCTTTGCAAGGTGGGGAGGAGGCAGATAGGATGGAAGTTACCAGGTGTGGAGAGATCACTCCTCTGTAGAGGAGGAGAACCTTGGCAATTTTCCAAGATTGACGTACAGCGCAAAAGGGTGAAGGAGATGTTTAGGAGGTAAGTAAGGAGGAGGGGCAATGGCAGAACCTGATAGATGGAGAAGTGTGGGGCCCAAACCATCTGGACTTTATTTGGTTGGGTTGAGTGAGTACAGGGCAAGCAGGGCTTCCTGAGGAGTGACAGGTGGAAAATCAAACCCCAGGGAGGAGTGAGGTGGGTGGGGCGGATGAGATGTGGGGAAAAAAGAGGAGCCAGGAGGCAGGGTAGAGCACAATGGTGAAAAACACATTGAAATGAGCAACAACAGTTGAAAGGTCAGCTACTGGTGATCCATTAACCATGAGGACCAGGGGAGAGGACTGGGCTGTGGGGGATTAAAAAAGGGAGTGAATCATCTCACAGAATTTGTCAAGGGAGTGTTGCAGCTCCTTACAGGTTGAGTATTAAAAGCCTTTGCCAGGATGGACAATGAGGACTGTATGGAATATACCAATGTGAAAAATGTATTGTTAAAGCACTTTGAATTGACTATGGGGGACTATAGACAAACATCTAGAGGCTTAAGGAAGGCATAGGGAGATAGCTATTCAAAAATGTGTGTTCAATTAGGGAATTTGTTAGAGTGTTGGTTAGAGGGTACAAATGCTAGCTCTGTTGAACAGAACAAGGATTTGTTCCTAATGGAACAGTTTTTCCAAGATTGTACCACAGAAGCTGAGAATATGGTTGCCAGATCAGATTCCTAGGTCCACAAAGGAGGCAGCCAAGAGGGCTAATCAGTTTGTCTCCATCTGACCATACACTCAGTGCAAAAACAATGGAGAAGGACATCAGGTGGTTCTAATGTAACATGGGGGTTGGGGTGCAACCTAAGGGAAGCTAGACTGTGCCTGAAAAAAGGGGAAGCCAAATTATTTCAAAAGTAAGGAGTCAGGGGAACACAGGTGCAACATCTGCCAAAACTTGGGATACCAGTCATATGACTCTGAAAAACAAAGCCAAAGAGGCGAGTGCAGGTGGAGGGGGTTGCTCTGGAAGCTTCCAGCAGCTAGTGGCCTGTACCCAGCGTGTAGTTCCCACCAGCTACACTGAACATATGCACCTTGTGTTAGTTAATGGGATGGTAACCCAGGGATTCAAGGACACTGGGTCCTCAATTTCAATGGTAAAACAGGATTTAATTCACAAGAAACAGGTCCTGTTGGGCCAGTTTTCCAGTATTAGAGGAATGTTAGGTCCTGCAGTCTCAGTGCCAATGGTCTGAATCTTTCTAAGCTGGAAATGTGGCCAGGGCATATGGAAGGTGGGTACTGTAGCAGGTCTTCCTGTTGATGTAATTATGGATAATGACTTTGACAGTCACGCCAACATTGTGTATGTCACTACCCATAGTAAGGCTAGGAAACCAGCTCCTGGGGACATTTGAACCAGAACCAGGGAGTGCAAAGCTGGACAAAGGGCTAAGGTATTCTTCCCCGACTGATCAAATAAATTGCAGGTGGCTTGGGAAGGTTCCTGCTCGGTGGTCAGGAGGGTAAATTATGTTAATTCTCTGATGGAGCTACCTGAAAGGAGGCACAAGCAGTGAATCTACCAAATAAACATGATGAAGCCCTACCATGAACCAGAAGAGATGGTCCTGGCTGTGTGCAGCTATCCAGAGGAGGAGGCAGAAGCAGACCTGCTGATGAATTTCCTTGGAGAGGGTTAAAGGAGAACACTCAGCAGATGCTGTCACCCTCTTAGAGTGTCTGACACAGCCCCAAGCTGCCAAAATGTGTGGGATGCTGCAGACATTTGGGAAAATGTTCATATGGAAACCAGGGTATACCACACTGGTAGAGCACAGTGTAGACACAGGGTCCCAGGCCTCGCTAAGGCAGTCACCCTACAATGCTCTGAAGGGGGGAAATATGCCATTGAAGGGAAGATCAATAAAGTGCTAGCTCTTAGGATATCCAGTAGTCCAGTAGCCCCTGGGCCTCTCTGGTGGTGCTAATCCTCAAGAAGGATGGGACCAGGAGGTTCTGCATTTACTACCACAGGCTCAACAACTGTACAGATTTATATGCATACCCATGCCCAGGCAGGATGAAGTCCTAGAGAGGTTAGGGAGAGCCATGTGCCTGATCCCCCACAGGCCTGACAAAGGGCTACTGGCAGGTACCTCTAAACCCTGAAGCTAGAGAGAGTTTAGCATCCATCACTCTGTTTGACCTTTTCAATTTATTAGCAATGCCATTCGGGATGGAGTATGCACCAGCAACCTTTCAACGGCTCTAGGACTACATTCTGTCTGGGGCCAGAAACTTTACAACAGCATACATGGATGACACACCATCTACAGACAAACGTGGGATTATCACGTCAGGCATGTGACTAATATGTTTTGCTGACTGAAAGCTGCAGGGCTGACATTCAAGGCAGAGAAGTACCAAACAGGGATGGTAGCAGTGTCATAATCTGGACACAGAATAGGGCGTGGGTGCATCTGGCCTGAGCCAGCAAAAATTGAGGCCATACTGGGATGGGACATCCCACCACAAAGAGGGAAGTACAGACCTTCCTAGGGATGGCAAGATACTACAGAAAGTTTGTGCCAAACTTCAGTAGTATGGCCAAACCCCTCTCAGATCTCACTAGGAGCAAACTGCTAGAAAAAGTTCAGTGGGTGAATCACTGTGATACCGCATTCCCCCAACTGAAGGAGGCATTATGTTGGACATCTGCATGCCCTAGATATTCTCTAAAGTTCATTGTGCACATGGATGCATTCGATCATGGCCTGAGGCAGTTCTCAGTCAGGTCACAGACAGAGGAGAAACACCCAGTTGTGTACCTGAGCAGGAAGCTGCTGCCCAGCGAAGAGGCCTATTTCACAATTGAGAAAGAGTGTCTGGAGATGCAGCCATATCTGTATGGAAGAGTGTTCACACTGGCACCGACAACCCCTCACATGGCTGCCCTGGAGCAGTGGGCAAAATCCTAAATTGTTAAGATGGAGTCTGGTGTTGCAGTCCTATATCATGGATATTAGACGCCACAATGTGTCACAGCATAGCAATGCAGATGGTATGACTAGGCAGTAACCAGTGATTCAGTAAAGAAAGGGAGTGACTTGAAGAATTAGATAAATTGTTAAACAAGAGAGAAAGCTGGGGCATAGCAGGAAAAGCAACCTGCAAACATTAAAAAATATCTTTCAGGGTTGCTAGAAGATGCAATTTCATTTCTGTAAGAGATGGAGGTGTAACAAAGTGCAATACCCATGAAAGGTTTTATTTTATTTGATTTTATCGGTTATGTTGTCTGTAAAACATTTGAGTTGATTTAGGATGTTTGGGGAGAATGGAAAATTGTCTTTCATTGTGGTCCCAAGCCTTTGTGTGAGCATTCCTATCTTCTCACAAATTTGGGGTGTGGGCAACAAAGTTCCCTTTATCTGCAAAGCCTTTGTTTTGGGATAACAGAGTTGCTTTATTCAAAAAGACTAATGTTTTGAGTGTAACAGTGGCCAGGGTGGTACCGGGTCAATACCATGTGAGAAAGGCAGCGTGGTATTGACTGTACTGTGTAGAGAGCGCATGGCTTTACAGTGACAGGGGTATAACAGCATTAGGGAATTACCACTAGCCCAGTCGCTGCATGCTTTTGTGGAAAGGGATCAAGTTTCCATGTACTGGATGCCTGGTTGAGCCACTCCTGTGGTGGAATGGCTGAGGCACCAGCATACGGCAGAATGGGAGACCTGGGACATAAGTAAGTAAAAATGTATTTGTTAAGCGCCTTTTAAATTGTCAAGGTGCTGTACAATAAAATACAGTATTAACAAGAATAATAATAATAAAAAATTTAGAAACATACATACACCGTAGTTCGGTTCCTCCCAGGTCTCCCTGTGCTGCAACGTTTTGTGGCTTTTTTGTTTAAAAAAACAAACTTCCCCCCCTCCTGAGTTAATTAGCATACCTAAAGTCCACCCCCCTGGAGTTTGTTATATTAGTTCTGGGAGGTGTGTGGGGGAGGTGAAGCCCTCCACATCTGGGGTGCCGTTGGTGATGCCCCCCACAAAAAAACAAGGAAGCCCTTTGCTTTAAAAAGCATGCACTGTTTGTGTCAGGTTGGTGTTTTACCCAACGATATTGCAGCGTATGCCCTTTTGATTGCAGCATAGCTTGCTGGGCAGTTTTTGTTTTAGGTGGAATGACCCCATGCCAGCCAGGGTAAAGTAAAATGCTTCTTGCTGTGCAGATGGCCATGATAACAATAGGACAGAGCCCATATAGACACAGCCGGTACAAATAGGTTCAGTTGTGGTGGAAGTCCCACAGTTCAAAAGAAGTTTCCATGGTGTGATGTCAGAGAAGCGCAGCCAATGATGCAGGCAAGTGGGCTGGCGCATCATGTTTTTCTGACTGTGTTTCTCTGATGAAAATCTGTTTTATTTGGGATTTGAGAAGACTCACCATCACTGTCCAAGTCTGGTAAAACTCACAAGATCCTAGCTGAGGATAAGTGTCTACTTAGACCATGTTAGATTTTAGTGAGGTTTGTCAGTGTGAATAAATGTTTTGTTTTCCATTTCTGTAGGGTTCTGTATTCCCCCTAGTATCTAGTGTGCATGCTAATTTACCATATGTATATATTGTGGAGTAGCTAATGTTATGTTTATATACTTCATGCTCTTTGCGGCTGAGTTTTTGAGGTATAGGTAACCTGGGGTAATTGGCAGGTCTGTGATCCATTTCCGAAGAGACAGGCTACTAAGCTATCTAAACAACATGTTCTAAGCTGTGACCAAAGGGGTGGGCCATTTGCATTTTTGGCAAAGATCACTTTACTGTGGCTCTGGTGGGATTCTGACCTAAAGATACCCTGAATGAGATTCAAGCTGGGTGGTGGTAGCATGTCTAGGTGATCATTCAGGCATCTGAAGGGCCTTGAAAACTGGTAGCAATGCAGACTGAGTTCTGGAAGAGAATCTGTCCATGACAAACTGGTTGGCAGAGGTTAGGAATGTAAATGGATTGTCGATGAAAAGGTCATCTGTCCAGTCACAGAATAGGATATACAAAGGAGATTCTGTATACACTGCCATTTTATTTTGTCAAAAGTAAGAGAAGATAGCAAGAAGACACTATGTCTGGATCATATGTCAGATGTACAGTGACACACCTTAAAAAACTAGAGGAACCAAAACAGACAGACTGGAAAATTATACACATTTTAAGAAGTAGTCAGTTGTAACTTTTTATTTCAGAACTATTTTTCTTTCTCCTGTAGCTCATTAGAAAGTTTTCAATCTGACAGTATTGTACTGGATGTGTGGAATAACTCTTAGCCTGACAGCTGACATAACTGTCTCTAGTCCACCCCACTACATCATCAGCATTGTGATCTCACTGACAGTGACATTACAAGTGACTGAGATGGCATCTACTGATTGGCTGTTCCTAATCAGCCGTGATGCCACAGTCTGTGAGGTCACACTGTTGGTGATGTAATGGAACAAACAGAGCTAGATATGTCAACTGCCAGGCAGAGTGCTGTTCCGCACATCACACCTACCAACATCAGGTAAACAATCTTCTAACTAGCCAAAAGGAAAAGAAAAAGTACCTCCAGTTGTACCTCTCCATAATTCATATGCCATTCTGGCAAAGTGTGGTTCCTCTATGGAGACACCCGCAGTGGAGACCAAGGATGATGCTGGGAACCTCCACAAAGGAGACCCACAGGAGGGTGGCATGGGACACCACAGGGGAAGGAAACAACTCATAGTGGGGGACTCCCTTGTTAGGAAGGTAGAACTGGGGGAGGAAGGAGAGAGGGAGGTAAGGTGCCTGCCTGGCACCATGGCTTGGAGGGACAGGGAGAAAATTCTCAGGATTGCCGGAGCAGCTTCTCAGGGGAGGGAGCTGGGTGTCATTGTCCACCTAGGGACAAATGACCTGGCTAAGAAAGGGATCAGAGAAGTGCAGGAAGAGTTTGTGGAGCTGGGGATGGGCCTTAGACAAGTAGCACACATGGTAGCCTTCTCGGAGGTGCTCCCTGTCTATGGTGTAGGTGAGGCTAGGGTGCTCCACACCATGGGGTTCAATCAGTGGTTGAAAAACTGGTGTGGCCCAGTGGCACTGAGGGTTGAGGTGCTGGATGCCACACCTCGTACCACGCCGGTGACCCGGGTTCGGGAACGGACTCGGGTCATCGGAGGAGGAGGATTGAGCATCCCAATGGATGCTCTCCTCCTCAGGGGAGATCTCAACCCTGAGAATGCCGGTGGGAGCACCGGTGCTCAAGGAGTTGAGGCTCTGTGCGGAGTCGGGGAGGGGAGTCGTTGGGCAGGGAGGTGTGCGTAAGCACGTCACCCCTCTAGGATGTACGTCCTTGTGTGCCGGCGTCCCAGGGGGCAGGGGAAGTGGGGAGAAAAGCAGAAAATGGTAGTCCTCGGTGTACCTAGATGAAGACTGCCCCATCCAGAGAGTCCACCTAGGACAGACCCCGCTGTGCAGGAGAAGGAGAAGGTAATGGCACTCTAGGGGCAGATCCTGAAAGGGGGGGGCTATGGGGATATGTGCAGTCAGAAGGAGGGGGACACCGGGGACAGGAAGGAGAATAAAGAAATAAAGCAAAAAAAAAGAAAAACTTGTGCTGAGCTCGGCGACTTGGCTTCAATGGGGACTGGGGGTCCACATGAAGTGATGCAGGCCTATACTGGTGTGATGGTCTGCATCTGTCCAGAAGGGGAACCAAGATCCTAGGTGATAGGTTTAAATGCTTCATTGGCAAGCATTTAAACTAGCCAAGGGGGGAGGCACTGGAAAGGAGCAGGGAAATCCTAGCCTCTCCCAAAAAGACAAAGGTAGTAATGTAAGCACCAAGTTAGAGATGTCCGATAGGGAGAAGGGTTGGGAGTAAATGGAGAAAGTGACAAAGGCAATAAGGACAGGATGGGGCAAAAGGGGTAAGGCCATCAGGAACTTGAGAGTAATGAGTGCCAATGCCCATAGTCTGGGCAACAAGATCCCTGAACTGGTGGCCTTGATGGAAGAGGGATGCCTGGATATCGTAGCAGTCTCAGAAACATGGTACACAGAGAACCATGACTGGGATGTTAACATATCAGGGTACGCAACCTACAGGAAAGACAGGGGAGAAGAGGGGGAGGAGTAGCTCTCTATGTAAGGGAAGGGATAAAAGCAACTGAACAAAAGAGTAAACAGGGAGGAGAGGAAGCACTGTGGGTCACCTTAGAGACTGGAAATGGCACCACAATCCGCACAGGAGTTGTATACAAACCCCCATGTCAAGGGGAGGGAATAGACAAGGATATGATAGAAGGCATTCTTAAGATGGCAGAGAAAGGGGAGATACTGTTGATGGGAGACCTGAATATGCCAGTTGTTAACTGGAGCACATTTGCTGCAGCCACATCCAAGAGCAGGGCCATTCTCGATGCACTACTGGTAGCATGCCTCAGACAACTAGTTTTGGAACCCACTCATGAGGGAGCAATCTTAGACCTCATACTCCCAAATGGGGACAGTGAAATGATCTCAGGATATAGAAGTGGATAGCCACCTGGGAACAAGTGACCACCAAACAGTGTGGTTCATGATAAACTCAGCTACAGAGTTAAACCATACAAATGTGAGGGTACTAGACAACAGGAGGGCTGACTTTGGCAAGATGGGAGAGTGCCTTAGAAAAGCACTAGCAAACTGGCTAGAAGGAGGGGTTGAGCAACAATGAGGAACCATCAAAACTGCCATCACAGAGGCAACAAGCCATTGTGTGAAGCAAATAAACAAATCAAAATTAAAGAAAAAGCCACTATGATTCTCAAAAGAGGTGGCAGGGAAGGTTAGGGAGAAAAAGATAGCATTCAGGAAGTATAAGGAAACACAGAAGGAGCAGGACAGAGAGCTGTATCAGTTAAGGCAGAAGGAAGCAGGGAGGGAAGTCAGAATAGCAAGGGCCCAAACTGATGAAAAGATAGCCAACTTGGTTAAGAAGGGGGATAAAACATTTTATAGGTACATCAGGGAGCATAGAAAGACAAAGGGAGGGATAGTAAGGCTGAATAAAATGGATGGTGGGTGGGCAAAGAGGGACAGTGAAAAAGCAGGGATACCGAATGAATATTTCTGCTCAGTATTCACAAAAGAGGAGAGGGGTGCCTAATCCAATTAACAGAAGCACTCTGGATAGGGGGGTCGATCCCAGTCCTTTCACAGAAGAAAGGGTTCTGAAAGAACTCCTAAAACTGAAGGTGGACAAAGCAATGGGGCCTGATAGAATTCACCCCAGAATTCTAAAAGAATTAAGGGGAGAACTAGTGAAACTACTGACTACCCTTTTTAACAAATCATGGGAAGATGGTGTGGTACCTGAGGACTGGAGGAAGGTGGATGTGATTCCCCTTCACAAAAGTGGGACCAAGACAGAGGCAGGAAACTACAGACCTGTCATTTTGACCTCTGTGGTAGGGAATGTGATGGAATCACTTCTGAAGGAAAGAATTGTTGAGTACCTAGATGCCAGTGGGGCACAGGACCCAAGGCAGCATGGGTTCACAGCGGGAAGGTCATGTCAGATAAATCTAATTGATTTCTTTGACTGGGTGACCAAAGTAGTAGACCAGGGAGGGGCTGTGGACATGGCCTACCTAGACTTTAGCAAGGCATTTGACACAGTTCCACACAAAAGATTAATAGTCAAATTAACCAGCCTGGGAGTGGGTCCCAGGGTGGTAGCCTGAGTAAAACATTGGCTGGACAACAGGACACAGAAGGTAATTGTAAATGGAGTCCATTCTGAAGAAAGAGGGGTTACTAGTGGGGTACCGCAGGGTTCAGTACTGGGTCCAGTCCTTTTTAATGTCTAGAGAGGGCAGCAAGGAGGGCTAGGAGGATACTGGGATGCATAGGGAGAGGCATCACCAGCAGAAAATAGGAAGTTATTATCCCTCTCTACAGACGACTAGTGAGACCTCATCTGGAGTACTGCATGCAGTTCTGGAGACCCAGTCTCCACAAAGACATAGACTGGATGGAAGCTGTCCAGAGGAGGGCAACTAAAATGGTGTAGGGTCTGCACTGGAAGACATATGAAGAGGGACTTAAGGAGCTTAATATGTATAGTCTCAACGAAAGGAGGGGGGACATGATAGAAACTTTCAAGTACCTCAAGGGAATCAACAAAGTCCACGAGGGTAGCATCTTTCAAAACAAGAAGTGTGCAAGAATGAGGGGGCACAATTCGAAGATGGGGGGGCAGCTCAGAGGTAATTTAAGGAAGTATTTTTTCACAGAGAGGGTTGTGGATGCATGGCACGACCTTCTGGAGGAGGTTGTGGAGTCAAAAACAGCGGTGGAATTCAAGCATGCATGGGACAGTCATAAGGCAATTCTAGGGGGTGGGGTAGGAAGAAGTAGGCTGCTGGTTAACTAGGATCTGCAGCTTATCCATTAAGTAGGGAAATTGGCAGACTGGGTGGGCCAAGCGGTCCTTATCTGCCATCAAATTCTATGTTTCTATGTATAAGTGACATTGCAGAGGGACTGGAAGGAAAAGTATGCCTCTTTGCAGATGGCACAAAGATCTGCAACAGGGTTGATACACAAGGAGGTGTGGAAAGGATGAGAACGGACTTGGCAGGGTTGGAGGAGTGGTCAGAAGTATGGCAGCTTGGATTCAATGCAAAGAACTGCAAAATAATGCACCTGGGAAACAAAACCCAGGGAAGATTACACAATGGGGAGTTAGTAACAACAAGAAAAATGGAAAGGAACTGGGGTAATCACAGCAGATGACTTTAGGTTAGCAACAATGTGAGAAGGCAGTAGGGAGGGCTGGGGGATACTGGGATGCAAAGGAGAGGCATAACCAGCAGAAAACAGGAAGTCATTATCCCTCTGTACAGATAGTTGGTGAGACCCCATCTGGAGTACTGCGTCCAGTTCTGGAGACCCCATCTCCACAAGGACATGGACAGGATAGAAGCAGTCCAGAGGAGAGCAACTAAAATGTTGCAGGGTCTGCAAGAGAAGCCATATGAGGAGAGACTAAAGGAGCTTAATATGTATACCCTTGAGGAAAGGAGGGAGAGGGGGGACATGATAGAAACTTTAAAGTACCTCAGTGGAATCAACAAAGTCCAAGAGGGTAGCATCTTTCAGAAAAAGAGATGTGCAAGAAAAAGGGGACACAATTGAAAGATGGGGGGGGTTCAGGGGCAATGTGAGGAAGTATTTTTTCACAGAGAAGGTGGTGGATGCATGGAACAGCCTTCCTGAGGAGGTTGTGGAGTCTAAAACTGTGGGAGAATTCAAGAATGCATGGGACAGACATAAGGCAATTTTTGTAGGGGGTAGGAAGAAATAGGCTGTTGGTTAACTAGGATCTGCAGCTTATCCTATAGGTAGGGAAATGGGCAGACTAGGTAGGCTAAGTGGTCCTTATCTGCCATCAAAATCTGTGTTTCAGTGTAAAAGATACTGGTTGACTGCTTTTTAAAGCTAATATTAGTTTTAAGCAGTACACTAGCTCTTTAAGTAGCTGTGCAAGAGAAGATGGCTTGCAGTTCAAAAAGGTCAGCCACGAGCCAACCTAATAGACATCCTCAAAGAAAGTGACTGAGGTTAGTGAGAGGGAAAGTGAGCCAGAGTTTATAACTGGGACAGCTGCAAAAGCAGACCAGTTAGAAATTATTTGGTTGGCGCTCACCCTGGTTAAGGTGAAGGCAGATGCTGAGCTGCAGAGGACAAAGCAGGAAGATGAGGAGAGAGAGAGAGAAAGAGAGAGGCACAAGAAAGGCAGTGCTAGCACAAGACCCAGTTGAGCGTGGCTTGAGTGAGAGTCAAGCTGTGGGGTGGCAGCATATCAAGCTGACCATTCATGCCTTTGAAGGGTTATGAAAACTGGTTATCAATGTAGACTGAGTTCTGGAACAGAACCTGACTGTGACATTAATCTACTGGGTTGTACTGAAAGCCTGCATTTATTTCTGTAGTGTACTTATCTGGTCAACAAAAACTAAACAAATAGAGCACACTATTTTGGATGAATCATCAGTAAAGCACACATTTATGGAATAGTTTAGTAGTAGAACATGCATTTGAGGGATAACTGACCAGGAGAACACCTATTGCTGGGATGATTCATTGTTACATCTATTGTGGGGGGGGGAGCATGTAGCAGCAAGCACCCAGGGGGAGGTGGGAGTGGACACAAATCCATTCTTCTTAGTTTGCAAGGAATTGGAAGTCTCAAAGGAGAATAAGGTAATGGGGCCAGATAAGATTTACCCAAGGGTCCTTAAAGAACTAAGCATGGTGCTAGCCACCCCTCTGGCAATGTTATTCGGCACCTCATTGGAGACAAGGGTAGTTCTAGAGGACTGGAGGAGGGCCAATGTGGCCCCTCTGCACAAGAGAGGCAGCAGGGAGGAGGCTAGCAATTACAGAGCACTCAGTCTCCCATCAGTGGTCAGGAAATCAATGGAGACCCTACTGATGGAGAGGCTGATGAAGTACCTGGAGGCTAATGGTCTGTGGGATCACTGGCAGCATAGTTTCACAGGGGGATGTCATGACAAACAAATCTCATAGGTTTCTTTAGCTGGGTTACTAGGGAGGTGGATCAAGGGAGAGCAGAATATGTCACCAATTTGGACTTCTGTAAGGTTTTTGACACTGCTACACAGCAGGCTAGTTAGGAAACTAAGCAGCCTGGGGGGGGGGAAGAGAAAATGGTATGCTGGGTATCTTCTAACAGATGCAAAGATAGGAGGCAAAGAGTGGTGGTAAATGGCAGACACTCAGGAGATTGGACAGTGACTAGCAGGGTGCCACAGAGATCATTGCTGGGACTGGTCCTCTTCAGCGTCTTGATAAGCGACATTGCTGAGGAGCCGGAGGAGAAGGTGTATCTCTTTGTGGATGATGCAAAACTCTGCAACAGAGTGGACACTCAGGAAGGGGTGGAGAGAATGCAAAGGGACTTGGGAAACTAGAGGAGTGGTCTAGGGTATGGCAGCTGGATTTCAATGCCAAAAAGTGCAAGTTTGTGAACCTGGGACGGGGAAACCTAGGAGCTATATATAAGATGGGGGGAGAGGTACTTACAGTCACCAAACAAGAAAGAGACATCATATCATCATATCTGATGATCTCTTGGCAGCTGGTCAGTGTGACAAGGCAATGGGAAAGGCTAGTAGGATGCTGGGGTGCATTGGGAGGGGGATTTTTAGCAAGAAAAAGGAGGTGATGCTGCCATTGCATTGCTCACTAATAAGGCCCCACCTGGAGTACTGTGTCCAGTTCTAGAGGCTGCATCTCTGTAAAGGCATTGATAGGATGGAGGCAGTACAGACAGAGGAGGGCAACTGAAATGGTGGATGGGTTGCATGACAGCTATATGAGGAAAGGCTGCAGGATATTGACATGTACTCCCTGGAGGAGAGGAGAACAAGATTTGACATGATTAATACCTACAAGTACCTCTTGGGGGGAACAAGGTGAGGTGGGGTATCTCCTTCAGAGAAAAGAAGGCATCAGAACATGGGAACATGCAATGAAGCTGGAGGGGGGTTTAGGAGAGATGTGAAGAAATACTTCTTCACAGGAAGGGTGGTGGATGACTAGAACAGCCTGACAGAGGAGGTAGTGGGGGCAAAGACTTTGGGGAGCTTCAGACATGCCTGGGATAGGCACGGGGAAAATTGAATAGAAGAAGGGGGGGAGGAAGAGATGCCAGAGACCAAATAGGGTCAGAGGTGTCAGAACAGGCAGGGAAAAGAGAAAGACTAGACGGGCCTTCTGGTCCTTTTCTGCTGACAGTCTGTTGCTATGTTTCTAGTTTCAGGAGGATTCACTTGCAGGACATACATTTTCAGGGAGATTCGTTAGTAGAACACACATTTGAGGTATAACTCATTAGTAAAACACCTATTTTGGAGAGGATTCATCAGTAGAAAACCCATTTTCAGGATTTTTTGGTAAAACACATATTTGAAGGATAGTTCATCAGCAGAATAATTTGCAGGATGATTTATCAGTAGAACACCTATTTTCAGGATGATTCATCAAT
This sequence comes from Neoceratodus forsteri, assembly GCA_016271365.2. NCBI lineage: Eukaryota > Metazoa > Chordata > Ceratodontiformes > Ceratodontidae > Neoceratodus > Neoceratodus forsteri. Next base: position 137,845,978 of record JADMNL010000024.1, read on the forward strand.
GACACATACATTTTCAGTATGGATCATTAGTAATGGAACACATTTTCGGGAAGATTAACAGCACTGTCACAGACCACATATCTACTACAACACCAAGGCCCCTTTAACACTGGTTTGATGCTAACCACCACCCTAGATCACCCCATTCTGTGTCCTCTGCCCAAACTCACCCCTTTGTATAGTTGACATACCCAGGACACCTGGATCCACGGGGCTATTCACCAGGCCCCATGAACCAGGCCAAGTCCAGTTGCCCAAACTTCAGGTGGAGTGCAGTCTCCTTTGTCATGCTTTACCTTATCACTGCCCAGTATTAGGAAGGATTGTGTACAGTAGTTGTGATCAGGTATGATAGCATTTCTCTTCATAAGGACAAGTATCTCTGAGAACCTCAAAATACTTTTCATTTATTTTTATTTTTTATTCTGAAGAGCAAGACAAGCTACATAGCACTCTTTCCCAAGCAACTATTTATACATAAAAAGTAAAGGGTACAGAGTGGACTTAAATAAGTGCAAAGTGAAAAAAATATGAAAAGAACCAAATAGGTAATGTGAAGTTAAGATGATAGAAACAATTGCTGTGCAAGTTGTCTGTCACAAGTTAGCAGAGTCTGGAGCTGAAGGTAGAAAGCTTACCCCTTTCACCATACACAGTCAGTTACCTGCATCTTAATAAATAATTGCTGCTTATTTTCAAGATATAAACCACAGTAAACAAGGTTAAACAGTGCAATCATGGAAAACATGCAAGTACTTAACTCTAGACTGATTTCCAATGGAACTCGTAGGTAGAAATGTTAAATTAGTAACTTAGAAATGGGTGATCAGGTCTTTACAAAAAATTCCTTCCACACTCCAAACACACACAAAATAGCCTGACAGTTTTACATACCATCTTTTTTCCTTTTTTAGAGCTGCAGTGGGTGTAGTCCTGCAGTTCTTATATGATCACTGAGAAAAATGATTCTGCATTCCTTCTGAATGAAAAACATGTTACACTGCATCACAGTTGTGTCCGTGTTTGTGAATCAGTCCGGGGAAGCAGTCCACCCATGTTGTCCCTACCGACCACAGCACTGAAATATTTCACAGTGCCAGCAGTTACAGTGGAACACAGCACACTCTGTCATGTCCAAGATGGCCACTGCACTGTGCATGCACTAACAGTCATGCATGTGCAATAGCATGTGGTGCCCATCTTGGTCACAGTAAAGTGGGCGTGTTCGCACGTGACTATGAGCACTTGTTATGTATATATTTTAATATTATAGAAATTCCCCATCCAACTCTCACTCTCAGCATCCCCAGAAACATAGAAATGACTCTGGGAATGCCCAATCCCCAGTGTCATGGCTGAAGATTGTCAGTGTTTTTTTCTGACACTGGGGGTGTCCAATCTGCAGTGTCGTGATCGGAGATCGTTGGTCTCTCTTTTTCACCTGTGAAAAAAAAGGTCCGTGATGTCTTTGTGGACATTCCTTACCCCACCCGACCCTCCCACTGAGCATCCACCACCCACACACACCCCCAACGCCCTTACTTACCCATCAGGGATCCAACGCCGTAATCCTGTCTGGGCCGCAGACACGTCTTCACTCTTCAAAGCTAGACTGTAACCAGGGAACAGAAGCTGCTGGATGGCTTCCTGGACATGTTCCTCAATCAGCAGGTGATGGACCTAATGAGGGAGGGTCATATCCTGGATGTGGTTTTAGCAGATGGGGCTCTTGTACGAGGTCTGGTTGTGGAAGAACCACTGGCTAGGAGTGACTACAACACAGTCTGATTTTGGCTTAAACTGAGGGGGGGGATCATTCAAGGACAATGATAGTTGATTTTAGGGGGCAGACTTTCAGAACATGGGGGAAATTCTCAAGGGGCATTTGCAGGAGATAAAACCAGGTTTGGACATGGAAGGTAGATGGGAGATCATTAAGTGGGGGCTACAGGAGGCCACCAGGACCTGTGCAAGAGTGAAGCGCAAGGGCGGTAAGTTTCATAAACCATGCTGGTGGACCAAGGAGATTCAGGAGATGGTAAGGGAGAAGAAGGCTGTCTATAGTAGGTACAAAAAAATGAGAGGAGAGAGGGATAGAGAGAGAGAACTGTCGCCTTGCAATCAGGAAAGTCACCAGAGTTGTGAGGGGGGCAAAGACCTGGAAAGAGCAGAGGCTGATGCAGGTGATACGGGGTGGGGAAAAGGGGTTCTTTAGGTATATTGGTGAGTGGAGGATGGTCAAGGGCAAGGTCAGTAGGTTGAGGACAGCTGGGGGTGGGTGGAAGGGGCTGGAGAGCAGGCAGAGGTACTGAATGAGTACTTTGCCGCAGTGTTCACTAGGAAAGAGGCTGGGGAACTTCCAAAAAAGGGGTTGAAGGACACAGAAAGCTCAGCAGACCTAACTATTGGGGTACCTGCTGAAGAACAAGCCATTGAAGGAGGTAGGCCAGGGGTGAGATAACAGGCTGGTTCTACTGAATGGGGGGGGGGGGACAGATGCTGATATTCTTATCGGTCAGGTGTGGGAAGCCCTCCAGTCCCTAAAAAAGGATAACTCTCCAAAGCCTGATGTTATTCATCCCAGAGTACTGAGGGAGTTGGCAGATGTTTTGGCTGCACCATTGGTGGATCTCTTTAACTTATCACTCCAGACAGGAAGGGTGCCAAGGGATTGGAAGCAGGCACATGTTGTGCCCATCCCATAAAGGGAGAGTGAGAGAAGAGCCAGGAAACTATAGACCTGTCAGTTTGACATCGGTGGTGGGGAAAGTAATGGAGAGCATACTTAAGAAAAGGCTGGGCGGTTTCTTGGAGGAGATGGGTTACCTGGATGACCGGCAGCATGGGTTTGTGCCAGGCAGATTGTGTCAAACAAACCTTGTAGAGTTCTATGAGTGGGTGACATCGGCATTTGACAGGGGGAGACGAGTGGGTGTACTGTTCCTGGACTTCAGCAAGGCATTTGATTCAGTCCCTCACATTGGCCTAAGGGAGAAGCTGGGGGGGATGGGGGTAGGCCCATTGACAGTTAGGTGGATTGGAAATTGACTTTCAGGTCGCACTCAGCGGGTAGTGGTCGGAGGGGAGGTTTTGTCTCCTAGGGAGGTCATAGTGGGGTCCCTGCACAGGGATCAGTCCTGGGGCCACTCCTGTTTAATGTCTACATCTCTGATATTAGGGAAGGTATCAGGAGTGAAATGAGTCTCTTTGTGGATGACTCCAAGCTAGGGGCAGAGGTGGAGGGGGAGGAGAGGAGAGGAGAGGAGAGGAGATTGGCCCTGCAAAAGGACCTAGATACTCTGGATAGGTGGTCCTGCACCTGGAAATTGAAATTTAACTCCTCCAAGTGCAAGGTGCTACACCTAGGGTGGGAAAACCCCAACTATGTGTACACCCGGGGAGGGGGGGTATGAGTTGCAGACCACGGCAGGAGAAAGAGACCTAGGAGTCTTGGTAGATATTAACATGAATAATTTAGAGCAGTGCAGGGCAAATAGGATGCTGGGATGCATCACTAAGGGGATTGCCTCAAGGAACAGGAAGATGATTTTGTCACTGTACAACAGCCTGGTTAGACCACGTCTTGAGTACTATGTGCAGTTCTGGAGGCCGCACCTAATGAGGGACATCCAACTCCTAGAGAGGGTTCAGAGGAGAGCAACCAGAATGATCCAGGGCCTGGGGTATATGACATATGAGGAACGACTAGGGGAGCTCAACCTGTTCTCACTGGAGGAGAGGAGTGACCGGGGAACATGATTGAGGTCTTCAAGTACCTCAGGGGAGAAAATAAGGTAAGCCGAGATAGGATCTTTCGACTGAAGGAGGATGGAATCACCAGAGGACACAGTTGGATGATTGAGGGTGGTAGGATTAGAGGGGAAAGGAGGAGGAGGAGGTACTTCACTGAGAGAGTGGTGGAACCGTGGAATTCCTGCCCAGGGAGCTGGTACAGGCAGCTACGCTGGAGGGATTCAAGAGAGGGTGGAACAGGTATAGGCAAGGGGTGAAGCAGAGGATGGTTTTCCCAGGGGGGCAGGACTGGGGGATGGAGTAACAGTGGAAGGAGACAGATAGAGGGCTACGGTACCCAATCGGGTGCTGAAGCACGAGTAGACTTGATGGACCAGTAGGCCTACTCTGCTGGCATCAAGTGTGTTAGTGTGTGTGTTAGACTGCAGACTGAAGACGCAGGTATGCAGTTCAATGTATTTCAATGGGGTTTTGAACTTAGTGCCATAACTTGGCCATTTTTACATAATTTTGGCCCAAATTTTCAACATGCCTTCTATGGGATCCCGTCTCAAGAATAATGTCACTGTCATTAGCCAGATCTGTCCCAAAAGGTGATTTTGCCATCCCTGCATGAAATCACCTTTTGGGCAGGAGTTGAAAATTTTCGAACATACAAAATTGCCAGCAGATACAGGCTTTATGGTCTATCTAATCTGCTCGAGTGTGCAGCTCATCAGTCCATTAGACTGCAGCTGCCCCTCCCCAACAATTTCCTTCCTACCCACTCCCTGCCCCCTTCCGGTTTGTACTTTCCCTTTGAATCTGTCCCAACCCCTCTTGAAGCTCCCCTCTGTCTGCAACAATATGACTTCCTCTGGCAGTGCATTCCACCCTGCTACCACCCTTTCGGTGAAATAGTGTCCCCTTATTTCCCTCATGAATCTGCCCCCTTCCAACTTCAGAGAGTGCCCTCTGATTTCTCTTCTGCCCTTAAGATTGAACAAACACCTTGTGCCTACTCTGTTCATCCCCTTCAGGTACTTGAAGGCCTCAATCATATTCCCTCTCTCTCTCTTCTATCCTCCAGTGTATACATATTGAGCTCTCTCAGTCTCTCCTCATAAGGTCTATCCCCCAACCCCAAGATCATCTTTGTTGCCCTGTGCTGCACCGTCTCCAGCAGTTTGATGTTCCTTTTCAAGTAGGGGTGCCAGAACTGCACACAGTGCTCCAAGTGCAGCCTTACCAGGGACCAGTACAGGGGCAATATGACATCACTACTCCAAGAGGTAATTCCCCTTGTTATGCACCCTAGCATCCTGTTTGCCTTTGCTGCTGCCTTCCTACACTGTGTCGAGTGGTTCATTTCTCCAGTCACAAGCACCCCAGATCCTTCTCCTCCTTGGATGTGGATAACTGGACATCCTCCAACCAGTAACTGTATCCTGGGATCTTGGCTCCCAAATGCAATACGTTGCACTTCTTAGCATTGAACCCAAGCTGCCAGGTGTGTGACCATTCTTCCAGTTTTGCCAAATTCTCCTGAAGTACTTTGCCCCTCCCCCATCCACCTCAGCACAGATCTTAGTGTCATCTGCAAAGAGACTGATCTTATTTTTCATCCCTACTGCTATGTCTGCGATGAAAATGTTAAACAGAACTGGTCCCAGTACCGAGCCCCGTGGGACACCACTTGTCACTGCCCTGGGCTCTGATGCCTCACCCCCCACCACTACCTTCTACTGTCTATTCTACAGCCAGTTTTCAACCCATCTGACTAGTTTCCTCTCTACTCCAAGACCTTTCAACTTGCTGGTCAACCTAACATGTGGCACTGAATCAAAGGCCTTGCTGAAATCCAAGTAGAGTACATCCACCACACGGCCCCTGTCTTGTGCCCTCGTAACCAAGTCAAAAAAGGCAACAAAGTTTGTCTGACAGCATCTGCCAGAGACAAAGCCATGCTGCTTGTCATCCTGTAGAATGTAGATCATTATCCTCACAAAATTGCACTAGCCTTTCTTTGAGGATAGCCTCCATCAGTTTTTCTACATTTGCAGTAAGGCTCACCAGTCTGTAGTTCCCCAGCTCGTCCTTGGGCCCACGCTTATGGAGAGGCACCATATGCACCTCCCACCAGTCCCTGGGCTCACACCCCATATTCAGAGAGGTGCTGAACAGGTCCTCCAATGGCCCTGCCAGGTCCTCTGCCAGCTCCCTCAGCACCCTGGGATGAACTCCGCCTTGTCCACCCTCAGGGACCTAAGACCCTCCAACACCCTTTCCACCGTGATTTCCCCATCCATGGTTGCCTCATGCCCCAACCCCACCTTTTCCTTCAGGTACAGGCCTATCTCTCTCCCTGGTGAATACTGAACAGAAGAACTTGTTGAGTGCTTCAGCCTTCTCAGCCCCTTTTTTTACCCACCACTGCCTTTCCTGGTCCTAATGATTTGATTCTTGTTCTTCCTCTTCTCACTGATATATCTGAAGAAATTCTTTTCCCCTTCTTTTATCCCCTGAGCTAATCTCCGTTACCTAGCTGCCTTTGCAGCCCATACCATTCTGCTCACTTCCCCTTGATTTGCTCACACATTCTTCCCTGTCCTCTGCCCTGCTGGTTCTCTTGTAGGTTCAGAATGCATTTTTCTCATCCCTCAGTTTCTCTGCTACCTTTCTACTCATCCAGCTTGGTTTCTTGAAGGCTATATTGAAAATTTAGTGTAAAAATATGGATAAACAACAAAGTAATGAGCCTATGTTGAATTTTGCGAATGCAGACTCATAACTTTGGTACTTTTCAATATTTTTACCTCAGATTTAAAACATAGTCATATCTTTGCAGCACCTCATGACTGTGATAACTGTCATTTTTCATAACCTTTCAAAAATGTTTTTTACATCCCAAAAGGTGATTTTGTGGTCCCTGCGTGAAATCACCTTTCAAGCACCAGTTGAAAATTTTCTCTGCCCTTGTTCATGAAGTGGAGTCATAAGAAGGCTATGTTGAAAATTTAGTGCAAAAATATTAAAAAACTACCAAATTATGAGCCCAGATACAGAATTTTGCAAACACAGGCTCATAACTTTGGTAATTTTCAATATTTTTACCCCAAATTTACAACATAGCCATATCTTTACAGCTCCTTATGAATGTGACAACTGTCATTTTTCAGATCCTGGCAAATATGTTTTTTTACATCCTGAAAGGTAATTTCATGGTCCCTTCACAAAATCACCTTTTGGCCAGTAGTTGAAATTTTTCTCTGCTCTCGTTAATAAGATAGGGTTATAAGAAGGCTGTGTTGGAAATCTGGTGTAAAAACATTAAACAACAAAATGTTATGAGCGTACATTGATTTTTGCTAACGTAGGCTTGTATGTTTAATAATATAGTGGAGCCCACTTATAAGAACATCGCTTAAGGAAACATACCAGTTATAAGAACAGTGCCTTCATGTCCCAATTTTTTTCCCATTCATTCCTATGGACATAAAGCCCACTTATAGGAATGAAAAGCCTGGTTAAAGGAACAGGCTTTCTGGCAATTGTCAATCAAGTTCACTGTGACCTCTCTAATCTCTGTCATACTTTGCCAGCTACTGGGATGGTCCTATTAACGCTATGTAATAGCCCATTCATAACATTATTGAGCTTACTTAATCACTGAGCTAGGTGTTAATTGGAGCCCATTCAGCACATTCCTGCATTTCTAGAGGCTGAAAGGTCATCAGTGAAGTGCACTTATCTCGGCACAGAAGTTCATAACAGTAATCAAGGGTCTCAGCAATTGTGTTTGTAGTAAGCAAAAAGAAAAACAAAAAGAGCAGCTTGAAGCAGCTTAGTGCGGTCTAAACTGGGAAACGAAACAGTAGCCAAAGGCATAGGGGTTAACGTCATGGCTACACAGACTATTGTCTTTAAAAAAATTAAAGAGAACTGAGGAAAGGTTACAATTTAAAAAGAGCTTCACAATGTATTTTATGCATTATGCTAGCACCACCATGTAGTCAAGAATGGAAAAAACATCAGTTATATAGGTAGCCCATCTATAAGAACAGCTCACTTATAAGAACATTTTTTTGTGGCAAATAGGGTGTTCTTATAAGAACATTTTTTTTGTGGCAAATAAGGTGTTCTTATAAGCAGTCTCCACCGTATTCAATATTTTTACCCCAAATTTTTCACATAGCCATTTCTTTATAGCACCTAATGAATGTGACAGTTGTCATTTTTCAACTCCTGCCCAAAATGTGTTTTTGCATCCCAAACATTGATTTCGCAGTCCCTGTGCAAATACACATTTAAGCCAAGAGTTGAACATTTTGGCTGACAGTCTTCATGAGGCAGGGTCATAACAAGGCTGTGTTGAAAAGTTGGTGTAAAAATATTACAAACCAACACATTTATGAACCTATGTTACATTTTGAAAATGCACGCTTGTAACTTTGGTAATTTACAATATTTTTACCCCAAATTCCTCAGCTATAGCCCTATCTGCTCTGGCCAGAGCTTGTCTGTTTTGTGATAGACCACAGACCCTCAGACTCAGCCCATTTTATCTGCAAAAATCAAAAAGATTCCTCAGTCAGAGGTACAATTGCCTTTAAAGCTTGCACAAGTGACATTGGTTTCCTCTCCTGGGACCCCTCAGTGAGTCAGCAATACCTGTGACCCAAGAAACACTATCACCTTGCACCCACAAAAACCATTGAACATTTGACCACTGCCCCAGCTGTTTAATAAAGTAGTTAAACAAAGGCATATGCTTGGAACTGATTTTCTTTAATAAAATTATATGCATGTATGGCACAATCACATACATTTGTAAACAATTCTTAAGCACAACAGATAAAGGGATGATTATTCAAGAGAACCACTGGTCAACTGTTACATTACATTACTAGTCTGGACCTTATACAATTTAGAATTTTTAACCAGAAAAGGCACATTGAGCCAAAGATCATTTCCAAGTGTGACCCAAGAGCACATGGGGCCCGATTGTCAAAGGGACCTGCGTCTGGCACAAGCTGCAGCAAACAGCAGCTTGTGCTGACACCTGGTGCACCAGGGACACTGCACCTGATTCAGGTACAGGAGGATTCCCGGTGGCTAAATCCCCACAGATGCGTCAACCCTGTGGCAAACCCCTGGCACACCGCATAGTTCCACCGCAGGCCACCTGGGACAAACACAGGTCCCCCAGTCCACCAGGTAATAGGCACGGTAACCCACCCTGGTCATTCAGTGACCATGGAGGGGAGAGGTGGGATGCACTGGGCGCTGGGTATTAGTCGGGACTGGCCAGTGGAGGTGGTGGGCACCACCTGCTGGTGCATGGGGGGACACTGCACCACCATAAGATGGCTCTGAGGTAGCACTGATGGGGGGGCATCGGGGAACTGAGAGAGGTGCCAGTTGGCCACTAGGATGGGGGTCAGACACTACATGCTACGGGGCCATGGGAGTTTGGTGAGTGGACCGACACCCATGGCATGCCACACACAGGCATGTCAGCCAGGGGAGAATATCTAAGGGCACTTAGAATTTCTCCTGCCGGGTGCTGTCTGTGAATAGCAGGCTGCAGCTGGTGTCGGATTCAGTTCCCCTAGTGCCGCGCGGCACCTTGCATCAGGCACAGGGCTTTGAGAATCAAGCCCAGGGAGTTTAAATAAGTTGGTCAGGGTCCCAAAGAATGTGAGCAGTGACTGGGAAATTCAAACCCAGGTCTGCGGGTGTAACAGTCATGAAATGCCTATTCCACAAAAAACCAATGGCCACTCATAGTTGTGGGTCACCTGGTGGGAAGTCCAGCAGAGATTGGTGGAATCTTGCCATGTCAAACACTGAAATAAAAATGCCCATGAGAATATTATTAGAACACATGGAGTAAACTAAGAGGGGGTGAGCAATTGCCTATAGCCCATACACACTGTGTATAGCCTGTTAGTAATGCTAGGATGCCTAGTACCAGTTATAAGTTAGAAGCCATTTTTACTGTCTGGTAGCCATGGGCTAGTATGTAGCATGCCCTGGCTAGTATGTGCCCCAGTAGTATAGTGTATACCTAGGGCCAGCCTAGTGCATGCAGGACTATTGCCAGTGAGAAACTCATTATCTGCACACATACAAATCAGTAATAGTAACCACAGTGGTTATCAAATGGTTGAGCAGTTGCTGTTATGGTAAAATGTGGCAGGTGCACGGGCCAGGTACCTGAGAGAGAGAGAGAGAGAGAGAGAGATGAGTGTGATCCAAGCTGGTGCTGTGCAGAAGCGCTACAGTGCTTAGAGGCAGACAGGGTAGGTCTCACACAGGACACCAACATTGGGTGGCATGTGCCACCAAATTCAAACTTCAAAAATGTCCAATCTTTTTCACTAAACCCTCTAAGTTTGCCATTTAAAGCAGCTGTGCTTCAAGCAGGTTTACTTGTTAAAGAATAACAATCAGAGTGACAATATCAAGTTATAGTCTAATTTATGAGTTTTGATTTTTTTTTTCCTATTTTCTTTATATTCAGCTGCTGATATGAACAGACGGGTGCCAGGATCACCATTTTAATTAAAGTGCATTGCGAGACATTTATACCCATAGTTCTTTGCTCCACCTTGATACACTGCCTTGACGTGAATGCACGTTCATGGGGTTGTCATCTGAGATGGAGTCCAGTTGGAGCAGTGGCAGCAGCAGTAGTAGGTCAGAATATGTCAATTTGATTTATATAATAAATAATTTTATGGTGTACTTTATAATGTTGTCCTGTCTTTTTTTTTTTTGACTTGAAGAAATATCTGTAAATACATGTGTTTTCCACAAATGAACATAAGCTGACTCCTGTAGTTTGGAAACACTTACCTAACACTGTAATCCTTTTAGAAGGGCATTAGCAAATGATGAGGAGAGCTGCCTTCACATCTCATCCAAGACCTATCATAATCTGCACAACCCTTTTTTTTTCACTTTTATCACTTTAATTTAGCTAGCCATTTGAGAACATTTTTTTTCCTTGTAACAGTGTACACAAAGTCAAGAGTTTACACAGATGCACAGAAGCAATCAATATTATTGCATCTGCGTCAGTGATCATATGGTCGATCTGTCTCAGGCTGTCCGATCAAAACACCAGCTTGCTACCACTGATAAGCAATCTCATATATGAAATAAAAATGGATGTGTTATACACACAAGCTAACTTAGCAAACCAAACAAACCTCACACTCCCCCCAGTACAGCTAAGGAAGACAGGGACAAAGAAACTGTAATAGTAAAGGTTTTGTACTGCAGTATGTATGCAGAACAGGCAACACAAGTTCAGAATCAGATTGAAATGTAAAAATCCATTTTAAATGTAAGGCAACATCTGTGAGCCATCAGCACATTTAAAAGTATGGTGGATCCAGTCTTGATGCAGTACTAGAAGTGTAGGTATACAGGAGGCCATGTGGTCCAATAGCTAGTGTCGTTATTCTCCTATCCCCTTCCCCGAGCTAAAAATAAAACTGGTATGCATAAAGTTAACTATCATAATAGGTATCACAATGTTCTATACAGAACGATACAATGTTGCAGAACCTGGAGGGTATTTATTCATAGGTTTCATAGGTTTGGTTCCAAGTCTGTAGCTTGCACCAAGAGGATTTGTAATTTGTCAGTGGACAGATCTACTACCTAGATGTACATCTGTTTTGTTTTTAAATGTTGTCATTGCATCGCTTTCCACTATATCATTGGGTAGACCATTCCAGGGGGTCACCACCATTTGATTAAACCAAGACCCTCTCTTGTTTGTTTTATATAGTTCTCACTTGAGCCGGTAGCTGTGTGCTCTTGTTTTTTTGGTCGGTATCTTTTTCTTCCAGTCCTAGACACTCCCATATATCCCTGTTCCTATGTGCTGCAAAGACCAGGCAAAGAGCCCGCCATTGTCTGCGATACTCAAGAGTGTACAACCCTAGTTTGTGGAATCTTTCCTCATATGTGAGTTGATTAAATCTGGTAATTTTTTAGTGGCTCTTCTCTGAACCATTTCTGTTCATCCTATGTCTCGCCTGTGGCAGGGGCTCCAAAGCTGGGTGCTAAACTCTACCAGTGGTCTTGCTAAGGAGCCATACAGTGGCATTACTATGGAGCTGTCCTTGCCTTTGATGTTTCTTAAAATGCAATTCATCATTTTGCTTGCTCTTTTTGAGACCTCAATGCAGTGTTGCTTGAACATTAGATTGTTTGTGACAAATACCCCCAAGTCCGTTTCACCCACCACACATTTTAGTATATTGTCATTTAATGTATAATTAGCAAACTTATTGTTTGTACCAAAGTGCATAACACAGCACTTGCTAATGTTGAAGTGCATTTTATTTTCATTTGCCCACCTCTGTATTTTGTTTGTCAGTCTGAAAGTTGACAGTGTCTTGCTCACTACTGGTAATCGCCCCAATTTTACTGTTGTCAGAACACTTTGTCATCCAGGAGTTGTGTGATGTCTAAAGTGTTGGCTCAAATAAATTGAACAGGGTAGGGACCAAAACTGAGCCATGGGGCACCCCGCTAGCCACCTTTCTCCATTTTGACGTGAAGCCCCTGATACATACATACTGTTTCTGCTTTGTTAGCTATGATGTTATCCATCTGATTATAGCTGTGTCTACCCCAAATTCATACATCCTTTCAATGAGTCCCATGTGAGGTACTAAATCAGATGTTGTTGAAAAATCTAAATATATGACATCTACTGCCAGTCCAACCTACAGAGCCTTGCTGACCTGTTCAAAGAACTGTATAAGATTTACTTGGCATGATCTTCCAGGGGTGAATCCATGCTGTGTTATATCCATCAGTCCAGTAATCTGCATGTGCTTATTTAGATATTCCTTTATATAATCTTCATAACCTTGCTCAATATGCACGTCAAGCTTATGGGTTGATAGTTCTGACAGTCACTTCTTATTCCCTTTTTAAAGACTGGGATCACAATGGCTGTATTCCAGTCTCTAGGTACTTCTCCCTTTTTTAAAGATTCTCGTAACAGCATTGCTATGGGCCCTGCCAGTTTCACAGCCAGTTCCCTGAAAACCTGGGGATGCAACCCGTCCAGTCCCAGTGACTTATCCCCTCTTAGCTCTTTTAATTTATTTATGATGTGTATTTCATCAGATTCAATAATTTCTTTTTATTCAGGATTTATTATGTGTATTCCCTTTATATTTGTCTCATTTATTTATTTATGTATTTATTAAGCAATCAGAATTACAACCCTTTGAGTCAAGGACTCTTTTGCAAAGGCTCCGTGTCAGGAATAAAAGAATACAAACTGTGCAGGGATGTAAACGGTGGCACATCTTAGAAGGTGCATGCAGCTTAGGGCCAGCGACCCAGCGTCCGGTAGCACAAAACGGTAGTTAAAGCAAGAAGTAGTTACATAGCTTAAGACATATGGAGAACTTCAGGGGGAGAAAGTGTGCATGACCAGCCAAGCCAAATGTCAGGAGGTAATTAGGCTACCCAAAGAACAGCATAATGGGCCTGGGGGGGTGGAACATATCCTCCTAGAGATGTTGTGGTTGAGTACAGTCACAGGCTGCAGAGTCAAGGAGAAGGGTCTTGAGACCAGTTTTAAATCAGGAAGGAGACTTTAGAAGGGATTGGGGGAAGTTTGTTTGATCACAAGCAGGTAGCTTGGGGAGTGATCACTTAGTGAGTCTGGGAGCACTTTGACATGGCAGAGATTACTAGGGCGGTTAGTAAAGATGAGGTTGATAAGTGTGGAGGTCCAAGTTTTGGAGTCAAGTCTGGTGGGGGACTGGAAAACCTGGGTGAGGTCATAAGCTAGAACAGATTCTTTATAGGAGGAAGATGCAGGGGATAACCAATTCACATTGAAATCTCCCAATATGAGGACTTCACTCTTGAAAGAGAGGGGTGCGATGCAGGCCAGTGGTGATTCAAAGGTGGGCTTTTGGTTATGTGGGGATGTAGACAGTCATGATGTAAAGCATCTTACCAGGATTGCCAAGGCATAGGTTAACAGCTAGGATTTGGGCACCATGTGTTGGGAGGGGGGGAAGGAGACCAGGAGGGCATGTAAGGAGTTTCTAACATACAGGGCATTTGCTTAGCCTGTCAGCACGGAAAATGGAGCAATCAAGAAGTGCAACAGATTCTGCCATTGTTTGTTCTTCCGTTATTACACTGTTTCCTTCTTTTATTAGTCCTATCTTATTTGTTCTCCTTTTCTGATTACTAATACAGTTAAAAATGTATATTTCTCAGTTGTATCTGGTTTTATTTGCTGTTCTTAAATCTTCATTTGATTTGACTGATACAATAACTTTTTTTGCAGTCATTTGCTAGTTAGTTTTTGAGGGAGTTTTTTTCTTATATTTGCTGTATGCTCTTTTCTTTTTTTATACCTTTCTTTACCCTGTTGTTAAACCATACAGGGATTTTACCATTTGTCTTATATTTTATTTTGTCAGGTATGTATTCATTTGTATAGTAAATCATTTTTTGTTTACTGTTGTCCACATGTCTTGTATTTCCAAATCTAATAGCTCCATTGCCCAGTCCCATTTGCTAAGAAATTGTTTCATCTTTACATATCTTGCCTTGCTCCGACATTTCACTATTGTTGTGCCCCTGCCTGCCTGTTTACCACTTCTAAGTATTGCTTTTATTTTTATATTACAGTATTTATGTTGTTTATTCATATAAATTAAGTAAACAATAATGCCTGACAGGATGGGTAGTATTCGGCTATACTGGACTGCCCAGGGGCACAATGAGGCCTGGTGCTGCAGACATTGGGCCTTAAAGCCCCTGGAAGGTCCGGTATAGCCCAATACTGCCCACCCTGGAAGGAATTGTTGTGCTTAGAAAATGGGTTACAAGTTACATTTTTAACAAAATAAATTAAGAAAACAAATTACTTAAATATTAATAAAAAAGAATAGAAATGCATTTTCTTGTAAAGTAGTTCCCTCTACAGGTATACCTGCCAGTAGAGGGCACTGCTGTTTTGGAGAGACTGCTTCAGAGTCACATTCATTTCTGATATCTCCAGTCACTTTTTTTCCTATTGTATTTAACTGCCCCCTTCCCCACCCAAGTACTACCGGGCCATAAAAGTAATTAAGGCCAGTGAATGGGATAGCAGAGCTGGCTGATGTCTACGATCTCGACCCCCCTCCCCCGACTACCAGCAGGATAGCATTATCGATGTTCAGGATGGCAGAGTGGAGAGACAGGAAAAGATGGTGTTAACATAAATGCAAGGTGTACTCACTTGCTTTATTTTTAAAATAATCATTATGTGATCTTAGCTGTGGAAAGCAAGGAATGGGTGCAGGATTAGAACAGTAAGTTGGTGATGCAAGTAACCAGACAGCCATTGCTAACACAAGTGGACACAAGTAGGAAGCTGGAATGATAGCAGGCATAAATTAATATGGCACCTCAACCCAGGTAGTTTTCTAGTTTTTTAAAAGACGAATGTTAATGACACATCAGTTATTTGTGGAGTGCTCACTCCCCTGATTCCTCACTAAGTGATGTTATGAGGTACCCGCCTTCCCTCAGCCTTCCCACTCTCCGGCAAAAAGATTAGGTCCAACTCCAGATTCATACTTCAGTTCACGTCGGGTGGAGCCAGAACAGCTGGGAAAGCTGTCTCCAGTAGCACTTAGCAAGTGACATACTGGCACTACAAGTTTAAACAACAAAAACTGTTGTTGTTGATAATCTGAAAAGCTGCTTACAAAAAGGATATATATATATATATATATAGTGTGTGTCACCTGTAAAAAATATTTTTGTATGGCTTAACAGAATGTTTTACAAGAAGGGGGGCTGTATGTCTTGCTAAATGAGAAAACACCATAGTGGCTATTTAAAATTGAGACTTCTATTGACTTAGTAATTTTTAATGTAAATAGGCAGGCGGAGACTTGAAATTATTATTTCCCAGTCTCTGTTGCCTGATACTGGACCAGGTGGTTGGTCTTAGCCAATCAGGTTCGAGATTTCCCTCAACCCATTTTCTAATTCGCAATCTACCCTATTCCTACCACATATAGATCCCTGTAGTGCCATGACAGACAGATAAGTGCAGTGGTTGTATGGTCGGGCACCATATCACGTGCACTTCCCACCAGACTCATTGATTCTAGCCTATCTCATCTGTTTCAGCAAGATCCCTCTAGTAGTGCGTAGGATGATGTACCATGCAAGTTAAGACAAAGTTTCCATTTGAGCAAGTTAAACCCACCATTTTATGTGCACCAACTATTTCAAGGTATACAGAACATTAGAAATGATATTCATATGCATAGCAAATATATGCATGTTTCAGCCTGTGTTCAAAGTGTATGTTCACTGCAGCATAATAAACGGTAGAGTGGTGCAACAGGCTTAAATGGGAAATGTAACATGAACAACCTTTAACATGTATTATTCTTCATTTGTGGATCCCTATTAGAGGGAAAGGTTAAAGAACAGTGATGAGTTTGAGGCACAGAAGCCCAGTCACTATTGGCACCTCATCTAACTCCCCACTCTAAACCCCACACAACCTCACAAAAAACAAGCATTTGTCAATGCCGAATGTTTGCTTGCTGATATTAGCATTAATGCTCACAGTATTTCACCTCACCCCATCCTGTAGACACCGACAAGTGTTGAGGTGTGCCTTGGGGTGTTCGACGTTACAGTCACCCCATTTCATAAGCACTTATGCTGAAATGGGTGCAGTATAGGAGAATGGGGTGAAGTCTGGGGCTGAAGAGTGCAGGACACACCTCAATGCCTGTCACTGGCTTCAGGGTGGGGGTGGGATGCCATGAGCATTACAGCCGGTGATCCAAAGTTACACCTCTGATGCCAGTCAGTCTGTACAGGATGGGACGTTATGATTAGAAACCCTAACGCCCCTGGTGTGTGTTGCTATTTGCACTACAAGTTTTCAACATGGCCTTTTTATGACCCCCCACCTCATGAAAGCTTTTGGGACTTCTTCTCATGAACAGTGGCAGTGTGATTTTGCTAATGTGTCCCGAACTTTGAGTTCCCACAGCGACTGTGCCATTCTATGCCAGATGTGTGAAAACACAGATCAGGCAGGATGTGAAGAATGACAGCTGTGCCATCCATAGGGAGGTGTGAAGAGATGACAAGAAAATCTGTAGTGAAAATATTAAAAATGCTCAGAGTTCCAAGCGTACGTGGAAACTGCACAACACATGCTTGTACTGCAGTCATTTAGTGGAATTATTTCACCAAATTTTCAACATAGGCATTTTGTGACCTCTGCTCATGAACAGTGCACTATGATTTTCTTAATCTGTCCCGAACATTAATTTCCCACAGCGGCCGTGCCATTGTGTGCCAGATGTGCAAATGCATATTTCGGGCAGGATATGAAAATTGACAGCTGTACTGTCAGGAGGTGTGGAAAACTGCCAATGTTGAAAATCTTGAATGAAAATATTGCAAATTCATGAAGGTACTAGCACGAATGGAAACTGTACAACGCACGCTCATAAAACAGTCATTTTTTGGATTTTTTCCACCAGATTTGAAATATAGGCTTTTTGAGAGCCCACCTCATGAACACTTGCACTGTCGTATTGTTAATCAGTCCTGAAAGGTGATTCCACGCAGTGACCATGAAATCACCTTTTGGGACCGAATAACGCCATACCAGTAGCTGAATTCATGAGGAGGGGTCCCAATAACCCAATGTTGAAAATATGGTGCCAAAATTCCCAAAGATGCCTGAGATATGCACCAAGGTTGGAAACAACCTATTTATGCCATTATACAGCTTACCGGCATTTTTTCATTTTGCTGTCGGCTTTGAAGAGTGCAGACGTGTTCCCAGTCCTCCAAAGATCATCGCACTGGGCTCTGAAGGTAAGTATGGGGTGAGGGGAGTGTGGGGAGGCAGGGTGCACAGAGGATGGACACGGGTTGGGGGAAGGGAATGGACTCAATGAGGGACTGTTTTCTGTTTTACAGGGATAAAAAAAATTGGCACACTGGGATGGGCTCCCAGCATGCCACCTCAGTGTATTTTGGAGGGCTGTAGCCAATGGGGGATTGGGCACCCCCGTTGGCACATGCCAAGTGGGGGGCAAGAGCCAATGGGGATTGGGAACCCCCCTCAGCAGACAACAAATTGGGGAAGGACATTATGCTGAAGGGGAGTGTGCTACCCCCATTGGTAAATTGAACTGGGAAGGGGGGATTGAAGCCGACAGGTATTGGGTGCCCCATCAGCAAAGAAAGACTGTTGTTAGGGTGCATGATACCGAGGGGGATTGGGCACCCCTTCGGCATACAGTAGAAACTTGGGGGTTGGGACATTATGCCAACAGTGACTGGGCTGCCTGTCAGCAAATGAACTGGGTCAGGGGCATTCAGATGGCAAGATACTGCCCTGCAATGACAGGTCGCTCCCTCATTGCAGCGGAATGGCTGATGCTGCAATGACAAGGTGGCCCCTGACTGCAGTGGTGAAAACATTTCAAGGTGGTGGCATGCTGGCTGAACTAGTGTCAGCAGCAGTGTGCCACCACATTGGGGAAAGCGGGCCAAGTCTCAAAAGGCACTGGGCCATTGGCCCCCACAGTGCCACATCTCCAAAACCCCGCTTCTCTCCTAAGCTGTGCCAAAATGTTTCATGCGCATGTGCAAGCAAACATAAAAGAAATCCCATCAGATGTTAATGAAGTTGAATACATAGCACACTGCATTTATCAAGTATGCCTTTTATAGCCAAAGTTGAAGTGACACCTAATCTGGAGGGTATTTCTTTTTTATTAAAATTATTCATCTTGTTCTTATTTTTTTTTTTTTGTCTTCTTAATTAAATTATGTCTTCCTTCATTTCCATGGTTTACTAGGCAAGGCAAGGGCAACACAATCTTTATTTAAAAGATGCCCAATCCCAGAAGCTCTGGGTGCCATACAAACAAGACAAACAAATAAACATAAATAAATCTACAAACGAAAAACTTTTTTAGCAGTAAAATCCATAAACTGAATAACATTTATCACAGAAATAAACTAAAAAGAGGGGTGCCGGGAACTATATTCTACAACATTCATGTCCATTAAGTACATATTTAGTGCCCAAAATGAAGGAATAGTGAAGTAGGTAGCATACTTATTTGCTGATATGGAGCAATGCATGACTCCCACCAGAGCTACTGGTTCAAGTAGATCACATCTGATTCAACCAACTCAGTCAGATTATATAGAGGCTGATGTACATGCAGTTGAAATGCTTCTAACATGTTTTAATGATTAATTATAGTGAAACATTGTGGTCATGGTTTAGAAAATGACAGCTATGCTGAAGAACTATACACTGAGTGGGCAGGTATCAAAAACGTATAATTAGTGTTGCTGTTTACTGGTAATTAGGCTTGGAATATAATGCAGCACATACTGCTAATGTTGTGGCATTACATGTGTTCAATGTCCAATGATGGATGGTAGCATACATTTATTAATGTTTCTGTTTCATGTATGACATCACGTTGGTACTGCAAGGCAGAACTTACTGATAGAGTGGTAACACATCTGTCAGTACGAAATCAAAAAAGAGCAGCACCAGGGTAGGGTGCTCTGTGACAAACTATTAAGCTGTAGAAGAGAATCATGGCACACCTTACTCCTTACTCCCAAGAATTGAAGCCAAAGTACAGGGTTATTCAACCATGTAAATATTTATTGCCAAAATTTGTGCATAAAAACGCCATGCCTGGAGATCAGCAGCTACAAGAAAATCTTTAACGTTTCAACCACAAGGTCTTTGTCGAAGATGGTGCCCCCTGGTGTTTACTTTGTTTATATAATACCTTAAAGTGTATCACATGTCACTCATTTAAAGTGCTTTAAGTGCAAATCACTATTTAAAAAGACATTACCACCAAGTAGACATTATACATAAATAACACACAGTGCAAAGATTTAAAAACAAGAAGCTCCTTAGGGATACTCTCCACTTAACATTTTTCAAGTATTATATAAAAACTTCTATGTGAATCATCACATTTGTTCAAAACCACTTGTTTTTGCATTTAACTTGTCATTCATTCACCTATATATATATTTAACAGGGATATGAGTTTCCAATGGTGGCCTAACCCCCCCCCAAACAAGTTGTAATCCAGTTACCAATTTTTATATATGTATGTGTATATATTAGGTAGGAGATTATTGGGTTCTGGCACTACCATGCACATCTTTTAAGCAAATATATATATATATATACATGTATATATATACATACATATACCGACCCCTCTGGGCCGTGGTTATAGAAGTGGAGAATAAAGAGTGTATATTTTTACTACTGAGGGATTTAACAACAGCTGCTTCTAATATAGAGATGGAAGATATTGAAAATTAAGTAATGCCCACACAGGAAGTTTTTGATGCAGTGGTGGAATTTGAAAATGAAATAAATCATGGGAATGTATATGTAAATGATTTAGAAACTTTGAATAGTACTAGTATACAAGGGCATACAGAACAGAGAAAACCCAGCATCTTTTGCCCATCACAACCTGTGGTTGTATCAGCATTTTATAAATTGTGTGAGAAAGAAATTGAGAGCCTCAGAAAAGAGGAATATGTTCCAACATTTTGTAACTTGTTAAGAGAAGAAAGGGAATCCCTAAACACTTTAGAGATGGACAAGAACATTAGTGATAAAGTCAGTGGACATGAGTGGTAGTATTATAGTCCAGAATACATCAGACTATATAAAGGAAGCCCATAGACAGCTAGAAAATACAGAGTTCTATGAGAAAGCTAACTCAGGTTCAGCTATGACTCTAAAGAGACAAATAGATGAATATTTACAGTAGGCCTGTAGTGAAGGGTTACTAACTGAAAGGTAAAATTCATGGTGTTTCCATGCACAAATTGTGGCAATAAATATTTATATGGTTGCATAACCTTGGATTTTGGCTTCAATCCTTGGGCATAAGGAGTAAGGTGTGCTGTGACTCTCTTGTGCAACATTTGTCAGTATGTTAAGTTATGGCTGCCACACATAGTGTGCTTTTGCTTTTGGGCTTCTATATCATGAGTGGGTTCCAAAGGGAGGACCAGAGAAAAGGGTACTCTGGCAGACAGTCCACACAACATTGAAACAGTGCAAATCCAGCACCTGTTTGTGAACTCATACTAGAGAAGAAGACTCTAAAAGCAACCATTATCTAGAGAACATATTTATTGCACAAAAGACAGTGTGTTATAGATCTCATAAGGGAAATGTTCAGGAGTGAACCAATCAATTGGTTGTAATAACACTGTGAATATAAAACTGACTTTCTTGCCTTATGGTACCATCTGCAGATTTCAGGAACTGATGTGATTACAGACAGCAGAACTGCACAACAAATTTTTACTTTTACCATAATGATATCCTGTGTGTATATTATGGTTGAGCTACCTAAGGGATATCATTGAAATGGACGAGATAGACTAGAGCCAATAGTTCTGGCAGTAGTTGCACAGGACTCAGTGCCAGACCATATCTGTTACAACCACTGCACCCATTTGTCGACTGTGGCACTGTAGATCTCTCTATATGTGCTAAGAATATATCATGAAATGCATAAATGGGGGTAGAGCACTAATTAATTAAAATGCAACTCTATGTATGAAATTAGCTGATGTCATTTTGGGGGGTAGAACGGTAGCCTGTGATGTCACATTCATCCTGATTGGTAAAGTTTTAAGTAAATAAACCACTTAATGCCAAGTAACAACTGGTCTTTAGCTGCAAATGCTGCAGTGGTGTAATGGAAGGATGTGCATGCTGATAATGTAAATATATACTGTATCTAAAAACAGTATTTTTAAATGTGCCAGAAATACAGCTGTTCATGTACTAAACATGCTGCAGTGATATAAATAATGGCATAGTATGCTCTGAAAATAGATATGATCCCAAGAACAGTATTTCTTAAAATTATTCATTGTTACTTGATGCTAAATTTGAATGTGGAGCACTGGTCATAACCATCACAGAATAAGTCTCCTTATTATGAGCAGAGGTGAGCAGTGACAAAGGTGATATTGCATAAACAATTGGAGCCTGCCTGGCAGAATCATTCCTGGGGAGGAAGATATGAGACTAGGGTTAACTCACAAAGGTAGACATTGTTAATAGTGCTTGGAAGTGAAAGCTATGGTCAAGAGGTCCTGGTGGGAGTCATGAAGACTCCGTACTAGACTGTATCGGTGAAAACCTCTACACTCATTAATCTATTGCAGCACTAGAGATGTCCGCATTTGAAAGGAAAAAATATCAATGATCAGGAAAAATATAAATGAAATTATAATAATTAAACTGAAAACTAGAAAAAAACCTTCTCATACTAAAATCTCTGTGGCAGAGTATGCTATGCTGAAACTATCACACTGATTGAAACAAAGTTAATCAATGAACAAAGCTTAACATGCATACTCTTCTCCAATTCTGTATCATATCTTGGGCAGAATCATGTGTAATTTATTTTCAATGCACTCACACATTCTAAGATTTTGGACATGTCAGAAAACAAACATATTGGATGGTACATTAATCCACACAAATAATATGCTATTTGTAGTAAAATAATAAAGATACAAAAAATGGACAACATTAAAACCTTTATTATAAACAGAAAATGGACATCAGACAGCATAACACCAACCAAAGTGTTATGTCAACCACAACATTTTAACTGTTCATTGCACTGCTGCTAGAATCCCACCAAAGTTGGATCATTTAGAGTTTAAATATTGGGCTTTCCAATACAATTTGTCCCATCTTTCTAAGAGGTCAGGAAAGGGGAGCTGCTGACCTGTGTGAAAGTGGTGTGGACACAAAATACTGTTTGTAGTCCACTGCCCTGAAGTCACGGTGGCAAGCGGGGGGGGGGGTGTTGATTAAGAAGGAGCCCGAGGAGGGTGTGTGCTCATGGGGGAATGAGTTAGTTACTGGTGACAGGCAGAAAGCAGTACACACAGTGAGAGATCACAGACCATATTACACCAAAATGTCAAATGAAAAGGTAATTTATTGAGCATATATCTCAGTGCAGGTGCAGGACAGACAATCCACCAACCGTGCAGGTGCCCTGGCAATTTGCTCGATAGAGTTTTGTCAGGGGGCAGGGTTATGGGCTGAAGACACCTTCTTAAGTAGTCCCACACCCATGATGTCAAAAGGCAATGTAATTGATGGATACATGAAAATACCATAGGTGTTAAGATCATGGCACCCAAACACATGCACCTAAAAAAAAATAATGTTTCTTAACAAGTGAAGAAAGACAAATAAATGTTCAAACTACAAATTTATTTATTTATTTTTTGTTGACCAGGAAGGAGGACTAGACAATTTTTTGCCTATTTTCAGCCTTGTCCCGGGGGGAGGAGGATACAGATGGATGCCAACTGAAATTGAAACAGAGTTTAAGCTGCTGGTGGTATTTCTAGTGAATGGGGGAAATTTGGCCAGGACACGAGGGAATTTCCCCTACTCATCAGTAGGGGGAGGTGCCACTGGCTAGACTGTCATGGCGGACAGGCAGAAGAAGGAGGATGCTGCTGGTGAACCTGCAGGGGAGCTGATCTCCACCCTGCAGATCCAGTGATGGACATCATTGAGGAAATTTCGGCAGTTTCGGAGTCAAATGGGAGTGGCAGAGCTGAAAGTGAAGCTTCAGAGGATGAGGATATTATAGATATGGATGTGGATCTAAGTGCAAGGGGAGTATCCCAGGAGTATATTACAAACTTGGAGGCACAGTTGGAGAAGGAATTAGATGAAAGGAGAACAATGCTATTTAAATTACTGGCAGAGGTTGAAGAAAGGTATTTGAGGAGAAAGCTGTGTAGCAAAACTCACCAGAGGAGATGACAGATGGATGGAGGGCTGGAGGAACAAGAGCTTGCTGCAAAGGAGATGCACCGGATGGAGGAATGAACAGGATGGAATCCCAAAGCACCAGATGCAGTTCCTGGAGGGAGCAGCACCACAGTAGAGAAGATTCGACTTCTGATGGCCCAGAAATTAGTACTACAAGCTTTTGGAGCATGGAAGATACCTGGGGAACAGCAGGACTGGTCAGCAGAAGAAGAGCAGAGAGATGCAGGCTAGACGATAGATGCAGCCGGGAAATGGAACCTGGACATGGGCACAGACCTTTTGGAGCCAGGGCAAGCTTCAGTGCCTCTGGACACCACTACACAGATAAAAAAGGGAACACGGAGGGTCAACAAAGACAGCAGGAGAAATGTACAGGAAATGGTACTGCGAGACATGGGCATAACAGCATAAGTATGGTAAATGAAGGGGTTGAATAGTAGGGGGGGCAATAAAAGTAACAACCCAGCACAATCTAAGGGGAGATTTGAAGAAATCCCTGAAGGTACACCCAGAGGTGGGCAAGGGACCAAGGGTGAAATGGTGGGGATGATAACAATGAAGAAAGTCCTGTAAGTGAGTGGCAAGGCCCAACTAGGGCCCAGGCCACCTCAGATGAGCTGCATGATGAAAGGGATCAAAATGGAAACTGAGAGCAGAAGCTCAAAGGGGGAATGCAGGCAAAAAGCACCGACCACTCCATAGACAAAAACAAAGATTTGCAGATTGATTCAATAATGTGGAACCTGCACTGCAGAGAAATGCAATGAGAATCAGGTATAGCGGTGGACTACAGAATAAACCTGACCAATATGATGTGGGGAAACACTCATTAAAGAGTCTATGGGGTTTATGGCCTCAGAAATTATGCCTCATCCATATCTCCGGAGAAGATTTTTTTTTATCTAAGTTTCTGGTCACCTCACTCATTGGAGAGGTTCTGGGTTAAATACAACCAGCTCAAATTTTCCCCCTTGTGGTCCCCACTTATATGTAGTCCTTTGTCACAGCTACCCATTAAATATATTACAGTAATGTTCTGAAATGAAGGCATGCAAGTCAGCAACATCTTGCACTTGTTACAGCACAGGTACGAGATCTTTAGTGCACCAGAAGCTGTAAATGATGAAGAACACCAATGGACTGGAGCTTGGAAGTTTAAAATCAAGCTCAGAAAAATGGCAGAGGAGGTGCTCCACCTGCCAAACAGCTTTTTTTCTGTGCCGCGATAGAGGTGTGCTCTTCTATGCTGGCCAACCAAAGGCATGCCACAAATGTGGAGACAGGACACACCTTGCAAATGTACGTGATAAGTTAAGGTGTGGGGCATGTAACGATATTGAACATGTAAGCCAACAATGTACCAACTTTGCCAGATGCAATCTATGTGGAGAACATGGGCACGACTTTTGGAAATGTCCATGGGCTGCTCACAGTAAGAGACACTTCCTGAATCAAGATATGCTCATTAAAAGGGCACAACAAAAAGAGAGAGTCCCCCTCAGAGGCTCAGGCATAGCAGCCAACTCCATGGGAGCTTGGGTGCTCAAGAACCCACAATATTAACTTAAGCACTCTCAATTTTTTTAAAGGGCAGCCTGTAAAAAAGGAATACTAGGGAACCCAAACACAGGAAGAATATTACCTATTGGCAGTGAGCACCCTCAAAGGTTCAGAAAAGTTGGCACACCTGAGCTCAGGAGAGTGAAACAGCTCTGGAGCACACACCAGAGAGCAATATGGGGCAGTCAGAAGGTAACGAAGAGCCTTCTGCAGACTAGAATGAAAGTCAGTCTATCCCCCTGCAATAAGAGGACATAGAGCAGGAATGCCCAGCCCCAAGTACAGGTAAAGGCCCCCCCCACCTCAGAGAAAGAGGGAGAGGGACCAAGGGCAGTAAATCTTTTGCCAGAATGGAAAACTTCTCTACTAAGGAAATAGAGTTTAAGAAAACAAAAGCTACCCTCGGTGGAGGTAGAAAGTGACAATCCCTTTGAAGTACTGGCATGATCCAGTGGAGGGAGTTTGGACCTGGGAGACCAGGATTCAGATGTTTTCCTCCCATTCAGTGAATCAAGGCACAGAGAATATTGAAGAAAAAGAAAATAAGAAGAAAAAGAGAAAACAGACATACATGTTGTTTTATGATTACGGAATTTTTTATTAACTCACTAAATGCCTGGCTTTTCCTGTCTAACTGTAAATATTCATAGTTTAGTGAATACAGGAATGAGAAATGCAGTATTTTCTTGGCTGAAAGATTTAAATGTAGACATGGTTTTCCTACAGGAAACATGGTGTAAATCCTTATCCATGGTAACACAGGCACAAAGGCAATGGATATGGGGACCATCATACTGATCTTTCGGGGAAGATAGGGTGGATGGAGTAGGAATATGATTTAAGGGTAGTTCCTTTAAGTTTAAGAAAATAGTAGATTTACATCTTGGAAGAACTTTAATAGTGGATGGAATCTGGCAAAACCAGCTGAGTAGATTTATAATAGTTTATGTTCCACAAACGAAGGTAGAGAGGGGGAGAATACTGGAGGCCATTCAACCATACCTAGCTATGGTTAATTCGTGTATTATCGGGGAGCCTTCAATTGTACTGTAGAAACCGCAGCATGTAAATAACAGGGGGAAAAGTCTACTGTGATTCTACGGCCTTTAAAAACAGTATAGAGGTAGCTGAACTGCAAGATTTCAGTTGTAAAGCGGACCCACAAATAAAATAAATGTATGTAAGAGGACATTTATCTACAATAATAGACTATTTGTTTTTTTCCAAAAGAATGAAAATATTAGATGCAAAAAGTATCCCAGTGAAATTTTCTGAGCACGCAGTAGTGTGGTCAAAGGTAACAACTGACTCTGGGGTTTTTATACCTAGACAGTGGTGGGGGATGAATGTAGAGAGTTTAACTGTACATGAGATGAAAATGGGTATATTGGGGGTATTGATTGTGAGAGTATCAGTACTATACCTATATGAAGACCTAGGGAAGTGGTGGTTAGACTCCAAAGCAGAAATAAGTAAATGGATGCAGGATTATGGTAAGCAGGTGGCTAACACCAAGGGCCTGAAGTATCTTACACTGAGAACACAGCTATATAAGCTTCTCTCAACTACTGCCAAACATCAAACTGATTTAACAGAACAAATAATTTAAATAAAGCTAGAAATGAAAAGTGTACAATATAACATAGCAGAATTTCTATATGCTGAACTAAGTTTGAGGATGAATAAAACACTCTTTGGGGACTCATGCCAGGCATGTAAAGAAGGGAAGAATATGACACATTTTACAGCTTAATAGATAAGAAAGGGAGAAGGTGGGGGATACAGTAGGCATCATATAAGTGGTAGATGCACATTTGGAGGAGTTTGTTAGAGCAGAAGATATAGATTTAGAAGCGATAGAGAGCTTCTTGAAGGAATGAGAATTACCCAAAATAGAAGACCAACAAAGTAGGAGTTGGGGAAGGACATACAGTACAAGATGAGGAGATCCTGACTGTTTTAAAACCTTAAAACAAGAAATTTCATCACAGGGTGATAGGATACCAAACAAGTTTTATAAACTTTTCCCAGACATAATGGCTACACTACTGGGGAAGGTTTTTAGATATCTACTGGAGCAAGAGAGATTATTGGAGGGATTCACACAGGGGTTAATTACATATATTTATAAAACAGGAGACAAGGAAACATTGAAAATTGGAGACCAATAGCCTGTTAAATGTGGATTTTAAAATATTAAGCTTCATAATACAACAAAGGCTAAAAAAGGTAGCAAGGGATGTGATACACCCTATACAAATGTATGAACTCCTGGGAAGGCATATTCAGGAAAACGTAAGCATTACAAGAGATGTATATGCATATTGTAGGAGAAATAAGGTTGATGGGTACATGATATCTTTGTACCAAAGTAAGGTATTCGACAAAGTATATCATTCCTTTATGTTTAGAGTGTTAAAGAGATACGGAGTGTCTCCAGCATTCTTGAGATGGATTAAACTATTATATAGCAATGCTGTAATATCATCAGTAATGACAGAAGGGGGACAGGAAAGAAGTTCAAACTCCAGAAAGGGGTCTGCCAGGGATGCCCATTGAGTCCCATATTGTATTTATTTGTGCTAGACCCAATTTTGAGACAAGTGATAGCAAACCCAGATATAATAGGCATAATTAATACAGTGGAGGGGAGTGAGGTAAAAATCATAGAGTATGCTGATGATATTGTGGCCTTTATAAGGAATAGAGAGGGGGTGGAGGAGTTGCTACAAGATTTTCAGAAATATGGGAAAGTCTCTGGTTCCAGATTAAACCTACAGAAAAGCAAGGGAATGTACTTAGGAGAAGAGGGGGTAGAAATGAAGAAATAGGGGAAATAAAAATATTGAGGCAACCAATAGGAATCTTAGGTGTACAGTTCGGGCCAGGGGACATGGCTAGAGACAATTGGGAAAGAGCAGTGACTAAAAGGGAACAGAAGATGGAAAGATGGAAGCACTGGCAGATGTCTAAATTAAAAAGGGTTCATATAATTAAACAGTTTCTATTACCATGTTTCCTATATGTGAGTGTGTTTTTTCCCATCCCTGCGTGTCTGGAGATGAGAATATATAGAGCGTTTTTCCAGCTATTTTGAGGGAGCCAGCTAAACTCAGTTAAGCATGAAATAGCATATTTACCCAAAAAGGAAAGGTGGAGTTGGTATGTTAAACTCTGTGGTTTTCTTTCACTGCCTTTTCTGGACAGTGAATATTAATTCAATATTTCTAGCAAAGAGATCAGTATGTAAGGCATGGTTGATACAGACTTTTAAAGGGATAATTAATATTTGGGGAAATATAATGCCAAAAATCACTGTTCGGGCAGATGTAGAAAATTATTTGGTAATAACGTTTAAGAAGATAGCTAAATGGCAAATAACCAAACAGATGGTGTTACAATAAACAAGGTCTCAGCTGTATCAACAAACCTTAGAAATCATTGGGCCAAATGAACTGGTTTTTAAACATTTTTTGGAAGAAAAAAATTACTTGGTATATAAACAACTAACGAACCAGAGAATACCAAAGAAAATATGGGATAACCAGTAGATGTGTGTGCATGGGAGGGTGGGAGTAAGTGCAAATCATAAGCACAAGGCCTTGGACGATAGGAAATGCTTATATCCGGCGTGTCTATATAAAACTGAAGCTCAGGAGCACTTTCTGATTGACTGTTCCTATACAGTAAGGGCATGGGCTTATGTGGCGGTGAAGTGGAAGATGCACTGGATGACAAGTGACATACCAAATGATGGTCTTGGGGAATTTCCCACAACTATTAAGCAAATACGATGCTGGGACATTAACAGTTTTTTTTGCTGTGCTGAAATATTTATGGCAAAGCAGATGTCAGTTCTTTTTTTCAATAAAAGTACATGAATTATCCAGTATTTGTAAATATATGTGAAAATGCATTACAAGAAATATATAGCAGAGATATAAGGATGCATCCAAGAGCATGAGTGAGGGTGTAGTAAAGGTTTTTTTCTTGTGTTATTAAATATGCATAAAAAAGGGAGAAAGAAGGAGGGACTAAGGAAGGCGGACCTAAGTGTGAGGAAGTAAATAGGACATGGGAAAAAGGGAAGAAGGGAAATGTAAAATATATCTGGAAAAAGTAACATTCATGAAGAAATATATGTACAGAACTTAAGTAAGTGTTATGTGGATGTATGATTTGTGTTTGTGTTATGAATATGTGTCAATAAAAACTCCCCTACTCTTTTTGAGAAGTGCCATGGGATCTTTAACATGCACCTGAACTACCACCAGAACAGGCAGATGGGACCTTGGTTTAAAGTCTCATCCGAAAGACGGCACCTCAGGAGTGCAGCACCCCCCTCATGCTGCACTACAGCGTCAGTATTAGGATTTAAAACCCAAATGTAAATATAGTATTGCAGTGAATTAGGCTTGCATATATCCAGAGCTACTAAAAACAGGTAACCATTACATTTCCCATAGATTCACAGTATAAACTAAAATATTAATATAACTATAGTATTACAGTGAAGTACACCTACATATTTCCAAGAAGAATGAGAACAGAGGGTGAAAAGGGTGGGCTGGGGGGAAGGAAATGGGGTGAGAAAAGACAGGGAGGAAATAGTTTTAAATTCATTAACATATCACAATGTAAATGACAGAATCACTGGCAAAACAATTCTCAGGGCAGATTGAGAGTTAAATTTGGGAGTAGTTCTATTTCAATTTCAGGTTTATTGATCAACAAATATGTCATTACAATATATTGCATCCATTAAAAACAATTAAATAGAGAATAATGCCTGTGTGGGTATGTGTTATGAGGATTTTTCACACACCCGAGGTATATGCTAATCCATAAGCCCATAGAGCAAAGCTCAAGGAGTTTATGAGATTATCACACACCGAAGGTGTATGAAAAATCCTAATAACATAAACCTTACACAGGCATTATTTTGTATAATAACAGGCACAAGGTTTCTATAGAGAAACCCCATAAGCCGTATTTGTTCGGAGCGTACATGTCCCTAAGCAGCCACCATAGTGAGCGGCTTTTCTTCCATTCTTTTTGTTGTTGTTTAATTAAGACATGTGTTTTGGGTGGCGGCTGCAATGTAGACACTTCTCCTAAAGGTAGAAATGTAAAATGTTAGTGGCAGTGTTTTTTTTTTTTTTGTGGGGACAGAGAGTGAAAAACTGGTCTCCAACATCTGTGCATTCTTTTGCACTTCAGTGAAGTGAGAACGTGAGGAGGAAAACACTGTAATAACCCACTATCAAGTTATTATGGAATTCAACAGATTATTATGGTGTTTTATCAGGAATACATATCCATTCATTATAGGGGGGGTCACCAGTTATATCACATTAATACACTCTATAATATACTCTATGTCATACCATTAATAAAATCCTAAGTACTCGTCCATACAATATAACATATCTTAATCTGATTTCCTAAGGTACAATAATCATTCGACTCATCCTCCTTTCCTACAGTATATGCAATTTTCTCTTCTCTATCATATTGAGAAGAGAAGACTCACATTCTAAAATTGTTGCAGAGTTAGATTGAAGTAAATGTGTAGCCATGTGTTTTGGTTTCAGCTCCAGGGTACCTAGAATATATTCCTTTCTTTCTCATGTAATGGACATAAAATTAGCAAATGCGTTATGTCATCTGCCCCAAGTTCACACATATATTTAATCATGTCTTTGCTCCAAAGCAATTCTTTAGCCATTGGCTGTGAAAATATTAAAATCTATATCTGGTAATCAACTTTCTCCTTTGAGGATTCTTCATTGCAGTTAGATAGTATTTCAGTCCATGTCTTTGTTTATTTTTAGAAAGCTATCTGCACATTTTATATTAAACACACAACCCCATTTCTTTTTGTATGTACAGTTCTCTCAATTTATTTTTAATTTGGCTGAAAACTACTTCCCTGGGTTTAATGAAGATATCTGCTTAGCAATGTAATAAACCAAAAGGTTTAATAAACAACTCTACTATAGATGTACTTGGGAATGTTATGTTTTGCCCTAAATAAACTATTACTTCCTCAATACACATTCTTGGCAACCCGTGTTCCTTCATTTCAAATGCCCTTAACCAGTATGTTATCAGTCTTTCCTGTATCATGCCCTCTAATGGGAGTTGTCCCAGTTCGTCTCTAACTAGAGCTGAAAGTGTCTCTGGGGGTAGTTCTAGCAGGGCTTTATAAAAATGTATTTAGGGTTACATCTATATTTGTGTTTTTATTTGTACTCCCTATATTTCTGCCCCATATAGTATTTGGCTTTTTACTTTTGCGTTTATTATTTTATGCATCCCTTCACCAAATGTCCCCCATACTTGTATGAAAAATGATTCATCACTGGGATCTTTTAATTTTAGTTTCTAGCTCTTTCACATCCTTTCTCCATGTTAAATCATTTGTTACTATTATCCCAAGATAACAAAAATTAACTACCTCCAGTTCGTTATCTATATAGTATTTATACTTTTTTTATTATTGCCCCCACATACCATAATCTTGGTTTCAGAAAGATGTATCTGTAGTTCTACTTTCTTATATTCTTCATGGAATTCTTGCAATATTCTTTTCATACCTATATAACTAGTTGATAGTAAAACAATATTGTCTTTGTATGCTAAATAGGGACATTTGCAACTTCCTTTTAGGGGCATATGAAACTTGAGTTTGTACATCTTCAGTAAGATAGCATTAAGATACAAATTAAATAATGTCGGTGGTAAGCTGCAGCCCTGCTAGATGGCCTTGTTTGCAGTAAATGTTCTGCTTCTGTCACCCATGGAGCTATACCTTACCTGAGTCTTGTTATTCTGATACAAGTTTATAATTATGTTTAGCAGTTGTTCCCCAATACTAATCTTTTCTAACTTCTCCCATAATAAAATTCTATTGATGTTATTAAATGCTGACTTCAGGTCTATGAATGCACGATACAGTTGTTATTTTTTAATAACTTTGTTTTTGTATATTATATGAAGCAATGTGAAACATTGGTCTACTGTCAAGTGTCCTGCCTTGAATGCAGCATGGGCTTCATCCATTATTTGATTCTCCTCTATCTAAATCTGGGAATACATGGCCATGAGTGGTAAATCATGGAAATGATTTCAAATCCCAGTTGTCACTGAGTCCAGAGGGTCTGAGACTGGTCAGTGTAAAGATCCAATAGATCTGATATTGAAGCAGTCTCTTTAGTCTATTCCCTCCCTGCTTATTAAAACAAATGTGCTCCAGTCTTATGAATTTGAAAACCTTGGGGTTATTGCTATGCACCTGAGATACCCTAAGTGATGGTGCAGTTAGGTGGTGGAAGCATACCAAGGTAACCCTTTAGGGCATCTGAGGGGTTGTGAAGCTGGTAACCATTGCAGGCCAAGTTCTGAGAAGAACTAGTCTGTGACAAACTGCAGGCAGCAGTTGGAATCTGAAACAGATTGGTAATAAAAAGGTTATTTGTCCAGTCACAAAACAGGATATACGAAAGGGGATACTGTGTATTCTACCAGTTTTATTTTGCTACACATAAGGGTAGATAGCTAGAAGACATTATGTTTGGGCCATATGGGAGATGCGCAGTGGCAGTCCTTGAGGAGCTGTGCAAAAGAGGCGAACTTGTCTTTCAGGAAGGCCAGACATGGGCAGAACCCATAGACATCCTCCAAAAAAGTGACCAGGGAAGTGATGAAAAAGTGGTCACTGCTAGCCAAGGTTATGAGACAGAGGCTAGGGAGTGTGCAAGTGAGTTAGAGTCTAGAACTGGAGCAGCTGTGCAGATAAAGATGATGCAGCTGGTGCTCACCCTGGTCTGAGTCTGAGAGGCAAAATGCAGATGTGGAGCTGCAGAGGATAAAGCTGGAGAGAGAGAGAGAGAGAGAGAGAGAGAGCAGTGAGAAATGCAGTGCCAACAAGAGATCATAATGAGAGACGAGTGAGAGCAAGGGTGTGATCACGAGGAGGAAGTGGAGACTCTGTTCCAGAAGACAGCATCAAGAACTGTAAGAACAGTACCGGCATCAGGAGTTTGGCAAAAGAAGCTAAAATGAATTCCAAAATGTTCCCAAGTATCAGGAGGGGGGGACAGCTTGATTTGTTTTTAAAAACCTTTGAGAGGATTTGTGGGCAATTTTATTGGAGAGGGCTTCTTGGGCAACTTACTTTTTGCCATTCCTTATGACTAGAGTGTTAGAAGCTTTTACGTAAATGGACAATTAGGACTGTGTGGACCATAACAAAATGCCTTATTAAAATGTTCTGAATTGACTATAGATGCTTATAGACAAAGGTTCAGAGGTCCCAGAAAAGAGCTGTTCTGAAATGTGTGTACGGTTAGGCAAACTGTTATAGCGATGGTTAGAGGATGAAAAGGCTAGGTCTGTGGAACAGATAAAAGATTTGTTTTTCATGGAATGATTCTTAAAGACTGCATCAGAGGAGTTCAGAATATGGTAGCTGGATAGGACTCCAAGCTCCATTAAGGAGGCAGACGAGAGAGCTGATCAGTTTGTATCCAGCCAATCATGCTTTCTCAGTACAAAAGCAATGGGGAGGGATATCAGGGAATTTTAAGGGAACCCCAGGGTGGCATTCTAGACTGTGCCCAAACAAAAAGGGAAGCCAAATGGTTTTAAAAGTAAGGAGTTGAGGGAACACAAGTGCAATAGGTGCTATATCTGCCAAAAATTGGGACACTTCTCATATGATTGTCCAAAGAATATGGCAAAAAGTGTGACTGCAGCTGGAAGGGGGTAGCTCTGGAAGCTGTCTGTAGCTAGTGGCCTATACCTAGAATGCAGTTCCCACAAACTCTGCCGCACCCATGCACCATGTGTTGATAAACTGGATGATAACCAAGGGAGTGAGGGACACTGAGGCCTCCATTTCCATGGTAAAACAGGATTTGACTCATGAGAAACAGATCTTGCTGGGCCAGTTTTCAAGGATTAGAGGAGTGACATTTCTTACAGTCTTAGTGCCAATGGTCAGTATCTTTCTAAATTGGGAAAATGGCCAGGGCATACTGGAGGTGAGTGTTTTACTGGGCCTGCCTGTTGATGTAATTATGGATAATGACTTTGATTGTCAGGCCAATGTTGTGTGTGTCGCTACTCATAGTAAGGCTAGAGAAATGGCTCCTGAGGACACAGAGGGGGCAGTGCAGCTGGAAGCAACTCTTCCCTCAGCAGCAGTGGAAGTTGTAGTTCAAGAGTGAGCTGGGAGCAGCAATTCTGAGTCATAGCTACAGACTGAGGACAGCCCAGCCATGGGTGGCTCTCCCACAGGAGAGTGTGTTTTAGTGGGGGGTCAGGCATGCAGAGCTTGGGAGAGCTCAACATGCTGACCCATCCCTACAGAAATTAAGGGAGTTAGCCACAAGGGTGGAAGGTGACTCTCAGGGCTCAGAGAAAAGGGAGACTTACCAGAAGAATGGGCTCCTATATCATGAGGAGGTTCCAAAGGGAGGACCAGAGGAAAGGGTACTCTGGCAGACAGTAGTTTCTAGGAAATATAGGAAGCACCTTCAAGCCTTATCCCATGAGATATCCTTTTCCACACATTTGCGAGTCAGCTGAACAGAAAGGCGGCTGACTAGCAATCTCTACTGGCCCAGTATCTTAAACTACTGCTGGACTCGTCTACAGTGGCAGGGGGTGAGAAGGGTTAAGGACACGGTTAGGGTGGCTTTGAGTCCCCTGTCTATTATTGAAGATCCATTTTGGGGAGCTTCTGTGGACATTGTGGGGTCACTCAACACCCCAGGTTGCACAGGCAAGAGGTACATTTTTGTGGTCATGGATTATGCCATGAGGTACCCAGAGGCAATGCTCTTGTCCTCCATTGAGGCAGAAAAAGTGATTGACAAGCTGCTGGGGATATTCTGCTGGGTGGGTTTCTCCAGGAGATTCTGGCAGACAAGGACACCAATTTCATGTCTACCCTGATTTCTAGTCTTTGGCAGAAGTGTGGGGTGAGGCAGCTATGGGCCTCCCCTTACCATCCCAAGACTTACAGTCTGGTCAAACAATTTAATGCATTGATTAAAATTATGTTAAGGGTATTTGCCAACCAGCATGTGAGAGAATGGGACAAGTACCTCCCCCATCTCTTATTCGCATATTGGGAAGTCTTCCAGGAGGTCACAGGGTTCTCACCCTTCAAGCTCCTGCTTGGCCATAGGGTAAGAGATCCTCTTGATTTGGTAAGAGATGAATGGGGGTGGTAAACGTGCTCCCCAAGGGGAATCTGTTGTGAAGTACAGCCAGAATTACAGGTCATGGCTCAAGGAGCTCATGGGGTTTGCCCAGGAGAACCTAGCCACTGCACAACAGAGACAGGAGTTGTGAAATGACTGTAAGACCAGAGCCCAGGAGTACAAAGCTGGGCAAATGGTGATGGTATTCATCTCTGTCCAATGGAGTAAATTATGATTGGCTTGAAAGGGTCCTTACTCAGTGGTCAGAAGGATGAAAGATGTTAGTTACATGATGAGATACCAGACAGGAGGTAAAAGCAGAAAATCTACCACATTAGCATGATGAAAGCCCTACCATTACCATAATGAGACAGTTCTGGCTATGAGCAGCTATTCAGAGGAGGAGGAGGAGGAGGAGGAGGAAGAAGCACACCCACTGGTGGATCTCCTGGGAGAGGTTAAGGGAGAATCCTCAGTGGACACTGTCTCCCTCTCAGAGCAGTTCACACTGGTGCAAGCTGTCAAAATGCGTGGGATGCTGCATACATTTTGGGAAATGTTCATGAGGAAGCAGGGGTATACCACACTGGAAGAGCACCACATGAATACAGGGCCAAGGCCTCACTCAGGCGGTCATCCTACAGAGTCTCTGAGGGAGAGAAACAGGTTATTGAGGGGGGAGATCAATGAAATGCTGGCTCTTAAGGTAATCCTAGAGTCCAGTAGTTCCTGAGCCTGCCCAGTGATACTGATCCCTAAGAAGAATGGGGCCATGAGGTTCTGCGTCAACTGCCTTGAGTCTGTATGAAGCTGAATGCATACCCAATACCCAGGAAGTATGAGGTCCTAGAGAGGTTAGGAGGAGCCCTATTCCTGTGCACCATAGACCTGACAAAGCACTACTGGCAGGTACCTCTGACTCCTGAATCCAGAGTGAGGTCTGCATTTGTCTTCCATTTGGCTTATTCAAATTGCAGGTAATGCCATTCAGGATGAAGAATGCATCAACCACCTTTCAACAGTCTGTAGACCACATTCTAACAGGGGCAGGAAGCTTTGCTCTGGCATACATGGACAACATTGGCATATATAGCCAAACATGGGAGGATCGCGTCAGGCATGTGACTGAGGTGCTACACCAACTGAAAGCTGCAGGGCTGACAGCCAAGGTAGAAAAGTACCAAATAAGGATGACAGAGGTATCCTACCTTGGGTATAGGGTGCAAAGTGGGTACATCTGATCTGAGCCAGTAGGAATTGAGGGAACACAAGGATAAGCCACACCCGCAACTAAAAGAAAAGTACAGTCTTTCCTGGGGATGGCAGGTACTATTGAAAGTTTGTGCCAAACTTCAGCAGCATTGCCAGACCACTGTCTGATCTCACAAGGAAGAAAATGCTGGAAAAAGTTCAGCTTATGGATCACTGTGAAACAGCGTTCTGACAGTTGAAGGAGGCATTGTTTCGAGCACCTGTGCTTGTTAACCCTGACTATTTTCTGAGGTTCGTTGTGAATGTGGATGCATCTGAGCATTGGCTCAGTGCAGTTTTGAGTCAGGTCATGCACATGGGTGAGGAACAACCTGTTGTGTACCCGAGCAAGAAGGTGCTGCCCAGAGAGCAGGCCTATGTCACAGTTGAGGAGTATCTGGGTATCTTCTGGACTCACGAGAAGCCACAGCCATGTTTGTATGGGAGGGAGTTCACATTGGTCACCAACTACAAACCACTCACATGGCTCCATAGGACCAGCAGACAGAACCCCACATTGTTAAAATAGGACCCGGTGCTGCAGTCCTATAATATGAACATCAGGCACCACAGTGGTTCACAGCATGGCAATGCTGATGGTTTATCTAGGCAATAACTACTGGCACAGTAAAGAAAGGAAGGTGCTTCAAAGCATTAATGACTTGTTAGAGACAGGCAGTAACTGAGAGCATAGAAGGTAGAGCATATCTCCTACCATGACACTTAGGATTACTAAAAAATGATTTTTCGTTTGTTTGTTTTTCCCCAGGGGATGGAGATGTGGCAACTTGCAATGTTTGTTTAATCAGGCTATCTATTTTTGTTTGGTAAAATATTTTAGCTGATATGAGAGGTATATGGGGAATAAGATTCGTCTTTCGAACTGCACTGACTGGAGAAACAGGTTGGGTGTGGACAGCAAAAATGTCTGTCATTTAAAGGTCTTTTGTGTTACTTAAACATTAAAGGGTTGAATCCTTGTCATCTAAAGAGGTTATATTTGGAATAAAAGCAGTGGCCAGGCACTCACCGCTGAGCAGACAGGGATGAATACAAAGAAGGCCAAACTGTAATAAACAAATCCAGTTCAGATTGGTTCTACAAATGGGTCATTCCCCAGAGAACAAAGAGATGGTTGAACCTGTGATGTCAGAGCAATATATATAATGATGTGGCATGGTGGTCCAGCCAGCAAGAAGTAGTTCTGTTTGTCTTTGGCCCTGAGAGTTCAGTTATGATTTGGGTCACTGAATGAACAATATCAGGGGTTCAAGTTTGCCATAACCCATAACTCATTAGTTGGGGTAAGCTTCTACTCTGCTTAGGATTTAGATATATGCTTTTTTTTATATATTTTATTGAAATTTCGAAATTACAGCCTTTGAGTCAGAGACTCTTTTACAAAGGCTCCACATCAATAGTGCAAAACAAACAGAGCAAATACAGCAAATTTACAATAGACATGGGAAATAGCATATCAAACATACAATGCTGGAATACAGGTGACCACGGTAAACACGGCAGGAATAAGAGTTACAACAAACAGTAGTGTACAGGAGTGAATAAAATACATGTGTAGTGAAGAATCAACGAGTATTACAATAACGGTAATAATAAAACATAATCGGCAGCTTTATTGCATTGAGGAACAAGGATTAGGGCATGTGAAATATAAGACCACAAATTCTAGAAGGAGACAGAAACATGGATAGAGACAGTTACATAGAGGAAGCTGTCCAGAGGACATTGTCAAACCTTGTAGTAGGTATTACAGAAGCAGAAGGGAGCACAAGGGAGTCAAAGAGGCAGGACTAGGAGGGGATAACGAGGGGGAGGTCAGAGGAGGGGAAAGTGGGCATGTGCCTGTAAGGGGAGGAAAAGGAAGGCTGGAGCCATCTAAGATGACGTCAGGAGAATGATGTTGTCAGGAGACATGTGCAAGATGTTATTCTTGCATGTTTTTTATGTGTTTCACAAATCTTTCTTTTTATGTCAGCAGGCATACTACATTCCCCGTAGTCCTCTGTGTGTATTATCCTGTAACATATGTAAATATCATGGAGTATTAATTATTATTTTATATACTTCATACTTTCTGTGACTATGTCATTACAGGTAAAGATAACCTTGACAAACCAGTGATTCATCCTCAAAGAGGCCCACTACAATTATCAAATCAAAAGCAGAAGGTGTTCTCAGCTGTAAAAGAAGGGATGGGTAATTTGCCCTTTGATAAGGAGCACTGCACTATATGTAAGCAGGGGTTCTCAAGGGATTTGGATCTACAGATATCCCAAGTGAGGGTGCAGTATACCAAGATAACTCTTTTA